>OX401979.1:5636093-8036093 GCA_947859335.1 Tortricodes alternella | reverse complement strand
TTCATTATTATTATTATTTTCGTTTTCCATGGAGCTATGATATGTATGCACGTACAGGTTAATTTGTTAAAGGTTGGATAACATTTCGCGATAGCATGGATGGTGCTGATGAATAATTGGTTCGCGCTCTGACCTAAATTTATTCAACTGCATGAAGTACGGAACGTGGAACTTGCATTTACAAAAATGATTTTCGGCTTTTTATCACAGCAATATTTCATGCCTGAACTTTGAAATTAAATAATTTACTACGATTAATACAAAATGAGCTGAGAAATGGGACATTAAATGAAAAGCGTGCCTGAATTTAAGTTCAATAGAAGTAGCAATAAGCTCTATTTGCTTCCGGACCTTGTCTAACCACCTGCTCCAATGTTTGCACGCAAATGGTAAATTGCCCCTCGCCGCCCGTTTCCTGCACTATAATATCGAATTACACAATGACTCAAATGTTATTGCGAATGTTATAAAAGTTGGTACTCGTATTACAAACCGAAGAGTTTTCGTCAGATGATAATAAAAATAACCAAGTGATTGTACATTGACAGGTTTTGTTGAGGCTTGCCAGACAATCCAACCGACCTGAGCTCACTAGTTATATATAGAAATTAGTTTATCGATAACAATGTTGATCTATATCCATCTTTACTAATTATTATAATTGCGAAAGTCAGTTTGTCTGTTTGTTAAGCCTTCACTGTCTAAAGGGGCTAGTTTTTTGGCCATTCATTGCTGAAATTTGAGCTATTGCCAAAAAATTACATATAACATAACTACTGGGAACAAAAAGTTAAAGTGTAAACTTTTGGGGATAGGCCGAATTACAGCAATAAATTGCCAAAGAAATTGCTGTTTTACAAGCAACAACTTAATAACGGCACTTTATTTTATTCTGTTTTTTAGTATTTGTTGTTATAGCGGCAACAGAAAGATTTAGGCGACTAATGTTAGTAAGGATAAATGACGAGGTACAAAAATGTCTAATGACAATAAATAAAAATGACGATATGTTAAAAAGCCGAGTCGACATATCAGCCGAACAATAAAAAGGCCGGTTAGGAAAAATGACAAAAATTAGTCAAAGTATAAAAATGTCGATAAATGAAAAAGAATAATAGGGCCTAGGTAGGTTTAGGTTCTGTTAGTTTTGCAGCAGGCCCGGAGAGCCAAACCACCCAGAAACAGGAGCTCCGCAAGAGCGGAGCTCCATCGACACTGTCTAATTGATTTGAAATAAGAATGTCGACGGAGCTCCGCTTACGAGGAGCTCTTATGTCTGGGTGGTTTGGCCCTCCGGGCCTGCTGCAAAACTAACATAACCTAACCTATCTGTCGTCATTTTTATACGTATCGTCATTTTTATATTAGGTCTTTTTTACATCTCGTCATTTTTATAGGTGCTCCGTCAATTTTCGTTTTCGACTTTTTTATGTCTTGACAATAAACATCATTTCGATATTTTTATAGCTCGTCATTTTTCCTTACCGACATTAGTCGCCTAATTCAAAATTGTGGAATAACATACTACTATACAACGCTACTCCCTCTAGCTGACTTTAGTTGAACTTATAAAATCAGTCAAGCTGTGCTCACACCTTTTTTGGTACGCAGTTTTGAAGATAATTTGTGGTTGTATTTCTATTGTTTTTGCAATAAGATAAAAAATATTTGGTTATGACTTTGTATGATTGAGGCTATAACTCTTCAAGGTTGCATAGAATGTCTTGTAGGGTCTACAAGATTATCTAATAAATTTAACACCACTAAAATAATGTAACAAGAAGTTTGTCCACAGTTCCTGGCCCTGCTCTCGCGCAACAGGGTGGCGAACACGAGTCTGGACTACCGACAGATGACGCTGTTTGCGCCCACCAACGAGGCGTTCCAGCGGTACAACGGAGAGATGGACGACAACCTTGTGCTTTACCATATCTGTAAGTAATGTGCCATATTTAAACACCAAAATGTCGAATTGTTATGAAACTACCCTTAGACCTACAACATGGTTTGGTGTCAACTGAGAGAAAAATCTCCCAAGACAAACCAATCATGTTTATAATGAGACAATCGTGTTTAAACAACGCGATTTGTTTGGTTTATATATGAAACAGGTGAAACTATGAAAAGCCTCAGAGACACCGCCGGTATTATTTTTTGTCATGAGTTAATGTAGCTGCTTCTTACAATTCTATCAATTCAAATTTGGTTTCGTCGTTTGGTTGCAATGTGAAATGGCATGCAGGATAAACCTTTCCATTATTGTTTCAAGAGCTTACCTCCTACTGTTTGTTTGTTTAAACCCATTAAAACGAAAAAATCCTCCGTAAATATCAGCACACTGCGCAGGAATAATCAAACATGATATAAATACTTGATCAAGGAGCCGCGTCGGGTCCGCCTGATGTATGTATACGATTCCTCATGACTGATAGGCCTCGGGCCACGCGCAAATTATTAAGTAACATTACATAACATATCATTTCCGTTTCAATGTTATTTTGAGGGAATTCATATTTATCCGGTTGGATAACCGAGCAACAATAATGTTGAATTTAGTTCGTGTACAACATTATACCTTTAAAGGCTGAAATAGGTATCTACTGTTTTTCCAAAAAAGGTAACACGTCTTGCTGTCCAAAAAACGGGAAGAACAAAAAAAAATCATATATTAGTGATTACGTATATTGTAATTTGAAACAGTTCATCATATTAATTTAACGTTTTGAGTCCAACAATTGTGTATATTATTATACGGTAAGTACTTAGTAAAAACAGATTCCATCCCGAACTTTTAACGCAATCATTTTAAGTAGTTATATTAGTTAAATAGTACAGCCAAAGAGGTTTTATTACAAGTTTATACATACTGTACGCGAAAAGACTTTTTCGCCGACCTATTATAATACGGCATGTAATTGTAATAATAAACGAGTTATTACAATTCATATTTAATAATAGATTTATCTAGTCATGTAACTAAATAAAAGGTAGATATAAGCTAATTGATAAGTCTTACAGCCTTATCAACGAGGCGTTTGGCCCTGATTGAAAAGAAAACTTTAAAATACTGTCAAAATTAGTGGTGAAAGGGCGTGTATATACACTTTTTATGGCCGAATTCAGAAACGCCACTTAAGCATTTGATTAGAGATGAAATAGTTAAATGTCCGACAACTAGTTGTTATCGTATAAAAAAATGTCACGCAAACTTCACTTTAATCAAAGATCAATTTGAGTGGCGTTTCTGAATTTGGCCATTAGTCTTGTACGATTACTGATTTTGTAACTTCTATACTGGCACAAACCAGTTTTCTGGACTTACCGGTTTCTTCCACAGTAAGGTCGAGTGGAGCGATTTGCAGGCTAGAGAATCACATGTCTGAAAAACGTTTACAAGCAAAAAGTAATGCTTAATTTTTTTTAATGTTTGCAGCCAACCTCGCGACGACGTTAACAAACCTGGACTACGCGATATCGTCGGAGCTGGACGGCAACCCGCCGCTGTGGGTGACGCGGCGGCGCGACACGATGCACGACGACATCTACGTCAACAACGCGCGGGTGCTCGTGTCGCGATCCTACCAGGCCACCAATAGCCAAAACAAGCGACAGGTCAGCGTTAGCAGGTTTCATATAATCAAATCATTTTATTCAATTGGCTTTGGACGTTTGGACGGCACTACGAGCGTTACAGTAACGCTCGTAGTATCGTCCAAACGCAGAATTCGTGTTACATTACACGGTAGATTACACACGTTACACTCGTCTGGACCCGGCTTTGGACTAAGTAATTAAAATAAAATAAAATCAATTCTTGAATAAACAACGAATATAAAAAACTATAAAATATAGTATAGAGAAAACACTATGAAGTCTCTCTAGTCAAGTTCATATATCCCACAAAACGAATAAATTAAAAACTCCTTGCGAGCATGAACCGTCCGGACCCCGCAGACAGCACCCGTTCACGAGTATGACGCGTCTTTCAGCCATCGTCTACCTCTACCATGTTTTAAGAAAGGTGTTACCAATTTAAATAAACTCTCGACTCGACTACGCACAAATACTTGTCGAAAAGTAAATAATACATTTTTCTTCCTACTACGCTTTAATATTGCGTTTTTTTACCAACTTGTAGCAGTAGTAGAAAGACAAGCAGATTATGCACCTCGCATCAAGTGATTTGTTATTGCGCTCGTGTTTTTAGAGCCCTCACTTGCGTTCGGGCTCCAAACCAACACTCGGCGCAATAATGAATTACTTTCTGCTTGGTGCAACAATCTACTATTAATGTTACATTTGTTGCAGATCCTGCACGTGATCGATCAAGTTTTGCAGCCGCTGCAGCCGCACGGGCCAGGCGCGCTCAGTCCACCCGTCTACAGCCCCAACGCGTATCAGTTCTTGGAGCACTCCGATCTCTTCAACATCGGCCCGCACAGACTCAGGTGAAAGTTCCTACCACGCGTGGGGTGTGACTCTGTAACTTGTCAGGCGAAAACTCGACGAAGAATCGTATACTGGCACGAAATAGTTTTTGCGGTAGGCGAGTCTTCATCCACTGCCTGCCACCGAATCACATGGTTGCTGTGGAGTTGTAGAACGTGTAGATCCGGCTCGGGATTGACCACACACACACACACACACACACACACACACACACACACCCCCCCGTTAAAACCAATTTTCATTACCAGTGCTAGCGCCATAATGATGCTAAAAGTTTTACATTTATTTTTTATAACCTAAAAGCTATAGAGACCGACCGATTTTTTTTTCGGCTGATAGTTTTTTCTATATTGTGTTTTTAGGGTTCCGTACCTCAAAAGGAAAAAACGAAACCCTTATAGGATCACTCGTGCGTCTGTCTGTCCGTCTGTCACAGCCAATTTGCTCCGAAACTACTGGACCGATTGAGCCGAAATTTGGTAAACATATGTAAGTCGGTAACCGCAACACGGACGCGTGACGTAAATATATGAATTTTAAACATGGGGGCCACTTTTGGCGTGTAAATCAGAAAATTTTAAAAAAAGTTATGCAATCTATATTGTGTGACATATCAAATGAAAGGGCTTATTGTGAGGACTTTAAATATATCTTTTTCTGAATTTTAAGTAAAATAGTTTGGAAGTTATTTAGGAAAATAGGCGAAAATTGACCATTCCGCCCCCTTATTTCCGAAACTACTGGGGATTAATTTTGAAAAAAATACAGAAATTAGTTCTTTACCTATAGATTCCAGGAAAACCTATAAGAAGTTTATGGTATTTAAAGTAACCTAGTAAATTGCAGATAATCATGTACGGAACGGAACCCACGCGAGTTTAACTCGCACTTGTCCGGTTTAAACGGTAGCCGGCAATAATTCGTAACATGTAACACCAACGCGGCACAATTTTTGAATTTGTTGATTAAGGTTTTAATTCATTTTGATACAATCTTTAACATGGCGTATGACTAAAATATAATTATTTAGTAAATAAGTGTTTGCATTTCAATATTGTTGGCGAGATAATAAGAGTTGTATTCTATAAGAAAATTTAATTACATATTAAAATTCCTAACCTGGGATTCCTTTGAATACAAAACATGAACACCTACTTGGTATACATACAAACTCAAAAGGTATTTCTGTGAATTTCAAACATTAAGTATCAAATGTCTTTATTACCCTGGTAAAGTTTTCCCTCACTAAGTAATTACATGTGAGCCAATTAGAAGCATCTTGTGCAAGCGGTTGTGAATTTGTGACGTGAATATAATTTCTACTTAACAACTTGTGACTCAGAGAGAGCTAGTTGGCCAAAATTAATGTTAACAAGCTTTGAGTTCCGTGTGTTCGCTCATTGTCCCCCGGCGTCAAAGGCCCGAGACATATGTCCCAGAACACCGCCGAATGCTCTAGTAAGCTTGTTCACGAAAAAAGTAGCTAGCTACTCACACTAATTTGCTACAAAGGACATCACCTCTTTGTGTTAAAAGTATACAAGTTCTTTAGTAATTTTAGCTAGACTTAGATTGTCCCCCGGCGTCAAAGGCCCGAGACATATCTCCTAGAACACCTCCGAATGCTCTAGTAAGCTTGTTCAAGAAAAAAGTAGCTAGCTACTCACAGTAATTTACTACAAAGGACATCGCCTCATTGTGTTAAAAGTACTTATACAAGTTCTTTAGTAATTTTAGCTAGACTTAGCTTGTCCCCCGGCGTCAAAGGCCCGAGACATATGTCCCAGAACACCGCCGAATGCTCTAGTAAGCTTGATCACGAAAAAAGTAGCTAGCTACTCACAGTAATTTACTACAAAGGACATCGCCTCTTTGTGTTAAAAGCATACAAGTTCTTTAGTAATTTTGGCTAGACTTAGCTTGTCCCCTGGGGTCAAAGAACCGATACAGATGTGCCAGAACACCGCCGAATGCTCTAGTAAGCTTGCTCACGAAAAAAGTAGCTAGCTACTTACAGTAATTTACTACAAAGGACATCGCCTCTTTGTGTTAAAAGCATACAAGTTCTTTAGTAATTTTGGCTAGACTTAGCTTGTCCCCTGGGGTCAAAGAACCGATACAGATGTGCCAGAACACCGCCGAATGCTCTAGTAAGCTTGTTCACGAAAAAAGTAGCTAGCTACTCACAGTAATTTACTACAAAGGACATCGCCTCTTTGTGTTAAAAGCATACAAGTTCTTTACTAATTTTGGCTAGACTTAGCTTGTCCCCTGGGGTCAAAGAACCGAGACATATGTCCCAGAACACCACCGAATGCTTTAGTAAGCTTGTTCACGAAAAAAGTAGCTAGCTACTCACAGTAAATTTACTACAAAGGGCATCACCTCTTTGTGTTAAAAACATACAAGTTCTTCAGTAATTTTGGCTAGACTTATGTTAGCTCTACTTACTACGGTCGTAAGAGTTATTTGGATTTACTTGACAAGGAACACGTTGAATTAGAAAAACAATAAAGCCCACTAAATGGCACAGGAGCTCCGCTCTTTATGAGTGTTATTTAGCGGTATCTAAGTAAGTTCTTTCGGAAGGTGTCACTGGACTGAGGTGCTCGTAGTCACCAGTTTGAACATAGATAATAGGAATTACGACGAAGTACGAAGTGCGATAATTCGCCTCTTCATAATTATAGTTACTTGTAGTTATTAAGTTTTTTTATTAGTTTGTTTCTTCTTTTTCATCTCTCAAAGATTGCCATTAAATGTGGCAAGCTCATATTGTGGGGATGGATTGTGCATAGCATAGCTACTTTTTTCGTGAACAGTCCCAAGACCAGCTAAGGGCTACCACTGAACTAAAATGAAACTAGTATTGCATAGTCAATATTGATGAACGAATCGTCATCGCACTGGTGACAGGTGCCGACTGAATCGTTAGGTATGCGTAATAGTTCTCTGTAGTGTATCGAATGTCGGTAGAAACGTTGCAAAGATCTTTCAGAATTCTGTTATATGTAAATAACTAGATAATAGAACTAGTGCTTTTGATATTATACCAGTTTGGAAACGATCCGCTCAGTCATAGAGCAAGGAGAGCTCTACCGCTCAAGCATTGTAATATTTCTAGGCTTTGATAGGGTGTCAATAAGCTATATTTATTCAAACTATTATTTGGTAAAGCAAGTAACCCTCTGTAGGGAAGAAATAGTGGGGACTGGAATCAAGCAATATCTGACTCACCGGGATTCGCCTGCTTCGGTGCTCCGGGGGCCCCCGTCTGTATATCCATAGGTTTTTGGCTGCTGCTGGACACTGACTCTCAACACTGGGTGCTAATAGAACTCGCGTAACCAAGTTGATGGTGAAATATGAAAATTGTATGAAGAGCGTACGTGCGCCCATTCGAAATCATAGAGAAGAAAGTGTTCTCAATACTGCCGCTTGGTGGCAGCACGGTCGCGTTGCGTTTAGAAATCAGATAGGCATCATTCCAGTTAGAATTTGGAAAAAGGATCAGAAATTGCATGTGCTAACCGATATGAGATGAAAAAAGTTCTCTTACAACAAAATCTGTATGAAAGTACGGAACATGCCGCCGGCCTTGAAATAAGCTAATTATTTTAACTAATACTACACCTAAGAAACTTAACTATTTGTTAATTTAAACTCTTAGTTGATAGGTAACGGACAGACCTTTATAATAGGTCTTTTTACATAAGAGTTACCCATACGTAAGGTAACTACGCGGGTAACGCCATCGGCACCCGGGTGCAACTGGTGCACACGTGCCAGTCGCCACTGCATGGGCGGCAGCGACTCGTCACGCACAACGACCAGGGATCCCTCAGTCACCGGAGACGCGCCTCCGTCGCGAAACCAGCGACCACGCTGTTGCAATTGCGAAAGATAATCGGAACTCCACCGTTTCCAGAAATGACGAACAGCCTGTTGTATGATCTGCCAGCGTTGAAGACGGCTGGGTCGTTCATCACTGTAGTCATACTCAGGAAGCGAGGTCAATGGCTCCCCGACGAGGAAATGCGCGGGTGTAAGTGGCAACGGATCACACGGATCGCTGCTCAAAACACAGAGTGGTCGGGAGTTGAGTACCGACTCAATCTGACACAAGATGGTATTGAACTCGTCATAGGTAAGAATCTGTGAACCTATCACACGATAAAGATGTGTTTTGAAACTCTTTACGCAAGCCTCCCAGATACCCCCGAAATGGCTGGCGTAAGGAGGATTGAAATGCCAGGTTATACCGGAATCGATTAGACCTTTATTAAGGTCTTGCTGAATTGAGTCTGTTTTCAAGAACTCAAAAAGTTCCTTAAGATATCGGTCGCATCCTATAAAGTTTCGACCGCAGTCTGAATATATATCCGAGCACAGTCCCCGTCGCGACACGAAACGTCTTAAAGCGTTTAGAAACGCTTCAGTGGACAAATTTGGAACTAATTCCAAATGACATGCCTTTGTAGACATGCAGATCATAACCGATACGTAGGCCTTGAACGTTTTCGCGTTACGAAAATGGTTTGATTTTAATAGAAAAAAGCCCGCGAAGTCTACCCCAACGTGTAAGAAAGGGCGCAATGCTCTTACGCGTGCTGCAGGCAGTGCCGCCATCTGTGGTTGTGGAGTGGCACGGGGCCGAGCGCGGAAACACGGAATGCAGCGGCTTGTGCGCATGCGTACTGCGTCACGCGCGGAAATTATCCAATAGACTTGGGAAATAATGAATTGTAATGTCTGTGGTCCTACGTGTACACTGACCCTATGATAATGATCAATTATTAAACTCGTTAAGTGATGTCCCTTTGACAGTAGAATTTGATGTTTGGCATCATATGACGTATGAGCCCGTTCAATCCTGCCGCCTACCCTCAGAAGACCCGAACTGTCAACGAATGGTTTAAGTTTTTGTAACCGATCGGAACAATTCTTATTGTTTTTTATGTTTGAAAGATCATCGGAAAATTGTTCACTTTGAACTAGTAAAATTATACGCGAGAGTGCGAATTTAGTTTCGTGGACTGTAATATACTTTTCAGGTGTTTTATTTTTGCGACATTTATTAATGAAGCGAAAAATATAGCTTACTACGCGTAAGAGTTTGGAAAGAGATGAAAAGCGGGAAATAAATTCCGTGTCAGTGTGATCGGTCGCGACTATGGTTGAAACCAACACGTTATTCCGTTTTTCTTCGTCAGTAACGAAATCTATATGAGACAGGGGCCAGTCGGCCTCCGGGCGTTTAAGCCAAGAGGGACCGTGGAACCACAGCTCTTTGTCGAGCTCAGATGGCAAGACGCCGCGCGATGCCGGGTCCGCGGGATTGTCAGCTGAGCGCACGTGTCGCCACTGTGACGCTGGGACGCGACTCGTTACTTCCGTGATACGATTTGACACGAATGTACGCCATTGATGCGACGAAGACCTTAACCAGGCCAAAGTGATCGAAGAATCACTCCATGCGTAGACGTCGTCTATAGAAATTACATCGGAATATGTACCGAGTACAGTCTCAATCAGTTTGGAAAGAAGAACGGCCCCACACAGCTCTAAGCGGGGCAATGAAATTCGTTTTAGAGGCGCAACTTTGGTTTTTGCCAACACGAGATGAACGTGAATGTTATCGTGTTTATCAGTGACACGTACAAACACTGCCGCTGAAAATGCCTTTTCGGAAGCATCGGAAAATCCATGAATTTGTAAGCTTTTGCCCTCTGGAAATGCGTGACGCGGAATTGAAATTGACTCGAGCAGAGGCAACTCTGAAAGAAATTTAAACCAAGCGTCAGAAATTGAACTTGGTGGGACTTCATCCCATGATATTCCCGAAATCCAAAGCAATTGAATTAAGTGCTTCGCGAATAATGTTATTGGGGCGAGAAATCCAAGGGGATCAAAAATTTTAGAAATTTCCGCTAATATTATTCTTTTTGTGCAAGTTGACGGACAAGGTTTAACCTCATAACTGAAAGTATCTGACCTTGGATACCATTTAAGGCCCAACACTTTGACGGAAGTGTCACCATCGAGGTTAGAAATCGCTAGCGCTTCGTTGGGTTCCGCACTAGTCACCGCTGACGTTAACTCGGGACGGTTGCTGTTCCATTTTCGAAGGTCAAAAGACCCTTTCTTGCACAGAGAAATAAGCTCTTCTTGAAAAAGCAGAGCCTCATCAACAGAACTTGCACCGGAAATGACGTCATCGACGAAGACATCATTAAGTAAAATATTAGAAGCTTTTGGAAATGAAGCACTTTCGTCAAACGCAAGTTGACGAAGGGTTCGTAAGGCCAGAAAAGGCGAAGATGCCACACCGAAGGTCACTGTGCACAACCGAAATTCTTGCACAGGTAAGTCAGGGCTGGTGCGCCAGAGAATACGCTGGTTATCGCAGTCTTCATGCCTAAGAGAAATGAAACGATACATCATTTTAATGTCTGCTGTAAACACGACTTCATGCAGACGAAATTTCAAAAGAACCTGCACTATATCTTGGTGCAACTTAGGTCCTATTAAAAGGTTGTCATTTAAGGAACGACCGCTTGTGGTTTTGCACGAAGCGTCGAAAACCACGCGAACCTTTGTTGTAGTACTCGAGGATTTCACCACGCAGTGGTGAGGAATATAGTAAGGCTTCGACATCGTAGTGGCAGATTCGTCCACTTGCTCCATGTGACCAAGGTCAATATATTCTTGGAGACATGTAACATACTCCGACTTCAATTGCGGATTGCGCTCAAGCCTCTGTTCTAACTTGATTAAACGCGAAAAAGCAATGTCTCGAGACTCGCCTAGGGGCGGGGCGTCGGGTTTGAAAGGAAGGGCAACGACGTATTTACCGTCGGCATTCCTTGTATGAGTTTGGACGAAAATCCTCTCACACAAGGCCTCATCTTTGGTCAACGGTTTTGTTTCCGGTAAAGATTCTAATTCCCAGAACTTCTGAAGTTGGCAGTCATTTTGACTTGAATTGAAGCTTGCATGCAACTGGACCTTTGTGTCGCTAGCTGGAAGCCGACCGTTGAGTAAATAGCCAAAAATGCTATTCATAGCAACTGGAGTACCTGGAGGTCCTACCACGTTGTCATGAAGTAAAATACTACCAGTGTAGTCTGACCCTAACAAAAGCTCAACAGGCCGCGACGAGCGGAGCTCGGGGTCTGCAAGGGTTAGGTTATGCAAATGCGAAAGGTTTTCTAATGAACACTTAATGTTCGGAACGTAACTAGTAATCTTAGGCAGGATATGCGCTTCAATTACTAATTTAGGTTCGAGTTTACCGTGAGGCGTGATCTCAACTATAACGTAACCACGAGATTTTTCATCCTTGTCACCGATTCCTGTCACCATCAGGTCCGATTCTGCATGAAAGCGACGTAAATTAAGGCGCTGGACACACGATTCGGTGATCAGAGTAGCCTGGGAACCTTGGTCTACAAGAACACGCACGGAGTTAGGTGTGCGGGGCACCGGTGCAGGTGCAGCAGAGCGGACGTCCACGACGGCCGTGGTTAGTAACACGTTGCACGGAGATTGCGCGCGCGTACCGCAGTGCGTCACGGTGGGCGCAACGGGAGCGGACGAGGCAGACGGCGGGGCCGGAGGCGCCGGGCATGAAGACACATGTGGCGCGGGAATCGGCTCCGCTTCGTGCAAAGAGGAATGATGACGTTTTGAACAAACTTTACAAGAAAATCTAGAAATACAGTTTTTAACGTCGTGCCCGACATGAAGACAGTTGAAACACACATTGTGTTCATTAATGAAACGCCTACGGTCAGTAACGCATTGATTAAGAAAATCTTCACATCTATTTAAAACATGTGAAACCGATTTGCAATATATGCATACTTTGTTCGACTTCATAGGATCAACAATCGTAGACTCGACGTTAAATCTTACCGAACGCGGCGCATTTTGAGCCGTGGAAACATTTGAAAAGGTACGATTGCGCGTGGACCAGTTTTGATTGTCCGACGCAGCGCGCATGAACGGATGTCGCGGCGGCGGGCGGCGCGCGGGCGGCGGCGCGGCGGCGCCGGGCGAGCGCGCGGGCTCGGCGCGCACGCCGCCGGCCGTGCACAACATCACCTCCGAAGCCGCAAGCTCTCGGTTTAGGAACTCGAGTAGCTCACGATAGTCGGGCATCTCCGTAGGAGATGACAGCGAAAGTTCGAAACGTCGACGAATATTGGAAGACATTTTACGTAGTAAAATATTAAGAAGAATGAAACTCCATTCCGAAATTGGTAGATTTAAGGCGTTGAGTGCCGTTAAGTTTTCTTGAAAAATATTTAAAAGGTTACGTAAACCGATGTAAGTATTTTTGTCAGTAAGCGGTTCCAAGTCTAAAATGTTATCTAAATGTTTTGTTGCAATTATACGCTTATTTTCGTATCTACTGCTTAAAATCATAACAGCGTTGTTATAATTCGCGTCCGTAATTGGAAGTGATTTTATCAAATTATATGGTTCACCTTTTAAGGTTAACAACAAGTACCTAAACTTTTGCACATCCATGAGGTCGACATTTTCATGAACAAGTGACTTGAACAGCTCGAAGTACGCGGCCCACTCGGTGGACTGTCCACTAAATGAGGGCAGCGGTAGCGGAGGTAAATTCGCCCCGCGATGACAATGCGAACCGGAATTATCATTATTATTACTGATTTGACTGTTACGCCGCTGTAAAACCTTGTAGGTATCGGCAGCTACTTGTACCTGATAGTATAATTAATCAAACTGAGTTCGTATTGTCAGCTGTTCGCTTTCAGAAAAAGTATTATTTTTAGCTAATGTTTTTTCAATTTTGACCTGTACCTTAAGGAAATCCTTTTTGACAGAATTTAATTCTTTAATTCTGCAACGAAATTGCATTTCATCAGATTCGGAACAATCTACCATTTTTTGCAAAGAATTCAATAGAATGTCTCGCTCGAAACATAACTGCTCAATCTCCATCTTGTGAGATTGTCTAATACGAAAACGTATAAAATATGTTTGTTTGTAGAAATTACTGTTACGTCGAAAATCGGAATTAACTAGTACGCAGTACGTAGATAGAATAATTTTATTGACGTAACGTATTTCTGCACAAATTGAAAAGAAAGAAATTTGAAATTGGAAAGTGAAAGGAATTATTGTATTACAATAAACTTATTTACCACGTAGTGCGTAAATATAAATAATGTTCGAAAGAAACACTAAATTATTATAATACCGAAATGAAATTGTATTAAGCACGAAAATGCAAGAATACCGAAATACGTAAGCAAAACCCGGGTGGCGCGCTTATAGGTACGCCGACTCGAGGTGTCGTGGCGCCGCAATGGCGGGCCGCGCGACTTACCTGCACTTTTACGGAAATAAAAGTGCAAATCGAGATATACGATGTAAAACTCGGAAATAATGATTTAATTAACTACCTAAACACTTATTACAAGAGTCTTAGGTGAAATATCGTTGATTAAATCGAAATTAACTTAGGAAACATACATTTACGACGTATGCATGCCGGTACTTTCTTGAAAAATGTATCGTAATACGTAATGAAATAGAAGTTAACTTGTTAGCACGCACAATATATCAAGCCAATTCGGTTCGACTGATCAGAATTCGGTTCGATGGACCAAAATTATGTAGGGAAGAAATAGTGGGGACTGGAATCAAGCAATATCTGACTCACCGGGATTCGCCTGCTTCGGTGCTCCGGGGGCCCCCGTCTGTATATCCATAGGTTTTTGGCTGCTGCTGGACACTGACTCTCAACACTGGGTGCTAATAGAACTCGCGTAACCAAGTTGATGGTGAAATATGAAAATTGTATGAAGAGCGTACGTGCGCCCATTCGAAATCATAGAGAAGAAAGTGTTCTCAATACTGCCGCTTGGTGGCAGCACGGTCGCGTTGCGTTTAGAAATCAGATATGCATCATTCCAGTTAGAATTTGGAAAAAGGATCAGAAATTGCATGTGCTAACCGATATGAGATGAAAAAAGTTCTCTTACAACAAAATCTGTATGAAAGTACGGAACACCCTCCATCAATTAAGTGTCATTATAGTGAACAGATATATTGTTTCATAGAACGATTTTCATTACGTGATTTTTTCTTTTTCTTGAACATTAAGTACATACTTTTAAGTTAGGTATTTTAAATAAATATTTTTCTTAAAAATTTTAATGACAATAACAACAACAATTAAATTTTTATAATTGGAATCCGCAACGCAGGCTTCGTCAAGTTGATACAAAAATGTATCAGTTAACAGGATTCGTCAAATACCTACTGACGTACCAAATATGCGATACGCAACAGGCATCCTCAAAAATCCCAAATTTGGAAGTGGAGTCACTAGTTATTTAATAATTAATCTTGCAATACAATTCCTTTCATAGGTACACTTTTTTAATATACTGACTCGTCTAGCTATGTATTATGTTTTTCTATATTAGTAATAAAGCAGGGTAAAAAAGAATCACTTCAAAAAATCAGTCTGTTAGAGATCAATAGAGAGAAAAATGCTAGGCATCAAAATCAAAGACAATATAAGCAACAGAAATAAGAAAAAAAAAAACTTATTGACGCTGTAAAGTTTATAGCAAAAATGAAAGTCCAATGGGCAGGACATGTGGCTCGGATGAGCAGTGCAAGGTGGATAAACAGGGTGATAAAATGGAAACCTACCTCTGAAAACGAAAAGTTGGGAAATCAGAAACAAGAAGGGAACAGGACATGTAAGAAACATTATGGGAAATGAATGGAAGGATCGTGCACAAGATGGAGATACTTGGATCAAAGAAAAATTCACACATATTATGAAATCAAAGAAACCGGAAGAGTCCTAGAGCTCATAGCTCTCCAGGAAACTGGAAAGATATATATTAGTAATCATATCGTTGTCTTAGATATAGCACAGACGTTGTTACCCATAGTACAGGGAATGTGTGCCAGTGACTCAGATATTATTATTATATGAATTTATAATGAATACATATTATTAACTTCAAGAACTAGTTCCAGTTTCCAATCTACCTATATGATTTTTTTGGTAATATTTTATGAAGCTAGAACTAGAATACAAAAACTTTTGCCCACTACGTTCTAACTAGAGTTTCGCGTGTTTCAATTACAACGAAACACGAGCGGTTAACTGCGTTTACTATTCGAATTGAACTTTTTGCGTTTCAGTGAATAATGGCTTGGAAAATGTAGCTCATCTAGTTCCGTACTTAGTTTATAAAATTTGTACACTCGCTTTATAAACAAATTATATTCGTATAGCCATCTTTATTTTCTGTATAACAAAAAGCAGCAAGAGCACTGTGATTGAAATTATTTATTTAGGTACACGTTCAGGGATGATACCCCGTACATCTAACGGGAGCGTCAAACGGCCGCGTCCAATATCCGCGTGTGTTAAAAATCCGGTGACCTCGATTCCGGTTCCCTGACGAATATTTTATTACCCACGGATTCTCGACGCAATACACAATTTACGAAGTTTGATGTTAAGGTTACAAATTGCTTGCGAAGGAAAACTGCTAATGTATTTTTAATTTATTTCTTAGTAAACAGACCGCAATGAAAGCTAAATGGCCGTTTCAAACAAATTTCAATTTATACGTTTGAAAACCTTACGTTAAGTCAAAGCAAAATAATACAGTTTTGCCTTTTAAATTATAAACAGTCTGGTTCAGCCCCTAATATTTTATGGGGTGGAGGAAGTCAAATCAAAGTCGAAGAACCATAACCTTTGACCTTCAAACTAACATGACATGTTGGCCCATAAATATTCAATGCCAGTATTACATTATTATGGAAACATTTCATAAAATGATAACTTCCGAAACGCAGGCCCAACGTAGGACGGCGCCGCCGAGAACTTAACTATATCAAAAAGCTTCTCGGGGGATTTAACGCAAGGGATGAAACTTCTTAATTATTACGGACTTGTACATCACAAATTAGTAGGCAAGCGTGCATTTATAAGTGAACTATCTACACAATGCTTTTGAGATAGCAAGTTTGATGTTTGCATTATGTTATATTGGTCCATACTACATTATTAAATCCGTTTCTTCTTTCGCAGATCATTCCGTCAAAAAGTAAATCAGCTTCACAAGAAGGAAGTTTTCAATTCTGATGGCAAACACACATTCTTCATACCGGTAGACGATGGTTTCAAGGTTTGTGCATTATGTGTGTTAGCAATATGGAAACTTTGATTCTTTTTCAATTCTAACACTAAATAAAATTCATTTATATTTTTTATTAGCCAACGACTAGGTCAGACTTAATAGATGCAAAGGTGGTGGACGGTCATGTGATCCCCCACCACGTGCTCTTCACCCAAGCGACGCCTGACACTAAGGAGTTCGAAACCTTAGCATTCGGTGATAACGTCAAAGTGATCATCTCCTTCAGTACCGCTATGAATGGAAAAGAGGAAATCAGTAAGTAGCCTTAGTATTTCAGTAACATTGATAATTGATTTCGGTGTGCACTTATTTCAAGTATTTAAAGCTATTTGGTATTTGGCTTATGCAATTAAGCAGCTGTGTCTGGGACGAAATTATTACTGCCATTGTATCAATAACACGTCACTAAGAAAATTATGTGTTTCAAAAGCTTACGTGAAATCCAACACCGTGGCTGGAGACGCCAAGCACAGCAGAGGCGTCGTGCTGGCGGATATTGTCCGGGCAAACATCCCCGTCAAGAATGGAGTCGTGCACCTTATCCAGCGGCCTCTCATGGTCGTCGATACCACCGTTATTGACTTTCTCAAGGTACGCCCTCTATTTTAAGCACACTTCAATTAAACACTTAATTGCGATATCAACTATTCATGCTCTAAATCCATTCCAATTTCTAACCAACAATGGTTTTATAGCCTCTAGGCACGTTAAGTTCATGAAATGCTATCTATTACTAGGTCCTACTTAATTTAATACATGCTTAGCTTCAAGGACTTCAATGAACCTTTGTAGTTTGAATAGGGTTAACGTTAATTCAAATCCGTTTGATCTATTACATAATTACTTGCAGATATTAAACCTAAATCTGCAGATTCTTAGCATTTATGAATTTTAAGCTGAATTATTCACAAACATGATATCTAGAAATTCAAAGGAATCGTTAAGCTGATTTATTACGCAATTTTTATACTAAAGGCCATACATCTTTAAATGTGCTGTTGTAATACTCTCTTATGTTGGTCTAACTGTAGTTTTAATTTGTCGTAAATAGTAAAATCATATCAGTTTAACAGTTTGAGTGCCTTGTTTGTCGATAGGAAAATCTAGTGCTGAAAAAGCTTCAGAGAGCACAGTATGAATAGTTTGAATTTTGGTACGATAACTTTTACCATCTTACTATTGTTAATCATTATGCACTTTCCATAATTTTAGCGTGATAAGATTATTTTTATTAAAGTTTTCGTATCTAACGATACATTTGAATTGTATACTGTCATTGAATTTCCGCTCCATTCATTTCGGAACCAGGCAATGAAGGTAAAATTAACAGTCTCATTAATTTCCTCTAATTATTCCATTCTGTGAGTGTCTCTTTACTCCATTAAAACTATTTATTTCTTTGATGATCTTCTTATTTTACAATTATGTATTGAAGCACGTTTACCTTTAAAATATAGTTATATCAGCTGCAAACTTGAGTACCCATTCCGTAAGTATTCTTATAGTTATAATAAATACATATAGTTAGCATCGTATGTCGACCTATACGAGTATAGAGTACATCAGACCTCATATCTTTGGTTGTAGTAGCAGATAGTACAGAAATGTGGAATACGTATAGATGTTCTGTAGAATTCATTTGAACTAAGTAAATAAAATTTAAAGTATTTATACTTTCTTCTAAATAATCAGGAATTTAACTCACCGTATATTAACAACCTTCATCCGAACTAATATATAAAATGATTTGACTTAAGTGTATTTATTTAGATGATATATGTGTATTTGTACTATTTCCTATAGTTTTGTGTTGATGTAAGATATTCGTTCTCTTTGGTATGTTTGTGCGTCCCGCCCTGCCGCCGTGGACCCTGCATGACTTACCACTATTGCCACTATAGGGGATTGTAAGTATTCGATAGCGTCGCATGGTTGTTTGGCTTATATATTATTTATTGTTTCTTTATTTCCTTTTAACTTTCTTATAATATGTAATCTTGAATTTAGTCAATCTTTTGTCTTAAACTTCTTTTAATAGCACACTTTATTAAAACGAGATTTAATCGCGTTACAAGAAACTAACTAGGAATTAGCTAGGAAAACTAACCGTATTTCATCGCGATGGAATCTCGTTTCATTATGAATTAGAAGTAATTTGTTAAAGTCACTTGTTACAGAAGCACTAAACTGTTTTATTGTATAAGAATGATTTTATGTACTTAGAGTAAGATTGCTACGGATAATATTGTCGCGTGATCCTTTCCAGTGAGTTTGACATCGGCATCTGTTCAATAGATTGAAAGGATTAGGCTCAAGTATTGCTAGATATACACATTTACATTATCAATAACACATTAGATAGTCGAGAGTTAAACGATCGTGTTCAGAAATATAATAAATAATAAATAAATCAGGGGACAATCTTTACACAAATCGATCTAGTCCCAAAGTAAGCTCTAAAGGCTTGTGTTATGAGTACTAGACGACGATATAAATACTTATATAGAGAAATAAATACTTAAATACATAGGAAACATCCAAGACTCAGGAACAAACATTCGTGCTCATCACACAAATATTTGCCCGTACCGGGGATCGAACCCGAGACGCTAGCTTCGGAGGCAGGGTCACTCCCAACTAGGCTATCCGCGTCGTAAAAATATGTCTTACATCTCTTTAATAAAGAGAATAACAGTGATTTTCTGAACGTGTCTTAAATAAAAAAGCTCTTCAATTGTTTAATAAAAGACTATCCAATCTCCTCCATGATTGTTTTTTTTTTTTTTTATGTCAATTGACTGACAAACGAGCTGACGGCCCACCTGATGGAAAGTGGTCACCGCCGCCCATGGACATCTGCAACACCAGAGGTGCTGCCAATGCGTTGCCAGTCTAGGGAGGATGGGGAATGGGAATGGGATGGGGATGAGGGAATAGGCCGCCGGATCTCGTCACTCACCGTACGAAACGCAATAGCAAGCTATTACTTTACGCCGATATTCTGTGAGAGTGTGGTACTACCCCGGTCGAGCCGGCCCATTCGAACAGTAATCATCTAGTGAGGATTACTGTTTGGCTCTACCACTACTAACGAAGAAACCGTCATTTATTTCATTGTGTTTTTTAATTTTTAATTTCCACAATAATGCATCAGGTCAAGATATTTTAATTGAATTCAGCAATTCCTTAATTTCTTATTACACGTTACAATATTAATATTTTCTCTGTGGTGACAGGAAAAGGAAGACGGTCCCCTCTGCAAGTTCTACGAGGTGATCATGGACCTTGGTAACAACAACCAGTTCCTGAATGAGCTGAACCTGGCCAAGGATATGACGCTATTTGCGCCGTCCAACGAAGCCTGGAACGAGCCCAGCGTTCAGAATATTGTCAGGTATGTGACGACAAAATTATAATGTCTCATAGTGTATTTTTATACAGATGGCACTGACAGATGATGAGTTTAATAATTAAAATTAAATGTTTTATGTTTCGTTTTTTACTTCATACTTAATGATAATGAAATAATGAATTGATTTTATTTATTAACCTAAGGAATACGTGTTAGTTAATTGCTAAAATTACGCACCTGACATGTTTGGTGATCATCAGGTCAGTTAGCTATAAACTCAATTGATCTATCTGTATAAACTTACTAGCTGAAACATGCCTAAAACATTTAATCTTGTACCTATTTAAAGTTGTGCCTATGTAAGGTTACTTACAAAGTAATAATAACACAAATTCTTTTGCTGCTCAACGACAAAGAATTTTCATTTTCGAATAAGTAAGCACGTAATAAGTGCTTTACACAAATCCCCGTTTTACTTTGGTGAATTTGATGAAAGCTCCCGGAAAACTTGCGTACCTACGATGAGAGAAAAAGAATTGGAAAAGTCTAATTGAATGGTACACAATGAGAGCGGAAATACATCTTCAGCATTCTTCGAAGAAACTACAAATAGTTAAGGAAGTAGTAGCTCGATTGCGAATGACGTTTTTTTGCAGAAATCATCAAAAACTCAAAGAGATTCTGAATCTACATTTGGTGCGAGAGAGATTAGCAATGGATACCATCATACACAACAACATGAATCAGGTAATAAACATGATAATAAATATCGGTTCTGGTAGTTGTTGTACAAGGAAAATATATTTGGGACGGATAACCGCTGTTACTGTATGAAAATAGAATACCTAGGTAGCGAAATAAATTTACAAATAAAAAATACTTTCATATTAATCTCATGTATTTTATTGTGGTTCTGGCTGCGTCGCGGAATCAGCTTCCTGGAACTGTACGTTGATTAATAGATAAAACTTTATTATAGGCCGCTATGTGCATTCAAGAAATCCATAGCTTTTGTCAATTTTTATTTGTCTTTGGTTAGATGTAGCTTTTTCTTGAAACGCACTAGCCAGATTTTTTTTCTAAAAAATTTGGTGGAATATTATCCGACATTTGCATCTCGGTGTTTTTGTTTGTGTCACCTGTTCCCTTGATTAACTGTTCCCTGGATTAAAATTAGTTGCATGGCATGAAATGGCCGAGTGTTCTAAGTGTATGTTTGCATAGAATACATGTGGCGATTACAGACATCTCATCGTTTAAGTCCATGTTTGGCCCCTTACAGTTACAAATATAGCATGACAGTAACGTGGTGTATCACCATTTATAGCCGGTTGCATGTACTGTACTCGCATCTCACATTGCAGATCTACCAAGCGCCTACAGCATTGTATCGCAAGTACCTCTACTTCAATGTGATAAACCACAACAACAACCAGACTTTGACCGTGGAAGGAGGCGGAGTCAATGCCACCGTCACTCTCCCTAATATAGCAGCAACCAACGGTTTTGTGCACATCATAGACAGAGTATTAGGAGTTCCTTACACCACCATTTTTGAAAAGTTGAAAACTGACCCTATGCTCAAGTAAGCATTAACTATTTAATTTACTTGGAATAATCGTTTCTGTTTGTTTTTTTAATCGCTGTATAATATTATTTTAGCATTACATACAACCTGGGCAAGCGTGAAATGTTCAACCAACAATTGAACGACATAGAACACCGGTACACGTACTTCGTGCCCCGCGATCACGCCTGGCTTAAATTCCAAATCCGACACCCTTCCGCCTTCAAAGCCCTATTTAAAATGGACTTCGGCTACTACGTAAGTTAATTTATATTTATGTTTATAGACATTAAGCAGTATAACTATTTTACGAGTTTAATAACGAAGGGTCGTCATAAAAACCCTGAATGCAAATTGTCGTGGTAAACGACTTAACATTCCATTATTCCCATTTTGAACATTCCTAAAGTTCTGGGGTATATTTACGCTAAGGCGGCAAAAGGGGTTAGTGTAATGTAGTTTCCTCATTTCGAGTATGTATTTCATGACTTATTTACCAAGAATTTTAGAAACGATCCACAAAAAGAGCACACATCTGTCAAGAACTTTACTTAAATTGCGATTCACAGTCGTTCGTCTATATAGATTACCAACGACAACCGGACCATATTATTATAGTTCTGGTAAGTACGTGTAACATTTAGAAGTCTCTGAAACGACAATGTATTTACTAGTAGTAGTAAGTTAAACACTAGGTGTAACGTTGATGTCTTTTCAAAAACAAAGAATGCATGATACTTCGACGGGTAGATGATGAATAATGTTTTCTTAAATCGCATATTGGATGACAATTCAATGCTAATGAAAACAAACGATGGTTCTAACCAGCACTGAATCAAAGAAGTTGGTATCAACTTAGCTAAAAAAGAATACTGTCACTTTAGTTTATCATATTCAAGATGCATAATATGTAGTCAGGCATACGAGTCAGATGTCAAAAAATCATAAAAAGGTTTCAACGATACACGAGGTAACAACAAATTGCGGGATTGTAAGAGCTTTCGTAGATGTGAGTTTCAATACTTCATTATTTTCAGACGAAGCAGATCCTGGAGCGACATGTGATCCGTGCCGGGCGTGCGTACACCATCTCCGATCTGAAGCTGCATGCCAACGAGACGCACCCCTTCGTGATGCCCACCTCGCGCGACCCACTTCGGCTCCGGGTTAAGGAATCTGACAAGAGTAAGCTTATTGTGACATTTAATGGCGAATTATTCAGATCGGTAAATCTAAATGAAACATTTGGGATAAATCGAAAGTTTGTATTGTTGAAGTGTTGACGGTTGGCTCAGGGTGCCGAGGATGATAGTTCAATTTGGGTTTTTGATGTATTAGTGCTTTGGCGTTCTATTTTGTTAACCTCTCAGCTAAGCTGTTCGTTTCCTTTGTCTTGTGGTTTCACAAGTTTTTCTTACAGTCTTAAAATAATAAAACATACGAGTTTAAAGCAAATGACATACAAAAGTTTAATTTTCGAACAATTCGATGTTGAAACATGAAATGGCGTGGTAAGTGATCCTATTTTTAATTGTTCAGATTATTACGTGGAATGGAACGGGCACTGGATCCACGTGTTCCGCCCGGACGTGGAGTGCACCAACGGGATCATCCACGTGATCGACGAGCCGTTTCTCCTGGAGAGCGACGTGCGCGCCACCGGCGCCGCGCCCCGCCGCCACCACGCCGTGGCACTACTCCTCACCACACTCGCCTTCGTTACCATCATACAATAAACCCCCTTTATTACCCACCTGTAAACCCAGCCCGTTTTGATATTAGCCACCTTACTGACATAACTTTTCTATTTTAGCGCCCTTTTTGGATTGAGGATGAAGCGGCAATTCGAGATGCGCTTTTGATTTCTTTAGTTGCCAAAACAAAGCTGTAATATTTACAGCTTTTATTACAAGTTCGACTTGTTTTGTGCTGACTTTGAAATCGTTTCGGTTTTGTTTGTAGTGAGTCATGAATTGGTATACTATTGTAGATGTCGGTGTGTCTCAATATCATTATGTTATTGAAATTGGTTAATAATAGGTAAAGGTGTTTGTTACCGCAGATTTGATTGTATATTTGAGTCAACTTTTTTAAATAAGTATTTTATGTATGCTAGTAATTTTAACAACAAAATTAATAAGTGGATACGTTTCTCGTAAACTGAAAAAATCAAATCCATGAAAAGAAAGAAATGACCAACTTTATGAAAATTTACATACCCATTTATATATGCATTTGACAAGTAATATTCGAGAATTATCTCTTTTTCTACAATATTTAATCGAAGTTAAATTGTTTATCCTATTTGATATTTTGGTCCGTTGTGCCTTCTTTGGAAAAATAATAATATTTATTTAAATCTCTCTCGTAGAGCAGACATAATTTATCTGTGGACAACTTAATAGAATACATTCCATGTTGTTATCAAAAAAAACTATTTATTATAATTCAATACGACTATTATAAAGAAATTTATTAATGTTGTTATCCTGGCAAAATATTCTCGGAGTTCTTTTTGGTTTCTTTTTCGTGGGGAAAGTATCGTAATATAGTATTATTATGAATAAGAAATTAATATTGAAAGTCGATATTTAGTTTATGTTGTATTTAGTACTTGTATGTCCTTAACTGGCATGTCCAATATTTATTGAAATTGCTACTAATTGTGTTTAAATGATGATGATGATAAGCAATGAGAGGTAAATATTTATTATTCATAGGAGTGTGCTTACATTACGGTGCGTTTGTGAATCTCTTACTTTCGATAAGCAGGTGTAAATATTTTATATACTTAAGTTAAATTAAAGTTCATTATAATCATTGAACTCTAATTTATTAGCTATTATTACTTGAATGCGACTGAAAATTAAAAACATTATCACACCTTATGCTGATAAAAGGTATTAAATACTTTGTATCGTCGGAATGCTGCTATTTGCTTCATTTGGAATCAAAAACTTCTTATATTTCATATAATATTGGGAATATATATGAAATATACATTGTTATATGAAACCTTATAAATCTGTTTAAAAATATGTTTGAGCATTTCCCATCAACGATGTGTTTTTTCTTGGTTTTCGTTTTACATTCGAAATATTCCAACGAAAACAAAACGCAGCATTTCTTAGAGAATAATTTTTTACATAAATGGTAAATCTTTGCATAGGAAGTACCCTACGCGTGTATTTGTTGGTACTTGTCGTTAATCTTACTTATCACACGGATAAAAACATAATATTCGCTTTATAGGGTTAACATATTATACAAATTTAAGGTAAGTTTTTAAAAGCCAAAGCTTAATAAATCAACCGGTTCCATGTTCGTGTAAAGTTTTACTGTTACAATTACAATAAACTTTATCAACTGTAGTCATTAACATAAGTAGCATTACCTTTTGAAATATATACCTGTATACAGTGGTTTTTTTAAAACGGTAGGAAATGGAACGTCTAGGGACGTAAATACCCCAGACAATATTGTGACCAAATATTAAGCCAAATATTTGGTGGGGGCATTACATCGGGGTTCATCGTATTCGAATAATGTCAAATTAGTTTAAAATGACGAGTAATGTACGTGTTGAATTAATAAAGAATTTAACTATAAACAGTACTTTATGTATTCTTTTCTTAATAACCTTGAACGATTCTATAACAAACAGAAATTAAAATGCATTCAGTGTTGCTTTATTTATTATTTATTTTTATGAATAAAACTACATAAAAAAATACAAAAACTTAAACTAAATAGAAAATTAGTGGCTAAACTAAACTAAACATATCCCCCAGGTCGCTGATGGGGAAGGTATTAACAAGCCTTAATTAAGACTTTAGCCATACAAAAACTTCTTTACTATGAGAAATCATTTAATTCGCAATATTGCTATTGTACAAACAAATATATTCTTAACAAAAAATTGACCAGAGTAGCTTCGGAGGGAATCGCAACGAGCTGGAGGGAATAATTGAAAATGTAACACAGGTCGGCGGGGTCTTAATCCCGCAAGGTTTGGACGACGACGGACGAGTCTCTCATCGTAATCCCTTGATGGATATAAGGAATCAGCGGCCCTAGGATGCCAGACAGTTGCGCAATGCTACATAATACTCACTCGAGTACATATAGGTAGTTGTAAAATATAAGAAAATATTTGGTAATCGTAAAGTAAGAAGGACAGAAGGACCCCATACGAGTCACTATGTCGAACTATTTCTGACAATAAATCGTAAGTATTTCAAGTATTCAATCGTAAAGTAGCATCTTCTACTTAATAAAAGTCTACCACTAACTGACTGACAGACAACGGACAGCCTGAACCCGCTGACTCGTAGGTAAATGAAATGAAGTGAATAAATATATCTGATGCTGCGGGAAACAGCTAGTCGTAGCCGTGTTCGCGGGTAGTAACGTATGTGCGGTGTATCCTCACCGCTCATTCCAGGAGCCCAAATATGTTACCTTCCCACCCTCACAAGATGGTTTTAATCCTAATTTCAAGTCATTTAAATTGTTTGGGTGTTTCCTAGCCAGCTTGATTATTATTTTAAATAAGTCAGTCGGCTTAAATCGATTACTTACATTAAGATTGAAATAGGATATATATACTATAACAATCCCTAAAGCTTCAATTAATCATACCTATAATCGAATATCGTACTTTTTGTGTTGTAACAGTTTCAAAATATCCCAAAGGAAAGAGCTGAGTGGGTGAGAGCCCCGCTGAATGCTAACCGTGGTGTAAACGTTATGTTATAACATTGAGGATGGATAGCCCCGTTTTCCGACCCGAACATATTTAAAAGGCTATTCTGAGTAGGGTTAGCTACTTCTAGACAAATTATTTTCAACCCTTGCTTGAAAGAAGGTAAATTCCTATGAACTGAAATAATTCTTTTCGCAATTTTACCATTCACTTTACATCCCAGAAATACCCGTACTATAAAGTAACGTTTGCAAAGAATCTTTTTCATGTATTATTTATGTTCCTATCCAAGTCATATTTCGCTCATAAACATTTCTTATTTTTCTTGTGTACCAACAGTAGAGTATTTTATTCGCAATAGCGCAGGTACATACAATGAATTGAATGACAACAATGGAGGATTTACGATACAATCTCTTTGGCAAATCACAAAGTTTATATAACGGATTCGGCTTTATTCATAGTTTGAAATTGGGGAAAAATGTGTGAGTTTTTCTGATTTTATTATGAACTCCAGTGACTGGATTTTTCTATGAAAAATAACTGTCAGCGATTTTTAATATTACCCAGCGAAACAGTGCAGTCTACCGCAAGCGAGCCAGTCTACCGATCATTGAATCTCAGTCAAATTGGGTGTATAGATAGATAAAGTGCTATTGGAAATCGGATTTAAAAAATCTTTCGAGAATTTAAAAAGACATGGTATGTCGTATTCTTGGCAATATTTGTACTATAAGTGCACAGGCGTGGTTAATGCAGTGACCATGATGCTCTATTTATGAGTGCATAATGTGCCGTGCTCCGTGAGAAACACGTTACTATTGTCGAAGATTTTTCTATTAGAGCAGTCAGGAATTGGTACTTTTTAATTTTGTAAATGGATTGTTTAAAGCTGTGTTAAGTACGGGTTTGAGCAATACTGGCTGACATAGAGATATAGTTTTACAGTGACTAGCAGTGGCGAAGCGTCAAATATTTCCTAAGGGAAGCCCAAAGAATTAGAACCGTACGTGCGACTCACTTTACTGGACTGGACTTTACTGACAGTTAGCCGTAGCTTTCTAGCTTGGTAAAGCCGTCAGGAATCGGCTTGTAGGCAGGCTTCGCCACTGGTGACTAGCTACGTTATTACCGAACCTTACATTTTATCGCCCAGAGCGTCCGTATCTATATTATTTAATAGCATCACAGCAGTCTTTCACAGGGGAAACACAGGGGTCGAGAGATATTAAAGGCGCTACCTTCATAGGTAGTAACAATACCTCTCCCTCATATATCGTTTATAAAATAAATGCAAGCTGTTACGAAGGCTACGCCTAGGCGAGAAGAAATAAAAGTTTTTACAGATTCGATTTATCTTCGCGCCCCAAGTGGAAGTAGGCTGCGAAAATAACTCCCCGGTAGCGTACTAGGTGCCTACTTCTTTTGCACAGCAATGCCATCAATCTTCCGTATACATAACAAAGTGTCACGAAATGTGCAGCCCTTTCACTTACCTTAGTCAAAAATGTTGTGTTCAATGTTTTTGTAGCAGTTATTTATTTATTTATTATTTATTTTAACTTTATTGCACAATACAGGAAGTACAAATGGCGCTATTAATACCTTATCGCATTATCTACCAGTCAACCTGCCTACCAGATGCATGTTTAGGTTGGTGAAAGTTTTGAAATACAGACCTGGAAGTATTAGGCTATTAAGCTATGCTCTGGTCTATATTGTATATATAATATGTATGTAATCTTCTACATCTTGGGCATTAACAGACATTGATCTAGTACCAAACTTAATGGCCGAATTCAGAAAGGTCACTCATATTGATCTTTAATTAAACTGACGTTTCAGTGACGTTTCTGTATAGGTTGACAACTAATTGAGGGACATTTAACTATTTAATATCTAATCAAATGCTTTAGCGGCGTTTCTGAATTTGGCAATAAGAGTCCCTGTGCTATAGGTACGAGACAACCAAAGATCATACATTATACATTAACTCTATAATGGTCATTTCCCTAAAAAAAATTAAGCGGTTTGATGGAATCCCTAAGATCCCGTTTTCGTCCTATCCCAGCGACATATACAATAACGTAGAGTTATATCGAACCTTTCCACGAAAATCAATATTCTCGGATTTATACCGTTAGATTCCTTGATATGCTGACTCATTCTCATTAGAAGAGGGTTAATTCCAGCAGTGCGTTGTACCTTCTTAGTAGATTTGTGCAGTTTTTCATTTGATCGTCTAATTAGCAACCGACAGCCTTAACGCACAATTTGAGATAATTCATATCGGGATTAAAACTTTATTACTAATAAAATATATTTTTGAATAATTACATGCCGTCATTTTACTCGTGTAAAATTAGGCGGATTAAGTTCTGTGTTCGATGTATATTTGATGTTAACCGACTCATTTATTTATTGATTTGTTTTGACTATAACTTACGTGTGAAATATGCATTTTAAATAATGTGACATAACAAAGCTGTTTGATAACTGATCGGTTTTCATATTACTAAGACCAATTTTGAATTTATAATTTATTCTTTGTTGGAGGGCCGTCAGAACAGCCTGTGGGCTGCCCACGCTTTTTCTTCCCTTACGCATTCGCCACCCGAGAACTCTTCGGACCCATCGGCTGCTTAAGTCATAGTATAACAGTTCAACTCCGGTTTATTGGGAGTTTTGTTACCTACTATCGCTCGGGCACGCTCGGGTACGTAGTCGCTGGTCGCCGCATTCCTCGGCATCCCCCGACATTTAGCTGTGGAGCGACGCGGGCGCGACATAAAAGGTGCGCACACATCCAAGTGCGCGATTTATATTTGTTTGAAGATGAACCACTGTGCTGCTTATACTTTGCTTAGTAATACATACATACATATTATCACGCCCGAAATCCCTAATGGGGTGGGCAGAGCCACAAGACTACTTGTGGCCACGTTCGATTAATTAGTCCTAAGATGGTATGATGAAACCGTATGGTGACAGGTGATCAGCCCATCGCCCATACAGATAGTCCACCATGTTGGAGAGGACCCGTCCCTTAGTCGACTTTTACGACATGCCAGGATGATAAGCATCTGCACGCATTCTATGCTATTTCTTCACTCCCAGTGCAGCAGAGGAGTGAGTGATTGCTTAGTAATTATGTCGGTTATTTTGGTTATTTGTGAATTTATTAATTTCTGATTCGATCTTATAGAGAAGCTCCGGGCATAGGTCTTTCTATTGCCCTTTGTGTGACCTTCAGCTAACTTTAGCACCTACCCCGCCGTAACCATGACTGCTGCCGTAGCCAGGAATAGCGAGGCCGCCGGGGTGTGAGTTCATTGTGTGCTTTTATTTTGTTGAGTTTTCCCACAGTCAACACACTGATTATAAATGTATAGGCACTAGTTATATTACGTGACTGGGTAAAATAAGGCATTAAAAGCATAAAGTTAAAAAAATAAATCCATTAAATACGAGTACGAATTATTGCGTCTTTTGTACGAAAACTAAAACGAGTCTATCCGCTTTAGCCACGTTACCTCTACTAAGTCATTCTGCTATTATAAAGGCTCCGCTTCACAATGGGCCATCGTAGGCAATCACACGGGATGCAGTCATACGTAAGAATGAGATAAAGATATCTCTGTATCATTCTTACGTATGACTGCGTCCCGTGTGATTGCCCATGATGGCCCATTGTGAAGAGGAGCCATAAGGGCACTGGCATATACATTTATATTCTGGGCAAAAGGCACAGGAACATTATTTGACCATCATGGTCAACATTATCGGTGCCTTTGCTATCTTTCAAACACTATGCGCTCTAAGGTTGTTCTATTAGCCCGAAACCTGAGATATATTTATCAGTTTTACGTAACCTTTAAGATACCCTTTACTAAGCGAATCGCCCAGCCTCATTTGTTTAAGGAAGGACCAACAAGAACTTGGGTCCAAGTACGGTATCTCTAGCTGAACACTCCCAAGGGTCCATGCTTTTATTAAATATATTGTTTGATTATAATTATTAAATTAACTAAAACGCACAGTAGATGGAGAACATTGTCAAATTTACTCAATTTCATTATCAGAAGACTTGTGTCCGTATTCTTCACAGCCTAAACGATATCGCAAGTTATTTTGCTACGATATGATAGCTCTTATTAACTTAGAAAAGCATTGTATGACCATCGCAATATCCAGAGCCCTCTATTCGATATTACCTAAGCGATATCGGGTATTGATTTTTACGATGAGGCCGTCTTTGCAGTCAAATTAATAAAAACTACCATGTCTTAGCAAAATAATTTGCGATATAGCTTAGGCAATGATGAATATAAGATACAGGCCCTGTCCTACAGAGCAACTTGTTCTGTGGCAGGGATCTTTTATTTTGGACGCTATTTCAATGAATCAAAATACAAAATATTATGTGAGTCAACCTGAGGTACAACTATGCAAAATTTCAAGGCGCTACTCCAATTTTTTGAAAAAATCGGTTGGGTCAGACGAGCGGGCATTCAGACACAATGAGTAATCTTAATCCTAAAAATCACGATATTGGTCTAAATTTATCTTTGTATTTCGTGTTACCTAAAAAGTAAATATACACGGTTGCTAAAACAATGGCATTAAACAAAACTGTAGGTATCTGGCAATAAGATAAGAGGCTATCCATATTACGCCCGTATATGTTTTAAAATTTCATTTATTATTATTTGGGCTGAAGCTTATGTAGTTAGGTAGGAAAAACTTTTAATGGCCGAACTTGAACTGGAGTAGTTTTGGATAGCGACAGGAACGGATATTATTAGCGAAGCGTCTGTCTGTGTGGTCTTACGAGAGAATAAGAGATATACCAAAGTCCTACATCTAAAAAAGAAAGAAAAAAAAATAACACGCAAGAGTAATATAAATAAAAAAATCAATATGAAGAATAAAACGATGGACATCTCAGCAGGAGATAACAGATAATGTTGATTATTCAACGTGAACGAATTCGCAGGCAAAAGCTAGTCTAAACCTATACAAATGCATCTTTAAATTAACGTGGAGTACAAGCCAATGCCATTAATAAATAAAAGTCGACTCGATTGAAAATCGCAGCAAAATCAGGATAAAGAATAAGATTAATCGCGAAGGAAATAAATGGAAGAGGGATTTGCAATTTAAATCATTCCATGCAAAAAGAACGACCAATATAATAATATAGCCTAATTTATAAAAAAGTCCTTAATACTCGCTGGAAGTCTTGTAATTTGGGATGACGATCGAGACGAAAATGATATTAAAAACTCATGACGCGAAATTATACTCTTTACCGCCCCTTCTTAACTTTTAATTATTAACTCTTGCTTACGAATTCATAATGTTGTTACCTTGCTAATTTCGTCACGTGAGCAGCTCAGTGGTTTATGTAAAAGTACGTGTACAACATTGTACATACGCAACTGGTAGGTATATAATGCCAATATCCAAATTAAGAAACAAGTGCATACACACCAATAGCTAGCAATCTAAGAAACACAGATGACTATAATACGATAACTACACTCGCTGTAACATAGTCTAAAACTTCACGATTGTGATTATGTGTAGCCTTACCCGTTTCAAGCTATTTTTTTTTCCGGTATCTTCATTATCATCGTCATTTCAGCTGAAAGACGTCCACTGCTGGACATAGTCCTCCCGCAATGATCGCCACAACGACCTATCCTATGCTGCTCGCATCCAGCACAGTCCCGCAATCTTCCTTTATCTTACAAACCTGAAATCAGTCCATTAGCGGCCGGCGCCTAGTGTTTGAATGCCATCTGTCGAACGCGCTGCGAGCAAACACAAGCGGCGATAACGAGCCCGGCCCGGCGGGAATTTGCCACGGCCACACGTGGAATCAGGTCTGATACCAACAATAGTCGAATCGAACAAATATCGCTTCTTGCAACGTGGCCTTTGTAAAGTCTGGTTGCGATAACAACCGTAAAAGGAACAAAATATGCACGCTGTGTTGTCAGGTTATCACTCACAAGTCATTTCATTCTTGTTTGTATTTACCTGGGTTATTGCTAATTAAATAACTGAGCCTAGTCCCGAAAGCCCGTTGTAGACCTACCAAAAATAGCAAGGGGATATACCGTTTTTATCACACTGTGACATTCGCTTTATTTGAAACGTGAGAGAAAGTGGATAACATGACATTAAATGTGAATGAGATGGCATTCATAATAAAATTATGCTCGCTGGTCTATCTATTTTTATGCCAGCAATAACCAAATCGATGAAATGTCCTATCTTGCAAAACTGGCGTTTATGCCTGTTAATGCTCCTTGTCATTAGGGATTATTTAACACTTTCAGTGCCAAGAGCCCGCTAGTCGAGTTCACCGTTATTAACGCATTTTCGCTACAAAGCAGAAAAACGCTGCTACGCGATCGTCGCGGCGCTGAATGTGTTAAAATACAAAATATTGTAAACTATCTTTATTTTTTATCTTATTTAACTAAAACGAAACATGCAATTTAATTACGTAGGAACAGTACCTAATTTACATTTCTGTGCAAATAAATTGGAGAAATTGTGTAAAAAATAAAAAGCTTTCCGAATACCCAAAAGACTTTAAAGCCGAAACCAAAATGTAAACAAAACAACTTCGAACGCGACGGTTCTCGCGGCTTTTTCAATCAATCCCACATTGTAATCCCTAATTCCTATTGCCTAATAACTAACAAATAGCAACATTTCTATGTGAGTGATGACTCTTGTCAGTAGCCATTAGCCATTTATCTGGCGAAATGGCACAGCGGCTAACTTTGATAGCAAATTTTTTAGGGTTCCGTACCCAAAGCGTAAAAACGGGACTCTATTACTAAGGCCCCGCTGTCCGTCTGTCCGTCCGTCTGTCACCAGGCTGTATCTCATGAACCGTGATAGTTAAACAGTTGAAATTTTCACAGGTGATGTATTTCTGTTGCCGCTATAACAACAAATACTAAAAAACAGAATAAAATATATATTTAAGGCTCCCATACAACAAACGTGATTTTTTTGCCGTTTTTATAGATAATGGTGCAGAACCCTTCGTGCGCGAGTCCGACTCGCACTTGGCCGGTTTTTTTATACCTATATCTTTATATTGTATGTGGCACTATGACTATGATGGGCAACTAGCAAATGGAGCTCAATGTTTGGCAGTTGAGTTTTAAACCGATAATTTGCTGGCAACTCGATGGCGTAAATCAGAATTCGCGTCTGCTCGCGTCGCAGGAAGCAGCCGCCGGAAGCGCCCGCCCTCCGCTTCCGCCCTCCACTTCCGCCCTCGCAGTCACCAATCTATCCGACCAGTGCATGCTCACAACCCGTGCGGTAAATTAATGCCACCCTATTGATGATACCTGTACTGCGGAAAAGACAACGCACTAAATGAAGAGAGAGATTTGGATTTATTTATGTCTAATTTAAGATAACACTTTAATTGTATACATGTGTATATATATGAATAAAAGTTGAGATCTTCAGTAATTCAATACTGCAAATATAAAGCTATAATCCAAATTTAAATTACATACATACATAGCATCACGCTCGAAATCCCTAATGGGGTGGGCAGAGCCACAAGACTACTTGTGGCCACGTTCGATTTATTAGTCCTAAGATGGTATGATGAACCGTATGGTGACAGGTGATCAGCCCATCGCCCATACAGATAGTCCACCATGTTGGAGAGGACCCGTCCCTTAGTCGACTTTTACGACATGCCAGGATGATAAGCATCTGCACGCATTCTATGCTATTTCTTCACTCCCAGTGCAGCATTAACTAACTAATTTAAATTAACTAATATTATATGTGAGAATTACAAATGGAAACGTTACACGTTGGATTATATATCCGTAAAGGATCGTCATTGCAAAAATAAATGTAAAAATACAATGATAACAACAATAATCTCCCAAGGCTGTGCAAAACACTTAATGACTGTAATCATGAGACAGACATACACTCAGACTCTGCACATAAATTTCGCAAAAACGCTCGGAATTGTTTTTCCAAATTAGTATAAGTTACGAATGTACTGTTTAACACTAACTAACTCTTTTTTAAACGTAGATAAATGTGTACTATTATTCAATGCATGCGGTGCTTACCTATAAGTGGTTGTTGACTACAGAGCTACTACAGAGAACGTTATTATTGTAATGAAATAAATGCCAGTGTAAACAATTGTTGGTAAAGTGAAATAATTATAATAAGATAATAATAATAATAAAACAATGTTACATAAATAAATCTACAGTCTGTTCCATGTACTCGTCAACTGAGTTATCCAATAAAAGGTTCTTAAATTCGCTCCTAAACATTTCGTCAGCTGATTCTTGTTTTAAATCTGCGGCCAGACGCTCGTAATACATAGGCCTATCACACAAGGATTTTTTTAGCAAGTGTCATTTTTTAGCGATTAGGAACTGTTCCAGGGCAACCTGCTTGCCTGGTTTGTTTGCCGTGGACATAAAAAGAAGGGAACAGTGACATATTGCTCCTTACAATACGAACATTATAATTTCAAAGATATATTGTGAGTAGTGCGTCATAATGCATTGCGAACAAAACTGCACGGCTGTCTTGGCTTCATCCCGACAAGAGTACGAATTGCACGTTTTTCAATGACCAGAACTCTTTTCGCATCCGTGGAGTTACCCCAAAGCAGTGTGATAACGTCATCAGTGGATGGTAATGGGCAAATTAAACTTGTGCATCGCTGGAATGAACTGTTTCAGTTTTTGCAACGCAAAGACGGCACTACTCAGTCTATCACACAGTTTGTGAGCTTGGCGCTTTCAGGTAAAATTTGAGTCTAAGGAAATCGAAAACCCTACATGACATAGTGGCATAGGACTATTGTGTAGTAAATAGTCTAAGGGAACTGTGAGACTACGACCCGAGAATATCATGACGTTAGACGATGTATTATCCAATTGATTTTAAAAATCACAGTCTAATATTTTATTCCTGTTTAGTTATTTTGTCCCGTTGCCAAATATAACATACTTAATTATTTTACAAGTTTTCTTATAATCATTTAACAACTGATATCATAGTACACGCTTCTCTACGAATACTATATATTTTGTCTTGAGTGTGTTATTTACACAAATGGATATTAATTTATTATAATACTAATGAAATGAACAAATTACTTCAGTATAAAGTGAGTGCACACTAAGTACAGTACACTGTTATCTGAAAAACATATTTTTAACCCATGTGTATTATGACAAAGATATTACTATTGATGTTTTTGATAACATTGGTCCACGATGTGATCAGTATAAACCCTCGTAAGTAATAAACTATAATGTACCTACGTATATTATTTCTAAAAACTATTCTTTGATTTTATCCAAATTTAATGATCATAGATTACGAAATTTAATAACCTGGCGGGCGAAATGCATTCGCATGCCTGATGACAATGCAAATCGGGCAAATTTGGAACTACTTCAAACTAGCGCCCTAATCATGCGGCTTTGAACGTGGCGGCCGATAGCCTGGTGGCCTACATAGTGTAAATGCACAATACTGTGTGGTTTGAGCTATATGCTGGCTAGAGGTTTCATGGCTAATTAGGTTTAATTTGTACATAGGAGTCCAGTTATCATGCGAGCAGATAAAACACTTTGTAGATGGACACAACGTGCGACGTCACAGAGTTGCCCGAGGATCAGTAGCAGGGCAACCATCTGCGGCTAACATGATATACATGGTAGGTCGGAACAATACTTATATCCACCGTTGAGGTAATCAATAATGTCCAAGTATTTGAAACTAGCTGAATGAGACGAGGTTTAGTGCTGAATACTGAACTAAACATGAAACCTATACCCAGCTACCATAAATGATATTTTACTTACGAAGCAAGTGCTAGCACAAGAAATACACGTTAGTAATGTTGTGTTGATGCCAGGATTTTTTAGCTTATGTTCTATGATTTCCGATTTGAGTATGTAAGTATCATCGCAAGATACCAGTCATCCTATTATTTAACGTAAATATTTATGATAATTTCTAATCAGGTATACACTTGATATTCGCAACCTGCTTCTTGTTAACGACATGATAATTAGCCAAAATGATATTATTCCAAGAAATGTATAATTGTTCTACAACATTCATAATAATTAGTAACTCGAATAATAAGATCAACAAACGTGTGTCAACAAACAGCTGTGTACAGAAACACCTTGGACGTTAATGATAGTTATTACTTTAATAAAATTGAAATATTACAAGCACTTGTAAAGCGATATAAATATTAAGTTATTCTAGGTATGGGATGCAGAGCTAGCAGAAAAAGCCACAAGATGGGCAGAAAATGGAATTTTCGGGCATAATCCAGTAAGGACAGTGGGTAATGAAATCTCGATTTAATTAAATTAAATAACAAAACCAAAAACCAAACATGGTCTATTTAAACTGCATCATTAACATTTATGTTCTTTTTTGTATAATTTGTAGACTCTGAAAGGTGGAGTTTGGTTGGAGAAAATGTTTTCATTAATAAGTTTCCCACTCCTATTGACGTGCCCGTTATCCCCAACATTGAGGAAGCCCTAGATGATTGGTTCGGCGAGCACCAGAATTATGGATTTGAACCATACAGCCTTGTGACGATGCGGCCTATCGGTCATTATACTCAGGTAATTCAATTTTCCGATATTACCTACATATCGGGTAGGTACTTTTGTTATTTAATATTCTTCCTATTTGCGAGCGTGCTCCTATTGTGATAAGTAAAAAAAAGGATTTCTGTATATTAAGAACAAGAACAATGATGTAATTTTTTTCTTCGAGATAGAAATAAAATTTGTACGAAAAAAAAGAAATATTCAACCATAAAATTTAACGCTTTGATATTCGCATATAAAATATTTCTGAGTTGTAAAACTTTAAACTGAAACAAAATGTTCTTAAATAAGAACTTATGAGGACTGTGAACCAACAGCATAAATCAGTATTTTCATACAAAAGGCGATAACGATTTCCACCCCTTAAATGTTAACCGATGTTGACCAATTTTTGATAGGTTGTCATTCAGACCAAAATCTAGGTCTATACATTTTCGAATATTAAAAAAAGATCAACAAAGTCGAATAATCGCTGAAAATAGTTTTGTATGAGAATACTAAAACAGCAGTAAAACTGAATTTATTGATTATAGAGAAAAAATTAAACCGCATAGACGTAGATTTTGTTCTGACTGACATCTTACCAATAATTGGCCATCTTCCGTTAACATTTAAGGGGTGGAAATCGTTATCGCCTTTTGTATGAAAAGCCGTAGATTCACACTCCTCTTAATAGTACCTACTATTTAGGTAAGATGAGGTAGATTTTTTAATCCCACAAAGTTGCGAAATGGGCTAATATTGTTGTAGATTTGAGTGTTATTATCATAGTATGAAGAGGGGGAAGTAGGTTATCTTCATACAAACGCACCGCGCGCGGCTTGTATGTGTGCGCCAAAGTATCTATGCGTCGCCGCACGCACACTTAAACAAATCTCGACCCGCTTAGTAAGGGGAAACGGGTCGAGATTTCGTTTAAGTGTGCGTGCGGCGATGCACAGATACTTTGGCGCACACATACAAGCCGCGCGCGGTGCGTTTGTATGAAGATAACCTACTTCCCTTCTCTTTATACTATGTTATTATCTAACGTGGTAAACATCGCCTTATCCATTACAGATGGTTTGGGCGGAGTCGACTCACGTCGGCTGCGGCATCTCGCAGAAGAGAGAGAACGGGTGGACAACTACATTGTTCGTTTGTAATTACGCACCAACGTAAGTGCTACTTAAGTATCACCATTGTCAATGTTAGGTATTAAATGACCCAAATCACAGTATTTCTAGGGTTCTGTACTAAAAAAGAAAAAACGGAACCCCTAGAAGATCACTCATGTCTGCCTGTCCGTCCGTCCGTCACAGCCAATTTACTCAGAAGTTAGAGTAAGTTTTACAGATTTTTTAGAAACCAGTCATTTCATAAGTTATATAGCAGGTTTTCATTGATTTGTATGACAGGTCTTCTTAATGGTAGGTAGATTCAAAATTAAAAAGAGTTTTCCTCTGGAATGTGATATATCAAAGGTTAGAATACTGGCGCCTCATTCGGGAACGCTAAGTGATTCTGTAGCGACTCATAAGCCAGATTTCTCATTCCACTCTTCCGCACGACGCGAAATGCGTAAGAGCGAGATGAGAGATCTGGCTTACGAGTCGCTACAGAATCACTTAGCGTTCCCGAATGAGGCGCCAGGTCGACAAACAAGTGTATTCAATAATGACTAATAATTATTCTATTGATTTATTTCTTTATTTATTTAAAAACAATCGCACAGCATAACAGCATACGTTACAGCACTGTGAATTACATACTAAACAAAAACAATAGCAAAAAATAACAAGAACAATAAAAGAAGAATATTGATGTGTTTACTAAAACGTGCGGTAACCCTCGGTGCGCGAGCCTGACTAGCAGTTAACCGATTTGTACGATTACGTAGTCAAACTATGAACCCTTACAGTTTCGTCATGTCCGTCTGTCTGTATATCACAGCCACTTTGACTCGAAGACTATTAAAGTTACAAGTTTTTTTTTTTTTACAATTATAGAAGATGACCCCTCGCACACAGACACAGTATAAAATTAGTTAAAAATTGTAATATGTATTTGATTTTCTTATACAATCTCGAATGGGTGTCGTTGGATATCTCTTTGAGAATCATTAAAAGTATGTCAATACCAGTTTTTAGATTTGTGGGACCGTTTATGGGATAGTGTGCTCTAAAAGTATAATTTCTGTCGGAGTTGCGTTTTCCCACCCCCCACACCCAAAACAGTAAATTCAAAAACTCGGAAAAATATTATATTAAAGCTTATATGGGAAAAAAATTCGAAAAATTTGTACGTAATTAGGGCGTTGTTAAGAAAAAGTAAAATAAGTTCCTCTGTGTTACAAAAATTAGCCGTAAAATTATATACCTTATTAATTGTAGCCATGAGCCATATAATTGTATTGCTAATTTTCGTAACACAGTGGAACTTTTTTAACTTTTTCTTAACTACGCCTTAACTACGTACAATTTTTTTGAAATTTATTGATTGATTGATTATATCGAAATTAAAAGGATAACTATCAACACTAAGTAGGCTTCATTGGTTCATGACGTATAGGTGACTCTAACTATTGTTTATATCGACTGCAAAATCATCGAAAATATTTAGCACCAAACAAATCAATAGATAGAATAGAAAACTAGCTGAAGTGATGGTATTCAGAGTTATAATGGCGACGGAACCCTATACTGAACATGGCCCGACATGCTTTGAGCGGTTATTTTAATAGTTTTATGTGCATCGCTATGAAAAATGTTGCTGACAGTTTTCGAATAATTTTAAATAATTCAGCCATGTATTCTATTTCATTTTTTTCCCATATTAGGGCCTAGCATAAATGACTCGAGGATAAAGTTATCTCCATTTTATCTCTTATTGCCGTATCCTTTTCTTCTATATTAGTATCAGAGAAAGGTAATGGGATAATTTATCCTTGTGTTATTCATGCTCCGGCCGCTGTGGTGGTTTGAGGGACTATTTTCATACTGAAACCGTTAACAAGAATCACTAATTTAAAAAAAAATAGTACGCGGTACTTATTCTACTGTTCACTAAAATTGTGATGTCTAAATTGTGTTAAAACCAAATAAAATCAGATGGCAAAAGTGGCAATTTCTCAATACTAAAACCATAATAATATTCGTCTTGTTGGTGGAATATTGAGAAACACTAGTATCCTTCTGTTTCAATTGAGTTGTATCAACAGCATCGCTTAATTACAGTTTGTGAGTGCATGGAGTACACGGTCTCGGTTTCTAATCAGACTCAATACACAGCTTGACTACAATTCCAGAAACACTGAAAGCTTAGCCAGAGCAAAGTTACTCGAGTCGACATTAGGACTCGCTTGCCACATGCACAAGGTTAATGTGTCATCAGCCTTTGAAATTTGTAGAGCGTAGGTTACTTCAAAGGTTGGTTGAGTACATCGATCGCTTTTGTTTCTTACTTTTATAGTTTACGCTTTTCAGGTGCACACTGCACCAAACTACCGAGCATTTATATAACATTTTGTTACGAAATTATACTTAAAACCTAGATGGAAGTAATAAAAAAATGTGTCAATAGGATAAGGTAAAATCCAGGCTAGTATCAATATACTTTTTACTAGCGGCCCGCTACAACTTCAAATGGGGGATTTCAATCCCCTTAGAAGTAAAAAAAAAACTTAGTGAGACTTTACGTCACAAAAGGATTTCCTAAATTTCATGTTTATAGCTTCAGTAGTTTCGTCTGGGCGATGATGAGTTACTCAGGCCATCGGTCAGTTTTTTTTTTTTATGTCAATAGTTGACATATTATACCAGCTACATAAATTTTTAAAAAAGGAGAGTTTCTTCTTTATTTTTAACTAGCTGTATTTGGCATGCGTTGACATGCTTTTTCTTGCTGATAAAGGAACCTTCCCGGTAGCGCGCTCAACAAACAAAGTTTCATCGTAATCGGATGAATGTCATAGGACGCATAGGAGACGAACAAGCTAATATGCAAACAATTTTATATGTATATTAGATACATACATACATATTATCACGCCCGAAATCCCTAATGGGATGGGCAGAGCCACAAGACTATTTGTGGCCACGTTCGATTAATTAGTCCTAAGATGGTATGATGAACCGTATGGTGACAGGTGATCAGCCCATCGCCCATACAGATAGTCCACCATGTAGGATAGGACCCGTCCCTTAGTCGACTTTTACGACATGCCAGGATGATAAGCATCTGCACGCATTCTATGCTATTTCTTCACTCCCAGTGCAGCAGAGGAGTAAGTATATTAGATAAAGGCTATAAATGCATAATTTCAATACTTTTGGGAAATTTGTTACTTTTTTCCCATACTAACTTCAACCCCTCTTTTACCCCTTCTAGATTTCCAAGTTTCTATAGCCAATGTCCTGCCTGAAGTTGCCCTCATTATAATATCATATCCATCCAGTAGTTTAAAAATGTATCGTGCACATACAGTCAGACAGACAGACAAACAGACACACCGACTAATAGGCAACCAGACAATCAAACATGAAAATCAGTTGCTCTGTAGCCCACTATAGCAATTCTTTTATTATATTCAATGTACAAACTTTTCCTCTATCCGATTTTATTATATGTATAGACATTTGAATAATTTAAATCAAGGAAAATTGTTTTGTGTTTACTATTATGTCTTTAATTAGTTTTGTATAACTCGAGTAGTTTTACACAAAAAAGCTTCCTCACGATTCAAATCAAAGTGCAAAACACAATTAACTTACTGATACCCTTCTAACTCGCAACTCAACTCCGCAATATCCGGTACGTTCACTGTAAACAATGCAGTTAAGACTAGCGGTTGGTAAAAAATCAATGAAAGCCGACATGGGCGAAATAGCTGCGGATTGGTCAACTCTACAAGAGCTGTTACTTTCCATTAATTGCCTTCATCCTCAGACCGGCTGCGATCACAAACGGATAGCCCTCAGACAAATAAAGAAAGATAGAAAATGAGTAAACGCATGTTGAAACAAATACAACTACACTGAGAAAAAATGACAACCAAACTACTTCGGTAATTTCAGTTTTAACCATAATTTGGTAAGGCGTAACTGAAGTTATTTGTATGTAACCAAATGGTTTATCTATAATTAACAAAACTGAATGTAAGGTATGACTTAAGTTATGTAGTCACTTTTTTAAGTTACAGATAAACGAAAGTTCGGTTTCATTTAACAAACCATTTTTTTTTTCAGTGTAGTTAAAAACATTTTCATCACACTTGCTCGGAAAGGGTGTTATTATACGCAGGCGTATAGAGCAGCTATAGCCGATTTAGCTCCTCTATACGCCCCGCCGTCAGCGGGAGTGTTAAACCATACAAAATCCATAACTCCCTAGGGAGTTATGGATTTTGTATGGTTTCGAACTCGCGCGGGCAGTTAAGTGCGCCAGGTCGGCGGAGCTGCTCTGGAGCCACAGCCGGCGGAGCTGCCCCGCGCTGATCGCAACGTACGCTCAGTTTATGAAAACCCACCTGATGGTAATTCACGATGTAAAATGGAAATCAAATTAATGTATATACTTTTTTTGTCTAATTTTTATTTCATTTCCTCGCAAATGTGATGAAAAACATTGTGTGTATCACGGGCAGTAAGGGGATAACAAACTCGAGTCATAAAAGCCCTCGCCTATCGGCGTCGGGCTTCTAACAGACTCTCGTTAGTTATCCCCTTCTTACGGCCCTAGATGCACAATGTACTTATTATGCATGTATTGGTTCAGACCGACACTGAATCATCACATGAATATCAAAGACTAGTCCGCTTGATCAAACTTATATGTTTTGAGTCGTGTGGGTTTCCATTTTTATTTAACTAATTTTAAACATGACCCATGTTTTGGCTAGGAATTGAGATGGTCGAATCTACAATCTATTTTAGTGAATGCCACATATTATGTTCAAATGAATTAGGATTAGAATCAGGGTGACATCCAAGACATGATGAGAAACCAGTTTTTCAGACTCGGTAATTTCAAGCAATATTAGTTAGAAGAAACAAAAGCTATTTTTAGGGTTCCGTACCTCAAAAGGAAAAAGGAACCCTTATAGGATCACTCGTGTGTCTGTCTGTCTGTCTGTCTGTCTGTCTGTCTGTCCGTCTGTCACAGCCAATTTTCTCCGAAACTACTGGACCGATTGATTTGAAATTTGGTATACATATGTAAGTCAGTGACCGCAACACGGATGCGTAATGTAAACAAATTAATTTTAAACATGGGGGCCACTTTAGGGGGGTAAATTAGAAAATTAAAAAAAAAGTTACGCTAACTATATTATGTGACATATCAAATGAAAGGGCTTATTATGAGAATCTTGAATATGTTTTTTTTGGAATTTTAAGATGAATGGTTTGGAAGTTATTAAGGAAAATAAGCGAAAATTTACCACTCCCCCGAAACTACCGGGCCTAAAATTTTGAACAAAATACAGAAAATAGTTCTCTACCTATAGATTACAGGAAACCCTATGAGAAGTCTATGGTATTTAAAGTAACAAAGAAAATTTCAGATAATCATGTATGGAACGGAACCCTCTCAAAGCACCGATTCAGTAAATCATGATTACCCATTTTTAGAATCACACCCTCTTTAGATCCTAAGTAATCCTAACTAATATTGCTTGAAAATCGCCATCAATTACCGAATCTGAAAAACTGCGCCTCTATTCGGAAACGCTAAGTGATTCTGTAGCGACTCGTGAGCGAGATTTCTGATCCCACTCTTCCACACGCCGCGTAATGACCTAATACCTATATTCTAATAAAGAGATTGAAAACTTATATGATTTTATATGTGATCTTTTACAGAGGCAATTTCCTCGGACAAGTCCCGTATTACAATAACGGGGTCGCAGGGTATCTCCGGTGCGTCAATGGCACTTGTCGCAGACCTTATGGAGGCTATTGTTAAATACAGAGCACTTGCAAGATCAAAGGGCCACGCACTGTTTCTGTACAATATTTAAAGGAAAACTTATATATTCGTTTCTACTTTACAAAACTCTGTTCGAGCGAACCAGTCTCTATTAATGATTAGTGGAAACTTGAGAAAACTTTTCCATTTTCCTTCGATTTATAATGCGCTGATCCTGTATTTCTGATAACCCTTACCTTTTTAATAAAAAACAAATTTCAAAAAAAAATGTTTTAATATCCAATTCTAATTTTGGTGTTTTATTTACTTAATTTTTAAAACATAACACATTCTGCCTATTGACGACAGTTGTGTTACATCTTGATAACAGTTGTATTTTTAGTTTTTTTTTTTTCAAAACTACGAAAATAGTAACAGTCAACCACTTCGATACTAGGCCACAGTAGAATATTTTCATAATAACATTACAAATCACGTCAAAATATATTGTTGTATTGATGTGGCAATGTTCTACCGTTCCCTATGTTTTAAATTGGTTGATTGTAAATATGTATTTATTTATTATATTTCTTTGATAAAGAAAGCAAGCCATTGATGCATGAAATACGTTTCTTTACAAAGGTTGCTCTAAAAATATATACGACAGGAAGAAGGTTATGGATTGGTCAAGAGCCCTTAAAATCATTCAAGTGAAACTTCAAAGAATATCCACATTATCATAAGCAAAGGTATGAATAAAAATTCGGCTGATTAAAAACAAACTTACTGCAGTTGCTACAGCTTAAAATGTTTTTTGTACGTGAAAGTATGGAAATCACTTACTTTGAACACTTGAACATTTTAAGCCATTATTTAGGTAAATATTCCTTTAAAAATTACTTAGAAATTAAACAAGTATCGAGGTTAACCGCTCTTTTCTTGCGCAGGGACATAATAGTTAATAGTTAGTCTTAGGCTGGGTTTTATAAAGTTACGTTACATCCAATATAGGTTAGTTTTTTCAAAAATTGCTGAATAACTAAAAAAGTATCTGACATATTTTCCTACTAACGGACTTTTAATAAACCCAGTTTTAGCTTTCCATTAGTAAATTATGTCGGATCCAATTTTAGTAAATCAGTACCTACCGTAAAACATATTAGTAAGAGGTCGATCGTAAAAATCGTTTACAGAATTTTAGTGAATTATTTTCTTTTATTTTATTAATTCCGGCCTCGGTTTAGTGGACGCTGAAAAAACTGGAGGTTGCAAGCCTACATGGTCTTTTACCATTATTAAAATTGTAAAATATTGCAACACTTAAATAGATTTAGTCATTCTTTTCTACTTTATATTTTAACTTCGTTCAAGGCTATAACACTCATTTAAAAAAAAATGTTCTAAAATTTATCTACGACTGTTTGAAGTTGTATTAATATTTCTATCGAATTTAGTATTAATCGTTTCTATCGTATTATTTTAGTAAACGATTTTAAAACTACCACCCCCGGTGTTCATGAATATGCAAATGGAGCTTTTTCGATTCGAGGCGTGAACGTGATGTTTGGACGATAAATGAATTTCTGTGAAAATAAACGAAAAAAGATAGCCTAGTGTCCATGTATTTTTGTAGTGGTAGAGCCAAACAGTAATCCTCACTATATGATTACTGTTCGAATGGGCCGGCTCGACCGGGGTAGTACCACACTCTCACAGAATATCGACGTAAAGTAATAGCTTGCTATTGCGTTTCGTACGGTGAGTGACGAGATCCGGAGGCCTTTTCCGTCATCCCCATCCCATTCCCATTCCCCATCCTCCCTAGATTGGCAGCGCACTGGCAGCACCTCCAGGTGTTGCAGATGTCCATGGGCGGCGGTGACCACTTTCCATCAGGTGGGCCGTCAGCTCGTTTGCCACTCAATTGACATAAAAAAAAAAATGTAACCCTCTGCTCGCATCGCAGCAACTCATTGGAGCTATTTCAAAATACACCCTATGCAGTTGATTAAGGTTAGCCCCGCCACACCCCTCAAAGTGAAGAAAAAAGGTGTAGTAAATTGAAACCCGAGCTTACTTCTCAAACTTTTTAAAATTCTTTGTGTGGCTTGGTCACGACTTCTTGTAATTTAATTTAAAACGTTGAGTTTTAAGTTCCTGACAGGCCTGAGGCATTGGACCCGTGACAAGACTTTGCCTGAGACCTTTGAGACATCGCATCTTCGAAAACTAAGTTAAAGGCAAAGCAAAGGGATATCATGTACCATATCGCTTAGCCAATATTGGAAAATAGAGGCCCTGATTATATTATTAGAGTCGCAATTCATTTAAAAAACAATCTTGAATCTGTTTCCAATGCTAACAATAAGTTGACTGCAAAGTTTGTACAATGCAGACAAAAACGAATTTCCATCAGTTTAAACAGGGCAATAGAAACAATACGACGAAGCTTAATTTAAAAGTTAGGTCAAGAAAAGAGCGGACAGCTTGCGCCTTAACCTGAAGGAGTTTCTGTTCAAAGTTAGTAGGTAACTAGGAGCATGGAATGCGCCGCGACGCCACCGGAATGCGGGCTTCGTTTTGTAGTCAGGTTATCGAAATTGCTGCGCTAAATGTGTCCGGTGATGTGGTTCTCCTACGTGCGCAGCAGCTGATCAGCGGACAAACGAAACTATTAATTAAGACCGTAATTATGAAGTGATTCGGTCTAAATTTAAATGTGTCCCTCATCGCTGATAAGCCGATGCGTACGATAGAGAATAACTTGACTAAAGTGGCGCTTTTTTTATGTCATATTGACTGACAAAGAGCTGACGGCCCACCTGATGGAAAGTGGTCACCACCGCCCATGGACATCTGCAACACCAGAGGTGCTGCCAATGCGTTGCCAGTCTAGGGAGCGTGGGGACGAGGGAATAGGCCTCCGGATCTCGTCACTCACCGTACGAAACGCAATAGCAAGCTATTACTTTACGCCGATATTCTGTGAGAGTGTGGTACTACCCCAGTCGAGCCGGCCCATTCGAACAGTAATCATCTAGTGCGGATTACTGTTTGGCTCTTCCACTACAGGGAAAAGGCTTGGCAGTCTTCCATGCGACAGCGTCGAGCTCGACGTCAGCGTAGGAACAGCGCACTGATAGCAATGTAAGTCCAACGAAGTTATAATAATATATAGCTGATATTCATCATCTTCTTGATATTATCCCTACTAGTAGCTCATTATACCATAAAATACCACGAAATGAAAATTAGTCACAAATTGAAAATAAGTTGACTGGCAAACGAGCTAACGGCCCACCTGATGGAAAGTGGTCACCGCCGCCCATGGACATCTGCAACACCAGAGGTGCTGCCAATGCGTTGCTAGTCTAAGGAGGAGGAGGTTCTTATAAAATGAATGTAACGAAGTAGGCATATATTTAGTTAAGGTGTTGGGCGTTGACACATATAACTATCACAAACCTGAAATTCCTATTCGTCAGTCGTAGTACACAAACGTCATTATAATTTTATACTACGGCTATTAGGAATCGAATTTTGTCGATTTAGAAAGCGCATCCGAAAAGTTGAACAGAACAAAGCTTTTAAAACAAAGTTCAAGAGAGTAATTAAAAGTTCTGTTTGCCTCGAAGTATGAATCATTCGAACATTGTTACCTCTTATACGGTTTTACAAACTGAAACTACACACGACTCCAAAAATTTTAACTATTCTTTGACCGTTATTAAGGTATATTATATTGACTTGAGAATCTCTAAGGCCCATTTAATAAACACTTTCTCATATTAAACGACCTCATCATTTTATTGAACTGCAAAATTTTACTAGACCCGGACATTCAAATATATTTTTCGTTGATTATTGAATGAATGTGTGGTATTTGGCATTCAAACTCCATTGCAGTTCGATATTTATCTGCAAATACAAAACACATAATAATACATGAGGATATTTTTAAAGAAATGAAAGTCAACTTGGGTGAATGAATTAACGTAGGTTCCTGCCTTCGCAGTAAACAAGATCGGTTTCTGTTAGCTTTTTATTTTCTCAGTAATTGGATTCTGCCGCACGTTTATTGGTTGAAAATTACTTGTAAAAGAGAGAAAAATAAGAAATTCTAATAAAGTGGAAGATTTAAATATAAAACAAACACTTAACCCATGACACAATCGTAACATTTAATTATTTTTTGATTGAATTTATAAATATATCTACAAATAGATTTTAAATCATAAAACTCATACACAAGTGAAGTTTTTAAAATAAGAAGTGAAGCCAATAAATTTGAAGCAATGTAATTTTCCGATCACTGATGACGTGATGACCAAGCCACCCATGTGTTGAAAAAAATTGTATGCCCCTATATGTAGACATATCTTGAAAATATATTTCTTACGATGATGACAGGTTATTTTTAATACTTAAAGGTTTTATTTTGAAGGAACCTTTAAATCTATAAAGTCACCAATATCTTCAACAACATAAAGCTTTCTAAACTAGTGGCTCCGTGAGCTGTAGACCTCGCGACAAAATACTTCAAAAAACTGAATCAAAAATCCTTTGAAAAGTAGGAAATATAAATTTGGATATGATTATTTTTCTAGTCAATCTCTAAAGACTTGTTTTAATGTTCTGACTTAATTAGTATTTTTATTTTTTTAATTTTAATATAGTATAGTAACTTTTCCTAATTATCCTAGTTTATTTTAAGTGACATGTGATTTATGATAATATTTTTGTAATTTATTTGAATGCATCTGTTATCTAAGTATCTAATTTTTGTTTACTTACACATCTGTCTATTAACATTTTCAAACACAATGCTTATTGTTCATGAAATAAATAAATAAAATAATGATTGGCCTTGCGACAAACTTAACTTTGCCGTTGAAAAACTGATATCTCAATACAACGACATACTTACGTAGAGTCAGTTTACCAACACCGCCAGTAAGTTTGTAATTACAAAAACCTCCATATCTCCGCCATTTTTAAAGATTTCGAAAAACTGAATCGACACGTTTTTTTTATACGTTTACCGAACCTCACCTTTCCTTTCACGAGAATCGGTTGAGAACTGCGAGCTGTAGACGAGAACAAATGGACATCCGCTGGACATACGAAAGCATTTTTGCCCAAGCTGAAACGGAGACGCTTCGCGCGCTCGGTCGATTATTTCCTGTATGTACTTGCCAGTAGATAAAATTCGAAATTTAAATATTAGCCCTTCTTTCTCTTTACTTTGCGTTTCTATTAGATCCGTATAAAATTGCGTCTAATACCTAGTGAATGCACAATAAATGTCGCAGGTGGGATGCATTCAAGTACTTACTCGACTATGTACTGTACCATTACCATGAGTTTATGCAAACCGGTCTCGCTATCGAAATCTATCGGAAATACTGCTTGTTGCAGATACAAGTTAAAGAGACCGAGCGATAGCTTTCGATAACGAGAACGGTTTGCGTAAACTCATGGTTATGGTACTGAACAAATATTGTTACACTACTAACAAACACAGTGAATCATTAACATGGAATTTTAATAAAAGTTGTTAGGAATAAAACATCGCATCAGTTTATTCATATAATTTTTTTTCTTAACCGTGATATGAAATATTTTAAAAATAATGATCATTAAAATCTGTCTATCATATTACAGAACTTACTTTTCAGGTAACAAAGACTTGTGGCATTACTAATTAACCTTCCTGCCGTCAATGAAGGGTTTCTACCTAAAGTACCTAATTCTAAGCGAAATTGCCAACAATGAGGGAGGGATAGACAAAGCAAATTTAGCTTGTAGCTTAAATTTCTCGTGCAGCGCATACATATTTGAGCAGACAAGACCCGTGAGCCGTGCAAGTACACCTACAACAAATAATTCATTACAGCAACAGGATCTTTGCTACTATTCCAAGACTCCCGAATATGCTTTACACGCATTATTTCATAAAAAAAAATTGAAATTTGCAAACATCGCTGGCATTCTGTTTGAGGATAAGTACCTTTAATCGTTATTTTCAGCATTAAACGACTTGCCTTATTTGCTTGCTATGACACTTCGCCGATGAGTATGGGTAAGGGAAAAAATGTATAGGTACGACTACTATGAATCGCACATTGATGAGCGTTAATTTTGATTATTTGGTATACAAGTATACAAATATTCTAAGAGTTTATCATCTCAATTATTACACTATTTGTCTATTTTTCGTCAATAGCAGATAATTTTGACAAAGATAATTAACGGGGTACTTGCGGGTGTGCCATCTATTGGCATTAGTCTGCAAATAGCCAAGACACATTTTACTTAAATGGACTGTGTGGATGGCGCTTGCAATTTGAGTGATTTTTATTTACGTACGCGGATGTTGTTGGCCACGCGCTGTTTTGTAATTGAAAGTCTTAATACGTATTATTATAATAACTATATAATAACGGATAATTTTGACAAAGATAATAATTAATGCAGTACTCTCCAGTAGCGCCATCTGTTCACATTAGTCTGCATGTGCAATTAGCTAACAGACATGTTATTTAAACAGACTGTTAATAGATGGCGCTTGCAAATCGCGTGGTTTTTTATTTATTTTTTAATGAAATCTATTTTTGTAAGCGAGCACAACAAAGCGACGAACATAAGCTTTAAAATGACGTTTAAATCATTAATTTTGGTAAAGAATTAACGGAGATATAGAGCGTCTTCACAAAAACACCTTTTAGAAATAATATATACTCGTATGATGATTAATAAATTGCCTTGCATTCGCACCTAGTCTTTTCCAATTAGTGTACAGACTATTGCAGTCAGCTAATCGAATGGTTGTGAAGCTGAAGGTTTCTATTGGCAGGGCATTGGTATTGAGTCCAGCAGTACAGTACGGTAAGCCGAGGTTTCACTTAGCCGGTCTAATACTCAGCAGCTGCGCCCGGAGATACCGGCCGCATCCATTTATTGGGAGTTTATCCATTGATAGCCGTTGACCCAACACAGTTTTTAGCTCGCTGTTATTGGGGTAACCATTCGACAAAGTCGGTGAGTTTAGCTTAAACTTTTTTTTTAGCATTTTATGTAGGTAAATAAAATATTTGGTATTTCCCCGAATACGGTAATAAAATATGACATCAATTTCGGCTGGTTGACTTCTAAATCCTTAGACGTGCAGCTAGGGTCATGGATGGACTTATAAGGCAACAGCAGTTACACCGGATACGGAAGGTGAAGGAGCAGGTCATCAGATATTGTGGCGTAAATTGGAGAACACTAAATCCAGTATCAGCTTGCAATTTTTTGATTGAGTTTTAATAAACATAAGCTCACAATAATGAAAGCATACTTAAATAATACATACCCTCTTTTAAGGAAAGGTCAGGTCAAGAGTACCCTAAACTGGCGAGCGTGCATGAAGAACTTACCTAATGAGAGGAGACGAAGCGAGAGGTGTGTGTCAGGATCGTAGCAGGTGGAAATCCGTGGTGTCTGCCTACCCCTTTGGGAAACAGGCGATATATGTATGTGTCTCTTAAGGCAAGCAAGCCAGGCATAATATATCTGATATATTCATGTACCTATTCAGCCAGTATTGTGTCGTGCTTGATAAGGGTCCGACGCGCGGCGACATGATACGCGTCCGCTCGCAATCCGACTCCATCTTCCCGCATACACACGTCTACCGCAGCAGGTTTATTACAGTCAAATAATATTATTATTATATCATCATTAACCTTTTGAACGCTCCAGTCGGCTGTAGCCAACAGCAAATTTCCGTGACCCCGACGCCACGATATGCCATTTTCCATACATTGCGTCGGCTACAGCAGTCATCGAGCGCTCGTGGCACGATTTTTCGCCGTTAACCGTGGTGTTCAAAAGGTTTAGAACATTATCATCTACAAATTTTGATATAATTCAACATAGGTAGATCTTAAAGGTATTTCATTAAATATATTTAATTACTTACCTATAGGCAGTTTCTTATAAGGAAGCCAAGCTATTAAAATTGCTTAGTAGCTTCCATAGTCACTTTCTCATATAAGAGATAGATAATTGCGTAGATACATCGACAAATCAATCGAAAATTAGACGCACGGTCGGACCTTTGCCAACGGCTAATCTTGAAGGAACAACGTAATAATGATAAATATTCGCCATTTCTCGCCTTACCTGATTCGCAGAAAATATTATCCGAGACGTAAAGAAAACGTCTCCGACCGAATACTCTTTTCGTCAGAGACTATAAATCTCCCCCTTACTTTGCTGGCATTATAAAGATTACCCAACAAAATAGTCGGGCCCTTCCGTTCAATTTCGCAAATCGTGTTGTGTTCTACCGTCGGTGGGCCGGCTGACGTATCGCTCGCGCCTCGATCTGGAGCCGCTCGTTTTGACGCTAGATTGGATTTTATATAAGCACTTTAAATTCAGAGAGAGGTAGTTCGTTAAGTGAAAATCCTTGTTAAGACTCCTATGCACATGGTAGGTGTGATCAGACGTTCAAGATTAAAAACGCAACAACAAATTCAAATCGCATTCGATTCTTTCACAGCTATATAACAAATCCATTATTACTACTTATAATAAACAAAACCAAGTGCAGTTAAACTCGCGTGGATTATCTGAAAAACATAACCATTTCCTACATATGTATACCAAATTTCAACTCAATCGGTCCAGTAGTTTCGGAGCAAATTGGCTATGGCAGACGGACAGACAGACAGACAGACAGACAGGCAGACACGAGTGATCCTATAAGAGTTCTGTTTTTTCCTTTTGAGGTATGGAACCCCCAAAAAAAGCGGGGAATCGTAGGTTTAACCCTCGTAGGCTCGCAGCTGCGAGATCCATTATTACTTTGAAATTGTACTAAGCTGTTTGGTGAATCGTTAAATCTATACTAAATAGCTAAGTTAGTCCACGATGTGTATTAACTCCCCAACTACTTGCTCGCGACGGTCTAAGGAAATATTTATGGTTAGGTTTCAAGTTGGTTGTTCCAGGCAAACTTTAGAAATCTAGTGTTGGATGACTTGCTTTATTTACTTGCTGAAAATGTAGACGAGCTGTTCATATCAGTTGCCTTAGTTTTTAGGTGCAAGTAGTTAAACTTTTATCAGCATTAAAAAATTAAAAAAATATGTAAACCCGCTTACAAGTTTTATACTTTACAATTCTAAGCATTTATTAGACTCTCACTGAATAGGACAAGTTATCGCAGCGCGCGCCATATTCTCGCCAAGTTTGTTCATCTGCTCTCTACAAAGTTTCGACCAACTGCATAATTTCTTCATATGGAAAACTTGTGTTTTCTCATAGTTAGGGCCTTGTTATGTGTGATTATGGTTTCTGTATAATGTTCTTACAAGTTTTAAGAGGGCTCCGTGTCGAAGCATTTGCATATGTAATGAAAGTCAGATTTTATTTTTTTAATTATTTATTTACCATGTGTACAACAGTTTTCAGTATCACAAAGAGCACTGCGAAACCATAAAAACAATAAAAACATTTTAATTTTTTTTGTATAAATATAAGGACTATGGTCGGTTCCAGATAGGGTGGTATCGCTGACTGGTGCTATTATCCATTTCACGCATGAAACGTTTCAACGAATGAAGCCATCAAACTGAATAAACATATAAACGGTAATGTTTAAAAAAATAGCAGTTATTCTTATTAGATTTTATACTTATAAAATCACAATAAACAGAAAAAGTCAATAATGAAATTTAAATTATATAACGCGCACAGACATGGTTAATATAGGAAAATGCCTCTGCCGCCGGGTCTTTCCCTAGAGGGGCCCCTAAGCTGTCAGAGAGATTTGCGACTGATACAAATGGCTACCTCGTTCCGTGTTATTTTTTCCATTGTTTTGTTGTAAATTGTTGGATTAAGTGCATTTCATGTAACTTATGTGTTACTTAATAAATATAACATTCAACCGTGTTATATTGGCGCCCAAACTAGCGGCACGAGCCCGTAAAACGATTTACCAAAAGCAAATTGCGTTTTCGCAAAACGCCATTTTTGTTTTTTCAACTAAACTTCACGCGAGGTGCAAAAAGAAGTTATGCCTCCAAAAAGGAATAAAAAACAAGCACGGCAGCAGGACTTCATTTACGACGATGACGAGAACTACGAAGAAACCGCGGCGCGCGGCGGCGGTGACGACAACAGAAGCGCGTCAGGCGGCGCGGGCGGCGGCAAACCGGCCGATACGACGTCAGCGGCTCAAGCTTTAGTTGCGATGTTATCCAGCCTGCAACTGCAACCCAGCACGATGGTGAAATGCACCGCGCGCTTCGACGGCGCTCACGATGCAGATGCGCTGGAGGCATTCATTGACACCGTCGAAATGTATAAGGAGTGCGCGAATGTTTCTGACGAACACGCGCTCCGGGGACTTCAGATGCTTCTCACCGAAGATGCCGCCGTGTGGTGGAGAGCGAACAAGAAGCGAGCAACTTCGTGGGAAGACGCCCTGTCTCGTCTGCGCGGGATGTACGGCGCGCCTAGCCCACCGCACAAAGTGTTGAAGGAAATTTGTCGTTCGGAACATTGCAGTGATATACGTGCGGACGTTTTTGCTAACCGTATTTGCGCCCTTTTCGCTAAGCTCCCTTATGATGTACCTGAGCTGTTACAGTTAGACCTGATTTACGGACTCCTAGATCGTAAGGTTAGGGAACGTGTACCCCGCGAGTCAATCAGTTGCATCGAGGACCTACTTAGGAAAACAAGGTTAGCGGAAGAGTCAGCGGCAGAGGTAAGCGATCCTAATCATAATAATAATAAGAGTAATATACCTACGATAGAAAAGTCCGAACCCTCTAGTTCAGGTTTTGACAAAAATAAACGCATTAGGCGCAAATGTGCGTATTGTAAGATGTTCGGACACAGCGTTAGTGACTGTCGTAATATAAATGAAGTTAAAACTGAAACAAACGAACCTAAAGATGAACTTAGGTGTTATGGGTGTGGCCAACTAGGGGTAGTGCGTTCCAAGTGCGATAACTGCCGAGCCGGTGGCAATTCTGGAAAAGTAGAACCTGTAGAATTTAACAGTACCAATCTTAATGGTGAGAACGAAGGAGGGCCTGTAATATACATCACGGTGAAGGGACACAACGGCGTCGCCACCGTCGATACGGGTGCCTCACACTGCATAGCTAGTTCTTCATTATATAAGTTGCTCGCCAAAGACCAGAATACTGTGTTCTCTAAATCATCGAAGAACATCACTTTAGCAGATGGATCTCAGCAGGTGCGCGAGGTCTTAACAGCTAAAACAGTTGTTGGTTTAAATGACCGCAGTTTTCTAACATCTTTCCTTATACTACCAGGTGCCGATACCAAGACACTTCTAGGGCGTGACTTCATTGTGCAAGCAGGATTACTACTGGACATACCGCAGAAAACTTGGCGCTTTGCAGACGCACCGGAGTGTGAGTACACTTTTGTCCAATCTTATACATTGAATAGGGTTGAAGTAGCACAGTCAAATATTGACATGAGAGCTGATGAAGGTTCCAAGTTGACCAGTGAGGAAAAAGCCCAACTTAACCAGCTTATCTTAGACCATGCCAAACTGTTTGCTACGGAAGGGCCGGCTACAGAATTTGCAACCCATCATATTAAGGTAGCGGAGAATCAACAACCGATAGCGTGTCCACCTTACCGTTTATCACCAAACAAGAAGGAAATTCTTGAAGAGCAAATTAATAAACTTTTAGCAACAGACGTCATTGAAGAATGTGAATCTCCATGGGCTGCAAATGCTGTCTTGGTGGCAAAGAAAGATGGAGGTGTCCGTCTATGTGTAGATTATCGTAAGCTTAATGCAGTTACAGAGCCGGACCGATACCCCTTGCCCCGGATCGAGGACATATTGCATGCAGCTAAGACATGTAACTACATGACAACTCTTGATTTGCGCTCGGGTTATTTCCAAGTAAATGTAGCTAAGGAAGATAGAGACAAAACTGCCTTTGTTACTCCGATGGGAACGTTTCGTTTCATACGGATGCCCATGGGCCTGCGGAATTCTGGAGCCACCTTCCAAAGATTGATTGACCGATTCAGATCTAACCTAACCAATATCTCAATTTATGGATACTTAGATGATCTAATTATTCTTTCAGACACTTTTGAGAAACATCTCCAGGACCTGACGGCAGTTTTCAACAGGCTAAAGATGTTTCAACTCCGAGTGAATCGAGAGAAAAGCAGCTTTGCACGGGATTCTGTCCAGTTCTTGGGACATGTGATATTGCCAGGAGGCATCCAAGTGGAATCTAATAAAACCTGCGCCATCGCAACTATGCCCCAACCAAGAAATGTGAAGCACTTGATGTCTTTTCTTCAAACAGCAAGCTGGTTTCGCCGCTTTATCCCCAATTATGCTAGCGTCGCCCGCCCTCTGACGGATTTGCTCAAGAAGCACAACCAGTGGCAGTGGGGTGATTCGCAAAACGAAGCCTTTGAAACGATCAAATCCCTTCTCACTTCAGCGCCTATCTTGAGACAGGCAGATGCGACTCTGCCATTCATCCTTCGCACGGACAGCAGTGGATATGCCCTCGGAGCAGCGCTGATGCAGGGGGAGGGGGTAGACGAGCGCCCCATAGAATATGCCAGTCGTCTACTCACCGCGGCAGAGAAAAATTACACTACGACGGAAAGAGAAGCGCTTGCTGTTGTATGGGCGGTGAGTAAATTTCGTGGATATATTGAAGGGGCAGAAGTGATTGTCAAAACGGACCATCAACCGCTTAAATGGTTAATGAGCCTTAAGTCGCCCAGCGGCCGACTCGCCAGATGGGCGCTCACGCTGCAAGAGTATAACCTCAAGATAGAATTTACACCAGGAAAAGCGAATTTTCTCGCTGACACGCTTTCAAGGCCTTCTTGTACAAATGAAAATGATTGTGACCTGTGTCTTACAACGGTAGTAGATGTGCCGTCGAGGTCCCCGAAGGACATTCGTAATAATCAGCTCAAGGATCCCGAAGTTCACAAAATCATTCAAGACATGGAAAACGATGATGATCCGTTCAGGGGGAGAACATGGGCCGATAGAGGCTATATAATTTCAGATGGTGTGCTGTTCAGATACAATCCAGAAAGCAACGATGAGGACACAGCTAGCCTAGTCGTGCCACAACACGAGCGCGCGCAAGTGCTGGCCGACTTCCACGACGCTGCCACTGCGGGACACTTCGGCATTGAGCGCACGCTGCAGCGCCTCAGCGCGAGATATTACTGGCCAGGTATGAGAACTTTTGTTACTAACTATATCAAGCATTGTGTGGACTGCCAGCGATACAAAGCAGACAATCGTAAACCTACTGGCTTGCTGCAAACTCCAGCCACTAACCAGAGGTTCGAGACACTCTCTGTAGATTTATTTGGCCCACTGCCTCAAACATCTAATGGTAACAAATGGATCTTAATAGTGGAGGACGTATGCTCACGCTGGGTGGAGCTTTTTGCACTCCAAGAGGCAACCAGCGCCGCTTGTGCTAAAATTCTGATATCGGAAGTTTTTATGAGATTTGGTGTCCCACGTCGGTTGATAAGCGACAACGGCGTGCAATTCGTGAGTGAAGTGATGCAACAAGCTTGCCACGTTATGGGAATTAAACAAAACTTAACACCATTATATCACCCCCAGGGAAACCCAATTGAACGCAAGAACAGGGACCTGAAACCGCAGCTAGCAATACTAGTCGGTCGCGAACACAATACCTGGGACACGCACATCGCAGCTGTGAGATTCGCTATGAATTCAGCTATCACGGCGAGTACAGGTCATTCTCCTGCATTTCTAACCTTTGGCCGAGAGCTTCGTGCACCGGCCGACACCTTAACAGACATGAGAAGCATTCTTGACGGCGACAATTTCGTGACCAACATTACACCATATCTCAAGGGACTCTCTATGGTGCTTTTAAGCGCACGAGACACCCATGAAAAAGCTCAGATAGTGCAGAAAAGATACGCCGATGAAGACCGTCGTCCAGCTAGTTACGTTGTCGGAGATTTAGTGCTGCTTCGCTCGCAGGGCCTGAACGACACGAACAAAGGCCAAACTCAGAAATTTATCCCACGTCGCGACGGTCCATATAGAGTACGCCAAGTGACTAGTTCTACAACTTACGAGCTGGAAGGGGTACACAGTAACAAACCTGTGGGCAAGTATCATGTTTCTCAGCTCACACCTTTCGTTGGTCACATCCAACCGCCTGTTCAGGAAAAACGTAGGAGGGGTAGACCACGTAAAACTAACCCGAACACGGGGACGGTTCATTCGGGCTAGAGGGGGAGGATATAACGCGCACAGACATGGTTAATATAGGAAAATGCCTCTGCCGCCGGGTCTTTCCCTAGAGGGGCCCCTAAGCTGTCAGAGAGATTTGCGACTGATACAAATGGCTACCTCGTTCCGTGTTATTTTTTCCATTGTTTTGTTGTAAATTGTTGGATTAAGTGCATTTCATGTAACTTATGTGTTACTTAATAAATATAACATTCAACCGTGTTATAATTATTAATTTCAATAACCTCAAATGTGCGCACTGTGCATCTGAACGTTGAAATTGAAGAGCTGAACCATTAACATCGAATCGAAGGAATAGATCTGTCATCTTGTGAAATCGCTACCGCTATGTAAATCATACATAAAATCGATTTCATTTTCTATGGAAACTTTCGTCGATAATCGTTAAAAGTCGATTTGATTTTCACGGCTACATAACTTAATATGTCAAGTCCCGCCTGTCAGCAATACAGACTGCAAAGACTGAACAGACTGTAAAGGAGTGTTGATGCAGCGAAGCAAAAGGAGGGTTATGTTTTTCGAGAGTATTTAAGTATGTATGTGTGTATGTGATTATGTATGTCTGTATATATGTAATAACTTAATTACTACCTGTGTGATTTCCTTAGCTATACAGCGCGGTAACGCTGCTAGTTATGGACACATTTGAACCGGCTACGATTCGGGCCGATCCTTTTTTAGATTAAGGTGATGTATTGACGAAGCCCACTGCGGATTGCTTATTTCTGTTAAATAGATTAGGTATTTGACGAAGCCTGTTTGCTGATGCATTTATGTACTTACTTGACGAAGCCTGCGTTGCGGATTCCATATTTATATCATATTACATTAATTAAGCTTGCATGTTTTAAACACATTTAGTATTGCTACTTAGAGCCAACATTACGAAACCTATTTTAACAAATGGGTTTTGTCATACGGATAATACCTGAAATGTAATATGGCGGATGCTAGAAGACATTTTGTTTGTTAATATTTTCCACCCGTGCATTATTGGTATTAAACGACAGGGCTCGACGAGAGTATTCCAGAAGTATATATATGCATTGAGTAGGTATTTTTATATACAAATATGTGAAAAACCTAAATTTGGTTTAAAATGAAAAAAATACGAAAAAATCATTTAGCTACCCAAACTGTTCATATAAAACATAAATTAAACTAAGAAATTAATCCACATTTTTTATACTTTTGGCATGGTTTCAAGCCGTTCGAATTCATTAGATAAATTGCTCATACAATAAGATAAGGAATACTTTCTGCATTTTCCATTTGCAATAGACAGAGATGTTAGGTGATTAGGAAGCGAGCGAGGGCCGGTGCAGCGGAGCAAGCACTCATCTTGCCTGTTAAATTGATAATCGATTCCACGGGCCCGGTGAATAAAAGAGCTCCTTTCACGGGATAACGGGACGAAAAGCGTCATTTAATCCCGCCACTATTTTAAGCGTTTCATTGTCACGAATGCTTTTAGGCGTGAATAACGGAAATTTGAATTCAGGCGTATATATATTGACCACAATTCGGCCTTCTATTTGAATTTGAAGTGAAATATTTAATTTTTATATCTTTACATTAAAATAATCATGCAGAATACATAAACGTAAAAAAAAGAAATGTTATTTTCCAATTTTCGTCATTTTGTTTGTTCGTCTGTATGTATAATTGTCTGTATGAACTGAAATAACAGGAAATAATTGAAGGGATGTTGATGAAATTTTTAAGGTTATAGGAAAGACGAGTGGTGCTCTGCGCGTACGCAGTCGCGGATACAAGATAGTCTATAATATAAAAGAAAAGCATAACGTTTCATTAAATGACCTATTTTTCTTTTAGCCCGATAATACAAGTTTTCTTTGGAAATATATACGTTTTCTATCTCCATAACCATAACTAAAATCACACAGCCGCGATCGATTGTCAAGCTTTTTATAACGAACGAAGCATTTGGAACGCCATGTTCACAAATACCCGCAAAAAAAAATGCAGGTACATTTTGTAAGTTGGCAGCGAGTGTACGAATCCGCCGACACTTGAGTTGGCGCGTAGAGCAGCCTCGTTACACCGACTGCCGATTTCCGATATTAAATTTATGGCTACCCACCGTAATTTAGGAATTTCCAGATTTCAGCGTACAATTTTCAAAGGATAATCGCGTCAAATGCGTGATTGAGTTGCTATGTCGAGATCGTTGATCTTTTGTTTGTGGTGCTTTATAAATTTAAGAGAGCCAAATTTTTTGGTAAAAATCTAAAACTTTTTCAGTGGCATAAATACTATCTTGATGTTCTTATAATAATATCGGCATCTCACATTGGAGCTGTATGTTTATACTGAGGGAAGGTTTTATCCGAACGTTCAACCAAATTAGTTCAGCAAAAAACGGTCTTCCGGTAGACTGGCGCATCATACAAAGACAACTACTTAAAAAGCATAAGTAATATTTCACAAATTAAAAAAAAAATCGTGTCCTCGCCTAAGGCGCTCCCCATCAACCGTCGTCAAAGTACGAATGACTACGAATTTCTAAAATTTATTTCACCTTGTTGGCTCCAATTAATAAAGAGCCTCATATGAAATCAGTTTAAAGGCTACACATACCAATAATAACAGCAGGAATAATGCTCGTTATTGCGAGCATTTCGGCGAAGGGAGCATAATTATTTAGCACACACAATACTGCATTTACTGGTTTGTAGTTGCCAACTAGTGCGATGTGTGCTAACCAAACATTAGGTGTCTTAAAATTTATCCTTGTAAGTAGCAAGTTCGTCTTTAAGCTTTAAGCAATCGGATAGCGTGACTAAAGTTTACTTTATCAAATGTACTGGTTACTGTTATAGATAGGCCGTTAGAATTAAAAATTTCGACTGGATTTTGCGACGTGAGGTATAATTAGCGAAAGTTAGAAGCAATCGAAGTTGTCCTAATAGCGATCAAATGGCCGCGTTTAATCGACGCGCCACCGACTTATAATTAGTTCCAAATGACTTTAATGACAGTTTTGCATTGGATCTCGGGAATTTCCCCTAGTCATTTCTCAGGAGACTTTTAATAAACATTCTTTCAGAAGTTATTTTTTCTTTGAATAGATGGTTAAAATCTTTTGAAGTTGCTTAATCGATTATTTTTAGGTACTACAGATCTCGCCCCATTTGAGACCGTCCGACAAGATGTTCATCGGGATTGGTTATTCGTTTCAATTTCCATACTTACAATAGACTTTATAGTCAGTACCTGGAAGACGGTATTTTTTTTGGTAAATCGTGTTTTTTAGAAATTATATTTAGATACGAATTTTATGCGTTGATAAGGGGCTCGCAATAATATTTTTTCTCACAAAAGAAGGAACTTTGACTACAACGGGACCAAACTGGAAGTATACCTACACTAACGATTAAAAAAAGATTTTTTCAAATCTATTAATAAATGACGGATTGTGAAGTAACAAACAAAAAAAAAATTGAAAAAAAAACATAACTGAATTGAGAACCTCCTCCTTTTTTTGAAGTCTGTTTTTTTGAAGTTTAAAAATACTTACTTATTCTGACTCTGTCATACTAACTACGGTATTTTCATGAAATCATTATTTAATTAATGTGTACTTGTGGCTAACGCGTAGCCGAGTAAACCAAGTGACTCTGTAAATGGAAGTTAGCAAAGCAGAGCCCTATCAACAAGGTATTAAATTACACATCACCTCAAATTACGGTGTATATTTCGCCCATTTGCCACCATGTTGGATCGGTGTTGGTAACGGCAAATGGAATGATTTATCACGTGGCGAAGATAGGGTCAAAGGGGCTCGGTCGACCTTCATTATGCGGACCAATTGTGAAGTGATGAAGAACGCGTAAGAACAGTTGAAAATCTAGGATAGCTTTTTTAACTCTAATCTGGATTTTTTAATGTCGTGTCAGCTAACAGTTTTCAGTCTGACACTAATCCATTTATATTTTGCGTAGTTGCAAGGAATGTGACAAATAGGAAGATAAAATAGCATAAACGCTGGATAACGCTTGCTATTGCGTTTCGTACGGTGAGTGACGAGATCCGGAGACTTATTCCCCATCCTCCCTAGACTGACAACGCATTGGCAGCACCTCTGGTGTTGCAGATGTCCATAGGCGGCGCTGACCACTTTCCATCAGGTGGGCCGTCTGCCTGTTTGTCAGCCTACTCCTTTCTCTAAGGGCCGGCAACGCATCCGTGATTCCCCTGGTGTTGCGGGTGTCCATGGGTGGCGGTGATTGCTTACCATTAGGTAACCCGCATGCTTGTTTGCCCCCCTCTCACAATAAAAAAAATTATTCTATCTATTTTTCATTCTAACACATCAAGCTATAGAGGCGATGAGTAACAAAGTTATTATTTATTCGTTTAATAAAGCAGGGTTAGTAGAAAAGAATTAAAATACCATTCCTTGATTACGCTGTAGTCGTGAGAAGACCTCAGGAGTTATAAGCGGCCCGGAGGCGGAGGTGACAGTGGAACGGCCGCCGGGGACACGTTAGCTCGCTCTGATGGTAATCTCGACCTGCCTGACTTGATTCACTGCGATTTATACGTGGGTAACTTTATTATGAATGGGTAGCTTTTAATTCAATGTTTTAGCCGTACTGCCCTCGCAAGCACACTCGGATTCCTAAACGGAAATCCTATGAAATGGGTAATAGTATTGTTTTATAGAATGTAGAAAGCTGGATTGACTTTTTCCGAACGCCATATTTCAACTTTCAATTAGAGATGCAACGGATAGTGGTTTGGCCGGATACCGGATATCCGGCATGGCCATTGGGCGGATGGCCGGGTGCCCATAACTTCTCTTAAGTCTCGTTAGCTTGCGCGACATTCGCGCATTGAGCAGTTTCGAATTGCTACGAATTGTAACTGCGCGAGAAGGCCCTTTAGGTTCAATACGCATCTTGAAAATTTGGAAATTTGGAAATTTGGTACGGAGATAACTTGAGCTCACAACATTTAAGCTAATTATGATTATTTAAATATAGGCTAAAATTAGTGATACTTATTTTAAATATACATTTCCACGCAGACGAGTTGCGCGTAAAAGCTAATAATAATCTTCAGAAGCTTACGCCTGTTTTCCTCGTAATAGTAGTTTATGCAACGGTTGCATAATGATAGGCCTTAAAACACTAGTGCGGTTGTATGAAACGAGCTTTTAGCGAGTTTCATAATAAGATCGCACGTGTGTTTTAAGGCCAAATTATGCAGAGTTGCATACATAACTTTATCTACACACATATTATAAATCCTCCATGATGGGTTCAGAAACAATATTTTCTGGCAACAAGTTATTTGTTGCAATCGTGGCTGCATATTTCCGATATCCGGCGCATTTTCACATCACACACACTCCGAGAAGATTACTATTCATATTTTCAACTAAAATGTAAATTACAAACAACTTTTTCTATTCAATTCAACAACAATTCTACTTTCGTTCAGCAAAACACCAACATAATGGCGGCAATTCGATCCTCCGTCAAGACCATATTTTTTTAAACATCATAGACAAACGAATGAAGTCTCTATTCTCATGTCACTCGAGATCAAATGTTGTGCAGTTTATATTAAAAAACATACTGAATTGACGTTTCGTATCAATTACTGTTTTAATATCTATGGATACTAGAATAGAGACCCACTTGAGTTTTGACAGCTGTTCCAAATTTAATCTCATTTCTATACTAAAAACGATACGTTCCCGTATTGCAGCACTGGTTTTTCCTAATTGGTTGTCAAAATGGTGGTCATTTCCTATGGTTTTTGATTACACTATGGAGGTTTTATGATATGGGTGTAGATAAAATATTTTGCCGCATCAAATTTACGAATCTTTGATAAATTGAAAATGATATAACAATTTCATTAAAGTCGCGGTAACAACCAAAAGAAAAAATAATAAATTCTTAGGGTTAACGCGGCAGCGATTGTGATGGTACATAAAATTGAGAAACACTCGCAAACAGTTGTTTCATATCAAATTGAACAGCAGGTTCAATAGATCAAAGAACCCTGTTTCATGTTTTGCACTTCGGGTCTCGTTATGAATTTTCCAACATTAATTACGAAGCAATGACTTTTACTCCTAATATTTTATTCAAAGAAACACTGGGCTTGGAAAACAAAAAGTTAATAAACCGAAAGCCTCGCTTTTATGTTTGCGAAGTCTAACAATTATTTCTTGGAAGTAAATTGTATTTTAGTACTTCTATTTACGTTGAATGTTTAATTTTTAATTTTTAATGTTTAGTTCCTATTAATTTTTTTGTAGTTTTATGAACCGACATTTGGGTCAATAATGACTTTTTTGAGAACATTTTCAATAGAGCACGGCATGTGTCACTCGGCCAAAAGTCGGCGCATGACTAATTGAACTGATCACAATTGAGTTGCTTTCTGGGTTTAAATTTTGAGCTTGAAAGACGCATCTTTGTTTTTTTTAATATCATAGTATTTTTGTTTTAGTAATTAAAAGGAAGTCAACTATTATTAAGTCATAAGTTCTGGCTTAATATTATTAAAAGTCAATACAGAAGCTTAACCTGTTTATATGCATAAGTACAAGCTCATAACTAACTGGCATGTTATACGCCTCACGTGACATTTCTGAACGCATCTCACCAGGAATATACGAATGAGTCTGCCGCAAACTGAGCGTGAAATCACGTCTCCGTTGACTGTTTGAGCTTGACAAAAGGAAATTGTTCTTGCCCTGAAGGTAATTGCCTGCAGTCTACACTATGATTTTTCACGGACATGAGAACATCAATTCATATCAAAGAGAATTCAGTCTTTAGACTTGTTTATGACGAAAAATGGAAAATGATTGCTACTGAAAAGATTTATAAAGATTAATTGCGAACACGCTGTTTATTTAACAAACATATGGGACATCTATAGAGTAAGACTTTACAAAAATTTGCCCTGGGGGCTCAAAATTGGGAATGATTTTCAGGCGAATATATGACGGGGCTGCTAGTTGTATTATAAAATGATAAAAACGTTACCCTCCTTAGAACTCTCCTACAGTCGTGAAAAAAAGCTTGCTAGTCAAATATTTTTCACAAACTATGCTCATGTGAAAGATTTAACAAAATGACCGGTTCGCTCCTAAACAAGTTGAATTTAATTTATAAAACTGAAATGTTTCTTCATTGCGCAGAGTAATCAATTGTTCCCCGTCAACACCGCCACAGGAAATATTCAAAATATTTACGGTCGACATAATTCACACAGATACCGTGTGCAAGTCGTGAATAAAATCCGTCATGAACAGAGTGCCGAAAAAGCAAAATTTTTCGCGACGCGTACTCAGGTGCATAAAGGGTGACATTTTAAAGTGATGACTGTAATATCATAATACATGTGAGTTTTAATGTAATGAAGTATGTCGCATTACTGTTTCTTTGTAAAATGTGATGAATCTTATATATTTACTTACATAGAGGTGATCCGACCTTTCATTACGAAGGAATTCATATTTTACTTGTAGTAGCAGCGACGCGACTGCAATCCTATTAAAGTTAAATAAAGGTGCAGCCAAAAACTTCAATGTTCCCTTTTGGGAAAACGCCTGCAATAATAACTGATGTCATGGGATGTTGCTCCTTGCAAGTTTTAAAGGGAACTTCATTAATTACTTAAATTAAATTTCAGTAATAACCGGAACGAAGTGAATTTGTACAGCGAAGTATTTCATTTGCGGATGTTATAAAGTTTCGGAATAGAGCGCGGTCCCAGATGTGTCTTTTCGTGAATTACTTAACTTGCCCTTGCTCAATTTCAAGTTTTGCTTGATTATGAAGGGATGAGTTTGCCTAATTTGATATAGTACGCCGTATAAAGTATTCGTAAAAAGTAATTACGTACCGAAATTAATTTTAATCTAAAATAAATAATTATTTTATCTACACCCATATCATAAAACCTCCATAGTGTAATCAAAAACCGTAGGAAATGCCCACCATTTTGACAACCAATTAGGAAAAACCAGTGCTGCAATGTTATTCCCGTATCGATTTTAGTATAGAAATGAGATTAAATTTGGAACAGCTGTCAAAACTCAAGTGGGTCTCTATTCTAGTATCCATAGATATTAAAACAGTTATTGATACGAAACGTCAATTCAGTATGTTTTTTTAATATAAACTGCACAACATTTGATCTCGAGTGATATGAGAATAGAGACTTCATTCGTTTGTCTATGCTTTAAAAAAAAAAATCGATCCTCCGAATTGCCGCCATTACTGCTTTCATGCTGGTTTTTTGCTGAACGAAAGTAGAATCGCAAAAAGTTGTTTGTAATTTACATTTTAGTTGAAAATATGAACAGTAGTCTTCTCGGAGTGACTGTGTGATGTGAAAATGCGCCGGATATCGGAAATATGCAGCCACGATTGCAACAAATAACTTGTTGCCAGAAAATATTGTTTCTGAACACATCATGGAGTAAGTATTTATAATATGTGTGTAGATAAAGTTATGTATGCAACTCTGCATAATTTGGCCTTAAAACACACGTGCGATCTTATTATGAAACTCGCTAAAAGCTAGTTTCATAGTTTAGTTTAGTTTAGTTTGTTTATTACTCAATATAATATACAGTTTAAATTACATGTCATGTCAAATTAAAAGAAATTACATTGAGATCGTCAAGCAAGTACATATAAGCATTCAAAATAATTAAATTATTAACAGTTTGATATTCAATAATGAAGAAATAATAATATAAATAGGATGTCATATTGGGTCTCCTCTAGGGATCGTCATTACAAAGTAAATTTTAGTGTAAAATAACAAAAAACAAATAGGTAACAAAGCAATAATATATAACAATGTCAAAATACAATAAAAACCAAAATCAGTAATGTCAAATGAACCAACTTACAACTTAAGGTCCATATACTCATTTACTGAGTATAATGGATTATCCAATAGAAGGTTTCTCAGCCGGCGCCTAAATGTTTCGTCAGATGACTCAAGCTTAAGATCAGTGGGAAGATGCTCGTAATAAGTCGGCCCGATAACACGCGGGTTCTTCCTTGCAAGTGCCATGCGACGGGGGACTGTCCTCAAACGCCCGGTATGGCGGAGCTGCTTGCCGAGTTTATCGTGAACACGCGGAAATGAAGGAAGGTTATTCCTCACAAATAACAAAATTTCAAAAATATAATGTGAGTAGTGCGTCATTATGCGGTGCGTGGCGAATAGGTCTCTGCACGGGTGTCTCGGTTTCACTCCAACCAATGTGCGCACGGCACGTTTTTGCAACAGCATAACTCTTGTGGCATCGGTGGAGTTTCCCCATAAAAGTGTACCGTACGACATCAGCGAGTGAAAGTGAGCGAAGTAGACCTGTCTTAGTGCGTTATCAGACACAAGCAATTTTATCTTTCGCAACGCAAAGACTGCACTACTCAATCTTTCACAAAGATTATTGACATGGCACTTCCAGTTAAGATGCGAGTCCAGAGTCCATAAAACCGCACTAGTGTTTTAAGGCCTATCATTATGCAACCGTTGCATAAACTACTATTAAATGTTTAGTGTTAGTTGTTTTTCGTGATTTTGATTAAGTTTTATTTTATGTCAATGAAAGAAGGTCGGCAGATCCAATTCCAGTCTGAGTTAAGGAGCTCGTAAACGGGCTAGATTTTTGGAAATTTATTGCTGCAATTTGGGATATTCCCATTAAGATTACATTATAACAACACTACTGGGAAACATCAAAGTGTGAAGTTTAGGGGATAGTCCGAATTGCAGCAATAAATTAATAGTATAATAATAATCTTTATTGTTCTTAAATGCAGATACAGATACAGTTGAAGCCCTGGAAATTGTGTTAGTTTTCACTGTGTTACAGTCTCCAGGACTTGCGTTATGTGTGTGTGTGTTGCCAAGAAAGTTGCTGGTTTACAAGCATATTTAAGGCTAGTTTGGTCAGCACTATGCATAAATTCATAGATTTCGATTTTAACAACGGGAGAAAATAAAAATCAGTTCAGCAAATTAATAAGAACTACCATACCATAGCAAAATACTTGCGATATCGTTTAGGCAATGTCGAATAAAGTCTAGATTCAGATGAGCACTTATTACAGCTTTCCGTATTTCGTTAACCTTCGTGTTTTATAATTAAATAAATAAATAAATAAATAAATAAAACCTCACGAGGGTCGTATTCCGGCGCAGTCACTGTATATCATGTCTTATCTAACGATTTAAATCGATGCACACATTTAGGTAAATTTTGTCACTATACATATGCACAACACTATATATTAAGTAACATACAATTAAGTTGATCTTCATTATTTCAAACCAATTTTATCCAAGAAATTAGCTGTTTTTACGTAACTTAAAAAAAAATTACACGCTTTTCCATTTATTTTACGAAACCATACGTTATAAGTAGTGGAAACATCAGTTTCGTAGAAGCATTATCATATTAAAAGTAATCCGCAAACCACTGTAAAATACCAACCAACAGTAAATTATACATTTTAAAGCGGGCTTACCGAGAAGCCATCTTTTCCTTGAACACGACGTAGCCATTATTTTGTCTGCAATCTCCTGCATCGGCTTTCTGACACTAGCAAAGCTTTTTTAGCGTTTCCACGGCGTCTATTAAAACGCAATAAGAGGATTAGTGAGATGCAAATGTACGTTTCGTGTAGTCCAACAACGAGGGACCAAGTTAGAACGCTTGCCACGCCAGTGCGCTGCCGCGTCTGGGTTGAAAACATTTGACTAGTTTCGATTGAGTTATACAGAGTTCGCAGTTTAAAGTATACCTCTTCTTTAATACATCAAGCTTCAACTTAACGACCGGTAGTGTTTTGTATTTAGAATTTTCGTTGGGTTGATCTCAGGTTGTCCAGGTCGCATAATGACTAGGTCGCAAAATGCCTAGATCTTTATTTGACTACATCGCACAATGACTATGTCGCAAAATGCCCAGATCTTTATTTGACCACATCGTATAATGACTAGGTCGCAAAATGCCCAGATCTTTATTTGACCACATCGCATAACACCAGTACAGTCAAGTGTAAAATACTAATTACCCTGTCTGTAACATTTCAGGTGTTCCTATTGTTTTTTTTTAATTCAGCGAAAATCGGTCCTGTAGTGGAACGAGTATGAGAGTTTGAGACGCCTTTTCTATGCGAGGTTTAATAAATTATGCATAATAGGGACATATAATACATAGATTGAAAAATCTGGACATTTTGCGACCTAGTCATTGTGCGATGTAGTCAAATAAAGGGGTCCATATTGGCTCACATAAAATTCTTATTCCTATTTTTTGCTTCACTACCGATTTTTATTCATAATAATCACTCTTCATAATTTTTTTCCTCATACTTTTTTTGTTTATACATTTTTATTCCTACCATTGGAACTCATAACAGACAGTTATCATATATTTTTTATTAATAATGTCATTACTAAGAACATGTTTGAACTCATAATATTTTTTTTCATAACATTTTGCTTCATAACAGACAGTGATCATATTTTTTTTATTCCTAATTTTCTTATTAATAATGGCATTGCTAAGAAAATATTTGAACTCATAATATTGGTTTTTACAACAGTAACTATTCAAAATAAGATTTAATTCGAAAAAAACGAAAGTGAAGTTGTAGGTAGGGCAGGTTATCCCTACCTGCAAATTCACTTTAAAGATGGCATACCTATGGATTTAAGCAAATTAATATATCAGCATGAACCTATTTAGCATAAAATCTTACAAATAAGCAAGATTTTCTGAACTGTTGCAAAAAAAAGACCTAACCCTACGCTTCGCTTCGCTCCCGCCTTAACCTTCTGAACCTAACCTATCTGAGTCGCTTCTGCTCCGACTCATTTTGCTCGCTCGCTTCGCTCGCTCGCTCAGAAGTCTTCTTAAGTCTTATCCAATTTCATTTACACTTATGATTAAAAAATATATGGAAATAAATATTAGGATAGAAAAATATATGAATATTGACGTTATGAATCAGAATGTTTAGGAGTTTCGATCGTTAGTATAAGAAAATATATAAATACAAATATTAGTATTAACAAGTTGTATGATTAGCGATATTATGAATTCTGATGATTATGAGTTTCGATCGTTAGTATTAAATATTTTTATGAAGAATGATGATTATGATGTAAAATGGTATGAGAAATATTTTCGGACTTTCGATAATAGGACTTAAAAAGTTATATGAAAAAAGGCGCACCCCAAATAAAGATGTGGGCATTTTGCGACCGAGTCATTGTGCGATGTGCTCAAATAAAAATCTGGGCATTATGCGACCTAGTCATTATGCGATGTAGATAGTCTATCTATCTAGTCATTTTGCGACCTGGACAACCTGAGATTAACCCTTTTCGTTTAAGTCTTTCAAATGATCTTTGGAATAATTCACAGTTCATCAAAAGAAATCTGACCATTATCGTCTTCTTAATCACGCCATTAAGTTAAATGCCATGATTACTTTTGTATCTCGATATTCCTTTATTGCGTAGTATAAAGTCAATCTCAAATCAAGGGTTTAATTCAAAAGCACGGACAGTTGGCGTGAAGTAGTCAGTCACGTCGTCCGAAAGCTGTTTTTTGGGGTGCGCTAAACTTTCGACAAGTTTGGGATACGCCGTTGTTGGGACGAAAGCGTGTTTATATGTTAAACCTTTTTCATATATTCCATATCTGGTATCCATGTTAACGTAAAATTGAACGGCCACTCCAAAGTTCCCGCTTAACCTAAAAGTTTTGCGCGAGTCAATGCTATTCAACATGAAAATTTAGATCGAATTTTTGTAACAGAGGTTTGGTTAACAAGTTTTTTTTTTATTGGAGGTTAATTGGGCCATATATGTGCCGCTTCGACCATTGCTGATCTATTGTAGCAGCCCTTCGGTTTGGCTAGTGCTGGCCTCGGCGGGGTTGGTCCGCTAGCGGCCCTTTCCACCGTGTGCTCAGACCCTTACCGGAAGAGCATCGGTTACCGCAATTCACACGCAGATAATGTACATAAGTTAGAAAAACTCATTGGTACATGGCAACCGCTTGAATTCGAACCCGGACCTCACGATCACGAGTCGACATCCTTAGTAACAAGTAAATACATTTTTCACAATAAAAACATCTACCACATATTAGGCTATCAGCTCAAGCACGCTGATCTCTATTGTCAAACACATCACAAGTACGATTCGGTGGGTATCGCAATTTGCAGTTTTGTAAATATGTATTGGATAGGTGCCTATCTACACCATCGTTTCGAAAATTTTATATTTAGTCGTTGTACGAGATTCAAATTCCCCTTGTGTTTTGTGAACATAAGACACTTTTTAATCTTCAAATCATTCACATCTTCACAGACGATAATAAAATACTACACCAATTGCGTAATTGTATACATTTCTTTATGAAACAAAATAGGGAATAAATCCAAACGAACTCAGATATTTCGTTCATAAATCATTTTGTTGTTATAATTTGTCTGCGTCTGCAAGAAAGACTAGACAGCTTCAGACATCCGTGTTATTAAGTTTGTTTCAAAACTTATTCTCACGATCACGATTAAGTTGATAATATCTTGTCAAAGTTTTTTGTTTCTTTTTTTACAAGCATGGCGGATTTTTTTAGTACATAATTGGTTCTTATTCACAAATCCCCATCCAGCAAACGGAACATCAAATACTACTAACGCTGCTGAATATGTTGGGAGACAAGAAAATCCATAAAATATCTGACGTCAAGTGCGAGAAAAGTAGCGCCCGGCTTTAGCCGTCTACCGTTTATTGCTTTACCAGCTCTACAACCCTTATTTCTGGATTTACTTACTACTTTGCGGCATTAGTCGATAACAATTCTTTCTCAATGTTTACCAATGAATATACCTAATAAGAGACACTAATGGCCGAATTTAGAGAGGCCACTCAAATTGAGCTTTAATTAAAGTGACGTTTCAGAGACGTTTCTATATAGGTTGACAACTAGTTGGGGACATTCAACTATTTAATATCTAAACAAATGCTTAAGAGGCGTTTCTGAACTCGGCCATAAGCCAAAAGAAAACCGTTGTTCTCCATCAAATTATTATGTAATTTATTTAGACTTAAACCACTGAATTTATAGGTATTCTTGTGACAGTAATCAATACAACTGAATGTTTTAATTACATAATTTAATCAGAGTACCAACTATAAACCAACCAACAAACTTCCCGGTCGTGTTTCCTGATGGCTGCCGCTGGCTTAGTGTGACAGCGCCTGTGCCCGCAGATTAGCGGAGATGAGGTCATCGTCATCTTAGTTAATGCCGCGGAAAAGTCTTTCTAATAATAAAAAATATGGAACCAGCTTTTTGACGCAAAAATGTACCTACTTTCCTGCTTGCTACTTGCTTGTTCTGAATGCTGACACAAATGTGACAAACAATTGACTGACATGAAGTCTAGATTAAAACAGTAATTATTTAATTACATTAACAATGGGGCCAATTCCAAAGTATGTTCGTTCGCTTAATTTAAAAGTCACTAAATTTCAAATAAGAATCGTCAAACTTGATTTTGACAGCTTTATGCCATACAAAATTGATTTTAACGTTTCTTATACTTAAATTTCCTAAACTTCTAGTTTAGGAAATTTTAAATTACGAAGACACCGTTTTGAATTGGACCCATAGCGTGTACTGCACAGATGTATTGCATAATTAGTTTCCATCGTGTTTTATCGGAAAAGTTCGTAATATCGTGCTCTCTCAATTAGCTTCAGCAGGCCCCCAATTCTCGGGGCATTCGAGATAATCTCACAATCGAGATTAAACGTTAGTGCATACAGTCATTTGACACAACTGTATGAATCTGATGTTAAATCTCGCAATCGACATTATCTCGAATGAATCAAGAATTGGGGGCCAGTATCCATCATACCATGCTGTCTTTTTTCATTTTGACATTTGACAATAAATAATAAAGTTTATTTTTAGAATATAAACATGTCCACTCATTTAATACAATATTTAATTGACACTTCGGGTCCCGTCGTCTTCCGATTGAGATCCGAGTTTTACCGATGTAAACATATTATTCACTATATCTGTATGTGCTGCACCAAAATATTTCAACAAGTTGACTGTACATTTTTTATTGAAAAGTATTCGCTTGTCGTCCACCGGTGTTTCCATCTAAGTTTTAAAGTATGTTAAAAGCTAGTTAAAGTGGGCGCGAACGCTGAGAATTTTTTAATGAGAAATTTGAAATAGTTAACTAATTTTATAAAAGAAGTTTGCCGTTCGTTCGTTTATGCAGAACGACTAGACACAAAAAAATGCATGTCGGACCACTGAAGGAAACTGATGTTTTTAAATTTAACTTATGCCGCTTTTCGGAAAATTATCTTTGTTATCAGTGTTGGGGATTTAAATGAACGGTATGAATGAAACAACTTTAATGGACACTTGGGAAAATATTTATAAGACGACACAGAATCAAGAACAGATCACCTGACAGCAAAAGCATCAAAATTAATTTGAAAAACCATAGACATAAAAATAAAAATAAAGAATTGACAACAGTCAGATAAAAAAGAAATAGGTTTAATTATACTATCAGTATCTAAGAACGAACATCAACCTTATAGTAAGTCAATGCGAGTAAAGACAGAACAATAATGAAATGATAAACAAATCTACCCTCTACTTAATAGAAGTCCAGGTAAGGGTGACCCAATCATAATTAGTATTCTTTGCCATAATTAAAGACCTAGTGCATATGTCATACGTGCTATAGAGTTACATAGTTGCTTGGGCGCTGCAATTCATTTTGGTGCATATCTTATAAAAGCAAGTTATTGAAATAATTGTTATATTTTGCTAGTCAAACATGAGCTAATCCCCAAGCATGATAGATTATTTGCCGTCAAGAAGTTTTCTTCTATATCGGAAACTTTATGATTGAAAACCTATTACGATAAAACATTTTTGATACAATTTATTACTAACTAAATACTTTTAAACATGCTACTTTGTCCATTTGTATTTTTAGGGATCAGGAATTTATTTTAACTCGTAAATGGAACAGCCAAAGAGGGGGAAGAAGTGTTAGTGCGGGATGTATAACTTCCGCTGCTCTCCGGGATCGGGACCAATCTGTGGACCGCATTAACTTGTCTTTGTTCATGATTGAGGTATAATCTAATTACAGCATGAGCTGTGTCGAATAACTAAACAACAAGATATTATATTATTTGGTGTCGTAATTATTGGCAATTCGATAGAAGGAAAGGGATAAATGCTATGATCGACATTCAGCTTATATTAGCTTTTTCTGTATTTACCCGTACGTATTGGACTAACGAAAATGAAAATGAAAATGAAAATATTTATTTCGCAAGTAGGCCACATGGGCTCTTTTACATGCATCATGCAGCATGACATCTGCTGAGAAGCAACGCCGCAAGAAACTCAGCAGGACACTCTAACACGGCACTCTTGGAAATTGTCCTTTATGGCCAATTGGAAACCAATATAAGAATAGGCATTTCAAGCGCATAGAGTGTACAGCTTTAAGCGATGCTTGACCTGAGTAGCATCGAACGGGCAGCGCTTAATAGGATTTGAATAATGAATGTGAAACGTGTAAGGTGGAAATTTGCAGTCATACTGATAGCATTTTGTTTTATGCAGTCGCATGCCAGCCACCAGACTAGGTAGGCTGTAGACAGAAGTCATTCAAGACCCGCGAATAGGATTTGTGAACACCAGGAAACTACCCTAAAAAAGGGTGCCTCCGGGTATGAAAGTTTGTATGGAAAATCGTAATCCTTACATATATCAACTTGAAATTCGGTTCTAATACCTACTCTCTGAAACGAATAATTTTAGGAAAGGGGCAGTTCAGGATGTTTAAGTATATATCGGAAAAGGTTATACCGTACCGTGAGAATATCGATTAAAGTTCTGATTTTAATATTTCTAGAACACGACACAGATGTGTCATTCATAAGCTACTGAGGGTTTGGAAATCAGTTATTTGAAAGCGGCTTCATCATTCTCGATGTTTGTTATAATATACTCGTACATTAAAATTGTCAAATGACCATAAACTAATACAGTTCTCGATGAAACTTTAGATCAATGTTCACAAAATCCCGTTAAACACGTATTACCTTAAGCCTAAAATTAGATTTAAATTATAACAGTCTTCGAAGCCATTGAATTTTCTATTGAAGTTACTCGTTGACATAGAGATACGAGTCAGTATGTGTCTGCGGGCGACTGTCGATGTATGTCTGTCGTCGTCTCGTGCCAACGCGTGCAGCGCCCCTAAGGTCGGTAAAGTCGGTATCCAGGGGCATTAGCACTATCTAACTGGGGGCTAACTGGCTAACTCCAACACTCACGAATAGTTTAATCACGGAGTTTGATTCATGAAAATTATCAAAGCCGATATTCCGTTTGTGGTTTAGTTTATATTAAATCTTTCTTAAAGGGAGAAAACAACAGAACAGCATTATGTAAAGTGAGTTACAAGACGGGTATAAACTATATGTTCCAAGTTTGAACATAAATGCGCTTCCGAGTACCTACCTACTTGATGCCTAACTTTTCTTTCCTAAAGTGCAGAGAGTTTATTCGATAAGTTTTTAACGGCTGTTCTGCAAAATGTAAAATCCATTTGAAAATTATTTTACTATTTACAAACCGAAGGAGGAGGGAGTACATATATATATTTTTTACATGTATGTTCACCGATTACTCGGAGATGGCTAAACCGATTTGGATGATTCCTTTTTTAATCGATAGGGTATACCTCCAAATTGGTCCCGTGGTGATCAAAGTTGAGATCTGATGAGAGAAACTATAAGGAATCGATGGAACTCCTCAAATATTATACATAGGCACACGTTTACCAATTTTGGTATTTTCTGTAATAACTCAAGAGGCTGCGTTCCAAATATTATTTGGTGGAGTGAAACTGATGATGAAGACCATAGATGACCACCGGAACTCCTCAAATGATAAGTATTTCCCGGGTGGCGATTAGATTCCTGTGTAAGGTTGGGAAGCAACTTATGCTCATGAAAATGCATGTTGTAAATAGAACCGGTGTTGAAGAACCAGGAGACCTCCTTAACGATTGACGTTCTTGCACCTTGCATAGCATTTTTTTTAATGAATGAAAACTCGATGCCTTTTAATACTGTAAAAAGAGCGAATATAGAAATTACCAAATCTTTCAAATGAAAGTGTCTTTCAGAAAGAACTTTTCACAATTACATTTATTTCAGTATTTTAGCTGACATTTTCTATGTAGCGCCTGCCTGTAAAAGTTGTTCTTTTATTTAATAAAAAAGCAGCGTAAGTGCTTTTTTTTTATTAACAAAAAACCTCCTAAACGAAGCATACACATAGTTTTAGTCGGTGAAGAAAACAATTTTCTTTTTTAACGATAAATATAAGATTTAGCTTACATTCAATATCATCAACGTATTGTAGATATAGCATTAGGTATCTCCTGTTTCTTACCGTTTACGTATAAAGTTAAATTAAAGGTTTATTACACTAGGGACACGCCTTCAGAAAATCGCGGAATATTCGTTCAGACACTCGTTTCAGTCCAGATACTCTCCGGGGAAGCCTGAGCAAGAAATAGCATTCATGATTATTACATGGCTGTGTCAAATAAAACCGTATATCCGGGTCATAGTGTATATTTTACATCATTGTTATATTAAGACACGTGTAATAGATTATTCAAGATTTTAATAACTTACTCGGTGCAAGAGAAGTAGGAAACTGAAAATAAAAGCTCTTAATTTATTAAGTTCAGCTTAAGACGATTTATACCTCGCCCAATTTAAAAAGAGCGCCGATGGCCATACATTTTATATGGCCGTCAGCGCTCTTTTTACATTGGGTGAGGTATAGAAAAATATCTGTGAATATCGTCAAATTTTTTAATGTTTATGTAAATTTTCCGCCCTTGGACTGCATGGGCCAAGTCGGGTTGCAATCAGATTTAGGTACAGAACTGTCCCCTCGTGTTCCCGAAAGTTAAGGACAGAGGACTGAGGCTTGATTTATATTTGTTTGGACGTATGCTGATGATAATGATGTTAATTTTATATTTAAGGCGAATAAAAACGAACTCTGTTTATGGAAAGGTTAACACCAATATTCGTTGACAATCCGCGTGTTTGCCGGAGTAACCCGCGACGTGGCTCGTCTACAGAGTGTCTAATTAACGGGGTCGTGCAAGTGCCGATGCTATCACAACAACCCACTTACTTTTCATCTCATGTGTAATATCCAGTATTACCAGCAAAAGCCCCAAGTTAATCCCATTTTTAACCGACTTCAAAAAAAAAGGAGGAGGTTATCAATTCGGTTGTATTTTTTTTATGTTTGTTACTTCAAAACTCCGTCATGTATAAACCGATTTGAAAAATTCTTTTTTTAATCGGTAGGGTATACTTCCAGTTTGGTCCCGTTTTAGTCAAAGTCGAGGTGTGATGAGAGGATCTATGAGGAATCGATGGAACTCTTCAAATATTATAGGCACGCATATAGCAATTTTAGTATAATCTGTAATAACTCAAGCAGTTACGTTCCAAAAGCATTATTTGGTGAAGTGGAACTGTTGATGAAGACCATAGATGATCACCGGAACTCCTGAATGATAAGTATTTCACAGTTGGCGATTAAATTACAAAGCAATTTATGATCATGAAAATGCATGTGGTAAAATAGAACTGGGTTTGAAGAACCAGGAGAACTCCTCAAAGATTGATGCCCTTGCACCCTGGATAGCAACATTTTGTAAATGGTGATGAGCAGTTAGCATTATGCTGTTGTTGCTTGATGTAATAAATGTGTTTTATACGATAAGCACTAAAAAGTATAAAATAAAATAATAATTTAACAAATAAAAAAACCGACTCCAAAACCCCACTAAAAAGTAAGAAATAATAATTGGCTTTTGTAAGTCATTTACCTAGAAATGGGAGATATAATAGGTGTACAAATAAGTTTTGAGGGATTTATAAAAGATGGCATAACTAGTATTACATCGCATCGGACTATCTTGTAACTTGTTTATTCATGTTAAAGACGTCACCATTTTCCTCTCTATAGTATGTGTCATTTCGTTAAAGTATGAACAACACGCATTTTTTGTGCTCCAACTATGTCAACTTTTGTGCCAGCGAAACAACATTTGCGAGAAGCACTGCTTTATTGCTTCAACTTGAAGAAAAGTGCAGTGAAGGACATAGACTGCTATATGAAGCAAATGGAGAGCATGCTCTATCAATAAAAACATGTGAGTATTGGTTTCGGCGTTTTAAAACTGGCGACTTTGACATTAGTGACAAAGAACGCGATGGTAGGCCAGTAAAATTTGAAGACGCTGAGTTGGAATCATTACTGGACCAAGATTCATGCCAAACTCAAGAGGAGCTTGCTGAAACCTTGGGAGTGACTCAACAAGCGATTTCAAACCGCCTCAAGGCCATGGGTATGATGCAAAAAAAGGACATTGGGTTCCGCGCGAACTCCAGCCAAGAGACGTCGAGCGCCGTTTTTTCACGTGCCAACAACTGCTCCAAAGGCATAATCGGAAGAGATTTTTGCATCGAATAGTGACGGGAGACGAAAAGTGGATTCACTACGACAATCCAAAGCGCAGAAAATCATGGGGTAAGTCCGGCCATGCATCAACTTCAACGGCCAAACCGAATATTCATGGCAAGAAGATAATGCTTTGCATCTGGTGGGATCAACTCGGAGTGATCTACTATGAGCTACTCCAGTCTAACGAAACTGTCACTGCGGAACGTTATCAACAACAATTGATGCAATTGAGTCGAAGCTTTAATAGCTTAAACGGCCCCAATATGCTAAAAGACATGACAAAGTAATCTTTCAGCACGACAACGCTCAGCCGCATGTTGCTAAAGTTGTCAAGGAAACTTTGAAGGCACTGAACTGGGATGTCCTACCTCACCCGCCGTATTCGCCAGACATTGCTCCTTCGGACTACCACTTGTTCTGGTCAATGGCTCATGAGCTGGCTGAGCAGCACTTCACTTCTTACGAATAATTGAAAAATTGGGTTGATTCTTGGATCGTGTTAAAAGATGAGGAATTTTTTAAACGCGGTATCCGTATGCTGCCTGAAAGATGGGCAAAGGTAGTAGAAAGCGATGGACAATATTTTGAATGATATATATTGTACCAGTTTTTTTCAATAAAACTTCAAAATTTTAAAAGAAATCCTTAAAACTTATTTGTACACCTGTATTATTGGTTAAGTGACGTCATAAATTAAATATATCGAAGTCGGTGGCAAGTTAATAAGGTAATAGGTACATGGAATAAATGGACTTACCAATACATCCCTCATACTGTGTTCATTTACTTGACAAGTCACCACCAACCACCAAGTTGGTTATTATTTTATTCTAAAGAAAATTGCGTCACCATTAGCATTCCTAGGCGTGAAACCGAGAGAATTTTAATCATTAGCTGCTTCGCAGTTAGCATAATGTGACGTTTTGTATTATCCCTGTTAGTTATTGTAATGAAATGAGCGCTTCCGAAGCGCGGCTTGCGGAAGGAAGTTGTCGCCGGAAGTAGTTTAGGCTTGCGGATGCAATGGCGGCACTAAGATGGCGCGGTTTCCGGCAATCTCTTGTTGGCTCCAGCTGTTTGCTTTATGTTCAACAATAAGCTCCTCACCGTTGTCATATTAAAACTTGGTTTGTATAACTGTTTTGTAGAGAGCTACATTTTCTTATAAATAGATAGTTTATGATAAAGTCAGTCGGCAATATCTGATTGATCAAGATTGTTTACGAATAATGTAATACTAGCTGACCCGTGCGAATTTTCGCACAGTATCGTGATCAAACACCAGATAATAATAATATAATAAAGTGAGAATAAGTAAATGCAAGTATTATTAGTACACTATTTATCTATTTTTCATCAATAGCAGATCATTTTGACAAAGCTAATAAACAGGGTACTTGCGGGTGTGCCATCTATTGGCATTGGTCTGCAAATAGCCAAGACACATTTTAGTCAATAGATGGCGCTTGCAATTCGAGTGATTTTTATTTACGTACGCGGATGTTGTTGGCCACGTGCTGTTTTGTAATTGAAAGTCTTAATACGTAGTACTCTCCAGTAGCGCCATCTGTTCACATTAGACTGCATGTGCAATTAGCTAACAGACATGTTAGTTAATTAAACCGCCTGTTAATAGATGGCGTTTGCAAATCGCGTGGTTTTTTATTAATTTTATAACGAAAACGTAAATTTTAATCTATTTTTGTATTTTTAAGACAATGCAACAAAAATGCGATTAAAATGACGTTTAAATCATTAATTTCTCTAAGAATTAACGGAGATTTTGAGCGTCTTCAAAAAATACCTTTTAGAAATAATATATATGATGATAAAATAGTTGTTAAAATCTTCAGACTGAGTTTAGTATTCTGAGCATCTTGTTTCTGAACTTTGAAAAGAAAAGAAGATGTAAAAACAACTAAGAATCCTACCTACAGAACCCTAAACAGAACGAGTTAAGCTAGCACGTAGTCATTACCTACTTAGCATAATTTAGTTGTCTGTCTGTCAGAAACAGCCTCGTAACTTTTAAATAGCTAGTTGAAAGTTGAATTTAAGTTGCGGTACTTCTGTAGGCACTACTGCGTCTCAATAATTAATTCAGTACGGTATTCAACTAAATTAAGTCGTTTGACAAGAATAACATAGTGTTTCTGTTGGGTTCAGTATGGATATTTGAATCCATCCATAGTAATATCATAAATGCAAAATTTCCAGGGAATCGGAAGGGTCTTAGGAAGTGGAGCGTGTAGAAAATGAGCGAATAGCCTGAATATTTTTCGTGCGTAAGTTTAATTTTTACCACTTACGTGTCTTGAAAATGGGCGATTTGGATGATTTACCACATATTTAAACAAGCAAGGTAAAGTTTTCAGCTTAATAACGTCATCGTCATCGTCTAATAAGAGGGGTTTATTTATACTTGTATTTAAACTGAAGTGGGGCTTGTTTGACTTTTTCACTTAAGAAAATGTATTAGTTAGCCTTTAGGTTATCCGTGGGTTCTGCAGGAGCCACCCCGCATGTTTAGGTTTAGGCTTACTGACTTGGCCGCCTGCTGATCGACTGGGTCTAACTTGCCACGCTCGCATGAATTTCAAACGAACCAGTTCTTTCTGTGTTTTTATTGTTAGTGAAGTCATTGAACAATACGTTTATAATCATATAATTTATAAAATAAAAAAACCGACTTAAAATAGCCTTTGAAAAGTAAGTATTTTTTCTCATTTAATTTATTATCCTGTGATACAACGACACACATTTACTAAATCAAGTAACAATAGCATAATGCCAATTGCTCATCACCATTTACAAACTGTTGCTATCCACGGTGCAAGGATGTGAGTTGATGAAGTAGGTAAATAAATAAATAAATAAATAAATAAATAAATAAATAAATAATAAATAAATGTCAATCGTTGAGCACTTCTCCTGGTTCTTCAATTTTACTACATGAATTTTGATGGAGATAAGTTGCTTCAGAACTTTATACAGCAATTTAATCGCCAACCGTGAAATACTCAACACTTAAGAGTTCCGGTGATCATATATTGTCTTCATCAACAGTTCCACTTCACCAGATAATGCTTTTGGAACGTAACTGCATTATTACAGAAAATACTAAAATTGCTCTATGCTTGTCTATAATATTTGAAGAGTTGTTTGAGAATGATTCCTCATAGATCCTCTCATCATAACTCGACTTTGACTACAACGGGACCAAACTGGAGGTATACCCTAACGATTAAAAAAATAATTTTCAAAATCGGTTTGTAAATGACGAAGTTCTGAAGTAACAAACATAAAAAAAAACTACCAAATTGAGAACCTGCTCCTATATTTTTTTTGAGGTCGGTTAATAATAGGCTATATGTTCAATTCAACCAATATTTATGTTCCATGCATAACTTCTTACTAAACAGGTAGCAATTGAGAGGTTGCTATTTAAACCACACAATCAAATTAATTGTTTATTTAGAACACTCCTGGAATTTCAAATGCACGCACAGCTCTTAGCTTTTAAATCGTGATGTACATTATTGCCCACAGCGGCTTGCAGTATAATCCAATCTGGCTAGGTTTACGTGTGTGTTAGCTAGAACAACGTAAGGTAGGGTTTATGCTCGTGCTGTAGAATTGTCTGAGAGGAGAAATAAGAATTTTGCAATACATTATAATTAAATAGTGCCCCCGATCCGCACTGGGCTCGCGTGAGACTACTGCCCAGTCCCTTTCAATATGAGAGGAGGCCTGTGGGTCCAGCTGTAGGACGTATATGTATAGACTGAATGATGATGATAAACAATTTAAAAACAACCGGCTACAGATGTAATTATTTTTAATTATTTTCACGTAGATATTTTGAGATGGTTATCGTGCAGTAGGAAGTTTTAGCGGCCTATGGACGTTCGTATTTGGCATCATTTTTTGAACAATTGTGCGTTAGTTCATAATTACCCTGAAAAAAAAATTTTTTTTTTTAATGCAACCGAACTTTTGAAAGAAGGAAAGAACCATATTTTATTTGTATAACACCACAACCAACTTAATCTATACTATAACAAAAAAAAAACGGCGTAAAGTAATAAAATATGCCGCAGAATTTAGTCCTGCAACGCTGATATTCTGTGAAGCCCAGATCGCATGCGACAGCAAGCGGGATGAGTCTTTACATTACAATGACTTTTGCTTATAGTAAGAAATCAAACATTTCCTGAAAGCCTTTTTTGTCGTTTCGATAGCGGGTAGCGTTTTGTTAAATCAAATTAACTTTAATAACGCCTTACCAAATTTTGGTTAATGCTCAATTAACCGAACTAGTTTGGTAATCATTTTTTTTTTGTACTTCTGTCTGGAACGTATATGTTTTGTTGGATTCGAAATGGACTGCTGTTTACTGCTGCTGCTACGCTAAAGGACTGTTACATACATTTAGTCGGCTTTTATTAAATAATAATTTTATCCGTACTCAAATAAAATATTTGAACAACGCTCAAGAGTTATTCTGCCGAATTGTGATCGAGTGATTGTGCCTCAATACTCGTAAGTAGGTAACGTGTAATAAATATTAGATTCATTATTTTATTTCGCAGCCTCTGCAAATGTACCTCTGACATGCAATTCTATAACCTTAGCCGCATTCATATTGGTGTTAATGTAATTTTTTTTTTTTTTTATTAAAATTGAAAAAAATATTGTAAGTAATTACAGAATACATTTTGTTCTCTTTCCGTCCCAAAGGGCAAATTTGGTATTTAATTTGATTCAAACAAACAAAGAATGGGGAAGTAACTGACAAGGCCGTCGGAAAAGGAAATTAAAAAATTCATTCGGCCATAGCCATAGCAACAGTGTTCATTAGTCGCAAGGAAACGTGTGTACTGTGCACACACTCGCCTGTGCAGTTCGAGACGCTGAATTAAATGGAAGGTGGCAAGCGTAGCACAGAATGGGAACTCTATATAAGCCGCCATGATTACTGGGTAAACTTGCCTAACTGTGGACATGCCGCAATATCAGGAGACTGCTAGCTAAACTTATATCTCACTGCATAAGTGAATCAAGCAGTTAGATAAACAAACAAGTGAATAACAATTTACATTGTAACTGGTGATTCGAGAAAGTTACATACCTATTAGACCTACATAACTGAACACATGATCAGTATATCTACTGTTGTTAATCCATTATAACAAAGAGCCACGTACCAGCGCCGAGCCACGCACCGGCCAGCGGCTTCGAGCTACCGTCACGAGTCCCCGCAACTTTTTGCCTCAAACATTATGGAAATGGCCATAAACGTGAATTAATTACATGGGCTTTGCAAAAAATAAAATAACCACGAAAAGAGGAGAATTTCAGGCCGTGAACAATGTTAGCGTGCTAAAAAATACAACACCCTTACTCGAGCAAATTTATGTCATGAAAATGGCATTATAAAAACCATCCTGACTTTTTCACTTTTTGCAGAATGTCGAGAAAATTATTATTATAGCTTCAAAAATCAAGGACCATTGAAAGGAGGATGTGTAGAATAATTTCCTGCTGCGAGTAATTATTTTGGTTTCTTAGATATAAACGTTAAGCACCGATATATCGATAAAATTCAAAGACATTGTTTTGGAATTCACAATAGGTATATATTGATGGACATAATAATATCAGATCATAATATTTTACATCGGTTTTTAGTAATTCCCTCGGAGTCTGTGTTCGACATTGCATATGCGATATGGAATATTATATTTGTTTAATTAAGGTCAACCAACAATTGCTTACAAATACATTAGGTACATAAAGTAGATAACAATTAAAGTGTTTGTAGCAATCACTTACAGGTAAACATCGCAAGCATTGCACAAAACAAATATTTACTATTTTAGTGTATGCATCGCTTTATTCATATAATTAATCCGAGTGAGATATTTTTTCTCTTATCGCCTTAAAAATACCAACTGAATCAAAGTTTAGAGTCACGTCACTGGTATCACTGAGCTGTTTATTAATTTGCAAAGCCTTTAGACCAAGCGAGTTATTCCCACTATTTCCACCATGAATTCCTACCGGTATGAATTCTGGGAATTTCCTTCCCATTATTATTACCAATTTTATTGGTCTTACCGCTAGTAATAATACTGGCGAAGTATTTCTTTCTCGCTATTTCTACCAGCTATTCTTATATGGCATGTACGTACAGTCGGAAATATACTTTATCTACACCCATATCATAAAACCTCCATTGGTTAATCAAAAACCGTAGGAAATGACCACCATTTTGGCAACCATTAGGAAAAACCAGTGCTGCGATAAAGAAATAACATGACTTCTTTATCGTTTTTAGTAAAGAAATGAGATTAAATTTGGAACAGCTGTCAAAACTCAAGTGGGTCTCTATTCTAGTATCCATAGATAATAAAACAGTGATTGATACGAAACGTCAATTCAGTATGTTTTTTTAATATAAACTGCACAATATTTGATCTCGAGTGACGTGAGAATAGAGACTTCATCCGTTTGCCTATGATTTAAAAAAAAATGGTCTTGACGGAGGATCGAATCGCCGCCATTATGTTGACGTTTTGCTGAACGAAAGTAGAATTTTGTTGAATTGAATAGAAAAAGTTGTTTGTAATTTACATTTTAGTTGAAAATATGAATAGTAAGTAGTCTTCTCGGAGTGTGTGTGATGTGAAAATGCGCCGGATATCGGAAATATGCAGCCACGATTGCAACAAATAACTTGTTGCCAGAAAATATTGTTTCTGGACCCATCATGGAGGATTTATAATATGTGTGTAGATAAAGTTATGTATGCAACTCTGCATAATTTGGCCTTACACACGTGCGATCTTATTATGAAACTCGCCTATCGGCTCGTTTCATGAAAACCGCACTCGTGTTTTAAGGCCTATCATTATGCAACCGTTGCATAAACTACTATTACAATTATAATGAACAGACGTCAATTTCTTAGGCAAGATGTCAAATGTCACGTAGTGAGTGCGTATGGTATTAAGTTCACATTGTTCATCACTTCTACAATTGATAGTAATTTATTATCTGTAGTAGTAAAGGCGGGAAATGCATTTCTCATTTCAATTAGTACTAGTAGGACAGCTGGAAATAAAACACATTATTCCTACTGGTAGGAATTCGCGGTAGCAATAATAGTCGGAATAACTCGATCCAGGGCCCATAACAGTTATTCTGACAGCGCGGCCAGCGGCCCGAGGCATGCCATACACGGGGATAAGTTGAACCCATTTATCTCAATATCTCTTTCGTCGGCACTAGTGTGAGAGAGACGCACATAGAGATAAGACGGGTTAACTTATCCTTGTGTTAACCTTGCTAGGGCCGTAGAGAGGACTAATTGCGTTGCAGGGAAGACGACATCGAGAACGAAATTGTAAGTGGCGCATCAATGGTGGACAATCGACCTTTTGCCTGATGATCTTATAAGCAAACATTACGTCTAGGATACTCTTTCGCATGGATAAGAAGTCTATTCCGCAATGCAGCAGTCTACGATGGAAGAGTGAAACTCTTTGCAATTCGGGTGCAAAAGGGTTAGTGTTCAATGAAACGCTTTTGAATACGCTTTAAACTGAACGAATGAGTGGCGTAATGTGGTCGCTAAACCACACTGCACATCGCTTTGCTTTGGCTAGCTTTGCGAAGTTTACATTGAATAAAAAACAGGCCAAGTGCGAGTCGGACTCGCGCACGAAGGTTTCCGTACCATTATCTATAAAAACGGCAAAAAAATCACGTTTGTTGTATGGGAGCCCCCTAAAATATTTATTATATTCTATTTTTTAGTATTTGTTGTTATAGCGGCAACAGAAATACATCATCTGTGAAAATTTCAACTGTCTAACTATCACGGTTCATGATATATAGCTTGGTGACAGACGGACGGACGGACGGACGGACAGACGGACAGCTGAGCCTTAGTAATAGGGCCCCGTTTTTACCCTTTGGGTACGGAACTATAAAAAGCGTTATTTCGTAACCATAGTAACGATCGGGTTCTTTATCACTTAGACCTATGAAGAATATAGGTCATTGAGTATCTGTTGCCACTGGCAATAGATTAAATTAAACAAATATAATTCACATTAACTTAAATCTATTTTATTTATCAATTTTTATTTATCAATTTTTATTTATTAATGATCATTCTGCAATCTTTATGTATCAAGTGATTAAAAATTAACTTTCTCTCTATATTTGTGGCTATAATTTAAGCTGATGGAGCTGTTTAAAGAAACAGATTTTTTTTTCACTAACATAGGAGTAGATACTGGCGGCGTAATTGGGGCTGGCTTGTTTTGGCACCCAGCCCAGGAAATCTGCTAATCTCATGCACTTTATAAATTGAAATCTAAGTTTTACCTATAATAATAATACCATTTATTTCAGGCAATAGTAGCCATACATAAATATCATACAGACTAACATGCATATTAAAAAGTAACTTATAAACGGCCGGGTTGTGTGAGTGACATCAGGGGGCTAGCACGACATGCCCGCGAGTGCGTCTCTGTCAAACTAGTCAAATATGTAAGGGATGCACTGAGCGACAAACGACTCGCGAGCAAGGTCGTGCAGACGTGCAGAACCTGTGTTTTCTTTGTATGGGATGACTGCACGGTGGTGCAATGGGGTGGGCTTGTGGAATATTCGCAGCGACAACCCGTAGATATTGTAATCTTTTTTTTTTATGTCAATTGTCTGGCAAACGAGCTGACGGCCCACCTGATGGAAAGTGGTCACCGCCGCCCAAGGACATCTGCAACACCTGAGGTGCTGCCAATGCGTTGCCAGTCTAGGGAGGATGGGGATGATTGCTTTTAAAGTAGAAAAAGTATACATTTTGTTAAAACAGATTTCAATGCAGCTACGTAGTTTTTTATTAATAACTGCCCTAGTTATTGTATCGACAAAAGAAAACCAATATTAGTGTCTGTATAAAATCTGAATCGATACTGCCTTTCATAAATACCTAACGTCAAGTGTTTATTATTATAAGGCGAAGATATTTTATGACCTGCATGTTATCTAAATGTTGTAGTTGAGATATACTACTTATAGGTACATCAGTAAATTCAGTCACGTTCGATACATTAACAAGGGCCCTCTTCTACAGGAGATACAGACTGTTTCTGAGTTAAGATAGAATGCTTAATTTTATAGCAGTTACGAAAGTATTGTGTATAGTAATAAATATATATTTTATAAACAAAACTAGGAGCGATCACTAGTTTAAGAGACAAGTATCGATAAGTGTGTCTTTGTGTGCATTTTTCCAAAATAATCTCGAAGTCTATCATGTATTATGGTGCTGGTGTTAAGTCACCTTGGGAAAGAGAAATGACAAAATTATATACCTATGCATGGGTCTATTGAGTTCGAAACATGCTATGCTTTAATTATAGCTGCTGATAAGAACATGTCGATTTATGTATAAATATGTACCTACGTATTTAATAAAAACTTTTTGTATAGAATAAGACAGAATGGAAAAATATATATTCGGCGAAAACATCAACTATAATACAATGTTAGATCATCAAATATAATACAATGATAGATATCAACACAACACTGAGATGTAAGCCAAAATGGTGTCCACTCAACAAAGCAGCCAGCATGGCAGTGCTATGGCGCTGGTTTTCTGTGAACCCTTCGGAGTCAACTGCACCCACAGCCCCCATAGACCGTGGGCTCAGTTGACCATGGGTGACCATGGGACCAGTGGCTGTCCCGACCCACTAATCGGCCAACTTAGCCTGCGGGCTCAGTCGACCACTCTCTACCGTTTAACCTTTTGGACGCCCCAGTTGGCTGTAGCCAACAGCATATTTCTGTGCCCCCGACGCCCCGACATGGCGTTTCCCATATAGGCTACAGCCGTCGTCGAGCGCTCGTGACACGCTTTTTCGCCGTTAGCCGTGGCGTTCAAAAGGTTAGATCTATTCAGCCCGCGGGCTCAGTCGACCACTCTCTATTGCTTAAGGGTCTACTCAGCCCGCGGGCTCAGTTGATCACTGTCTACCCTTTTCATGGTCATGCAACCCAACAATTACGCAATCATCCAATACGCAAGCTATACGCAATAAAGGAGTTTTGTTACCTTTTCGTAATCTATTTAAAACTTTTCGATTTTTTTTCATTAAAAAAAAGAATTTCACGTAAAATAGCCGTGGAAATATTAGTCGTGCTATGCAGTACAACACCAGTTACAACTATCCCAGCGGCCCTAACATGCATGCCACAAAGATAAATTAGAACCGTTTATCTCTATGACTATCTCTTTCATCGGCACTAGTGTGAGAGAGACGAACTTAGAGATAAACGGTTCTAATTTATCTCTGTGTCATGCATGTTAGGGCCGCTGGTGTATTAAAAGCTAAAGCCTTAGCCTAACTAATATTATAAATGCGAAAGTGAGTTTATGTTATTTGTTACGCTTTCACGCTAAGATGGCTTGACGGATTTGGATAAAACTCATTGGAGATAGATTATACCCTGGCTTAACACATGCTACTTTTTTCCCGAGGGAATTACGATAAACGAATTCGACGCGGACGAAGTCGCAGGCAAAAGCTATTTGTTAACAAAAATGAATCTGTTTATTTCTCCGGGAACACAGCACAGGTCTGTCAAATCATCTTCTTCCGGCCCAAAATTGGGAGGAAATAACAGAAGCAGAAGTCAACTTGACGGATTTATATAGGAAGCACTGCAGCTATATTATCAGGCTCATGGAAATTGGTTTCCTACAACCCATCGTACTGTAAGAATTATTGTGAAATATTTTATAAACTGTATTTTTTTAAATAAAAATAACGTAACTTAACAATCCATATTCTTTAACTTTAATTTATTACTGCTGTAACTACAACGTGAATTTGCATTAACAAAATAATTAAGCATAACAATAGAAAAGATATTTACTCATTTTAACCCTTTGTTCGTAACCAAGTTTCGTAACTAGCTACCAAGATGGATTTTTATTTCTTTGTTTGTAACTGGGTATATAAATATTTTTTTTGTTATTGTTATGTCTTCCTATGTAACTCTCTGACTACCACAAGAGCAACATCTTCATACTTGCTGTAAATAATAATGTAGTCCCAACTAATAGGCAAATTTGCGTTTCGTACGGTGAGTGACGAGATCCGGCGGCCTATGCCCTCATCCCCATCCCATCCCCATTCCCCATCCTCCCTAGACTGGCAACGCATTGGCAGCACCTCTGGTGTTGCAGATGTCCATGGGCGGCGGTGACCACTTTCCATCAGGTGGGCCGTCAGCTCGTTTGTCAGTCAATTGACATTTTAAAAAAAATCGGGTCGAGATAGATATAAGAAGAACGGGCAAAGTTATTGCGGATCACACCATGATTTTAATTCAAAATCACACCATCTGTCCTTTACCCTGTAGGTATCGTATGATTCTTAATGCGTAGCTAATATTTTCTGAAGACTTGTGACCTTTTATCACTACTAACAGAAATTTGTTATCATAACTTTAATGACAATAACCCTTTGACCTATTATAAATATGATAATAGTTTGCTAGCAAGTCTATATAAAATACAGCTCAAATGCAATTCCATCCACAGTCCGGATTAAACTAGAACAAGTAAGTTTATCAGATTTTAATGATTAAGTTAGTAATAACATTATATTCTTTTATCTGATTTTTAAATCTACCTTAACGTTACTAGATAGTTGTGACAATCTATTATCATATTTAAGTGGTTTCGTCGATATACAGCAATTGCCATACCTATCTTTCTTCCCTTTGACCGTGCTGCGTTGTTTATTTAAGGTATTATTTAAAAAAAAACCTAAACATGAACCTGTATCTATTACAGATCCATAAAAATGACTTTAATAGTTATTGCCACTTCAATACTCTTAGCCCTTGCATTGCCCAGTTATGCTGACAATGCCGTTGAAGAAAAAGATAGTTGCAAAAATTTGACGTCATGTTACTCATGCCTAACACAAGGATCCTGCGTATGGTGTGTGAACAAAAGCAAATGCGCTTTGGATTCATGCGGAAATGACAACATAATATACCCGGGACACGTCAGGGCCCTGATGGCAGGCTCTCAATTCTGCCCAAGAATTGTCTTGCCCGAGAAGAGTCTAATGATCCAGAGTGGCAAGCAGAAAGCTATAGATGTGAAAATAACGCAGATCCACATGTATATGGCATTTACGCCTTGGAAATGTAAGATAAATTTGGAAGGGAAAGAAGTGGTGAGAAACGCGATGCTCTTGTCCGATGAAGTGTTCTGCAGCCCAGTGGTTCTGAACATTGAGTCCAGTCGTGCGAATGGAAGCGTGTCGATTTTGTGGGAGAACACCAAGGTTTTCGATGGATCGCTCCCTATTACTGTGTGCCGATGTGATTTAGACCCAAGTTGTATTGCCTGCAATGATCGCTAATTACGTAGCCTTGAAATAAATGACGTATGTTTATTTTTATGCAGTGGTTGTGGTTTATTATTTTAATACGAAAATTCGCATTACAAAGTAGTTTGTCGTATATTACACATTAATTTTGATTCGTTCACTGTTTTACTTTTGGCATTATGGTAAGCGTCATGAATTTTGTGTAGGCAAAGAAGACAAAGCGAGCTTTTGATAACAGGGGTAAGTTTCGTCGGGACGACGTGTGCAGGGATTTTCTATTGTTCCGCAGTAATTGTCCGGGTGCACCTTTTGACGGTACTAAAATTAATTAAGGAGTTTACTTTGTACGGAGCCGTAACCCCGAAGACATTAGCCTCGAGAATAAATCGCTTTTAATATAATGGAAATAACTTAATTATGGCCCGATTTTGTATGGTACGACTACGCTATTTGATTAGATTGGATATTAATAGAGATATTAGAATAATAGCGAATATTATTAATCCACGTTGAGCCGCGTTAAGCTGAATATCCGCTTATTATTCTACTAATCAGATCAGTTAAAACGGCAATCGATTTCAGTATGATTGGGTATGAACGCGATGTTACCTACTACTAGGTAGGCACATTAGCAGATTTAGATGCTTTCGCAAATCTATGAAATCCTTTAATTTATTTGCGTGAGCAAATCAACACATCGCAAGAACGCCTTTAAAATGTTTTGTTTAACGAGATGGAGGGGCTTAAAATGAAAGTGTCATCGTTCACTCGCGAGCTCGTGTTAATTTGATTCAGAGGCAAATAAACTGCGCAGCACTTGCATTATAGAATTTACAATTGCGCTGATCTAGCCGAGTTCCCAGCGTTTTTCAATTACAACACGTCGCGGAGCATTCTCTTTTCTCCAGTGCCACTTTCATTTACGTTTTCTTGAGTAAAATCTCTTATCAAAAAGAAGAATGAATACCACCTATCATCATATTTTCTATATACGTGTTTAAAGAAAGTAAAACTAAATTTTAACTTAGTGTTATTAAGTGTAAAGCTCAGTTGTCTGGACGTAACCTAAGCTTTATTACTTCGTCTTTTTCTGATATTGTTCCATTCACACGGTAAATCGAGAAAACGAGAGCAACCACACGAGTACTTGATTGATCAGGCGTTTGGTCGATGATTAAATTAAGGCGTGATATTTTAAGCACCTATTTTCGAAAAGACAAGTCAACCTGCATCTTAATAGGTATCTCAAGTATGCTCAGTCAATAGTTTTACAATGAGTTAGTATATAGAGCAGGAGTCGCCAATTAGTTTCGCTCAGGGTCCGTTTTAAGAAATGAAATCACCATCGCGGTCCGCACAACATTTTATAGAAAAAAATATTTATTAAACAAATGTAATTACGGAAATAACAAAGAGAAAAATGACATTTTGTGTTGCGGACTATCTGTCTGAAGTTTGGAGTAAAATTGGTGCAAGCTATTGGCATTAAATCCTTGCACTCTGTAGTGCAAGTTGCTGTGTTCTCGCGGTCCGCACAAAATGGGTCGGCGGTCAGGATGCGGCCCGCGCTTCCGCCATTTGGTGACCCCTGATATCGACTTTTCTGTGTATTTACAATAAGATTAATGCCTAATGGTTGATACATAAGCACACAAAGCAAATTGAAGATGTATGTATGTATGTGGTAGTAATGTCTGTTTATGTGAAAATATTATGCATGTAATGTAGAGGGATCAGTGAATAGGTCATGTTATGCGCTCGCCACTCTCGTAAAGTGCGGTTGTACGTGCACTTAGCTCGCACGCAACAGAACGAGTTTGCACAGCGCATTTCAAATGAGTATTTTCCTGTCCATTTTGCTCCTGTACAGAAGATGCTGCATGCAATGGTAATATTTATTGCACGCGAAGGAGCTGTTGAGGGCTGCTAGCATGTTTTATTCCAGCGCCGGGTAAAGTAATTTAATCTGTTTTTCCATTAACCCTTTTGTTCTAAAGTCATTAATTTCTAACAGCGTTACCAGTAGGATTTTGTTGGTCGTCCGTTGACTGCTCGGGTGGGCACGATTGGACAAACGTTTGTTGTCTTGAACGATTTGAGGGCATGAATCACCACAGCAACATAAGTCAAAGATGGCGGGAAAACAAGAAACCGTAAAATAAGTGGCGCAAACTATCTATATAGCTAGGGAGCTGGGTGCCAAAATTTCTATATGATTTGTTCGCTTGGCAGACCTTGAATTGTTCGATTAATGACAATGTAAAGAACCACAGAAAAATAGTCTGCCACCATGGTAGCACTGCGTTTTCAATAGACAGCGTTTCAAAGATTTAAAATAAAACGGTGTGCTAAATCATTTGTTCGTGGCTGACTCTTGGACTGATGGTCAGAATCATCCTCAAAACGATGAACATCTCAGAGGCAGACGTGCAGGGCTCTGTTTTATAATGGGACGAAGTTGCAAAAATGTGAATGAAAAACTGGAGTGGAGACCGCGAATTGGCAAACGTAGTGTAGGACGCCCTCAGACTAGGTGGAGCGACGATCTCCGCAAGGATGCTGGCAAGAACTGGATGAGAGTAGCCGCGGATCGTGCTCAGTGGCGTGCAGTTGGAGAGGCCTATGTCCAGCAGTGGACTAGTATAGGCTGTTGATGATGATGATGAAATGAAAAAAAGCTATACTACTTAAATCATTTGTTCGTTATTCTCGTTGCGTCCATTCGATTCATTAGGACTCCCAGAATAGAAAAAAAAGTTGGCAGACGGCTAGGTCGCTGATTTTTTTATGTACGATTTTTTAAAGTTGTGATTCAAAAACGCAGGGACATACGACTTTCATTTACTGGACCAAGTCGATTTGTTTTGACATAAACTTGCATCCCTACCAATATGAACGACGAAAAAATCATATACCAAAATGGCACCCAGCTAACTAATAAATACTTCAACATCTTTGCACATGTTGCTTCATATATTATGTAAGCAGCTTTGATTAGTGTGGCAGTGACGCGGCAGGTGTCATCCTAGCCACACAAGCTCACGTTTATATCTCTGACTATCTCTTTCATCGGCACTAGTGTGAGAGAGACGCACTTGGAGATAAGACGGTATAATTTATCCTGGTGTCAACCTTGCTAGGGCCGCTGAAAAACAGAAGTTATTGATAATGGTCTAGGATTCCTATTAAATAGTGTTTTTTTTTTGCATAACCCCGTTTTCATTCGAAATTTTAAAGATAATTAATAGCTTTTATACAATTTAAAACGTTAATGTCTAGTAATAATAGCATCTGTAATTTTTGTTAAAGTATTCATTGAGAGAATTACAAGAAAGAGATTTGTATAGTAAAGGATTAAATATACGTACTTGGAAAAGAACAAACACAACGTTAAAAAAGTTTCAATAATTTATTTTATAATGGAAAATATTTTATTTGTTTAGGTATATAAAAACCTATCAGATCGTTACTATCATTAGTGACAAATTCATGTAAAAAATGGGGAAGTTGCATGAAAATCAAAATTAGGTTTAAATGATATATAATAATAATAATAGGTCCTTACATATGAAATTGGCGTTTTGTACGGGAGGAATATAGGGTCAATTTTTTTTTTTGTAAAATATATTTAATTAATCAAAGTATGCACCGTTGTCATCTATGCACTTTTGCCATCTCATAGGTAGTTCATTGATCCCTTTATTAAAAAACATATGGGGGCGAGAATAAATAAGTTCTCTGGAGGCGGTTTGGACTGCCGCATCGGAGTTGAATTTTTTTCCTTGTAAGAAGTTGTCCAAATTCCGGAAAAAATGGTAATCTGTTGGAACAAGGTCCGGGGAGTACGGTGGATGTCGCAGAAATTCCATTTGTATCTCATCTAACTTAGTGGTTGCTTTTTTTTGCAGTGTGTAGTCTTGCGTTGTCGTGAAGCAGCAGTGGCCTAGAGCGATTGACCAATCTCGGTTGTTTAGCAGCTAGTTCTTCCTTTTGCTTCAAGTGGATTAATACAGTTTTATCACTTACCCCGAAGCCTGCAGCTATCTCTGAATTGCTTTGTGATGGATCCGCTTCCACAATAGCCTTTAATTCTTCATTTTTCACTTTGGTCTCCAGCCGTCCACGGGGTTGGTTCTGAAGGTCGAAATTTCCAGAACGAAAACTTTGAAACCAAAAACGTACCGTGCTTTCTTTTGCGACACAAGCGCCGTACACATCATTAATCCTTCGAGCTGTTTCTGCAGCACTGGTGCCACGGTAGAACTCGTACTCGTAAATATACCGATGTTTCATGTTTTCCATTATGCGGTAATAAGTGACGCCAAAGAAAAAAATAATGAGGAAAAAACTAATGAATGACTGTTTTCAAAACTCAAATGTACCAGCTAAATGAATTTATAAATGTGAATTTGGAAATCTTACCCAAAGAGGAGATATTTCAGATCAAATTGGTCAGAACGACGCTAATTTCATATGTAAGGACCTAATATTATGAAAGTAAATGTAAACAAAAGCATATTACAGAAAAAAGCAGCTCATTTTGACTAGGTATTAATTTTTATTTGATTAAGGGCATTTAAGGGTGACATCCTCATCGTATCTATGTCACGTTTTATTTCTACGATGTTGGTCTAAAAACAGTATTTTCGGAAAATAATTGCAGATTTCGTTTAAACGCCATACATTTTGTAGAGTCTAACGACAGCTGTGACGTCATAGCTGCCATTTTGTATGGAGTGTTTTTGCGAGTGGTATGAACAATGACTTTTCAAAGCTTCATATCATAATTCATAAAATAAGCAACTTAAAAATGTTTTGCGTACACAGATCGGTTTCTATTACTCGGCACTTTCCAATACAAGATGAAAAAAATGCTTCTTCCCCATTGTACCTACGTAGTTTACAAACATATAATAATATACGTACTTTATAGTTTATTTCAGGCAGGTGCCCATTAGAAGTTGTTAATACTTAATTATTAACAGAGAATCTTAAGCTACCTATGGATGTAAGTACACTATAATTTTGGAATCCCGCGGTCTAGTATTCAAATGATCTGGTAAAATTTCAAGCCAATTTTATGTCTGAGCTTTTTGATACTGAAATTATATTGAACATTATCAAATTTTCGAATAACTGCACGTGATTAAATCCGAAAAATGAATGATACTTTAATATTTAATAATAATAACCTAGCAAACCTTACAAGTATATTTACAGTTCTTCATAACTGGATTCTAATATGAGAAAGCTCAACAACATACTTCCCAGGATTCACAAATCGAACGGAGCATACGAGTATTCATATTAAGATTGCACTAGATATTTAAAAAATCTTCCTACTCCAATACCTGGCTATAATTCAACAATAACTTAAAAAATAATTCAGATTAAATTTGCTGCACACATGATGCTTGAGCTTTACAATCTTGTCTCACGTTCTGTTTCATATACCTACTTCCTTTTTTTCACTTCAACGCCCTTGCGCTGTTGTGTCCTAACTAAAATAAATAAAAAAATAAAAAAATAAATGTCTCTTTACTTGCTGCATATCAATGATATGTTAATTCCAGGTACCATTGGGTATGCTGATGACAGCACAGTTGTGGATAGATACTTGACCAATGCAAAGGCCGGAGGAGTTGAAATCCAGTCTTGTCGAGGTTCCATGGCTTGTCGTTTAGATTCGACACTCAAGGCAGTCTCCGAATGGGGCGATGCCAATCTTGTCAGATTTAACGCTGCCAAAACGCAGGCGTATTTATTCTCTGCAAAACGGAGTCCCTTCGATCTGACTCCCACTTTCTGTGATATATCCGTACCGATAGCTGATCATCTCCAGCTTCTTGGGATGGACCTGTCGTCTAATATGAACTTTGGCAGTTATATAGAGTCAATGGCTAAAACTGCAGCCGGGAAACTTGGCATCCTTTCCAAGGTCAGGCGGTAATTCACCCCGGGACAGCTGCTTCAGTTATACCAAGCACAAGTCCGGTCGTGTATGGAGTACTGTAGCCACCTATGGGATGGATCAGCGAAATACCAACTAGCCACCTTAGATTCTATTGAAACACGTGCCAAGAAGCTCATCGGTGACTCAGAATTAGTTGAGGCGAAACTGCAGAGCCTTGAACACCGCCGCAAAGTTGCCTGCTTATCGGTATTCTACAGGATATATCACGGAGAGTGTGCGATGTAATTACATGAACTAATTCCGCCATCCCTATTCCTTCTTCGGGGGACTAGGCGTGGGCTGGGGTTCCATCCCTATGTTGTGGCTGTTCCAAGAATTCGCACTAAGCGGTACGCTTCAACATTCATTTGGCGAACGGCTAACGAGTGGAATTCCCTGCCTGCAGACTTGTTCCCAGAACGCTACAACTTGGGTCTTTTCAAGGAGAGAGTGAATAGGCATTATCTAGGTGTGCATGCTCCATCGTCGACCTCATCGTCACTTTCCATCAGGTGAGATAGAGGTCAAATGCACATCTATTTTCTATAAAAAGATATAAAAAAATAGATTTTGCGAAAACTTTACGAGAGATTTGATCTCCAGTTAACGCAGAGGTGGCAAATTCTATAAACGGAAATGACGGCGTAATATAAACAATGTATGCACAAAACCGCTTATCTTACGCTATAATTGTTTGATATGAAATTAATTATAATAGAAACAAAATTATAGTAGGATAGTTACGTACTGTAATACGAAGAAACAGCTAGCGATTAACTTATACAGTAACTACCTATATCGCTGGCTGTTTCTACCTGTTGTGTAATTATTTTAACCATTTTAAATTTAATACCTTCTGTTTATTATCCAGAGTTTTGATTCCCTAAACGGATCGAATTCTTCCAAAAGTACCTAAAGTCGATCTCCTTTCTTAGTAAGTCCACGTCCAGTGCATATATCCACCATATATCAATATATGTTCGGTATCCCGTTAATCAAACTTATCTGTTTAATATATGCTTGTATGTGCTTTTGTTTAAAAAACAAAGAAACTCATAATCATTAATCCTTCCAGTGGCGATACTAATTACATTTGCTATCTATAATTAGGTATTATGATTAATTTCGACAGTTATCAGAGAGATTATAAGATCTATGGTTATTATGGGTTTTATTTTGCGGTAATCATATTCAAAGACATGTTAACAAGAATGGAGAGTATATTTAATTAAATTAGTCTGTTAATTAATAAAGTCGCATACAATATTTGTTGCCTGAGTTCCGTACATCTGTAACAATTAAGTGGTGTCTTGTATATTTGTTTATAATTAGGGTTGGTTTGTTCTACTCCTTCTTCTGGTGATATTCTCCCAATATTTTGTATGCGTTGGATTTATCAACCAATGCTAATAATAATCCAATGTGTCAAATAAAAAGATTTCAAGCACCACCATATTAATAATTTTTATGCCCTTCATAATTTTAACTGACAGTCAACTTTTTCCTCGCTTAAATAGTTATGGTTTTTTTAAAGTTACGTGCATATTGACTTATTCATTTATTTTGATAAATTACAACTAATGAGATTATCTCGACCTTTTCCTATTCGATGAGTGTTCCGTCAAACAAGATGCGGGCAATAGATATTAATGGTGGCGTTCCCCGGCGATTCTGGATCGCAATTAATCAGCCCTGGACGGCTCCTGCCCAAACACGGATTATTGCAAATGGCCGGGATAAGAAACGCACCACTTTCTATTTTTTACACAACAAAACACTTAATTATTGCTTATCTTGCCCAACCTGTCTAGCGTTCAAGAAAAATTGGTCGAACGATAAATATTTATAATGCTACGATGAGGCCGTCAAAGGAGTACCAAAGTCCGAGTCCGAATTTCTTAATGGTAAAAGATATTAGCATACCAACAAACTGGATTTATATACTAGCACGGGTTATTTTTGACAATGTTGTCAATATAAGAAAAAATCCAAATGACGAAATTAACAACGTAGTTTTCGTAAATTAAATAATATGAAACTTTTTATATTACACTTATTGTATAGTTTTATAATACAATAAAATTATATAATATGCCAAGCGTGTTCCACGTCAATATGAGCTTGTATTTCAGGTTTTATTATTTTACTTAACCAGCTTGATAACAGGTTCCTATCTGCATTTATCTTGGTTTATATCATGCAGTAGTGGATAATGCAAAGACATCAATAGTATTTTAACCTCAGGACCAACGCGCCGTGTTGTGCTTACGAGAATATTCACTTTCAATATCTAAAAACAGAATTGCTTTTGCATTCAATTTAAAGTAACATTAAGGACAATGGCCGGACATTTATGAAGTGAATGTGACTTGTTCAATGTGTGTGAAGCTTTCGTTCTGTAACGTCATCTTTTGCCAATATCTATAAACATCGCAAAAATGACTCTGACACCTAATGCTCAAACGTTTGTTACCGTAGCCGAGAGTAAAGTCATCCAAATAAGCACTTTATCATCCGGTGTTGTCTTCTGGTGTAGATCAAACTGGAAGGCACTTATAGCAGAATTAGTGGCTACAACATTGCTCGTATTTTTAGGATGCATGACCTGTATACCAATAGATGGATTTGATCCTCAACCGGCAATGTACTCGGCGCTCGGGTTCGGGTTTGTTGTCATGATCAACGTCCAGACGTTCGGTCACATTTGTGGGGCACACATGAACCCGTGTATAACTCTCTTGGCCGTATTTTGGGGTAAGATGTCAATAGTCCAAGGAATAGCCTATTTCATAGTGCAGTGTATCGGTAGTATTTTTGCATCGTGGGTTTTGCACAATGTGTCTCCAGTAGACCTGACCGCAGAAGCAGTGTGTGTGACGCAGCCTCACGCAAGGCTCGGTGTTTGGGAACCCATGGTCATAGAGGCGGTTTTGACTGCCGTGCTCTGTTGGATTACATGCGCGCTTTGGGACCCAATTAATGAGAAGCATCAGGACTCTGCACCGATAAAGTTTGGGCTGACGATCGCGGGGCTGTCCCTAGCAGGCGGGCCGCTGACGGGTGCCAGCATGAACCCGGCGCGCACGCTAGGCCCGGCGCTGCTGGCAGGCGCGTGGACCGCGCACTGGGTCTACTGGGTCGGCCCGCTCCTCGGGGCCACCGTCGCTGCAATTTTTTACATATTCATATGGCTCGACAAAAAACTAAAAAACACAGCTCAGGATCTCGATGTTAATACATGAAATAAAACTTCAATAGTTGCTTTACGTTTCATTGTTTAAAATTCATATTGGTAGTTTATCATAGTAGCAACAAGATTCAGTCCGCGGGCGCACTAGTAAGGCGACTTGCGACTCTATTAAACAAACGTTCAAAGACCACCATACAACCAGCTTCGAAATGGGAAATATGTTTTCTCGTATTCTAGCCAGTTATTTAATGGGAATTCATTCCGTTTTTTATTTTTGCCTGATTTCTTTGCTCAAAAGGAAATTATAATGAAATGTGTGCTCCGTTTTACGAAGCTACAATTTACAATTTTACTAGTCTAAAACGGCAACATTAGTATACTTTTATTACCTTTTTAAGGTTCCTTATTTCAAAAGGAAAAAAGGAAACCTTATAGGATCACTTCTTTGTCCGTCTGTCTGTGTGTCAAAACCTTTATCTCAAGAACGCGTGGAGATATCAAGTTGTAATTAATATCAAATACCTACTCAGGTCTGCCATCTCCTGGAGCTGTGAAAAAATCAACCTTCTAAGTCACCGCAATCAAAAGATACGCAAAGGAATTGCAAGGGAATCAAAACCTAGTACTACGTACTTCCCGTTGACCTAGAATCATGAAATTTTGCAAGAAGCAGTCTTATATCACAAGTAAAGGAAAAAGTCCGAAAACTGTAAATTTGTAGTTACATCATAACAAAAAAAGTTTAACGGAATAACATTTGTAAAGTCGTATCACACTCGACGGTTGCACGGAGATATGAGCTTGCGAAAGTTCTTTTTTGTCTTATTTCATAGGTAGGTTGTAAATGGTTACCCAGTTATTAAAAGGTTTATTTTTTAATTTTTTGGGTTCCCTACCTACAAGGTACTTTCTTTTTTCATAGGTAAGTACGGAACCCTCGGCGCGCGAGTCAGACTCGCACTTGACCGGCATTTGTTAACAGGCCTTAATAATTTCCATTTCTTAGCCAACTTCGAATTGGGTGTTAGGGTTCCGTACCCAAAGGGTAAAACGGGACCCTATTACTAAGACTCCGCTGTCCGTCTGTCACCAGGCAGTATCCGATGAACCGTGATAGTCAGACAGTTGAAATTTTCACAGATGATGTATTTTTGTTGCTGCTATAGCAACAAATACTAAAAAACCGAATAAAATTAATATTTAAAGGGGCTCCAATACAAAAAACCTGTTTTTTTTTTGCTTGATTATAGATAATGGTACGGAACCCTTCGTGCGCGAGTCAAACTTGCACTTAGCCGGTTTGATTTTTTCGTTTCGAAGCTGCCTACCAAACTTGGATACGAGACAAACCTAAAGGTTCGCGTCGCAGTCGCCTTACCCGTGCGGTCGTGGCCTCAGTGTTTGACAGGATTTTATTTAAGTTTTACAAGGTCATGTATTAACCAAACAATTTAATTAAATGGCTCATTACACCTTGCTAAATTAGTCACGAGAGGGACGCCGCAATACGTTGGAATGAGATAGAGATATCTACATACGTATCTGACGTATTGCAGTGTCCCTCTCGTGACTAATTTAGGAAAGTGTAATAAACTTTAAGGCAATTTAACGATAACATGGATGAGATTTAAATAAGATAAGTCATTATAAATGTAAGTATTTACACGTGCACGTTGATGAAGTTTATTTTATTTTATATAATACTAGCAACCCGCCCAGCTTCGCGCGGCTATAATTTAGACAAAACAGAGGTGAAAAACTTGAAGTTACTGCCTTTGATTATAGACTTTTTATGAACAATATTTGCACCTAACTGCTTGTTACACAATACGAACAAATTTTAGGGCAACGTATGTTCATGGGAAAAGAACTCGACGCTCAGTAACCACATATTACATAATGAAACTACCCGCCCTGTAAGCGCCCAAAAATTCATTTTTGGTCGACTTGATTGAGAAACATTGAATTCTCTCCACTATATTTAAACGTATTAAGAATGATATGTACATATAAACCTTCCTGATGAACCACTTCGTCTATTGGTGAAAACTGCATCAAAATACGTTGCGTGGTTTAGGAAGTGTTAGCGGATATACAGAAAGACAGACGCGGAAAGCGACTTGGTTTTATACTATGTAGAGATAGAGATTCTTCTTGATAAAAATGTAAACCAGGCTAAAGCTAAAAGAACATTGAAATTGTAGATTGTTCAAAAAGGCATTAAAACGAGCCATTTAGAATGGGTTTTACTCCAGAGTTAAACACAATAAGTACTTTTCACTTCGACTGGGAGAAACTAAAAATAGATACAAACTTGCAATAAACAGTGCAATATATATTCTACTAGTTTGCAGCTTTCAATCTTGTTAATTGTTTCTTTTTGCTTCTTATTTCCAAATGCAAGGGAAATTAGGTTTTTAATCAAGTAGATTAAATGTTGGTCAAAACAAAATTGATTCAGTTTTTTATTATACTTAGTTACAAGTTTTTATCATTTTCAACGAGAGCTGTCTTAGTGTCTAAACACACTATGCCGAAGATACGCGACCGAAGTTCGGCGTGATTACGCGTGTAATGCTTTCTATTATTACGTGCGACACATCATACACTGCGTAATTGTCTCACGAAGCCGTCGAATGCCTAACTACAGCCGCCTAATTTCGACATAGTGTGTGCATACACTTAAAGCTGCAGAAGACCCGACTCGACTTATCAGTTAATTTTTAATAATAACTAATTAACGTCTCTTTTCTTTTAAAATTTGATATTTCCTCAAAACTGGAACATCAAAAAGTTTTCATTTGCACTATTATTAGATCGCATTAATTTTGAAGGCTCACAAAAATTGATTTCATGTTATGAAGCTATTACGAGTATTTTGGGGTTTTACATAAAATCATTCCACCGATTCCTACATACCTTGGTGTGTCTTGAAAATTATGTAGTAGGTATATTTTTAGAATCAGCTCATTAAACCCTGTCATAATAGGTATGATCCGTTTTTCTGGCATATACTTAATCCTAACTATAACGAGTAAGCATGATAAATAAAGATATCTTTACAGCGATATCCTTTACCTTTTATACCCATACTGAGATGAAAATATATTGAACACCCCTATGTAGGTACTAGAAGAGTAGGTAAAGAATACCTATAATATGCAGTTTGCAAGCGCATAGGTAAGTATCATCTAATAATAGCATTCATCACAATTAATCCGGGATTCAGGATCCCGCCGTACAGAGTTTGCAGATGGTACCTCCGGGTATAATAGATGATGTCACTCCAGAGTTATTGCGCGCGCGCCGAGTCAAGCTGTATCGTTAATCATTGTAAGGTTGCCACGACACAGGCTTTGCCTAGTGTGGGACCATTAGAAATCCGACTGTACTAGCTGATTTGGTTAATAAACGATTTTTATTTTTTATTGTTCCACTCAACTTTGGAATTTAAACAAAGCTTCACTATAACTATGCAATTTGAAGCTAGTCGCATGCAGGCACTACTACTGTTTTTATTTCGACGTTTGAAACGTCACGGTGCATGAGTAACATAAAACATGCAATTTTTCATCTCTGCGAACTCCACGCTAATAGTTATTTATTTGTGTTTTTCGCACTTGAGTATCATTATGCAGGTGCAAACACTAAAAACGACATGAATTTGTTATGATAATAAACTAATTACCTTTTTTATTGTGTTTTATGATGTTTTATCCTCGTAAGTCCCCTTGTACTTTATTTAATACAAATTATTGTACCTCATTAAGACCTGGTATTTTGCTTGATTTGGTTCCAATTTCAACTTTGTCGTAATTGATTTAAGATTAAAAACTACTTCCGTAATTTGTTCTTATTTAAGTACACTGGGACGGAATCACTAGCAGCATTAAAAATGTGAGGACTTACGAGGTTAAGCAGCACGACATTATGAATTCGAGTGTTTATTTGTTTGCTTGCACAAATGTGACCAACTGTGACAAGGACGGGCAGGGGTCAAAAAATCACGAAATTAGTGTGACGTACTTTATGGATGACCCCTAAGATTATAGCTATAACTATGAACAACAACAAATTTGACTTCCAAGCCACCGTGACGTAATCTTATCTCAAAAACATCAAAATAGGACCCGCTGTGAGTTTCAACCCTGCTAGGGCCGCAAAAAGTAAAATGGCTAAATTTAAAGTAAGCATAATTTCTACCAAACGGCCCCCATCGCATCGGATCGGAACGGATTTTAAAATCTATAATCGATATTAAATCATGTACACAGTAATTATAGTACATTGTGCATCTAGGGCCGTAAGAAGGGGATAACTAACGAGAGTCTGTTAGAAGCCCGACGCCGATAGGCGAGGGCTTTTATGACTCGAGTTTGTTATCCCCTTACTGCCCGTGATACATACAATGTTTTTCATCACATTTGTGAGGAAATGAAATAACAATTAGACAAAAAAAAGTATATATATTAATTTTATTCCCATTTTACATCGTGAATTACCATCAGGTGGGTGTTCATAAACTGTAAGTACGTTGCGATCAGCGCGGGGCAATCCCGCCGGCCGCCGGCGACCACACAAAATCCATAACTCCCTAGGGAGTTATGGATTTTGTATGGTTTATAACTCCCGCGGACGGCGGGGCCCGTAGAGGAGTTAAATTGGCTATAGCTGCTCTATACGCCTGCGTATAATAACATCCTTTCCGAGCAAGTGTGATGAAAAAGTCTATATTACCTAGCCGCGCACAGCAGCTTGACCGCGGGCGTCTTCCGCGACACGCGATCGTAGTAAGTATGCTGCGACGCGCGGCTAGGTAATATAGACTTTAAATACTGTTTACATGATTTAATATCGTTTAAACATTGTAAAATCCGTTCCGATCTGATGCGATGCGGGCCGTTTGGTGGAACATACATACATACATACATAGCATCACGCCCGAAATCCCTAATGGGGTGGGCAGAGCCACAAGACTACTTGTGGCCACGTTCGATTAATTAGTCCTAAGATATATCGCCCATACAGATAGTCCACCATGTTGGAGAGGACCCGTCCCTCAGTCGACTTTTACGACATGCCAGGATGATAAGCATCTGCACGCATTCTATGCTATTTCTTCACTCCCAGTGCAGCAGAGGAGAAAATTATGATTAAATTAAATGAGAATGACCGAATGGGAAAATATTACGTTCTAGTGCAAAAGTAACATGCTCGCTGCATTAATTATCGTTCGTTTGTATTTCTATTCGCGTATACCACCATAGCTACTCGTACTTGTTCAAGGCCACAGTTGTCAAAAATCTATTCTGGCCGCATGATACTAGCTCGCTGGACGAGACAAGATTCAAATGAAACACCTTCTCGTAATACAATTACTTTTTATTTCACTGTCCATGAATAAACTTAAAAATAACCATTACAAGATGATCCTTAGATTACTACAGAATGTAGAACTTAATAAATATATCTTACACTTAGATCAATCACATAAAGTATCATACATATTCATCAATGTCGAGAATAAGTTTGAGTGAAACATTATCTCATGTACATTTGAATTCAGTTAGGTGATTCGTTTTTAGTTGTTTTCTTCCACGTCCTGTAAAGAAATAGTAATTTTTAAGATTCATATCTAAACGGTTCAGCATCCCCTCAGTTCACAATAAGGCATTCTAACTGGGACTTAAAATACTGTATTGTAAGGTACATATTGTATTAGCATAATTGCAACTGCTTCGCCAGCGATAATTGCCATACAAACATTGAACCCATTTCCACCTCTTCAGGGGTTGAATTTCGAAAATACTTTCTTAGTTAGCGCCTACATCCTAAAAGAGACCTACTTGCAAAATTTCACGTTTTTAAGTTATAGAGTTTTGGAGTTTTATTCATACGTGACTCAGTGATATTTCGCGTTAAGATATTTGGATGCTCCTCCTAAGGCGAAGCAATTCTGCGGTTTTTAGGACCTCAAAAGGAAAAAACGGAGCCCTTATAGGATCACTCGTGTGTGTGTGTCTGTTGTCGGTCTGTCTGTTTTTCTGTATTTCTGTCCGTCTGTCTGTCCGTCTGTCACAGCCAATTTGCTCCGAAACTACTGGACCCTTTGAGTTGAAATTTGGTACAGACATGTAAGTCGGTGACCACAACACGAACGTGTAACGTAAATAAATGAATTTTAAACATGGCGGCCACTTTTGGGGGGCTAATTAGAAAATTAAAAGAAAAAAATTGCAAACTATGGCGTGTGACATGTCAAATGAAAATGCTTCCTATGAGGATATCTTAAATATTTTTTTTCATAATTTTAAGATAAATGGTTTTGAAGTTATTTAGGAAAAAAGGTGAAAGTTTACCTACAGCTCCCTTATCTCAGGAACTCCTGGGCCTACAATTTTTTTTTAATACAGAAATAGTTCTTTACTTGTAGATTACAGGAAAACCTATAAGAAGTCTATGGTATTTAAAATAACATAGGAAATATCATATAATCACGGAAGTTCACTCCACGCGAGTTTAACTCGCACTTGTCCGGTTTTTAAGTGTGCAATGACCACGGTGGAATTTTGCGTCAGCTTGGCTGTTCGCGAGGTGTAAATATAGTCAAATGTTGAAAAGTAAATGGCAGTACAGGATGTTCAACTTACAGTTGGATCACAATCGGCGCAATGCCACGAATAGCCGCGTTTCTTAGGGTTCTTGTTGAGTGGCGGCTCCAGACATGTGAAGTGATATCGCTTGAAGCACTCGTCGCATCTGGCAAATTAAAGTCGTTAATATTTATGTGGTTAATGTAGGGCTGACGTTATCGATATTCATATTTTGATAACAAACATACCGACAAAAGTAGCAGGCTGGTTTCCAACCAGCGCTGTGTGAGAAGCTAAACAGAATATCCACCAATGGGATTGCTTCATTTGGAAGTGAAGCAATCCTATTGGTTCCTTGGACAGCTCTGGTGGAAAGCCAGGCTAAGTGAGACCGTTAGACTGTTATTTTATTATTTTTATTATGAAGCATATTAAGGATCACAATCGGAATCTTCAAGAGATTCCTTGTTGGAGGCGACGAAGAACCAAAAACACCGCTGAAATTCGTCAACGATTTTATGAACAAAAATGAATTTAAACTCTTACGAAAACATATATTTGTAATAAACGTATTTCTGTATTTTTTATATCGCGTTCTTTCCGTGGGCTCACTTTTAGATAAAGTCTGTTCGCCGAGATGATTAGATGATAAATATTATGATATCGTCTTGAAATAGCGACTGTCGTTTACCTATCGCAAACTGTGTCACGGGCGTCGCTTATCGCCACGCGCACTGAGTTTCGTGGTACGAGGAACGCAGTTGTTCTCATGCGCGTCGCCGCGCCGGGCGGGCGAGCGCCCTAAATTGCTTTTCCGTTCTGGAATACGCGAGTGTGTCGTTTGGGTGTTCGTGTGTTGTTTTAGACGAAGCAATTGAACGTTTCATAATAAACGTCACCGACTCTGATTCTTCCTCCGACTCTGAGACTTCGTCATGGGCGTCGTCCGATGATATGTCAGCAATGGGACATGTATTTCTCTTCAATTTTTTATTATCATCGGTAAAAATAATTAGCGGGTCGTAATTTTTTCGCGACTCTCGGCGAACAGACTTTATGGTTAATAAAACATGGATCGAACCTGCGAGCTCAAGCACAGACACAGTATTATAGTATTTTGTCTCGGCAGTGTCCTCGAAATAATTGCCTACGGCCGCTCAGTATGTAAACACGCACTAGGGCTGCTCGCTGACTGTTTTTCTTGGGTTACGTATTTGATAATGCTATATTAAATTGTCGTAGTATCTTTTCATAAAATATTACTTCAAATCTTGTAAGTTGTAATTTTAATTATTTTTACTTGCTGTGAGTCAGTATTCTTTTAAAATATCAAAAATTCTCGTGCCATTATTTTTCGTATAAATTCATGGGAACATCTTACAATATCCACGTCCGTGCCCAACCGCGGCGCACTCGCGGCTGTTGTGTACCGAAGTTTACCGAGATTTCAAAGCGCTTTTCGTTTCGGCCGTTTGTATGAGGATGGAATACTGTATACTTGATTATACTGTGGCACAGAGCCGCTTTTGCACACAGCATGTCAGCAGGCTCGCCTGTAAAGTGAGTCTTACCGCACTAGGTTGCCCGGGTCGCCCGGCTGCTGGCACACGTCGCAGTGCGTCATCGGCGCGAGCTCGGCCCGCGGCGCGCCCGAGGGCCCGCTCGTCTCGCGCCGAGACCGGCCCGCGCGCGCGCTCTGTATAGTACACATTTTATTAAAACTTGGTACCTATAAGCACAGAATAGATAATAGTACCAACGTACAGAAGAATCACTCTCTAACAAAACCGGTGTTTAGACATGACAATATGCCTACTCATGCCTTCTCTCTCTATCGCATAACACTTGCTCTGTCGCGTACGCTAGGGTCGCTTTAAGGATGTGTACCACGTCAAATCCACAGTATATCTATTTAATTTTTCAAGTTTTGTTTCATTTGCACCAAATAACGGCAATGAGTAATTTTGTACGAATAATGATTTAAAATTAGTAATTGTGTGATTATTAATGATTATTTAGTATGTGAAATAAATTAGAGCCTGATTTGACTACTCGAGTGACAACAGCGCTGGCGGCCTTTCCCTACCGTTAGACGTTACGGTCCGGACACATGGAAATTCAATCAAGAATATTTCCGTGGGAAGAACGGTAACGACATTTTTTTTGTCATCAAAAAATCGAGGAGAGTGCAAAGTTATAGAAAATACATTTTCTGATTATAAAAGTACTATGGAACAGAAACATTTTTCGCTTTTTCTTGTAATTTAATCAACTTCCGGTACAAATAACACAGGCACAGCACATAACACATGTAATCTTAAATGTCATTTATCTCCATTAAAAGTACGGTAAAGTGGTTTTATTTTTATTACACTTATGCGAAACGACTAATATTACCATACTATTCAATTTCAGCGAAAAATATACAAATCGATATATTGGGTATACATCCGTAAGTTTGACTAAACAAAATCTTACCTTCGGCGTCTTAACAGGCTCTAGAACTACTTGCGGCATCGACTTTTCCGGTTCAATTTGATTCAGTTCCTTTGTCGGAGGCTTGCGTAAAAAGAGTGAGGTAAATAATACTAATGCACTTAGTTTAAATACATGCCAAAATGACCTTTTTTGAATCGGTATGTATTGCGATCTACTTTTGTAATTTTTACAGTTCTATGAAAACGGAAAGATTCAAAGATTTATATTTAACTAGTGGACCCGCCACAGCTTCGCCCGCGGTAATTTCCATACTAACTTTATAACCTCTTTTTATTCCTTTTAGGGATGGAATTTCAAAAAATCCCTCCTTAATGCACCTCTAGGGTACTCGAGGAATATCTCCTCCAAATTTCAGACCACTAGGACTACCCGTTTAGACTGTGCGTTGTCTATAAGTGAGTCGCGGTACTGTTTTATATGTATTGATGATATATTGGATGACGCTTTCGTTTTGTCTAACTGTAATGATAGATATAATACAGTATTTTTATCAATATTTCTTTGTCAATGCTTACAGATGCTTCGGTTATCGGCTCCTCCGGGGGCTTGGCTGCGTCTTGTTCTGCATGCTGTACAAAGAACATAAACATTAACGCAAACGTCTGTTCAAATACAAAACCAAACAAATAATAGCAGGTACAGATGTAATTAGTTTCCATCGTGTTTTATCGGAAAAGTTCGTATTTATCGTGCTCTCTCAATTAGCTTCAGCAGGCCCCTAATTCTCGGTGCATTCGAGATTATCTCACAATCGAGATTACACGTCAGTGCATACAGTCATTTGACACAATGTATGAATGCATCATTTTTCATTTTGTCATTTGTCAGTAAATAATAAAGTCTCTCATTGCATACAATAATTAATTGACACTTCGGGTCCCGTCGTCTTCCGATTGATATCCGAGTTTAACCGATGGAAACATATTATTCACTATATCTGTAGTGAAAGTTCTTACTTTTGATAATTTTCTCATAACCGCAGGCGGAGGACCGTCATTACTGTCTGTTGGCACATAGAACATCTGAGCGTCGAGGGAACCATCCGGCTTCGGAATGGGCTTGATCTGTGAATAAACAACATGATTAACCTCTGTATTATAAGTTTAAAAAAGATACACAGACCTTTTATTCACTTAAATTACCTTGATAGTTATCCTAGGGTGTGGCATCTCTGGATTCTCCATATCTTGAGTCTTCTTCTTCCTCTTGTGCTTATGGGACTTGGACGGGGACCGCAAGAAATCAGGCGAATATCTCGAGCGATGTTTCTCCTTCCTTCGCTTCCTGTTCGCTTTGTACGTCGCGATATCCGACGACAAGTTGGCGAGCGTATTCTGAAATGAGCTCCCAATCGCTTTGCTGTCGGCCTCCTTCGGTTCCGTGAGAAGAGACGAGAAGGATACATTCTGGGAATGGAAGCTCGAGTCTTCCCGTTTCGTGGTAGTTGCGCTCGTGGAAGTGTTTGAGTTTTCATTGTGGGAATCGTTCGGGCTGTCCGCTACGATGGGGGTTATCGACATTAGCGGGGTGTTCGTGAGCGTGGGGGAAGTGAAACTGCGTCTATGCAGCTTCTTCGACAGCGACTCCTCTCCGCCCGAGGGCGCGTGGTCCTTCTGCTTCTTTTTGACCCTCTTATCCTTCTTGATTTTCATCTCGGCGTCGGCGTCGTCGCTGACAAACTCGAAAGGTTTTATGGTGACTTTGATGGGTGATATATTTTCAGGCGTGGTGAGTTTGAGGAGTCTCTCCTTCTCGGGTTTCGGTGTTTTGTATTTGGGTTTCGGTGGAGGGGAGTTGGGGACGGAGCCGGGGCTCTGGGGCTCCGTGATGATGGCGCCGTCCTTGCTGTAGCGGATGCGAGAGCGGCGCGGTACTTTCTTCTCCATCACTTCCGGCTCTGAATCTGACGATTTATCGCATTCCGAACATTGCCTGTGTAATGAGAAATAGTTAAATTATAGAGAATTACTCTACCAGATGGTGAAAATGATAACTGATTGACTTTACTAGTGTGATCACTACTTATTCGACTGCAGAAATTAACAGACCACACCTTAAACGGTTTTGTGTTGTCTACTGTAGAGCAAAGCTCGCACTACGATTTTTTGTCGCGGCAACAGTCAGATCTCACGCTCTATAAGTCATTCGTCCAAGAGAACAGACTGTCGCCGCGACAAAAGATCGCAGTGCGCGCTTAGCCACAGAATAGATAATAGTACTAACGTACAGGAGAATCACAACCTAACAAAACCGGTGAAACACGGCATGAAAATATGCCTACTCATGCATTCTCTCTCTGTCGCATAACACTTGCTCTTTCGCGTACGCTAGCGTCGCTTTAACCTTTTGGCCGCCGATGTCGAGTATGCGGCAGGCTATACAGGGTAAAAAAAGACCTTCTTTCTCTTGACTTAAATTTGAAATTCGTGTTACTTCTGACATGCTTGGCGGCCAAAGATTAAGTAGAGTAATCGCTATGAGGACGCGCGACGCGGAGAGCGAGCGAGCGGCAACCTACTGCGATTTGCAGCGCCGCGCTGCCCGACGGCCGAGCGTACCTAAAGTTCCAATTGAAAGCCGCCTGGGTTAGCCCAATGTTGGACTTCTTGTCTATTGTAAATTTGACTTACCATCCGTACAGTTTGGTCTTTTTGGGCGGGCGCTGCAGCGGCGGGTTGAGACAGTGCAAGTGGTAGTGCTGGCGGCACGTGTCGCACGCCGCCATCAGGTGGCGCTCGCTGCGCCGCCCGCACGCCGCGCATGCGCCTAATCATCACCATCACCATCATCATCATCAACATCATCATCGCTTATATAACTACTAAGTGGAGTTAGTTTGCAGATGTAGAAGACAGAGGTGGAAAGATGTTATGTTCTAGTTTTTCTTTCAAAATCAACACATTCGCTTCTTCATCTGTACATATATTATCGACTAGTGGACCCGCCACAGCTTCGCCCGCGGTATTTTCTGTACAATCTTTATCACCTCTTTTCACCCGTTCAGGGAAAGAATTTCAAAAAATCCCTCCTTAGTGCACCTTTAGGGTACTCGAGCAATGTCTCCTCCAAATTTCAAATCTCTAGGACCACCCGTTTAGGCTGTGCGTTGTCTATAAGTGAGTCACGGTAGTTTTATATGACATGTATTGATTCTTGGTTAGCCTCAGAAAAGAGAAGTGCTTGCACCTGCATCGCTGACATGCGATACATTTTTAGAATATATTTTTTACTAGCTTGCATATTTAGCAAAGAAGTTGGTGAGTTTAAGCCAAGTTAGATTAGTCAGTAAAACCGATCAAAAGTTTAAGCGCACATTTGCAAACGAGATCTTCAAATTCTATAGTTCTTTTTATTTAAAGAAGAGCAAGATAGCGATAACTGCATAAAGCGGCCCGTAAACCGGTTTAGTTTTTTGGCAATTTATTGCTGCAATTCGGGCTATCCTCAAAAGTTTTCATTCAAACTTTATGTTCCCATTAGTGATGTAATATGTAATCTTTTTGGGGATAGCCCGAATGGCAGCAGTCAAACGCCCAAAAACTAGCTCGTTTACGAATACTACGCAAGATTGTTAGTAGCTGGTTCTTTATATATTGAGTTATTACAAGCATTACCAACCTTCCAGAGATGTAGACAATACTTTTCCTTGGTGAGCGTCCGGGTTGTCGCTAAGAGGAAAACCAACGCCCATCTTAAGTGCGGCCGCGGTGGGTACAGACATAGACCTGGCGTCCAACCTACTATGCAGTATGCGGCATGTAGTATAACGTACAATACAAATTTTAGAGGCTGTGCACACGGCAACGTTTGCGCGCGCCGTCGACGCACGTTGTGTCTCTTTCTCAATTTATCGATAAGTTTAAAAGTGTCAGCATTACTAAACGCGCGTCGACTGTGCTTGTAAATTTCACCGTGCGCAAAGACCCTAAGGTGTCTATAATTGGTTTCAAATATCAGAGTCCCAATCCGATCAACGATATTAGGGTAAATAATCAAAAATAAATTAGATTTAATTTTTTATCTACACCCATATCATAAAACCTCCATAATGTAATCAAAAACCGTAGGAAATGACCACCATTATGACAACCTATACTGTAATGTTATTACAGTATCGATTTTAGTCATAACGATACAGATATGAGCTACAGGCCGGCGCGCCGCCGTCGCCGCAGCCGGCGGGACCCCATCGTCGCCGTGTCGCCGTTTATAATATGGGTGTAGATAAAGTTATGTATGCAACACTGCATAATTGCGCCTTAAAACACACGTGCAATCTTATTATGAAACTCGCAAAGCTCGTTTCATAAAACCGCACTAGTCTTTTAAGGCCTATCATTATGCAACCGTTGCATAAACTACTAATATGCTACTTAATGGCTCTCATCGTAAAGATTAATCTTTCTTTAATACAGATAGATGGACAGATCAGTTGTAACAACCATAGATGCCATCTGATATTGCCATAATAAAACTGGTGTGAGATCAATTCTTAACATTTGAAATCAATTATACGCTTTGGATGAACCTTTGGGTAGGGCCGCCACCCGATTGGTCAATTGCTATTAACCTTCTACCGCCGTCGTCTGAATTATAGATTATAAGACATAAAATATCCAGCTCATTCCGCCGAAATTTTATAATTAGGACAAATGATATTGTGTTTGTCACATCGAAAATTTAACGGCAGTTGAGAGGTTAAATTATGACTAATCAGCGGGCAGTTTATCAGGAATATTAAGACGAGTGTGAACCTGCGGCTTTTCATACAAAAGGCGATAACGATTTCCACCCCTTAAATGTTAACCGATTTTGACCAATTTTTGATAGGTTGTCATTCAGACCAAAATCTAGGTCTATGCGTTTTGATGTTTTCACTATAACGGATAAATTCAGTGTTACTGTGGTTTCTGTATTCTCATACAAAACTAATTTCGGCATTATTTGACTTTCTTGATCTTCAATCAAAATTCAAAAAACCTATCAAAAATTGGTCAAAATCGGTTAACATTTAAGGGGTGAAAATAGCTATCGCCTTTTTTATGAAAAGGGTGATTTTAGACTTTGGTTCACAGTTCTCTTAAAGTCCTATGTAAGCGCTCTTAAACTGAAACTGTTCTAGAGCAGCGTCGGCTTGAACAAAAGTATAATAGCCAATCGACTTTTACCATCTCCAATATCAAATGTAATCTTTATTTTCATGACAGGGGTATTTGTGGGCCAACATCATATACATACACGCTTACTCAAACTGTTTTTGCTATTCGTTGCACCTGGTCCCCGCGACTTCACCAGGTGCCGCGACAAATCTCTAGGCAAGACTTGTCTGTCGTTATGTGCTAAACGGCACTGAGTGAAAGTACGTAAAACGCATACATAGGTGAATTTCAACAAAAAAGATCCGGCCAAGTGAGAGCCGGACTCGCGCACGAAGGGTTCCGTACCGTAAAAATCATGTCGGTTGCATGGGAGCCCCCCTTACATATTTGTTTTATTTTAATTTGATTATTTATTTTTAAAGTAAATATATAACTAAATATTCTGAGAATATTTCAAACTTCCTGTTGCCGTTATCAATATCGAGCAAAAATGAGCAAAAAAAATGCGTCTGTTGTATGGGATGGGAGCCCCCTCAAATATTTATTTTATTATTTTTTAGTATTTGTTGTTGTCGCGGCAATAGAAATACATCATCTGTAAAAATCTCAACTGTCTAACTATCACGGTTCATGAGATACAGCCTGGTGACAGACGGACAAACAGACAGACAGACAGACGGACGGACAGCGGAGTCTTAGTAATAGTGTCTCGTTTTACCCTTTGGGTAGGGAACCCTAAAAATGATACAAGCGTATTTAAGAAAACGTTTAAAAAACTCCTCTGTGTAACGAACATTAACTATACAATTGTATGGCTACTTTTTGTAACACAGAGGAACTTTTTCTTAATTGAGTAATTTTCTTTGAAGTTCACCCTTGCATCGCCGGCTGTGAATGCGTTAATATTAGTGATATTTTTTCACCTTTATAAATAGGGCGATAGATTTATATAATGACTAATTAATCATTATTGGTATTATATATTAACATACCGTTTTTGCAGCTGCTGGGGCGTGACTTTAGGCGTAGACCGAGCTAACACCGGTGGCAGAAGCGGCTTCTCCTCCAGTATAGGCGGCAACGACTTCGGGCATATAGCTGTGATCGCTTCATATAGCTTCTGAAGAGCTTGCTTCGTTGAGTTCAGCTCGGCAAGAGTGTCAGTGTTTTGTTTTGACGCCTAAACATTATAAACAAATATGTAACATGAAAATGAAAACATTTAGTTAGCAAGTAGGCCACATGAGCTCTTTCACATGTCTGAAGCTACCAGCGCTTCGAAAGGTGACATCTGCTGAGAAGAAACTACGCAAGAAACTCAGCAATAAGTCTTTTTTTTCCAACTTTTACATTAGAGTTTTAAACTAAAACTAACACACAATAAGAAACATCAAAATCACCACCGCCAACCACGCGTTTGATCTCTAGAGCGCCACAAAGGAACAAAGATACATACATACAAACATACTTAGTCTGATAAACACATTACCCTCTTTCGCGTTCCGCAGTCGGGTAAAAAGGGCACTAAACAAATCTAACACAAGGTTTTTAGTTTGATTATATTAAATAACTAGTGGACCCGCCACAGCTTCGCCAGCGATATTTTCCATACAAACTTTATCACCCCTTTAGGGTTGAAATTTCAAAAAAGCCCTCCTTTACGCACCTCTAGGGTACTCGAGGAATGTCTTCTTCACATTCAAACCTCTAGGACCACCCGTTTAGGCTGTGCGTTGTCTATAAGTGAGTCAGGGTACTGTTTTATATGTATTGATGATGATTATTTTAAATAAAAAAGGCCAAGTGCATGTCGGACCACGCACAGTGAAAGGTCCCGTAGTGACGATGAACGTTAACAGTTAAAAATATTTGCGCATGCACAATATTTATTTTATCATTTGTATAAAATACAGTCATAGGTCCGCAGGAATGTACATATGTATGAATATTATATCAAATTTTTCAGTACCTCATCATAATCCGTCCGCAGCTTCTCCTCGCCACCCAAGAAAGTTTCGTTCTCTTTCGTAAGTCGTTCCAAAGATCTTCTCAATGATGTAACCCGAGAATTCCTCTCGAGGTAATATCCAACGAATTCGACCGAAAACGCTGGAGGCACGTGCCATCGACGGGACACATCTTTCAGAGCTGCCATCTGTTGACAAACATTAAAACAGCAACTCATTTTGAATCTTATATCAAAAGCAGAAGGTTGTGTTTTATGATCTTGCACATTAAAGTACCTGTGCATCTTGAAATTCTAACGCATGTGTGTCGACGCCCATGCATTCTGCTTTTCTCTGAAATTTCCTCATAGCCGATGCACTGCTAAATAACATTCGGGCCATCTTCTGTGTTGGCACTGCAACCGAAAAACAACCACAACGCATTGATATTACAACTCGATTTTGTTTGATCATTTACACAACACTAATGTCAAGAAATATAAATTATTACCCCACGGCGGATTCCGGTTCTCTTTCTGCTGCAAATATTTCCTTCTGTATTTCACTAATTTACGTTTGAACCTGGCCTTTTCTTCTGGGCTGAGATTGTTTTGTAACTCCAACTTTCTACAGAAAAAAAATAAAAATACTTCAAAAAGAACCATTAAACCCGAAATTTTTCAATGACTACTATTTATGATCAGTTATAAAAAGTACATAGATAACAATAGGCATTGTTTGGTCGAAGTGAAGAGTAAACCTTTGTTCGTCAATTATTTTATGACTCCACTTGAAATCGACAATAGATCGAATTATGTGGTTGACCTCAAGTTTATGACCGTTATTTCAAAAGTAAAACTAGCTAGCAAAAAATAGGACAAATAAATAAAAATTAAGTACTTTCGTTTTCTTCGCACTACGTTTTACCTCAACGTTTATTTCGGTTTTTAAAACAATTGTCCTTCCAAACAAGCGATTACCTTTTCTCGGTCCGTAATTGCAAAGCGAGCCAATTCCGTTTCCGTTTCTTGACAAGCGTCTTGTCTGAATGCAGGCGGCAGTGCGCGTAAAACGGGTCCGCTTGCTCTGCCTCCTCAGAATGTGCTTCTGCCAGTAGCCCGGCTCTCTGTCCGCTGACGAATAAGCACTAATGTTAATATGGCTTCTACTTGATGAAGTTGGTAAACGTCGGTAGCATTATTATGAATAAAACAGAACAGCTGCTTTTGAACAACAATTTACTAAAATGTATAAAAGCATTGCGAGGAAATCTAGATTTTGGTGTTATATTTAAGTCAATGAATCACTATCCACTACTCCACATCTTTTTGTGTTTTGGTTTTTAAATAAAACTCTAATGTCAAAGTTGAAAAAAGACTTACTGCCGGGCGTTTCTTCTCAGCAAATGTCACCTTTCAAAGCACTAGTAGATTCAAACATGTGAAGGAGCTCGTGTGGCCTACTTGCAAAATAAATATTTTCATTTTCAATGGAGATTGGAAATGTTTAAGTAATATTCAAGGAGCCCCCTGCTGTTTTTTTCCGTATTAATGAAGTTTTTCGATCAGTAATATCGTGATCTCGCACAGCTTCAGTTAACTTTTAGTTTAACAAGACAAGAACTGAATGATTTAAACGTTTTATTAGTATGTTCTATGGTACAATTGTCATTTATAGTTTAAGTTGACCGATTTAAGATGCCTTATTTGAAAACAACAAAGCGATAGTGATGTTTCTGCAGTCAGAAACTAAACAGGGGGTATTTAGCCACAATAAGAGCGCATTCTTCAATAGTAACTTTTTAGTTTCTTACCATGTGACATGAAAGAATGTCTTGCATAGTCCCGCATCGCAGCCAACACAGACGCCAGTCCGGGCGAGGGTGGCGTCCTCACAAAGGGCGCAGGAGCGGGCGCCCCACCGGGAGTACGCCATTTCAAACAGTGTTACTCCTGACAGACGCTCCACCTGTGAAAATCGTGGACCATGTAGTCTGATGAATGTCACATAAACTTTTGAAGTATGCTATAAACTGAATGAGAGAACTCTTCTTCATACAAATCTTTGTATAGAAATTAGTTATAGGTCACTCACCTCAGCAAATGCCACACCGGGGACGTAAAGTGCACACACAAGATGAACCCAAGCACCAACCTCTGTTTCTTTAAATATGCCACCTATAACATGAGCATAGATATGTCAGTCAGTGCGTAAACATTGCATTAACATTAGTTGTGTATAGGTTTTATGTTACCTTTATTCGGGCAGAGTTCGCAGCTAGGGTCAGTGACACCTGCTTTACAAGCCTCACAGAACCATGGCTCTGTTGACGCAGAACTGACTGTGCTAGACTCACTTGCAACGTCAGAAACACCATAACAACCTGTAAGCAAACAAAGTTAGTTTTCCATTTAAATTGAATACTCTGGCTGGGTGTAGTAATCGGAACAGAACGGATTCCCAAGAGTCCTAAAGGTTTGTGGCAATTAACTGCAAATTATTTACAATTTAAGCTAGTTGTTAGTTTAAAGGGCATTGTCCTTTCTAAATAAATTTAAATTTAGGAGAAAATTATAACATAATGATGGTCTTTCCTGTAATATATTAAAAACAGTGTGTGACAGACACATTTTTCTAATACCTTCATGGACAGTGACCCCACACCCATCGCAATATACAATCTCATTGAAGTCATCACTCCTAGAGCCCAGGCACCCTGCACATATCAACCAATTTGCCAGGTCACCAGGAATCTGAAATGAAAAACATGGTATTGTTTTCTTTCACCTCATATGATTTAACTGATATTTTAACATTGATTATAATTGTTATTATTGAAAAATCTTAATCCTATTTTAGCCTTAGAGTTTTTAGTGCTATGTACATTGCTATGTTATTTTTATCTGTGTATATACATCTTGATAACTCTAATATCGATTTATGTAAAGCACAAAACACAAGTTTGTGTATTGTTGAATTTCTATAAGGATTGTTTTAAACTTTCACGATTTAAACACATATTTACATGTAAATGGGACTTAATCGTGTAACTTAATTTTATTATTTACCTCGATGTTTCGACTGTAATTCGTTACAATGGCCGTGGTCATGAGAAGACGCTATAAGTTCCTATAGGGATTTGAGTAATAAAGGTTAATTAGAAATAAATATAATTATAAAAAGTCACCTTGAACTCTGCTTGTTTTGCTCTCTCCAATAAATCTGTGACAGATGTTTCTCCTATCTTACTGGTGTTCTTGAAATCATCCTCCCCATCAGTTTCAGATTCTCCAGAGCTACCACTATCATCTTTACCTTCTAAATGATAAAAACAAACATTCATATTTAGCAAAAACCAGTATATTACATTAAACCAGCGATAGACTAGAAGAATTAAAAAATGAATCGAAACATTTTTTTTCATAAGAGAACTTGACTTTTCACTCTGAAAAAAGTTAACAAACCACGAAGGTGTGCAATGTGCAAATAGACTGAATAGTTCTTATATGACAGCTCGCACAAAGAAAAAACAAACTATGCAGTATAAGAACTACTTGATATGAGCCAGTGTTTATAAAAAATATACTTACTCTTGGCATCATCGTCACTGTTGATGGAGTAGTCGTCACTTTCTTCGGGGTGGTCCTCTATTCGGAAGTCAGAGTCGTCTGAACTCTCGCCTTCGTCAAGATCGAAGTCTAGTAGAGACTGAGGCTCTACTGGTTTCACCTTCCGCTTTGCAGGGTCCCGGCCCGCTATTCAACAATCAATGATATATTTTTGGTATGTACACACAATTTGAAGTTATGATCGAATACAACAGCGAAACTTAAGGATCACTTACGGTTGTTCATTGTGAACGGAATATGTATTCTAACTTAAACCTGGTGCATTTATCGCTTATTTAAGTTATAAAGGACGTAATAATAGAATAAAGCCGGCGCTCACCGCCTCAGACAAGATTTCACAATTTGACAGAGTAGTGTTACCATAGAACTTAACCAAATTTTCCTCAAAATCTGATAAGATGCTAGCAAGCTGTTTCCAAGCCTTTACTATATGAACCTGTTGGCTGCGGATGCTGATAAGCCAGGAAACAGCTTTCAGATTTTCCAATATTCAACATCATATAAAAATATCAATAGATTTTGATTTCCAAACACATTTACAGAACATTTCATGTACGAGAAGCAAATTTTTTTTTGAGTTCCCATATTTTTGGGGGTGTTGCAAATTTTTTTTTTGGGCAATGCTCTTTACAGTGTTACCAGAAATAAACAATGGTTAGAAAATCTTTGCTCTGATATTTTCTACGGACTGTGCTTTAGATATTCAGTTAGATAGGTTGAAAAAATTAGAAGAGCTATATGATCCAACATAGATCCCTTTTTTATAAAATGGTTCTATGGTTCAGGTATATAATAACGGCACTACCTACCCCCGTAGTACAGGGGCTGAGGACCTAGCAAGGTGCCTAGCACACTAGTTTTTATCGCGCACATAAAGCATCTGTCACTTTTTTACTAATAAGCGGGTGCGAAAGAGACAAGTGCTTTATGTGCGCGATAAAAATTTGCGTGCCCTTAGTAGCACACTAGCTTTCGTCACTTTTTAACTAGGTAGTTTTATCGCACACATAAAGCATCTGTCACTTTTTAACTAATATGCGGGTGTGAAATGGACGAATGCATTATGTGCGTGATAAAACTTTAGCGTGTTACGGGGGCAAAAGTGCTTTTACGTTCCCAGTTTGTTTTAGGTTTTAATTTTCAACTCAATTTCATTCTTACAGGTTACAATGAGGCACTGGCACTACGAATCAATATCCTGGCAACAACGTAAATGCGTCAAATTGACAATTGTCAGTGTGAGGTTCATATAATAAATAAATTCAACTGTCAGATTTAGTTGTGAAAATCGGAAGTCCGAATGTGTTTTTTGTTTTTTCAACATGTTCTCAACTGTTTAAATAAGATAACTATAGTCATACTTCTGTAACAACGAGCGTAGTTTTCCACTCCCTTGTTCTCCTTTTAATGAAATAATTTGTATTCCGTGAAAATACAGTTCGAAACATGGTTGGGATAGACGCCGACATGAACCGCGATGACGAATGCGACAACATTGGGCTCGGATGTGCTTTGGAGCACTTTTCAGAAGTCGAAGAAGTTATAAACATGATCGACAATGTGAAAAATATTTACAATACACCTTCGTTAGAGGCGGAATACGATAAATTGTATGCAATTCTCAAACAATACTATGAGCAGCCGCACTTACTAGATCCGCATTTGGACAAGATTTTGGCAAAGTTCTTAGCCTTAATCAAAGACAAAGAATCTCCACTTGAATTGAAACATGCTACATTTAACTATATGTATCAAATTATTAGAGTTAGAGGATATAAAGTGGTTGTCAGACATCTACCCCATGAGGTAAATAATAATAAAATATTTATAGGGGATGCTTTCCCTTTGTTGCTCCACCAAATATTCTGATTTAACTTAGCAATAAAATTGTATAGTTTCCTTAAATAAACTGTGTTGATAGGTTACAGATTTGCTTACTGTGCTAGCCCTATTGGAGGCAGAGGATCCTAACAACAAGGAAACTTGGCGCAGTAGATTTGTGTTACTGTTGTGGTTATCTATCGTTGTTATTATCCCATTCCACATGAGTCGGTTAGATGGATTTGCTCCCGGGCAACCTGGTAAGTATGAAGATGTATTTGTTTTGTTATAGGTGTTAAGAAAGATTAGGTTTACTGAAAATCAGTTATTACCACTCAAATTGATCTTTTATTCAAGTGATGTTTAAGTGACATTTATGTGTAGGTTGATAACTAGTTGAGGGATATTTAACTTCATGAATCAATGGTTAAGTGGTGTTTGTTAATTCGGCCAATGGAGCATTACATGGCGGAATCTGGTAGAAGCACTCACTTTTTGCAAATGATTCATGACAAAATACTGTATTTTAACTAAGTAACTTTCTGTACCTTGCTGTTGTGGAATAACTCCCAGTTTATGTGCAAAATTTACCGAAAATAGCTGTGTGCCCGATCTGTTCTCCCATTGGCTGTTGCCACTCATAACTTGAAAAATTACAAACTTCCATACAATATCTCATCTTCTATTGTCCCCCTTCACTCATTCATTGCATTAAAGAGCCATGCTCTTGTTGTTCAAGTAACCACCATTCTTCTCTTACTGCCGAAATTTTGAGTATTAATATAATGACTTTCTCCTTCACTTAACCCCCTAGGAGATGAATTTTTAATAATTGTTTCTTAGTAGTCACCTACGTTATTAAGGAACTTATGCAGAATTTCATCCTTCTAGCTAGACCCACTGGTTAAGGCTGTGCATGGTCTGTCAGTCAATGTTGAGAATGTTATTAATTAGATGCAATTATAACAACTGCTCCTATAATCTTTATGATATTTTCTTAACAGATAACCATCAGAAGGATATAGCCTTAATCTAAACCAAAATGCAATTTAATTGAAAGGTTTAAAATACAATTTTAAATATTAATACAGATGCTGGCACATCAAAGAAGTTGACAGTCATGGAAAGAATTTTGAACATTTGCAAGACTTATGCACTGAACAAAGATTCATCAGCTGAAGCCTGCGCATACTTAGCATCTAAGTTCTTGGTCAGGTACTACATGATTACAAACATATATATGCTATATATTATTGATATCACTCAAAAGTTATTTTTGTGATCCTGGACCTGGGCCGCTTGGTTGCCTAAGTGGCAATGAGGCCTTATTAGAAGTGCCATGTGCTAAGTGGATATAAATATTATTTGCAGGTCAGATGTTAAGGAACTTTATATGGGTGATTTCTTTGATTGGGCCTGCAAACTGCATTCCAATATCCAAGAGGAGCAAACCATTCACTATGGAGTGTTAGCGGCAGTAGCAGCAGTCTTAAAGCATGGCAAGAGGGATGACCTGTTGCCATATGCACCCAAACTGCTTGAATGGGTCACTAAACAGAATTACCAACAACACAAAGCCATGCTTGTTAGGAAGTATGGTGTCAAAATTATTCAGAGAGTAGGTGAGATAACTTTTTTGTAATGAACATTATTATGATCACTATCCAATAAGATCAGATTTTTTTTTCTCTTACTTATTTATATGTAGGTCCCACTGCTAGGTAAGGCTTATTTATTATGTTATTGCTTGATAAAAAGGGGTGCACAGGCTCGCGCGGCCGCTCTAGTTGTGAAAAAAGAACTAAATTGGTAGCCTTTACATCAATGAGTACAGCTGGCTTCAAACTTTATGACCCGTCTGAGCATACTACTACTGCGACGCCATAAAGATTGACGCGACCTGTACGCTACCGCACAGTTATGATGTTAGGGGTTCCAATTTAGTTCCTCATTTTCACAACTTGCGCAGACTGCCGACAACTTGCTTCGAGCAAGCCCCGCACTTTAGTACCTATATGTAAGGTGGGTGACCTAATTATTTTGAATAATATTGTAATGTTCAACACCCTTCCCATTTGCCAGCGTTGACATTCCTCCGTCCGCGCGTGGCATCGTGGCGCTACACACGCGGCTCCCGCTCGCTCGCGGTGACGCTTGGCGGCGTAGTCGCGGCGGCCGGAGACACCGAGCCTGTGACTTCACCGCCTGAGGACGACGATCAGGACATCCCGCAGGAGGTAGGCGTAACATCTCAAATCAAACTGCTCTGAGGTTTATGTATAGTTAGTCATAGTTAGTAATTTGGCATATAAGAGGACTGTGAACCAATGGCAAAATTCACCCTTTTCATACAAAAGGCGTTAACAATTTCCACCCCTTAAATTTTAACCGATTTTGATCAATTTTTGATGGGTTGTCAATCAAAACAAAATCTAGGTCTAGGTATACGTTTTTTGAATTTTGATTTAAGATCAATAAAGTCAAATAATAGCCGAAGTTCGTTTTGGTATGATAATACTAAAACAACAATAAAAGTGAATTTATTGATTATAGTGAAAAAACTAAAATATATAGACCTAGATTTTGTTCTGTCTGAAAACCTATGAAAAATTGGTAAACATTGATTATAAGCTTTAAGGGGTGAAATTCGTTATCGCCTTTTGTACGAAAAGCCGTAGGTTTACACTCCTCTTAACATAGGCATAAATCTAAGGTAAAATTCTAGTTAAAGTGGAGACAAGCGGGGCAAGCCAATTGATCAGAATGCTTGAAATTTTGAAATTGTATAGATAGAAGGAAAGAGATAAGTCAGGTCGGCTCTGCTTGTCTGTTTAGTGGGATCGCATACTACCTTCCTTTTACCTTTGCAGCTGATTACATAGAATTGTAGACACAGGCAGTTCCTTTTATTAACAGGTGGAAGACATGGTAGAGCTGCTCCTGTGTTCCCTGCGCGACGACGACACGGTGGTCCGCTGGTCCGCGGCGAAGGGCGTGGGCCGCATCGGAGCGCGACTGCCGGCGCTCGCCGCGGCCGACGTGTGCGAGTGTGTGCTAGCCCTGTTCGCGCACAACGAGAGGGAGACCGCGTGGCACGGGGGCTGCATGGCGCTGGCTGAGCTAGGTAAGTATTAGCTGGTTAGATAAATAGTACTGTGCAATGTGGGGTGCGTTCCTGCTAAATCGAAGTGAAGGGGATTCGTCTTGAACCATCTTAGTGACATACGTTAGAGGAATCGTTCGTCGCTCGTGAATGTCACGCTTGTGTATACAGTGTCCTAAAACCAAAATAGCCTGGTAAATGAGTGCTCGCAAGTAAGGGATGGAATGGTCGAAAGCAAAAAGTTTGACTTTGGAACTTTGTTTGGATTAGTTAGGACACAAACATACTAAAAGTCCCACCCCCCCTGAGGTTAGCCCTAGGGGGGAGGCACAAAGAATGTCCCGTTGTTTGTTTTTTTTGTATATATCTCGAAAACGATGCGTCATAGGAAGTTTTATACTATTTCATGAAAGCTGATAAAATTTTCTACAACTTTGGTTTAATGTTTCAAAAAAGTCAGTCAGCAAAAGACCTTTAACTTTCATTTTGAACCCCTTCAGATCGCCCCTTACTTCCCTCTAAGAGTAACTGAAAAAAAATCCAGTCCGGCATCCAGTGAAACGAAGGGCAGGCAGGGCATAGATCGACCGCTCCTTAGTTAGGGCCTGGCCACATGACCACGGTACGGCGCCATGCCGTGCAAAATTCCGTTGCACATCAACTTTATAGGTATAGAAGAAACATCATAATTATAATGCAAATGAATTAGACAACATAAAATTCATGTTGTCTAATTCTAAATAAGTAATTATAAACAAATGTAAAATATTCTAAGTAAGTTAAGAGATTCATGTAAACTATTTTTGTAGTTTTCTCTCCAAAATTGCTGTGCCCAACAGGGTCCATAATGAACTACAATAACAAACCTAACATCTGTAACACATGTGGAACGCAATATAGTACATTGTGCATCTAGGGCCGTAAGAAGCGGATAACTAACGAGAGTCTGTTAGAAGCCCGATGCGGATAGGCGAGGACTTTTAATGACTCGAGTTTTTAAACCCCTTACTGCGCGTGATACACACAATATTTTTCGTCACATTTGCGAGGACATGAAATAAAAATATATAAATTATATATATTTATTTTATTCCCATTCATCATCAGCCATAAAACATCCACTGCAGGACATAGGCCTCCCCCAAAAATGGGGGGATTTGCCATAGTCGCCACGCTTGGCAGGCGGGTTGGTGACCGCAGTTGGTCGTGATAGTGCTCGAAGGACGCTGCTGCCCATCTTTCGGTTGGTCCCTCTGTCGCCTTTTACGACAACCACGGGAGGAGATGGGGTGATGCTATTCTTAGCCGGCACCACACGGTAAACCTTTTATTCCCATTGTTCACCGTGAATTACTATCAGGTGGGTAGAATAAACTGTACGTCGCGATCACCGCGGGAGCCGGCGCCGGCGACCTGCGGCACGCCGCGCGCCCCCGCCGACCTGGGGCATGCACTGCCCGTGGGAGTTGTAAACCATGCAAAATCCATAACTCCCGTGGGAGTTATGGATTTTTTATGGTTTACAACTCCCGCTGACGGCGGGGCAAATAGAGGAGTTAATTCGGCTATAGCTGCTCTATACGCCGGCGTATAATAACACCCTTTCCGAGCAAGTGTGATGAAAAAGTATTGAGTATTGAGAAGTAAGGGTGACGTGCAAGGTATTTTTCGCGGCACTGCGCCGTACCGCGGCCCCGTGGCCAGGTCCTCAGGAAGCGTTTCCCACCAGCCCGGCGCGGGCTGCTGTCGCCGGCGCAGCTGGGCGCGGCGGCGCGCGCGGTGGTGGCGGCGCTGCGGCGCGACGAGCCGCGCGCCACGGGCGGCGGCGGCGGGCGCGCGGCGCGCGACTCGGCCTGCCACGCCGCCTGGGCCTTCGCGCGCGCCTACGACGCCGCCGCGCTCGCCGCGCACGCCGGCGCGCTCGCCAACGCGCTCATCGCCACGGCCTGCTTCGACCGGGAGGTATGGAAATGTACTATGAGTGCCCGCTATCTTACAATTTTAAGTTGGCCAACAGGGGTCGTATATTATGAGGTCTTAATTCCAGGCAGTTTCGGCAATAAAATGAGCTTCCTGGAAAGTTCGTATTTTGAGTGCGCTAAAGCTGGCCTCTTTAGCACGCTCATAATACGAGTTTTCCAGGCAGCTCAGGTTACGGTGGAAACTGCCTAGAATTAAGAGCTCATAATACGTCCCCGTTCAACAATCGCAGACATAATGATTTAGTTGGATAACATTTTCGGGCTATCATAAGCAACTAAATAATGGCCAAATTCAGAAAGGCCACTCAAATTGATCTTTAATTATCTATAATCTAAGATATGGCGTCTAATTGTCGCCATAGATATTGAATTTTGATTACTGTCATGTTTAGTGACACTCGCAAGATTAAGACAAATCAATTGACGTAAGAATCATCAAAAACGGCCGACGCGTTTGGTCTCTAAAGCGCCACAAAGGAACAAAGACGTACATGTGTTGTCATCAGCGACTGCCAACTGTCAGCAAACAGCGTCTTGCACTTATCATTTGACGGCTCTATCGCTGTACGAGTACGTCCTACATAGTTACTGACACAGCGGTTTTCGCGCGTCACAACTCAGCACACCTAGTTTACTTATAATTGTAATATTTTATAGTTAGTATCAATACAAGTAAACACATTTAACCTGCACGGTAGTGTCATTACAAATGCAATTTCCATCTACCAACTTAACCACCTATAACCTAAAACATTCAGTGTGACGGCTTTGCGTTAGCCTGTACCCTTACAATCACCTAGCGGTGGGCGAATTCCGGATTGACTAGCCTTGGCTAGTATCTCCGCTACAAATGATTCAAGTCGATGTTCATCAATTAATTCTAACGAAAATGTTGCTTAGGCTCGTTCAGGCCGTTTCCTAACATGTCTGCACTTTAAGGGCCCCTCTTGTACGTTTATAAATAAACTCAATTACAATGAAAGAAAAGCATATTTAATTCAAACTAGATGACAGAGCAATGACAAAAGCGTCCCACTACGCAAGCGCTGCGTGAAACCCGGCGCGGCTGCTACTTCTCAAATAGGTGGCCTTCCAAGAATTGTCTCTTTCTTGTAATGTCATCAAATGGGTTCCTATGATGTCACTGTCCTAGAATGATCGTTTCCAGTTATGTCCGTTTCGAAAATTGTCCTGTTTCCTACAATTTCTGCTCCTCACAATGTTTTCTCTTTTTTGTTCCCGACACCTGTACCGTAAAGTTGTTGGAAATTGATCCTAGGAAAACTTTATGAGAAGCAGACATTAATAGAAAGCAGTCATATTAGAAAACTGTCAATACGAGAACCAGACATCTTAGGAAACTGACAAATATGAGAAGCAGGCTTTACAGGAAACAGATATATAAGAAGTAGACATCATAGGAAACTGACCAATATGAGAAATAGACATTTCAGGAAACAGACAATATAAAAAGTAGACATCATAGGAAACGGACAATGTGGAAAGAATGCCATTTTGAGCAGCAGACATGTTAGGAAACGGACAGAACGAGCCTGAGCCAAAAATGTTATATTGGCAGATCAATTGCCGCCGTGCAGCTTCAGCGGCTTACCAAGAGAACGTGGGACGGCACGGCATGTTCCCCCACGGCATCGACGTTCTCACCACAGCAGACTTCCAGACGGTCGGGCCTCGGAACAACGCCTACTTAGTGGTCGCCCCACAAGTTGCGGAGTATAAAGAATATACGCAACCACTCATCGACCACCTTGTAGAGCTCAAAATTGAACACTGGGACTGCGCTATAAGAGAACTCGCCGCTAAATCATTAAGTAAAATCTCCGTGAAGGTTAGTTAATTTACTAACTGGCTTGTTGTAAATTTGATAGAAGAAATTAAGAGTTTCTTCTTGCAAAACGTCGATTCTGCAAAATTTGCAGCAGCGACGTATTCCGAAAGAGTCATTTTGAGAAGAGACTTTGCGAAAGGGACCATATGCGCGCTAACCGATATTATGAATATAGCTAGCTTATTAAATGCAGATAGAGTAGCAATATGTGTGAACTAATTAAATTACTTTTTTTAAATCTATTAAAAAAACAAGAATTTCACCAAATGTGTTATTCCGTTTTAGATTCCGGAATACGTAGCAACTGTAATTTTGCCGAAGCTGGTGGTGAAAACTGAATCGATCGACCTGAATGTCCGGCATGGCGCTATTCTTGCCATCGGAGAGGCGTATTACGCTTTGTCTCAAGCGAAGTTGGATAATGGTAAGTTTTTGTATTTCTCGTCTCTATACATATCTGATGGTTATTCATTTGGCGACAGTAGCGATGTCATATAGCCTCGTATAATTTGCGGCATGTAAGTTGAACTTTAAACTTGAATGCGCAGAACACATTTTCGGGTCTCAAACGAGGTGCGGTGTGAGGTGCGACGCTTTTTTTCATAGTTGTACCTCCGCGGACGCCCGCCATTTTAGTTCAAACTAATGCACGCTGAGGTTTATAATTCTTAGCATTTTTAATGCTCAATAGGGATTCCTCTTGTACTAAAATAAGTAAAAATTATGAAAGTAGTTTTAAACCATGTATCAAAGTTAAATTTAGAACCAAATCAAACAAAATGTCAGGTTTTAAAGAGAGTAATTTGTAGTAAATTAAGTACAAGGAGACTTATGAGGATAAATATCGATGTACTTATAGCTATTTAGCTGTTATATGACGCGGTTAGCCTAGTTGGTAGTGACTCTGCCTCCGAAGCTAGCGTCCCGGGTTCGATCCCCGGTAAGGGCAAATATTTGTGTGATGAGCACGAATGTTTGTTCCTTAGTCTTGGATGTCTCCTATGTATTTATGTATTTATTTATCTATGTAAGTATGTATATCGTCGTCTAGTACCCATAACACAAGCCTTTAGAGCTTACTTTGGGACTAGATCGATTTGTGTAAAGCTTGCCCCTGATTTATTAATTTATTTATTGCGGTACGTTTGCATCGCTACATAAACTCGCAGTGTATTACCGCCCGTAGTGAAAATACTGCGCTGTATTAGTCATTGTAGTACATATAAGGTTTTTTAGGTAAATTCGCCGACAGCCTGATATCCGAGGAGGTGAGCGTGAGCATCCGGGAGTTGGTGGCTCGGCTGCGCTCCCGGCAGCAGTTCCGCGGGCTGGGCGGCGAGCTGATGCGGCAGGCGTGCTGCCACTGCATCGCGCAGCTGGCGCTGGCCGGCGCGCCTTACCATTCACATGAAACTATTGGTAATAGTTCAACTTTAACAAAATTTGCTGGAAAATTGTGTTGCGTATTTCAGACGGGTTATGAGCGAGTTGCCTACAAAGCAAGATGCCTGACAAAGTAAGATGCCTGCAAAGCAAAATGTCTAAGTGATTAAATGCCGTCTAGGCAAATGGCCTACTTGCTAAAACGACTACCAAGCAAAATGTCTAAGTAGTTGAATGTCTTGAAGACAAATTGCTTAGTAATTAAAAGCCTGCAAAACAAGACACCTAAAATGGTCTTTATTGTAGGTAAACGTATCAAATAAAATAAAGATAGAAACAAATATACGGGGTCAAGGTCCTGCTTTTTGGCTATCTTGCTTCTGAGACATCTTGCTTTTGAGACATCCAGCTTGTTAGGCATCTTGCTTTGTAGCCATCTTGCTTCTGAGGCATCTTGCTTCTGAGACGTCTTGTTTTTTGGCCATCTTGCTTTTGGGACATCCTGCCTGTAGGGCAGCTTGCTTTGTAGGCAACTCGCTCATAATCGCCCCCTTGGCAAAGCCATGCCGCCAAGCGACTCCAATCGTGTTCCGACATGATGCCTTGGGCATAGCTGGGCACAAGACCATTAATCCGTTAATAGTTAATTAACGAAGTTAACATTACGAGTAACAGGTTGACTAATAGGTTAGCTTAAATTTGTTAGCGGAGTCATTAACTTCCGTTAAAACACTTAAAGTCCGTTAATCGTTAATAAAGTACCTACTATTTCCTAAAAGGACACCGCGTGGACCTTATATATTGATGTTTATAAAGGGAAATCTCTAAATAATTAGGTATTATTACAAACTAATGTTACACCCTTCTTTTATAAATATTTCATGTCCTATCTGTCCATACCAACATTTTTTTATATGTATATCACTAACGCAACGTCAGGCGGGTTTCACTCCGCGCTTTAGGTAAGCTCGTCGGTCGCGACGCTCGGAGATGTAAATCGCAGGAGGTTGCCGCTCGCTCACTCGCTGGGCGATTCGCGCGTCGTTGTCGTTGGATGACGCGGACAACAACTGACAACCCTAGCGTACACGAAAGAGCACGTTTTATGCGACAAAGAGAGAAGGCATGATTAGGCACATTTTCGTACCTAAACACCGTTTTGTTAGACAGTGATTCCTCTGTACGTTAGTACTATTATCTCTTCTGTGGCAATGTCATATGAAATGCAATTTCTATCACGTGTTAAAGATTAACGTTAACCTACGTTAAATCTTCCCAAATGTAACGCTTTAACGTTTAACGAAGTAAATTTTTCCAGTAACGGCTTAGCGATTAACAAAGTTAACTATTTGATTAGCGGTGCCCAGCTACGGCCTTGGGTAGGTCTTTAGAGAGGTTGGGTCTGGGTAATTGCACCAAACAAGCGAACGATCTTTCAGTTCAAATTTGGGTGCTTCGTCCAACTTTCTTCCTTTCGATGCCTATTGACACCTTTAACCTTTTGGCCGCCAAGCATGTCTGAGAAGTAACACGAATTTCAACTTGAAGTCAAGGTAATGAAGGACTTTTTTCACCCGTGACAGCGTTCACGCATAGTCGACAACGGCGGTCAAAAGGTTAAAGCAAATAGGCATTTATTTATTTATTTAATAGGATCACCAACAGCGGACACAGTAAATACATGTTAGAAATAAAAGTATTACAGACATCATGAACCAACTGCTCCCCCAATTACAGGCAATCGCAGCATGCGCTAATTAATGCTAAGCACTATAATACTATAACTAAGCCAAATAACATAACACAATTATATATTAAGGTGAGATCTTTAATACAGTACGAGATTTTTAATACAATAATTCAAAGAATATAAAGAAACTACTATAAGCACAAGAAATCGTGGCAAATTTCGTGGGGAATTTCGTGGGCAATCCTGTTTCACCTTCGGCCGCATCATCACTTTCCGTCAGGTGAGACTGTGGTCAATCGAAAGCTCATGAATAATAAAATAAATAAAAATTGTGTTGTATTGTATTTTTATTATTATATATTGACTCTCGTTGTCATTCATTATCTCTGACCACTGACCGCTTAATGGCGTTTATTTGTTTGACTTCTTTGTGTGTTTTTGCTGTGAGTCTGTGATTGTACCACCAGAGATTTTAGATCGGTTTTTGCCGGATGGATAACTTTGACATTTCTCTTCCTACTTTACGCAAAAATCACTGAAGTGGTTTGAAAACTATTTTTTTTTTTAGTATAACGTGCTATTTATCCTTATCCTGCAGATGAATGGCTAAACCTAATCGAAGAGTGTCTGTCCCACGAAGTGCAAATCATCCGAGAGAAGGCTATCTACGCGTTCCCGCTAGTGTTCGACCAGTATTTGCGCGACGACCAGTTGGTGTACGGTGACATGACGACGAAGCAGAAGCGGTTGCATCTGATGGAGAAATACTGCGAACAGTTGCACAGCACCGGGGTCAACGGACTCGTGCTGAGAATGGGATATGCTAGGGCTGTTGGTTAGTGTTGCTGAGTAGAATGCAATAGTAGTTTACGAGTGTGGGTTTATGAAACGAGCCGACAGGCGAGTTTCATAATAAGATCGCACGAGTGTTTTAAGGCCAAATTATGTACAGTTGCATATGTAACTTTATCTACACACATATTATATATCCTTCATGATGTGTTCAGAAACCGTAGGTAATGACCAGCAATATTACAATCAATGTTACTATGATAACTTTCTTGTCTGTGGTAGTAGACTGTATAGACTATAGATATTAAAATAATGCAATAAAAAATAAATTTGAACAAATACAGAAACAAATTATTTATTGTATTGATACTAGAATAGAGACCTGTTCCAAGTTTAAACTCATAACGTTACAAAAATTGATACTTTAATAACATTACAGTACAGATTTTACCTACTACCACAGACAAGAAAGTTCTTATAGTAAAATTGGTTATAATAATGCCGGTAATTTCCTACGGTTTTTTTGAATACATTATGGAGGTTTTATGACATGGGTGTAAATAAAGATTTGTATGAAGTCTTTTTCAATACTTTGATGACCTGTGCAGCCTTACAGGATCCAGCAAAGACTCCGATGTCTGATATTCTCACTTATTGCAAAGAAAACCAAGATAGGAGGGATTATGAAGATAAGGGCCCCATTCGACGTTCAAAGTCAAAAATATCTTTATTTAATTTAGGCTTTTACAAGGTCAAGGAATGAATCTACCAACGGTTCGGAAAAAACCTCTAGGTGAGGTATCATTTTTTTAAAACAGTATATAAATAAGTTAACAATGTTGTCTACAGTTTTATACGAATCTAAGCATATGTATACCACAGTTGGTGCGCACATTGATAATTCAGGCTTCTTAAACCAGTTTCGATATTTCAAAAATCCCACATTCTCCTTTTGCAATAGAATTCACTACTAATCTTAATAAATTATATTATTTAGGCTCTTAATAATGAATCATGTAGTCATACTCTTCCCGCACCAATGACGCATGTCCTCTTAGAGGTCTACGTACCACAGATTAATCCTTTGAATGCCACGGCCAAATGCAAAGTATATTAAACTATTGAACGCCACAGTCGGCTGCAGCCGACAGCAGTTTTCCGTGCCCCTGAAGCCACGAAATTCCGTTTTCCATACATTTTGTCGGCTAGAGCCGTCACTCGGCGTCCGGGGCAAGCATTCAGCCGTGGGGTTCAAAAGGTACAACTACAGTTCCTCCTATAATGGCCGAATTCAGAAAGGCCACTCAAATTGAGCTTCAATTAAAGTGACGTTTCAGTGACGTTTCTTTATAGGTTAACAACTAGTTGAGAGACATTTGACTATTTAATATCTAATCAAAAGCTTAAGTAGCGTTTATGAATTCGGCCATAAGTAGAACATTTTGAGCCGAAGATGAATCGTTCTGACGTTCCGTTTTTCTAACTCAGGATCACTGCCAAAGTTCGTCCTCTCGGAATACCTTCCCACGGTGATTCAGTCTCTGATAGCCTGCACGAAGGTGTCGGAACACACCCAACAGTGGGCCGAGGCGCGACGCGACGCCGTCGTGGGCTTGACTGAGGTGTGCCAAACCCAGGGCATAGTCGATGGCGTGGAGAAATACGTACCGGAGATTATCGAAGCGTTGCTGCACTGTTTGTCTGAATACACCATCGACATGAGGGGAGATATCGGCGCTTGGGTTCGCGAAGCCAGTATGGCTGGTAAGTAATAAAAAACCGGACAAGTGCGAGTTAAAGTATACAAAGACAAATTACAAACACAAACACACGAATGCACACACATACACACACACACACACACACACACACACACACACACACACACACACACACACGCAGTCGGTATTCTACAGGATATATCACGGAGAGTGTGCGATGGAATTACATGAACTAATTCCGCCATCCCCATTCCTTCTTCGGGGGACTAGGCGTGGGCTGGGGTTCCATCCCTATGTTGTGGCTGTTCCAAGAATTCGCACTAAGCGGTACGCTTCAACATTCATTTGGCGAACGGCTAAGGAGTGGAATTCCCTGCCTGCAGACTTGTTCCCAGAACGCTACAACTTAGGTCTTTTCAAGGAGAGAGTGAATAGGCATTATCTAGGTGTGCATGCTCCATCGTCGACCTCATCGTCACTTTCCATCAGGTGAGATAGACACCTATCTTCTAAAAAAAAACATACACACACACGCACACACACTCGCAAGCGCGCAAATATGTAACATTTCTGTTTTAGTGCTATTCATAGTAGGTTATTATATTTTGAAAAATGTAAATGTACTATCGTTCCATTGGCGAAAACTTGTAATAGGCTTAGATTGTACCAACTATTGGTACCCGTAAACTGTAAACGTAGGTGAAAGTTTTCCTGCAATAAATAAATAAACTCGCGTGGAGACGGTTCCGTTCCGTACATGATTATCTGAAGTTTCCTATGTTACTTTAAATAGCATAGAGAGCATAAAGAACTATTTTCTGTATTGTTTTTCAAAATTGTATGCCTAGTTGTTTCGGAGATTGGGGGGAAATGGTAAATTTACGTATTTTCCTGAATAACTTCCAAACCGTTTATTTCAAAATAAAAATAAACTCACAACGAGCCCTTTCATTTGATATGTCACACAATATAGATTGTGAAACTTTTTTTTTAATTTTCTAGATTACCCCCCTAAAGGATTTTTATGAAACCTTAGGCCTGGAATGCTTTTTACCCAGAAAATTTAAAGGATCCCGCGGACGAAGACGCGGGTAGAAGCTAGTGATTCATGTTTTTAAAATTCTCGGTGGTAACGTTTGTTTACCTGTCAGGGACGTGTCCTTCGTTTGATATGGATTATCATTTGTTGTGTTCACCTGAATAAATGACAACGTTTATAATACCCAATAATAATATTGTATATGTAATTTGATAGGTCTACACAGATTACCTATGTTTACAAAATTAAATTAAATGAGAATTTAAATCGGGCATATTGACGCGAACTGAGTACTAATGATGTGGTAGACTCAACACCGCATGCCTACATTGAGTTGTAATTTCACATCCATATGACAAATTCAATTAAGTTTGATATCTTTATATTTATCAGGGACCAATCTACCATGTTACTTTGCTATTATCTACTTAATCGGTAAATTCCATTTTGGGTAGCAAAACTCCTCTGCTGCACTGGGAGTGAGGAAATAGCATAGAATGCGTGCAGATGCTTATCATCCTGGCATGTCGTAAAAGTCGGCTAAGGGACGGGTCCTCTCCAACATGGTGAACTATCTGTATGGGCGATGGGCTGATCACCTGTCACCATACGGTTCATCATACCATCTTAGGACTAATTAATCAAACGTGGCCACAAGTAGTCTTGTGGCTCTGCCCACCCCATTAGGGATTTCGGGCGTGATAATATGTATGTATGTATGGGTAGCAAAACTAGCACTCTTGGTGCTCAGTTCATATCGTCATACATACGTATGTAAACTCTTTATTGTACATCAAAAACACTTAAAAACTTAAACAGATCAATTTAATTAATTAGTATAAAGGCGAACTTATCCGTTTACGGGATCTTTTCCAACTAACCTTTGGGCTTAATGGTGAAAGAAAACAGACAAAACTGACTCGTTCCGCAGTAACTGATCTAGCGCAGATAGTTAAGACTATACGACATGAATAACCTTGCCAGTTAGGCTCTTACGCTAGCCATGGTTAGCGCGACATAATGCTCAAATATATTCGAGAATATATTATAGAAAGTTATAGTTTTTGATGGTAACCGTACCTACCTTAAGGTCCTGACAAGACCTAAATCGGCTTTACTTAAACAGTTTTTATAAATAAACTAGCGACCCGCCCCGGCTTCGCACGGGTGCAATGCTGATACTAAATATACCTACCTACTACAGAATGTCCTTATAAACAACGTTTACAGCTTATGTTCCAGAGAGCTCCGATAAACGCGCGTCCGATCGCTGTTAATCATAAAGTGCTATGTCCCTGCATTTTAAATCTGTAATATCTTCGGAAATATTCATTTAAATTACATGCTGTAAAGGGCCATATTGATCTATATTAAATGGACAATGTATTTAAGGTACTTAATTGGATAAGGATTAATGCTGTATTGCTTAAAATCACTTCGTAAATAAGCCATTTTTTCCCGTAAAATGATAAGGATAAAAAATGGTTATTGTGGGTTATCCTTAAGAGATAGACATATACCATCGCGGACTTTTTTGTTGACCTTTTTAAGGTGTACAATACTGTAGTACATTATTTTGATTTATCTCGTGGGGTACAGCCAGCGTTTGCAATGTAAGCGCAAAAAAATGAGTTTATTTACGACATCACATTAGAAACCTCTAAATTTATCAGTGTTTCTCTACAATATTATGCATATATTATACACATAAACCTTCCTCTTGAATCATTCTATCTATTAAAAATCCTTCAAAATCCGTTGCGTAGTTTTAAAGATTTAAGCATACATAGGGACAGACAGACAGCGACAGCGACTTTGTTTTATACTATGTTGTAGTGATATTTAATTTGGCAAAGCGAAAAAACTATATGTTCATATTCTTTATATTATTGAAAACCTAACTATTTCAAAAACACGATTTGATGAAATCTATGCGCTGATAGAAAAAAACGTGAAGTTACGTCTGAAATCCTCTTTAAACATTTATGTCTTAATTTTTTTAACTTGTGGGTCTATAATTAATAACACTATTACATCACGCCCATACTAAAAACTTGACTATTGCAGGAATAAATTGCCTCTTTACCTGCACCTGGAACAATAAAGCCGGTCGTCTTCTAGATTTCTCAAAGTATGTTGTTGCGTGGTTACGAAATTAGAACTTTATTGTAACGTTATCAAGGTTGTTTTTGCAACTTCAACTTCAAGCAAGATTAGGAGTTTGAAAAAGTGATCAAAGCCTAATTTTGAACTCAATCCCTCAGGTCTGCTGTCGATCTGCCGCCAGTGCGCCACGGAAGCGCCGCACCTGAACTCGCCCGACGTGGTCGCCAGCGTCATGTCCGGGGTGGCGCAGCAGGCCGTTGAGAAAATAGACCGCACGCGCGCCCACGCAGGCAGGATATTCACGTCTTTGATTTACAAGTGAGTTTGTGAATATTTATGGCTATATCCGTGACCAAAATACTTCAACCACAGACCTTAAATCATAAAGACACCGCTTTGCCTAACGTTTACCATAGAATATATAATACTACTAACGTACAGAAGAATCACTCTAACAAAACCGGTTATAGGCATGAAAATATGCCTACTCATGCCTTCTCTCTTTGTCGCATAACACTTGCTCTTTCGCGTACGCTAGGGTCGCTTTACTTAGAGTAATCGCTATGAGGACGCGCGACGCGGCGAGCGCGCGAGCGGCAACCTACTGCGATTTACAGCGCCGCGCTGCCCGACGGCCGAGCGTACCTAAAGTTGGAAGTGAAACTCGTCTGCGTTTACTAGCAAATAAAGCTGCCAAACTTGCGGGGCGCATTGGGTTTTTAGAACGTTGTGATTGGTACGTTCAAGGTTATCGGTCCCCTTGCCTGCATGTAGCCCTGCCGCTTAAAGTCTTTTGACTGTAATGTTGACAGCGAGGGCGTCGCGAAGGGAGAGGTGAAATCGCGAACTCACAAGGCAAGCAATTAATGGTACGAGCGATGTTTTTTCGCGATAGCGATGGGCGCCCATCTTTATATAGGCGAAACAACTAGTCTTCTTATAAAAGCGCAGCAGTTGTTATTAATACTTGCTGGCCAAAGATCTCAAAAGGAGGATATGCCTATCAGTACAATTTCGTGTAACAATTCTCATATCAAACGCCACATCCATGGCTTAATTACACCTTACTGCTGATGTCTTAGTTCTTACGACTTACATACGAAAGTCTAATATTGCTTGATTCACACGCTATCATAATCATTGTGGACGGGGGGGTCGGTGGTGCTGTCTCACACGTTGTGGAATTGTACTAGATACTTAATTATAATAGTGTCACTTAAACGGGTGTCAAGGACCGTGGTTGCCATGCGGCTGAACGTGCGATGGTGTCAGATTCACGTTCTGACACCTCAAAAGAATGCATCGGGAGAATTGCTTTGAGCAGTTCCTTACTATATATTTCAATGTTGCTGGCCTTTATAACTTGAGGCTTGAAACAGAATTTTTGAATTGTGCACTCTTTACAGTGACCCAGAAATTAAAAACATTCCACATCACGAAGCGTTGAAGCGCATATTCCCCTCTGAGGAAGTGGAACTGAAGGCGCAGTCGAAGGACGAGGAGGAGGCTGACCCGACGCTCACCAGTGAGAACTCTAATGTTGTGCTGTGGTTGTTCCCCGGACACACGATGCCGAGATTTGTTCAGCTGCTGACCTACCCAGCTTATAGGTATAGCGTGATCAAGGGATTGGTTGTCAGCGCTGGCGAGCTCACCGAGAGTTTGGTAAGTACCATTAACCCTTAAGAGGACTGAACCAACGGCAAATATCACCCTTTTCATACAAGAGGCGATAACGATTTCCACCCCTTAAATGTTAACCAAATTTCGATAGGTTGTCATTCAGAATAAAATGTAGATCTGTACGTTTTTAGATAAATGATTAAAGATCAACAAAGTCAAATAATCGCTAAAATTAGTTATGTATGAGAATACTGAAACAGCAATAAAAACTAAACTTATAGACCTAGTTTTCTATCTGACTGACGACCTATCAAAAATTGGTCAAAATCGGTTAACATTTAAGGGGTGGAAATCGTTATCGCCTTTTGTATGAAAAGTCTTAGGTTCAGACTCCTCTTAAGCGGTCCTTAAATGTGTTACGTTCAATTCAAATACAGTTTAAGGTTTGACACTTACTAGGGAATCATTTAGAAGGAAGTTATTTTTCACGTACAATCTAATTTGTATCGTTCTACGTAGATGCTAAGGTTGAGATTCTAAAATACATGTAAGTGATCGGTCAAACGCCTCCGGGAAGGATTTTTCTTTGCTTTTTTTCGCCTTAGCTTTACCGTTTCCTTTCCCCGTGCCATTTAGAAAAATTTTCGTGTGTCGGAATTGTTAGAATGGATTGTACCTAAAATAAAAATAAAACAGGTACTTACTCGTAATGTAATATTCTCTCGTTTACACGTTTATTTTTTGAATTAAGTCTTCATTTTGATTTTATAACTGGTGATAATTTCGCTTTGTTTTTTTTTTCGAAATAATTGATTCGACCGTTCTTCCTTGTTTCAGGTTAAACATACTACGCAATCGCTCTACGCTTATTTGAATACTCTACACATCGACAAAGAGATGTTAAAGGCAATCTGCGACACTATCATTCAAGTGTTTGCGGATAATATACATGTAAAACGAATTACCGCTGCCATTTTCAATTTCCTGGACAGACTTCTGAGCTCCGGTAATACGATTAAAAGCTGAGATATATTTTAATATGTTTGGAAGGTTCTTTTGACGATGACTCGGTGTTTTAGGTTCAGTTTCCCCAATATTAGAGGACCCGGAGTCTACATTCGCTGCTGATATCTTAAAATATCTCCAGCTGGAATTACGAGGCGCTAAAAACATCTACAAACTGCTGGATTCTATCAATGTGCTGTGTCAGTTGATCCAAGTAAGTGCCATGCTGTTTGAAAGATTATTTACTGGCCAATAGATTGAATGGACATTTCGTTTTTATTGATACGTGAAAATTACTATAGTCGTTAACCTTTTCGCCGCCAAGTATGTCTGAGAAGTAACACAAATTTCAACTTTAACTCAAGGTACTGAAGGACTTTTTTACTATGTATGCGTATACAGAGTAAAACAGTCCATCATTACCTTCACGTCACGCATAGTCGACAACGGCGGCCAAAAGGTTAAAACATTTTTGCCTCCTGAACACGTGAATATATTTTTTAAAATATATTTATCAATATTTAAAAAAAGACAAGGATATAACTTACCCAATTTTCCCATTTGTATGACAGTATAGATCAAATAACTATCACGGTTTATGAGATACAGCCTGGAGACAGACGGACAGACGGACAGCGGAGCCTTAGTAATATGGTCCCGTTTTTACCCTTTGGGTACGGAACCCTAAAAACGAGTCTCTAGAAATTGCTTTATCGCGTAGTAGAATTAGAGTGTATCATGTAAAATAAATATTAATCCCAGCGAGAATTCGAAAATAATGGAGTCTTCCTCTTTTTACGCAGAATACAGTGAACTTATAAAATTATACTGTTAGAAATATGAAATAATTTCAATAGTTTCCCTTATCATTTATATCATATTGATGTTAATATCCCTCCTATACATTCCTATACTATTCATCCGATTACGATGAAACTTTGGTAAGTTAGTGTGAGCACGATCGGAAAAGTTTGTGAACACAACAAAGTTATTGCATATATATTTTATAAAAAAGATCTTCTTTATTAGGTCGGTGGCGTGGTATGCAGCAAGTCTCTTGGTCAGTTGGTGATCTACTTGTGTTACGCGGACCGCTACGTGCGGCGCTGCGCCGCGGCGCGACTGTACGAAGCGCTCACGCTGTACGGCGACGAGTGCTCTGTGCCCGATGAGAACATCGACCAGGTGACAGATCACACTAGCTTCATATTATAAAGCTGCGGCCCTAGCATGCCAGACACGGGGATAAGTTAAACCAGTTTATCTCTCTGCCTATCTCTTTTTTCGGCACGAGTGTGAGACAGACGCACTTAGAGATAAGACCGTTTAACTTATCTCTGTGTCCGGCATTCTAGGGCCGCGGTGTGTCAATAGTCTGGTGACAACAATGTTCCGGGACTTTAGTATTCATTTGATCTTTTGTTTTCTGTGTAGCATTCCATTGATATAATCAAGTTGTAGGTGAAGTCAGAAAATATTTATGTATTGAATAATATTATAGTCGGGACGTTCTAAGAGGCCCGATTTGACGTTTGTTGCTTTTCACGCCGCGATAACTTTGTGCGAACGTCGACGCAAGAAATCGATAATTTTATTTATAAATTGAAGTATTTACGGTGTTATCTATACATTATGACGCTAAGTATGATTTATAAGGATCAACTTTCATATTATATTGGTAAAATACACTCCGACACATGAATCTATCGAGGATTCATACTTTCGTAGTACGACATTACAATGTTATATCTTACGCCTGATACCTTAGTACTGTGACCGCTTCGGAACCAAAAGTAAACGTTTATTCGAAAAAATCGAATCAGTTATTTACATTTTAGATTCATTATTGTTATCATTATTGATGTACATTTTTCATTTTTAAATATAATTTAAACAAAAAATCCTATTATGTATTATAATGATTGATCAAAATTTAGACAAATAAATAAAATGAGCAAAATGAGCAAAGCCTTATTGATATAAACCGATAAATCTTGAAAATCGGTTTTTGTGCTACCGATTAATTTTTTCTCTTTCCTTCACGTGTGATTTTGGCAGCTGTCAAATCGGACCTCTTATAACGTCGCGACTATAGCAAATGTTATTAGTATAACTTCGCTGTACAACGACTCATAATTCATCTGCAATGGATTTTAAACTTCCTCTCCCTCCGTCATATACATATTATAGTGACATCAAAAAGAAAACTGTTGTTTTAGGTAATGTCGATCCTCGCTGAAACTGATTGGGAACGGGACGTGTCCGAATTGAGGCCAATAAGGAATGACCTATGTGATCTCATGGGCATCAGACGCCCAGTGATGAAGCAAAAAACCACTTAAGCCTCACGCAATAAGAAGTGCTTTCGTGTAACGTCTATGCTGTGCTAAGCAAGCATATTTTTGGTTAATTTAAGGTGACTAATTTGCAGCCCTGTGCCTTTAATCAAGAGTATTTATCGATTATTATTATTTATTCTGCTTGCACTTAATATTGTGATAAACTAAACATTATAGGGCCGTTGTAAACGGTGATATTTTCGTCTGCAGGCGACGCGCGTTTTGTATCGCTGTCACTATTGATTGTAAAAGTGTAAAAGTGACAGCAATACTAAACGCGCGTATTGCGCGTGGAATTGTCACCGTGTGCAAGGAGTCTAGCATTTTTTAAGATTGCTTTTAAACGAAATAATGCTCTGTATTATGATCTCGATGCATCGGGAAAAACCTTATGTAACTCGAACAATATATACTTATTTATTTAACAAACATTTTAATTTAATTTTAGCTTTATTTAAAATTATACATAATACTTACTTATTAAATATTCTTACACTTACGGTGATTACACTTTGAGACGTATTGCTAATTTTCCGCGCTGTTTAATTTATGTTGGTTTTCAATTATCGAAATATATTGAAGAAAAAAAAAACATTCAACTCAGTGTTCATGAAGTAGTCACTTATAAATATACTTATACATAGTTAACTTATTCAGCCAAGAAGTTGCAATTGGGCCGGGTCCTGCGGCGCCTCCGCTATTAGATTTGCCCAGAAAGTTGAGTAATTCTTCAATACGGTGCCACTGTAAAGTAAAACATGATTGTGATCGTCAGATTAAAACTTTCGTGAGACATTACTAAGACAAGAAATAAGCACTGCTTTACTCACGATTTATTGTCAGAAATAGTCCGACATGTTTCGGACGGAGCGCGACCGCACTCAGCCCCTGAAGAAGGACTCCATATGAGTCCGAAACATGTCGGACTATTTCTGACAATAAATCGTGAGTAAAGCCGTGCTTATTTCCAGTCTTATGATTGTGATCAAATTGTATTGAATTGATCGCAATAGACCGACGCATGTGTGTCAAAAAGGAGTGGCACTGCACATTATAATCGGTGACATTTATGATATAATTGGTCAATATATTCTCGTACCGTCATAAAACATGATCGTCTCGTTATTTCGAAATGCATGTCAAAATGGAACCGGTAAGGTCAAAATGTACACCGAACGGAAGTTTCTTCACAATTATTAAAGTGCTCAAACGGTTTAATCTTAAGGTCACTGCGTTAAGGCGCTCACTACGGCACGCGTTACACAACCAGCGTGTGTTGAAGTGAAAGGAGATTAATGGTATGTGTATAGTACATATGAGTAAAGACCACCAAAGGACTTATTTCCGATGTGTGTAGTTCAATTTAAACTTTGTGCACTTAGATATGAGGTCGGAATTAGAAATAAATGAGAAAGTCATGTATCCTTCTGAGGAGGTAAACTTCATAAATGTATAGGGACAAGTCGGAGGGGTAATTGCCTATTAAGTCCTAAGTCTAAAGATTAATGCAATAGATTTACTAATCAGAAAGGAATTTAAAGTTACATACAGATCAAAAATCATTTCAGCAAGCATTTCGCTTGGTAGTTTTCTAGATGTTTCAATTTGCTGATTGGTGCATTACAAGGATATGCTCGCTATTATAAAGATCCGTTAAACCGTTAAAACGTAAGTACTGCAAGAATATAAATTAACAAATAAAAATACCGAATTCAAACAGCCTTTGAAAAGTAAGTTATTTTTCTCACTTTTTAGTTACTATCATGTGATTGAACGACATATTTACTACATTAAGTAACAATAACATAATGCCAATTGCTAATCACCATTTACAAACTGTTGATATCCAAGGTTCAAGGCTCGTTGAGGAGTTCTCCTGGTTCTTCACCACTGGTTTTAATTTACCACATGAATTTTCGAACCTTCTACAGAAATCTAATCGCCACCCGTGAAATACTTATCACCTAGGAGTTCCGGTGATCATTTTGGGCCTTCATCAACAGTTCCACTTCACCAACTAATGCTTTTGGAACGTAACTGCTTGAGTTATTACAGAAACTACTTAAATTGCTATATGCGTGCCTATAATATTTAAGGAGTTCTATCAATTCCTCGTAGATCCTCTCATGACACCTTAACTACAACGGGACTAAATTGAAATATACCCTACCGATTAAAAAAATAAGTTTACAAATCGGTTTACAAATGATGGAGTTCTGAGGTAAAAAAAACAACAGAATAGAGACCCTCCTCCTTTTTTGAAGTCGGTTGAAAATTTGATCAGATGTACTCATACTTCCTGACTGATTATGTTCATTAACTGACTAAGTGCGGCTATAAGTGCTCTAACCTGAATGCACCTTTACCAATATATAATAATACTATTATATAATTTAATACTAATAATATTAATAATTCCATTAATTTCAGGCATCAGAAGCCCATACATAAATACCTTACAGACTAACATACATATAAATAATATATCATATCGACGAGTAATGAAGTACCAATCCCTCCTATCTAAGAGGTGTTGGTACTTCGTCGACGCCCCGAAATATATAGAGTAAGAACTATAAAGTTGAACATCTTACTCTGTTACAACAGAGGTGTTATTTTAACCTTTTGAATGCAACAGTCAGCTGTGGCCGACACTAGATTTCCGTGCCCCTGACGCCACGGCATGCCGTTTTCCATACATTTTGTCGGCTATAGCCGTCACTCGGCGTCCGGGGCACGGTCGCACTCAGCCATGGCGTTCAAAGTCAAAGTCAAACTATCTTCCTCTATTATCTATATTCCAGGATTATCTAGGATCTATTTAGGCTTTTACAAGCTCTTATGAAGGTCAAGGAATGAATCTACCACCGGTTCGGAAAAAATCCTCTACTGAGAAGAGCCGGCAAGAAACGTTCAAAAGGTTAAGGCACTCCTATTATTTCAAATGGTCTGGTGGTAAAAAGAAACGCTGCCGTCACGTCTGCTTCCGAGGTATATGTTGGGAGGCTCTCGCGTCGTGATGCTCATTACCCTGACCCTGCACATGATTATAATTTTGACAGATTCTATTTGAGAAAAAGAAAGCTCGCTCTGGCTTTGTATTTTTAACCGACTTTATCACATAATGCACTCGTCACTTACAAGAATAAAGACAATACATACGTAAAATATACTCTTCCCTGCGCGTCCGGTGGCGCCCTCCAAACGAAAGTCGCTCGGGATTTTTCCCTTGGATCGGCGTGCGTGATCGCGGAACATTCAGGGTGGATCGTCGTGTTGGGGGCCTGTTCCCACGAGCCCAGCCACTGGTCGCTCTCCACTGATCGCGCTTGGATAAAGAACCCTTTGAAGGGTTCCGACCCTTCTATTGTCACTGGAACAGTATTGTGGATTTGAGTAGGAATAATAGATTGGTAGACAAGGGTTTCAACGATGAGAGAGTCGCTGGGGGGTGCATGGTTTAAAAAAGTGAAGCCGTTTTTAATACGTGGATCATAAAATAAATTCTATTAAAATAGATGTCATTTGAAATACTTAATAGGGATGCTTCCTCGGTAAAAAAAATAGTAATTCTAATTAGTCCGTCAGTTAGACTATCAAAAAATATTGAACACGTATTTTTTGCTTTATCAAATCAATCAAAATTTACAAAGATAACGCGCATCAAAGTTCGGGAGTGGGGGCTAATGACGTCACTTAATGGTAAAAAGTGTACAAAGTCGTGACGTCACGCAGAACTTCAACGCACTATATCTTCGTCATTTTTTGTTTAATCGACGAAAGAAAAAATATGTGTACAATATTTTTTTATAATGTAAATGACGGACTAATTAGATTTTTTCAGGAAACTAGCCTATTATCATCATGAACCCAGTGCCCAAAAACTACTAAACTACATGCCCGGTGACGCTTGCGCCGGTATACCGCTTGTTATGATTATATTGGTAACTCCTAGATATTGTGACAAAAAGACATACCTAACGACTTAACATATAAAATGTGGTCTTAGGAGTAGCGAAGGGATAACGTCTAGAATGGAATCTTTAGACATACCAACAGACTTTAGCAATATAAAAGATAAGTTCGTTGAGACTTGTTTATTGCTCTAGTTTGTCTGGAGGTGCAAACCGGTCGGCCGGCTTACCATAAGTTGTCTGACCTACAATACGATGTGTGCATTGCGCAAGTTTAACGGCCGGCGCGTACATTACTCGCTTACTCCACAAGTAGTGAGTCAAACAAAAGATTTTTATCAATGAGTTCGCTTTTAAACATGCTTTTTACGATCGTTTGTTTACAGCAATATTACGTAGCGTGTACTTGGAATTATGTATTCCGAAAGTTGCATTGATTATTGATGATTAGGTACACTCAATTTTAAAACTAACTTTTTTTATTGAAATTGGGCGTAATAATCGCTGGCCTTTTATAGAAGAGGGGACCAATTTATTTAAAATGCACAGAGCATATAAGAAACACAGAACCCTAAAATGCTTCTTATTCACAAATAAATATCCTTATAAAAGTTAAAATATCATATCTTATAGTAATTTACTAATTTCCAATTTTATTAATTTAAGTTGTAATTGGAGAACATACTATCCAGTACAGATCTAAAGAAAGCAAAAACATTTCACGCCATTAAAAAAACTATGTCTAATGGCGATTAGCGAGCTACGACAATGCTACGTGCGTAGCTCAAGTCGTAGCACTATTGTTTCCAAAGCCCTTTATCGTTGACAACTTTAGATTGAGAACGTGCAAAAAAAACATCTACGGACGAGACTGTAATTTGACGAATGCAATTTCCTTCCTTTTATCACTAACAAAAATACGAAATGCGAAGACATTTCGTGACGATTTTACTTCAGAAGTGCAGTAGCGTAAAACACCTTTTTGTTTGTGAACGTGCCAAATTATGTTGTAATGCTACATATTTGCGATTTTGCAATGCTCGTTGCGATCGTGACTCGTAGATTACGGATTAAAATATTTTTGGCATTGAGATGCGTCCGCGAAATCCGTCCTGGCTCAGTCAAAATACTACTTACTTTACTTTTACTCGAAACAATTTGGATGAATATATACGTTTCGACTGCTTGCATAATCCTTGTCGCCTGTGTATGCAGAAATAATTGACCTAGCCTTCAGTACCTATATATAAATCCCCTAGTACAGTATTGATATTTGTGTGTGGTATGTGTAAGACGTGCAAGGGAAACAACGACGTGTACACGCGGAGGAGACGCGCGTTTCGTAATAGAACCATCATTATTGTTTATAAAAGTGCTCAATAATAATCAGCGGACAATCTCTACACAAATCGATCTAGTCCCAAAGTAAGCTCTAAAGGCTATACATAAATACATAGGAGACATCCAAGACTAAGGAACAAACATTCGTGCTCATCACACAAATATTGGCCCTTACCGGGGATCGAACCCGGGACAGCTAGCTTCGGAGGCAGGGTCACTACCAGTAGGCTAACCGCGTCGTCATCAATGTTTTTTTATGTACATTTATTATTAAGAGGTTTTTTTAGCTCCTCAATTTCAGTGTGGTAGTCAGTAACTTTGTTACGTTTTAGAGTTTTTAGAGACATAACTGTATAATAACTGTGGAGCGGAGTAAACCCCACATTGTGCATGGTCCTACCTGCAACTGACCGGTTTTCTATGATTTATTTCAGTTATTGAAATATATGTAAATGTGATTAAAGTTATTAATATCTCTGAGTTTTCAGAGTTGTGCGGAATTCAATTTGATATTTACTTCTGCACTTTCATGAAGGAAAACATGACGAGGAATCCTGTTTGTATGAAGTCTGCAATCCACACTAGGCCGCGTGGGGCCTACTGCCCAGTCCTTCTGACTACGAGGGAAAGACCTGTGCGGACGAGTGGAACGTATAAAGGCTGATAATGATGGTGATGATGAGATTTGTGATGTATTTTAAACTAACCTGTAATAGGTGTATTCGGTCCATAATTCGTCGAAGACGCCACCACCCGGTACGGGAGTGTGGACAATGGCTGCGTTCTGTGTTGCCCATGGTTGGGCTGATTGGGACGGTCTTTTACACATGCGTCTATGGGTGCCCCATCGGGAAAACTCTCAACGCCCCAGCACAAAAACATCACCGCTAACAGCTTCGACCACATTTTAATGAATCGTGTGTAACGTTTGAGTGGCAACTGTGCGCGCGCGCCGCTCGCCGTCTCTTTTGTAAGCGCGGGAGTTTGAAAGGATCTAGATTTTGGTACGAGTTGACAGATCGATTAATGTTTGTGCACTGGGAATTAAGGTGTGCACGAAACATTAGCAAAATAGTTGCGCAAAGTTAGACATCATGTTTCAACCTTTATATTAAAAAAAAAATATCAATTAAAGGCAATGTGAGATTTTATTTAAAATTTTGTATATTAGTTACTAATTTATCCCATTACCAAATTATAAAAAATATTCTTAAGTACATAGACAAGTATTTTTGTAATAAATAATAATATCAGATTGTATGACAAAATTACTGCTAATCTACAAACACAATTTTCTCATCTTTGTTTCTATTTGGAGAAAGTAGTTCGGGATCTAAATTTACATCGTTGGATTCCATATATTGCATTATTTCCTCAAGCATACTGTCGGTATCTTCATCGTCTACAGGTTCGGTGGGTTTGTCTAATTCTAACGGATCATTAATATCCACCCCTCTCTGGTTTTCCGAGTTTGAAGTGTCGCTAAAATCTTCAGGCCTATAATCTTGAAGTTCATTTATCTCGCCAAGTTTATGTGTATTTGAAATCCTCTTATCTAATTCGTATTGTGAATTATTATATACACTGCCTTCTGGTGACGAGACACACTTGATCCAGTCTTGATTATCTATGGAAACACTAGAAGCGGTTGTAAAACCATAGTATTCGTCGATTTTGTTTTTATTTGGCACGTATCCTGCTCCTGCTTCTAGAGAATCGTAACCGTCATTTGATATGCCATTGTCGATTGTTTCGTAAACTGGTTCTAAGATATCGGCTAATCTTTCGCTAGCCTGTATTGATATTATTTCGGCAACGTGTAACTTTGGCGCGGCTGGGATGTAGTTGTTATCTTTGAAATCTGGGCTGTATTGCGAGGGAATGTTCGTGCTATACGTTAATCTTCTGGAGTTCGACCCTGTACTTGGTTGTTCCCCACGCACTCGTGACACTACTGCTTCTTCCGTTTTCTTGTAAGTTGCTTTTATAAGCATACGTACCTGAACAATAAAAAGAGTTATAACATTTTTCTCATTTAATTATAAAACCGGCCAAATGCGAGTCCGACTCGCGCACGAAGGGTTCCGTACCATAATAATCAAGCAAAAAAAATCACGTTTGTATGGGAGCCCCATTTATTTTATTCTGTTTTTTAGTACCTATTTGTTGTTATAGCGGCGACAGAAATACATGATCTGTGAAAATTTCAACTGTCTTACTATCACAGTTCATGAGATACAGCCTGGACACAGACGGCCAGATGGACAGCGGAACCTTAGTAATAGGGTCCCGTTTTTACCCTTTGGGTACAGAACCTTAAAAATGCTGTTACGCTGACATAAATATTTACCTCCTTGTTAATGTAACAATATAATAGAGCAACAATGAGTCCCTGAAGACCTTCAACGGTGTAGGTGACGTAATAGTATGCCTGTTCGGCGACGCAATTGTCTGTGCCTGGCCTGAACGCAGTCAGGAGGAATTGCGACCCAAATATCGGCATCAGGAATAACGTCGCTTTCGTTGTGCTCCTGCCAAGTATGAAAAATGGAGGTAAGTAAAATAACACTTTAACACCTAACCTACTTAGATTGGTTTAAATAAACGCCACGTCACTGCCGGATATCAATTGCCAATTGCCAATCGCTCATCAACATTTACAAACAACTGTTGCTATCCAAGGTGCAAGAATATCAATCGTTGAGGAGTTCTCCTGGTTCTTCACAACCGGTTCTAGTACCACATGGATTTTTATGAACATAAGTTGCTTCTGAACCTTATACAGCGACCCTAACATGCATGGCACAAAGATAAATTAGAACCGTTTATCTCTAAGTGCGTCCCTCTCACACTATTGCCGACGAAAGAGATAGTCATAGAGATAAACGGTTCTAATTTATCTTTGGGGCATGCATGTTAGGGCCGCAGCAATCTTATCGCCGCCCGTGAAATACTTATCATTTAGGAGTTCCGGTGATCATCTATGGTCTTCATAAACAGTTCCACTTCACCAAATAATGCTTCTGGAACGTAACTGCTTGAGTTATTACAGAAAATACTGAAATTGCTATATGCGTGCCTATAATATTTGAAGAGTTCCATCGATTCCTCATAGATCCTCTCATCACAACTCAATTTTGACTACAACGGGACCAAACTGGAGGTATACCCTACCGATTAAAAAAAAGGATTTTCCAAATCGATTAAAAAAAGATGAAGTTGTGAAGTAACAAGTAAACTCCTTTTTTTAAGTCGGTTAAAAATGGATCCGTAATTAGAATAAGTTTATATCACCTTTCCATTCACGGTTATTGCCTACTTCAGTACACAGATATTATTCCCATACTCACAGCTGATTTGCATTCTCGCTATTCCTTATTTTAGTGAGCAGCACCCTCAACACATCTATGAACAGCAAAGTATTAATCAACAGTATGGCCAGCCTCGGCGCGTCCAGTATCCACTGGATATGTTCTACGGTGTACACTAGCCAGCAGGAGTGGTCGTTGTGGACTGCCATGACTATTGTCCATGTTATTACTGGAGCTATGGCGATAACTGGAAAAAATATTGAATATTGTATAGAGCTGAAAGCTGATAAAATATCAAAAAGTTGAAGCATCGAATTAAAACATCTATTGAACTTACCTATCACTTATCGCATATAAGCAATCACGTGTTCTGGGAATTCTTATGATAAACTAAATACTTAAATGCGAAATGGAGAGATCAAATTTGAATACCTAGGTCGTTAAAATCTGAATCCTCTGCTGCACTGGGAGTGAAGAAATAACATAGAATGCGTGCAGATGCTTATCATCCTGGCATGTCGTAAAAGTCGACTAAGGGACGGGTCCTCTCCAACATGGTGGATTATCTGTATGTGCGATGGGCTGATCACGTGTCACCATACGGTTCATCATACCATCTTAGGACTAATTAATCGAACGTGGCCACAAGTAGTCTTGTGGCTCTGCCCACCCCATTAGGGATTTCCGGCGTGATGTGTATGTATGTATGTAAAACCTGAATTTAATGAATGGTAGGTACTTTGGACTCTTATTGATATCTGGTCGATTTATCAAAGTATATAGATTCTTATTACCTATTCGTTTTCAAAACAAAGAAACGAAATTTTACTTTACCTGCTCCAGCGACATAAAGCCATGTGACATTCATTTTTTTCCTGAAGACAGCGACAATTAGTCTATGAAGATATACCCCCTCGACAAGCATGCACACGAACACGGCGTTCGCGGCGATTCTCTCTAAAATGGCGAGTATTCGACATCCGATGGCGTGTGTCGACATTACTGTGTCACCGGTACTCGTGAGCTCGTCTATATAAATCTGTGGAAACATAATAATCGTAAGCATTCTGCGGCCCTAACACAAAGATAAATTAAACCCGTTTATCTCTATGACTATCTCTTTTGTCGGCACTAGTGTGAGAGAGACGCACTTAGAGATATCTATCTTATTTTTGTGTCATGCATGTTGAGGCCGCTGGCAACGACAAAATATAAAAGATCTGATGAGTATTAAGACTGCGTTAATCGTTTACATTATTGTATGTGACTTATAAAGTGAAATATGAAATAATTTCGTATGTTAAATCAATTTTGTACAAGCCTTTCTCCGCTTGCTTGCCCAAAGACAACGATCATTGCAGTACATTGTACGAATGATGTCTACACAAACAATTTTCCTTAAAGTCATGGTGAAGTCACTCAACTTTCAGTCCATCTCTGCAACTTAATTCCGACTCACCTCACTTCTACTGATGATCACTAAAATATTTCTTATTATTATAGAGATCAGCAGATTTCTATGCAATGCAACTCGAGTTACTCTCAGCCTTTTGTAGAAGAAGAAAATAAAGACTGCCGGCAGGCAGGAGGCAGTTGAAAAGCCGAGCACCCCGATGTAGAATTTGTACCGTCGCAGCAGACGCGCGGTAATACTGCAACTGCTGTAGTCGGTTTGGATTTCCCATGATCCGTTGTGGTAGCATTCTTTACTGCTGAAATCTGGAAAATACACAATATCATCAGACACCTGGGCTCAATATTGTGTACTGATCCCATTCTGGTCCCATCTTTGGTATCGGATAATGTAGGGTTGTTGACGATGCGTTGGCGCTTAGAAGTTCTATGGTCGCACTCAAAGTCAACTGATGAACCGTGTACAACATTTTCGTATAATGTGAGACATGCCTATGAAAATTGACATTACGCATGAAAAAAAAAAACTGACATCCATTAATCCGAAGCTGCGCTTGAGTTATGAAAAATACCAAAATTAATATGTACGTGCGTCCCTATAATATTAGAGGAGTTCCATCGATTCCTCATAGATCCTCTCATGAGACCTCGACTTTGACTACAACGGGTCCAACTTGGAGATATACCCTACCGATAAAATAAATAATTATCCAAATCAGTCCAGCCATCTCCGAGTAATTGGTGAACATACGTATAAAAAAGAAACAAATTATGTAAACGTCGAATTGAGAACCTCCTTCGGTGTCTTTTTTTAACTCGGTTAAGACGTAAAACATATTTTAATGTTTGACTTTTATCTACTGCTTGCGTAAATGCGTACTTATAGGGAAACACAGATTCAAATGACTTTAATAATCTATTCATACCTACTAAGAACCGTGCCGTGTTAGTAGTTCATATTAAGTATTATAGTTTACCCACTTAGGAATATAGTTTGCCTTGAAAGTGCTCACTCCTTGCTTCTGTGTCTCTTAGTACAGGCACAGTTTTACTATATAAACTGTGGTACAGGGCCTATTTTGTATTTGCCTACGAACTTTACTCAGGCAGAATTTTTAAACACTTAGAAATGTACAGGTTGCGTTTTAATATTATGTCTGTATATTGTAAATTGATATGTTGTTGCGAAATCAATAGTTACTAACCTAATTTTTTTCTATTAATTAGAAACTCATAAACAAGTTTTATTTTATGCTAAATGCACCTACCTAGTCAGCGTCAAAAATATCTACACAATAGGGAAGATGCATTTTTTTTTTCCATCTTATATTGGAAAGAGCTGAGTAATAAAAACCGATCTGTGTACGCAAAACATTTTTATGTTGATTATTTTAAAAGTTATGAAGCTTGGAAAAGTCATTGTTCATACCACTCGCCATAAAACTCCATACAAAATGGACAACAGCTATGACATCACAGCTGTCGTTAGACTGTACAATATGTATGGCGTTTTAACGAAATCTGCTATTACTTCCGAAAATACTGTTTTTAGAGCAACATCGTAGAAATAAAACATGACATAAATTTTATGAGGATCCCCAAAAAACTAAAATCAGAACTAAAAACAATATATATTTTTCACAAATTTAGACCCTTAATCAAATAAAAATGAAGAGTCAAAATTATGTTTTCTTTTATAATATGCGAGTATAATATGTGAGTATATTTCTGTAGTTTACATTTACTGTCATAATATATAATTTAAACCTCATTTTGATTTTCATGCAACTTCCCCATTTGGTCCTTACGGCCACACTCAGTAGTCAGATAGTGAACAATTAACGTATACCTTTAAAAAAAAACATACAAAGTCTTCACTAAGAAATGTTAATTGTACATTGTCTGACTGAGTAGCGTCATTACTGTGTCACTAAAGTTTACACATACTAATAAACAATACGTCACTATATTATGTCAACTAAGATGTATAGATAGTATTTATATTACGCTGACTGTACCTACAGCTTGATGATAAAAAGGAGAAGATACATACGATGGCAAGACGGTCCCTGGTTAGAGTAGGCGAATTCTGAACACACTTCATTGGCCACTGTGCTGCCGTGGGCTGGCTGCCAACACGTCCAGCCGTCGAAGGTCGCGTGGCAATCCACGACCTCATCTTCATCCAATTCTTCTACAAATACGCACATATATAAATATTAATTTATTTTTTTGCTTTTTCCAACGTGTATCTTACTGAAATTCAAAGTTGCAAAAGAACTTTGACAGTCCCACCTACATCTTAAGGTGGAAACAGTCTACATTGAAGATAACAATGAAAAAATGCTATGAGCAGAATGAGGAACACAACACATTCCGAAGATTTTTGTCCATACAATCAGATAACAATCTTCGAGATGTGTTGCACATGCGCGATAAAATTTTAAACTACTAGGCGGATTCCAATTCGGGTTTCGATTAACAACTTCAGGCAGGATATAAGCTATTCAAACTATTGGAAATAACACTGGACTGGAAGGGAAAGAGGGAGTTGAAGTTAGTGAGAGAAAATCTTCCATTTTTTCAAATTTCCCTAAACCCTTGAGATGCATTTAAGTCCTTATCAGTGGCGCAGCCTGCCTACAAAGCTACGGCTAGCTGTCAGTGAAGTCCATGTTACTCTAACTAAATGTCAAACTCGCACGTACGGCTTCCCTTAGGAAATATTTGACGCTTCGCCACTAGTCCTTATCTACTATATAAATGTTTGTTTGGTTGTTTGTTTTTTTTGTACGTCTCCTATGCGTTTCCATACAATTTATCCGATTACTATGAATTTTTGGTAAGGTATTGTGCGTGCGCCCGGGAAGGTATAAAACAAAAAAAGCAGAGCACTGCAACGCATGCCGAGCTCAGCTAGTAAGTATAACAATAAGGACCAATTTTTGAGACAGCACATGAACCATAAGGTTGGTTCACGAAAGAAATAAATCGGTAATATTCATACTTTCGGAATACTGAATCGTCGTAAATTAGAATAAATTTATAATCAAAATTCGATCATACAATAATCGTAGTTTTGAAATTCGGAGAAATTAGAATTCGATGACGTTAACATTTTGCTTGTTGAGTTTCGAAGTATAGTTGTCGGAAAAATAAAAATCGATTGCCGAACTTTCTACGAAATAATAGCTACCTACCCGTCTCTCCCTTTACAATCTTCGACGTCGTCTACAGTCTCATCCCATCCATTGTTTATGAAAATGTTATTATTTTAAGGCTTACATTACATAAAAAAATCCCCGACCTGTATCAACCAGCTCCTTTCTAGGAACATCCACCATATACTGGTTGCAGCAGCGAGAGGCTTCGTTGAAGCATCGCTCCCAACGACCATGGGCCGCGGGTATTAGGGCCTCCCTGACCGCTATGGCGACTTCCTCTAAACCGGGGTCGAACGGGTAGCAACCGAATGTGCCGTCGTCCTTGGCCTGTTACATAACATTAACACATTTAGTGAGAAAACTAAAAGTATATGACTATTATCATCATGGACTAACAAAACAAGAGAATTGACCATCGACTTTATAGCAATCGCAGTTCGTATCTGTATACTTATTATATGCTTGAACCTAGTTAATACGGTATATTCCAAAGTGACAGCATATGCTGATAACGTCGGAAATACCTATCAAATTACGAGAGTAAATAAATCTCTCTAAATAAAATATCTCGGGAAGGTACTCTTAAATAAACGCCTTTAAAAAATTATGAAAATGAAAATGAAAAATGAAAATGAAAATATGAAAATGAAAATGAAAATATTTATTTTGCAAGTAGGCCACACGGGCTCTTTTACATGTCTGAATCTACCAGCGCTTCGAAAGGTAACATGTGCTGAGAAGAAACGCCGCAAGAAACTCAGCGCTATGAACCTTCGTATCACAACTTACGATCTCCAAGCAAGGGGCAAAGTAAACTCCGTAGATGCAATAAGAATTCAAGTTTAGGCTGTTGCTCCCATTCACGTAGAGGAAGTCAGGGGTAAAGAGTAGGCAGCCCAGGCCGGCCACCCATTTGTACACCTGCTCATGGTACTCGACATTGCGGAAATTGCAAGTCCTGTTGGATTCTGGAGGAGCTGTATCTGGTAGTTCAGCGACCTTTACGAAAAGAAACATGATTTAAGTATACGTTGACTTATCTTTAAGGGATCCTGCATGGACTATGGTCCATGCAGGATCCCTTAAAGATACCCGTATGCAGCATGATTATATATCAGGCACGTTAGTAGACCGCCTTGTTCCATTTGCGACAATTATATCTATTAATAGATGACCCGGATATTTCAACTCAAAATACTAACACGTTTTAAACAACTTATTTTAAGTTAAGTATTATATCAAAAACTCTTGTTTCAGAAAGATTTACATCATCTACATTTCTATTGAAGACAATAATAATATCTTCAATGTTAATGTTATCATTATCAACCAGACCAACTTTGCAATGAGTAATTTTCATAAAGTTATCAGACCAATATCTTTCCTCGATAAGAGAACTTTGGTATTTGCTTACTTGACAATCGTAAATGATGTCGCTATTTCGAAAAGCCACTCGTGTGTTGCGCTGTAGGTTCCAAACGCTTAAAGTTTCTTTGACTGGGTTAAGGCCATCATTGAAATAGCCATCGACCTAAAACAATACAGTAATAAAATACGATAAAATTAAGACGTATTTAGTTTAATCACATGAGTAATGACCAAATAGATAATTAATGCTTCGGAAAATCGCACGATCGGACACTATTAGTGCTACTACATTACACTGCATGGTCCCAATTTGGAACAACTTGGGACTCCCAACCTATGTATTAATAATAATTAATATCCCTTCACCGATCTTTCAGGTCATGACGCGAGTGCTCAAAGCGTGCCCAAAGCGATGTATCCCAAATCGTTCCGCGTATGATACTGCTCAGTTTGGAAATCTTGGAAATTTGTATGATGATACTACCTATATAGTGTACACCTAGTTGAATAAGTTTTAAACGGCGTTTTCTGTTGAATGTCGATGAAGTACCAAACAGTGATACCCATTTTTGAAAAGTGAAACGATTGTAGGTACATTTCATTCTCGAAGTCACGTTTTTATGACTTTGAATAAAGATGCGTTCATACGGCGGGCGTGGTACATAATTTGGAGACACTGGCTGGGCTTCATAATTATCGTGAAATCCTATTTCCAATGACTAATTTAGTGCGCCTTGCCATTTTAAGTGGGTTTCGGTTTAAAATATTAAAGTGACGAACTGGAGGCGTTGCTGATTATTTTGGTCCCCCACATTAAGCTCTGCAGCCCTTGTGTATTAAAGACAAAAATATTGTGACGATAGTAATGCCTGTCAAGGGCATTTGATCTACTGACTTGTGTAATTGTTGATGATTTTATAGTGTTGTGAAAGTCAAATCAAAACGTAATCTTGCGCCAAAACATCATATTATGTACAGCTAGCATTAATTGAATAGACAAATACTTAGTTGAAAATATGTTATACATAGATCAATCGATAAGGAAGCGCCCACCAATTAATTGTCCATCACAACATTGCGTAAATGTACGTAAAAGAAGAGGCACGAATCTTCGTGGATTAATACTATTAGGGTCCTGAAAAAATGTTTGTTGCTGACTATACTTGCGAAGATATAGTTCCTGAAACAACACCAATCCATCCACCACCAACACATGGTGGACTATCTGTATGGACGATGGGCTGATCACCTGTCACCATACGGTTCATCATACCATTTTAGGACTAATTAATCGAACGTGGCCACAAGTAGTCTTGTGACTCTGTCCACCCCATTAGGGATTTCGGGCGTGATGCTATGTATGTATGTATGTATGTGTAACAACACCAATCACTAACGAAATCCGATTTAGAAAATCTGTTATTACCTGTGTTCCAAATAAAACTACAAAACACAAAAGCCACATTTTATACACTCCACAATTTTTTCACTCGAGCTTGCTTTATTGGAGTTGCGATACATAGTGAAATTCAATCACAACCACTCTTTCATGAGTGTACTTTGTTTAGTGTATATAGCGTATGCTGTTCACTTGTATGTAGCCACGATTGCTTTGAGATCACTGTATCATGCATTCCAGCACGGATGACAATCAAAACAGCTTTTGTTGGCTCGCTACTATCGTCAATGTATTTCCTTACGTACCAACACGTATTGTGATATTCAGTGTTTACAAATTATCTTTAGCTACAATCAAATTGTTATCAAAAGATTAATTTGGTTAGTTATCTACACATTGTGCTGTGATTGGAGTAAAGAAACCAAAGAATGCGATATTCACCCAGCGGCCCTAACATGCAAGACACAAAGATAAATTAAACCCGTTTATCTCTAGGAATATCTCTTTCGTCGGCACTAGTGTGAGAGAGACGCACTTAGTGATAAGACGGTTTAACTTATCCTTGTGTCTTGCATGTTAGGGCCGCTGATATTATTCTAACAGATATTTTAGAACTATAATTTTATTATTAAATAAGTATTTTACTAACCACCCGGATGTCTTAACCGCGTTTTGAAATGCTTTTGTAAACTTAGACCAACGTTTAATTATTCAATTCTCTCTTACCAGTGATTGCCGTAAATACAAACCTTAAGAACGCATGGCGAGATACCTACTAGCTTTGCCAGTGTTTTAAATTTCTATTTTATACTTACTTATGTACTGAAATTGTGTATCTGGTTCAAGCTATGTTCTTATCTATGTAATAAACTTTTATAACTCATTTCAGTTGTCGCACACTTCTACCGATATGAAACTATGCAAACTTACTTACCTACTTATTGCAATTTAGTTGATGACCGGATGTCCGGAGTCAAATTTTCAATAATGAAGATTCGTAATCATCTATTTTCTTATTGTAAAAATGTAATACTTTATAAGTACTTAATCTAAACGTCACAAATGGTTAGGGCGCATATGGTCCCGTGTTCATGGTAAATCCCTTCGCAAAATAACGTCCCTTTCATAAAACGTCCCGTCTTCAAAATGTCCCTTCTATTTTAATATTTATATTTCTAATAATGAATAAATAGGTATATTTAGGCTCAACATTCAACCATTTTGAACATAAAGCTAAATTTAGGCTTTAGCTAAGGTACATCAGCTTTTTTACAAAGCTGTATGACAATTATATAGGTAGGGTAATTTTGCAAAAGGAACGTTTTGCCGAAAGGTCAATGTGAAAAGGGACTTTTTCCGAAAAGGACCAAGGGACCATAATGTGCCGTGACCGTTATTAATAAGGACCTTCGTTTTAATGTGAAAGAAAGTTCTGATGACGAAACCATTAATGAGCCTGAGAATAATAAAAAGCGAAAAAGCTCCGTTTTAATGAACAATGGATAAAAAAAAATACCGCTGCTCACTCTATATAGTAATAAAGAATCGTAGATGAAACACATTTTCCTTGATTTTATCTCTAATGTTTTGAATAATGGGTCCAATTCGAAACGGTGTCCGCTAAATTTAAGATTGCCTAAATTTAAAATAAGAAACATCAAACTCGATTTTGTATAGCTCCAAGGTTCAAAATCGAGTCGAACGTTTCTTATTTCAAATTTAGCGACTTCTAAATTTAGCGAAAACACTTTCGAATTGGCCCCATTATCACGCGAGAATTTATGTTGCACGTAGATAATGATGAAATTTTGTAAAGATTTTTGAACGTACGTTTGAATATTGTTTATTTCTTTAAGTGCGTATACTGGGTTGCAAATAGTTGAATTTTATCGTGAGTTAAGCCGTGTTTATTTTAGGTGTTTATTATTAGAGCTTTCCAATGATATATCGCACTAAAGAAAAAGAAAAAGAAAAATAATAACTGGGCTTTCATGTTTTTTTATAATTTGTAATTTTAGGTTTTCCCAATTATGCTTAAGCCATTTTTGGTGGGCTTCTAAATACTACAAAAATGCTGTGTCAGCTCGATACATTAAGCCGATCCTAAAAAAAGATTGTTGACAGGCAGACATACGGACAACAAAGTGATTGTAAGAGTTCCTTTTTTTTGAAAAATTTGGTATCGAATCCTATAAAGGTGTCTACGGCATTATGCTGAAGATGCTGGCAGCGTTCCTCGCTTTATCGCAATGCGAATGCATTGTGCGAGGAAACTGCCAGCGCTCAGGTCCCCAGTTTCTTCCGTCAGCCTCTTCGAAATTTCACCGAACAGGCGTAGTGCACTGTCCACCAGCGCCCGACTCATTTTCCATGGAACTAAAGACATCCCATTCGATCCCTTCCCATCTTCCGTGGCAAAGCCGGTTGGCTCTAGTTGAGCTAGCACGTCAGCGGTGGCAAGAGAACGGCGGACGATTTCATTTAACACAACGTGTCAGAAGCAGCCCGCACTTTTATGATATGATAGTGGGACACTGCAGACGGGGACACCAAGGCGGAGGCAAACGAAGGGTGTCCGGTTTTAAGAACGTGCCAGTCATACGCGAGGGATAAGCGTGAAGCCCTGCCAGCCTCCCTTTTGCCAACTGCCAAAAGTCTGGCACTTTCAGAACCGGTGCTTTGATTGAACAAAATATCAAAGGTCAATTAACAGGCAATGTCATCTCAGCTCCGATTCGAACGTAATCAGACTGAAGATCCAAAGTATGGCTAGAGCTGTCTTTACGATAATATAGTGCCTTGTGGGATAGGTAGCATAATCTTTTCATCATTTTTTACTGACTTTATTTCTGAAATCCAAATACAGGCACTTCTTCTTTGTTTCTTCCATAGTTTTTAGGGTACCGTCCCTCAAAAGGAAAAAAGGAACCCTTATCACTCGTGTGTCTGTCTGTCTGTCTGTCCGTCTGTCACAGCCAATTTGCTCCGAAAGTACTGGACCGATTGAGTTGAAATTTGGTATTCATATGTAAGTTGGTGACCGCAACACGGACGCGTGACGTAAATATATGAATTTTAAACATAGGGGCCACTTTTTGGGGGTAAACTAGAAAATTAAAAAAAAAAAAGTTATGCCACCTATATCGTGTGACCTATCAAATAAAAGGGCTTATTGTGAGGATCTTAAATATATTTTCTTTTGAATTTTAAGTAAAATATTTTAAAAGTTATTCAGGAAAATAGGCGAAAAATGACCATTCCCCCCCCCCTTATTTCCGAAACTACTGGGGCTAAAATTTTGAAAAAAATATAGAAAATAGATCTTTGCCTATAGATTACAGGAAAACTTATAAGAAGTCTATGATATTTAAGGTAACCTAGTAAATTTCAGATAATCATGTACGGAACGGCACCCTCGCGAGTTTAACTCGCACTTGTCCGGTTTTTTATGACAAACGCAATCGAAAGTTTTAGATACTTAATCGATAGAATTTTGTTGTTGAACGCACTACATAGTTATTACGATAAACAGTCGTCATTGAAGCTATTTTATCAGATTATTGATCTGGAGCAAAACACGGGTTAAATTGATCTATGACCACGTCTAGATAAATGCGCAATAGAATAAGTACCTACACTCGTTAAGAAAAGCCAAAAGTTAAGGAAAGCGATGGCTTAAAGTAACTTTTGTTCATATAGGCGAAAAATATGCTTTATACTCTCCTGCGGAATAGTGTAAACTAAAAAAATACTTAGGACCTTAACTTATGGAACCAGAAAGAATAATTTTTTTAACCTTTTGTGTGTGACTCGAACAAGTACAGAAATGCAAATATTGTATGTATTTACTTTAGTTAGCCCTTTCTTAGGCTGACTTTCCACCAGGAAAATGAGCATTGAACAAAGAAAAACTCCATTGACAGGATTGCGTCTTTTTGAAATGACTTCGAAATGATGCAATTCTATTGTTGGATGTTCACTTCGCAGTGTTCTCGTGAAAAGTCAGCTTTATTCACTTGCAAAGCTATTGGGCCGTTGTACACAAAAATATCTTTAAGACGTGACCTATTTCGCTGGTCATTTAATTAGAAACTTAACTAACGATAATTTATTCAAAAATTTAAACAGATACAAACAGTTCAAGGCAGGTGACCAGTAACATCTGATAACGATTTGATTTGTTGCAAAAACGTGTAAACAGATATGTTGAACTCTTTGACCGCTACGGGGTGCTCAGGATAGTTTATATGTGAAATGTAGGTCATTTATATGTAAGTACAAATATACTTAGTTAGATCCATAAATACTTGCATTTGTAAATTATTCTTGCACTGCACGGACAAACAAACCACCATGACATGACTTATATCTACGGACTTTCTTATGTTTAAAAGGGATATGGTTTATGGGAATGTGACGGTTCGGTTTTCATAAAAAAACAACTGACACCTAAGCGACAATAAGAGACCGGTTATACAATTTTTATCATTATTATGACAACAATTACCAGTTTCCCTTAGTACCTTTAACCTCTGTATCAGTAAGACATGCTGCTGCAATATATAGATATGAATAAACGGTGTTGATAAATATAATTCATCTCTTATTATACTTATATAAAACCGACTTCAGCAAATGCAGGAAAATACTCCATATAAATACTTCTTGCCCCTATTATTTTCATACAGAATATCATTTGTCAAAGTTATGCAGACAAGCCTCATACTTTGACCGGCTCGCTTGTATGAGATCCGTCCGAATGACATAGGTAGGTACTTAAGGGTGGTCCTTATTTTGCAACTTTCGAAATTTTACCCACTCACCCTCTTTTTGTTGTCTATTCTCTGATAAAATAATGCTTTATTTTGAATTTTCTGATTAATCAAGTTTCAGAGGTTGCTCCACCAGCTATCAAAGTTTTCAAACATTACTTTTTTATGCGACTTTTGCGAGGAGCGCCATTTGTTTCTTTAAAGGGCTATTTATTATGTTCATATTATATGACTAACTTAAGTGTAGCATAGCACTGGTAGCACACGTTCGTATACTTCTCTCCCCCCTCTACACCCGTTCACGCCCCCCTAACCGAACTGCGCTCATGCATCTTGCCCCGCAATTCAGAACAAAACTAGTCATTGCGGTTGGAGTGCGTTTTTTTTTTTGGGCCGTAGTTTTATTGCTATTTTATGGCATCTACATTTAGTGGAACGTATTTAACGGCAATAAAATATACTAAAATATGGCTATACTTACATATTAAGCGTAAGCGACGTTTGTTTAAATAAAAGGTAAAAATAAAAATATAAAAATAAGAAATAATCAATAATAATATAATATAAGAATGCTCTGCGCATAATGAAGTCGCATGCACAGCTAATTATGACAAAGCACGTGCCATGTATCGTGATATATTATTCTATGCCTATATATAATGACTTCTGACACTTATGATAGCATTTAGTTCATAACGCGAAAAACAACGAGGCCTGTAATAATAATTTTGATAACGAAAAGGAAAACAATATACAAAAGCTTAGTGATAATAGATATACTCGTATCTTAAAAACCGGTCAAGAGCATGTCGGGCCATGCTCGGTGCAGGGTTCCGTATCCACATCCAAAAACCATAACTTTAGCTAGTTTTCTAATCAATGTTACTTGTTATGACATGATGTTCAGCTGGTAAAAACAAGTTAGGCGCCTATAACTTATAAACAATATACTTAGTCGTGATAGATTTCCTTTTTACCTCGTATTACCTATGCTTCCATTTGAGATATTCAGGTTTTTAGAATTTACACTTTTGGCTGTAGGGAGTCGGGACACGTAACTAGAACAAAAGTTACACGTTTAGATCTCAATATTTACTAAACGATTCCCCAAATATAAAATTTGGTCATAACATAGTCATAATGTTTTCAAAAAGCTATCAGAAGACATTCGAGGTTGTAGAAGGAAAAATGATTTTTTTCCTGTGCCTTACATGAATTGGGATTAACATTTTATTTACAATTTTTTTATATCTTTACGCGGGAAAACAAGAAAAAGTGGCTATGACATATAGACAGACGGACAAGGCGAAACTAAAAGGGTTCCTTTTCTAATTTAAATACGAAACCTTAGAAAAGTTATTATCATGCACGTCTGAGTAATCTTTGGGGTTACAAGGTTAAGTACCATATCTTCGTGTTTGCGTTGAACGTTAAAAAAAAAATTAACTACTACTGCAAGCCTGGCACACTGCTTTAGCATAAAATAGTTGGTATTCTTTGGAACGAGCAGCGTCTTTAGAGAGGTGTGCCGTACTGCCATTTATCCTGCGCCAGGGCTTCCTGGGTCCTGGAATGTGATTCTTTAACTGGCCATCACCCTACTCTATGGAATGACACATACGAGGGTAGTCCCAGAATTACCCGAACTGATGTGTAGATCCGAGGCCGTTGATGTTTGAAAAAACTTATTACGTTCGAAAGTACAAATCCATTTAAATTTAAATTTGGTAATGGAAGACCCTAGGTTCTTTTCTTTTTGTTGATTATCTTCAAAAAGGCAAAACCATCAATGGCGAGTATCATGCGAACTTAGCGTTTGAGTGATGAATAGTAGTTTGTTGCACCAAGCAGAAAGTGATTCATTATTCCGCCGAGTGTTAGTTTGGAGCCCGAACGCAAGTGAGGGCTCTAAAAACACGAGCGCAATAACAAATCACTTGATGCGAAGTGCATAATCTGCTTTTCTTTCTACTACTGCAAAAAGTTGGTAAAAAAACGTAAAGGTACAGTTAAACCCAACTAGCGACGTAAAAAGGATTTTGGCACTTGTAATGACGCACCCTTAGAATTTTTATATAGCCTATGATACTCGCACGTTCTCCCCGAATCTTAAGATACCCCATTTATTAAAATCGGTTCATTGGTTCTGAAGCTAAAGTCGAACATCCGAAAATTTTCACAGAAAACTTGTATCTAACGTCTCTAGAAAACGTCCTCTAGAAAACGTCTATTAATTGTCATATTATGCCCATTTTTTAAATATTTTAGTAACCCATACTATCTTATCAGCCAGTACTTTGGGCATAACATTTTAGACGGAGCAATCACAGTTCGATATGGCCGCCGATATGTGAACTGTTTTACTAACAGTAAGTCCACAGAAAAGTGGTCGGCTGTCCCGTCGGACTGAGAATCGGCGGATTGGGTAGCCGTTGGTGTAAACTTTTTGATCAACCAACCAAATAAAAAAATAATACAAAACAGTGCAATAATGAAGTTTGTATGCAAATTTATTTGCTCTAGAGCAAATAAGGGCTGCTTTGTGCTGAGTATTTAAGGCCATTATGATGAAATTAAAGCGTAGCAGGAAGAAAATAAATAAAAGCGGCCGCATTGGCCAAGAAGAAAGTGTTGTGTCATCAAGTCAATACCAGACACACATGCGTGATTGCGAATATTGCGGAGGTCAAAATCAATGAGTTAAATTTAAATTTCCACCTCACGCATCGTATTCGCCAGATTTGGCCCCCTCGGATTATTTTCTCTTCCCAAACTTGAAAAAGTGGCTCGGGGGTAAAAGAGTTTCCGACAATAAAGATGTGAAGTCGGCGGTTGATGGCTATTTTGAGGAGCTCGACAGCTCTCACTAGAAACAAGGTATCGAAGCGTTTGAACAACGCTGGCAAAGTGTATCGAGGTAAAAGCAGAGTATGTAGAGAAATAAGAATTATATACTTAAAAAAAATGTGTTTTCTCTGTTAGGTCGGACATTTTTGGGACCACCCTCGTACTTAATGGTTCAAACCGAATTTAGTCATCGAGCGAAGTAATTATGACTGCGAGAAATAACTTTTTCGAAAGTTTTTTATTAGATGTCTTTACTAGTCATTATTGATTTTGAATTTGGTGTAGATTTTTAACTTAATTTAATAAGGTTACCTATTTCCAATACAAATGGAAACATAGACATAGAGAGGGTAGAGATACATTTTTCTTTAATAATCTAGTAAAGTACAACTATAATTTTTATCACACTAACTTGTAAGTATACCTCAAATCCTCTTCTTACATTCTTAACCTGGCAAGTCACCAATTTATTAACTTCAAACTTGAACTTTATAAAAATACTGTTAAGGTTTTTTTATGCCATGTCATATTTAAGTCAGATATGAGGTTGAGAGGTCGATATCAGTGGGAGCGTGAAATATTTCACAAAGGAAGACGGAATAAAATAACACCAACCACCAAAGGCGATTACTTTTTCGTTTTAACCTAATATTTTGTTTAATTTAATTTCAAACTCGGCTTTATAATTATTAACTTACGATTTCGAAAGGTTGCGTCATATGGCAAGCATGACACGGAATTAAATTTAAAATGTCATTATTGCGTGTCTCGCTATTGAAGTTAAAAGTTTATCTAAGTAATAACCCATAACTGATATCGTCTGATAAGAATGACGTTTCGCTACTTACCTACTGGTAACTTGAACGAGCGGTTAATAATATAATATGCTTAAGTAATTGTAGGTATGGCTGAGTTATCAACTGTTAATAGTGTATCTATATCTAGCTAACTAGAGAACGTGTTGGTAAGCACATCTCACTGACCATAGTGTCAATCCTTATAATTCAGTTTTATATGCTTAAAAAAATGTAAATATAGCTGAGTTATCAACTGTTAATAGTGTATGTATATCTATCTAACTAGAGAACGTGTTGGTAAGCACATCTCACTGACCAGTGTCAATCTTTAAGGCGCTGACAAGACCTAAATCGGTTTTTTAACAAAAACTATTTGGTTTGGCAAAGCGAAAGAAATATATATTCTATTCTTTATATTATTGAAAATACGATTTGATGAAATTGATACGATAGAAAAAATCGTGAAATTACGTCTGAAATCCTCTTTAAACAGTTCTATGTCTTATTTTTTATAACTTATGGGTCTACAATTAATAACACTGGTACATCACGCCCATACTAAAAAAATGACTAATTTATATTTTTTGTGTAGTGTGTTTACTTATCTAATTCATCTGTTTTTGATTTTCCCCATACAAATAACCGCACAGTGCTTCTCGTTCACTCCGGTGCAAACAGACAGTGACCGATCAGTGATCACTCAAGGTAATTGGCTCTTGTCAGCGGCTTAAGTACCGAAGGGCCATGCTCAAGTACAAGGCGCAGTCGTCCAGTGACAAAGGTCTCACTCACTCAGCACTTTAGGTACGCTCAGCCGCCGCCGACAGCTCGGAGCCGTAAATCACAGTAAGATGGTCTGTGACGCATCTGGATCTGTGCCTGTCTCGTTTCAAGGAATTTGCAGTCAATAAAAAATATTTCTAACCAAAATCAAAACAGACTGTAAAAACCCGTTGAAAAGTAAATATCAAGACTAGTCTTCTTTAGTAAATGGACATCAGATTATATCGTTAATTAAATGCCAAATTATAATATATTCAAAATCACTGTCATGTAAATGTAGGGAGTAGTATAAATAAGGGATGTAGGTATACCTAATTTACTTGCCACCGACTTTTAAGTGCACATGATGTAATAATTTATCTTCATTATATCCGCTACCACCATGGCGATTGCATATGTCGACTGCTCATCGATCTTAGTAAAATATTGCTATCAGAATTCACGGACTACTGACCGTTAAGAGGACTGAACCAACGGCAAAAAATCACCCTTTTCATACAAAAGGCGATAACGATTTCCATCCCTTAAATGTTAACCGATTATGACAAATTTTTGATAAGTTGTGAATCAGAACAAAATCTATATATACTCGTAGTTCCCGAGCCAGGGACTTTGGTTTATCATTTCCTCCCGGCCGATAACTCGTACAATGATTCAGAGAGTTGTACCATGAAGCCTCTTGAACGTCAGCTGCGGCGTCGTGGGTGGGTTGAGCAGCAGTAACGTCCCAAACTAGGAGAAAGAAAAAAATGTTTTTTTTATCGCCTCCCGTTTGAGAATTTGTGAGATGATAGTTTATATGCTATTATTGTGAATTAATCAAATCGTCAGCTGGCTGTATCGCGGTGGAAAGATCGTCAGCTGGTCACCTGCGGCCCTAACATGCATGGCACAAAGATAAATTAGAACCGTTTATCTCTATGACTATCTCTTTCGTCGGCACTAGTGTGAGAGAGACGCACTTAGAGATAAACGGTTCCAATTTATCTTAGTGCCATGCATGCTAGGGCCACTGAAAGGTGTAACGCACGCAGGAGCATCTATCGCCCATTTTAATGCACCAGCTGTCGAGTTTTCCCTCGGCATACTGCTAGCTGATTTTTTTCATTACTTACAGGATCACACAATGATATTAAAAAACCAAAGATGCGTCTTTCAAGCTCAAAATTTAAACCCAGATAGCAACCCAATTGGGTTGCTTTCAATTAGTCATGCGCGGACTTTTGGCCGAGTAACACATGTCGTGCTCTATTGAAAATGTTCTCAAAAAAGCCATTCTTGAGCCAAATGTCGGTTCATAATACTACAAAAAAAATATAAAAGGAAGAACTGATGCTTTATTTCATTTGTAGATACATTCAACGTAAATAGAAGTACTAAAATGCATTTATTTTGTTCATACATGATCGCCATATTCCAAAATAATGTTTAATATCCGCACGTCAAATGTCACCTAAAGCTGGCCGAAAAGAAACGAAAAAAGAAGAAAATGATCGAAGACACGTTTTTAAAACGCGTCGAGTATGAATATAACGTGTCTTTCTATAATATGTCATTGGGATCACATTAACAATCAGCTTACGAATTTTCATAAATAATTTTCCTAAATTAGAACCGTTTATCTCTATGACTATCTCTTTCGTCGGCACTAGTGCGAGAGGTGCGTCTCTCTCGCACTAGTGCCGACGAAAGAGATAGTCATTTAGAGATAACGCACTTAGAGATAAACGGTTCTAATTTATCTTTTTGCCATGCATGTTAGGGCCTCTGGAGGAAATGACGTATCTAAAGTTATTCGACATTATGCTCCATGCACTTACTGAAAGATACAACTCTATTGTAATGTTTCGATTAAATCAATGTTATTTATAGTCACGTTGAAATAGATAAAAATAGAAATAAACTAGCTGTCCCCCGCGGTTTCACTCGCGTTGCTCGAATTTTGTTCACAATTTTTATAAAAACATGACTAATTGAAAACCTCCTCCTTGTTTTTGAAATCGGTTAAAAATTTAGTCATGCATAACATAGGTGCGAACGAAAAGAAAATGAATAGAAAAATATTGAAAGACTCGCGATAAATAGAACCCAAAATATGACGCAAGCTACAGGAAACAATCATCATGTGATCAAGTGTTTCAAATTTTTGGCTTCACTTTAATCAAAACGTAGAAAATAAAACGGATTAAAACGACGCTATACAATTCCTGTTATTTCATAAAAACTAGCGTCGTTAGAATCCGTAGGATCTCGTAAGCCGTTCGGTTTGGGATAGGATCATGGGGTCTAATTAGCAACTCGTATATATCGCAATTCGTCTATGTCGCATTTGGTCTAAATATCTGCTGGTCTAAAAAGCAACTGGTCTACAATTTTTTTTGAGTACCAATTGGTCTTTCAACAGGCTGTATCTCATGAATCGTGATAGTTAGACAGTTGAAATTTTCACAGATGATGTATTTCTGTTGCCGCTATAACAACAAATACAAAAAAACAGAATAAAATAAATATTTAAGGGGACTCCGATACAACAAACGTGACGTACCTAGTCAAGTTGCTACTTAGGCCAGTTGCTTCTCAATTTTTTTTTAAACCAGTTGCTTTTTAGACCAGCAGATATTTAGACCAAATGCGACATAGAGGAGTTGCGATATATACGAGTTGCGAATTAGACCACATGATCCTATCCCATACCTAAGTACTTACTCATGAAAACCATGACTCCATTTTGCTTCCCTGCAGGTAAAAGGCTAGGTAAAATGGATAAACTTATGAATATTTTGCAGTATACGCTAGTTGGTCATAACATAAGTATAAGGTTCTGTTTTAAACATATATAGCAATTATAGCTAACTACAAATACGTTTAGGTCGTACCTTAGTATCTTAAGAACCTAGAAGTTAGAGCGAGATTTAAGAGGAGTGTGAACCTACGGCTTTTCATACAAAAGGTGATAACGATTTCCACCCCTTTAATGTTGACCGATGTTCACCAAGTTTTGATAGGTCGTCAGAATAAAATCTAGGTCATTTTAATCAATATTCAAAAAACGTATAGACCTAGATTTGGTTCTGACTGACCACTATAAAAATTTCCTCAAAATCGGTTAACATTTAAGGGGTGGAAACCGTTAACGTCTTTTGTATGAATAGGGTGATTTTTGCCGTTGCTTCACACTCCTCTTAAATATTATACTTAATTATGTTCTATTAGCTGACGTTAGGCTTTATCAGAGTGGACAATTATAGTTAGCAAATTGTGCCTTAGAACTACGATAGTAATATTAAACATATCGTGGGTTCTAAAAGCAGACAACATAAGAAGGATAATAGTAGATAAAGTACCGTATACGCATACGCATTGAACTCTAGATCTTAGCCTACGTCTGAATAACAAAATATTCATGATGTTATCACAAGTCACAGATTACCTTAGTATATTTAAAGGTTGTTCAATGGAAATAGTTTCAGTTGAAGAAAGATTGCGTCGCGAACAGCTTATAGCTACTGTGGCTACTGAGCTCACTCTAGCATCCAAGTGTTTTAGCAAGTGAAAGTAGAAGTGAAGATAGTGTTTTTATAAATCAGGTAAGGAGTATTTTATATAATAGTTTTATTACGTACGTGCCTTACCTATCTACTAGTATGGTATATGGTCCTAATACACAATACGCAGGATAATCAATTGTAATTAATGCAATAGTCAAATTTAAACTTTCGTGAGACATTATGAATACTTGAAAAACACACGGCTTTACTCACGATTTATTGTCAGAAATAGTCCGACATGTTTCGAACTGGATTGGAGTCCTTCTTCAGGGTTTGAGTGCGGTCCCGGTCAGATCAACCCGCGCACTAACAATAAATACTATTTCGACAATAAATCGTGAGTAAAGCCGTGTGTTTTTCAAGTATTTGTAATTAATGCGTTTAATTATTATAACGTCTAAAAATAATCAATTCAACCCCTTATAATATTTTTTTCTTTATATTTTTTTTTGTTTTTTAAACAAAGCCAATATGAAGAAGGATTTAAGTACCTATTATGAATTACCATTAGATATTAATATTAAAGAATATCTCTCCCGTTTCAGAAAGTTGACAAAGTGGGTGTAGCATTATTGTAATTTGTATGCAAAACATCTATTAGTACATTAAATTTGTCTATTTAAATAAAATATTAATTTTAACTATGACAAAATTAAAATAAATAATTAATTTAGTCATAGTTTATATAGGTAAATTCTTTTTATTGTAATTAATAATGTTAGATTTATACTTAGATTTAATTTAGGTTATTATTGTATTGTATTATGTCTTAGAGCTGCAACTTTTATTAAACGTCGAATTGCTGATCACCTATTTGAGAGATTAATAAACTTTACTCTCAGGAAAAAAAAAATTGTTTTATTAAATTTTTCTTGAGAATAACCGGACCAGTGCACGTCGGACTATCCACAATGTAGGGTTCCGTACTCCGTATTCGATTTGCGGATAATTCGTTGAAAAAGACTTCGTCGAGAACAATTCGTAAAAAACGCAATTCGTCGAATCATATCACATCGAAGGACATTTATAGGGTATTTTTAATTTCGGAAAAATGGTTCCCAGGAGTTCAACGGTAACCGAATTCTACGCGGACGAGGTACAAATCTATAACTGAAAGTCCATGTGGTATTCGAATACGAACACGTTATCAGAATTAGAAAAAGTGGTCGCCATTTTGAGCTTTTTTAGTTACTGCGGCCCTAGCTACTATGGGATAACTTAACCCCTTCTTATCTCTCTGACTAACTCATTATATAAGACGGTTTAACTTATCCTTGTGTCAACCTTGTAGTACCGGGTCGTTTCGGGTTTTCCGTAGAACGAAACGGAACCGTTTTTTGCCTGAAAAACGGTTTCCGAAAACAGTTTTTTAAAAACACTAGTTTTTTGTTACAACTTTTATCAATGCAAATCAGCGTTTGTGGTTTCTCGTGTCTCGCGAAAAGTAGTTACTGTTATTTAGAGACGGGAATTTTGTTTTTAGTCGGTCCTCATTATTCGTTCCATGCGTTTGTGAAGTGTCATTGTTAATTGACGTTAGTATAAAAACTGCTTTCCGTTCCAGTAAGATAATTTCATGGCTTTTTTCCGTTTTTTATATAAAAACTGTTTTTAAAAACAGTTACTGAAAAAAACGCCAAGCACTAACCTTGCTAGGGCCAGTGGACCGATTGCTTTCAAAAAAGCTGAGGATCGCCCGGTCTGTGTGGTCTCCGAATACGAAGCCGTTATCAGAATAGTTAAAAGTGGCTGACATTTTGAACTCTTTATTAATCGGACCGATTGCTTTCAAAATCGATTATGGGGGTCCATGGGGTCTTGGAATATGAACCCGTTATCGGAATTAGGTAAAGTCGACGCCATTTTAAATTTAAGGCACATTTCGAGTGTCAATAAGTTTACACATTAGTTTAACATCAATGACATATTATAAAAAGACACGTTATATCCATACTCAACGCGTTTTAAAAACGTGTCTTCGATAATCTGCTTCTTTTTTCGATTATTTTCGGCCAGTGCAGCTTTAGGTGACATTTGACGTGCGGATATTACACATTAATTTGGAATATGGCGATCATGTATGAACAAAATAAATGCAGTTTTAGTACTTCTATTTACGTTGAATGTACCTACAAATGAAATAAAGCATCAGTTCTTCCTTTTATTTTTTTGTAGCATTAGGAACCGACATTTGGCTCAAGAATGGCTTTTTGAGAACATTTTCGATAGAGCACGACATGTGTTACTCGGCCAAAAGTCCGCGCATGACTAATTGAAAGCAACCCAAATGGGTTACTTTCTGGGTTTAAATTTTGAGCTTGAAAGACGCATCTTTGGTTTTTTAATATCATTGTTTATCATGCATTTTAATTATTAAATTATTTACACAAAAACATAACCTTAAATTTTCTATTCAATCTCCTCAATCAAGTAGCTAAAAAATTCAAAATAGCGAGCAATATTTTGAAAACGGATTCTTGTTCGGAGACTACGCGGACTCACAGATACCAATTTTGAAATTAATCAACTGTGATATAAGTACACAAAAATATATTACTTACAACTACAACATGCTCAGAGTTCAGTACAAACACAGACCAAATACCTACCCTAAAGACACCGCTTAGCCTAACTTTTATTAGTTAAAAAGCTGCCAAACTTGCAGAGCACGCGGGGTTTTTAGTGCTGTGATTGGTGCGTTCGCAGAAATGCGCTCCCCGCACCTGCCTGCTTATGGATTTTTGACTGGCAGGGGAGGTCGCCCGGCTATGTGGAGTCTATTGGATATAATGTTAGTGAATACAAACGCCTCAGTGTCAGCTGCCATGGCGGGCGGTATAGTGGGTATGGCATATTTGCTAAAACAGAGTTGATGACTTCTTCGCGTTAATACGCATGAGACACTGGCCGTTCATAGAAAGGGTTAGCTGATCGTCCAACAGCATTGTTGAAACAGTATGCAATGTATATTCAATTTTGGAAGTAAGTTGTGTACCTACTTATGTTCATAGTATGTCATTCATACTTTGAACATAAGTACACAAATTACTTATTCAATTTTGGATTTAACTTTAAGTATTAAAATACCGGACAAGTGCGAGTTAAACTCGCGTGGAGAGGGTTCCGTTCCGTACATGATTATCTGAAATGTCCTATGTTACTTTAAATATCATAAACTTCGTATAGGTTGTCCTGTAATCTTAGTAGATTAGTTATAGATTCACTTTAAGAAATAAATATTAAAATTAAAATAAAACAAATATTTAAGGGGGGCTCCCATACAACCAACGTGTTTTTTTTTATTGCTTGATATTAGATAATGGCACGGAACCCTTCGTGCGCGAGTCTGACTCGCACTTGGCCGGTTTTTTTTATTTCCTTTTGAGGTGCGGAACCCTAAAAAGCAATAATTTCATTCTCTTTTTGTCTTTTCGTTGTTCTCAATGATTGATATATTCATAGGTTTCCATATCCAAGGGAACCAAAGAACCCTATTACCGAGCCTACGACGTCCGTGTGTCAGAGGTAGGGTTGCCAACTATTTATTGGCCAAATATAGTATTTTCCAGTCAAAATTTACATGGTACGGAAGTCTCGGTGCGCGTGTCCGATTCGCACTCGACCGGTTTTAAGAATGAAATAAATTATACACTTCGAAAAGAATAAAAAATATTGTGCAATATATCCTACGAATAAATTTAAAAATATAGTAGGTACATCAGTTATTTAGAATCCCGCATACCTTTGCTTCACATGGCGAAACTTTTAATATTATCCGGAGAACGGACAATAATATTGTGCCAGCCATTAGGTTAGCCACTGACCTACAATATAACTGTGCTATATCACTGGTTCCACAATTATATTGATCGTCAGTAAATGATATTGACGGGCAATATCGACTAATGACGATCAATATAATTATGCAACCAGTGATATTATTACACAGATATATTGTAGGTCAGGGCAAAGGGTCAGGGGCTAGCCTAACACACAAGTGTAATTGCGCAATTATATTGATCATCTGTAGATCGCATAAACCTTAATAAAGGATTTTTAATTGACGTATCAACTGTATGTACATATTTCCTCTTAAAGATTGTCTCCATCTTAAAATAAAACGAGGCCCAATTAAATGATTTTGATGGAAAAATCCTGTTAGATTTATAATAGCAATAAAATTGCTTAATACATTTCTGCCTTTTCTTTTTTTGCAGCACTGGAAAAACATATCAAAGTCAAAACAAATCATTTCAACCAATCGCGGATGTTCAATCTGTCAGCTGTGTGCAGTACGTCATTGCTTCTGATTGGTCACTAATTGCGGCTCTGTCGCGCCTCTCCGACCTTATAAATATCAGCGCGAACTCGCGCCGGACCTCTTTTCCACAGTGTTAATTCAGGGGATATTTGTCAGGTTATTTTGTGAGCTAACTCTTATTCAGAATGCCGGAAACATCCAAAATGAATGGATATACGAAAACTAATGGACACAGTTATGATATGGAAGATGGATCAGTGTTTCTCTTTACATCCGAATCGGTCGGTGAGGGTCATCCAGGTTAGTTTCAAATCTCCAATATCAAATGCTGCAGGAATCATGTTACTCGAAAGATGGCCGCCCTAGACATGCGCGCAGATAATTTACAATATTATGCTCCGTTGAGTAGGAACTTGATGAATTAAACTATATGGCTTGTCTGCAATGTATTGGGTTCCACGGCCCCTGTCCACTACAATGTTACATCATGAGCGCCAGACAATTTCATTTGTCAAAATAGTCGCAACACGTGGTCAGAGCCAAACAATGATGAAATTAACTACTCTTATTTTGCTAATCGACCACATTGTCAACAATGACCCATGCCATGGTTCAATTTCCTTTCAGATAAAATGTGCGATCAAATAAGTGACGCCATTCTTGACGCGCATTTAAGGCAAGATCCTGACGCAAAAGTAGCATGCGGTAAGTGCAATTTATCGATTTTTATGCGTAGTATTTGTTTGAAGTACAATTAATGTTTACTATTAAATGTCACAATATTAACAGAAACTGTCACAAAAACTGGAATGGTCCTGCTGTGCGGCGAAATTACATCCAAAGCCAACGTAGACTATCAGAAGGTTGTCAGAGATACTGTCAAGCATATTGGCTATGACGACTCATCCAAAGGTAAGAAACCTTAATTGTTAATCAAGGATAACAAATTCCATAGTAGTAATCAGAAGCTATGTTGGCACTCTGCCAAATACTAAAACAAAAATTCAGAGTATCTAGGACAATCTTGAAAAAAACTAAAGTGTATGTTGTTTTGATAATTGCAACCTAAATGATTATTTCCTGCACATTAGGTTTTGATTGGCGCACGCTAAACTTATTAGTGGCTATTGAAGAACAGAGTCCAAATATTGCAAATGCTTTCCTATCAAGAGAGGAAATTGATATCGGGGCAGGAGATCAGGTATAAATTCAAATTGAGGCTGCTGCACGAACTTCTGGGTTTCAAATAATTGAGGGTTAATCATCAAAAGCGGCTAGTTTTATGATGTGCATGTAAGAAGAAACTGTCATCGGGATGTCACTATTACACAATATTATAAACTATGTACTACTTTAGGAACTCCATCCTCCCTCAAATTCATATAATTTATCATACCAAACAGTCTCCTGATGTGTCGACTCTGATATTGGTGAAATACATGTCTATTTTGCCAATATCAGAGTCGGCTTTCATGTCTCTTTTGCATATGAAATGAGACGCCAGCCAAGCCGGGAAGCCATTAAAAAACGATTCACTTCAATGATTTGTTTAAACAGACTGGATCATAAAAACATTGCTAGTGCAACAAAAATATTGAGAACTATCATCTCCTGTGCTAAAAATTGTCATAGATCACTGATTACAATTGATATTTTGCACATTAAAGTTTTTGTATAAAGTCATAAGGGAATTAAATACATTTCGCACATTCTAAATTTTAAATTAAAGGATCTCATAAATATCATACTAATGGGCATGTTGGGACCAGGGTTCGATTACAAGACGTGCAGCGTCATGCTGGCCTTAGATCAGCAATCCCCGAACATAGCTGCCGGAGTCCATGAGAACAGAAACGAGGATGAAGTAGGAGCTGGTGACCAGGTAAATGTCCACCACTGCTTGACTGGGTCTCATTTATCATAATTATATGTTTATTCGCATGGTTACATTCATTCTCACTTGGCGCAATTTTCCATTAGTCCATATTAAATTTAATATAATGTACTAAAATACAAAAAATAGAAAAAGAACACAAAATTTAAAAAATGCTAACGTTAACTTAAACTTTTGGCCTGATATTTATTTAAATTAATTTAATGACTAATTAATAATGTGGTTTGTGGCGAATGAATAGTTTAAATGTTTTGATTCCTTTGTACAATGTATTTCAACTACTATTTAAATTAATATTATATTACATTGTGAACTTTTATTAACAAAAACGCAATAAATAACTATAATAAATCTAACTAAACCCTCCATTACTGCACGGGGCATAGTGCCCAGGACGCTGGAGGCGTTTCCGCGCTGCAATGCTAGGCTCACCCTTTGAGCAAAAAATTATACCGCCCTGGGATCGCCAGAGATGCCGACTAGCTTGTCAGACACTTCCTTGAAAAACTTTTTAGTGTCTGACAACCACGGCCAAATGTGTCGACCGGCCAAATGTGTCGACCGCAAGTGCAGCAAATATGTAGTTATTTTAGCATATTTGCCGCACTTGAGGGTCTGGGCGTGGTCTGCGGCGTTGCCTGGGCGAGGAGCGCAGACCTTTATATGTATATATCTATTTTACTATTAAATTAATTCAAATCAATTACCGAACTCATTCGAAAAGAACATGTAAATTTTCATCACTTCACATATTGACTTTACTTTCTATGCAGGGCTTAATGTTCGGCTATGCCACAGACGAAACTGAGGAGTGCATGCCTTTGACTGTGGTGCTTGCCCACAAACTGAACCAGAAAATCGCAGACTTGAGGCGAAATGGAGAGTTCTGGTGGGCCCGCCCTGACTCCAAAACACAGGTAACATATCTTACTAGTTATTTATTTACTAGATTTTACCCACAACTTTGTGCGTGTGGAAATGTATAACTATAATGAGTTATCTAGTAACTGACTTTTTAAATTAAGGATTCTTTCCCTCAAATCTCTTCCCACTCTCATTAGGCACGCACAGAATTGTAGCAAAAAAAAAGTTAGCATATAAGGTTAAGCCGTGAAAACGTAACAGTCAGGTAGAGTTACTTTCGCATTTATAATATTAATATGGATGCATTGTAAAGTCATGTGCATTTTAATTCAGGTGTAAGTGTTGGTCATAACTCGGTCGTTGACGCCCTGCAAGGGCACATAATAATGTCTCGGGGCACATAATAATGACTTACACTAACACGTAAATATTCACATGTCTTATTAGAATCTTATTGGAATTTTTAGTGGCCTTTCTGTGCCCATGACTTTGTTTGCGTGGGATTGGGATGAAAAGTATCCTATATTATATTCCAAGATGTGATCTATCGGTCTACCGATTTCATCCAAATCCGTCCAGTCGTTTGCGCGTTATTGGGGAATAAACGTTCAAGCGTATCACTGACGTATTTTCACGTTTATAATGTTAGAAGAATTAAAAGGAAATATTATGTTACTAACTGTTTGCAATTTGATAGTGAGTTAACTTATGATTGATTGTTTAAAAGACAGTCTGTTATTGTAATCAATTATAATTATTAATAATAATACTTTGGACAACTAACATTAATCTAATCCCAAACTAGGATTTCCCTTTGTTATGGGTACTAGACTACAATTATTATACTTATCCATATCGGTAAATACATATACACTCTACCTATTTAAATATACGAATTGTTGACTCGTACCCATAGCAACGATAGAACGAGATTCGCAAAAGTTTCAAACTAATTATTGAGTGATGTTATTAAGCTGAAACCTAGATACGTCAACGAGTTTTAAAATACTTGGTCACCATACAAGAATGAAATTGTAAACAGTTGTATCAAAATATTTTATTTTAAACTGTTTTTATCATGTGATACAGCGACCTCAACGTGGTCTAATTGACCCAAAGCTATTTAATCATATATGTTTATTGAAGTTTATCATGTATGACGTGTTTTTATTTTTTTAAATATCAAGTAGCTATGATAAAATGGCCACTTAGTTGAAATGCTGTTAACTTTTGTTGGAATTACAGCATGCATGTTACGAGATTATGATATCATTAAAAAAAATATAGTCCAATCTTGTATAAACATTTTATGCTGTTAAGCAGATGACCTGTTACAAAGCGAACTTTAGTCGTTTATCTTTGCGTAATTGAGTGATTAATTCAATTAAAATAAATAAATAACTTTAATATATTTAGATAAACACCTATTCTGTGTAGTTCGCGTCACGCCATACATGTCATATGGCCGTCAGCCCTTTTTTACGTGACGCGACCTGTAACTCTATCGATGTCTAGGATTTCTATTCTTTATCCTGTCGTATGTATAGACTATGTTTAGGTCGGGTTTTTAAAACATGCGTATCACCAATTGTCAGACCAGTAATGTCAAGAAATATTGATTTATTGATATTTAGGCCGGGTTTTATAAAATTACGTTAGACCAAAGGTTGGATCAGATTTCATTTAATCAGTACAGTACCAATCAGTAGTTCAGTACCGACATTTGATCGAATGGATCTTTTTAAAATCCAGCTTTAGGCTGGATTTACAAAAATTTTACTTGACATTTAAAACCTGAAACCATTAATTATAAAACCTCACGTAAATCCGATTATTTGACTAATTGGTCTTTATAAAGCCAGGCCTTAGTGAGGTTTGTTTTTTTAACCTTAAGATAATTACCTAAATTCATATACTTTATTCAAAATATTATTTATTTTCTTAGTAAAAGTTAAATATTTATTGTTTCTCGGTTGCCATGGTGTCATATGACGGGCACTTCGCGGTTGCTTGGCGTTTTTATGTGCTACGACGATCACAAGTAATAAAACTGACACCGTCTGCGCCGACATATGAGAATGATCAAATTAATGTGAATGAAACAAAGATCACCAAATGCAATGACGTTTGAATTTCAATGTATACCTATATTATATTGTTGGTCACTTCACATCTGGTTAACGTTGCTGGCTCAACTCAGAATAATAATTATAGTATTAACGTTGTCAATGATTTCTATTTCACAGCCCATGATGGCTTTCTCTGGTCCAAGATATTGAGTCAAATTCAAATAGCATTCGTTCCAGAAACATTTTACATTTACAAACATTTTTATATCGCTATCTGAGGGTGTTTGCAAAGTAGCAATACTATGGGAGTCTTCGTCTAACATACTAAGTTAGAGTAAGACAGCTATAGGGGCCGGCTATAAATTGCCGTGAAGTTGCTCGTTAAGCAGGACCTTTGAGAGCTAATGGCTGCATGAGCCGTAGACCTCGCGACACAGTTAAGTTTGCCGTTGGAAAACTATTATTCCCATACATCGACATAGGTTGCGGTCAATTTACCAACACCGCAAATAACTTTGTAATCGCAAAAACCCTCATATCTCAGCCATTTTGAATAATTTCGAAAAATTTAATCGATAAAAAAAACCGGACAGGTGCGAGTTATACTCGCGTGGAGAGGGTTCCGCTCCGTACATGATTATCTCAAGTTTACTAGGTTTCTTTAAATACCATAGACTTTTTATAGGTTTTCCTGTAATCGGTAAAGAACTATTTTACATATTTTTTTTTAAATGTACCCCCAGTAGTTTCGGAAATAAGGGGGGGATGGTCAATTACCGTCTATTTTCCTAAATAACTCCCAAAGTATTATACTCGAAATTCAAAAGAGAATAAATTTAAGATCCTCACAATAAGCCCTTTCATTTGATATGTCACACGATATATGTGGCACAACTTTTTTTTTTAATTTTCTAATTTACCCCCCAAAAGTGGCCCCCATGTTTAAAATTCATATATTTACGTCACTCGTCCGTTTTGCGGTCACCAACTTACATATGTGTACCAAATTTCAACTCAATCGGTCCAGTAGTTTCGGAGGAAATTGGCTGTGACAGACGGACAGACAGACACACGAGTGATCCTATAAGGGTTTCGTTTTTTCCTTTTGAGGTACGGAAACCTAAAAACAATTATCGGACCTGGGGGGCTAGCACGACATACGACATGCCCCTCGAGTCGTTTGTCGCTCAGTGCGTCCCTTACATTTTTGACTAGTTTGACAGAGACGCACTGAGCGACACACAAAACCTCACTAGAATCGGTTGAGAAATACGACCTGTAGAGGAGACCAAATGGACCTCCGCCGGACACAAAAGCATTTTTGCCCGAGCTGAAATGGAGACGCTTCGCTCGCTCGGTCAATGAGTAACTCTGTTGATCTATTTATTTTTATAAAATTATTAAGTTTTAGATAAATTGAAGAAATTGGTCAAATCACAGCGCCTCCTTTTCTGAAGTCGGTCTAAAAACCCCACGCGCCCCGCAAGTTTGGCAGCTTTATTTGCCAGTATAAAGTTAAAGTTCGGTGTCTTTAGGATATTTAGTTTGTGTTATAATCATAGTTCGGTTCATCGTACCATCTTAGGACTAATTAATCGAACGTGGCCACAAGTAGTCTTGTGGCTCTGCCCACCCCATTAGGGAGTTCGGGCGTGATGTGTATGTATGTATGTATAATCATAGTATGTATTAGTAAAAATCCATATAAAATCATCATTACTATTGGCTTGTATTTTACTATGCAATAGGTTACGGGTTTGCTTTTTATTGCATACTCACACCGTCACACAAATCAACCAGAAATAATTTAATGACCATAGGAAAATATCAATCAATTGTTTTACGTACTTGAGTTGTATTTCATTAACAAAATTTCAAATTCAAGTCAATAAAATCGGATTAAATTGGAAGAATTTGGTCTTTATTCTAGCTAATAAAATGCTGACAATAACCCACTTAGATAGTTTGGCGAATACATTGCAGACTGATCTGTAGACCTGTACCTAAGTTTATTTAATTAGAACACTAAGTATGTTTTGAGTATATTTGAAATATATAATTTTATTTCAGGTGACCTGCGAGTACGTTTTCGCCGGCGGCGCCACCGTGCCACAGAGGGTTCACACCGTCGTCGTGTCTCTTCAGCACTCGAAGAAGGTAACTTGATCTCGTAATATCTATTACTGGCGAGGGCAAAAACCCATGTTCTTCCTACCTTTGAGGCCATCAAAAAGCTTAAGGGCCGGGCCAAACAGAACGAGTACTTAGCTGCGTCAAGGCGTAATAGCGTTGCGATCTAGTGCTTCGTTGAGTTGGTGTCAAACTGCGCGCGCTATTGATACGCGACGTCAGGACGCCGCGTCGTGTTTTATTACAAAGTTTCCATTGTACCCCACCATTGATTACTTCTGTGAACGCTGAGCGTCAAACATGTTTGTTTGACATCCTAAGTAAGCGACGTTATGACGCGCGTTAAGTACGCGTTCTGTTTGGCCAGGCCTTGAAAACTGATTAAAAATCATCATTCATCATCATTTCAGCCGTAAGATGCCTATGATTAAATTTTAATGTAAAGAGATCGAATTGCTTCTGCTCGAACAATATTACATTAAAATCTTTGCGCACTGTGTCGGATCATATTGATTACAATAGGTCTTAAAAATTGTATAAACATCAAACTTAAAATGACTTTGTTAATTATAAAAATAAGTTGAAACCGAGGTGGCTCTATGAATGGGACCCGAGTTGTAGTAGTCTAGTAGCCGGAAACGTGGTCGCTGACGTACTGCGTGTACGGTTTGGGCCTGATAAAAAAGGCTCGGATTACCACTGCGAGAACGAATAAGAAATATGGAGATCCGCCGAAGAGCTAGAGTAACCGACATACCCAAAGATTTGCTTAACTTAAGTGGCAGTGGGTGAGGCAGATTGCTCGTAGAACAGGCGGCGACCACGGACCTGAAGGTGCATCGTGGGCAGACTACCCACATGGTGGACTGACGTACGAGCAGCACAGATCGTTATGGACATCATTGTGGGAGGCCAATGCCCAGCAGTGGACGTTTTTCGGCTGAAATTATGATGATGATAGTAACTACAAATATAGTCGATCTTTGTAGCTGCTTATCTTTTTATGCCCACGCGCACGCCTGCTCATAAATTCTTGCCTCCTGAAATATTAGGTATGTCGCAGTTTTAAATTGCTTTCAAGGTCCTTTGACTATACTGATTGCGCTCGTGTAACTAGGTTATATAAATAATACTATATTATAAATCGATTTCTTGCCCGATAATTCATTATCTACACCCCTATTACGTAAAGATAGGCTATTCTAGTTCAGTAATACGTAGTTTGCTATTTTATCGTATAGGATTTCTTAAAGCTATGGCTCGGATTGAATAGGAGGCAGTGAAAATTCTTCATCGTGGTTGTATTTATTAATTAACTATCTTCTGCCCGCGACTTCGCGTGAAATTCGGAATTTTCCGGGCGAAAAAGTAGCCTATGTGCTATTCCAAACTCTAATGTATCTCTGTTCCAAATTTCATCCAGATTCGTACAGCCGTTCTGGCTTGATTGAGTAACAAACCTCCATCCATCCATTTATAATATTAGTATGATTAGTAAATCTATGAAACACTATGGAAGCTGTCTTAAAAATTTATAAAATACGTTACATTTTGCCTAGGACAACCGTCCAAGACGTAATTTCCCCAGAAAATTTGTCCCCTAAGGGGTTAAAATGTATCGTTCGTAATTTTTGAAATCCCATCGAGCACAGGGCTAGTTTGACATTTATGCCGTGATCACGTACGTATTATTATCCGATCGGTCGTAATGTTTGGCTTAATTTTAATAGATTTAATAACGCATTGTTAGATTATTAATGTTTCTTATCTAATGTTATGCTTTGATTTTGATCCGCCATTTCACCGGTAAAGTTGTTACTTATTTAAACACATTTTCGATCGAAATCTATTCTATTTATATAACTTTAGGAGTACTAATATATTTTATCTAAATTATTGTCGTATCATTAATAATCAGTAACACGTGATACCACAAATTTTGATGTATTAACTACATATATTTTTTACTTAATTACAATTACAGATCACCCTGGAAACTCTTCGCGACGAAATCAGGGAGAAAGTGATCAAGGAAGTGATTCCGAAACAATACTTTGACGAGAAAACCGTCGTGCACATCAACCCATGCGGTCTCTTTATTATCGGTGGCCCACAGGTAACTAACAATATTAAATATTAGATTTTGCCTGCGATGTCGTCCGTTTGGAATTCGATTATAGTTCCCTCAGGAACTTTTGAATTTTCTGGAAAAAAATCCTATGTTCCAGGATTTAAATAACTATATGCCAAGTTTTATGAAAATCCGTTTAGTTACGGAGCTGAGTGGTAACAAACAGACAGACGCACAAACTTTTGGATAATATAATATTTGTAGATAGGATAGGATATGCCTAACACTGAATCAAAAACCTTCCTTGTTAAGATTTATATTTACAAATTAATTTGTAAATGGATAAAGCTATACCCTCCAAGTAAAACGGCTGTCACATCCATGATGATGATGCACTCCTGTCATCCGTTATCAGAGATATAAGGCTCGAAGAAGAGAATTCTGTTCACTGCTATCTTGAGCGGCAACTTCCAATATAAAACTGTTTTTTTTTTAAAGCTTTGCAACAGTCGTTTCGTCATAAGGAGTGGTGGAGCAACTTTCTTGACAATTGATTGCTGCAATAGGCTAGTATCCTGAAAAAAACTATTTAGCCCGTCATTTACATTATCAAAAACGATTGAAAAGGTACTTTTTTTAGTCAATTAAACAAAAAATTACGAAGAAAGAAAGAAAGTTGAAGTTTCGCGTGACGTCACGACTTTGCACACTTTTTACCATTAAGTGACGTCATGAGCCCCCACTCCCGAACTTTGATGCGCGTTATCTTTGTCAATTTTGATTATACGTATTTTTAAAGCAAAAAATACGTGTTCAATATTTTTTGATAATCTAACTGACAGTTTACCCATGAAACATCCCTATTCAGGCTATCCTCAAAACTTTAAACTGTCCCTAGTAGCGATGTTATATATAATCTTAACCTTTTGGCCGCCAAGCGTGTCTGAGATGTAACACGAATTTTAACTTTAAGTCAAGGTCATGAAGGACTTTTTTACCCCGAATACGCTGTCACGCATAGTCGACAACGGCGGCCAAAAGGTTGAGAATAGCTCAAATTGCAGCAATAAATTGGCATAAACGTATCCCGTTTGCGAGCTATATCTGGTGCGCGTGTGTGTAGTCGGACGCGGGGCTGACGGGGCGCAAGATCATCGTGGACACGTACGGCGGCTGGGGCGCGCACGGCGGCGGCGCCTTCTCGGGCAAGGACTTCACCAAGGTGGACCGCTCCGCCGCCTACGCCGCGCGCTGGGTGGCCAAGTCGCTGGTGCGCGCCGGCCTCTGCCGCCGCTGCATGGTGCAGGTGAGCCGGCCACGTTCACACCTCGCGGGGCCGCATACCCTAGCAGGCGGATTTCACTTCTTACTTTAGGTACGCTCGGCCGTCGGGCAGCGCGGCGCTGTAAATCGCAGTAGGTCGCCGCTCGCTCGGTCGCCGCGTCGCGCGTCGTCGCAGCGATTACTGTACTTAAAGCGAGCGTTCGCGAAGGAGCAAGTGTTATGCGACAGAGAGAGAAGGCACGAGTAGGCATACTAGCTATTTAGTGTAGCCGTCACGCAACGTGGATCGACCATGGACGTTGGGATTGCGTATCCACGCAGTTACAAGATAAGACCACTACCGACCATTATATCCATAGGTAGGTAGGTAGAGGGTCATTAATTTCTTTATGAAAATTACATTACAAAAATAACATGTTAAAGATAATGTATTCACAAAAAAATCATCAGTAGAAACAGAATATTATAAAAACACCGTCTGGAAATAATTCTAGAAATAATCTAAATAGATATGTCTTTAAATTAAATTTCAAAATGTCACAAATACAATCAATAACAAACGAAAACAGATGTCAAAAAAATACAACAAAATAGAAACTAAAGAAACACTAATATCAGAAAATCAAAATGAAATAATAATTCTTCAACAGAATACACTGATCACGTCAATAAAAGTTCTTTCAGTCGACGACTAAATAAAGAAACTCTGCATAGCCGACATGCGATTGGAATCAAAAATCTGTTGGCGGCTATAGGCTTGGCAACGCATCATCTTGAAAACCAATCACAGCACTTAGGTAGCTTTATTTGCTAATAAAACTTGGCTGAGCAGCATCTTTAAGATATATGGTCTGTGCATGACAAGATCGGGCTCAGTAGTATGCCTATAGAAGAGGCTTACGGCCCGCAGTGGATAAAATTTCAATATGAAAATTACTTTGATCCTCGAGCAAGGCAAAATTGGGAACTTCTAAAACGACCAGCTCTCAAGAGCGTAATAGGGAAACTTAATGTAATTTATCAAATTTCTACCATATCCGAGAAACTAAAATGAAATTTTTCAGGTTGCATATGCTATCGGCGTGGCTGAGCCTCTCTCTATAACCGTTTTCGACTACGGCACGTCGCACAAAACTCAGCAAGAGTTGCTTCGCATCGTGCAGAAAAACTTTGATCTCCGACCTGGCAAGATTGTCAAGTAAGTCATATTATATCAACATTTTTGTTATCTATTTTAATAAAACGCACGTCTTCGTTGACCTTTAGAATTAAATGTCGAGAGCTGCCGATAACCGAGGTGCAGTATTATAAATATAAATCAGACGGGCGATTTGCGAGCGTGTCATTGAGTATTGATAAAAAGCAATGACGTCCTATTAATTATAATTAGTTCGATTTCAAATGGCGGCCATTAGACGCTCAATCTGATGTCGTCTGACAGACGCTTGACTGAGCATGCAAGTACGTGATTGACTGACCCACGTCAAAAATCAAGATATTTTGATTTTTGTCTTCCATTAAATATCAATGAAATGCTGTCAAACATCAGTCAAAATGAACATTAAAGGCCGGGGCAAACCAAACGCGGTTGCGGCGCGAACGCGGGTCCGCGCCGTTGTCGAACAGCGCGAGCGAATTTATCATGCCACACCAAAGTAGCCGCGGGACCGCGGCGGTCCCGCGCCGCCGCAGTGTGGCATGGTATATTCGCCCGCGCCGTTCGACAACGGCGCGGACCCGCGTTCGCGCCGCAAACGCGCCGCAACCGCGTTTGGTTTGCCCCGGCCTTAAAAACAATTGTATTCTCGGATGCATCAGTTAGATTACTGGGTGAATTTCAAAAAATTTATACGTAATTAAGGCGAAGTTAAGAAAAAGTTAAAAAAGTTCCTCAGCTGCCCTAACATGCATGGCACAAAGATAAATTAGAACCGTTTATCTCTAAGTGCGTCTCTCTCACACTAGTGCCGACGAAAGAGATAGTCATAAAGATAAACGGTTTTAATTTATCTTTGTGGCATGCATGTTAGGGCCGCTGTGTTACGAAAATTTGCAATACAGTTATATGCCTTATGGATACAATTAATAAGGTATATAATTGTATGGTTAATTTTCGTAACACAGAGGAACTTTTTTAACTTTTTCTTAATTACGTACAAATTTTTTGAAATTCTCCCACCAGCATATTCTAACTTTCATATCCTAAAACGCAAAATGCATATAACATTTGTACATTTATATAGTTACAGTGGTTTTGTAACACATCTGATTGCTTTTCTAGGGAGCTGAACCTCAGGGCGCCGATATATCAGAAGACCAGCACATATGGACACTTCGGGCGGGAGGGCTTCCCGTGGGAGACTCCCAAGCCACTTGTAGAATGACTTCAGACTTGAGCCCTAGTACATTGTAAATATTCCACCAGTATATAAAGCACTTAATCTACTTGTGACTTAGTAGCGAGGGCGCGGAGATTGAATTGTATCGCTGCTGTCTCTCTATAAACAATTAATGTTCGAGCGAGTCTAATCTCGCCTGTGGAACCGCACGTTCCAACGGCGACGGTTACAGTCGCCGGATTCAGTGTAATTAATAAGTATTCATTAGTTTAGACACATTAGACACGTAGGTTTAACACGGCATATCTGAATTTGAGTTAGTTCAGGGGTTTTACTGGGCAGTCCCCACGTGAAATTCGCCAATTTTTAGGATTCCGTAGTCAAACTGTTAGCTAATGAATTTGTGATTGTTATTTTATATGACCAGCAATTAATGAATTATGCCAGTCCATGAACGTAACTGGAGGTTATTTAATGTGTTAAGTTTAATTTAGAGAGCGGGGACTGCCTACAATCTCGAATGATTTTCCTGTGAGCTTTATGAAGTAAGTGCTATGATCGGTAGAGTCGACTACTGCCCGGCGGCGTCACAGCGCGCGCGCTGCAACGCGGTGCTGCGAGCGGCGCACACTACTTTTGATAATTTAGTCTTAATTAGCCATTTTACTTAAGTGACAGTGTACTGCCGTTTACAATTGATGATTATATTTAGCCAGTTTTGTGAGCGTAGCGTCCCGCGCAGCACCATTTGTGTTGTGTTTCCGAAAAGGTAAAAGGAAAGGAGCCATTTTGAAAACACTCCGACCGCCCCGAGGCAGTAGTGCACTGTGCATTTACCCACTTTATGATTATACAGATTCCGCCAGTAGGCTTAATTAGGCGAGGAGCTAACCGTACATTTTATGACATTAGAATTTAGAATTTTAACTATTCGTAGGTCGGTTAGTGGGTATTGTGATTATATGTTTTGATCTGTTTCAACTCGTTTAAAGTTTCTAATTGACTTACTGTGGATTATCGATTTATCAGATTGTGGAATTTAAACTAATTCATATTAAAATTGTGTTCTCCCGGCACACTATCGGGATTTGAAAATGAGTTTTATTTTTAACCATCACAACATTGAGTAAACACTGGTTCTGGCACTAGTTGAGCCAGGTGCCGACGATTCTGCGCGCCGCCTGCTTCGTCTGCGACATCCTGATGGTGTCCGTCATCTGCCAGTTCTGCATGTCGAAGCAGTGTGACGCTCTATGTACACAAATACAATTTATTATGATATTTTTTTACTATGACGATTGTGCTTGTGTCAAATTTCAAGTTTACAGTGAACCAATTTGGTTAAGAGGCACAAATCACCCTTTTCATGCAAAAGGCGATAACGATTTTCCCACTTTAAATGTTTACCGATTTAGACCAATTTTTGATAGGTTGTCAGTCGGAACAAAACGAGAAAGTCAAGTAATGCCGAAATTAGTTTTGTATGAGAATACTGAAACCACAATAAAACTGAATTTATTGATTATACTGAAAAAAATCAAAACTTATAGACCTAGATTTTATTCTGACTAACGTATCAAAAAATTTTGAACATTATTTGTGGAAATCGTTATCTCCTTTTGTATGAAAAGTCGTAGGTTCACACTCCTTAATATACCATTGTAGAATCTTATCACAGTAAAACAAGATATTTCACGTAATTTCTTGCGGTTAAACCTCTTGAACGCCGCAGTCGGGTACAGCCGACAGCAGCGACATGCCGTTTTCCATACATTTTGTCGGCTACAGCCGTCACTCGGTGTCCGTGGACACTTTCTCGCATTCAGCCGTGGCGTTCAAAAGGTTATGTAAATAATATGACAAGGTTGCATGTCATGTCACTCATGTTGACTACGATGCCTGCGTTGTGAAAAGGTTTCTTATTTGAAGTTCAGCGATTTTTAAATTCAGCGAACGCACTTTCGAATTGACCCCAATGTGCTATTTAATTACTTAGAAGGCAGCGATAGCTCATTATTACCAGTGCCAGATTAAGCCAGCGCGGGGCCCGTAGCAAATTCTGTCAAGAAGCCCTTGGTTTGCTTTAGTAATTTTTAATTATTTTTGTATATTGGGATACCGAAATATTAACATTGGCCTCTTGTATTTTAATTAAAAAACTATATACTTATACGCTCCTATCTTAATCGAAAAAAGAAATAAGCTCATGCAAGCGTGCGTGTGCGGGGCCCGTAGCATTTGCTACTCTTGCTAGATGGCTAATCCGGCCCTGATTGTTACCCCAGTGATTTATACCGCCGGTGATAGTTCAAAACCGAGTATGAGCAGTTTGTAAAATCCGCGTAAATACAAAAAGTAGCAAAATCAAGATTTCTCGCCTAACACGCTGCACTGATTTGATTTATCACAGATTTTTGTTAATATGTGCACTTACGTGGTTTTTACAAACTTTTCATACGCGGTTTTGAACTGTCACCGACACGTCCTGTCGGCAAGCCTCTCACAGTGAGAGGGACGGCGTCAGTCCCCAGCGGCCCTAACATGCCAGACACAAGGATAAGTTAAACCGTTTTATCTCTAAGTGCGTCTCTCTCACATTAGTGCCGACGAAAGAGATAGTCATAAAGATAAACGGGTCCCTTTGTGTTTTGCATGTTAGGGCCGCTGAGGTGTTACTGGTAATAAAACATTAATATAGTTGACATACAAAACTTATTTTACCTTGGCACTGTTATTGTAGGCGAGCCCTCCTTGAGGTCCCTATCGTAGACGCCTAGCGCGTGCCAGGGGTCGATGACCCCGTGAATATTGATGGTGTTGTTCACATCCGGCTCCAACCCTCCGAACATGAGGTTCGAACGCTCCACTGCATCGTATACGAATGCTTCATCAAATCTGAAAAAATATTATAGGCTGTACTTAAAGCTTGAAGCCCTCGCTACTCTTAGAATTCCACATTAAAATCCCTCGCTTCGCTCGTGATCCTATTCTAGAATCCTTCGTTGCATTCGATACAATATTTTGCCCTCAACCTACATATCTAAAAGACGCATTCTATCTTTTTTTGTCCCAATCAAATTCAGGTGATCACAAAAACACACACACACACATACTCTCTCGCACAGGTTAAATGGCACTGTATCGTATTCGTTACTGTAATAAATAAATAAACCCATTCGGTGCTGGACATACTTAACTTGTGTGCAAATAGATGGTTCAATCCACGAGAACGCGCCGCCGCACCACTTCATTTTACGTCTCACAATTGCGTAAATGTAGGTAAAATTGAGTGATGGGCGCGTCTTCTTGGATTAAAGTGCTCTATACCCTATATCTTAACGCCATTCATCATCATCGTCATCATTTCAAGCCGGGACGTCCACTGCCGGACATAGGTCTCCCCCAAAGACTTCCACAACGAACGCCATTATGAACTAATAACTACTCACTTCTCGCTGTAAGCCTTCTTGCAGATATCGACGTAGAAATCTACGCTGAGCCACACAAGTGGGTCGAATACTGTGCCAATCGTAGGTGCGGTCTGGAAGTAGCCGTACTCGGTGCAAGTTTGGTAATACCACGCTCGAGCTAGAAAAATAACGGTCCACTGCATCCTTGTTCTTAACCTTTTGACCGCCACAGTCGGCTGCAGCCGTCAGCGGATACAGGGTAAAAGAAGTCCTTCACTACCTTGACTTAAAGTTAAAATTCGTATTACTTCTCAGACATGCTTGGCGGTCAAAAGGTTAAGTAGGTACGCGAACAAGTACGAAGTCCTTTTATAATAATAGCTACGTATCTGCCGCGATTTAGCTTGATCATCAATATCTCAATTTAATATGTCTGATAGAATTTTCTCTTATTTATCATCATATCATCGGCTTATTATACTTCCCACTTCTGGGCACAAGCCACCTCTCATACTGCCGTGATTTTTTAACCTTTTGGCCGCCAAGCATAGACATGCTTGGCGGCCAAAAGGTTAAAAAATCACGCTGATAAGCTGCTGCTGCTGTGCTGATAAGTAACACGAATTTCAACTTTAAGTCAAGGTGACGAAGGTATTTTTTACCCTTTATAGCCTGTCACGCATAGTCGAGAACGGCGGCCAAAAGGTTAAAAGGCAGTCATCTGACAATTTACCGGTTTAAATAACATTATATTTCTTCCACAACATACTTAATTAGAGTAAAAAAATAAAAATGAAGACTGATTTAGCGATTTTCTCGAAAGTGAGTGTTGTCAGAAGGCTGCCTTTTAAAGAATCACTGCAGTATAGTCAAAGGGAATCATGCCCACGCGGGCCCAATGCGGATTGGGGACTTCACATAATAATAATAAATAAATAACTATCCGTATACACCGACATCACAAGATAATGTAACCAACACTTAGGGATGTTATTTATTCTTTAGATGTACGTAACTAGGAAAGATGAAGCAAACTGCTTCGTATTTGAGTAAGATACGAATTTAAGAAAGTAATCAGTCGTAACGTACCTAATTAATATTTTTTTCTTCCTACTACGCTTTAATTTCATCATAATAGCCTTAAATACTCAGCACAAAGCAGCCCTTATTTGCTCTAGAGCAAATAAAGTTGCATACAAATTTCATTATTACACTGTTTTGTATATTTTTTTAATTTGGTTGGTTGATCAAGAAGTTGACACCAACAGCTACCCAATCCGCCCATTCACAGTCCGACGAGACATCTCTTCTGTGAACTTACCGTTAGCAAAAAAAAAAACGTTGGCGTATGACAATTAATAGACTAGATACAAGATTTCGGTGAAAATTTTCGGATTTTCGACTTTAGCTTCAGAACCAATAGACCGATTTTAATAAATAGGGTATCTTAAGATTCGGGGAGAACGTGCGAGTGTCATAGGCTATATAAAAATTCTAAGGGTGCGTCATAACAGGTGCTAATATCCTTTTTACTTCGCTAGTTGGGTTTAACTGTACCTTTACGTTTTTTACCAACTTTTAGCAGTTAGAAAGAAAAGCAGATTATGCACCTCGCATCAAGTGATTTGTTATTGCGCTCGTGTTTTTAGAACCCTCACTAGCGTTCGGGCTCCAAATCAACACTCGGCGCAATAATGAATCACTTTCTGCTTGGTGCAACAATCTACTATTGTAGTGTCACCTTAGAATAATAGTGCCACTTACAATTAGATCGAGTGGCACTGTATGTAGCGAGTAGCGTGTCATATTTGATGTCCCAGCAGGCGGTGAGGCCCGCCGTTGCCGCGATGTATCCACCAATCTTTTCCATCGGAGTGTTTCCTGAAAAAAACATTCATTGATTTATTTGATCATACTTATCCGTAATGTGTAACAATAGTTATTTATACTACAAGTGCGGAAAGTAAGTGATTTTCGACGAGTGGGATTTTTATTCACAAGCGAGCGAAGTAAGCGAATCTATAAGTCGACACGTAATGTTTTACTATAAATTGTGCGAGGAAATAAAAAAAGTATAGTGAAAACGGCGTTTGAGTAACTCATTATGTCTATATTATTCTTATATTTCATAGAGAGACCACAATGTGCTTTGCTTATATTTCTTGGCTAATTCGTTGAAGTATGCCAACAGGACATTTACAGAAAATTTGCCGGCTTTCTTGTTTTCTTCCCATCGCAAAAAGTAATTTCTAGCAGAACTTGACATTTTTAGGAGATTTACACGGCTCGTCTCCGAACTTAACAAGAAATTAGTAAAACGGCGGACTAATTTTAAATAAATACGCACTCAGCATATCTTGTGCAAATCTGTCACATCGTATAGCAAAAAGGCACGAGCAATATAAACGTTCAGCCAAACATATTGAATGAATATTTAAAACGAATCTATTGATCAAAATCTAAATCAAGAGTAATTAATAACGCGTTTAATGAAGTATTAGTTTTATTGTATCTTTTATTATAAATGATGATCATGTAAATTTAAAGATTAAATTGTAAAACTTTTCTCAAATAATAAAACCTCTTTGAGTTGGGCTGACGAAAGAGTTAAAAATTAATAAAATTAAAACTGAATTTTCAACGGAGCCAAACCGGAAGAAAAAAAAACTGAATTCACTAGTGAAAAAAAGTCGCACTTTACGCACAATTTGTCAGCTTGCAAAACGCTCCTTACGAGCACATGCTTTGTAAAAATATTAACAGTATCAAGATTATCTTGGGTGCTTCTAAACAGCTGGTGTTATTTTATTACCGTCACTTATTTTATACATTTTAATTTAAAAAAAAAACTGAGTGCGAGTGTGATTATCACCGTGCCACAAATTATCTGCAATTTACCTACTACGACGTAAGCCGACGGTCCCGTAGGCACCTACACCTTACTTATATATATACAATTAAACGAGGGATAAATTCCCCAAACTCCTATCTCTAGGCAACGTCCAGTGTAAAGTTTATTCAGTTTTATTTAATTTTCTCATACTTACTTAAACCATAAATATTTGAAACTTCATTTAATTTTTCAGATAGACGGACACACAATACCACTTTCAAGTACGGAACCCTAAATATGTCACCTCTTAGATTAAAGAAACAGAGAACACACTAACACGTTGAACAAAATGAAGTCAACAAGTGAGGGTGCATGCTCTCACTGTAGTGCATGCTCTCACTGATTCGGATATTGGCTCCGCATAATGCCGAGGTGTCAGACACCTGCAGCCATAGAAATATGTATATAGTAAGGAACTGCGAAACGCGATTTTCGCGATGCTCACTTTTTTGGTGTCAAATGACACCATCGCACACTCGGTAAATATTGCCGACATCGGCGTTCTTATTACATTGAGGAAAGGTCGATTATTGGCTGATTCAAGCGTTTTGTTTTTGTGGTTCGTAGGTCCTAGCTAGCAATGAAAGAGCGATGAATCAGGCAAAATAAGACTGTGTAAATGTCATAAGAACTAAGACGTCGGCAATAGAGCTTCGTAGTTTATGCAGCGCTGATTTTCAGCCAGCACCCCATTACGCATGATTACAGAACCAAAACTTAGAAATAAACCACCTTTTGGAATTCCCTTAGACGTTAAACTAACCGTAAGTAGAGCCCAAAAAGTTGTTGCAGATGTTGGTTATCACGCCAGGTGACGCAGTCTGAACGGTCCCCGAAAATCTCCAGCTGATAAGACCCGAGAAGTAGCCCAATTCGTATACATCCTCATAGTCTAGCAGAGGCCAGCATAACCTGTAAGCAATATTTGCACTCTATACCTGTATTGTATAATAGTAGCGAAATACCCACTCAGTCACCGTCGGTGTAAACCACGAAATTTTTGCGGCTTTAGCTAGATTGACACGAGGATAAGTTAACCCCGTCTTATTTCTAAGTGCGTCTCTCTCACACTAGTGCCAACGAAAGAGATAGTCAGAGAGATAGGACGAGGTTAAGTTAACTTATTCCCGTGTCAGCCAATTTGTAATTTGGTAAGTTCGGTTACCTAAGTTCCTTTTAGGGTGCTACTAAGAAATGATTTGACGAACATTTTAAAAAGGTGAAGTGGGACTTTATCGTTTGTATGGGAAATGCCATTAGTGGAACTGTGGCGGGGCCGCCTAGTTTAATAAAGTTGCTACTAGTGTGGCGCACCCGTAGAATTCTTATATAAGTTAAGGCCCGGGAAAACCAAACGCGGCGGTCCCGCGCTACTTTGGAGTGGCATGATAAATCCGCCCGCGCCGTTCTACAATGGCGCGGGCCGGCGTTCGCGCCGCAAACGCGCCACAACCGCGTTTGGTTTGTCCGGGCCTTAACTAGCCTATAGACTTGCAACATTCACCACGAATCATATAAAAGCCCATTTTATTTATTAAAATAGGTTCAGTAGTAATAGTTCAGAAGCTAAAACGGAAGATCCGATTTTTGGTTAGATACATGGACTGTTAACCTTTTGAACGTCCTAGTCGCCTGTAGCCGACAGCAGATTTCAGTGCCCCTGACGCCAAGATATGCCGTTTTCCATACATTGCGTCGGCTACAGCCGTCGTCGAGCACTCGTGGCACTCTTTACCGCCTTTAGCCGTGGCGTTCAAAAAACTTTATAGGTATAGGTTTCCTTTCGGCTTCGCGCAGTCGGGTAAAACAGTTCTCTGGTTCGTAGTGAGATGACGCTAAAAACCGGAATGACGCTGCCATTCGTTTTAAAAGTATAACTTGACATTCAACGGCCCAAATTCGATACGAATGGGTCTTTGATAGGAATCTTGCTTCCTTCACCCTCGACAATTCCGCTTTTTAACCGACTTCAAAAAGGTTCTTCACCTGTACGCTTGCTCCAAGGCACGCCGTCCTTCTTCAGTCTTTATGGCATCCACGGTGTCCTGTATGCCTTGTCTTATAACAGCTATGCACTCCTCGCCTCCCTCTGATAGAAACGCTTCGTGTACGACTTCCAGATATCCTGAACGAGAAATAACCTTTATTTTTAGTATCCATTCACCTTAGTTATCATTGAATAAAACATTCATCAGGAAACAATCCATCCATGGGTTTAATCTGGAGCATGTACCTAGTCCCGTTATTATCTGAAGTACCTATTTACTGAAATAAACTCGCGTGGAAAGGGTTCCGTTCCGTACATGATTATCTGAAATTTCCTATGTTACTTTAGATACCATAGACTTATAGGTTTTCCTGTAATCTATAGCTAAATATCAATTTATTGTATTTTTTTTTTCAAAATTTTAGGTCCAGTAGTTTCAGAGATAAGGGAATGGTAAATTTTCGCTTATTTTCCTAAATAACTTCCAAACTACTTATTTCAAAAATCTAAAAAAATATATATTTGAAATCCTCACAATAAACCCTTTCATGTGATATGTCACAAAATGTAGTTTGCATAACTTTTTTTTATTTTTTTTTTCTATACTCCCAATAGTAGCCCCCATGTTTAAAATTCATTAAATTGCATTACGCGTTCGTGTTGCGGTCACTGATTTACATGTGTGTACTAAATTTCAACTCAATCGGTCCAGTAGTTCCGGAGTAAATTGGCTGTGACAGACGGACAGACAGACAGACAGACAGACACACGAGTGATCCTATAAGGGGTTACGTACCAGTAAAATCAACTTTTCCCTTAATAGGTCCGCTAGACGCCACGACCCCCTCCACTAAATGGGGGTACCGCTGTTTAAACCATAGCGCCATGTTGGCAGCGTAAGAACCTCCGTACAGAACGATCTTGCTTTCAGCAAACCGCGGCTGCTCCTTCAAGAACCTTATGAAATACGCAAGATCAGCAAGTGCTTGGTCCACGTTTAAAAAGCGTAGGTTCTCGGTCGTGAAGTTCCTGTAAAGATTTCCATGAATCATGTGAAAGTGGTAGGGCTACACCAAGGCGAAATTAAGCGGCTGAACTCGTTTTTTGTCGATAAAACGCAGGGTATGGTGTGCCGCTATACCCTTATAAAATAATAGAAAGCATTAGGTACATCAGGCGGAAATTGTCATGTTTCGGCTTGAAGTGTCCCTGTATATCCGTTTCTTACTCAATGCGTTTGTATCGACGAAGGCATCAATAAGTTACGTTTGAGGCGTTATAAGTAAGCAAGCAAGGGGTGTACAACACAGGACAACAAGGTCATACTGGCAGAAACCGATTCTCTGATTAATTTTATTCTTAATTCTTGTAATTTTTCATAGCTAATGTTTCGAAGATACTAATCCAGTGTATGTACTACATTAAGTTTACTAGCTACATTAAGTTTACATATACGAGTATGTTTATATCTTCTAGTTGTCATATTTGCAAGTCAGTCTCGAATAGATAAAATGCTTAGGTAGCTAATGGACGTATGCCTTTTATTGTCGGCTAATTCTTCTTACGATTCTGTGTTGTCCTAAAAGTACCTATTTAAGTAGGTACCAGCTAGTTGACGAAGATGAGCTTTTTTATGATCCCTATAACAAGATTTATCCTTTTTCTTTTTATATAAATAACTAGATATAGGTGCATAAACACTGAGTTTAAATTAAAGAATATATCGTTGTTATGATCAGCCTTTTTGTCCTAAGTACGTAGTCTTCTAAAATGTCCCTAGTTATCCAAAAAATACTAACGCATAAGGCACAGTCTCCCCGTAGTATCTGTGCTCGGTGTAGAACTGGTAGCCATGGTTCTCTCTGGCCATTTCGAACATGTTCCCGCCCATCAGCCAGCCTGCGTTGATGTCCCACTCCCCGCCGACGAGGATAAAGATCGGCGAGCCGGGACCACCGAAAAATTGCTCGTTGAACATGTAACGCTAGGAAGAGAGCAGAAGTTACTTGCTTATAAGATTTTTCTGAAATCTACTTTTTGTCGTACAGTCAATTTGCTACACACCTAAGCCACTCTAGTCTGATCTGACATAATCGACCGAGCGAGCGAAGGGTCTCCGTTTCAGCTTCGGCAAAAATGCTTTCGTATGTCCAGCGGATATCCGTCGGCTGCCCATTTGTTCTCGTCTACAGGTCGCAGTTCTCAACCGATTCTCGTGAAATTTTGTGAGCAGGTTCGATAATTATATAGAATTTTTTTATCGATTCAGTTTTTCAAAAATTTTCAAAATAGCGGTGATATGGTGGTTTTTGCAATTACAAACTTATTTGCGGTGTTGATAAACTGACCCGACTAATATCGATGTATGGGGATAACAGTTTTCCAACGGCAAAATTAAGTTTGTCGCGAGTTCTACAGCTCACGGAGCCACTAGTTACATACATAGTTGACAAAATATGAGTACACTCAGATACCGTTAAAATAAAGGTGCAGCGTCCCTAGTATGCCAGACACGGGGATAAGTTAAACCCGTTTATCTCTCTAACTGGCTGCAAATAGTTATTTTTCATCGTGGTACGTACTTCCTGTGACACTTAGTCCAAAATAATAATATGTTGAATTAGAGACAATATTGGGTCCAATTCGAAGCAGTGTCGCCTAAATTTTAAATTACCTAAACTTAAAACAAGAAACGTCAAACTTGATTCAAGAAGAAGAATTCAAAACATCAAGCCGTGAAAATCGAGTATGACGTTCTAATTTCAAATTTAGAGACTTTCAAACTAGCGAACACACACCATTAAGAATGTATCCGGGTTCTGCGGATTAAAATGATCCACAGGCATCGAGATGACGGTCTGAAAGACGTTGCGCGCGCTGAGCAGTGTCGTGTCGACCGGCGGCGGCATGTCGACGCGGATGGGCGGCTCGATGACGCGCGGATCCGGAGTCACCGCGCACGCGCTCGCTGCGCTTGCAATGATCAACCATAACTGAAATCGGAAATTTTAATATTCAAGAGTAGTTTTTGCTTGCGCATTTTTCGCATAGTTATGTTATGTCCTTGGGAAAAACTTGAGCTGCCGATAGAATCGCTAGAAACGGATTACGTAAGAGGTACAGGGCTTGTATAGACATAAGTAGTCTAACTAAGACTAAGGTAATACTTACGGCTGCACTCATAGTCAGATAATTGGGTAGGTCCAATACGAAACAGTGTCGCCTAAATTTAAAATTCACTAAACTTAAAATAAGAAAGGTCAAACTCAATTTTGTATAGCACCAAGCTGTCAAAATCGAGTTTGACGTTTCTTATTTCAAGTTTAGCGACTTTTAAATTTAGCGAACACACTTTAGAATTGGCCCCAATTAATAATAAGAACTACCTACTTCCTTTTTCAAAATTTCCATGCAGAATCTTCACAGGAATATGTTAATCGTTGATTAATTACCTCTGAGTTGCGCCATTAGGTAGAGTAAAGAAACCAAGAGTAAGTAACTATTGGTAACGACCGATATATCATTTCTTCGTCACTTTTCTTTCCAATGCAAACATCGCAAACGCTCACTTTACAAAGTAATGACGGAGAAACCGATTTGGTAAGTAACCGATCGATTTCTGTATCAACTGTGTCGAATTGAGGATGGGGTAAAATGCCTAGAAAATTGCTTTACCTATGAATCATTTCATTTATAAAAAATGTATAATATGCCCGTCTTCAAAAAACATTTCCCTCTCGCAGCTCTAGTGAAAACCCAACCATACGCTTTCGCCCGATATGACACAAGCGGTGAAAGAGTAAAACATTCCAGAACCCCGGGCTGGATGATTTCAAAGGAAACTAGCATCAAATACTTATATAAAACCAGTAGTGGTAGAGCCAAACTGCAGTAATCCTCACTAGATGATTACTGTTCGAATGGGCCGGCTCGACCGGGGTAGTACCACACTCTCACAGAATATCGTCGTAAAGTAATAGCTTGCTATTGCGTTTCGTACGGTGTGTGACGAGATCCGGAGGCCTATTCCCTCATCCCCATTCCCCATCCTCCCTAGACTGGCAACGCATTGGCAGCACCTCTGATGTTGCAGATGTCCATGGGCAGCGGTGACCACTTTCCATCAGCTGGGCCGTCAGCTCGTTTGTCAGTCAATTGGCATAAAAAAAAGTTAAACTGTTTTTACTCACCATTATCATGTTGTTAACAGCGTGCCACAAATTCACAAACACATTATTAAACTACACGAGTGTATTTGATTAATTTTAGTAATTATGATAAGTTTTACCGAGATTATCGCTATCAACTTAATTCTTATCTTTACTAATGAAGATTACATAAAGCAGAATATCTGAATACATTTAATACATTACATAATACATTTTTAGTTGGATTAAGTACCTAAAGACCTACTTCAATAGTTCGTTAAATTTTTCATGTTTACGTGATTTTTCCATTGACCTAATTATGATAAGAGCTAGGTGAAGAATGTCCGCGGGAAATTCCTGCTAGTCTACAGCGTTACAGAATACTTGAATCCCATCAAAAACATACAAATGTAAAAAAATATGCCAAGCCTCGTATCCTCTATCCTACAACCCCTACGCCGTAAAAAGTTATGAGATCCCATGGTAGAACCAAGTCTGAGATGTTCTTATCATTTTATCGGCAATTAAACTATTTCGTTTTGAATTCTTTTTATTTTTTATCAAATGACCAATATCCATATCATTATTATACATATTTTTTTTTATGTCGATCGTCTAACAAACGAGCTGACGGCCCACCTGATGGAAAGTGGTCACCGCCCCATGGGCACATCAGACACCAGACACCAGAGGTGCTGCCAATGCGTTGCCAGTCTAGGGAGGATGGGGAATGGGGATGGAATGGGGATGAGGGAATAGGCCTCCGGATCTCGTCACTCACCGTACGAAACGCAATAGCAAGCTATTACTTTACGCCGATATTCTGTGAGAGTGTGGTAGTACCCCGGTCGAGCCGGCCCATTCGAACAGTAATCATCTAGTGAGGATTACTGTTTGGCTCTACCACTACAAAAACACTACATCTTCGTTTAATATAAAAAAAGTATTGTGACTCGGCAATCGCACAGCACAAATATGACGCTGTAATGCGTAATAGATAATTGTTCTCAGTTTCATATTTTTCTGTGGGATTGCCAAGTCACGTTTTTTTTATATATTAATGTTTGAATGTATGTATGTAATACAAACAAGCATTGCTTTTAAAAATAATCAAACGCCTTTCCAAATTTACAAAGCAATTTTCTTTTTGCATCATTAAGTTCCTACCTACCTACCTGTATAGTCATCTAAACGCAATCCTATATTGGAATAAATGTAATAGGTTGGTACATGAAATAACAGTACAAAGTTATTTGAAACCTGGCTCAATACTTAGTCTATGCTATCTATCTATATTAGCCGCATCTTTAACATGGTCGTCAATATGAAACCTTAAAAATCAAGTTTTTGGTAATGTCAGACTTTTTCCTGTGTTTAAACCAATGACCTACCTCGATGCCAAATTTCAAATTTATATCTCTGCTAGAAGTACCTTAGAATTTTGATGGTACATAATCAGTCAGTGAGTGAGTCAGTCAGTGACAAAATAAAGGAATTTTGACTTGTGACATTTCTTTAACTATAATAGGTGGAAACTTGCAGTTATGGAGTTAAGGTAGGTTCAGTGAGCACTCTTCGTAGCTAAGATTTCAGATTTCTAGATACCCTCACACCAAAGATACAGGGGGCTCAAAAGTTCTGTGAATTGCTTCGAGAAAAGGATGGTATGCCGTGCCCGCGTTGTTCCGTCGACTTTTACACGCCTTGGTGGGGAACTGCCGCGCCCCCAGATAGAGTACTACTATTTAAAAATCCATATAAGTAGGTAAGAGAGACCTTACGCTATTAGGTTACGACTATATTTTATGCACAAAAGAAAAAACTTGAAAAAAAAAAAGGAAAATTATAATCCACCACCACCTGGACTCGAACGGGGGTCTTCTGGCTTCGGAACCGATCGACTTCCCAAACCGATCTAATTCCAACTTTGTGAGTAGTGACGAAATTAACCTTCGTATTCAAATGATATTGTAGCAGTTTTTCATTACCGGAAAACACGGATAAAACAACGTTTTCTTAAAATGAAACCTAGCTATATCAATTTATCGCCCCCAAAACCCCCTGCATACTAAATTTCATGAAAATCGTTGGAGCCGTTTCCGTGATTCAGATTATGTATATATAAAACTTTTTGTCAAATAGATGGCGCTTGCGCGATCGTGAGTAAACTATATCGATGGCCGATATCATCCATTAACGACCAATAAATACAACCGTGCAAAATCACTGATTGTATCATTGATCGTCATTAGATCATATCAAATAATGTAGGCTAGTACCTAGTCTACCCGACGCGCAGCGCCATCTGTTGACAATTGTCAGCATCATCACATACGTAGTAGCTTCTAAGTAGTCTGTGGCCATGACACCGTTGTTAAACAGACTGTCAAATAGATGGCGCTTGCAAATCGCGTGGTTTTTTATTTATTTTTTAACGAAAACGTTAATTTTAATCTATTTTTGTATTTTTAAGACGAATCGGAGACAATCAGCTTTACAATGACATTTAAATCATTAATTTTGGTAAAGAAATAACGGAGATCTTGAGCGTCTTCAAAAAAATACCTTTTAGAAATAATATATGATATTTAGTGAATATTATTTATTAAATGCACGTCAGTGTTAACATTTATCTCCATAAGGCTGGCTGCAATCCCCAGCTCCGCAAATCAACTTCCCACTTCCGCGCCCCTCCGTACGGTACGGCTGCTGGCCTAGGTAGTTACCGCTGCAAATAAAAAAAAAGCAAATATACGCGTCGAATTGAGAACCTCCTCCTTCGGTTTTTTTGAAGTCGGTTAAAATAGCGATCAAGACCCAAAGCGATTAAGTACGACCCCAGCGGCCGCGACCCTAACATGAATGCCACAAAGATAAATTAAACCCGTTTATCTCAATGACTATCTCTTTCGTCGGCACTAGTGTGAGAGAGGCGCACTTAGAGATAAGAACGTCTATCTTAACTTTGTGTCATGCATGTTAGGGCCGCAGAGGGTTCCGCGCTACGATAACGATGATTACATCTACGTAAAAAGGTGATACTAACGAAACCATTTTAATATTCATTTTTGATTACACCAACAATATTTTTCAACGTGTTGATAAATTGAAATTGTCCTCTAATGTAATATTTCATTGACAGTAACGTCAGCGTGACGTCTATACCACCGTTAATCATGGCCGAATTCAGAAACGCCATTTAAGCATTTGATTAGATATTAAATAGTTAAATGTCCCTCAACTAGTTGTCAACCTATACCTAGTCACTGAAACGTCACTTTAATTAAAGATCAATTTGAGTGGCCTTTCTGAATTCGGCCAATAGTCCGTTAATGAACCATTGCTACTGCTGAGTTTCTTGCGGCGTTTCTTCTCAGCAGATTTCACCTTTCGAAGCGCTGGTAGCTTTAGACATGTAAAAGAGCCCATGTGGCCTACTTGCAAACTAAATATTTTCATTTTCATTTTCATTTTCATTTTCATTGGCGTGTTCCTATTCCAAAATTTTGGGGAGGACTTGAACCCAAAATTGGACATGGGCATATGCGGCCCAAATAACTTTGAATTCCCAGCTTGCCCCACATCTCGGGCGGACAGCCTGCCTGAAGGATCTGAGAAATACCCAACCTGGGTTTATCTAAGATAAGTTATAGTTAATTACTTCGGTCCGTAGTTGCAGACGACGGTGAACTTGTTCCAGCCTTCTACATCATGTTTCGAGATGGCGCAGCCGATGTGGGTAGAGTCTGACCATACCATCTACACAAAAATACATGGTTAGTATGATATAGGACTTGCTATTGCTATATTAAATGTATCCCGTAAAACAAGCACCAAATTAAAAGCCTTTTTAGGGTTCCGTACCTCAAAAGGAAAAAAGGAACCCTTGTAGGATCACTTGTTTGTCTGTCTGTCTGTCTGTCTGTCTGTCTGTCTGTCTATCTGTCTGTCTGTCTGTCTGTCAAGACCTTTTTCTCAGTAACGCGTAGGTACAGGTATCAAGTTGAAATTAATATCAAATACCCAGGTCTGCAATCTCCTGAAGCTGTGAAAAAATCGACCTTCTAAGTTAACGCAATCAAAAGATACGGCCGTTTATGTCACATATTTTGATACTTTCAAGGGAATCCAAAGGGAATCAAAACCTATAAGGTACTTTCCGTTGACCTAGAATCATGAAATTTGGCAAGAAGCAGTGTCTTACAGCACAAATAAAGGAAAAAGTCCGAAAACCGTAAATTTGTAACTACATCACATAAAAAAAAAAGTTAAACGGAATAACCTTTGCAAGGTTGTATCACACTCGACGATTGCACGGAGATAGGAGATTACGAAAGTAATATTTGGCTTATTTCATAGGTACGTTGTAAATGGTTACCTCATTGTTAAATGCAATTTTCTCATTTTTAGGGTTCCGTACCTACAAGGTACTGTTTCTTTTCAACCGACTTCAAAAAGGAGGAGGTTCTCTATTCGGTTGTATTTTTTTTTATGTTTGTTAACTGAGAACTCCGTCATTTATGAACGGATTTGAAAAAATCTTTTTTCATCCGGAAGGGTAGACCTCCAGTTTGATCCCGTTGTAGTCAAAGTCGAGGTGTAATGAGAGGATCTATGAGGAATTGATGGAACTCCTCAAATATTATAGGGACGCATATTGCAATTTTAGTATTTTCTCTACTAACTCAAGCAGTTACATTTCGAAAGCATTATTTGGTGAAGCGGAACTGTTGATGAAGACCATAGATGATCACCGGAACTCCTAAATGACAAGTATTTCACGGGTGGCGATTCGATTTTTGTGTAAGGTTTAGAGGCAAAATATGTTCATGACAATCCAGGTGGTAAAATAGAACGTCGATTAGCATCCTTACAACTTGGATAGCAACAGTTTGTAAATGGTGATAAGCAATTGGCATTATGCTATTGTTACTTGATGTAGTACATGTGTGTCGTTAAATCACATGATAGTTAGCAAAAAGTGAAAATTAAAACAATACTTTTCAAAGGCTAGTTGATGTCGGTTTTGTTATTTTTGATAAGGTAAGTACGGAACCCTCGGCGCGCGAGTCAGACTCGCACTTGACCGGTTTTTTATAGATAGACGAAGGGCTGTTGTGTTTTTCGGGACTACTAATATACAACCGCCGGCGTCGTAGTCTTTACGAATATCATAGGTCGAATAGGGAGAATGGAGAACCCCCTCAGTCTTACGTAGTTTCGCTTAATCTTTGTCTGTCTGACTACCTGTCCCAGCCATAAAAATAACTAACCAAGATCTTTACATTCTTTACTAAGTATTTGTTCAGTTCTAGATATATTATGTAGGTACCTACATAGTTAACGAATACAAAGTTACACAACAAAATTCGAATAGAAATAAGAAAGAGTAAAAGTAAGTGTTAAATTAACCTCTATTTAAATATGTCTCGAAAATTGGTTATAATGACTGAGATTATTATGTTATGACATCACCCTAATCTTATAAATGAGTAAGTATGTTTGTTACTCCTACCTCGCGCTTCAACGGCTGGACGGATTTGGATGAAAGGTATGGAGATAGCTTATACCTTGGATTAAGACGGAACGGAAAATACAAAAGTCAAATAAGTATAACCGAATTCCACACGCACGAATTCGCGGGCCAAGCTACTTAACTATATTGTAGAATTACTCTCCGCTTCTTTCGCCTATACAATTGGTTCCAAACATCCAGAAGAAAGTTCTTAATCATATTCGTATACTTCGTAGACCAATACTAGAACCATTGGATAAACGAGTTGAACAATGTTAATTACGTTGTTCTGAAAAAACATTATTTTACGCTACCTGAGTGTAATGCCCAATCTGTGGGCTGCCTCCAAAGTCAGAAGCTTCCAATGACCTAAATGAAAAATCCTTGTGCTCTTCAAACCAGGCCTCTAGGGAACTGTCCGGATCCAGTTTGTACGAGCCTTCTGTTGTGCTGTACCAGTATAGGTTCTCACCAGTTGAAAACCTTCGAGAATCTTAAGAAAACATACTTATTAAGAAACGGAACATTTCACTATCAGCTATCAGCAGCCAATATATACGGCTCACTGAGGCCCTAACATGAATCACACTAAGATAAATTATGACTATCTCTTTCGTCGGCACTAGTGTGAGAGAGACGCACTTAGAGATATGACGGTCTATCTTATCTTTGTGTCATTCATGTTGACTTGTGCCCCATCGTCCAGAGGCCCTGATGCCAAAAAACCTGGGGTCCTAACTCAACTGTTTAAGGTGGGAAAAATTTTAGGTAGTTCAATACGAGGTTTGCTAGTCAGGGTCCGGGGGGCACCTGAGCTAGGGGGCCCCGGTGCACGGCACCGTTCTAGCCCTTCAGTAGCTACGCCACTGATCGTAGCCGAGTTGGGATTGACACGTGAGTACTAGCTATATACCGTGGACAAACAACTTCCAACTGAGCTATGGAATCAATTAATGTCATAGGATCTTCGCAATCAGTTGTTCAACAACGGTTTCGCTATACCCACTGACGCCGTAATTTGTCAGACTTATTTTGATTATTTCATGTTTAAATTCGAGCAATTGGAATTTAAGTTTTTAGGAAAGCTTACATACCAACTGATCTGTCTGGATTGTGAGAGGAAGGGTTCAAAGATGCCCAGTGAGCTGCTTTGTTTGCTAATTCGTTATCCCAAATCTATAAAAAATTCAACATTAGAACTACGAACAAGAGCAACTAAAAAATTTAAGATATCAAGTCGAGTACGAAATGGTGGTGTACCTAACTGGTTCCAAAATAAGTTCAAAAAGAATTGTATCTACACCCATATCATAGAACGTCCATAATGTAATCGAAAACCGTAGGAAATGACCTCCATTATGACAACCTGTCCTGTAATGTTATTACAGTATTGATTTTAGTATCGTAATGGTCATAACGATACCGATATGAGCTACAGTCCGGCGCGCCACCGTCGCCGCAGCCGGATGGGCCCCATCGTCGCCGTGTCGCCGGTTATAATATGTGTGTAGATAAAGTTATGAATGCAACTCGGCATAATTTCGCCTTAAAACACACGTGCGATCTTATAATGAAACTCGCTTAAAAGCTCGTTTCATAAAACCGCACTAGTGTTTTAAGGCCTATCATTATGCAACCGTTGCATAAACTATGATAATAATAGTCAGTAAAATATGAATACATTCAGTAATCAGTGGACATAAAAAGTACATTTCAATTACAACCTACCACAGATTTCATTTTGGTAGCAGCGGGCTGGCCCTGCACCTCTCCTTTGGCCAGTAGCAGCCGTCGAGAGTTGTGACCATCGACGAACTCCTTGATTTGGCGACACGACAAATCCAGCACTAGAACACAAATTGTAAACATTAAGATTAAAGCTTTAAATAATTAAGAATGTACTATTAAAAAGAACATTACGAACATTTGCCGTAAGCTAGGCCGACTATTGCCAAAACAACGATCACACGTAGAGCCATTGTTTCAATAACTGCCGCGTTCGCGAGTGTAGACTGTAATTTTCATAGTTAAACATTGGTATTTACGTTATATATACCAGGGCAAACAGTAAGTGAGTAAAACACACACGTCGTTGTGACGAAATTATACCGCAATGACTAATTAACAGGGCTGTCAACTAAGGAGAAACAGTTTATTATATTGTAAGGATAAACTTAAAGTGGGTTATAGAGTTGTGCGTGCTCGTTCACCTCGCGGATCGCTCCGGACTAGTACGATTGTGCAAATGTACTAGTTCGCTCTTTTAGTTCTTTTAGTACACTAGTACACTGAAATAATCTCTCTATGATCTGCTCCCGCCCGACTGGTCCGTTTCCTTCCCTTTTGCTGTCTTACTCTGACAGAGCCAATGTGCAGCCGTTCGGTCGGTCAAACGGATCGCTTCGCTTGCGCTGCTCGCTCCGCGCAATGTACTAAATGTACTAAGAGCAGAAACGTTACGGAATAGTTCGTTCTAGTACAGTGACGGGAATTCATTCCTTTAGTTCATTAGTACATGTACTACACAAGCCTAGTGGGTTAGTGCACCACTGGTAATTTTCCCTGATTCACCATTTTCGTTAATTCTTCAGTTTTCCTAATTCGTCAATGCCATCAAAATCGTTAATTTGTCAATTTCCCTAATTCGTCATTTTGTCTAATTTAAAAGTGTTCGATATTTTGAGGCTTCTGTTTGGTAGAGTCGATTTTAATAAAATAAAAATATTTTATCTACACCCATATCATAAAACCTCCATAGTGTAATCAAAAACCATAGGAAATGACCACTATTTTGACAACCAATTAGGAAAAGCCAGTGCTGCAATGTTATTCCCGTATCGTTTTTAGTATAGAAATGAGATTAAATTTGGAATAGCTGTCAAAACTCAAGTGGATCTCTATTCTAGTATCCATAGATGTTAAAACAGTTATTGATACGAAACGTCAATTCAGTATGTTTTTTTTAATATAAACTGCACAACATTTGATCTCGAGTGACATGAGAATAGAGACTTCATTCGTTTGTCTATGATTTAAAAAAAAATGGTCTTGACGGAGGATCGAATTGCGTATTATGTTGGTGTTTTGCTGAACGAAAGTAGAATTGTTGTTCAATTGAATAGAAAAAGTTGTTTGTAATTTACATTTTAGTTGAAAATATGAATAGTAGTCTTCTCGGAGTGTGTGTGATGTGAAAATGCGCCGGATATCGGAAATATGCAGCCACGATTGCAACAAATAACTTGTTGCCGGAAAATATAGTTTCTGAACCCACCATGGAGGATTTATAATATGTGTGTAGATAAAGTTATGTATGCAACTCTGCATAATTTGGCCTTAAAACACACGTGCGATCTTATTATGAAACTCGCTAAAAGCTCGTTTCATAAAACCGCACTAGTGTTTTAAGGCCTATCATTATGCAACCGTTGCATAAACTACTATTTCATAGGCAATATGCCGAAGGCGGGTTGTACTTATCTAACGTCAGTGATAAACCAGCACCAAAATAATTATCGCCTATCTATTGTACAGTGCATTATTTTCTTAATGTCTCTCGGTAGACTTCGTGTTTCGTCAGTCGTCTGATTTCTATCAGTTGCATTCGTTCGTATTCGGAAATGCGATGATTGCCGAGAGACATTATAGTACATTTTGCATCTAGGGGAATAACTAACGAGAGTCTATTAGAAGCCCGACGCCGACGGCGGAGGGCTTTTAATGACTCGAGTTTGTAAAGAAATGACATAAAAATTAGACAAATAGAAAATTATTTTATGCCCATTGTATACCGTGAATTACCAGTAGGTGGGTAGAATAAGCTGTATGTCGCGTCGGTTGCACGCTACTTCTATAAGAAAACGATCACCGCCGTGCGCAACCCGCCGGACCTAGCGCACGCCCCGTGCAGAAATGCACTTAGAGATAAGACGGTGTAAAGTTATACTCGTGCAACCTTGCTAAGGCCGCAGGGTCCTGAAAACCAGTTCGTTTGCCTAATAATTTCAAAGGGGTAACCCATTCGTTTGGTAACCCTTTCAAGCCATTTAATCTAACAGTAACATAACAAATGGTAACCCCTTACTAAATCTGGTTGGGTTTCGGTAAGTATTCCATGAATTAACCGCTTAGCGTATGACTTAGGGAAACCCCTTCGCTCATCATTCGCCGCTCGTGCGGTTTTGCCTATTTCTAATACGTATATCACAGCGGCCCTAACATGAATGACACACAGATAAATTAGACCCATTTATCTCTATGACTATCTCTTTCGTCCATCGGCACTAGTGTGAGAGAGATGCACTTAGAGATAAGACGGTCTATCTTATCTTTGTGTAATTCATGTTAGGGCCCCAGGAGTTCTATAGTTCTAGTTCCATATGGAACCATCGATAGGTACATATATTATGTAAATGTCAAATTATTGATCCCAATAGTTCCATATGGAACTAGATACTAAGTTTATTTTTATTTTTTCTACCACAATGCAATTATAGGTATTCATAATTACATAATTTTTTACTACATTACGAAGGTATGCCAACACTTCGCTCGTTTAAAATTAAAAAGAAATAAATTTAAATACAAATCCTTTCCAAATTCAATTTTAACGCGGTGGGTAAACTTTAAAACAAAACTAAATTTAATTTGGACTAGTTCCCTTTTATTTTTAAACGTGCGACTTATGGATAATCCGGCGCTGAAAACACCAATATTGAAGGAAATCATGTGCCTATAATATTAGTCTATGGAATATTGTATGAAGAAGTAGGTACCTATATAGGTAGGACCGTAGAGAAGGGGTGGATTTTGGGAGCGAGATGATTGATACAAGAAGCGACTAACGTTCGTATAACTGATCTATTTATAAATTAAATAATAATTGCAAAATTGATATGCCAAAAAAATATCTGAATTACCTACTTAATTGACCAAGTCGTACAAATTATATTAAATTATAACCGACTCTTAATTTAAAGCTTTACAAAACTTCTGGCGTAAAAGCATTCACACCCCTTATTTCACATGCCTTTTTTAACCGAGTGCGTCATCTCATTAAATGATGGACAAGCCAAAATAAGGCCTTTGAAAAATGCAGACAGCGTGCAAAATCATAATGACATGGACATGCTTTTTGAGCAACACAGTATCTTTATTTGTTAGGTCCGCGACACGCTACTAGGATTCTTCTGTTATCATATCACTGTCAGTCGTGGGGCACGTTCAGTTATCCTCGCAAACATGGTTAGGTACTTTGTTACGAATTGTCAATAATTAAAGCGGTCATTTTTAGAGTTCCGTACCCAAAGGGTAAAAACGGGACCCTATTACTCCTCCACTCCTCCTCCTCCTCCACTGTCCGTCTGTCCGTCTGTCCGTCCGTCCGTCTGTCACCAGGCTGTATCTCATCAACCGTGATAGTTAGACAGTTGAAATTTTCACAGATGTCTTTCTGTTGTCGCTATAACAATAAATACTAAAAAATAGAATAAAATAAATATTCATGGATAATGGTACGGAACCCTTCGTGCGCGAGTCCGACTCGCACTTGGCCGGTTTTTTGAATATGTTTTAACAGAAATGACTGCTACTAAGATTATAATCGTTAATAAGAGCAGCTAGAGGGATAGGTACTAGTGGATTTCCGTTGCCTATGGAATTTCAAGCATTTTCGAAGGCATCCATCATACGACCAACGAATCGAGTCATGCCAAGGCCATGCCATGATCATCGTGGCATCTAATAAAGCGTACTCATGCTTGTTTTCAAATTAGGTCGTAAAATCTTTTACAATTAGCCTTATTGTAACTCTCTGTGTACAAGGTTAAGCTATTAATTGAGATGTTTAGGGGGCATGTTCTCAACGAAGACACGGATAATGCTGCCATTGAGAGGGAACGCAGGGCACTGGCAGTAAGAGCGAATAGGTATGTTGATCCGCAGGTTAGCACACTGTTCCAACGAGGTAGGTCGTATTGCAGGTCGTCCTACACGTGGGCCCTGTGGATCAAATATACGAAGCGACCTTACAGCGCCCTACTGTTCAATTCAACGATGGATACAGGATGCTGTTGGAGTTACCACGAGCCTACTTCGAATCTTGCAGTCACCTAATATTTGAGATTAATTTTCACCCAATTATGCGAACAAAAGTAGCTAGTCTCGGACATGGAAGCAACAACAGTATCCTGAAAGAAATAAGACAACCTCTCTTGCATTCTTGGACGTCTCTTCATATACCGCAATACAAAACAATTTCACGCTAGTTTTATTCTATTTTTTAACATTTACAAACATATTCATGCTATGTATATTAACAAATTATGGAGCAGTATAATAACTGCATGGTATTGTCCGAAATAGTATTATTATGATTAACAAGAGAGGCTGAAATCTGTTCAAAATTCAAGTTTATAATTTGTTGGTTTCTGTGGTCTAGTCTCGGGTCGTATCTGACTGTCGGTCGTAGTCGACTTCCAGGAAAATATAACTAAAAGGAAAAAAAAAGGAGGACTACTACTTACAAAAGAACTGAAATCCCATCAAAAACATTAAAATGTAAAAAAATGTGCCAAGCCTCGCATCCTCTATCCTCCAACCCCTACGCCGTAAAAAGTTGTGAGATCCCATGGTAGAGCTTAGTCTGAGATGTTCTTATCATTTTAAATTATTTTTATATTCTATCAAATAACCAATATTTTAAGCCCATATCATTATTACACATTGGCACTCGCACAGAAAAATATGAAACAGAAGAATTATCTATTACTCATTATATTACCAGCGTCATGTTTGTGCTGTGCGATTGCCGAGTCACGATATTTTTTTTATATTCCTTATTACATTTCCTCATTTTATCACTGCTGCTAGTTTAGTCTCGTGTCGTATTTGGTGCCGATTTAGGTACATAGAAATAAAATTTAAATAAACATTTGTAAAAAGGGTAGCAGTTGATTCCCTTTGTTCTCGTCAGCGCAGCAACTGGCCCCCAATTCTAGGTGCATTCGAGATAATGTCGATTGCGAGATTAAACGTCAGATTCATATAGTTGTGTCAAACGACTGTATGCACTGACGTTTAATCTCGATTCTGAGATTATCTCGAATGCACCGAGAATAGGGGGCCTGGGCCGTAATTAAGTGACGGGAATTTTATTTAAAATACGGGCTTTGAGTTTTCGTTTAAAGCTTACTAATTACTGTATTTCCTTGTGTATGTATGAAGAACTTAATGAGAGTAGACGAAGCGACAGGTGTGTGTCAGGATCGTAGCAGGTGGAAATCCGTGGTCTCTGCCTACCCCGTTGGGAAACAGGCGTGATATGTGTGTCTATGTAGTTACCTACTTATCATATGTCAGTGGAATAGAAAGAGTGTTAAAAATGAGCCGTTCTACTTTTCAGTGCCTACAAATACGTCTCCAGTATGTTTTAAAGTAGGTAATTTTTTTATTACACAGGATAATTTTATATACCTACTAACTAACACGATTTTAAAATATTAAAAATAACGACGTAGGTTTTATCCACTGACCATATATGGTCTGTGGTTTTATCATCATATATACCTAATGTATGTATGTATGTGCACTCTTTATTGCACATAAGTGACAACAATAAAATTCTGTATTATGTCATAATAAGTGTAGGTACAAAGACAAGCTTATCCCTATAGTCGGGACGTTCTATCAGGTCCGATTTGACATTTGTTGCTTTTCATGCCACAATAACTTTGTGCGAACGTCTACGCAAGAAATCGAATTTTTTATATGTATATAAATTGAAGTATTTACGATGTTATCTTTACATTGTGCCGCTAAGTATCATTTATAAGAATCAACTTTCACATTATATTGTTAAAATACACTCCGAAACATGAATTTATCGAGGATTCATAATTTCATAGCACGACATTACAATGTTATATCTTACGCCTGAAACCTTAGTACTGTGATCTTTTCGGAAACAAAAGTAACCGATTATTCGAAAATATCAAATCAGTTATTACGTGTTATATCAGCTATTTTTGTGTCATTAAAAATACAAAGAATACCGAAGGCTTTTAATAGGTTAGACGTATGTAATGTAACACTAAGTAAGTACTTAGGGACATAAATAAAATACCCATTAAAAACAAAACATTAACATAAATTATCGTGACTGTAATTAAAGCCATTTAATACTCATTCTAATAATTTAAATGAATTTTGAAATAAGTTCTACTTAAAATACGCGACTTTATAACTACCTACTTAATCGATTCAAAAGCCTTACTTAGTGATATAAATCGATAAATCTTGAATATCGGTTTTTGCTGCTACCGATTTTTTTTCTTATTCCTACACGTGTGATCTTGGCAGCTGTCAAATTGGACCCCTTAGAACGTCCTGACTATAATGGGATCTCTTCCAACTAACCTCGGAATTGACGAGAGAAGAATGCGTGGATAGACAAACATTACAAAACAGCCAAAACAAAAACAAACAAATAATCATCATCATCATCATTTCAGCCGTAGGACATCCACTGCTGGCCAAAGGCCTCCCCCAACGATTTCCAAAAGGGCCGATTGCCTGCATCCAGCGTTTTCCTGCGGCCCTAACATGCATGACACAAAGATAAACTAAACCCGTTTATCTCTATGACTATCTCTTTCGTCGGCACTAGTGTGAGAGAGACGCACTTAGAGATAAGAAGGTCTGATCTTATGTGTGTCATTCACGTTAGGGCCGCTGGAGCTAAATGGAACATCCGATTTTTAGTCATATAGGACTGTCCATAGTTACAAATACAATGTTGCTTGTTGAAGTTGTAGACAGTTACATAAATATACGAGGGGCGGCTGAAAAGTTATCTACCTAGCCTATATGTTATGCGAAAATAATACTGGCCACTATGAGGTCGTGTTCACTGGTTATTCTTTTTTCAAAATCACCAACATTCATTTGTTTCTTGCTTCCCGCTTTTTTTGGGACTGGATTGTTTTCAAACCGTCGCAAGAAAAAAATTATCTGATTAAAATTGAGCAGCGTGCAGTGACAAAATTTCTCACTAAAGAAGGAAATACACCCTCGCAGATTAGACTGCGTATGTTACCTGTTTTTGGTGGTTCGTGCCCTTCTGAATTTACAATAAAGTTCTGGTCGAAACAGTTTAAGCTTGGCCGTGAGAGCCTTGAAGGTGATCCTCGTAGTGTGCGACCAGTTTCCGCTGTCACCGATGAAAATGTGGCCAAAGTGAGAAATTTTATTTTAGAAGACCGGCGAATTAAGCAGTGGGAGTAGCCAGGGATGTGGGCATTAGTAAAGAACGGGGCAATGAAATAATTCATGAACATTTGCACATGTCTAAGGTTAGTGCACGCTGGGTCCCTAGAATGTTGACTCCGTTTGACAAGGACAGACGTGTTCAATGTTGCGAGGAATTTTTAGACATGAGCCGTGGAAAAGAGGAGGAAATTATTTCTAGAATAGTAACCTGTGATGAGACTTGGATTCGGCAGTGGGATCCCGAAAGTAAACAGGAGTCATTACAATGGAAATTCAAGGATGAAAAGCCTCCTCGGAAATTTAAGGTTCGCCCGTCAGCAGGCAAAGTAATGGCAACATTTTTTTGGGATGCGGAAGGAATTCTGCTTGTAGATTACTTGCCGAAAAAACTACAATGAATGCTGAATATTATGCAGATTTACTTGACCAGCTCAGAGAAGCCATAAAAGAAAAAAGAAGGGGCCAACTCAGTAAAGGGATTCTGCTTTTGCATGATAACGCACCTGTGTATACTGCTCGCTTAACGAAGCTATTAATTAATGGAAATGGGTACGAAGTAATCAACCACCCTCCATATAGTCCAGATTTGGCCCCATCCGACTACTTCCTGTTCAGACTTTTGAAGAAAGAACTGAGGGGACGAAGATTCGTAACCGATAACGACATAAGGCTGCTGTTAATGACTTTTTCGATGATAAACCTAAAGTTTTTTTTTTTTAACGGGTCTTTAATATAATAAGTGTAATAAGTGCATTTCCCTGTCAGGAAACTATATTGAAAAATAAAAAAAAACTAGCCATGATCGTCTTTTGTCTCATAGTTAGGTAGATAACTTTTCAGCCGCCCCTCGTACATATTTGGAGTGCAGTGTTTTATTGTCACGTAGTAAAATTAGTCCAAAGCGATAAAACAATGTCGCGATACCATAACTGAGGGTGTCAAAGAAGTAAAAAAATTATGATCTGTTAGGCTAGCCACTGACCTATAATATAACTGTGCAATATCACTGGTTGCACAATTATATTGATCGTCGGTAGTCGATATTGATCGTCAATATCATCTACTGACGATCAGAATAATTGTGCAACCAGTGATATTGCACAGTTATATTGTAGGTCATGGCAAGCCTTAGAAAAGATGCGGAGAACCTAAAAAAAAAGTCAATTATTTTCAAGTATTTAAAATTAAATAAAAAAGTTAGTAGAAGTATCTGCGGCCCTAACAAGCACGCCACAAAGATAAATTAGAGCCGTTTATCTCTATGACTATCTCTTTCGTCGGCACTAGTGTGAGAAAGACGCACTTAGAGATAAACGGTTCTAATTTATGTTTGTGCCATGCATGTTAGGGCCGCTGGAGCTTTTAAATAATTACCTGCTCCACGTGTACAGGGAGATATCCTTAGGCATGTACGAGTATATCAAAAGCTTTCAAGGAAAATATTCATTCTGAAGGCGAGCTTTAAATGCCCAAGATACTATGTTCTAGACGATGACTCTGATGATGTTTCAGATACTTAACGCCAAATTATTTTAAGTATATATTATTTATTAGGTAATTAATTGTATGTGTTGAGATTTCCTAGTTTAAATGCTTATTTAAAGCCAGTTATTGATTTTTGTCCATAGGTACATTGCCGTCCACATGTAGATTTATCCGTACCTATAACTCAAGTGTTAATTATGATAACCCAGCGTAGCGCAAGTGGGCCTTTTGGTATTATCATGTAAAGTATGTAATATTGATTAAGTTTCATTTGAATGCAATAAATGCTATGACTATGACTGTTAAAACTCTATACCCTTCTTTTGGCTCTACGCAGTCGAGTAAACATCTAGATGAACACAAAAAATGTGTACATTCATTTAGGGTCGGATGATGGGAAATCAAATAAGAATTTACAAAAACAAATTTATTTTAAATAAATCACATTAATTTTCACTCACATACCCAAATGGAATCTATTCTGCTTGCAAATAAAATTGTAATTCGTCCTCAGATAAACACGATTAATTGATAGAAACAATTTTCATGTGATTTCTGAATAATAGGATAGGTACTTATTACCTTTCGTCTTCCGCGGCCTTTTGACTAACAGATGTGGCTTCACTGAGTTTTTCCTTATAATGTTTAGGGTGTGAATAATATTCATTTTTCTATATTTATCCTTTTGACCGCCACAGTCAGCTGCAGCTGTCAGTGGATACAGGATAAAAGTCCTTCATTACCTTGATTTAAAGTTGAAATTCGCGTTACTTCTCAGACATGCTTGGCGGTCAAAAGGTTAAACAAATTTACACCTTAAACCAGGAAATCATGTGAAGGCATGTTTGCTTCATATTAAATTATTTATCAGAAAACAGTTAATCCTCTATCTCTGCGGCTCTAGCATGCCAGACACAGGGATAAGTAAAACCCCTTTATCTATCTCTTTCGTCGGCACTAGTGTGAGAGACGCACTTAGAGATAAGACGGTTTATCTTATCCTTGGGTCAACCTTCCTAGGGCCGCAGATGCAGCTCTATAAAAAAAGGGAAAACCACGCCGGCCTGACTGATATCCAGCGGCTAGCAAGGTTGACCCGAGGATAATTTAACACAGTCTTATCTTGCATTTCTCTCACACTAGTGCCCAGTGGCGGCGCGTGAGGGTAAGCCGGTGCATAATTTCTTAACTCAAACATTATAATATTATTAATTACTTGTTGTATTAACATAAAAATTGCATATTACATATATTTTTTATATTTACATTATTTAATGAGTAATAATATGTTTAAAAATAGAAATGATACCCTGCTTACCCTCATGCTTCGCCTCTGCTAGTGCCGACAAAAGAGATAGTGAGATAAGACAGGTAGACCGCAGTAGACCTTGCTAGACCGCAGCCAAGAGGATTGAAGTCTTTATATAATTTTTTCATTAACTGGATTTATAGTTATGTATCTTGCTGCCTTTCAACCGTTCGGCTGTCAACTCATTCGTCGTGAGCGTGACTGAAATTTTCACAAAAGATTAACGCTCAATGTAAACCATACGGGCGGTTACATACACACATTAAAAAAAACTGAAGGGGAATTGAAGATTGTGTGTGGCGATCCATACAAAATCTATGGGAGATTTGAATTCAGGAATTCCGAATGGATTCGGGTCATACACACGTTTAGGTTCAGAACTGTCCCCTCCTGTTCCCGAAAGTTGAGGACCCTGAGACTTGATTTTGTTGCTTGCACTATATCCGCATGTAGGACATTAGGCATAGTTTTGGCCTGTATGAAGAAAACGTGAAATTAAGCAGTCGCTTTCGTTAACTTTTGGTCACAGGAGGGACAATTATTGTTTCTTGACGTGTGTATTACCCATTCATGGGCTCTCCCTAGTAATTAAATAAAATTTCGAACTGATAAATACTGTACGTATGTGATAGGACTATAGATTTGTATGGATTTGCCGCGTTCGAAATCCCGAAACGGAATTCTGAGTGTATGTGGCCGGCCAAAAAGAAGTATCTGGATCACATTTTGTTTTTCAAGCTTTAGCAATATGTACATGACAAATGAGATTCCAGCAGAGCAGTTGGAAAGTTCTGAAAGTCATAATACAGCACTAAAATTTCCAGAAGGCCTGCACTTATCCGTCATATTTTGGTATGTGTGATCTTGCCAGGAAATTAACGTATTATTATCACATTTAAAAATTATAATGGCCGTTTCTCTTTCTACACCAGTAATAGGATTGACTTTAGTTTTCCATAATTTAAGTTGCCTTAATCATTGGTCATTATGCAATTCCTGAATCGTATTGTTTCAGAAAGTTTAGGAGTTTTTGATAATCCGAAAAATAGTATGGGCAAATGAAATAATGTAAAACGAAAGACAAACCATTCATAGTAATAATATTTCCTACAGTGCATCAATTGTACAAATCTTAATAAGTACACCGGTTGCGACCAAGTTCTTTTTCTGGCGTATTCAGTTGTTCTGGGATTTAGCAGTTATTTTTTGACAAATACAAATAATAATAATAATATTCAAGAGTTTTGTTTTTCGAATACGCCTAGAGTTACCTCCGCTTTTCTTATAAGACAAATATCATTCACGCATGTCATAAATTAATTCGTCTAATTACAGCACACGAACAAATACACTGATATGATAATAATACTTTTAGTACAATGTCTTTGAAAGGCTAGGTTAAAATTAACGCTAATAGTGTTACAAAAACATCTAAATAATAACAAAAACGAAACTACGAATGTATCGAGTTCAATTCAATTCTACAACGTTACCGTCGAAGACCATTAATAAAATGATATTACTACAAAATTGATAGTCATTAATATAAGAAATCAATCATGATTTAATTGTGTGATATAACGGCAAGCAACATACCAATACATAAATACACCAATTATGTCCAGTTTATATGTTACATTTATCATTTAATTTTATTATTTAGAACGAATCTTCAAGAAAATTAAGACCATGTAGAACTATCGGTATGATGCCTACATTATAAAAAGTTCAAGAGCAAAATATATACGACACAGGCAGATCGGACTTAAGGATTACCGTTGGCGATCGGATTATAAACAATAAACACATGGAAAGTCTATTAAATTAATCGACACTGAATAATTAAATTAAATATTGATCACTATTGACCCGCATGAGTTTCATTCAAATCATTAAATTATTATTATAATACTCCTTTTGTTCTTAAATACACGGCTTTTGGCATTAACAAATATAAACTATGTTGAATAATGTCAATGAATTATTAGTGAGCACATAAGGGCAATGTATTTTTGATATACATACTACTCCAATAATTTCCATTAAATTAGCTATTCACTACTGAACAACAACATCTGATTGATGCAAAACTTTCGTTTATTGAGAAATTCTTTCACATGGAAAATGGTTCTTCAAAAACGTGTTCTGAGAACATAAGGAGAATAGTTTTTCATTTATCTATCCCTGTACTTGGATCAAACTGCAAATTGTTTGTTGCATTGAGAAATTATAACTTAAATTATTAAATTGAAACCTACTTACGCTTAAGTTTAAAAAAATCTACAAATAAAACCATTTGTAGAGTAAAAAAATAAGAGGAAAATACTTTCCACGTCTGATCAATATTACTAGAGAACTAATAAGGGGTCGTCCACAAATTACGTAACGCAATTTGGAGGGGGGGGGGGGGTCTGGCCAAGCGTTACGGTCCTGTTACGGTGGGGGAGGGGCCCCAAGGCTGGTGTTACAACCATCAAGGTTGGTGTTACATCACGATTTTATAATATTGCACAATGAATGTAAACAATGTAAAATCAAGAAATTATAATTATGTTATTAAGAAATGGAACCGAAATAAGTTCATGGATGATTATACCTCGCCCAATGTAAAAAGAGCGCCGAATTACCTGAATATTAGGCAAAAACTTTTTACAAAGCACCTGTTACGTAACGGAATAGAGGGGGGGGGCTAGGCGTTACGGTCCTGCTACATGGGGGAGGTCAAAAATTTGAGAATTTTGCGTTACGTAATTTGTGGACGACCCCTAAGTTATCGCATTTGTCTAATTGGTGCTCGGGCTGTCCGTGCCGCTGCCGCTGTTCTCGGTGTTGAGCGCCGCTTTAGGATTCCTGTTGTTTTTCTTTTGAGTTTTGCTGAGGGTCGCTACTTCCTTTAATAGATTCTGAATCTTTGTATTCATGAGATTAAATTTGGTCTCATTCAGACGGTCCTTGTTCTTTATTTCATTTCGAATGTCATTTGTATTGTTCATGTGTTGAGCTTTGAGCTCGGTTATCTGCAAATAACAAACAAATATGTAAAAACAAAAGGTATCCTACCATTAGGAAGCCATTACACGCTCAATCTAGATCGTGATCTGGACCAAGGTCGCGGATCGCAATTTTGTGATCCTATGTCGCGATCCCTCAATCCAACACCTTACACAGTCAATCTGGATCAAGATCACTGATCACGATCACGGATCTCGATCTAGATTGAGCGTGTAATAGCTGCGTTATAATACTAGGATTGACGTGTTACGAATTACATACCAGTTTATCTTTGGAAAGCAGTTCATTATCCTTCTGCTGGACCTTCTTTTGTAGACTAGCGATCGTTTCTTTCAGCTGGGTCATGGCAACAACGTGGTCAGAGCTATTTGGGTCCACTTCACCTGCAAGTATGTTTAACAGTCAAAATGTTTAGTGGCACATACACATCGCTCGTTGTGGCAGGTCTACTAGTACAGTATAATATTTTTAGGTTAGGGCCGTGGGGATTAAGGGCCGATAGGCTCCCTTACATCTCAACCTCAGTAATAGATGCAATCTGTGCAGTTACATGCACTGTAAGGTTAATCAAATTTTACAGTCTACTTGCATACCAGAACACCAAGCTCTAGCCTGACCTACAATGGACGATGACCGAAATTGGGCACAATAACAAGGTAAATAACTATGTTTTGGTTTCTACTGCATAGCAACCACCATTTTATTGTACAAAAAAAAATTAAAAGTCTAGTAGTTTCCAATATTAGCTGTTCAGTTGTTCATAAAAAATGCAACAAATAAGTGAGACAAGCCAATTACCTCTGTTACCTTGCATAGGATTCAACTTCGATTTCTTCTCTAATGGCTGAGAATCGTTAAGAGAGGAATCAGTGCTATTCATGGACTTCATCATGTCTGATTTACGTTTCTCCTTGTGACCGCTTTTTAATCTGAATTAGGAATAAAACATCATTAAACACAAAATATAATATTAATAAGAACATAGTTAGTTAGGTGTTATCACAGACAAAAGTTGAATCGAGTAAGTTATCAACCAGGAGCTATGGAATCATCCGAAAGCAAACTAAATGGATCCGGAAAGAGCCAAAAAAATGTGTGCTAATAAACACTAATAATAGAGGCAGAATTTACCATAACAGGCAGAAAAGCTGCCAAAAAAAGCCTTTTCCTCCCACCCCTCTCCGCCTCTCTTAGAACTTGAGAAGCGTATGCATCTCCCCCTCTAAAGTAAATTCAGCAGTATTGGCAATTTAGTCACAGGTCGACGTCACTGGCGCATTCTTTGCAGCGCGACAATTACAAACGACGTGCTATTAACCTTTTGAACGCCCCAATCGGCTGTAGCCGACAGCAGATTTCCATGCCCCGATATGCCGTTTTCCATACATTTGCATCGGCTACAGCCGTCGTCGAGCGCTTGTGGCACGCCGTTATCCGGTTACGCCGTTAGCCGTGGCGTTCAAAAGGTTAAAAACCCTTGCCTATCTATAAATTGCTTCCCTACCGCTTTTATTAGACAACTAGCTGGGCCCGCGACTCCGTTCGCGTAGAGTTTGATTATCGTTATTCCCTCGGGAACTTTTCAATTTTCCACGATAAAAAGTAGCCTATGTGTTAATCCAGGGTATAAGCTATCTCCATTCCAAATTTCATCATAATCCGTCCAGCCGTTTTAACCGGAAGAGGTAAAAAACATACACACACACAAACTTTCGCATTTATAATATTAGTAGGAGGTAATTTAATTTTTAATGAAATACAATATTCCTATTTCTATATAGTATGGCCAATACTGCTGTGCACCTCTCTGAGGTATGCGCGGCGAGGTGGGAGCGGGGGAAAAAAGAGCATGAGTTCACATGAGATCAATACACGTCGGACAAATCTTATATAATCGGAAATCTTATATATAATATTTTAGATACTACTATTTATTGTCCGTCTCGCCGCGCGCATACCTCAGAGAGGTGCACAGCAGTATTGGCCATACTATAGTCAGGACCATCTCCTGTATTCAGTCAGATCAAGCCACAGGTGAATGCCACATGTTAGCCACGACTCACTTGTGCGCCCGGTGCTTGTGCTTGTCCACAGAGGAGAGGTGTTGCTTGGTCCGCGCCAGGGCCCTCTTGAGTGACTGAGTGCAGAGCCAGCATAGCAACTTTCCATCCACCTGAAACGAAATATTCCACTTATAAGAAACCAAGTCAGAGCAGTACTCACACCCTGAGATTTTCGTACTTTATGAAAGAAGTAAACGCCTAAGTAACGTTAAGTAAAAATCTATGTGGTTATATCTAACTTTGTGGTTGTGTAGACAGAGCAGGTGGAAAACTGGTTTATTTCTATTCTATTTCTTTAGAAGTAGTTAATTTCGATAATTTCAGGTAAACCAGACCAGTCACCTAGTCTGTCAGTATGAATTGTTGAAACACTTCGAAAGACATATTATTCCATCTGACCAGATTTTTTTGGTCACATACATTCCCAGGCGTGTGCACAACACTCACCAAAGTTTCATCGTAATCGGATAAATGTTATAGGAATACATAGGGGACGAAAAAACAAACATGCACTTTCTCCACGTTGTCAACGTCACTCGACTTATTTAGTGCTAAAAATGATTTAATTTTCTTTAAAAACTTTCTCAATTATCCTTAACTTTTTGAACGCCACAGTCGGCTGTAGCCGACAGCAGATTTCCGTGCCCCTGACGCCACAATATGCCGTTTTCCATATATTTTGTCGGCTACAGCCGTCACTCGGCGTTTGGGGCATGTCTTCCCGCAAACAGCAATGGCGTTCAAAAGGTTAAAAATAATTTTATACTTCAAGGCCACATGTCACCATACCTGTCCAACATGGAAAGGTGTATAAATATATGTCTTTCTTTAACCTTTTTACTATCATCATGGCGGTCAAAAGCGCAGCGCTGCTTGCACTGCTCACACGCCACTGCAGGACCATACTTGCGTTCCGAGTTAGCACAGCGCTGGCATTTATTGCCTGTAAAAATAAATAAACTTGTCACATGTTCGTTTTTAACCTTCTGAACGCCACGGCTAAATGCGTATGCGTGCCGCGGACGCCGAATGACGGTTTTAGTCGGCAAAATGTATGGAAAACGGCATGTCGCGGCGTCAGGGGCACGAAAATCTGCTGTCGACTACAGCCGACTGTGGCGTTCAAAAGGTTAACAAATACTATTTATAGTAAGACTGTACTATCTATTACACCCTAGCCTAGTAACTAAAATAAGTAGGTTAAACGCTAAATGCGGTTCAAAACTGTCACCCAGTGCCTTGAAAGCATACATATGTGCGTTTAGCACATATATGGCAAGTCTTGCCTAGTAATTTGACATGACACCTGGCGAAATCTCGGCGGGGAAATGTTTGACCACGAATGTGTGTAAATCAAAACCATGTTATGTTACAAATGATGTAACTAACATTTCCTTATCAAGATAAAATAGTTAAGACTGCGTGAAATTACCAATAAATGCAGCTATGATGTTACAATATTCACATGCCGATGGCTTTCCATAGGCCTTAACACTGGCTTCACATTTCTTGCATATTGAGGATGTGTTTGATTTACTGAAAAGAAAAAGATGGTATATATTATTTAAAGCTTAAGGAGACAGACTACCAATAGCACAAATCACACTTTTGATACAACCGGAGAAGACGGTTTTTCCCCTTTAAATCTTAACCAACTTTTAAAAAAATTTAATCCCCGACCTAAACAGTGGATTGTAGGTTTAACGTGTGTATCCGTGTATCTGTCATGTCATGTCATCATCCGTTTGCGGTATCGCAACTCGCAAACGGATGAACAAATTTTGATTTAAAAATATTGTTTGAAAGGTTAGATACGAGGGACGTTCAATATATTCTCGGTATCGAGATGTTCCAACCTTTTTTAGTAAACTTTTTAATACTATCCGTTTTGTTTCACTCATAAGCAATAAAAAGACATAAATATGACAGAAATATTTCATAATAAATATTTTATATACACGCGATAATTCATGACCGCGATAATATATGTCAAAAATAAGTGCGAGATGGGTGCCACGAATGCTGACGCCGCTTCAGTGTCGAACGCGTGTGGAATGTTGTACAATTGTACAGAGTTTTTGGAATTGTGTGGCGAAAATCCTGACGAAATAATCAATAGAATCGTCACAGTAGATGAAACCTGGGTTCATCACTATGACCCAGAGAGTAGAAAAGTGTCAATACAGTGGCATGTTAGAGGCTCACCTTGCCCCAAAATATACAAGGGCATGCCTTCAGCCGGAAAGGTCATTTTTTGGGATTGCAAAGGGTTCTTGTTGATTGACTATAAAGATAAGTCGGTAAATATTATAGGAGGGTACTATGCTAATATTTAAAGACGGCTGAAAGAAGCAATCAAGGAAAAATAGTTGAGTGAAATTGGCAAAAAGCATTTTACTCTTATACATGACAATGCCCTGCCCTGTTCATAGTGTCGAGTCACCAAAAAATAAATCACCCACCCTATAGTCCAGATTTAGCACCAAGTGACTATTATTTGTTTTCTTATCTAAAAAAGACCTTCGGGAAAACAGTTTGGCTGATGATGAAACTCTGAAGGCATACCGAGAATTTATTGACACCCCTCATAATATGATGTCAGTCATGTTAAAATCTAGGTTTTTTTATTGATTTTAGATAGGATATTAAAGCAAGGTTTTTTGTATGAAATCAGTAAAACAACATTTTTTTTTATTAACTTGTGAAAAATTCTGCCAAATGCGAGTCCAACTGTATCTATAGATTTTCCATTCGTGTTTTTTCCCATTTCGCTTGCTTGGGAGGTTACCGCTGCCCAACCCACCCACGGAACCGCAGCTGACGTTCACGAGGCTTCATATCATCTCACTGAAGCATTTTACGACTTATCGTCAGTCGAGAGTCATGGAAATCTGTTGCTGGCTCACGGACCGAAACATGTGACATAAATAAACTACTGGGTGTTTGCTCTATAAGTCAAGCATATGTATGCGAATGATATGGATTGGTAAAAATAAGTCACAGCTTCTTTTTATTTATGGGGTTAAAACGTTTACATGACGCTTGGTGGAGAGCTCACATCAAGAAAAAAAGAGACGAGCTACACAAAAGGATGTACTGGTTACTTAAAAGACAATCTGCCCTATCAGTGCACAATAAAATAATCTTATAGAAGCAAGTCCTGATACCAGTTTGGACTTATGGTATACAACTGTGAGGGTGTACCAAAAAAGCAATCTTCGCATTATTCAACAATTTCAAAATAAAGTACTCCGGGAAATAGTAAATACACCTAGGTACATAGGAGCAGAGACCACCACCGGGACCTCAATATAGAGGTTGATCATGTAAACGTTGAGGCAATTCAGCTCCTTGATAATACAGACATAGTGAGAAGACTCAAAAGAACTAAACCTTTTGAACTCGTGTAGTAAAAAAATTATTAGATGTATTTAGTGTAAGTGCTACTTGATAGAGTACACAAGAACGTAGTGTCTTCCCCTTAACTAGAGACTGTAAGAAAAGTGCTATTGGACACATTCAAAATTCAATTTATTTTATAAAACTAAGTAATAATAATAATGAGCTAATAAAGGCTAATGAGTAATATTATTTTAACTTAGGGCCTGTTTCACAATCTCCAAGTAAGGCGTTATTTGGCAGATAACGGAGAATTTTATATGACTTACTCGACAGATACATTTTACTAGGACATTGTGAAACAAGCCCTAAGTTAAAATAATATTACTCATTAGCCTATTTGGCTAGATTGTAATTATGGTAGAGTACATTAGGGGTCATCCATAAAGCATGTCACACCTTATGCGGGGGGAGGGGGTCGACGCAGTGTGACATTGTGTGACAAGGGGTGGGAGGGGTCATACATTTTATGACGTCACATTTCAAAATCTAATACATCTAAGAGTTAAAATGCCAAAATTGAACTATTAACGAAAAGCTTGAAAATATTTCCAACTCTACCTGTACTGTATGAAATTATAAGGGTTCAGTTTTTAACATTAGCTATGGAACCCTGAAGACCTTTAAACATAGATATTGTTCAGGTTGATATCATGTCAACAAAGTAATGAAAATTGTGTGGGGTAAAATTCCACTGCACCAGGAAGTGCACTAAATGGATGAAAACCAGCAAAATCACCCTATTTGGTATTTCATATTCTTAACTTAAAATTAAAATATAATCTCAATATATTTATCTTTCATTAGAGATTTTTTCAGAGGCAGATTGTAATGTCATTTTTTGACCTCAATAGTAATGTTCAGCATATAAATTATGAAAAATATTGCCTCTTAATAACAAAAAGCATTGTATTTGGCAGCGGGCTCTGACACTGACCTTGTCTGTTGAAACTCCGACCGGCAGTACGTACACTTGACGACAGGAAACGATCCGCGACATTCCTGGAACAGTCAAATGCGTATATTATCAACGTGCGTCATTAAATGACTACGTAGAACTTCGAACATCTACTATCAAGAAACCTTCATTTTCAATTGCATTAAGATATTTCGGAGATAAAATCAGTTTTAGTTTGAATACCTTGCAAAGTTGTTCTCCAGGAGACAATTCCTCGAAAGGATGTCTTGAAAAGCAACGGGAACAGGCGAACATAGGGGTGGATGCAGCTGAACTCATCATGAACAACGTTGATTGAAAGATTTAGATTGAAAATAGAAAAGTCAAAATAAAGTGTTTTGGTGACGCACTACAAATACTTCAAAAGTTATGTTTGACGACGTAGTAGCAAAGCGATCTCCCTACTGTTTGACGGTCGCCATATTGGATGGCGTCAGCTGGCGTTTACAGTCAGGGTTGCCAACTGTAAAACTTTTTTCTTCATACAAAAACAGCAAAATAATCTCGCATTTTGGCTTGTAAACCTACGAGGCATGCAAATGTACGTTATTATATTATATGGGTGCTGTGATAATAATATCTCAAAGAATGAGTGCCCACACATTACACATCGCGGCTGGCCAGCCGATAGGGACGCAGCTGGCTGGCCAGCCACGATGTGTAATGCCTTTAGAAAGGAAATACATTTCGTGGGACGCCAGATACGTAGTATCCCTTATTAGTCTGTGGACGCCAGTACCTACATAGTTAATCTGGATCCGTGAATAAAATCAAGGACCGCGATCCAGATTGATTATGTACAAAAGCAGATTGACGGTAAATCTGTTTCGTGACTTTTGGGACACTCAGCCCCCGTATCGCGCACATAAAGCATTCGTCCCCTTCGCTACTGTGTATTAGTTAAAAGTGACAGATACTTTATGTGCACGATAAAACCAGGCCCCCAATTCTCGCTGCATTCGAGATAATGTCGATTGCGAGATTAAACGTCGGATTCATACAGTTGCGTCAAAGGACTGTATGCACTGATGTTTAATCTCGATTGTGAGATTATCTCTAATGCACCGAGAATTGGGGGCCAGGCCCCCAAGTCTCAGTGCATTCGAGATAATGTCGATTGCGAGATTAAACGTCAGTAATATTATCACAAGTGTAATTGGTGTATCATTCTTAGTTGAATAAATAAATAAATAATATTATCCTGTTTGTGGCCCGTTTCACGGTAAAAACTGACAACACTACAAGGCAAATGTATGGGATTTGTCATCGGTGCTGCCAGTTTTTGTTTAATGACGCACGTTATAATTCATCCGCTGTAAAAAGACCGCTTGCGGTGGAGCTGCGCAGCCGCAATAGTAAAACTGGCCAAATTGCTGGTATGATGTAAGGCGCGACGGAGGGGATTACGCGCAGTGTTCGGTACTTTGATCTTGCACGAAAAACCGACAACGATAGCGAGCGCAGACGAGGCGAGGGTTGTCCTATCAAAATCTCGGCAATCATTTAGCAAATTTACGTTTCGCAACCAACGATTGACAAATACATCTTTAGTCATTTTATCTTTTTCCGATTTTACAGATTTCGCAAATAATCTATGTTTTCGAATAATAACATGACATATTTTCATTTTGTATTGTATAATTTGTCAAATAGATTATTTATTATTGATATCAAATAGCGAACTACCGTACGACCAAACGTTTGGTATATTACTTTATTTGTCATTGGTTAGGGCAGGTAGAAAAAGGGGGGACAGGGTGAGGGCGGGGGCGCAGGGGTCCACATGGGGGCCACATGGGGGCCAAGCCCCCCGCAGTAAAAAATAAACAACTGAAATAATTGTATAATTGGTAGGTTAGGTTAGGCTTAACTTAAGTCGCTTAGAACGGAAATTCGACACGCTGGCAGTTAGGTTAGGTTAGGTTAGAAAACTACCCACTTCATGAAATATAATCATACTCCAATTTTCATCCTAATCATTTTTTAAATGTCGTTTTGTTAATCAGTGAGTTTTCCTTACGAATCTTTTGTGTAATGAAAAATATGTAAATGACAATAAAATTTTATCAATTATACTATTTGGTAAATGACTAGTTGTCAAACGATAAGTTTTAAATCAAAACATTCTCGCAACAACATAGATGTGAAATGAATAGTATACGAAACGTTGGTTGTAAAATGAATTTTTGTCAAACAAGTTACCGTGTTTCATTACTTTCATTAGTGAACCGAGGCGAGGTGAGCGCACACGAGTCAATCCGAGTGGGCTGATTTCACGCTCGCGCTCGCCTACAATCGCCGAGCGTTAAGCGCACGTATAAAAATTAAGTTCATAGTGTGCCCTCGGTACACTAGTTTTTATCGTGCACATTAAGCATTCAACCCTTTCGCACGCACATATTAGTAAAAAAGTGACAAATGCTTTACGGGGCGTTTTTTTTATAGTAAGAGGGGGGGCAAACGTGTAGGTGGGTTACCTGATGGTAAGCAATCACGCAGACGGCCCACCTGATGGAAAGCGGTCACCGCCGCCACGGCGCGGTCGGCTACTTCATCAGGTCAAAAATTTGTTTCATTGACTTGGCAACACTGAGAAAAGGGCTACTGGTCTGATCTGTGTAGTGTACTCTGTGCCAATAATGTTGTTGTGTAGTGCGTGCATCTATGACATTTTTGTGATTATAAACCACAAATTCATCAATAAGTGTCTTTATAGTTTTATAAAATTTGTAGTAAAGACGAATAAATTTAAGTCATTATGGCGATCCCACCATTTCCCTCACAAGACTTGGCCAAACTTGTATTAGGTGAGATATTTCTTTGGCGGGAATTCAGCAGGGGATGTAACGGACGTAAGGGAGCATTTCTGACCCTTTGTTTCTGTTTGTTTTAGGGTACCTTGTTGAGGAACAACTAATGACTGCGTATGATGAATTCCTTCACGCGAGTCCCTATTTGGATGCTCAAAGGAACGAATATGACAGAATAATCATGCACTCATTGAGGAATATTCTGGCAGAATATAGGGCAGTCAGAATATATGGTATGTATCATGTTTAAAAATGAGGAATATTGAATGTCACTATACCCATGCTATGTAATAATCATACTGGTCTTGTAATGATCCTTTCCCATTTTCTGACTTTCCAGTTGAGACCTGCAAACCTATTGCACTAAGAAAGAAGTTATTTCAATGCACTAACTTACTAGAAATTGTAAAATATCTGGTGCGTCACATTGATGTCAACAAACTCCAACTGGATGCTAATACTGAGAGAGTCAGGTAATCATAAACTATTTATTATGCAATTTATCCATATATTAATGAAGCCTATTTTGGTTTCGGCATCTATTTTCATGGTCTAATTGGATGAACTTTAGTGAAAAGATCCAAACCAAAATAAATGAAATTCATAATTAAGTTATAATGCCATCATGTCCAAAAGTCTGCATAGTTTTATTGTGGGTGGATCCTTTTCCCTAAATTATGTCCAACTGTAACTCAAAATTGTGGTTCTAAGCCAAAGATTAAAGCTGATTGGCCATGCCTTTTTGGCTATTGATTGTTTGATTTAAAGTAAAATGTACAGTCTTTGTATACTATTTTATAATTTCATTTTTTTTCTTACACTTCGTAACAAGTTGAAACTTGCTCATTGCATGAAAGTGGCACAAGCTAAGACAACTTTAGACATAGCTCATGTGCAGCCGGATATCTGGCTATCCAGCCAAGGGCTATGGATTAGACCTGCAACGGATATCCGGTTACTATCCGGTATCTGACCTATCAGGCCATGATTTTACTATCTGGCCGGATACCGGATAGTGAGTCAGTATCCGGCCCGATACCAGATAGTGAGTTTGTATCAGTGATAGGATAAATAAAAGCGATCAAATATAAATGAAATCAACATCAGTTATTAACTTAAAAGTTAAGTTTGTTTATTTTTAAATACAAACTTTCATGTAACAACACAGTTTGTGGAACTGTTTGCCCAAGACAGCGATAAGTGCACCCTCAGTTAACTCTTAAAAATAGACTGGATAAACATTTAAAATTAAAAAACATAAGTGGACACTGTTTATGCAGGTATCAGCTATAAGCTGCCTGTGCATAAAATCTATAATAATAATCACATTACACACATATTTGAGTATTCCCAACTTATGTAATAAAGCGCTCCCTGCATAGGCCTCCCTTGTTACGAATTGTAAGTGCATACTTACAATTTGTATCAAGTTTAAACTTGCACGCTGCGCGAAGGCCGCGCATGCTAACATGACATTAGAGGTAGCTTGTGTGCGGCCGATGGCCATGCCGGATATCTGGTATCTTTATCCGGCCAAACCACTATCTATTGCATCTCTATTAATATAGATAAGAATAAAAAGAAGAAACATCTATGTATTGTAATATATCCTTAATCCTATTTAATATAATAATATTATAAATGTGAATGTAAGTTTGTTTGTTATGCTTTCACTCGAAAACTACTGAACCGATCATCATGAAACTTTGTACACGTATTCTTGGAGGTATTAGAAGTAACATAGGATACTTTTTATCCAGAAAAATTTCAAAGTTCCCAAGGGAATAACTATAACCGAATTCCACGCGAACGAAGTCGCGGGAAAAAGCTAGTATATATATATATATATACGTATATATATATATAATTACGTCAGTTGGGATTATTGGAATGTACATGATGTGACATTAAGTGAAGTTTTATATTTAATTAAAAACAAACTATGTTTTAATTTAATATCTGACATTGATTTATTTTATTTCTGATGGCTTTTTATTTGTTTTATCCTATTTCTGATCCAAGCTTTTACTATTCAGTATCCAGTTGGATACCTACTCACTATCTGGTATGGGGCTGGATAGAAAATAACCAGATATCCTTGCATTTCACCCCACTCCACACCCCAAAGGAAATTCAAGGTGAAACCAGCATAAATAGATTTAATACCCATTTCAAGCAATGTTTAACTAAGAAATCAGTTACATGTAATTTATGAGTTATTATAGCCTGAAAGGGCATGCCAAATTCGAGTGTAGGTACTATAGTTATAATTAAAATTTAGGTAATTATCATCTATTCTAACATTCACTTGAATATTTCAATTGCAAAAATGTTACAAACTTAATCATTCAGATTTATTTACATTGACTACATTTTATTGATGTCATGTCACCTTTTTAAAACCTTTTATTTAACTTGCAATGTTTGTATGTATGTATTTATGTGTGTAAGTATGGGTCAAATCTTGCAAGCTGAATGAGTACCACTTTCTCTTATCCTACGAAACTGAATTTTTACACGTTGGTTCAGTTCCAATGACAATGCATTTTTATGGTAGGCATGACCTGAATCGAAATCCAGGATGAAGCTCCAGACAAAGGAACTCTTCAACGGTCAATAGCACGGTCAATAGCACGGACACGAAATTTTGTGTAGGCATTTTATTATGATAGCCAGTTTTAAATTTTACCATGACATGGTTGCATGGTAGGTCAGGGTGGGTCCTAACGAGGGAACTCCTCAACGGTTAACAGCACAGACACGAAATGATGTATATGTATTTAATCAACCATGCCGTTGTCTATTTAGGCTCAAAGCTCTTCGCTGCTGACCAAGTATACATACATACATAACATCACGCCCGAAATCCCTAATGGGGTGGGCAGAGCCACAAGACTACTTGTGGCCACGTTCGATTAATTAGTCCTAAGATGGTATGATGAACCGTATGGTGACAGGTGATCAGCCCATCGCCCATACAGATAGTCCACCATGTTGGAGAGGACCCGTCCCTTAGTCGACTTTTACAACATGCCAGGATGATAAGCATCTGCACGCATTCTATGCTATTTCTTCACTCGCAGTGCAGCAGAGGAGGAACTAAGCAGACATGGCCTTAAGTAAAGTCAAATCGCTAGAAGGTCTTTTTATTGAAGAACTAGACTTTATTAAACCAACATTCAGACGACCATGCAACAATGACGCATGACATGGACATTCTTAGAAACATGTCCAGCGAAAACTAAAAACTAAAATAATAGTAAAAAATCATTTTTAAAAACAAGCTTTTATTTAAATGCCCTAAAATTACGAAAAAAAAAATAAAAAAAAATCAAACTAGTCAATTTATTACATTTTACAATTTATATGATATAAAATCTTGTCGCGAGATTTACCTTATATTTGTATATTCGGTTCGTATTGAAGCTGTACCTACCTGACTTAAGATCTCCTATCAAACGTGAAACAAAATTTACGAAATTTGATTTGAATTTGTTTAACTATTATGTTCAAATACTGTAAGCAAAATGAGATATCATGTTATGTTTAATATTTTTTTACAGTTTTGATTTACAAGATGTAACCACATCAAAAATCGGATGTGATGCCTGCATTTCATTAAGACTAGGAAGTTGTACGTGCACTAATAGGAAGAAAAATGTGTCATTTAGTAAATCTGTAAGTAATACAGAATCTATTGATGCGGTGGAGAGTGCTCAAGCTACGTCCCTCTCACATTTACCAGGTATTACGTTATTTAATATATTTGCTGTCATGCATGCATTAACCTTTTGACCGCCAAGCATGTCTGAGAAGTAACACGAATTTCAACTTTACGTCAAGGTAATGAAGGACTTTTTTTACCCTGTATCCGCTGACGGCTGCAACCAATGGCGGTCAAAAGGTTAAAATATAGTATATTGTTTTATTTTCCTTTTCAATTCCTTCTCAATTCTGCTTCTCATTCTAGCATAAGTATGTACTTTTTATCATATGGTAATTACAAAGTTTATTACAGGCCTCCAAGAAACTCCTGAAGATAAGCAAATAAAAGTACTTGAACGTCATACATATCAATCAGCCTTAAAAAGTGAACCAAGTCATGAGTCCTTGGCAGTGGCATCTTCCAGTATGCGCAATGCCAATATTGAACAAAGCAGTGTTCTTGCTAATCTTCATATTCAGCCAAACGCTAATAATATCATGTCAACTTCTGCTGCTCACAAAACGAATGTAAGGCTATAATATAATTTTATATTAACTATAGCTGGGCCTCTAATCGAGATTGCCTAAGCGAGATCGCGTTTGTATGTTTTTACGATGCTGCCGCTTTTGCTGTCTAGTTAAATAAGAGCAAAATCATTTATGACGTCGTTTAGACGATGCCTAATAAATGTTTACATAATAAAGAACCCCGCACAAAATGTTCGGAAAAAGCCGTTCGGTCGATTTGGCTGAAATTTTGTGGAAATATAGCCTCTAGTACTCTGATGAACTGTGTGAAGTTGCAACTTTAATTAATGACTAGTTTTTAAGATATAATTATTTTTTCTTCCTACTACGCTTTAATTTCATCATAATGGCCTTAAATACTCAGCACAAAGCAGCCCTTATTTGCTCTAGAGCAAATAAAGTTGCATACAAATTTCATTATTGCACTGTTTTGTATTTTTTTTTTAATTTGGTTGGTTGATCAAGAAGTTTACACCAACAGCTACCCAATCCGCCCATTCACAGTCCGACGAGACAGCCCACCACTCCTCTGTGAACTTACTGTTAGGAAAAAAAAAAAACACAGGCCACATATCGGCGGCCATATCGAACTGTGATTGTCTCGTCTAAAATGTTATGCTCAAAGTACTGGCTGATAAGATAGTATGGGTTACAAAAAGATTTTAAAAAAATTGGCATAATATGACAATTAATAGACTAGATACAAGATTTCTGTGAAAAATTTCGGATTTTCGACTTTAGCTTCAGAACCAATAGACCGATTTTAATAAATAGGGTATCTTAAGTTTCGGGGAGAACGTGCGAGTGTCATAGGCTATATAAAAATTCTAAGAGTGCGTCATAACATGTGCTAATATCCTTTTTACTTCGCTAGTTGGATTTAACTGTACCTTTACGTTTTTTACCAACTTTTAGCAGTAGTAGAAAGAAAAGCAGATTATGCACCTCGCATCAAGTGATTTGTTATTGCGCTCGTGTTTTTAGAGCCCTCACTAGCGTTCGGGCTCCAAATCAACACTCGGCGCAATAATGAATCACTTTCTGCTTGGTGCAACAATCTACTATTATGTCCAGTATTTTTTACTTACATATTATTCTTATTAGTTAAGGTACACGGTAGGAACCTGGCTTAGCATTATTTCCGTGGCAATATCGGGATAAAAAAATCATTCGAAAGTTCAAGCTATCTTCACGCCTTCATGGTGTTTCTTTTCGTCCAGTTCCATTCGAGCTTGAGCGTGGAGAAGTGACAAACTCGTAGGTATGTAGGTACATTACGATACTAAACTGTACTAGTTATAATTAATTAATATGTAATTGGTTTTACAAGGCTACCTTTGTGCATTGAATGCGTTAATTATGGTATAAAGCGTTCTTAATGATGGATACTTCAGATTTTCTTCGTATCGGGCAAAACCTAAAAACCATAATATTACTGTAACGTGACCGCATGTACCAAGGATTCTTGCTCCACTTTTACACGTGCAATAATAGCCTAAGATGGGATCTTCATCACACCCGTTATTGTGTTCTTGAATTCTGACATTTCCATTGATAAGAGACGATATGCAACTGTGTAGTTATATACGTCAATACTACTTACGTAAATAACTATGTATTTTAAAATAGGTATATTTTAATATCTGGTCATTAATTAAAGTTGCAACTTCACACAGTTCATCAGAGTACTAGAAGCTATATTTCCACAAAATTTCAGCCAAATCGACCGAACGGCTTTTTCCGAACATTTTGTGCGGGGTTCTTTTAAGCAACTTTGCCATATATTTTATATGAATTTAACTTGTTATGTCCCCTTAAGTACTTTCATGTTACTCAGGCTTCGAAGTTGCCAACATAACATTCACGAAGCATGATGAAATAAAAACACTTTAAAAAATTATTGAAATAATTTTCGTAATTTTAGGCTACAACAGCATCATTGGAGTGCTCAAAGAATATTGCAGAATTCAACACAGTACTCAACCAAGTATGTAATAACAGTGTCGTCACAGGAAGTATTAGAGATAACAACAAAATGTATACTGAAAATGTTCATAACAATAGGTTATCCACAGCTGGAACATTTAAAGACTTTACCACTGGAGTTGGAGGTAATTTTTAGTTCAGTTATTATGTACTTGCAAACCTCGCTAAACAGTTTTGCTCACGTTTTCTCACCTGATAGTAAGTATGATTGGTTTTTTAATTTTGAAATTTCGTTAGTGATGTGTCACATGTTTGTGTACATAAATATACTTAAATTAAATGTGACGTAAGAATGAATTTGCTAACAGATTTTGTTTGTAACTTTTACAGGTATAGCAAAAACAAATATAAGCGTACCAGATTCGAGCACCTCTGAAAATATAAACATACGGTAAGTACATAAAACATTCATTATTCCAAATTTATTCCGCTTGTAAGAATTGAATCCTTTTTTATTTATCATTATCTTTATCGTTCATAATGAGCTTTAAAGGAAGTAAACAATTGTCAAACATCTTTAGGGTCAAGGCGGCAACAGTGGGTCACTTTTTTTTCAAGCGATGTCACTTGATTTGGACGAGTGTTGGAAAGATGCAAAAGGATTAGTATGATAGTGTAACTAATATATATTGAATATTTTAATCGATTTAGTACAACAGGGAAATATTTTGGAAAATAAACAGTATTAAACAAAAAAACTTATTTGAGCCACTGTATACTGGGGGTGGCATACAGTGAATCGGCCCTCAGTTCACAGTGAATCAGGCAAGTTCACAGTGAATCATCTATAATATAACCCAAATAATAATGCAATTTTCGGCTTTTTATCAGTCTTTATTTATTGAACTAACCAAACAATAAACGTAACATTAAATAAAAAATATATTTTGTCTTAAAATTAATAATCAAATCACTTCAATTTAAAAACATTAGACTCGTTTCTCTCGCTCATACCAATTTTTTTTTAAAAGCGTTTTTCTTGTCGTCATTTGTGTGTTTCCCTATTTTACGGGGCCTTGCTGGACGAGCCACCCTGAAAGGGAAAATTAACGAAAATTATTACATCTTTTAAAATTTTCTAAACGAATGTCTGAGCAATTATTATCAGTAGGTACCTATAGTACACAGTCACCACAGTGTATCATGGACCACTGTGTACTCAAGCGATTTGAGCCATTTTGGATATAACTTATACCATGCGTGATAGTTTTGCTTAAATCGAAGTGCAGTATACGTCGAAATGACCTCAATTAAATTTATTTCTCAGCAAAATAATTAATCCATTGGTAAAACAATATGTTCGTTAAAAAATAGAAAGTACACCTTACCTTAAAATTCAACTTTTTCGTCAAAACGAAAAAAAAACATTAATTATACGGGTTCGTTACATAGCTGACGCAAGCGAACTGGTTGTAACCTGTTTCTATCGGGAGACCTTCCGAAGAGTGAGAAAGAAAGAAAGCTATCTATAATATTTTTGACACAACGGCCAGTGCGCCACTGTTGTCGCTATAGCCACTGTTGCCGCCTTCACCCTACACAAGTACACATACATATTTAATTTTTATGATGTTCATTTCTAGGTTACCAATCCCTGAAAGAGAAAATAACACACATAAAAAAAACATTAAGGTGCACAAAAAGAAATGTGTTGTTAGAGTTGGAAATGTAAAACATGATTTTACCGAAATGTGCAATGAAGTAATTGACGTTGACACTATAGATTTACCACCGAACCCAAAGCCAGATGACCAGAAGGTTACCATTCTCTCAGATGTAACAGTTGGCAATGATGATGGGTTACTCAGGCTTGCTCCAGTATTAAAAAATGCCACATCAACACCGCTGTTCCACATGCAAACAGTATTCATAAATGGAACTCCGGTATATAACCCCAAGCCGCCTGAACAAAAATGTACATATACCCGAGACGAGATTATGGCAATGCCAACAATTATTCTAGTACCATCATCAGGTAAACTATTCCCTATATCACGTTATCCTTTTAGCGTTTTTATTGTTTATTGACAACCTTATTTTGAGAAAACCCCGCCAAATTGGTCATGATTGCTCACTCGGGTACAAATATTTCGGTCCCAATTATGCATTTCTAAAATAATTGTTTCAGGTCCATCACAAACATTTGATTCAACTGGTGTGCAATCCCAAGCCAAACTGGCTCAGAGCTCCAGTGTCACAACAACGGCATGTAATTTGCCTACGTCAATAAAACCACTGACTGTGGATGTTTCGCATAATTCAAATAATTTACCAAATATTCAGAATGAGCCAGAACTAAATGTGCAGAATACTGATGGCAAATCCGGCTTGGTCAAAACTTTGGAAGCTTTAAAAAATGCTTCCGTGCCAAAAGACTGTATTGTTGCGGGTTCAAGTTCGACGAGCACACCGCATATGCTTCCTCCCAAAAGAAAATCTTCTTCCACACCGCGACGGTCTTCACATGTTAGAGTTTTGAATTTTAATACACCCCGGAGGAACCTAAACGAAACAATAAATGAAAATCCTAAGCTGGAAGATGACCCAGATAATAATGAAGAAATTGTCTTAAGTAAAAGTACAAATTTGTCGTTACCACAGGACTCATTGCCAGATAATACTTTAAATACAGAAACTAAGTCTGAGGCTAAGACCTCAGATACCAGAATTGTAAATTTGACAGAGGAAACCAAAAGTGTACACAAGAAACCAGTGCAACGTAAAAAAAGTAATTGGGATGCTGACCTCCGTGCCCTTGCAGTAGCGAGTGAATCTGTAGAAAAAGCAGTGCGTACACCGAAGCCAAACTCAAAGCAAATAGTTAGTGTGGAAAAAACCAAGAAAAAGAATTGTGTAAAAAGTTCTATAACTCCTAATACAAAAAAATCTAAAAAAAAGGTTAAGCTTGTGAATACTGAAGCTAAGAAACTTGATAATAATCAGAGTTCCGATTGTTCGGCAACCGTCACAACTACAAGTGTAAACGAAAAACTAACCACGAGTGCAAAAGAACCTGACAAAGCGCAAAATAAATCCAGTGATGGAGAACATATAGATACACCAGAGGTAGAAAGGCTTTCTTTGCACAACGAGATAGGTGTAAAACTTAATATTTCTGATATATTAGAAACGCCATACAAACAAGCTCTTTATGACATACAAATGGAAACACCAAGGTTCTTGGGCCCAGATTTGCCAGATGATCCAATGTCAGATATTAAAATAATGAATATACCTACTCCAAGGTTTTTAAGTACAAACATACCTTTTACCCCAAAGCCTGCACAAGCCACTCCTTCATCTTATTCATCCCGTCCAACAGATTACTCTAGTGGCGGTTCATACTATAAACCTGATGATCAAGATTATTTACCTATTTTGGAAGATGTGGTTTGTTTAGTCACATCAACACATCCAAAAGACAAGTCTAAGAAAACATGTGCAGACGCTTCTGATTTGACAAACACCCAAACAAAAGAAAAATGTCTAAGAAATAGATCTTCAAGACCAATAAGACAGTGTACAAAAAATGTTTCGTATTACAAAAGTCCTATGATCAACCAAACTGATGACACTGCTAAAAAATATGAAGTCTCCTCATGTAGTGATACCATCAGTGCCAATAGCAGCTTTGAGGCGGAAAGTACGGTCACGATGAGAGGCGACAAATTAAAGCATTCTACAAAATCTGGTAATAAAAAAACTCCACGCTCGTTAAAAAATCGCTCGCCTCTCAAAAAAGTGTTCCAAAAACCGTTCATGAAAATTAAACCAAGACGACCCACTCCTACCAAAAATTCTAGTAAAAAATCGAACAGAAAGTCACCTGAAACGATACAGCACTTTTTAAAAGAAAAATCAAGAAACCGGTCAACTAGTAAAGATAAATGCGCTGTCGCTTCGCTTGCGAAGGGACAGCAGCAAGTGGTTCGCCCTGCTACAAAGTCACGGAGAAAGTCATCTACCCCCCGAAAACTTTATAGCACTAAAACTTTTAATTCCGAAAGTTCAGGGCATGACTCTCCGGAAGTAGAAGCAAAGGATAATACAGAGAAACAGATAACGAATTCCAATGCCGCATGTGTTCAAGATTCTGATACGGAACAATTACCTCTTCAATGGTCAGACGATGGCTCCCAAGACACAAAACTCCAAGAGAGTCAGGCAGTATCTGCTGCAAATGAATCCGATGAAATATCACAAATAAAGGAATTCATAGATAAAACAATTCGGACATCGCCCGCCTATAAAGATAATGAAGGTTGTTTACACGTTGACTTAGTTAAACGTGGTTTTGATGTAGAAACAGCTAAAATAATAGAGCGAGATTTGTTAAATACGCCTTCACGTGAAGAAACGCATATAATCATGGCACCAAGTTCAATTGAAAACAAAAATAATAAAGTGTTAGAGCGTTCTGTTGAGTCTGATTGCAGTATGGTTACAAATAATCTTGTTATTAACGAAGATGATGATAATGAGGATATTCAGTTTAGTGGCTATGAATGTGATGAAGATAGTGTTAATTATTTAGTTGTTCAACATGATAGTAAAAAGCCTTCTGTAGGTAACGTGTCACAGTTAAAAGACAAGTTTTCTATGGAAGTTTGCATCGATGATGGCGTGGTTGTCAGGTTAAGAGCTACTGCGTTGAATTCTTTATTTGACCAAGATCCTCAAGAATTAAGCAGTTTTATTGAGACTAACACAGAGACAGAAATCGCGGTTAGCTCGATTTGTAACATAGATAGGTTGTACACACCACTGAAAGATCCTATTAGAGACCAATGCCACCAATTATTTGACTCGACTCTCACTAGCATAGATACACCATTAAAAACTGAAAGTCCGAAAGGCAAACAAGATTGTACAGTTTCCGACATTATTTTAGAAGAAGATATCGAAGACTTAAGACGGAAAATGAACGAAAGAGCAGAAAAAAGAAAGAGAAAGAGGTCATATTGCAGTTCAACATCAGAGGACTCCATTAACGAAAATAAAAAAGTTAAACCTGAAACCCAGTTCATGCTTAATTCAAAAGATATTAAAAATTTAGATATTGAAACTGTACTTAGTAGATTACATGGTCCTTAGGTATATATTAGTCAAGTAAGGTTATAATAATAAGATTACAAATTCAGTCGTGATATTGACTATATAAAATAGGTACATATATGAAAATTGACAGCAGTTTACTTATCTAGTAAAAAACACCAAACACCTGAAGCTACGCTATACAAAACCATCTACACTCATACTGGTTTCGATTAGGCTGTATAAAGTATGTTTTTTTTAAATAAGTGTTGATTGATAAGACAAGTGTCTATTTATATGTGTAAGACACATAACTCATTTTTAAGCGAGGAGAGGATTATGTGAAGCATGGTACCTAATTTTAAAAATGAGGTTTCGATTTTTATACAAGACATCTTTGTAAATATGTAATTGTGCTGGACACAGCGAATAAACCCTATACTAAGTCGTAAAATGTTTTATTTTTTGGTTATATTTTTACAATAAATATACATTTTAATCACCTCGTCAAATAAGAAAGTCGCCACTTACGCCACGCCGGCTGATAAATAATGGGAAACTTAAGATCTTGTCTATTCAAGTTGTAGGCATTGATTTAAGATTGTTAATGCCACGGCTGAATGCGAAATATCGTGCCACGGACGCCGAGTGACGGCTGTAGCCGACGAAATGTATAGAAAACTTTATATCGTGGCGTCAGGAGCCCAGAAATCTGCTGTCGGCCACAGCCGACTGGCGTTTAAAAAGTTAATGACACTTCACATCGGTCACTGAAGATGTGTCTCCGACGCGAGGCTCCGTTGTCCTTATTTCATTTCTTCGTATTCCTAACGCGTAAACGGATCTGATGTGTGGTCTTACCTTAATATATAAAGCAATATATACTAGCTTTAGCCCGCGACTTCGTTTGCGTGGAATTTGGCTATAGTTATTCCCTTGGGAACATAAATTTTCCGGTAAAAAAGTATCCTATGTTACTTCTAATACCTGCAAGAATATGTGTACAAAGTTTCATGATGATCGATTCAGTTGTTTTTACGTGAAAGCGTAACAAAAAAACTTACATTTTAGCTTGTTCGCGTGGAATTCGTTAATAGTTATTGCCTCGGGAACTTTTAAATTTTCGGGGATAAAAAGTATCCTATGTTACTTCTAATACCTCCAAGAATATGTGTACAAAGTGTCATGATGATCGGTTCAGTAGTTTTCACGTGAAAGCGTAACAAACAAACTTACATTCTAGCTTGTTCGCGTGGAATTGGGTTATTCCGGGCAGTCGGGTAATAATCAATGAATCACATACCTACTAATATGCGTACGTACATAGTCTAAAACGCTATAAAGCGTTGCTCACAGCGCCGAGAGAGCGCTATCTTCTGTTCCTAATTGACCATAGGCCCGCTTATAGCGCGGTATCCGTGCTGTGAGCACGCTTTAAGCGCGTCTTGGAACGTGAGGATATATGTAGGCATTTTCATATATAGGTACTCGTGAAAACTAGAACTCTCCTTTTTGCTTCGCTGCAGTCAGCTAAAAACGATAGACGAAAATAAAGTCCTTGTCGAGGATGATTGTAAATATGGCAGAGAGTCGCCGTCAACTGCAACACTCACGCGTCACTTTAGCATAATAATAAGTTCAGGTTTACTCATAATGAGTTAATTAATACACTTTATCAATGAATCGGCAGGTAATAATTACATTATCTGCCACGTTAGCAGATCGCGCGTACGATTCTTCAGGCGGTCTCATTAAAGTAATTACTTGGAGGACTACCGAATGCGCCTAATTTGCCATGCGAATTGCTTCCGCATGTAATTATGATATTCCATTTAATTAGATATCGTTATTAGAGGCGATCGTGACACCGACGGTGCGAACCGTTCATTACCCATGCTAATTCGAACTGCTACCGCCGGCAAAATCGCTAATCTCGGGAAAAATCATCGCATAATGGGGTTTTAGACAGGGAACGTATGAGCGTAAGGCTTATTTATACACATTTGTGATCTCTCATGTACGGCGTCATTTTCATTATAATTTATACTTAGGCGTATATTTAAGAAGAAGATAAGCTTGTGAAAGTGCCATGTCTACAATGCAGTGAAAACATAAAACCGATAGCGTGATGGTATTTAGCATTTGGAAAAAAAGTACAAGCGAATTTTGGACCGACGAATTGATACCTTAAATGTCCCTACTGTCAAATTAGTTAATAGGTATCAAATAACATGAAATTGTCTCAAATCCCACGTTCCAAGGCGCGCTTAAAGCGTGCTCACAGCACCGATAGGGCGCTATAACCATGCTTACGGTCAAATCGATACGAAATATAGCGCGCCCTCGGTGCTGTGAGCACGCTTTAGGCGAGTCTTGGAACATAGGGATTATATCTGGCTCCTCTTCACAATGGGCCATGATGGCCCATTAAATGATCGTCCATCATCCCCGCCATGATCGGGCAATCATCCACACAATCGTGAACGTTCATTTACTGACTGTCTACTGTTATGATATAACGTCTATCGAAGATGGATATCGAGGTGATAGCGGCTGCGGCAATATTTTTACTTAGCTCTTATAATCATTTACTTAATTATTTACTCAACCATTATTTGTAGATTGACAGAAATATGTCTACACTGTAACCGAGACAAATACTTATTGAGTAATCGGCGATTGTGTGGACGCGCACGCAATCATGGGCCATCATTCCTTTGATGTCCCGACACAACGGCGATTGCGCACGATCATACCCGATGATGGCCAATCACAGACATTTATGCCTTATACACTATCGTGATTGCATTTAGTCGCCCATCATGGCCCATTGTGAAGAGGAGCCAGGCCAACATGGGCGAATAAATAAGTGGCCAAAATCGGCGCGATCATGGCCACGCATCGGGTTGCCGTCTACACATTCGTGCATATTCATTTACTGACTGGCGTCTTTAGTAGATGGACGTCGAAGTGATAGCGGCTGCTGCCATTTATTTGCTCACTATATAGGTTTTAATATAAATAGATAAAGAAATAAATAAATATAACCATCATCCGAATGGGCATCAGAAAAAGTAGTCTAAAGTCTCAAGTCGTCCCACTGAGCTAGAATCATGAAATCTGGCAAAAAGCAATATAAAAGCACAATTAAAGGAAAAAAAATCTGAAAATCGTAAATATGTTACGGTCGGAATAAAAATATAGTTATGACAATGATAAAGGCACATTTTGATACAAATCAATAAATTTAAAAGTCTCAGTGTTCGTGCTACCAACCACTGTCGCGTAAAAAAAAAAAATACCACGCACGACGCACGAAACGACTTTCGTACTCGACCGCTGCCGACTGAATGTTGGGCGATTGTGTTAACACGACTTACTCCTGAGTTTCTTGCGGCGTTTCTTCTCAGCAGATGTCACCTTGCGAAGCGCTGATTCAGACATGTGAAAGAGCCCATGTGGCCTACTTGCAAAATAAATATTTTTATTTTGACGGTACGAATTCCTTTTATGTACCGACAATTGACCGATCACGCACGAAAAAAGGCCATGTTGGCCACACACGGACGACTTTACCTACTCTTCACACAATCGTGCGTGCCCATATTCGCCCAGGTTGGCCAAATGTCAATTAGAGCCATTACGCCAGTTTAGTAAATATTCAGTCTTAAACAAGGTGTACCTATTTATTATCTATAAGTAGGTACCTATGTGTATACTTAATTGCAAGCACCGTGACATTCAAGGTACGATTTGATATAAGAAATAACTTTTTAACGAGGCGAGTCGAAGCTCTTCCGTGGACGGCATGAATAAGTTGATGACTTGACGAAAAAAAAAACGAACTATAAACGTTTCGTTAAGTTTAAATCTCGAAATATCAACTTATTCCCGCCATCCGCAGCTATAATTATTATTCTACTAGTTCTTCGGAAAATTCAGGAACGTCGCAAGAAACTCAGCAAAATAGACGAACTAGTTCGATACAATTTATAACCAGTGCTCGACCTGGGCCAAAATATACGGCGTTGTCGGGGGTTCGGGAAGGGGTGTTTGCGAAGTGGGTCACGGATGCAGCTCCTGACACAAATAACGCCGCATCTCGCCACGTGGCGTTGCTGTTTAATGCCTACTCGGCGTTAACTCTGCAATAACTTTTGAGAGTGTGAACCTACAGCTTTTCATACAAAAGGCGATAACGATTTCCACCCCTTAAATGTTAATCGATGTTCACCAATTTTTGATAGGTTTTCAGTTAGATCAAAATCTAGGTTTATACGTTTTGATTTTTTCATTATAATGATTAAATTCAGTTTTATTGTGGTTTCAGTATTGTCATACAAAATTAATTTTGGCATTATTTGACTTTCTTGATCTTTAATCAAAATTCTAAAAACGTATAGACCTTGATTTTGTTCTATCTGACAACCTATCAAAAATTGGTCAAAATCGGTTAATATTTAAGGGGTGGAAATCGTTATCGCCGTTTGTATGAAAAGGGTGATTTCTGCCTTTGGTTCACAGTCCTCTTAAAGCTAATAAGTTAGTGTAGACGTTTATTTTTATGCAAACTGTAAATTTTTGTGAACAACAAACAGAATATTCTCTCGAAAATTACAATATCGAATGTTACTTCCAAAAGAAAGCCTAAGTCTGCTCTATTTTAACAATGACGTCAAATACAAAAGTATAGTGTCTTTTTAAACGAACCCTTAAAAGCCTGACGGAAAACTGGCAACAAGCTTAACGGAGAAAGAAAAGCTGTTTTCTTCAAATTGTGATAAAGACGGTACCGCAGGACTATGAATAGTTGAATTACAGAATGCCGTGCGGCGGTATTGTAGGTTTGCATAGCGGGAGATGTCTCGAATTTAGTGACGTCTAGAAATTCTGCAGGCAGTTCGGGTATAATTGATTGCGGGTGATTTTACACCACCCTTCGCATCCCCCAGTGTCTAACCCCACCCAGGGCCCTGGAGCCCCCCAAAGTGCAGCGCCGACGCGACGTCGCTCCGGACAATCTGCGTGCTCTGCTTATTTTCGCTCCTAATTCTTTTGCCGGAAATTGCCTTTATAAAGAATGTAGAATTTAGTTTTGGTGGAACGCCGTTAGTGAGATAAAAGTGAATTGCTTGTTGTTTCGTTGTGCAATTGCACTGAGCAAACCCAAAAGATGTCTGGATAAGATATCGTGACTAATTGTATAAGTAACATGTACCTACCACATGAAGTATTAAACCTACATGATTTTAAACAAAAGACTTGAAAACTTAAGTAAGCAATTGATCTATAAGTAATGTATTTTCGAATGCGGTAGTAGACTAAGTAGGAAATGTCGCCGGTGGACTAAAATTCCTTAAAATTTCAAATAGTTTATGTAATACTAACATAGTGGAAAGTTAGTAGTGGTGCTCATTTTTAAAACCAGGTGAAGTTATGAGTTTCATCTAGTCCATAATGTATGCCTGCCTGCGGCCCTGCCAAGGTCGACACCTTGACACAAGAATAATTTATCCTCAGCTATGTTCGAGTGCATCTTTTCTGTCCCTCAACCCAGTTTATCTATGTCGTTGAAAAACTGTTGTCCCGATACATCGGCACAGGTGACGGTCAGTTTACCAACTGCAAATAAGTTTATAATCGCATTTTTTTTTTGTGATGTGGCTAAAAAATTACATACACACATTACAACAGACGGACACGAAGAAATCCTATTTGGGTTCCTTTTTTTAGAGGTCATACAGTCAGGTTCATGCTTTTTACCCTCTACAAGTATTTCAACATGATGATCAAACGCAAGCGAATTTTTAAATTTTTCCAAGTCATTCATCTGAATTTACTTACTATTTATGCCTTACTTTTTGCTTCGGCCCACAATGAACATGCATTGGTACTTACCCACAATTGTTGTACAGATTTGGTTTAGCTTTGCCAAGTCGGCTGAATTGTTTAAGTGCAAACTAAAGAGTAACTCACATCACATACGTAGCGTATACCTACTTACTTCTTTTTCCCTTTCGTTTGCATTCTTTCTCGTTTTTTTAGTTACATTAGTGTTTGAGCTTTCCAATTCTGCTTATTCCGGCATCTTAGTTTACAATAGTTTCAAAAAACCGGACAAGGGCGAGTTAAACACGCATGGAGAGGGTTCCGTTCCGTACATGATTATTTGAAATTTACTAGATTACTTGAAATAACATAGACTTTTTATAGGTTTTCCTGTAATCTATAGATAAAGACCTATTTTCTATATTTTTTTCAAAATTTTAGCCCCAGTGGTTTCGGAAATAAGGAGGGAGGAATGGTAAATTTTCGCCTATTTTCCTAAATAACTTCTTAACTATTTTACTCGAAATTCAAAAGAAAATATATTTAAGATCCTCACAATAAGCCCTTTCATTTGATATGTCACGCGATATAGGTTGCATAACTTTTCTAATTTACCCCCCAAAAGTGGTCCCCATGTTTAAAATTCATATACTAACGTTACGCGTCCGTGTTGCGGTCACCGAGTTACATATAGATACCAAATTTCAACTCAATCGGTCCAGTAGTTTCGGAGCAAATTGGCTGTGACAGACGGACAGACAGACAGACAGACAGGGGTGATCGTATAAGGGTTTCGTTTTTTCTTTTTGAGGTACGAAACCCTAAAAACTATGTTCGTCACTTCTTTTGCACATTAAAATATTGGCTGTTGTTTAGTTCGTATTTCTCACTCATTCAATGCGTGGATAGATTTGCTTACTACCAGTTAAATATTTATATATTTTGTATGTGGAAAATGTCAAATTACATGTAGTAACTAAATCTATCCGTGGATTGAATTGTGAACGGCTATTATAATTACACAATAAAAATAACAGCCAGTATGTCACGTGATATGCACAACCCTTTCTGTAGATAGGCTCGGAGCGGAGCCAACTGGGTCGAGTTCTGCAACTTGCAGCTGCTTTTACCAGACTTGCACCGTTCGGTCGACTAGTTATCACTACTCCAGCTTAAACCAAAGAAAACAAACGAAATTACGCAGTTTTTCGGGCTATATCAACTTTTACTAAGATTATGAGTAAATGAGTTTTTTGGCTGTTCGACTGTTTGTTATTTGAGAGTTGTCAGTTTTTTTTTCAGTTTGGAAATTTTATGTTATTAGCTTAGAATAAATAATAGTCTGAACTCTAATTGAAAAAAAAAAAAACAGTCCCCGATTTTTTTTATATTACACTTAGACATTCCCAGCTCGTACCTACATCTTTAACAGACGTGCAAAAGCATTCGAAATCAATTGAAAAATGATATTTAAAATGTTAGATTAAAGACACTTTTTCTTTGAAATCAATAGTATTAATGATTCTGAGTAGAAATAACATATAATTGCCAAAATCTGAAAAATTTATATTGGGTACCTACACTTTTTTCTGAAAGCGCCAAGTTGATTGACTGAGACAGGTTTTAAAATTATATCAATTATCAAGTAGGTAAATCAATACAGTTTTTGATACTACTGTGATCATCTGACCTGTATACTAACATTCATAAATTAATTCGGACTAAGGTTGGCGAGTTTCATCGAATTATAATTAGTAGGCAGTGTATTATATCGAATAAGTAATAGTATAGCCTTCAACACAAACATTTTTCCCCGGAAATTGCCAAAATCTGAATAATTTATATTGGATACACTTTTTTCTGAAAACGCGAAGTTGATCGACTGAGACAGGTTTTAAAATTATCATATCAATTATCAAGTCGGTAAATCAATACAGTTTTTGATATTACTGTGACCATCTGACCTGTATACAAACATTCACAAATGAATTCGGACTACGGTTGGTGAGTTTCATCGAATTATAATTAGTAGGTAGTGTATTATATCGAATAATAATACATAGCGTTCAACACAAACTTTTCTTCCCGGAAATTTAAACAGTCCCCGAGGAAATAATTACTTAACCGAATTCTATCCAGAAAAAAGGGCAGGCAAGAAGTAAGGCAATATTCTCAGCTATTTTGTTAAGTACTCAAGTCACTATATATAAATACAATTTCACATTTAAACCAAAACTACCTTACCTAGCGTGTTACAGTAGACCAACAGAACTTTAAAATAAAAGAACCCCGCGGCTAAAAATCAACTCGTGCGCTCCCTGAACCCGAGGGCTTCAGCAACTTCTTGGTAACCCTAAGACCCGAGCTGGTTGCTGCAGCGGAGGCGACGTCGTAAGTGCCAAGTATTACCTTAAGTGTGTCAATTGGTGGCTCGATGCGTGGCCCCCAGCCACCCTCTCCGGGGTGGAGCGTGGGGTAGGTCGCTGGATCGATACCCGACGTCTGGCCCACGACCTCGCCTTTCTTACCACCTTCCTAAATACTAATTACGTGCTTTGACACAGCCTGCACGGGCTCGTACCGAATGAAAAGAGCTATGGATGGCGACGTGGGCGTTATTATCGTTTCCGCGGAGTGTTGTGTTTGCTTTTCGGTAATGTTTGTGGTGTACCGTTGCGGTGAGGTTGCATTTTTTGCAGGACTTTTTTGGCAATTAGTCTCGGTCTGCAAATATACGTATGGTTTACACCATACGTATATTTTCATGCCTTGGTCTGAATGTGAGCATGGCTGAGCGAAAAATATACGATATTCTCCCTCAATCCTTATCCTTATTAACTACGTAGGACCTGTTTCTCATCCTGTAAAAAGATTGTAAACAATCTTATGATTTATACCATTTTGATTGGTGTTTAAAGATAAGGTCTTAAAGACTACGTAACTTACCAAGAATCTTGATCGGCATGACAATGCTTTCAGCGTTAAAGAAATGAATCATTCAAAATCTAATTTGTTGATCCAGTTAAGGGTGAATAAGTAGTAAATAAGTGGATAACCTGTTACAAGAACGGATTCCAGAAGCATTGTATGGTGCAGACTATGACTACTATTTGAAAGCGGACTACAGCGTATAAGCTGAATACAAAGGAAACAAGATTAAAAATGTATGCGCTGCACGTGGGTCATAATGCTATTTATCCAGCGCAGGGGCAGTCGAACTAGGTATTAGATTTACTACCTACGTACAATGTACCATAGTAAGCAAGCCAATAATACAACTTGCAAGGATTTTGTGTAAAAGAACAAAGTTAACTTCAATAAGAAATGTATCACTGACCTGTCGTTAAGGAGGATGTTAGATAAACTATTTCACATTTGCATATCGCAGCAATATCAATTAGGTATGAAGAATAAACATAATATAATAATAATAATGAAATTTTTAGAACGTAGCTCATCTATTTATGAGCAAATAATGAGGACAGATTTTTAGTCTTGCCCTGAACTCTAAAATAGCAAACGTTACGTGCTAGTATGGTAATGTTCACAGAATATCCCCAAGTTTACGCCTGTATACACAGTACCCGTTCTCGCCTTGCATAAATTATTCTAATAGATTATGCATTCGCTGAACGCGATACGCCAACCTATCAGATTCCGGGTCAAGAAAAGCATTTGGGGAAAGACCCTAATAAAAGCGTAATCAAAAGGCGTAATTCTTTAGCATTACATGGAACGGCAGTGCGGTTTCGTCCAGAAGCGTTGCATCTTCAGGTGTGAGCGAGACGCTTGCACCCCGTACTTTCGGCAGGCGCCTACCCCCCTGCCCAAGGGGGATAATGGACGCATGAGGCTCCTCGGCCGTGTTGTGCCGTCGGTCTTTATGCCAGCTTGCACGCGTGCACTTGCTACTTTCTTTGACTTCCCTTTGTTGAGGATTCCAATTTCGGTACGTCCGCCCTTAAGTATTTCTTAGTTTACAAGCCAATACGAGGTACGATTACCTTCTGATATGTTATTGTATTTGGCATGGCTTCGATCAATTCGTATGGTGGCTCGCCAAATAGGGGCACCACGAGTCAACCAAATAATTTATGAAAATGTTCGAAACACAACCCATCCATACATGTCTGTTTTCCAGCTTGTCAAGTAATTAAGTATGATAAATGGAATTAACGTAATTAAGATCATTTGCGCGTTAATATTTTCCTAGGTTCAATTCTAATTCCCTTTACCTCCGAGACACGTAACCAAATTACTTATTCCTTTATGTTTTGATGCATCTCGCGTAATCATGCAAATTTCCCAAGACGAGTGGGTGGCGCCCTCTACGACTGAAACTGAAACTTGAACCCACCCTGTTCGAAGGTCGTTCGAAAGTTCTTGCAAGAAATGAATTTGCTGCAGCAAAACACTTTCATCTTGCACTCTATTATTTCAAGGATTGCATGTATGAAGCTACCTTTGTCTAACGTAACAAGATGTATGGAAACAAAATAAAAGTGTTTCTTTTTCATTTTCTACCTTCTCCTTACAAATAGAACCCCCTAGCTTAGGTTAGCTTAAGTTGGCGACGAAACTACTCATTACTCAAAAAAAACTAAATTAGGAAAGCTATTAGTAAAACTGAAAAGCACTTTAATTATGGTGGTGGCATGATAAGGCTGGCGTAAAAGGGCACGGGTTGGGTGCACTATCGATCTCCGTTGAATTAGTGTGCGGATCGCTCGTCGTCTTTGTGAGGACGTAGGACGGCCAAACAGACCAAAACAAGCTCCCCCCTCGCCCACTCGCCGCCCGCCGTTACCCAACCGTTGCTTCGTAAAGCCTTCATCTGCTCGCATACTACGGAGATTCGAATTGATCCTAATTCTAGATACGAGCGCGATACGTACTACGTAGTCTTCAAATGACTGCTGAAGTGAAATTACTTGGACGCAGAAGTATTTACGCAGTTTTTGTGATCAAACAAAAAGACAAGAGAAGTCTCTCATTATAAAAGTTGAAGCCTTGCCTAAAAGGCCGTATTACTAATTACTGACTGACAGATATTTTATTCTAGTTAATTATCTCAAAGCAACTATACGATTATTCTAGTAAATTATGCAATTTTGCTTTTACCCTAAATTAATAATAATGTCATATACTTACCTATTTTCGAAAATACCGCCGTATACCCGAAAACTAATCGCTATTTTGTGATAATTAAAAGTCGTCCCTTTTGTAATAATAAAAATAACAATACGTTTTATTTCTAATAACCAATTTAAAAGTCTTAAAGCTAGCTTAATAATAATTGCATAACACAAAAAATCGGTTCTTTTGATGAACGGATAGCCATGCCTAAATAAAAAGTGACTTTCCAAGCTATCAACGATCATTTGCAGGATTTCATTATCTGCGCTCCTGAGGCGATGCCAGGAGGCTATCCTGGCTCGCAGGATGGCGAAGAAGTCGGGTACCCTGTCCGCCGCAAACTTAATCGACAAGCTGGAGTATCTTCTAGACGGAAAGTGGTTTGGCCGGATACCCGATACCGGATATCCGGCATGGCCATTGGCTGCACATGAGATATCTCTAAAGTCGTGTTGGCTTGGGCGGCCTTTGCACGTCGACTAAGTTCCAACTTGTTACGATGTAAGTACGGTGGGAGGCCCTTTGGGGTTCAATACGGCTTTAAGACGTCAGTTAGGATTTTCTAACGTGCACGACGTGATGTTAAGTGAAGGTTCATGTTAAAATTAAAATAAACTAAGCTTTAATTTAATAACTGACGTTGATTTCGTTTATTTCTGATGGCTTTGTATTTGTTTTATTTCTGACCAAAGCTTTTCTTATCCGGTATCCGGCCGGATACCGACTCACTACACAACACTCACTCACAGATCAGAATCTTGGCTACTTACTAATAACTTCTATAGCTTTAACGAATTACTGGAACTGCCGATTATAATTCATATTAACTACGAAAATTTTGTAGTCCACTTGTTTATTTTATTTTCTTTATAATATTGTAAGCATGTATCTGACCTGTACCAATATGTTACGAATAAATTTATCATTATCACTATCCGGTATACGGCCGGATAGTAAAATCATCGCCGGATAGGCCGGATACCGGATACCGGATAATAACCGGATATCCGTTGCATCTCTAATCTTGACTGTTTCATCAGAATCCGATATGATCATTATATTGTACCCTGATGGAACTATACGCGGGTCTGGCCCCCAATTCTCGGTGCCTTCGAGATAATGTCGATTGCGAGATTAAACGTCAGATTCATACAGTTGTCTCGAACGATTCTATGCACTGAGGTTTAATCTCGACTGTGAGATTATCTCGTATGCCCCGAGAATTAGGGGCCTGGTGTTTCGCTCCCACAGCTGACTGTAATAATTAGGAGACGGTAAAACGGCTGACTGTAAAAAAAAACGGAGAAGATAAATTCATGCCGTTGATCACCGTGAGAATGATGCTTTAAGTTCGAAATCCCGGTCTACATTAGTCCTGGTATAATTACATTTTGATGGAGCCGCTGCAGAAATCGTACGTGGTTGCCGCTCCCTAGTCCGTCCATTCGTTAATAGAGTTGAGCACAGATCCTAATGCGGAATTGAATAGTACTCTACCATTGAGTCGATAACTCCACTGAATTAAGCCAATTCTTGGCTTGATCTGCACAATACGGTTAATTATTGGATGTGTATTTAAATATAAATGCTCTTTAATGTGTGGGGAAGTTAAAACAAAGGCTTATAACTAACTCCAATTTCAGCGTCAAACGGTAGTACTTTGTTACGACCTTGCAACGCGGTTGTTTCTTGGCACACGCAGGTACTGAGCTATTTGTTGACTTAAAACGGAGGAGGGAGCGCACCCAATTAACAAAGGGGTTATTTATCAAATAGTTAAGTGGCCTTTAATTAAAGAGGACAGACTTCAGTCCTAGTTAACCAATTATCACTAAGTTTTAATTTCTTTTTGATGCTGACCAACTTTAATTAATAGTGACTAAAGTCGTCCAATGATGTGATTTAATCATACAATTCTACTGGGAATTATCTGCATACTTTCGGTACTTGTTCGATAACACGTGTTATGTAACACGTTCAAGACACGTAGTGCTGCGCACTGCAAGTGTAGCGCGTACCGTTATTCCACTTTGTAACCCGAAAACCTTACGAAAACTCGCAACGCAACGGGTACCAGCCTGCTACTTACCAGGTTAGCAATGAATGTGTCAACATATTGGGGCCAATTTGAACGTGTTTTCGCTAAATTTAGAAGTCGCTAAATTTGAAATAAGAAACGTTAGACTCGATTTTTAACCTTGGAGCAATACAAAATCGAGTTTGACGTTTCTTATTTTAAGTTTAAGCAATCTTAAATTTAGCGGACACCGTTTCGAATTGGACCCAATAGGTATATTACGAGTACTAAACTGTTAAGTAATCTCTTCCATACGTGTATTGCAAAGGCCTTGATAACGAGACAATGCATGGTTCTCCCTCATTGTTATCACCGATCCGAAACTTGAGCAAATTAACCTTACCTATAAACTTTTGATACCTAATTATTGATTTAATTATAATTATAATCTCGTTACCAGAAGATCCAAGCCCCGTAGCGTCCATCTATTGAATTAGTAAAGTCTGTCAAAGTGCATCGCCGAGGCACAAAGGTCGTTGCGTGGGAAATGGGGGTGGCGGGTGGCGCCCCCCGGTCTCGTGGGCTTGCACAAAGTACGCTGGAGCTACACAAATTTGTTATGACGCACTGGATTTTCTCATTGTTTTGGCAAGTATAATTTATTGTAAGTTACAGTTGCATTTCACACTGCAACTATTTGTTGCGCTGTTTCAATTTGACGTGCTACGTGTCAGTCAGGAATGTAAGAGAAATATTCAAAGGTGTATCAAAAAGTCCTTCATATAATGAGAGGAGGTTCAGTGCCCAGCAGTGAGACGTATATAGGCTGATGGGACGTAATGATGTGATATAGAATCAACATCAATTAAGGAAATACTGAATTTGTCAACTGCTGCGCTGTTATTCTAGAATACATACCTACTTACTTTCCAATTTTCATTCAAATTCGTCAATTTTCATTCAAATTCGTTCAGCCGTTGCACCATAAAAGAATGATAAAATGAACACCCATACGAGGGGCGTTCAATAAATTCTCGGTATGGATATAATACAAAAAAACTATGAATGTGATTTATATTTTATTTGTTGACATAATCGTCATTCTTTTCAATGCAATTGGAAGATTGCTCAATTAATTTATAGATACCCTCAAAAAAAATATTTTTCGTCCTTGCTGTAAAAATGCAAAGCAAAGTCAAACTTTGTATATACGTGCGTAAGATGATTTCAGACTCGTGACGACTTATACACTTGTCGATAGTCACCTACTCGCCGCATAAATAAAACGATAGTTAACGTGATGTTCTGTTATTTTCTAAGCGCTCTGCGTGGGAACGGAAGGCTGATGCCGCGTAGTATTGGACCACAGGCTCAGCTTAACATCTAACAAATAAAGTTGTCAAACTGTGATTAGTGCGTTCAAGGTTATGCGTATCTCTTGCCTGCCCCGCCACTAAAAGATTTTTGACTCTAATATTGGCAGCGGAGGTCGCCCGGCATTGCAGAGTCTATAGATACGATATACATGTATATGGTATATGTGTCAGATATATAATCTCGTGAGTCTCATGCCTCATTGCACCACGCAGGTACTTGTTAACCACATTAACCTCAAGCTTATTACCCATCGGGAATAATTGTGCTTTTTAACCGACTTCAAAAAAAAGGAGGAGGATCTCAATTCGGCTGTATTTTTATTTTATTTTTTTTAATGTTTGTTACTTCAGAATTCCGTCATTTATAAACCGATTTTGAAAATTCTTTTTTGAATCGGTAGGGTATACCTCCAGTTTGGTTCCGTTGTAGTCAAAGTTGAGTTATAATGAGAGGATCTATGAGGAATCGATGGAACTCTTCAAATATTATAGGCAAGCATATAGCAATTTTAATATTTTCTATAATAACTCAAGCAGTTACGTTCCAAAAGCATTATTTGGTGAAGTGAAACTGTTGATGAAGACCACAGATGATCATCGGAACTCCTAAATGTTGAATATTTCACGGTTGGCGATTAAATTGCTGTATAAAGTTCTGAAGCAACTTATGTCCCTGAAAATTCATGTAGTCAAATTGAAGAACCAGGAGAACTCCTCAACGATTGACATCCTTGCACCGTGGATAGCAACAGTTTGTAAATGGTGATGAGCAATTGGCATTATGCTATTGTTACTTGATGTAGTAAATGTGTGTCGTTAAATCACAGGATAATAAATAAAATGTAAAAACAAAAAAACTTACTTTTCAATGGCTATTTGAAGTTTAAAAATTATATGATTATGTTGCTTTACTTTTCACGTTCTAAATCTAATGGGTCAATTACATAAATCCGGCCGCCGCGGTACATGGACGAACGTATCAGTTTCAAACGGCCGGATTTATACTAGTGCGGCCGATGCATACGGTCTAGTACGATCTAGCCTTACGACCATTTCATTGTGTCCAGCCAGCTGACTGACGTTGCGTTTACACAAGTCCGTCCTGACCGTACGATCACACAATCGCATATGGAGACCGGAGTACTGTAATTGCCCCGTAAGACCGTGCCCACAAGACTTGTGAAATATCCAACTAGACCTATCCTTTCAACTAACAAAGGGGCTATTTTTCCAATCACTATGTATTTTCGCGTGGTATTGGGATAATTTTTCATACAAACAGCAATAATTTCATATCTCCGAAGCCCTTTGAGATATCATAATAAAGAAAATGCCATTATCTAAGGTAAAATACCCTTAACTAACTGAAAGTGTCATTTAAATCAATTCAGACATTTCAGAGCCTATTTGGAACAAACATGTAGACAAACAGACAGGAAAAACATTCTAAATATCTTAATTTAGGCTTAGGCATCATGTAAATAGCATCTTCCCCTTAGATATTTGTATTAATTTAGAAATCACAGACAGACACTTCAATTTTATATACATATCGAGGTATAGGTAAATCAGATGAGGGAGTCGTGGTCGTCGAATATACGCGTGTTTTGTTTGTGTGTTTTAAATATGGAACAGTAAACGAACACAGTATACCTCGCTTGTTGTAAAAAGAGCGCTGACGGCCTCTTTAAAACGGGCGAGGTATACCATTACATTCACAAACGACTCTCATCTGATTTACCTATATTCTGCTTCTTATGCAACTAACGTCCGAAATAAGTAATGAAGTAACGTTCTACATTTTGAAACATTAAATGACTTTTGTCATAAAGTTTGCAGCAGTCGCCATATGTTAGCCGGATAACAAATGTATTTTATGAAAATTGCACTGAGCATAATCCCCAAAAGCAAGTTCGATAGAATATTTCTAGATCGTAATAGTGCATTGGACCCTTTACACACACGGTGTGGTACGTAACGTCGTCTGCTAAGTATTGTTCAGTTGACGGGGCGATGACGTCGGTTCGGTGCAGTTCACCCCCACGTCTAACCCCCTCCCGGTCGACGGTCTCTAAAAGGAAAAAGGAAGCTAAAGGATAATCTATCACGCCCGAGGCCCGACTCGATAAAAATGAACGATTAGAGCATACTCACAATCGATTTCGGTGTTGCATGGTGCAGAATTAAGTTTCGTCTTTGGAATGGCGGTGTTTCGTTACGCGCGAGTTTGGTAAGTCTCATTACTTGTTACCTGATGGTGGTTGATACGTAGTCTCACCCTTGTGGCTTTAGGTAAGTAGTCCGGTTTAGTTAATGGGGAAGATGCATGAAAATCAAAATGAGGTTTAAATGTTATCATTTAAACCTCATTTTGATTTTCATGCATTTGTTTACGTAATGTTACGAGTTTCTGTAATGTGCGTTCATAATTATTTATGAACGCACATTACAGAAACTCGTAACATTACGTAAACAAAAACACATTACAGAAAAAAGCAGATCATTTTGACTATTCATTTTTATTTTATTAAGGGTCAAAATTAGTGAAAAATATATATTGGTTTATAGTTCTGATTTTAGTTTTTTGGACATCCTCATCAAATTTATGTCATGTTTTATTTCTACGATGTTGGTCTAAAAACAGTATTTTCAGAAATAATTGTGGATTTCGTTTAAGCGCCATACATTTTGTACAAACTAGTAAGTCTAACGAATGCTGTGACGTCATAGTTGTCGTCCATTTTGTATGGAGTGTTTTTGCGAGTGGTATGAACAATGAATTTTCAAAGCTTCATAACTCATAAAATAAACAACATAATAATGTGTTGCGTACACAGATCGGTTTCTATTGCTCGGCACTTTCCAACACAAGATGAAAAAAAATATTATGCATCTTCCCTATTTCCTGCAATTACAATTTTAGCCAATATTCTCGTATTTCAGTTTTTTAGAGAAAATGTATACTTGTGTACAAAGATAAGAAACAGGAGAACATGAAACGTCTATAATCGTTATCACCATCGGTCTGTGTATGTTCTACTGCTGGGCACAAGCTTCCTCTCAGTGAGAGGAGCTGGGCCGTAGACCATACGCGGGTCCAGTGCGGGTTGGGGATTTCACCTGTATCTTTGAATTACTTCGCAGATATGAAGTTTTCCTTAAGATGTTATCCGTTACTGAAATCATCGTGGTAAATATCCAAGGTTCATATTATGAGTTCTTAATTCCAGGTTTCCGCCGTAAGCTGAGCTGCCTGGAAAATTCATATCATGAGCGCGCTAAAGCGGGCCTGTTTAGCGCGCTCATAATACGGATAATCCGGGCACCTGAGTTTATGGCGGAAACTACCTGGAATGAAGAGCTCATAATACGACCTAAGTCTGCACATTAGACCTGAAAATATCAGAGGTGCGACCCAAGATTTCAACCCAGAGGCCGCGCCAACGCTGCACTTTTTATTTATAATCGTTCAGGTGGAGCTTACCCCACCTGAAAACCAAAACTGACAATTTTATACTCATTAAAAGTCATCCTTCGGTCATTCCCGCCTCATTCCTCAGCCAGGGCAAAGGCCTAGCGTTAATCCGCCGTGGGAAGAGGCGGGGTTGTTAAGTTCAGACGGGTGCGATTTCGGCGGCAGACCGAGGTCATCGGCCGGGCGTAGACCCACGCGCTACGCAGCTACGCCGTAGACGTGATAACCGTGTGAACCTTCAATAAGATAATAGATCCTTCAAGTAACTTTGAAGTTTTCATAAGAGAATTGGAGTGACGGGCGGTCGTTTAAAACGTGTAGTCAATTAAAACTAACCAGAGGGCCAGCGTAAAGACCAATTGAAGTATACCTAAGACTCGTTTCGCGCGTACAAACGCGCTCTTGTCGAAAAAACCAACGCTATACGTCGAGAACTCGAACTTATCTCTATGCTGTTGACTCGCCTGGCGAGTACAGGGCTGCGCGAAAATCAAATTTTAAAAAGCAAAAACCATTGTCAACTTTTTTTCTATTTTATTGGAAAACAAAACAAAACTATACGCAAAACTTTACCGTGTTCTTTATTATGTTTTTGCAAAGCTTCATATCTTAGAAAACAGACAACATAATTCAGTTTGGCGCACATAGTTGTGTTTCTATTACTCAGTGCTTTTGAATGAAATCTAGTCTACGATACGTAATTAATTTACGTATAGCTAATCTCGAATTTATTCTATTAGCTTCAACCCTGCCCGTCGCGTGAAATAAATAGAACTCGATTGGCACGTCCTTTTGCGTGTCCTCCAGTCATCCGTAGTATAGAATGAACTCGCTTAGCGAGTCGTCGGCACCTATACAATATTATAAAAAACTGTGTGAGGCGAGTTCTAGGCAGTGAAAGTGGTAGGAAATGAAGTATTGCTTTGAAAAAGCGTATCGCCATCCGTATTTTTTAATTCAAATTTTTGTATTAAGTTCTCTACAAGTAAAGTACATTATTCAATTTATACGTTAACACAGTCAGTGCCGAAAACCCGAAAGTCGGGTTTTCTATGACTTTGTCGCCATGCCGAACGACTCGCTGGTCGGGTTCTTGCAATAGCAATTTTGTATGGAGGCAATTTTTCGGCACCTGGGATGGGACTTGATTTTTGTGCTGGCACTGAAAGTGTTAAATATCATTGGACAGTAGCTAAATTACTTGAAGTACTGTTACAGGACCTAAATAACAGTTCTTGTACAATTCGCACCACGTAGTTTGCGTCTATGAAGTTACCCTCAAGCCGTGTTCAGCGCAGGTAACTAATTATTCCGCGCGATCCCCTTTCGTTGCGTCGAACCGTTTCACTTACTTCACAGACGCAAACTTACGTGGTGCGTGGAGTGTTTGATTATTGAAACCTTCTTCTTATTATTATTATTTACCATCCACCGATTTTTTTTATCATTATACTCCGCCAGTTTGTACTTTACAGTTAGGTTTTGAATAAGCTAGCAAACTTCACCTTCAATTGTTTTCATTGCTGAGTTTCTTGCGGCGTTTCTTCTCAGCACATGTCACCTTTCGAAGCGCTGGTAGATTCAGACATGTAAAAGAGCCCGTGTGGTCTACTTGCAAAATAAATATTTTCATTTTCATTTTCATTTTCATTACGTCTCTTTCTGTGTAGGTACTACGGCGAGCGTTAGTTGGCCGGTTATTCCTAGATGTTGACGCTAACTTTGGCTTGCCTAAACGCGGACAATATTATTCCAACCAAGTCGGTTGCTTAATTTACCCAGTACGACTATGCTTGCAATATGCACGCTAACAATTAACAGAAAGTAATTGCCATAACTTATAATTTTACTTAAGTACCTACCTAATATTTTTATTCTATTTAAGACCAGGTCCATATCATAACAAATTACATGAACAAGATTGTATATTTCTATCACTTTAATATTTACACACCAATATTTTTTAATTCTGGTTATTTTATTATTAATTTTGGAACTCATTGCATATGCACTCATTCTATAAGAATGACTTTAAATTATTGTACGACGTAATAATGTCTATGAACTGTTCTCTATTTAAAAAAAGTTTACTGACTCGAGGTTGACGCTGTCCAAATCTTGGACTTGGAAACAGCAAAGATATGGTCTGCCATTCAACATTTTATTGTTCGGCAATTTCATGACGTCTTTGGTAGTACCAGCCACAAACTCATTTACATAGTTGGCAAGATATGAAATAGGTACGTTTTATTAATAGTTAACGTTCTTATAGCCACTTAAGAGGACTGTGAATCGACGGCAAAAATCACCCTTTTCATACAGGCGACAACGATTTCCACCCCTTCAATGTTTACCGACTTTGACCAATTTTTGATAGGTTGTCAGTCAGAACAAAATCTAGGTCTATACATTTTTTGAATATTGATTAAAGATCAAAAATGTCAAATAATACTGAAATTTATTTTGTATGAGACTACTGAAATCATAATAAAACTGAATTTCTTGATTATAGTGAAAAATCAAAACGTATGGACCTAGATTTTGTTCTGACTGACAACCTGTCAAAAATCGGTATACGTTTAAGAGGTGAAAATCGTTTATCGCCTTTTGTATGAAAAGCCGCAGGGTCACACTCCTCTTATGTCGACGATAACACCTTCATGATGACACTGTTCCATACGCAAAGCATAAATATATTGTAAAGGCATTTATTACTCGTTGATGTCATGTAGTTGTCAAACATAATTAAACTGACATTGACAGTTCTTTTCCAAAAGTGATAATCTGTATCAAAACAGTGATGATGATGAATTTGTTCCATAGACATAATCAAAGTCGTTGGAAATGTGACAGCAAATACCGAAATGGCGGTCAGACCGATTCCAATTCATTACATCGTATTGAATCGAATGGCATCGAAATGATCGATGCGAATCGGCAATGTGTTACGGCATCACTATGGTCGAGAGCATTTCGTTTTTTTTCTATGTCAGTTTACTGACAAACAGGCAGACACCCCCCTGATGGAAAGTGGTCACCGCCGCCTATGGACATCTGCAACACCAGAGGTGCTGCTAATGCGTTGCCACTCTAGGGAGGATGGGGAATGGGGGTGGGATGGGGATGAGGGAATAGGCTTCCGGATCTCGTCACTCACCGTACGAAACGCAATAGCAAGCTATTACTTTACGCCGATATTCTGTGAAAGTGTGGTACTACCCCGTTATAAAGTTTCTTTTGATATACTTAAAACAAATCAAAATTTAAATAATATCAATTGTATAAGAAAAGTTATGTCTGGTTAAATGAAAATGGTTCCAGTAAAAAAAATATTATGACAAAAAATATACGAAATATTATTACCCTGTCAATGCCCTTGATAAACATAGATAAGTTGATGGCACTATATACGTGTAGTCTAATATGTTATTTAGACTTCGAAAACATTAATACTTCTGTAAAATTACATTGTCATAACCCAGTCGCGTAAGCCATCTGTGGCTTTGAGTAATTATGTATACTAGAGTGGACGCCTCAACTTGATTTTTTGTAAAGCCTGTTGAGGCCAAATGACACAAACGCTTCTAAGAAAACGATCACCGCCGGACGCGGCGCGCATGCCCGCTCCGTCATCAAGTGCTCGCTGCCATTTGTTTGAGATGTCTGTTCTAGTGTAACGTACACTTCAATGATCTGTGTAGATAATCCTATTCTTAAATTCCTATTCCGATATGTTTAGCAAATATGTTCCGTGAGTAACTAGTAACTAAAATAACATGGCACTTAACATCTTTCTTTATCGCGGTAGACAAGGGCCACCCCTTGTCTTTTACCTAAACTTTTTTCACTAGGTGCCAGAAAATGTAACAAATTCGAGGGGGGAGAATAAAAAAAAAATAGTTAATATGTTTAAACATCTAGTTAGAAATTAAACTAACGGTGACGTACAGATATCTCAACTCATCTTTGCGCGCGGCGTCTTGCTACCATGCCCTAGGTAAAGCAGTGCTAAGTGGTAGGTACTAAGCAGTATGTGTGCGTGAGCTTCTGTTGCTCGTTCGGTAGAGTTGTGCGTGCTTGTTCACTGCGCGGATCGCTCGGAACTAGTCAAATTCGTGCAAATGTACTAGTTCGGTCTTTTAGTTCTTTTAGTACACTAGTACAGTGAAACTCTCTGTCTATGGTCTGCTCTCAACAAGAGGGCCCGTCAAAACAACGTCGTCTCGTTTGCTCCTGGACAATTGGGAAGATGCATAAAAATCAAAATGAGGTTTACTTTCATAATATATCAATATTATGAAAGTAAACGTAAACAAAAGCATAAAAGAAAAATATATTACAGAAAAAAGCAAATCATTTTGACTATTCATTTTTATTTTATTACGGGTCAAAATTAATCAAAAATATATATTGGCTTTTAGTTCTGATTTTAGTTTTTTGGACATCCTCATCAAATTTATGGCATGTTTTATTTCTACGATGTTGGTCGAAAAACAGTATTTTCGGTAATAATTGCAGATTTCGTTTAAACGCCATACATTTTATATAGTCAACAAATGCTGTGACGTCATAATTTTCGTCCATTTTGTTTGGAGTGTTTTTGCGAGTGGTATGGACAGTGACTTTTCAAAGCTTCATAACTCATAAAAGTAAACAACATAATAATGTTTTGCGTACACAGATCGTTTTCTATTTCGCAGCACTTTCTAATGCAACATGAAATAAAAAAAATGCATCTTCCCTATTGCATTGGCACGTTTAGTTCACGCACAAGAGCGGTCCATTTCCTTCCCTCTTGCCATCTTACTCGGCCAGAGCCAATTTGGAATCGTTCTATCATTCAATCGGATCGCTTCGCTGTCGCTGCTCGCTCCGCATATTGTACTAAATGTACTAAGAGCAGAAACGTTACGGAATAGTTCGTTCTAGTACAGTGACGGAAATTAGTTCTTTTTAGTACATAGTTAAGTACATGTACTACACAAGCCTATCGTACGGACGCCAGCCACGTCACGGCAAAGAAATCAAAGCTGCATATTTAAATAAAAATAAATGGATATTTATTGCCACATTAACACATAAGCACATAATTTTGAAACAAAATATAAAATAATAATAATAACAATAAATCAGGGGACAATCTTAACCAAATCGATCTAGTCCCAAAGTAAGCTTTAAAGGTTTGTGTTATGGGTACTAGACGACGATATACATACTTATATAGAGAAATAAATACTTAAATACATAGGAAACATCCAAAACTCAGGAACAAATATTTGTGCTTATCAAACAAATATTTGCCCTTACCGGGGATCGAACCCGGGACGCTAGCTTCGGAGGCAGGGTCACTCCCACCCAACTAGGCTAACCGCGTCGTCAAACTAGAAGGACTATAAAAACAGAAAAGGAAAAAAGGAAAGGAGGGGAGTAAAGGTTTACAAGCTCACACATTGCGCCGTGCGCAAAGATGAGTTGACATATCTATATCATTCAGAAAACTACCTTTATCTACACCCATATCATAAAACCTCCATTGGTTAATCAAAAACCTTAGGAAATGACCACCATTTTGACAACCAATTAGGAAAAACCAGTGCTGCGATAAAGAAATAACATGACTTCTTTAACGTTTTTAGTAAAGAAAAGAGATTAAATTTCGAACAGCTGTCAAAACTCAAGTGGTCTCTATTCTAGTATCCATAGATATTAAAACAGTTATTGATACGAAACGTCAATTCAGTATGTTTTTTTAATATAAACTGCACAATATTTGATCTCGAGTGACGTGAGAATAGAGACTTCATCCGTTTGTCTATGATTTAAAAAAAAAATGGTCTTGACGGACGGCCGCCATTATGTTGACGTTTTGCTGAACGAAAGTAGAATTTTGTTGAATTGAATAGAAAAAGTTGTTTGTAATTTACATTTTAGTTGAAAATATGAATAGTAGTCTTCTCGGAGTGTGTGTGATGTGAAAATGCGCCGGATATCGGAAATATGCAGCCACGATTGCAACAAATAACTTGTTGCCAGAAAATATTGTTTCTGAACCCATCATGGAGGATTTATAATATGTGTGTAGATAAAGTTATGTATGCAACTCTGCATAATTTGGCTATCATTATGCAACCGTTGCATAAACTTCTATTTACGCAGAGTACATATCAGCGTTATAAAATGGTTCCGACGCGTCGTCAAAGAACAATGGTGTAGTGCACTGTAAAATTATTCGTGTGTAGGTACGAAGTTTATGATTGTCGTTGCGACTTGCCACGGTTATTCGGAAGATGGATAGAAAGATTTGCATAGGGATGCTATAACTGGAGTTAGGTACACGGATATGACCGAGGGAAATGATCCGAAGATGCATTATACCCATATCGATGGAGGAAAGCATCTTTCACCTTTAAATCGTAAACGTAAATCGTAGTAGTAATTTTATAGTAATTTGTTTTATGGACTTAGACAATGCAGTACCCGAGACTCAAAACGGTACCGTATTAACTAGCCTACAATATATATGTGGCTAAAAATCGGCGCCGAAGTTCGTACTGGCATTAGTACCTGAGTGCGACCTGCTTGCATGGCGATGGGCGGCTGTGTGGTGTGATATAATATAATCAGCTGTGCCCGGGATTTTTTTTTCTTGTGGGATTGGGATGAATCCAGATAATGATCTATCTGGTCTGACAAATTTTGTGCAAATCCGTCTAGCTGTTTGCATGTGATTTAGAAACAAACGTCCAAACATCTTCACATTATGTGTGTGTGTGAGTTAGTATGTTTGCTACTTCTTCAAGCTTCAACGGCTGGACGGATTTGGATGAAATTAGGAATGGAGATAGCTTATTCCTTGGACACATAGGTTTTTATCCCGGCAGATTAAAAAGTTTCCGAGTGAATAACCAGATTGCTTATAATATGAAGTAAGATTCCTATTACATGAAGCAACAGCTTTTGCCCAGTCTTTCTGACCGAATGCAGCATGAATATTCTTGCTCACCGATAGCTATGCTCATCTTCTATTTTGTGGCCATATTACAATCTCGGAGAAGTGCTCGTTCTTGCTTTCGGTTTTTATGGTAATCATATCCAAAGTGTTGTTTATAATGGGGGCTTCGATCTCCGACGCGCCGTACAAAATAATATTTAAGGTGTGGTACTTTAGGGAATATTCGTCTGTTTTTCTATTGGTAATTAAGTAATTATCTAAAGTGAGATATAATAACTATCCTCGTACCTGAAATATAAAAAAAAAACACATTTTGGTGCATTTATTTGCCTTTGTTTTGTAAATTTTCAGGATTCTTTATCGGCTTCTTAAATCAATACATATGAAACAGTATCGTGACTCACTCATAGACAACGCACAGCCTAAACGGGTGGTCCTAGAGGTTGGAAATTTGGAGGAGACATTCCTCGAGTACCCTAGAGGTGCAGTAAGGAGGGATTTTTGAAATTCCATCCTTAAAGGGGTGAGAAGGGGTGATAAAGTTTGTATGGAAAATATCGCAGGCGAAGGTGTGGCGGCTCCACTAGTTAAGTATTTATATAAAAAAAACAACAAAGACTACATTCAAAATATTTGAAGGGTAAGTAACAGAGGCGAAGCGTGAGGGTAAGCCGGTGCATAATTTCTTAATTCAATCATTATTGTTATTATTAATTACTTCTTGTATTAACATAAAAAATACATATTACATATTTTTTTAAGTAAATAGATAATTTAATGAGTAATAATATAATGTTTAGAACGAGAAATTATACACCGGCTTACCCTCACGCTTCGCCTCTGGTAAGTAATTTTCAATGGAAGTGTTTAAGGAAATAAACTGAGGAAATAGCCCAGTGAATACGGCTTTATACTCGGCTAACAATCAATAAAATATAAATATAATAAGTACTACACGTGTAGTTCACCGTTATTTGTTTTAAAGAGTTAGTGAGACCATGTTAAGTACCCGGAACAGAAACAAGATTGCATATGGGAACAGTTTAACGTAAACCATAGGACAAGAACCAAGGAAGGGCGGCTTTTTAGTGTTTGTTTGTTTAACTACCTTTCACTGAGCTTACTCTATTTGCTGGTACAAATCGTGTTTATGCGGGCAGGCTAAGGGGCTTGTTGCAGTGGCGAAGCGTGAACGGTAAGCCGGTGCATACTTTCTTAACACAAACATTATAATATTAATTACTTCTTGTATTAATATAAAAATTGCATATTACATATTTTTTGTATATAAAACAATATTTAATGACTAATAGTATAATGTTTAAACATAGAAATGATACACCGACTTACCCTCACGCTTCGCCTCTGGTTTGTTGTGGGGGTTAGTCACATGCATGCGATTAGAGTCGGACTATCAATTTGAAGTCGGTCAAACCAAGGATGTTCTTGGTAATATTCTTGTTTTCACGGTTAAACAAATTATAAGTGGTAGCTTGACATCCGATGATGAACATTCGATAATTCTTTTAATAACTTTTATTTACGCTGACACCGAAATTTTTGGATTTTCACGAATACCCATCGTCATACTGTCCGGAAAGATATTGCACAACATAGATACATGACGCGTAACAATAATTTTGTAATGTTATAGGTAACCTATAATTCAAGAAGTGGCAGTAAAAATATCTGCATATTTTAGTGACATTATGTCGCTTTTAGTTTATATGTGCAAACGTAGAGTTTACACAGTACTAAAATATGTATATATTTATGGTAGATATTCTTGTTGACTCGGAAAGTACCTAATCACTGTGCATCAACAACACGATCCTAAAAACGAAGACATTCTAGGTATAGTCAAATTAAAACTTTCGTGAGACATTATGAATACTTGAAGAACACACGGCTTTACTCACGATTTATTGTCAGAAATAGTCCGACATGTTTCGAACTCGATTGGAGTCCTTCTTCAGGGTTTGAGTGCGGTCCCGGTCAGATCAACCCGCGCGCGCGCATGTTTGCCGCCGTTCACCACCAACAACGACAACAATCGAGTTCGAAACATGTCGGACTATTTCTGACAATAAATCGTGAGTAAAGCCGTGTGTTTTTCAAGTATACATTCTAGGTACTTTACGCTTTATTTTATTTCCGGAATAAATAACCAAACAGTGACCACCTAAAAAAAAAACGAAATACATGTTGCTTCATTCTTTACTATAATGCAAACTACTAGGTAATTATTTTAATTTTATCAATATATGCCGATATTTCTTTTTATAGGCGAGGCTAAATATTATATCTTACAAATCTCCAACATCAAACTATCTTAGTACATACCATTTTTTGGGCACATATCTATAGCATCTGTCACTTTTTAACCAATTGGCTGGTGCGAGAGAGAAAGAGACGTAAACTCTTCTATGTTGGCGATAAACTAGAGGTCGAGATAAATGTCACGAGTTCGGAAACGCGGGCCGTGCTGCCAACATAATTTAATTTCCGTGCGTCTGCTTTTAGACAACGACATATCCAGCGCAGCAACACTGTTTTGTTTAACTTTTATACAATTTGTATACAAGCGACTATTAAGATTAATGATGCAATGAATATTCCATTACGTCATTTTTTTGTTTTCTCAATGCAGTTCTTAGGTTTAGATTTTTAAATTCAGAATGAATTAACCTGTAAAATAAAATTTCTAAAAAATTGAATTTATCACATCTTTACTTGATGATATATTATTTCCATTAAGAGGACTGTGAACCAAAGGCAGAAATCACCTTTTTCATACAAAAGGCGATAACGCTTTCCACCCCTTAAATGTTAACCGATTTTGACTAATTTTTGATAGGTTGTCAGTCAGAACAAAATCTAGGTCTATAAGTTTTTTTGAATTATGATTAAAGATCAAAAAAGTCAAATAATGCCGAAATTAGTTTTGTATGAGAATACTGAAACCACAAAAAAAACTGAATTATTGATTATAGTGAAAAAATCAAAACGTATAGACTTAGATTTTGTTCTGACTGACCAGCTATCAAAAATTGGTGAACATCGGTTAACATTTAAGGGGTGGAAATCGTTATCGCCTTTTGTATGAAAAGCCGTAGGTTCACACTCCTCTTTAAGCAGGGAACGTAGTAAAATTTCAATTTCTGATGTGGTTCCTAATTAAAGGTTTTATAAATGGAAATGAGTTGTTATACATACATACATATTATCACGCCCGAAATCCCTAATGGGGTGGGCAGAGCCACGAGACTACTTGTGGCCACGTTCGATTAATTAGTCCTAAGATGGTATGACGAACCGTATGGTGACAGGTGATCAGCCCATCGCCCATACCGATAGTCCACCATGTTGGAGAGGACCCGTCCCTTAGTCGACTTTTACGACATGCCAGGATGATAAGCATCTGCACGCATTCTATGCTATTTCTTCACTCTCAGTGCAGCAGAGGATGGAGGAGTTATTATAGAAGGATGTTTTATTAATAATTAAAATAAGTACTTATTTAAAGAGGTAGTCTGTATTATTTTATACGGCAAGCATTTAATCTTTCTAATTAAGAACTTCAAAACAGCGAGCAATACTTTACCCTCACCCACGACGTTCCCACAACTGACATGGTCGAGCAAGAATGCTGGCTCTACGGGAATCCTTTTCCAAATAATTAATGCGATAAAATAGTGCGCCGGCGCGGGCGCGGCGTGACGGGCGCGCGCGCGCAGTCACGAGCGCGGGGCGCACGCGCGACCTGCGCGTACTACACTAGCGAGCTTCCCGATTGTCCGACGCGGACACTGTTCATCTCTGGCCCTGAAAAACGAACTTCGTTTAATTGTATTTCGCTCTCAAATTGTAACAGTCGCGGAGACAGGACAAGAATTTCCGAATTGTGTGCTGGAGTGAGAGTTCTCTTTCCTTAACATGTTTTTAGGTAGTTTGTTACACATTTCCCTATACATCTTCCTATTGGATAATTTTGATCCTGTTTTGCCAAACCGTTAACAATTAATGAATAGATGAGATTAAGAAACGATCACAGATCTGTTTCCCAGTCGTCCGATCGACCCGGTAAATGTGGTAATTGTGGTACGATAATTGGGAGTAAAGATTGCCAATTATTAGTCAGATTGATCACACAATATATACTGACCACTACTGAACAATCTGATACTACCAATTTTTCAGCCCAACCATTAGAGTTATAATAAACGAAGTGTAAGTTGGTCTTAGCAAACCATACAGTATAATGTTATGTATATAATAGAGATAAGATGTTATTAAAAAAAAATTGAACGCCTAAACCTTTGAACCTTTTACGGATAAAAATCTAACATCTCCACAGCGAATCACTCCCACACAATAAAAAGTGCCACGTTAAAACATCAATGTAAAGCGAATGATAGCAATGAATCACTTAAGTAGAACAAAACAACATAAAGGAGCACGGACACTGCGTCCCTCCATCTATGCACTTCTATTTTATTAAATCAGGACACTGCCCTCGCCGTGCATCCTATAGGTAGGCAGCCTCTTTCCGATTCATGCTATGCAAAAATATTCCAGATTTGAGCCAGAAACAGTGTAAAAAAACTCGCCCGTAATGTAAATCGGCGATTTTGTATCAAGTTAGCTAGGACGATAGAGCGGATGTTGGATACGTAGCATAAATTGAGCTCGGATAGAAACTTACGTAAATTAGAGAATCTTTGAGTTCGGTGCATTCCAGTTGCAGCACACCGTTCCGAAACTAGTTCTGTATATTCATTGATAATCGTTTTACAAGTTCTCGAACATATTCGTCTGAGTAATATCCTTTTTAGGGTTCCGTAGCCAAATGGCAAAAAACGGAACCCTTATGGATTGCGTCATGTTTGTCTGTCTGTCCGTCCGTATGTCACAGCCACTTTTTTCCGAAACTATAAAGACTATGCTGTTGAAACTTGGTAAGTACCGCATTAAGATTTTCATACAAAAATAGAAAAAAAAAAACAATAAATTTTGGGGGTTCCCCATACTTAGAACTGAAACTCAACATTTTTTTTTTCGTCAAACCCATACCCATCTATGGACAGGTCTTCAAAAATTCTATTGAGGTTTCTAATATCATTTTTTTCTAAACTGAATAGTTTGTGCGAGAGACACTTCCAAAGTGGTAAAATGTGTCGCCCCCCCCTCTGTAACTTCTAACATAAGAGAATGACAAAACTAAAAAAAAAAAATTATGTACATTACCATGTAAACTTCCACCGAAAATTGGTTTGAACGAGATCTAGTAAGTAGTTTTCTTTTAATACGTCATAAATCGTAAACCGCAATTTACCTTTCATTCAATCAACTCAAATATAAATATTAAAAAAACATTTAATTTCATAAACATAAACTTTATGCATAAACCGTGATTCATTATATAGATAATCGAACAAAACCCTTCGTGCGCGAGTCCGACTCGCACTTGGCCGGTTTTTACTTCCTGTCTCCCGACTAAAATAATAGTACTACCTACAGATTTAATTAACTGATAGAAATTCCAAGCGCAAAAACAGACCAGCGATTACGAATTTACACGTTCATTCATAAAGTACGCGTTGCACAACTTTAGGCCGTTCGAGGCGGCACAAGTTGAAACGGAGGCCGCTATTGCAGTGTCACTCTCGGTAACTAATGCCGCATGCTGTCTGCGACCGGCCTAACTGATGCTTGTGCGTACGCGCACCGCTAAGGATACGTATCCTTTCAATGCCGCAGATGGTTCCTTTAATTGAACAGATTAAAAAAATTACTAGTACTTTTTTACGATCGACGTTATTTATCTCCCAAGTTTAAAATAATCAAGCTACTCGATATGCCCCTCTTTTGCACACGCTTTTGTCTACTTTTAGACATGTATTTAAATTAGAATGTCTGCATAGGTGGAAATAGCATTTCCGATACAAATATCGCATTTCGTTTGAAGCCTTTGTAAAATTTCAGAAACAATATCCATCAAACGAAATCCGTGAAATAAATATCGTACGAAATTGTGACATGCGCAGGCAGAGGGCCGACGGGAGCAGCGAATGAAACCGATAACGCAATTCAATTCATATGTCAACCTGCGGCGGTGCCAAGATGGGATTTTTGACCACCGCTCGCCTGCGTGGATTGACGCTTTTATCTTGATTTTTTTCCCTTTTAAGCTCATACCTATGTACCTACCTTACACGACGGACGTATCATTACATTGCAAGATAATTGTTAACAGATAGTGCAATCGTAATAAAATGCGCCTGCATGTTAACCAATTAGTCCCTATTAAAGAACCCTTTATCGGTCTTGTATCAATGTGAGTTCCGAAATCATGTATCTGCAATGCTCTAGATGCGAAACGAAAAGCTAACTCACGCCCGTCACTCCTCTTCGCATTAATTAAAGAACAAATTATACGTTCTTTATCACCACTCTTTTTTTTAATAACAGGCATTGTTGTATATTCGTGTCAAGAAACGATTATTTTCAGCCAGTGACTGATTTAATTCGATTTAAACACGACTTGAGATTGATATATTACAGAATGTCTTCATCGCTTTCTTTAGAACAGCTTAATTTGTGAATTCTTTTGATTTGCTATTAACTTAATCTGTTTCAAGCTGGAAGCATAAACGTTAGTTGATAATAAAATAAAGCGTAATTACGAACGAATAGATTTTTATCAAGTAGCTTTTCATGATGGGTTTATGCTATGCAATAAAAATTATCAAGCATTTACAAAAGGTGCTGCTACAAATACTGCTGATAGAACACACTTCTAATTGAGTGGTAACGATAAAAACAGTAAAAAGGTATCATCAGACATTGACGGATTAAAGACGATTGTGCTTTAATGTGTTACGAAGTATGTTAATAAAAAGGGTTAGTAGTATATTGCACTAATTTTGTTTATGTCAAATGGCGATATGCTATTTTAACTGCTCGTAGTGCATTAACGGAATGAGAGCCAGAAACGCAGGTGTCTGCCACCTGCATCTTGATTAGTGATTGCCCTTACCTCTTTATACTTGACACGCGGGACTAATGCTTATAGATCCTGTTAAATACAGAGTTTTTTTACATAATGAAATGACAAGTCGGTGGGTAATATTCAAGCGCCCTGCGCTTTGAAGATTAGTATCTCAACAGTAATTCAATTAGTCTTTTCATTATGTAAATTGGATGATACTAATCAAAGAAGTGCCATATCATTCCGTTTTGGAGTACCTGCGTACTTCTATTAACTTCTGTATGGAGTTAACATGAGATTAAACACATAAAGTAAAGTAAACGATAAATACTCGCATCGGTTTTGGCTTAAACCTTCCGAAATGTTTAACTGTCGATTGAGTACGTAAAAACCTATTTTTAAGCGTTTAAATCATGGAAACTTTTTTTTTATGTCAATTGACTGACAAACGAGCTGACGGCCCACCTGATGGAAAGTGGTCACCGCCGCCCATGGACATCTGCAACACCAGAGGTACTGCCAATGCGTTGCCAGTCTAAGGAGGATGGGGACGAGGGAATAGGCCTCCGGATCTCGTCACTCACCATACGAAACGCAATAGCAAGCTATTACTTTACGCCGATATTCTGTGAGAGTGTGGTACTACCCCGGTCGAGCCAGCCCATTACTGTTTGGCTCTACCACTACAAAAACTTTTGTAATAATTACAAACAGATCGATCGATATTGTTCGCTGTTTATGATCAGCGCATCACCTAGATCCTATGATGTTAGATTGTTATTGGTTATTACAGTGCTCGGGTCCCGCTACGAAATAATAGTTTCCTCGATCAAGTGAGTTTTAAGCGTCGCGATTTCAAAGCTGCGCGGGCGCGTGCCGTATTGCAAAACCACAATAGTAAGTTACGCGTCAAAGTTCTTATGGAGTTACCAAAGAGGCTATTTATGCTTGATTCATGTAACTTAAAAAAGTGGTGGAACTATACCCGCGCCACGCCCCCGCTGCGGGCGAGTTTGTTTTACCGAGGGCTGCTCTCGTTATGTTAGTTTCTTTTTGCTTTAAAATAACCTTATTACGTAGCTTTCAAATAATCGTATTATGTGGAGCCTGTTTCGTCTCATATCTCTGAGCAAATGCCTCAACTTTCTGTTCGAGGTTTTGTTATTTAAAGTGAAGTAAAATAAATGTCTGTCTGGTCAAAACACGTAGGTACCTACTAACGAATCTACCTAAAGATGTAACTACTAAAATTTTGTCCTGCCATCATGTAGTATCTGATACCGATCACGTGGCCTTTGCCTCTACCTCCAGTCAGTAGAATAGAAGAAGAGTTATTAGAAGTACCTAGTTACTTGTACAAAGGATAAGCTACAAATTGAAGTTTTGGGTATAAGTCAGAAATGCATACATAGTTCACCTAAGTATTACTTCTTTTTAGGGTTCCGTACCTCAAAGGAAAAAAGGAACCCTTATAGGATCACTCGGTTGTCCGTCCGTCTGTCTGTCTGTCTGTCTGTCAAGACCTTTTTCTCAGGAACGCGTAAAGGTATCAAGTTGAAATTAATATCAAATACTCAGGTCTGCAATCTCTTGAAGCTATGAAAAAATCAACTTTCTAATTCACCGCAATCAAAAGATATGGCCGTTTATGTCTCATATTTTGATACTTTCAAGGGAATCCAAAGGGAATCAAAACCTATAGGGTACTTCCCGTTGACCTAGAATTATGAAATTTGGCACGAAGCAGTGTCTTACAGCACAAGTAAAGGAAAAAGTCTGAAAACCGTGAATTTGTAATTACATCACATAAAAAGTCGTATCACGCTCTACGATTGAACGGAGATAGGAGCCTGCGAAAGTTATTTTTTGTCTTATTTCATAGGTAGGTTGTAAATGGTTACCCCGTTGTTAAAAGCTATTTTTTTTTTCTTTTTTAGTGTTCCGTACTTACAAGGTACTGTTTCTTTTTCATACGTAATTGCGGAACCCTCGGCGCACGAGTCAGACTCGCACTTGACCGTTTTTTTTTATGAAAAAGCTTTTTTGGCATAGTTTAACACGCACATACACAGTTTGGCACAGCTGTTGTGGATAGCTTCCCTTAGGAATACAAAACACATTTATCCAACCCATATCCTGGACTACAAAGGCTTTTGGGTGTTTATAATAATCTAACTTTTGCAGAATTGACAAAGGGAGAACAACCTTAATTTTGACGGCATCGTGGATAGTATACAACAAAGTTTTCTGATGACAGCAATCTGGTAAAATTTTCTTTCTAGATTACGTTGTCGTCAACATTTTTAACTCAATTTACCTATTACGAATCTAGTCCTTTTGTTCAGTTTTAATAATATGTTAGAAATATGAATTACACATAAACTAAATACAAATTCATTGCAGTCTAAACTATTGCGAGGCGGTTCTCCTTGGTTGTATTATGACACAAAATGTTGTCGACCCCTGGTAGAACGGTACGCCACATTTCTTCTGTCCAACGCACTGTCTCGATAGGATATCGATTATGATGGACGCCGACGGTTCACTATCGAAAATAATGATAGTCGAGATAGACCGAATTGCTATAGTAATGCTATTGAGACAGCAGATGAAGCGGAACAGTGTTACCATTGTAAGGCTGTAGTTTGGATAAAGTTTAAAGTTAAGTAGCACCTTTCCAATCTTGTATTATTTTGAAGGTAAAACAAATTATACAAGTTGTCCCAGCGGCCCTAACATGCATGCCAAAAAGATAAATTAGAACCGTATATCTCTATGACTATCTCTTTCGTCGGCGCTAGTGTGAGAGAGACGCACTTAGAGATAAACGGTTCTAATTTATCTTGGTGCCATGCATGTTAGGGCCGCTGGAAATCGTGTCAAGCAGAGGTCTAAAGGGAGCGGGAGTTCCACGATTTTTGGTAGTGTGGGAGTAATAAGATTATTTTAAATTCAGATTCCATAAAGTGCGAGAAGATGAAATGCGGTTTAGACTTTAGAAAAAGTTGCACCTCTAGGGTACTCAAGGAATATCTCCTCCAAATTTCAAACCTCTAGGACCACCCGTTTAGGCTGTCCGTTGTCTATAAGTGAGGCCCGGTACTGTTTTATAAATATGTAACTTTTTATCCTGATAATGGATTCCCATGGGATAATTAGCGAACAAAGTCTCGGGCACAACTAGTTTTCAATAAAGTATTTTGTGAATGTTTTTATTTTCATTTTGCTGCTATTGTTCACATCGCAGTGCAGCGGAGTGCTTTTTGCGCGGCTTCCATAAAAATATTATCAACCAGATTCAAGTACTAGAAAAACGAATGAGGATTATATCTGTGCTAAGCACCAGATGAATCGCCGCGACTAATTGCTCCAAATGGGTTAATAGCTCGTAAAAGCTCGCTAGGGCCCGAGTTTGCGTATAAACGAAAATATTCCTACTTATTTTGTTTTACGCAAAAGTATGAATGCTCTTATTTAATTTTGCTTCTTTTGAAGTTTCCGTATAATTTTGATTTAAATAATGCGTTCTAAGGGCCACATGCACCAAAAATTTGAGTTGTAGTCTTAAGTACCTACGGTTTAGTTGTGTTATGTATGGAATTATTAGACTACAAGACTTAAATCAGATTTAATATTTTGGTGCAAGCCACTACCACAGTATACTCTTTTGAATAGACGAATAAAAGTAGGTATAGGTCTAGTTTTAACTGAATTTGTAATTTAGTGTATAAATAGTCTGCTAGTGTATAAATGGTTCGTATTTATATCGAATTATTTATATAAATTTAAGAGATTTCTTAATTCGGTGTAGCAACTTAAATCTTCAATTCAAAATTTTAATCTTTGTCACATATTGTATGCCTCTCTGAGGCAGGAAATCATGATCTAGAAATTGTAATCATTTAAGGCTTGTATAACTCATAGCCATGTTGTTTTCATTTTAGTTGAACTTTTGTGTAAGTATACTTCATACGAACTGACAAAGCCCTCTTACGTATCATGTCATAAAAAAAGTAGAAACAGTTTTGCAGCACACATTAATATCTGAATTTTTCTAGGTTACTTTAAATACCATAGACTTCTTATATGTTTTCCTGTAATGTATAGGTGAAGAACAATTTTTAGCATTTTTATAAAATGATCTGAGTCGCCATTTCGCATTATTGACTGTATATTTCGTAGCGTCGTGTTATTTTAACCGTCATTTATCATGATTTTATTAAACGTGGCTTCTTTTCAACGTTCGCTAAGCCATATTATGATATACCATATTGTTTAGCTAATGTGGAACTCTTCCCATATTACTATTAATATTTATGCATATATAATTTGTTTTCGCGTCTTAATATCCCATGACAACAATATCGAGAGTCCGGAACCTACGAAGTCGAGAAGTCGAGTCTGACGAACCATGCCCGGTTCGATTTTTGATAAATATTAATTCAAAGTCATCGCCCACTCAGCGGGAGGCAGAAGTGGGGGGTTCCTTTGGCTCAAAGAAAGTGGCTTATGGGAATGGTACCAAATAGACCCTCGTACTTCATCAACTGCGTGTTCCAGTATAGATAAGGAAAATGTTCCATGGTAGGTATGGTAAAGTATTTTTTTTTAAATCGATGGAATCAAATTTTCAAAATTCAATTGTTAATCTGGCATGCCGATAGACCACGCTACACGTGGGTATTTTTTTTTTGCAAATTGGAATACCATAAGTGGGTCAAAAATGACCATGTTCCATATGTTCCAAGGTGTTCCGGGGTTCTGGGACCAGGCTCGTCTACTGAGACCTCTACGTGATGTCTCGAGTACCACTATATACTACTCTTATATATATATATATATATATATATTATTATTCTCTTTATTTATCTTAAATCTTATTATTATTATTATTAAGTAAAGAGTGGTAGTATAGTGGCTCCCTGGCTAGGAGTTTGAATTCCCAAAACCCCGGAACACCCTGGAACATGTGGAACATGGCCCTTTTTGAGACCCTTAAAGTTGTTCAATTTCAAAACAAAAAATACGCACGGGTAGCCTGGTTCACTGGCAGTTCAAATTCGAAGAGAAAATTTGATAATGTTGGGCCATTCATTTTCAAAATAAATATTATCAAAATTTTGACCTCGGCACATTTCGTGGAACAGGATTTCGAGAACCCGGAACCCAATAATTTAAAGACTTTATTACAATTGTATGTAGAAAACATACTTCTTTACGGTAAATTTCAACGCCTAAATCAGGTGATGATAGTGATTAGATAGTAATTTATGAATAACTTTATAAATTGTTAATTTTTTTTATGTAAAATACACGCATGTTGATGCACAATGTCAATGCCTAATATATATTTACAGGCCGATATGTCGTTACTAATTTTGGTGAAACCCACGGCGTTCAGGTAAAATGTATAAAAATTATCCTTAACGGGAATTTTTCAATACATCATTTCAGTTGCCTACGTGCTGCGGTTGATCGGCGCGATTTGTCATATATGGTCATTACTAGTGAAATTTTTCCTGCGGTAACCACATTCCTTCGTTATCAAAGGGTTTTTCTAATGACGTTCCAGGTTAAAGTATATAAAACCATGATCGATCGGATTATCCTTATATATTTCAACACTTACTTTCATCGGGAAAGGTTGATATTTTATTCAACATTTTCGTGAACACCATTATTATAATTAACCGACCATGAACCGAAACTTTGTATATCGTTGGGTCGTCAAACGGATCGTGGACCAGTGTTAACGACGGCAGGAGCAGCAGCCGAACGTAGGCGTTTGGAACAGCGGAAGCTGCAAGAGGCTGCAGCAGGGAATTCGCAGCGGAAGGCAGACGGCAAGGAACGTGATGATCAAACCCGAAATGACCTCGAAGTTGATTATTTTTAAGTTGTTAAATAATAAATATTATTAATTCGGTATGTGTTTATTCATTTGCCCATCGAAAAAGCTGTTTATTCTTCCTGTACAATAATTAAATGATTTGAAATTCAAAAAATATACTCTTTTAGAACATATATAGGAACATGAGACTACGGCCGTGCGTGCAATGAGCATCTCACACAGTGCAGTTATTGAGGTGATAGTAGTGTAATCAGGTGATGGTAGTGATTAGGTAGTAATTTTATAGGTAATAATCGACAAACGAATCGTTTGTCGATTAGTATTGGAATATTTTGACGTGGTACGTATAATTTTAGCCATGCTTTGTAAATTGCTAGTTTCAATCGTGGTATGCTACACTGATCTGTGCCTGATCTTACAAGTATTCCGGCGATACAACGTATGCTCTACAAGTGTGCGCCGGCGCTTCGTGCGTGGGCCGCGTCGTGTGGGCCGACGGCGCGCCCCGCCCCCGCCGCCCTTAGCGGGCTATCGAATCACGCGCATCGACCAGATAGCGTTCAGCTATTCTAAAATATTGGTTTTAACTTTAATATTAGAGAAATGTTTAGATGCGAGTACGCTACAAGGAAAATTAAAACCATTGCATGTAAAAGAGGATACAATTTGTTTTACTATGTGTGTGTATAATAATTGGGTATTATACTCGTATATACAGGTTGGGCCAAAAGTTTTTGCACTTTTAGAAACATGATAGAGGCAAAACTACAAATGCTATTTTATGAGGTATTTATTATAAGTAATAAGTATAAAGTAATGTTGTTAATTAGTAAAACCACTTTCGTCTAAATGACCTCCGTCTTGTTGGCGGAACTCCTGCAAGCGACTACGCAATTGTATGAAAAGATGCTGACAATCATCACTTCTGGTACGTAACCGCCATGTTTGCTTAATATCCGTTGTTGAACCAGTTTCTTTAAACTTATTGACCACAACTTTGATTAAATTGATGCTGGTACAATAATTTACATTCAATCCTATAAAAGCATCGCATAGTAATGTAAGACTGGTTTTTTGAAAAGTGTTTATCACGATAACCACGTTGCTCTCCTGTGAAACGGTCAATCGTAGTCAAAAATGTACAAAATGGCGTTTAATTCCCGTCATCCTTTGTACCGCACAATTAATAGTTTAGAACAAAAATTGTGTTGCTATTTGCAAAAACTTATGGCCCAGCCTGTATAGAATATATGTCGGTGCATTATATATAAATCCAATCCGTCTTAGGATTAATTAATCAAACGTGGCCACAAGTAGTCTTGTGGCTCTGCCCACCCCATTAGGGATTTTGGGCGTGATTATATGTATGTATGTATTATATATAAATAATGAGGAACGCATTCCGAGTAAGTAGGATGAAATGAGGATGATGGCGCGAATAGGTATTGTGTATAAGTTAGACCGCGTGACTTGTATCTCTTTTATTATTCAATATTATATCATATTTAATTCACTGGTTGTAATTTCACATCTGTATTGCTCTGGAAACCTCGCCTCGACTTAGGTAGGTGATAATTCTACTGTGTCGCTATAAGTTCTGTAACTTGATGCAATTTTTTTTATCGTGTGCGTTAACTTATTCCTGTCTCTTTCATACGATGTATGAGTGAAAATGACGAAGATTAACTAACTTTAAGTGTGTTCACAGAACCCTGCGTTAATTGGCCATTGAAATAGCATAAAGCGTAAGAATGTTAAGAAGTAAATATATATTTAATAGTCCCCACATTTGTGGGATTCGGCGATGGTTCGCGCTCGGTGATCTCTATTCGCTTATCTTAACGGCGTAATTGGCGCGATCCTTCACTGAATCCCGGAAATTGGCCCCGTTATAAAAGTTGCATCCGGCTGCCCAAAAAAATATAATATGCAAAAGCGCGCAATAGAATCTGAGTATCGCGTCCGCTCGGGGCACGCGGCCCTCGTAATTCTACGTCCAGCACTTAGTCAGATAACACCGTAACTACCGACTAGTGGGCTTATTAATTTATTTCCTTTACTGCTATCGGACTGCTCGTTATGCAATTGAATTTATATTATCTTAAAAGGTAAGCGCCTACAATAATTGTTGATTATGATTACGTGTGTATGATGTACTAGATTATCGGCAACATTGTAAAGTAATAAGGATTATGACAATGGAAATTGGATTTATTGGGTCTAAATTGGTTTATTTTATGTATGATAACAATAAAAACAATTAATCAAAATTTATACTACACATCCATTGCAAGTTAATATAATCTATAATGTATAAAATAAAAAAACCGACTTTAAATGGCCTTTGCAAATTAAGTTTTTTTTTGACATTTTATTTATTATACTGTAATTTAACAACACACATTTACTACATAAAGTAACAATAGCATAATGCCAGTTGCTCATCACCATTTACAAACTGTTGTTATCCCCGGTGCAAGGATGCCAATCGTTGAGGAGTTCTCCTGGTTCTTCAATTTTACTACATGAATTTTCATGGACATAAGTTGCGTTAGAACTTTATACAGCCATTTAATCGCCAACCTTCAAATACTCAACATTTAGGAGTTCCGGTGATCATCTATGGTCTTCATCAACAGTTCCACTTCACCAAATAATGCTTTTGGAACGTAACTGCTTGAGTTATTACAGAAAATACTGAAATTGCTATATGCTTGATAATATTTGAAAAGTTCCATCGATTCCTCATAGATCCTCTTATCATAACTTGACTTTGACGACAACGGGACCAAACTGGAGGTATACCCTACCGATTCAAAAAAGAATTATCAAAATCGGTGTATAAATGACGGAATTCTGAAGTAACAAAAAAACATACGAATTGAGAACCTCCTCCTTTTTTTTTGAAGTCGGTTAAAAATGATCTCATTTCCTCTTATTTACGTACATTTAGTGACATCATAGTGATATTTGAGTATGAAAACTTGACTTTTATACAGTGAAATTGAAAGTTTCTCGAATAGAAAGGAGCCACGATCGCTTTGTTTGAATTGCGTCCCCGCGAGTGTATTGGCGTAGGTCTATTATAATATGATAGGAATATACTTTGCGTTTTATAGCCCAATTCCATTAATCTTCTTTCAAATTTAAACTAGACTAAATTTTTAAAGTAAGTACTTAAATGACCTATCACAACATTCTAATAAACATTCGCAACACAGTCGACCAGAACTAAAAAGAGAAAAAAACCTGTTGCACTAAGCCCATTCCGCAAAGTGAGAAGGAATTCTAGCGCTTAAAGCTATTAACAAGTTGTATAGGAAGGGTAAACTGCATCATCAATGAATAGTCCGTAATGTGCGGCTGCGATGGGAGTCTAGATTTTTCCAGAGCCCTAGCTGAGAGCGTCTCACGCGCTATTACGCTGGGTCGCGGTCGTGAGCGCGCTTTGCATATTTCAAGTATGTAAGCTAAATGCGTGCACTACAGTTAAGTGAAATGGATAGGCGCTTACGACGTTACGGCCTGCTAACAGCACTCTATGTTCGTTTCCCACGTTATATTTTTCTTAGAAGATAACGGTACCGTTTTCGCGGAAACAATATTATGCTTATGATTATTATTACGCTTTCGAGTTTGTAGTGTAATATAGTATTAATAAACCATTCAATTCATAGGAAAGGTTGCTCTCTAAAGTGGCGCGTAAACGGGTTTTTTTTTTGCCCTAGCTGGAATTGCATTTGCAGCAATAAATTGCCGCTAAACTAGCCCGCTTACGAGCCCCTTAATTAGTTACATAGGTATATAAAATAAGTACCTACTAATAATGATAACACAAACATTAATCGTATTAACCTTTTGACCGCCAAGCATGTCTGAGAAGTAACAAGAATTTCAACTTTAAGTCAAGGCAAAGAAGGACTTTTGTACCCTGTACCTATACGCTGACGGCTGCAGCCGACTGGGGCGGTCAAAAGGTTAAAGCTGAACGTAATAACGCATCCTCCGTTGATGTGTTTTTCTCGAATGTTGTGCAGTGATTCGAATTAGAAAAATCTGGGCTTAGTAGAGCACATTCGTAAAATACCTCATAAAAAATATAAAATTCTCCAATTGCTCAAGTGCCATTTGGAAAATGTTAAAAGTAGAGACTTTAAAAGTTTACAAAAATGCCTCTAACAATATGAAAAGGTATACTGTATTATGATAAACCTATGAAGTCGTCGTCGGAGCAAGGCGAGCGCACGCTTGACCCTGGTAATTGTGCGCCTGCGCCGCCTGTAATCCTCCGCGGCCCTTTACACGCCGCGACCGCGACTTCTGTGAAAATATCGCTTTAAACGTTTTAAATTGTCCATAACTTCATTTAAAGATACATGCTGCCAGAAATCTTCTGACACACATTTCTTTCTTAGCAAGTCTCAAAAAGTATACGATATTTCATGTTGGTAGAAAAATATTATGTTGTTTTTCTATTCCTTACACTTAACTTTCAGATTAATCGTTAAACTCTCATCAAACGCCTTTTAGTCCAAATTTTCCTATTTTAATCGACAAAGCGAGCAAATCGAGCGAAGCGTCTCCGTTTCAGCTTGGGCAAAAATGCTTTTGTATGTCCAGCGGATGTCCGTCGGCTGACCGGCTGTCCATTTGTTCTCGTCTACAGGTCGCAATTCTCAACCGAACCTCGTGAAATTTTGTGAGCAGGTTCGATTATTATATAGAATTTTTAATGGCGGAGATATGTGGGTTTTTGCAATTACAAATTTATTTGCGGTGTTGGTAAACTGACCTGACCTATGTCGCTGTATGGGGATAACGGCAAAGTTAAGTTTGTCGCGAGGTCTACAGCTCACGGAGCCACTAGTTTTAGTTTAACTTTATAGTAACTCGTCTAATCAGATAACATATTACGTAGATATAAAATACTCTGATGGCTTCTAGATGGCAAATAATAAACAGCATCCGATTTATTTATACCAGCACTAAACAAAATAACAGACATGGTTCGATATTCGCAAACCTAGGAAACATTATCCGACGTCATTCGCTGTTCAAACGCTTATAAAGGGTCTTTCACCGAGATCTTGCCTATTAGTGGTCGGGCAAAAACGTGCGGAAGTCTGCACCGACTAATTGGGAGGGTATTGAGACCGCAGCCCTATCGAGTCGATACGGTAAGGATAGGGTACACACTCTGTGAATTCGGTGTAAGATAGGGAGTTTATGTGGAAATAACAAGTCGTCGTCCCATTCAAATACCGATTAACAACTGAAGGTCGTTTAAATATGTAAATGTAAATTTAACATATACGTTACACGGTCGTGTTGCGGTCACCGATTTACATATGTGCACCAGATTTCAACTCAATCGGTTTAATAGTTTCGGGCCAAATATGCTGTGAGAGACAAACACACGAGTGACCCTATAAGGGTTCCATTTTCCCTTTGAGGTACGGGGCCCTAAAAATGACACCTTTTTAATAAAATCAGTGTTCAAACACGCTGATAGCTTAAATAATATTAAACTATGTATTTTTATTACAATTTTGTCATCAGGATATAGGCTTCTGCGCTGCTCACATCCAGCAGAGTCCCGCAATTTTCCCCAGGTCGTCAGTCCACCGTGTGAGTGGTCTGCCCATGCAGACCACTCACCGCGTCTTTCAGTACACGGTGGCCACTAAAGAACTCTTCGGCCTCATCGGCCATCTGCTCTACAAGCAGTATGCCCAACCTACTTTACGCTATCACCCTAACAGAATTGGCGGTGAAAGGGTTAAGAAAGTCAGTCACTCTCCTATTCAGTCCAGAATCGTCCAATTACAGTCAATCTGCAGAAGCTCATCGCACGCAGGTTGCGTTAATTTTTCAAGCGCTAACTTGCCCTATTGTGAGGTGTTGAAATGGCCATTGTTTGCCTGACAATGGGCCGACAATGGCCGTATCTCTCAAAAGGCCGGGAGCTCGGGTCTCAGCTTGTAGCGCGGCTGTATCGGAGCATTGTTTAGAGAAAGAGCTTTGATAAAAGTGTGATCAAGCCTTTAGTTTGTTGGGAAGAAATTTACTATTTATGGACGAAAGTAAACAGATTAAGTTAGGTAACTTATAATACAAGTATGTTTGATTCAGAGAAAAAATATCAGCCCCATATTATTTTTTTATTGAGTCAATATACATTCCTTTAATAGTTATTTATGATATAAGTGCGGAAGGTAGGTGGCGTTCGACGAGTGTATAAGTCGCCACGAGTCGGAAATCATCTTACGCACGTGTATCATACAACGTTTTAGTATGCATTGTGCAAAATGTACATTGAAATAGTCAATGTCATCCTTACATTGCAGTCCTTATCATAGAATAACTATAGAGACCACAATGTGCTTGGCTTAAGTATATTTTCTGGCTTCAGAAAAGGTTTTTCCAAGGTAAAATTAATGGATTCGTCACTTGAACTCGACTTTTTTAGCAGATTAATATAGATCGTCTCCAAACTTGTTTACTTACATCTAAAGTTGATGTTTGTCATACAGCACTTAATACATACCCTATTATGTATTACGGTATCTTATTAAGCTGTTAGTTAAGTCAGTTTGCGTTAAAACCATTTTCCGGTGGCGTCTGAGCGTCGGGGTTTAGACCCTATCGATAATAATTAATTGCAGGCGGAAACTCTCGTTGCGGCGGAACTGCGCAATGACGTTGATCGATGCGCTTTACCAAAATAATACTTCTAAATTATATTTAATTACGTTAATTATTTGATTTATTTGTTGTCTTCGTATTATTTAAAAACATCCCTTAATCTTTTAGAAGAAACCGCTAAAATTATCATTACTTTCTTAGAAATTGATCTATTGCTTGGTCACTTCTTTTCTTACGAATACTCATGATTATTACGAAGTTACAAGTAACTAAATATCTTTTCTATATTGCATTCTAAAATGCAGGTGAGGAGAGTGTTCAAGTCTTTTTTTCACGCCATACCGCCATTAATCCTTTGGTGGAATCGATCAATTATTTTTCGTTCGGCAGCTAAATGGATGGCTGAAACAGCGCGGATATTATACGCTGACGTGAAGGATAAAACGAACTATCCAGCGGGATGCCTTTGACGCTAGTGCTTGGTCTGTGCCTGCGGTCTTATCACAGCGCTGAGTTCGCCCAAAACCATTAAAAACAATATTTCGAAATTTTCTAGCTTTTGACATTAAAAATATCGACAGTTGGGGTCGATTATATTTGTCTTTATGTCACAGTAACATATATCGACAACCAATTACTAAATTTTAATAGGTTCTACAAATTGGTTATGGTTATACAGGTGCTTAATATTTCTATTACTTTTAAGAGGAGCGTGAACCTATGGCTTTTCTTACAAAAGGCGATAACGATTTTCACCCCTTAAATGTTAACCGATGTTCACCAATTTTTGATTGGTTGTCAATCAGAACAAATTCTAGGTTTATACGTTTTGATTTTTTCACTATAATCACTAAATTCAGTTTTATTGTGGTTTCAGTATTCTCATACAAAACGAATTTCGGCATTATTTGACTTCCTTGATCTTTAATCAGAATTCTAAAAACGGATAGACCTAGATTTTGTTCTGACTGACAACCTATCAAAAATTGGTCAAAATCGGTTAATACTTAAGGGGTGGAAATCGTTATCACCATATGTATGAAAAAGGTTATTTCTGCCTGTGGTTCACAGTCCCCTTAAGACGCTGACAACAGCCAATGACCTTGAATGATCGGTCCCTGTCTGTTTGCACCGGAGTGAACGAGAAGCACTATGCTGTGATGTGTATGGGGAAAATCAAAAACGGATGAATTATATAAGTAAACACACCACACGTCAAATATAAATTAGTCAAGTTTTTAGTGTGGGCGTGATGTAATACCTAGTGTAGTGTTATTAATAATAGACCCATAAGTAAAAAAAACGAAGACATAAAACTGTTTAAAGAGGATTTCAGACGTAACTTCACGACTTTTTTCTATCGTATCGATTTCATCGAATCGTGTTTTGGAAATAGTTAAGTTTTCAGTAATATAAAGAATAAAAACATTATATTTTTTGCGCTTTGCCAAATCAAATACGTTTTGTTAAAGAACTGTTTAAGTAAAGCCGATTTAGGTGTTGTCAACGCCTTAATTAATTCTGTTGCACCTACTTTCCGTAATGAATCTGAAATAATTTCAAATACAATTTAATAATGAAATGAAAATTTAATAATCAGTACAGCAATGCCATCCATGGTTAAACATCATTATTACCAAAAATGTTTATAAGCCAATAAATTTGATTTGAACGATGCACATTAGTAACAGGTAGCCGCATTCTACACACACACCTAAAAGGTATTGTAAACAAATTGTATCAGACATATCCGTTGATCTAATGCTTTCTCGTCAGACAGTCTATCGAAAGCTTGCATGTAAGCGTAAGCGGTCACATCTATAGACTCTAAGTCAACGGACTAGAGTTCACTGTTGTATGTTTCAATATTTTAGTGAGAACTGCGTGCTAGTGCACTGGGTGTCGTAGACGAAAAACGAACATACATTATTAGTCAGCCCGGCCGATTCGGGTGTGGGCGCAGTACGTGCCGTGAGCCGGTTGCATTCTAAACAATATTGTAAAGTTTAAGCGTTGTTAGTTAAATAAACGCATGAATTCAATGTTCACTAGACATTTTTTTTGGACGTACTTAACCAATTAATATACTATAGTATAAATGTTGAGATATTTTTCTAGAAGTGGACGTCATCGGGTTATGATGATGATTGCGCTGTGATTTTATTCTGTGTAGCATTCAAACGTAATAAAAAAACCGGCCAAGTGCAAGTCTGACTCGCGCGCCGAGGGTCTCGTACTTTCCTATGAAAAACAGACAGTAGGTACCTTGTAGGTACGGAACTCAAAAAATAAAGTTTTTAATAACCGGGTAACCATTTACAACCTACCTATGAAATAAGCCAAAAAAAAATGACTTCGCAAGCTCCTATCTCCGTGCAACCGTTGAGTGTGATCCGACTTTGCAAAAGTTATTCCGTTAAACAATTATTTTTTTGTGTTGTAACTCCAAATTTACAGTTTTCGCACTTTTTCCTTTACTTGTGCTATAAGACTGCTGCTTCTTGCCAAATTTCAAGATTCTAGGTCAACGGGAACTACCCTATAGGTTTTGATTCCCTTGCGAGTATCGAAATATGTGGCATAAATGGCCGTATCTTTAGATTGCAGACTTAGAAGGTTGATTTTTTCACAGCTTTAGGAGATCACAGATTTGAGTATTTGATATTAATTTCAATATCTTGATATCTCCACGCGTTATTGAGAAAAAGGTCTCGACACACAGACAGACAGACCGACAGAGAGACAGACAGACGGACGGACAACGAAGTGATCCTATGAAAAGAGCAAGGCAGGCAGGAAGCCTTGCAAGAGCTTGTGTGGTACTGCAGAGCCGGAATCCAACTCCGGCCTGCGAGTCACCATACCGAACACGGCGCTGTACGTGTCGCGCCTGTACTACGCCTCCACAGATGACGACGTGGTGGAGTATATCCGCTAGAAGTCCGGCTGCTCCCTGAGGGTATTCCAGCTGCGATCGCGCCAATACGTGCACTTCAGCTCGTTTGTGGTGCGCGTGCCGCGGCCGCTGCTGGAGACCGTCACGTGTCCGGACTTCTGGCCGAAGGGTGTCGTGTTCAGGCGCTTCCGGGGCACCATGCCTGTCCAGGACCCGACTCCAGGTGGGACGACGCAAAGGAGCCACGCCTTTTTGTCCCCTAAATAATTTTATGTAATTACTTTTAAGTTATTTTAATATGTATGTTAGTCTGTAAGGTATTTATATATGGGCCAATGGTGCCTGAAATAAATGGTTTTATTATTATTCCATCTTTATTAAGTACATTTCTTATTATTTATATTTTAGAAAATATTTATAAAAAAAATACATTTTAAAATATAACAAAGACATGCAAAAAATAAACTCTAAAATATAAAAAACAGCCGTCAACCGGTAGTGAGGCGCGGGCCCAGGCTACCGGTGGTTAGAGCTCCAGGGTGAGGAACCTCCTGACTATACGTGCTGTGTCAAGGAGCACCGCTTTCTGTATCTTTCCCTTGATCCACCAGCCAAGCGAGAGTCTCTCAAGGTATTTGTCGAGACTTTTCGCGATTAGATCATTGGTTGACACGACTCGACACGTCAACATTTATTATTAGTTCATTATATTATCTTATTACTTATTATTATTATAAGAGTTCCTCTTTTTCTTTTGAGGTACGGAACTCTAAAAACGCATATTAAGCTTACTATCCGGTTCTGTTTATATAAAATGACTGAAAACGGCGCTCATGCATCATCACTAGTATCATAACCACATAGGTAATGAAAATGTCCATTTTCATTCTTCACTGTAACTTATTTTTCAGAATTCCAATGGATATATTCAATGCAAATTGAAAGACGGGAAATATACAGATATTTTAAAACTTTGGATTCTAATTAAGCCATGACTTTCTAACTCTCCTTTCGAAACTTCCTGTCGTTTTGTCCAAAATCCTTTTTGGTTGCCGAAAAATAAAAGCAGAGCTAGAAGCGTGCGGGCGATCGTATCGGGCTGATCGATGCTGCCCGCCGCGGTCTAATGGCCGGCATTATGAGCATTAGCCTTATTATTGCACTGAGACTGCGCTTGCTTATCAGTTTCTTTACTGCGCACTGCTTTATTGACGTTTTTAGGGTGCCTTACCTAAAAGGTAAAAAAAGTAACCCTTACAGTGAGACTTCATCGTCTGTCTATCTATCTTTCTGTATGTCACAGCTGTTTATCTCAGCAACTACTAATGTAATACCAGACGTGATAATTGCCCCCATCAAGATTGACTTTCAAAATAAGAATTATGCTATACAGGGCGTCCCAAGACTATGGGACATCAAGGGAAAGAACCTTAAATATCGTAGATAGGATATTTTGCTGAAAGAAGACTTTATGTTATTTTTAAAAGTTAGTAATTCTGCATATAATTATTTGCTATCTATGAAATGATAATATCGCTGTTTTTCGAACGTCGTCGTCGGCAATAAATAATTGTCTTGAAATTTCTTTCAAACATTTTTTCGTTTCTTTTAAGATACTATGTTACTTAGGAAGAATCTTTTTTTGTCCATTCTTTCGATTGGCATCATAAAAATAGGGGTGATTTTTTTTGCATATTTAAGTCGGTTCGATTCCCAGACGAAGCAAGTAATTCTTAGAAAATCTTTAAATGCAGAATTACTAACTTTTAAAAATAACATAGAGTCTTCTTACAGCAAAATATCCTATCTACTATATTTAAGGTACTTTCCCTTGATGTCCCATAGTCTTTGGACGCCCTGTATAGTAGTCCGTATCCGTTTATAGTAACTTGATACACTTCGATAATTCTGTCGAAAGAGCAACTCAATTTATACAAATTCTTTTACACCTTCGTATGGTTTGATCATTCATGAGGCCTATTGTTCCAGGTTCGGTTATGTTTTTTATTAAGTGTTTTTGCCACGTAAGGCGATTTTAATAGTTTTTTGTTCATTAAACGATGCTCCGTTGTCTACTTTGCGACGTTGATGGATGCACTTCGTATTATGGTTGTGCTTTAATTAATTTAACATTTATAGCAAAAAAGAACGACTTGACGCATTAAATATCGAATGGGGTTGATAATCATTTAATTATTCAACCTTTTATCCGCTATTTTCTGAATTTTAAGACACAAAATATCCAGCTCCTTTCGCCGCAGTCTTATAATTACGACCAATGTCGTATATACAAACATTTGTTTTGCGGAACTTTATAAAGGTGCCGAGTACGAGCATTTTCGATGAAAATGTATCAGTGGTTAAAAATTAAGGCATGTTTTGTATTAAATATACATGATTGTTTATGGAGCGATACAAAATTAGGAAATTATTTTGCGACATACCCTCGCTAATTAAATGTGAATTAATACACCAATCGCTAATTAATCATTGCCAATCAATTATTGCAACATTTGTGGCGTCAATATCAATAACATTAGTAGCAGAAATTGTAAAATGAATTAAGAAACTGCTAAGTCTGATTAACTATAATATTTTCAAAGCTGACACTAGTGAATCTAAAACTTTGCAAATTATTGATTTTACCAGCAGTGCGATGTCCGTCGATCGATGATTGATTTAAATGCATTGTTAATATTATTTGTGAAGATTACGAGGTTAAAGATTGCCACAGTCTAAAAGCCAGTCAGAGAACTTGGCGCGGCGCAGCCAGCTCAATCAGTTTCAGGGCGCTATTAGTACTGGTCTATGCGTTGCGACATTGATCGATGCAGCTACTTCAGATGCACTTAAGGCATTCCTGTATTTTGTTAAAATATTCTGGACGTTTTCTGCCTTTCATAGATTATTTGACAAGAAGTTATGGATAAATGGTTGTAATTATACAAATGGGTAAATGATTTGCTTTAATTTTATTTTTGTTCTTTCGGCTTTGATATTGAGGCTCACAGAATTTATTCCATGTATTTTGAGTATGTTTTTTTAAATATGTGATAGTGAATTACAAGACTCATTACGTTATAAAATTATGTCATGCGCGAATTAGAGTAGGAAAAGGTAAGAATAAAACCGAAACGGATAAATCAGGATGAATAGAAAACTCAAAACTTTCGTGAGACATTATGAACACTTGAAATAAACCAGGCTTTACGCACGTTTTATTGTCAGGCCCCTGAGAAAGGACTCCATATAAGTCCGAAACATGTCGGGCCATTCCTCACAATAAATCGTGAGTAAAGCCGTGTTTATTTCAGGTGTTAATAGAGAACTCATTTGGTACAATGTGGCTTGCGTTGGGCCTCTACCTAATGACCTGGCGATCTGGTGAAATCTTCTCAAGAACCTGATGGACACAAAACGACCATGTGTTCTGAGGGAAACCTACAATACTCGACAGTAGGCTTCTCTGAACGCCTACGCTTGTATCCTGTGTGACCTGTGTTATTTTACTAACATCAACCTACAAAATCCATACATATCTTCACATTTAAAAACACATTTCCACATTCTTATATAACCTTCATTAAAACAATATTTCATAGGGCTATCAACCGACAAAGAAAATTGGGTGGTTGCCTGAGTTAGCTCAAGTTGTTTGTAACGTCTGGGGGAGGCGGCCCCGGGAACAAAGCCTTCCGTGAAAGCCTTCGGACGTTGATAGATGCGATAAGCTCGGATGCAAGTAAGCTGCATACATTTCTTGCTGCAGTTTTCTCGCGTATAATCTTCACGGTTTTTACGGGATTCCTGGTGAATTGAATCATTCAATGTGAATTGTGTTTTGGAAATAAAAAAATATTTGGTTTTTGTAATTATAATTAATTTGGTTTTTGTAAATAAGAAATAGAATCAGAAGAATTTATGTAATGAAGAGGGATAAATAGGTTATATCGCAGATGGTCGTTCCTTTTCTAAGCTACATTTAAGTCGTTTTTAAGATGTTTTTCCACCTTAGGATGGTTAAGCAGTTATTTGGTAGTCATTAAGTAGGAATACTTTATAATGTTAGGTACTTTAAAAACTAAGATTTGAGAGGAATGGTATTAGAAACTGTTGCCACACGTACCTAATGCATTTCGTAGCCGTAGCGCCGTTACGAGCTACGCGGTCGTCAGCAGCGTAAGGGGGCCACTAAGATATAATTTACTGCGGACGTCAAGTTAATGCATGACATATAATATAACGAGCTGACTTATGGATCAACGTCATAGATTATTCACGTCTCTAATCACAAATCTGTGCAACGCCCCAGTAGGCAATAGGCAAGCGATGACAGCATTATTTTGTGAATATTTATAATTTGGATCGACGGATAGATTAAAAAAAATGTTGTTGAGTGTGAAGATCAAGGTTGCAAAGCTGATGTATCCAACTATATCCAAAAAGGTATTTTTGGAAATCAGTCCTTAGTCAAAATCTAATTCTAAAATTGCATGAGGTAGACGCCACATGTTTCGTCTAATCTATATTGTAGAGGCACGTAGCGCTAGGCACGAAAATGCAACGCTCGGTGTGGCGCGGACCGTAAATGCTTTTTCTTATAATTCAGAACCGTCACGTACCCACGCCGCCCCAGGGACGAAAGCCTAGCTGCACAAGAACGCAAGCGAATTTGCAGTTACCTCTTTTTATCTCACGACCCCACCTATAAAACAGGATAAGAAAATTGGATTTAAAGAAAGGTGATATTTTTAGAAGTTAAATCTTCACCTCAAATTAGAATTCTGTTTTCGTGCAGAGTTGTAACAAGGTGTTAAATTACCTCTGGGGCGATTATGGCTCGGGCTTGAAGTCACTATTAATTATAGAGCTTATTTTGAGTCGATTTCATTGGAGTCGCAATAATAGGCACCTTGCTAGGTTAGCGCTTACAGAAGGAAGGTGAACTGAACGTTCTAAGTGCAAGTTGAGTGAGGCTCTCCGCAACTCGTTATAAGCCAAAATGCATCTTTTTTATTCCTCATAACGTTGGATCCTGGCATGCATCCGCTGTCATATCTGAGCAAGTGAGCACGGACGCCGTGCGAATATTTTATTTGGGCAGTGCGAGGACGTCGCAGCCTCCCTGTGCCTATCCGACAGCGGGGGCCTGGGAGCCAAAAAGGGGGCTATGGGGGTTAGGAGGTTAGGAGGGGGCTCCGACGTTGATCGATGCACGTCTTGCGCCGGAGGCTGCACCCGACGTAATTCATTAAACGCTGAAACTGCAAGCGGATTTTGAGTATTAAAACGATTTCTCACGGGACGTCCAGTTTAGTCTTGCCAGCTCGTGCTCGACTCAAAGCGGTCTGCTTAGTTGTTAAAGTGAATAGATTAATGAAACTAATACACGTACGTAGAGTGCCTTGGAAGCCTTAAAACTTTGTTGTTCTAAATTTATTAAACTGTAAAGATGCTCGTAGCTGTGTGCACGAAACCGATGCGAATTAACCGGTTGTCCTTTGTGAGACGTTAACAAACGAAAGGATTATTCTATGTTTATGCCATTATTTTTTCTTCCTATTCGTAATTCTGGACAATATGAATTCCATACAACTGCATTTGATCACATTCGCTATTCTTCACAGTCACTATTTTTATATAATCCTGTTTTTTCCTATTCGCGATTCTGCACAATATGAATTCCACACAACTGCATTTGATCACATGCGGTATTCTTCACACTCCTTATTCTTATACAACCCCGTATCTTGCTATTAACAAATGGTTAGAAAAGTGGAAAATAAAGAGGTCAAATGGGAACAAACGCAATAAAACAATGACTGCGAAGAATACCGCATGTGATCAAATGCAGTTGTGTGGAATTCATATTGTGCAGAATCGCGAATAGGAAAAAACAGGATTGTATAAAAATAATGACTATGAAGAATAGCGAATGTGATCAAATGCAGTTGTATGGAATTCATATTGTCCAGAATTACGAATAGGAAGAAACAATAATGGCATAAACATAGAATAATCCAAACGAAAGTAGTCGAATCTTTATGAATGCACTGATATAGATAAGTTTTTGATATTATTTATTAAGAAGTCGTAATTTAGGTATTGGGTGCCTATTGTTGATGAAATTATTTATTTATTGTAATTTCAAGTTGCTTCTAGCTTTTTTGTTATTGACTTGGTAGGTATTACTTCGGCATCTTAGTATCCAATTTGAAATCTTTGACAATGGTCACTGGACCGCTGACTAAGCTGCCGAGCATCGGCCGGCCATACCACATTTCCCCTATCTATATATAACCTTTTGTACCTAAATAGCATAATATATACATTACTTACATGTCGCAACTTGCAAAGTAAACTGTAATGGATGTGTATAAGGAATTAGTGTGGACGCCTAATTTTAGTAGAATATTCACACTAAATGTATTAAACTAAGACATTAAAACTATAATAAATATCAACGGAATAACGGATCGATGTGACTATTTCATACAAATATACTTTTAAGAAAGTGATAATGACTATTGAGAAGGGTGGGAGAAAGATATATAGCTTAAGCCAAAGGACTATAATATCTCGAAATGAATAGGAATTATTTTAAAACTAATTTTAAACTCAATGCAAATAAATATCCAGGTACCAAATACTGAGCATTTCCGCAAAAAACACTTCGATATTTCAGCACGCTTTCAGATGGCGAGGCTTCATGCTGCACCTGCATCAATCAACGTCACGCAAGAGGGGGGGATTATGCGCTAAAAAAGTAGGGGGAAATCCCCACCCAATATTTCTTACGACTTGCAACTTACTGAATACAGAATAAAGGTATGATTGAAGTTTGTGTTATTATAACTATCGATAGCATATTGGTAAATCCAGTAGCTACAGTTAAAATTAAGATTTAAGAGGCTGTTAGGCTGATCGGTACATGCTACTGACTTTTTTATGTAAACATATTAGCGACAATATTACGTATAATGGATCGGTAGTATGGTCTCGCTCATAAATGGCACTGGCGAAGAGGGATAAAACGCTTCTATAAATAACGCAGGAACTGCAAAACCGGTTTAATTTAATATTTGCATATAAATAAATAAATAAAATAAATAAATAAATAAGCTTTGTATTAACAAGTAAAAAATAATACTTACCCATATATTGGAAATAGAAGTATTGCTGTCATAATACTCTTAACGCTTCCATTTTTATCGTATTGCATGTTTCAATACCTGTTTTCAATAACTCAGTTTATTACTGGTAAGTATTTATGAGACAGACAGTCAATTATTCATATCTACGTAATCATTCAGGTACAGCATAGTACGATAACATCATCTTTAATGGCAATAAGCAAAACCCATTAAAACTTCTTTAGAAAACCAAACAAAATAACTGTATCGATATTAAACTGATAGATATTACCGGTAATACCTTATTATATACATAGTGGGCCCTGTAACTATATAATTAAAATATAAGCATTTTGGGCTATCATTAATCGTGTCGAAATGATTTTCATCAATTGAAATCATTCATAATTAAGAAAACAAATGGTTTCTAACAAAATTAATCGCACTAGCAATGTATAACAAATATTTGACATCTACGCAGTGTATAGTCGAAACACTTCGTTGTCATTTATTAAATTTTTCAATACATTGATTATGAATCATAACTGTAAATTACTACATCTTCAAACTAAAGGACTTTGCCATTAAACATTAGGACCACTTGGCAATAACTAGGGATACTCTAAGGAATCTCCATTTTAATTATTTGCTCCAGTTATAGGGCCACCCTGTATATGATATAAATTTGAAATACCGGTTGAATAAAACCGGTAATGATGTTTTATATAAATAGGGACATTAAATTATTACCGGTAATAACAAATTTTAACCGGTAGTTCGAATACCGGTAACGGTCCCTAGGATAGCGTTTGTTTTGCTAACATGTGTTCGGGATCGCTAACACGAGCACACGGTTGCCGTGAATAGTTTTACTAATGCTTCTAGTTGTCTAATGCTTGTATATTCAGGCAACAATTATTCTAGGTCATTATTTACCTTTAAAGATACGTAACGTAGCAGGTTTTAGTTTCAGTTATTTAAAAGAGCGAATTCTAGAAAGGATGTAATTACTATTAACTAGGGCTTACATTTGCGCAATAGTTGTTTATGCAGCGGTTGCATAATGATAGGCCTTAAAACACTAGTGCGGTTTTATGAAACGAGCTTTGCGAGTTTCATAATAAGATCGCACGTGTGTTTTAAGGCGAAATTATGCAGAATTGCATACATAACTTTATCTACACACATATTATAAACAGCGACACGGCGACGATGGGGCCCCGCCGGCTGCGGCGACGGCAGCGCGCCGGCCTGTAGCTCATATCTGTATCGTTATGACCATAACGATATTAAAATCGATACTGTAATAACATTATAGTACAGGTTGTCATAATGGTGGTAATTTTCTACGGTTTTTGATTACATTATGGAGGTTTTATGATATGGGTGTAGATAAAATACAATATATAGGCTTACGTGTGCGTTATTTGCGCAGGAGTGATCGTCAGATGCACGCGCGAGTGCGGGTGTAAACCTATCACTATGACATGACTTATAGTCTGCTGTATGCAGTAACCTCTATGTAGCCAACTTACATAACATCATAAGGTGATGTCACGATCCTCACGCATAGCTCAAATCGCCTATATATTTTAAGAGTTAGTGCGAAGCGTGCACATAAAGTTTTATTATAAACACGTGTAGCTTTGTGAGATATATTATGTTGTGCACAAGGGACAGGGAAACTATTCTAATAAGATTCGAAATATGACTTCGTGGTTTTTATTGACCGACCGGTTGGTTCAGGCTTCTGTCTGAATAGAGATACAAAGCCATGAGGCGTAGTGCAGGTTCTATTCTCGCTACACTCAGGTAAATTTAATATAACGCTTATGTAGGCGTCTATTCGTTTATAATTATTTCATAGTGTGTTTGTTTACGGATATCAACATTATCATAGTTTGGACCGTTGAATGTGATGATGTATATATGATGTACGTATGTTACTTTCTAATATACTAGAAATACATAATACAATAAATGGTTTTGATTTTAGAAACTTCACTTTGTTGCAGTGTTTCTCGAAGGTTACATCGACGACTGGCCACTGATAAACCCCTAATCTTCGCTTCTTCGGACAGAACGGATCAGCTATTACCCCGAAGCTATTTTTAGATAGCATCAGTGACGTCATCACCATTAGAGCGTCACGGAATATCTCCGGCGCAGGGTGGTCGGGCGTCGTCGAGATTAATTTAGGTGGCAAGTGCGCGCCAATGTAGACGTCTAGATGGCGCCACTGAGCACCTAGACACGCCGCGCTTTTTACACCATTGCCCAACTTCCGACGAACCCGCACTGGGGTACACAAGGAGCTTGTTCTTTGGTAATTTAAAAATAAACTTTTTAAGGGGCTAATTCGAAAGTGTGTTCGCTAATTTAAAAGTTTCTAAATTTAAAATAAGAAATGTCAAACTCAATGTTGACAGCTTGGTGCTATACAAAATCGAGGCTGACGTTTCTTATTTTAAGTTTAGGGAATTTTAAACTTAGGCGACACCGTTTCGAATTGGCCCCTAAGTATCAGTAAGAGTAAGGAGAAATGAAAAGTTTTGCTATAGTATAAATGAGACACAATCACAGAAAAATCTGTTAACTTTAATTCGAATTTTACACTATAGCAATAGTTGTCGAATTGCAAAAGTTTTAAACAGTTAAAAAATAAGGTAAGAATACATATTGCCACCTGGATTACAGGTTACACCTGTTAGAAAAAGACTTAAGCGAGAATTTAACAATTGCTGCTCATCGAGAAGAAAATACTACTTTTATTAATATACCTAGTTTTATTTTCCTACTCTCTCTTGATGGAGCTAGACGAGCAGCTTAATCAAGCATGTAATTCAAAATAAAAATAGCTGAGCGTTTCAAATATTAACTTTTTTTTCTTTAAATACTGTTGAAAGGACCGACGAATATTCAACCAGAGGTGTCTCCCTCAACCAGAGGTCAACCTTTTGAACTTCGAGTGATGGCTGTAGCCGACAAAAGTTATGGAAAACGGCATGCCGTGGCGTCAGGGGCACGGATATCTACTGTCGGCTACAGCCCACTGTGTCGTTCGAAAGGTTAATCAAAGATCAATTAGACAGGCCTTTGTGAATTTGGCCATTAGTATTATAGTTATTCATTGTCCTTGAGATTAGATTTGAAGCTACATTGCTTGCTCTCGTTGTGACCGCGGATCACAGATGAATGACACCCTTTGGTCTAGCTGCAACGGGGTTTTTGCCGCGACGAGTAAATTCGCTGCCTAATGTACTGTCGAGGTATTTTCTAGACCGCTCGGATGAACACATTTTTAACCTAACATGATGGATTCAGGAGGAAAGCTTAACTAACATAAAGCAATCAGGTAATTACTTTAAAAAGAACATGACGCGACCGCCAGTGCGTTTAAAGACCCGACTGATAAACAATAAGTAAAGGTGGAAACAGGCCTAAAATACAAAATTAAATACACGTATTATCATACGAGTTGTTTTTTGTTACAGGCAGGAATCGAACCAGCGACGTCTGGAGTTTTAGTTAAATGTAGTTGTTTAATACAGTTTCAATGAAACCAAAATTGAATGAATAAATCTAACTTTTTAATCTACTTATCGTAGGTATATTTAAGGAAATATTTGAAGTCTATTCAATTCAAAGCCAATCTACTCAGTTTGTTTACATTGTTACAATAGTTAGGGATCTGGGTGCCATTTTGGTATAATGATTTGTTCGTCTTTCATATTGATAGGTATGAAAGTTTATGTCAATACAAATCGATTTGGTCCAGTAAATGAAAGTCGTATATCCCTGCGTTTTTTAGTTACAACTTAAAAAAATCGTACATAAAAAAATCAGCGACCTAGACGTCTGCCAACTTTTTTTTCTATTCTGGGAGTCCTAATGAATCGAATGGACGCAACGAGAACGACGAACAAATGATTTAGTATAGCTTTTTTCATTTACATTTTTGCAACTTTGTCCCGTTATGAAACAGAGCCCTGCACGTCTGCCTCTTCGATGCTCATCGTTTTGAGGATGATTCTGACCATCCGTCCAAGAGGCAGACAAGAACAAATGATTTACGACACCGTTTTTTTTAAAACGCAGCGCCACCATGGTGGCAGACAATTTTACTGTGGTTCTTTAAATTGTCATTAATCGAACAATTCAGGTCTGCCAAGCGAACAAATCATATAGAAATTTTGGCACTCAGCTCCCTAGCTACAAGTTTACATTGGGCAACAGTGATAAATAACACGACATTTCGGTATCATAGTAACGATCGGTTTCTGTATAACTTAGACCTAGAGAGCCAGGTATTAATTTTCTGGGTAGGTACATAAAACGGTTTCGAAGCTGCCGTTAAATAAGCACACAAACTGCAGTACTTTCGGACAATATCCTTGGCATTTCACTATTTAATGGTAGACGAATGTCGTTAGTATTCGCAAGTAGGTACTCGCAAAATCCAGTGGTTTCCCCCCCTCTCCCCCTTCAATTGCAATACCTCACTAACTTCAAGCGGGATGCAGACTAGACATGTTCCTTGGTCAAAGCTTACGAACTGCAAATTAAAGTGCCCAGATGGTGGTTACAGTTTTGTCTGTGGTGTATGTAAAAAGTTTACTTAATTCCAACCTTAACTAGGTAGCCAGAAAGCCAAGCGGAGCAGAGAAAACTAATTTACTATTGGTATCATGCAAATCGCTAATTACCGTCGTCTAAGCCTTTTCTCGTCAATAATGGCCGATACAATTATTTCAGATTGCCAAGTCAACAGGCGGGTTGTTTGGAAATACAAAGTTGCCTGCAAAAGCGAGCCTGGCTTTCGCGTTTTCAAATGTCAAAAATGTTGTTCAAAAGTCAAAAATAAAAATTAGCAAAAACATACAAAAAAAGTGTGTGTGTGTCAGCTTCGTCGCACGACAGGAGTTTACTCCTTATGAACGATTATAAAATAAACCTGTACCCATCATATCATTCTGTCAGTTTTCATTTTGACATTTGACAGTAAATAATAAAATTTCATATTAATGAATATAAACATGTCACTCATTAAATACAATAATTAATTGACACGTCGGGTCCCGTCGTCTTCCGATTGAGATCCGAGTTTTACCGATGGAAACATATTATTCACTATATCTGTATGCAATGCGAAGCGACCGACGCATCTTCGGCTAACATCGTGTGACTCCGTACCGTGTGACAGTGTGACGTCGTAGTGTGATTTTACTCCCCATCATTTTTCATACCCCGGGCTTTTATATGAAAATCGATTCTGAAGGAGTAAACTCCAAAAATCATTTAAAGACTAAAAGTTAGGCTCAAATCAAATTTGGCAACATGGAAATTAAGAAAATATTTTTTGTAAGTAGTTACATTTAATATTCACTTCATAATTATGGGTCGTCTACAAAATTAGTCCTTCGAACCGCATTAAATTAAATCCATAACAATGAAGCTCAGACTTATACACTGCATTATCTAAATTCGATTCGTTCGTAACATTTCTGTAGGTAAAACACAAATTAAAATGATTTGACAACCAATTTAACTAAAATTGTGTCTAAGAATCGTGAGTCACGCATGGGCAATGATTTACTTTGTTATTCTAACACGTGTTATTATAATTATATATCTTTCATTGTTTACTTGCTCGTAAAGATCGGTCTTCGAGAAAAGGCTTAACTTGGTTACGAAGTTCGTATTATGATATCATCAATTAGTTTAATTAAAATTCAACAACAAAAATTCAACAAATCAATCTAGGTACAGCAAAATATAATTAATGTTGCGAGGACAACCAAAATGAATTCTAAATTTATTCGTTATTCAGATATACTGTAAAAACAACATTAACTACAGTTCATACCACAGTTTTTGTATAATTAATGAAAACATGCTATTATACAAGTAGTAAAAATGGTTGGTACAGCTAATCATAAGTTTGTTGACGCAGTGCCCTGCAGCGCAGCGAGTGCAGACGCCATCCAGACGTCTACATGGATGTTTAGTAATGAATTCTAAACAAATTGCATCGCTTATGCAACGAAGTCTGAACAGTGTAGTTGCGTCGAGACCCTGTCATTCCTTAATTAACAGAAACTACGTCATCTAATATTACAATTATACAGGTTTAATTGGTTTAGAAATTAATAAGTCCCTCCAATAAGTGCAATTTATAGTACTACTAGCTGTGCCCCGCATGCGTTGCAATGCTATTTCTCCCAGCCTTCGCAGTCTGGTCGTCATAATTACAATTACAGCAAATAGTGGGATCAATGAGCCTACATACGTTATAATGGTATTGGTGATTGGGCTGGGTTCTGTACATTTTTGCCCATCATCCTTTAGGTTATACCTTAGCCTCAGCAACACGTGGTGGTTATGCTATTGAATTGTAGCTTATATGAAACGTTTGTATTTTTAACATAGCGCCATCTATTGAAGACTTACTCAATCCAGTCAACAGATATCGCCATCTGTTAGAATCGTTTGGAGCTAACAGACAATTGTGACTGTCAAATAATAGACAAATAATTTGCAATAAAATAATATTGCGACTATAAATTGAGATGTAAGCTTTCCTATCTTTCAAGTTGAATCAAATTGCACACGCTGTGCAAATCAAATTTAAAATCAGTTCAGTAGTTTAAGAGTCCACGGCGACAAACAACGTGACACGTAATTTATATATATAAGGATAGACAACTAAATAACATTTAATGATTACCTAAAGAGCTTTAAGATTTCAGCATGTATTACTTATTAAAAAAATAAAAGTACAAATACACTTAAAAATATATTTTATATTATTATTATCATCATCCATTCTTAGCTTGTAAATATTACCAATTCCATCCATAGCATGAGGAAGTCCTAGTTTGGGACTAGATCATACGTGTTGAGAGAAGACATTAATATTATTATATACAGAATAGGCTCCTATAACGACTTCTGAGGTAGGCATTCATTTTATTATCGATTAAAAGTCATCAAAAAACATAAAGAATTGTTAAAAGAGCGGCGACAAACAAGGAGATGCAAGACAATATTAAAATTATTTACTTCAAGTAGGGGTACAACTTTTTTTAAACTTCACATTGAATATAAAATAGGCGCAACTTATTCTTACGACAATATTTATGTACATGGCGATAGCAATCGTTACGCACCCAAATGAATACATTTAAGTCGATGCAAAAAGTTCCACGACTATAAGGGGACAATTTGCCAGTGTGTAAGGTAAGCTATAACATTATGCCCACAGGGCCGCAGGGGTTCGATAGTAACTATTTGCTTTTATTGGCAGCTGTAAGGTTCTAAAGAAAAAGTAAATGCAGTTGATTGTCAATTGACACTAGACTGCTTTATGGCATATCCTCGGCATAAATTTTGTCTAACTGCAGATGTATCATCGAACGTGTAGTAAAACGATCGGAGGCTTAACACTTGTACAGAATTCTTGCGTTTTTGTCTACGAATGTCCCTATCTCTATATTTGTACTTGGCAAGCTATACTACTATATAGTGGCTCCGTGAGCTGTAGACCTCGCGACCAACTCAACTTTGCCGTTGGAAAACTGATATCCCCATACATCGACATATGTTGTAGTCGGTTTACCAACACCGCAAATGAGTTTGTAATCGCAAAAACCCCGATAACTTCGACAATTTGAAAAAAAATCGAAAAGCTGAATCGACCAAAAAAATCTATATAACAATCGAACCTGCTCACAAAATTTCACGAGAATCGGTTGAGAACTGCGGCCTGTAGACGAGAACAAATGGACAGACGCTGGACATACGAAAGCATTTTTGTCCAAGCTGAAACGGAGACGCTTCGCTCGCTTCGCTCGCTCGGTCGATAATTTTATTTAATATGTAAGCATTAAAAAATGCGGCTCTTAACTTTCTTCGAGATAACGTTCGAAAAATAATATGTTTTCATGACTTTGTAATGAAAAATGTTTTTCGTACCCTTTATGAAACAAAAATATCGCATGCTTGGTACTATTATGTGTGAAATAGGTAGTTATGTAGTAAGTTTTCAACTACATTTATTGTCGCGACTGCAGCGCGATATGGGTGTCGCCGCGGTGGCATGCAATCTGCAATCATCGCATGCAACTGTTATATTTCAACTTTAAAAGTATTAATTTTTGGGAGAATCGCGCGCGCACCCATCCGCCGTATTTTAGTGGGCCATAAAGTAGATTTTAACTTGAGCAGTGATCCACTGGCGGGTAAAGAGCGGCAATAAGCTTGAGTGCGCCACTTATTACTAAGATCATAGTCAATTGAGATTATGGATGTAATATATGGTGGACATAATTATTATGAAAATTATAATGTTTAGTTTGGCCGGAAAGTAAGGTGTTTAAAAATGTTGTTCAGTTGTTATAGTGAAGCAGGGTTTTTTTTTCTGAAATCATCAAAATATTAAGCGCTTCCGAACTTCAATATGACACGAAAGCTCTTTTTAGGGTTCCGTACCCAAAGGGTAAAACGGGACCCTATTACTAAGACTCCGCTGGCGCTGTCCGTCCGTCTGTCTGTCTGTCCAACTGTGACCAGGCTGTATACCGTAATAACCGTGATAGTTAGATAGTTGACATTTTCACAGATGATGTATTTCTGTTGCCGCTATAGCAAATACTAAATTGCAGAATAAAATAAATATTATAGGGGGCTCCCATACAACAAACGTGATTTTTTTTGCTCGTTTTTGCTCGAAATTGATAGCGGCAACAGTTAGACGCGTGAAATATTCACAGAATATTTAGTTATAATAATATTAATTTATTTCAGAAATTCATCCATAGGTACATTTGATACAATACAATGAAAAATATAATAAAATTAAAATAAAATTAAAATTATAAAATTAAAATTGAATACAATAAATTAAGAATGTTCAAATTATATTAAAAATTATTTATAAATTATTAAAATGAAACTATAGAATCAGCATTACATATAAAAACAGAATAGCTAATAATAAAAACATTAAAATTAAACATTAAAAGTTTCTTACAAACTGAGCTACAGGAGCGTGTAACGCCATCCAGTGCCTCATGAAAGGGCAATCAAGCCTACCGGCCACGACCTGCAGGAGGTTGCTGCCGCTGTTCCGCGCTCTGCGCGCCATGGACGCGGTTCTCTTGCGCATCGTGGCGCGAAAACCGTCAACGCGGGCCTCCGCGAACATGCCCGAGGCGCTGCAGAACCGTGGCAGCCGCAGCAGCGTCCTGAACACGTTGTTGTATTGAACGCGGAGAGCGTTGAAAGACTTTTGACTGTTATTAACTCACAGCCTGCTCGTGTAAAATGACGTGCAGTATGCACGAAATAACGTTAATTTTACTGTCTTTGAGCATCGAGCGAACCTGCGGGCTATCATATTCGTCCTGACTGACAACGCCCTCCGCTCTCGTTCAATATCTCGGTTGTCTTTCAAGTCCTCCGTTAAAATGTGGCCGAGATACCTGAATTCCTGCACCCGCTTCAAAGGTTCAACGTTCAGATAGACGGGAGGCACGACTGAAGGACTCTTGGTCCTCACTTTGAACACCATGAGTTCACTTTTCTTGTGGTTATAAGTAAAGCCATGGCTCTGAGCAAACTGTTCACAGATACTCATGAGTTTACGGAGACCACCAATCGATGCGCTCAGCAACGCCATATCATCTGCGTAGCTAATATTATTGAAGCAGACTCCATTGACATGACCACCGATATGACGGTTGCTCAACGCAACAACCAGCTCGTTTATGTACAGGTTGAAAAGCGTGGGAGAACTTAAACCTTCCTGTCTCACCCCGCATTCCAACCTGTACTCATCCGATAATGTGCCTGCCCATCTCACGTGATTGACCTGGTTTCTATACCAGTACTGGTAAATACTGATCAGTTCGGGTGGTAGATTAACGTCTGCAAGTATTTCCATAAAATGTTTTAAGAAACCAGGTCAAACGCTTTCGAGAGGTCGAGGAAACAGGCGTAGACCTGCGTATTACGGAGAGTATAGTATTTAACCGTAGACAATTTGGGTCTAAACCCAAACTGATTTTCATGAATACTCACGTGGCTGTTTAGATGCGTATTTCATAAGCCGTCAAAGACCCTTGCAATAGCAGCGGCTAGCGAGATCGGCCTGTAGTTACACTTATCAGCGATGTCACCGGTTTTATTTTTGACAATAAGTACCACAACCGATTTCACCATCTCACGGGGTAAATATGAATGACCGACACAAAACGTAAACAACATCGATAAAATTCGGGACAGATGTGGGCCAGCATGCTGAAGATGTTCAGCACTGGGGCTGTCGTGTCCGGGGGACTTACCTCTGGTTGTCGACTTAATAGCATGCGCTATCTCTTTTGCGCTAAATCTGATACCTAGCCCATCCCCACAAGCTACAGGACTAAACACCCCAGTGTCTTGAGGAGAGACTGACTGACTGACTCGTTATCATTCACTCGTTATATATTCACTTTAAAAATAAATAATTTAATTAAAATAAAACAAATATTTAGGGGCTCCCATACAACAAAGGTGATTTTTTGCCGTTTTTATAGATAATGGTACGGAACCCTTCGTGCGCAAGTCCAACTCGCACTTGGCCGGTTTTTTAATACTTGATTAGGCTATTTCAAGGCGTTAAATAAGTTAAACATATTTTAAATTATAGTTATTCAAAAAGTATGTAATTGCTTAAAAAAAAAACTAATCTTTCTTTTTTTGGCTTTTTGGGTGAGCCGGCTTTCTTTATTTCTAGGAAGTAGCTGAATGTGGAAACTGCAAGACCGTGTGTAGCGGCGTAAGATGGGAAAGTCCTATGATAGGCGAGAGACCAGACCACTAATCTTTAAACATTGAGTCTAAAATGGTTTCTCATTATTCCTTTCATTAAAGAGGATTGTTTGTGTATTTAGTATGATATTTAAATTACATTTATGTAGAGTATTTGACGAAGCAAGCGTTATGCGGATATTTATTGTATTTCTTTTATCATTCAATACATTTTGCATTGTATTATAAATTGACGCTTATAAGTTTGCAATATTTTATAGAATAAAACGAAAACAATCTATTTCACAATAGCGTGGATACAAAAATAAAAAGGACGATGAAAAAGCGTAGAGTTCTGGTGCATTTGGTGCAGCGAGTCACGCAGGGATAGGGTCACCGCAACCTTATACAAAACTGCATTAAATATAGAAGTACATTTTATAAATACCGCGTAATAAATTAGTAGGTACTCGTACCTGTACGAAGAGGTGACTGAAGTGGACGGTGTTGGCTAGATATAAACTAAATAAGACTCTTCTCCACTAATCTACTTGAGTCAACTGTTAGGAAATGTTTTAAGGCATTAATTAACCTTCGGTACTTAAATTATTAAGCTTAAAGTTCGCTTTAAGTTGTAATAATTCACGTCACAAAATGCGATGCAACATGCGTCGTCGCGGATTTCTGTGTTCTGACATTAATACATTGCTTAATGTGTGTGAGCACCAATTTGCAAGGCAGTAAAAAAAATGAATTACAATTTATTATATTGGTAGCCCTGCGCGGGCGGCGGATACGTCACGCAATGTAGCCGTTATCGCGTGAGACCACGGACTACCCTTTTTCACAACTAGTGAAAAATGATCCAGCATTTTACATTAAGCTTTTCGAGTTTTCAGCTGTAGATTTCTTTATGCAGGCAATCTTACTTAGATACATTCTGAGATACTCCACAGATTTGCTTGCGATGTTTCTAAATTTTAAAGGTAGACTTTCGAAGCAAGAGTCAGTGGCGTCAGTGACGCCGCGAAAGAAAGGCAGATTAATATGGAACGTCATTCGAACGCAGCGACATTAATGCTGCGTCAGACACCGCGTTAGTGTCGCTGCGCTCGAATGACGTTCCCATAGCTGGGCACAAGACCGTTAATCCGTTAATCGTTCATTAACGAAGTTAACATTTCGAGCAACGGATTAACTTTTAAGTTAACTTTAACAAACGTTAACGGATTCATTAACTTACGTTAAAACAATTAAATTCCGTTAATCGTTAATTAAGTACCTACTATTTGCCAAAAGGACATGGCGCAGACCGCGCTGCGTGCACCGCGAAAAAAATATTCTGACAAGTACGTTCGGGCAGGTCGGCGGTTACGCCCTTCTTTTATGATTATTTCGTGTCATGCCTAAATTTCTATAGCCCATACAAACATTTTTTTACAGGAAAATCAATAACGCAACGACATGAAATGCAATTTCTATCACGAGTTAATGATTAACGATTAACGTTAACTTCCGTTAAATCTTCCGAAATATAACCCTTTAACGTTTAACGAAGTTAACTTTTTTAGTAACGGATTAGCGATTAACGAAGTTAACTATTCGATTAACGGTGCCCAGCTATGGTCATCATCCATCATTAATCTGCCGCTCTGTCGCGGCGTCACTGACGCGCCACCACTGACGTCCCTGATGCTTTGCTGCGAAAGTCCACCTTTAACCAGACCTGTCAGCTGCCGTTCAACTTGACATCTCTTAAACAAGAGCAATAAAAACCCAATAATGGCATGTATTAAGAGGACTGCGAACCAACGGCAAAATGCACCCTTTTCATACAAAAGGCGATAAAGATTTTCACCCCATATGTTAACCGATTTTGACCAATTTTTGGTAGGCTGTCAGTCAGAGAAAATCAAGGCCTATACGTTTTTTGAATATTGATTTAAGATCAACAAAGTCAAATAATCGCCGAAATTAGTTTTGTTTGAGATTACTGAAACAATAATTAAACTAAATATATTGATTATAGTGAAAAAACCAACACGTATAGATCTAGATTTTGTTCTAATCGGTTATCATTTAAGGGGTGGAATTTGTTATCGCCGTTTGCATGAAAAATCGAAAACCGTAGGTTCATACTCTTAAGCTTTACAAAAAAAAAATGATAATAATAATAATTATAATAAATCATTTATTTCGGTTTTTTTTTACCATAATATGTTAGTATGACCAAATATTTAACCTATCACTATGTTAGTAAGTACTTAAAAACTAATAATATATATTTAAGGCGAACAAAACAAGACATAGACTTAAACACTTATTTTTTGGCACCAATGACCACTTTAACCAGGTGCCACACCAAGGGCATAATGTGTAAGAACCTATTAATTTATTTTGAGTTTATATATAGAAAATATATAAATCATCTTAATAACAGCTGCGTGCCTCAAATACTGTAAAAAATATATATCTAACTGAAATAGAAGAGCTTTCACAAAATATTCGTACCTACTTAAAGTCAATAGCACACTCCGTGCTGTAAGTGCAATGGACGCAAAAGTGTCGCGCGTCTCCCGTCATGCAATCCTGCAATTACGGCGTGCATGGTTGCAGTAAACTGAAAATATTCATAATTAATTGTAATTAATACTAACAGAAGAAGCAAAATGTCAGTTTATTAAAGCATGATCTTACTAATTATCAATCAAAAAGCCTTTCTTTTTTCAGTCAATAGGGATGTTTCCTAAAAAAAATATCTAATTAGTCCGTCAGTAAGATTATCTAAATATATTGAACACGTATTTTTTGTTTCATCAAATCAATCAAAATTTACAAAGATAACGCGCATCAAAGTTCGGGAGTGGGGGCTCATGACGTCACTTAATGGTAAAAAGTGTGCAAAGTCGTGACGTCACGCGGAACTTCAACGCACTATATCTTCGTCATTTTATGTTTAATCGACGAAATAAAAAATATGTGTTCAATTTTTTTTTATAATGTAAATGACGGACTAATTAGAATTTTTCAGGAAACTAGCCTATTATGTGATAATCTGGAAAAAAGTTAGGCTGTAACTGATTTAAGGTTTCGATACTATTTTAACGACTTACGAATAAACAAAGTGCTATAACATTTTAACATATAGTTTATCTCTTACTTGGATGATCAATTAACCACAAAAATACAAAAAAAATAAAAATCGGGGGTAACGTTTCACCCTTTGAAATATAAAACAAAGCAAAATTTAAACAAAGTGCATATTGTAATATGTCAATCTCTAGATGCAGATCTGGAAGTCAACGCACCCTTCCTTGCTGCCATGAATGTTCAAGAAATTTTCTACAGCGTTTCTAGTGGGGGTTGAGTGGGGAGAGGAAGCTGATAACCTGGATCGGGAGCGAGGGCGTAGGGTCGCGGACCTTGCCGCACGACCGCGCCCAATCTGAACCCTGCGGCTCTGAGTCTAACTAGCTGGTGAGGCGACGGCGCGGACACGGAACTCTTCTGTTCGCCCCTGCTCTACAGACGGCCAAGGAAACTTATTAGAAAGGTGTCATTACCCAGCCAAATCCACATTCCATATGTAAATTAAAATATTTTGTAAGTAAAAGGTCTTTAAGTTTACTAAATTGCTCAACATGTTCGTTGGCCAAAGATTACTTCAAAATGGATGATCCGTTGCCAATTGAGTGTTGGGCACTTTTAACCCAGCCTACCCAACGGTCTAATGCATGTGGGTCACTGAGTACAGCGTCTGTCTCACACAAGGGATCCTAATCCCGTGGTCGACCTTTGGCGTGGGAATGTTACCTGTGGTACGGAAGTTAAGAATTTCTCGCACTTGCATTTCAAGATTGTCGCAGTTATAGTTGAAAATTGTCGCACAGATACTAAATATTTTATTAAGCAACTATGTGGGCAGATAAATTAATTGGCACCTAAAGCGTCGATAGGGCTTGCTTCACAGAAATGCTCAGACTGGCGTTTGCTTGGGAGAATGCCTAAGTGGACGAATTAAATAAATAAATCAGGGGACATTTACACAAATCGATCTAGTCCCAAAGTAAGCTCTAAAGGCTTGTGTTATGGGTACTAGACGACGATATACATACTCATATAGAGAAATAAATGCTTAAATAGGAAACATCCAAGACTCAGGAACAAACATTCGTGCTTATCACACAAATATTTTCCCTTACCGGGGATCAAACCCGAAACGCTAGCTTCGGAGGTCACTACCAACTAGGATAACCGCAGGGACTTTTTCATGATCATCATCATTCCATTCCACATCAACGTTCCACTGATGGACACAGGCCTCCTCTTATAGTGAGAGGGACTAGGCAGTAGCCTCTATGCGGACCCAGTGCGGATTGGGGACTTCACATATATCGTTGAATTACGTCGCAAATGTGTGCAGGTTTCCTCACCGAAATGGTATTTTATGAACACTTGAAATAAACAGATTTTACGCACGAGTTATTGTCAAGAATGGCCCAACATGGTTCGAACATGTATGGAGTCCTTCTTCAGGGTTTGTGTGCAGTAACGGTCAAAGCAATCCTCGTACTAAATTGTTTAAGTCTTCATAATTACTCCAGATAAGATTTGACTTGACAATAATTTTTGTATGATAAAATTGTTCATTTGTTTTTGTTTCTAGTTTGAAATTTGAGAACACATGGACAGTGTTAGGTATATTTAGTGATAACAGTGTACTCATTGACTAGTATTTGAAGATCATAAGTTGCACTATCAAAGCAATGGCCTGTCTACAAACTTTCATCACAGTTCCAATGTAAGCTAACTTCCACATGAATTTTTATATCTTAGCTGAGGGCTGTTATTAAAAGTTGAGATAAGATTCTAGGCGATGCGGTGCACGACATGAAATTACTTGTTTCATGTTATGTCAAGAAATTGTTCAGCTCATAAATAAATTGGTTAAACAAGAGCAGGGAAAAATAAAAGTCTATCTAGACTAGCATGTTCAGAGAAAACTAAAAATTGAAAGTTAATTAAACGGAATGTTGCCTCTGGCTTTGTTGCCGTTGGAAAAGTATTATATATATATAGTAAGTAAAGATCATAATATATTTTAGTTCTGTTTAAAAACTAGCTGTGCCCGCGACTTTGTTCGCGCGGGATTAGGATGATTTTTCGTAAAAACAGTAATATGTTATAAAACTCTCCGAAATCCTTGGAAATAACAAAAAAAAAAAAACATTATGTAAGTTAACTTAACTACCCCTGAAAACTTCATTTAAATCCATTTAGCCGTTTTGAGGCCTATTCGCAATAAATATTTATTAAGACAGACAAAACAAAAAAAAAACCGTTGACTTAGGCTTAGGCATCATGTAAAAACTGCATTTCGAAATCACATACTTTACATTCACTTCTTCAAAAAATCCGAAGGAGGGGGTTAGCAATTCGACGCGTTTGTATATATTTTTTAAGAAGAAGAAGAAGAAGAAAAACATTTATTCACTAACATAGAAGACACACAGAGTAACATAAATATAAATTAAAAACAATACAAAACAGAATGGTGGTGTGTGTGTCCTCGCGGCAGTGAATGGGACACTGGCTCAGCATAATGCTGAGGTGTAAGACCCCTGCAGCGCTGATTTTCAGCCAGCACCGTCTGTGACTCACGGAGCGCTATACAAATACACTACATGCTAATAATTATTTATCTACTACTACTAAGATGGATCGGACATACATATATAGCTAATATTGTGGCAATGCGTTCAGAATAATCAATACTAAATTACTTGTTACAGCAGCATTAAGCGTAAAATGTTAAAAAACAGATAGAAAAATAGGAAAAGTTAACAAGTTGTAAAACTTAAAGTGCTGTAGTGCTTTTATATGTATGTTCACCGATTACTCGGAGATGGCTGGACCGATTTGGATGATTCTTTTTTAATCGATAGGGTATACTTCCAAATTGGTCCCGTTGTAGTCAAAGTTGAGGTCTGATGAAAGGATCTATGAGGAATCGATCTAACCCCTCAAATATAATAGGCACGCATATAACAATTTTGGTATTTTCTGTAATAACTCAAGCAGTTGCGTCCCAAAAACATTATTTGGTGAAATGGAACTGATGATGAAGACCATAGATGATCACCGGAACTCCTCAACGATAAGCATTTTCCGGGTAGCGATTAGATTTCTAAATAAGGTTGGGAAGCAACTTATGCTCATGAAAATGCATGAGGTAAATAAAAACCGATGATGAAGAACCACGAGAAATCCTCAACGATTGACGTCCTTGCCCCTTGGATTTGGATGGCAACATTTTCTTAAGTGTGATGAGCAATTAACATTTTGCTATTGTTACTTGATGTAGTAAATGTGTGTCTTAAAACTACATTATGATAATCACTAAAAACGGAAGAAATAATAAAAAAATACACATACAAAAATCTACTTGAAAAACCCACGAAAAGTAAGAAATAATAGTTGGGTTTCGTAAGTCAATTAACTGGAAACGTCAGATATATTGTAGTTTAATAAATTAAATATATCGAAGTCGGTGGCAAGTATATTAGATATTCAGCTCTCATACTGTGTTTATAATTATGTAAGCTTGACACCAATTTCGATCTATTGAATTCATCCCTTCAATTACAATATATCTGATGTTTCTAGATGATTGACTCACGAAAGACAATTATTATTTCTAACTTTTCAAAGAGTTTTTGAAGTCAGTTTTTAATTTGTAATTTTTTTATTATTTCTTAACTTTTTAGTGATTATAATTTACTTGTATAGATTATAATACAAGTTAAATTTTGTTAACAAGGCGAAATGAAATTTACTTGTTACATAACCTTTAGAAATTCAAACAAAGAATACGTAGACATTCATGCGTAGGTGTATGTATTTAATACTTAAATTGTCTAAGTTCATTGGCCAGTCTGCCACTGGAGCGACGTTCGTGCATCATAAAGGCATTGACTCCAGGGGGGCAGATCCAAAATTCCTGCATGTTGGGGTGAATGACTATTTTCAACGTACTGAGTTGCGTGCGAAGGGTGAACGACACGGAAAGAACTAAGTCCAGTTTAGTAGGGAATAGCTATAATATAATCGATGTAGTTAGGTTCAATGTGTATTCAAATGTTATTTCAATTCTGCCAATATATTTTTTTCTACATAAAATAATTAACTTTTTAAAATATCGTTACTATCTGAGGCTTGTTTCTCAAAGCATACTAGTAATAGTAATTTTATTTTCTCTTTTAATACATTTAAGAGACAAACACTTCCTATAGTATGCTAGAGTAACATATCGACTGTGGAAATGTCAAATGTCGTAAGATCCATTACGACTTTGAAATAAGGGACATTTTGTCGAAATGTCAAAATGTCCCTTACGACATTTGAAATTTCCACAGTCGATATGTATGTTTGAGAACCAAGGACCCTGTAATAAGTAGTGAAAATGATATCAAAAGTTGTTGTATCAGGGTTTACAAGATTGTCATTCAGCATTTGTTAAATATTAATTAAATGCATTTGACGAAGGATGTTGTGAATTCAATACTTCTATTACACTAAGCGACTTGTTATATATTTATTAAATAAATCTATTAAATTGATTCATAATTATAAATATTCAGTAACTTAACTAGTACTTACTGATTTAAAAATAATAACGAACTGTACGAAATTTTAAAGAAAATAAACAAGCTTGTTGAAGGGGTGCTTTAACAATGTTGATAAGATATTTGAGGATGCATCATATCGAGATTTGTAAGCATTTATTTGATATTATCGTGAATTTTTTTTAACGCTTTTCTCTCGATTTAAAAATTTATTTATTTCATTTAAAAATGGTAAGAAAAGCTGTGTTCATTTCAAGTGTTCATAATAAAATCTCACGATACATTTAACTCCTGTGCTGCACTGGGAGTGAAGAAATAGCATAGAATGCGTGCAGATGCTTATCATCCTGGCATGTCGTAAAAGTCGACTAAGGGACGGGTCCTCTCCAACATGGTGGACTATCTGTATGGGCGATGGGCTGATCACCTGTCACCGTACGGTTCATCATACCATCTTAGGACTAATTCATCGAACGTGGCCACAAGTAGTATTGTGGCTCTGCCCACCCCATTAGGGATTTCGGGCGTGATGATATGTATGTATGTATACATTTAATTTGCCCATATTAAATATTTGTGATGAATCATGTTTCAAATTTTCGATGTAACCTCTTCTAATAACTAGTTATTACAATTACATTACATTTTTATTATTTGTAAATGTATTCCAAACAATCCTGTATATTTATGAATAAATTCTCTTTTCTATCAGTGGCCTGTTTCATGAAGTAACAAGTTACAATTTTAGAAGTCTAAACCGGCAACACCAGTGACAGTGTCCACACATTTGGCCAGCAGTGTTGCCATTTTTTTGCCTGTAGAATAGTAACTTGAAGCTTCGTGAAATGGTCCACAGCTAGCATACAACTTTCAAACCAGTGGAGTAATGCCTAAATGAAAAAAAATCAATCTGAGAAAAGCATTGAATTAGCTAATTCAATAGTAGTTTATGCAACGGTTGCATAATGATAGGCCTTAAAACACTAGTGCGGTTTTCATGAAACTAGCTTTAGCGAGTTTCATAATAAGATCGCACGTGTGTTTTAAGGCCAAATTATGCAGAGTTGCATACATAACTTTATCTACACACATATTATAAATCCTCCATGATGGGTTCAGAAACAATATTTTCTGGCAACAAGTTATTTGTTGCAATCGTGGCTGCATATTTCCGATATCCGGCGCATTTTCACATCACACACACTCCGAGAAGACTACTTACTATTCATATTTTCAACTAAAATGTAAATTACAAACAACTTTTTCTATTCAATTCAACAACAATTCTACTTTCGTTCAGCAAAACGTCAACATGGCGGCAATTCGATCCTCCGTCAAGACCATTTTTTTTTAAATCATAGACAAACGGATGAAGTCTCTATTCTCACGTCACTCGAGATCAAATATTGTGCAGTTTATATTAAAAAAACATACTGAATTGACGTTTCGTATCAATAACTGTTTTAATATCTATGGATACTAGAATAGAGACCCACTTGAGTTTTGACAGCTGTTCCAAATTTAATCTCATTTCTTTACTAAAAACGATAAAGAAGTCATGTTATTTCTTTATCGCAGCACTGGTTTTTCCTAATTGGTTGTCAAAATGGTGGTCATTTCATACGGTTTTTGATTAACCAATGGAGGTTTTATGATATGGGTGTAGATAAAGTATACTAAAGTTTGATTTTCTTTTTGCCCACGCATGTTGTCCACGCAAAAGCCCCTGCAATGTACATTATATAGAATAACTATACAACGACGGAATACAAGAGAGGGATAGAGAAGAATGCAGTTCAAGATTTGTGTAATCAAAAGTTAATATGTTTTTTATATTTAAGATTAGTTATTCGATAATAAAATTTTATTGAATAACAAGCAGTTTCTGCAACTATGTACGTGCAGAGCGGTAATTCTAACAGAGAGTTTAGAACCGCCCGTCCTTGTCGTCATCGTAAATTTATAATTGTCTTTTTGAGCAATTGCAATGACAGAAAAATTTGATACCGCCTTGGAACTTCCTAAATCTTGTTTAATTCCTTCTCCTTCGATTCAAACATGTTATCAACATATTATTTGCAGGGGTACAATCGAAAACATATCATAATTCGGTTATTTATGTACTACTGGTGGCTGAGGGCTTGTGCGCAATGGACTGAATGATAGTCCCTCACTATAGACACACAACCTCCTCCTTTCCACATCCTTGAGTTACTTCTAAAACATCGCGAGATTTCCCTATTTGTTGTCTTTTCTTCTGCTAGCAACTGTTACTCTTGTGCCACATACACCTTTCTATTCTTCACTATCACTCCTTCTTAACTATCTGCTTGTGTTTGTGCTAATTGTTTTTTGTGTGAAATACGCTGTGTGAATTGGACAAAATGAAGTCCTTATTTCTCTTTGCCCTCACCCTCTGCACGCTACCGAGCTATCCCAAGGCAAAACTGCACAATAACAAAACTAAAAGTTAAAGGGCTACTTATTATAGGGCTTCTACTCGTATTTTATTTTAATTATTGTCTTATAATTCACTATCTTGTGTAAATAGACGGTAGCTGAAATCTTTTATTGCGTAATGAATGAGAGGTTGGTGCACGCCACACGAGCCCAAAGGGAGGGAGTTTGGGGTGGGAGTGCCATCAGTAAAAGGGGGGGTGAGGCTTGCAATACCACCCCCCAGAGCCTTATTTCGGGTCATCGCGCCCGACCCCGCAAGCAGCGAACGCAGCGTGAAACGCCTTGCAAAATGAAGTTTTCATATTAAAACAGCCAACTGATGCAAGGGCGCTCGTATTTACATAGAAAACGTCGCTAATTTATGCATTTGTCAATTGTTTTCGCTTGATTAGCTTCACACGGTGAAAAAGTTGTAGTAATTTTTTTGACGAAACTTCAAAAATGCAACGGGGATTATTCTTGATTCGCTTTTAAAAAATTCCAATAGCTACTGATTTGGTATTGGCTTTAAAAACAAATGTTTATTTGGTTTAACTTACGCAGCTACCAGAAATTCTCATTCATTTAGCTTAGTGTTTTGTGTGACCTTGTTGGCAAAGTTGTACTGCGCAGTAAAAGTTATTTACTCTTGGTTTCAGGAAAGTTGCCTTGAGATCACTAAGCTCATGTAATTCTATTTTACTGAAATGGAAAATGTCGAGGATTATTAACAAAGAAGTTTCATGTATTTGAACTATTAAATTTTAATATTATACACTTTCGTAAAAGTTGGATGGTTGGGGAGTCTAGAACGTTTTGTGCGAGTGTCCAGTCGGCTTCTATTGACCGTAAATTGATGAATAATATTTTAAAAAGGGACAAAAGAGAAACAAGTACAAACCGGAAAGGGATGCCAAGTCTCTACCTACCCTCAAGGGAAACAGTCGTGAGTGTGTGTAAGTAGGTACAACATTCGAACGAATAACTTGTATTTTTACTTGAATGCAACGAAACAACAAGGAGGATTATGTTTTACGCGAGTATGTGTGTAAGTATGTATGTATTTATGTATCTACGTATGTGATTATGTATGTATATATGTAATAACTCGATAACCTAGAGTCAAAACTATTGATTTTAACAAATGAGATGTTAAACGATTAAGAAAAACGGCCGGGTGACATTGGGCATATCACTTCATCTGATATCTAATATGGCGGATGCTAGAAGACATTTTGTATCTTGACATTTTCCTCCCTTGCATTAATGGCATCAAATGAAAGCGCTTGACGAGATCATTCCAGGAATCCTTTGTTCTACGCGTGCCCAAAACGTATTATGCTTATTTCGCCTTTTGCCTACACTTCATTATTTTGTGGCATTTAGGCTATTTAGTTAGTTCGTCTACTTCGCGTTTGATCTATTCAGTATAACGCCTCTTTCTACAATGTACCTAATTCGCCATTATGCCTATTTCGCGTTTTGCCTACACTTCATTATTTTTTGGCATTTAGGCTATATAGTTGAATACTTTTGGCGAAAAGCATGCAATGCAAGCAAGTCGATTATTGACGAATTAATACATTCCCAAGAAGCACAGAAGCTGTATAAGAGCTTATACAGCCATTATAACTCTAGTTTGGGCGTTATAAGGGCTGTATAAGCTCTTGTGCAGCTAGTGTGCTGCTTGGGTTGCCTCTGACTACCCCGTTTGGGAATATAGTCGTGAGATATGTGTATGTAATGTATGTGTACGAAATAACATGAGAATAGTACTTCTCAATCGAAATATATTTTCGGCACCCAAGTGAAACGATTCTTATTATAAAATTTATTTTTTCTTGAGAAGCTTTGCATTGATTAAAGCTAAAGTTAACATTTACAAGATCTGTATTTTCGTATAGAAATATTTTAGTCAAAATGCGATTTAGTTAGAAAGCATTTTAGTCTAAACACTGCTTTAATCCTAATGCGTTTAAGCCTTAATAGGATGTAGCTCAAACAGTTTTAGTCTTAATGCATTTTAGTACAACAGAGATGTAGGCGTAGTGACAATTAGGAAAATGGGGTTTTAAACAATGTGTGACTTAGACCATATAGCGACAGAGGTATATTAAGTTTTAGGCAGGCGTAGAACAAAGGTTTGAAATCATTTCTCACTACACCAAACTGTACAAATCGTAACACAACTCAAATTAAAAAGATGAAAATATAAATTAAAACACTATATATCCATACATACTAATATTATTAATTTGAAAATGTGTTTGTTTGTTCCGTTTTCACGGCTTAAAATAATTCCATAAAAATTTACTCAAATATAGCCTGTTATATGAAAATGGACAGAGGATATTTTTAACCCAATATGCTCCGACTGCAGAACTTCAAAAAAAAGAGTAAAAACAAGTCGATTCTGCCGTACCAGTGATGCTTTTTAAAATGCTATAATAGCTATTTGAAGTCACCGACTACAATAAATATTTTTTACATAATAATTTGTACCTACATGCCAGATCAATTGTCGTGGATGGTATTTTTGTTGTTAGTCGTAGGTACCGTTTTACCAAGCCAAACCATTACTATTCTGAAACACCCACGAAGTTAAGAGTTCGCTGACATACCTACTTAACCTAAATGACTCTAGTACTATGAATGCACTTAAATGATTTTTAAGTTAGAATGAGCGTGTGGCACGTCACTTTCAACTGTTACGTGAAAAAGAGTAGATTTTCAAACGGTGATAATTTTTTAATGCATGAACAATTTGATGTAAATGTTGATTTGGTATTTTGTTCAGTTTAAATTTCACGATACGCTTTTTCTTTAACTGAAATTCTGAGAATAGTGTTAGGTACACTGTTCAACAATATACCTATACATATATACGAGAAAACTGGGAAAGTGCAAGCTTGACTCGCGCGCCAAAGGGTCTGGCAGTTGTCTATGAAAATATAACAAGGATAACTTTCGCAATTCGTATCTCTTTATGCAACGGTTGAGTGTCATACGACCTTGCAAAAGTGATTCCGTTTCATTTCATTATCTGTAAAACGATATCTCTACATATAGTAAAATAGTACCTAAAGTGGAAACAGTCTGTACATTGAAGATAACAATGGAAAAATGCTAAAGGGGGCTTCAGAATAAGCAACACAACACATCCCAATGGTTTTAGAATTTCATGTCTATTTGTCTGTTTGTATGACTGTATGCACACGATAAACTTGTTAACTATGGGACAGACTTTAATGCGGTTTTCGATATTATATTAAGAGCAACATCAGGTAGGACATAGGCTATAGGTATTTTTAGAAATAAAGCTGAAAGGGGTCAAAGTTAGTATTGGAAAATCGAATTCGATGACTTTATCAACTTCAAACTTGATATAAATACTCTTCATAAAAACAATTAGGCAGGCGTTAGAGGAAAACCGGCCAAGTGCGAGTCGGACTCGCGCACGAAGGGTTCCGTACCATTATCTATAATCAAGCAAGAAAAAAAAACACGTTTGTTGTATGGGAGCCCCCTTTAAATATTAATGTTATTTTAATTTAATTATTTATTTTTAAGGCGAATATATATCTAAATATTCTGTGAATATTTCAAGCGTCTACCTGTTGCCGTTATCAATATCGAGCAAAACGAGCAAAAAATCACGTTTGTTGTATGGGAGCACCCTTAAATATAAATTTTATTATGTTTCTTAGTATTTGTTGTTATAGCGGCAACGGAAATACATCATCTGTGAAAATTTCAACTGTTTAACTATCACGGTTCATGAGATACAGCCTGGTGAAAGACGGACGGACGGACAGACGGACAGCGGAGCCTTAGTAATAGGGTCCCGTTTTTACCCTTTGGGTACGGAACCCTAAAAATGGAAACAACTAGCAGCACGCCGCCGCCCGCTCGGCCGTCACACCGATAGAGATAAGAACTCATATCATGTAATACGTGCAATTGACTTGGGGTTTCATCTTTTGTGTATTTATTATTCAAGGACCCAAGATCCATGTTATCCTAGTGAAATTGAGAGTGACTTTGTAATTATTATTAAAACATACATACATATTATCACGCCCGAAATCCCTAATGGGGTGGGCAGAGCCACAAGACTACTTGTGGCCACGTTCGATTAATTAGTCCTAAGATGGTATGATGAACCGTATGGTGACAGGTGATCAGCCCATCGCCCATACAGATAGTCCACCATGTTGGAGAGGACCCGTCCCTTAGTCGACTTTTACGACATCCCAGGATGATAAGCATCTGCACGCATTCTATGCTATTTCTTCACTCCCAGTGCAGCAGAGGAGTATTATTAAAATCAGGTAATAAATGAACATGCAGATGTGTCTGTATGTCCTCATTTAGATCATTCTTCATACTTCTCTCTAAGTGCCCGTTACCTATAAAAAGTTGGCAAGTATGGGGTGTTTGGACTTGCTAAATCACGATATCCTCCTACAGTCGGAACTTCTTGAGCCACTTTTGCCGTGAAATTCCTTCCGTAGTTCCTCTTTTATTTGTCTGTACACCCACGCTTCCAACCTCTGCATCATAGCTTTCGTAAGCGTTCTTTCACCCACGCCATGCAAAAGCATAGAAAAATCAAATAAAATACGTATAGAACGTCTACTAACTGCTAAAAGGTGTTGGTTCAAGTGAAAAATTACCATGAGAGTGAGACGTTTCGTATTACGGTGAATTCCTATCTAAATAACCCAACTTTCATTAATACGCGTAAATAATTAATGCAGATGCTACGTTTAACATGGATATTATAGTAGCTTGCGCGTTATGCGCAAACCGTCGTATAATCCGCCGCGCGCGCATCGACAGGTGAGGGGCGATAATCTCGCAGCGCCTGCGCCTACAAACGGCGTGACCTTTCCGTAATTGAATAGGCGTGCTGTGGCGCACACGCACGTCCTAAACGCACGCGAGCGGTTAACTGGCATACCTATATACCCTTATACCTTCTACCATTGTTCACTTATTAGGAATGTACACAAAAAATATTGGACTGATCCATCACGTTCAGAAATAACAACAGCGTACGTGAAATGGTAACAGAGAACGTTAATCATCCCTTCGATAACAAATGAAACGCTGCGTGGCAGTGCCACCTTGCCAAAATTAACCGAGCCGTTAGCGAATCAATAAACAGGGAAACGCTGACCTAGTGCATCGTAACTGGAGCATTCCTCTATAAATAAAGCCGTTCCGTCTGAAAATTCTATACAAATGGCAATTTTAAGTCTACTGGACATGGAAAGGCTTTTTATTATAAATAGAAACTTATCTAAATTGATCTGCCGTTCCACAGCCGGCATCGAAACTATACAAACATCGATATGATTTTTGCACTCCTTTTATTATTAATGAAATTACAGCTATATCTGCTAAGTTTTTAATATTAATGAGAAAATATATTGGTCTGTCTGTATTGTTGTCTGAGCACAATTGAATAGGTTTAGTTAGGCGACATTTTTTAAGCAAAGTGTGTTCGCTAAATTTAAAAGTGACTAAACTTAAAATGAGACACGTCAAACTCGATTTAGACAGCTTGTTGCTATACAGAATTGAGTTTGACGTTTCTTATATTATTATTAAGTTTAGGGAAGTTTAACCTTAAGAACGCCACGGCTGGCGACGCTGAGTGACGGCTGTAACCGACAAAAGGTATGGGAAACGGCATGCTATGGCGTCAGGGGTACCTTAATCTGGTGCCGGTTACAGCCGACTGTGGTGTTCAAAGGGTTAAATTGAGACGACACCCTTTCGTATTGGACCCACTGTTCGCGCGGGTGAACTTAACAGATTCAATGTATTTGTCTTTATTTTTGAAATTGGCTCATCTCATCGTCTATCTGACACCTTGCATTAATCCTGCGCCTGTGCAGCCTCGATGACCTGAACCAGAATAAAATCAGGCCAACGTTGAATAGTTTCAGACTTCAGGATTAAATCGAGCGCAGTCACAGTACCGTGGCTTGTTTATAAATTTGCCGCAGCGTGAATACTATGAAAGCGGCGATCCGACGCGGCGGCGGCGCATGCATTATTAAACACATCAAAGGAGAAAAATCGAAATGTGCACCGGCTAGTAAAGCGGTTTTCCGCCCGATTAGCAGCACACGGATGTATCAATTACGTGTGTGCAAGCGCACACATCAATCTGACTGTGCTTTATATGTTCCTTACGCTCGATTGAGTCACTATTGAAATGTAAAAGATACTCGTGTTATGTTCAACACTTCGTATTTCCCTAGAATGGTTGTACAGTTCAATTCACAGGGTAGTTTTTTCATGTTGCTTCGGTTTTATGGGTCCCTATTGGCTGAAATCTCAATTGTTGTTATGTAATGTTGTTATTTCTTGTTTAGTTAACCATGCCGGGGAGATGCATCTTTTGATCTGGGTAATGAAAGCAGATAGCGTCGAAAAAGATTAAGGTCGCCCGCCCACGGTGACTTTGCGATACAGCCACGCGTTTCAGGAACGCGCGGCTACATCGCGACATGTGGCTGCTTATCGCATTTGCAACGCGCGACAGAATCTGTGCAGTAGCACTACTGTCGTGTTGTGTCGATTCAGCATCGCTTCTATCGATGCAAACGCGCGACTGTATTGGGCGATATCGGGGGAGGGGATAGCGAAGCTCTATCGATGCCTCGGGTGTTTTGAGACTGTATCGCAACTGCATCGCTGCAAAAAGTCGCCGCGGGCGAGCGTCCTAAGAGGCTACTTCCCGAAAGTGTCAATTTTCATAGATTTCACGTCGATTACTTAATAAAGGAGTAGATACGAAGAAAATATTAACTTGATACCTTTTGTTTCGCAGTTTTGAAAAAAAATCTGATTCTTCTTTTTTCAAAAGTGCGAAACAAAAGGTATCAAGTTAATATGTTCTTCGTATCTACTCCTTTATTAAGTGATTTATCTACATACTAGCTGGTGCCCGCGATTTCGTCTGCGAAGAATAATAATTTAAGTAACCTATGTACTTTTAAACCTTTCCTAGACCTCCACGAACATTTCAAGACTAAGATAAGATAAATCCGTTCAGCCGTTCTCGAGTTTTAGTGAGACTAACGAACAGCAATTCATTTTTATATATATAGATATAATTAACAATGTAGAAGATCAATTAATTAAGGCTAAAAACGTAAGAGCCGGATTATTTTTAAATGTATAGGTCGTCATGATATGCCAAAAATATTGAAATTCCCATATAAATTATTGCTACGGAAATACGATATTTATTCTCAAGGTTTTTTATTAAAGTTTGGTTTTTGCTTTTAAACGGCCAAGTGGCTCTTGTATAACTAACAGTGATGTAATTGTCTAACGTGCGCAGCGGCTGATCAGCAGATAAATGAAACTATTCATTAGTACTGTAAGCAGAAAGGCATTAGGTCTAAATTTGAATGTATCCCTCACGGCTGATCAGCCGCTGTGCACGTTAAATAATAACAGTTTCATCACACTTGCTCGGAAAGGCGCAGGCGTATAGAGCGGTTTACCTCTCGCGGGAGTTATGGATTTAGTATGGTTTATAACTCCCGAGGGTTATGAGTTTAGTTTTTAAATATAAGTCACCCACTCGTACGTCATTTGAGACTAAGGGGGTTTAAAATCAGCTAAGGTTTATTTCCTATCTTCAAAACTTGTAGAGTTGTAGTAACGTAGAGTCAATGTAGGGTCAATATAGGGTCTATGTAGAGTCAATGTACGGTCAATGTAGAGTCAATGTAAGGTCAACGTAGAGTCAATGAAGAGTCAATGTAGACGATGGACTGTCAAATTACTTATCTAAGCAAAAATACTGTATTATAATGCAATAAGAGCGACAGGGTTTCACCGGTTTCATTTTCTATGTTTTTAAAATTTGTCAGTATTTATGATGTGTGTAGTACATTATCTGTGAAAATTCAAACTATCTACCTCTCTTACCGTTGCTGAGCTAGAGGCCTCTCATAGACTGACAGAAGGACAGATGGACATCGTAGGATAGGTAATAGGGTTTCTACTAGGTACCCTACTAACCTTTACACCGACACTTTAATAGTTACTTACTCAAAAAGAGTTATTTGACCAACTTAAACACATTCATTATTTGATGCACGTTAAAAGTCTTAAGAAGGAACCTTAATTGATTGCAAACATTTAGTCAAGTAATAACTATATTTAGTTCGTATTCGGAATGGAGTCGACATGCTATAATTAGATTGATTAACGCACAGTTCTGTGCATCGAAATTATAATCATTTTACACTCTTTCTATGGCATCTATAATTTACTGTCTATCTCGAAGATGGATTATGTCCTGTTTAATAAGACAAACGTGGTGACCTGTAGGTATTTATTTATAGTGTATTAACATTTTCATCAAAAATAGGTACCGGAAACTGGGGTTACATTGATCGATTATAAAATTTAAATGTCTTTATCTTTTATAATAACGCGTTAAAAAAGATATAAAAAAATTAGGAATATCAACTTTTGTAATATTTGCAATATTCTAAATATTGAAAACGAAGTTTTTATCAATGTGGGTGACATTAGAATCGAAGTAACGAAATTTTACTTAAATCTGTTAAGCCCTTTCAGTGTGAATAGGTTACAAACATAGGCACTCACTTACAAACTTTCGCGTTTATAGTATTACTGCAATTGTTTTTTTTTAACGTGATAAGCAGGTAGTTACGAAAAATACACAGAATTTAATACGATCATTATCAGTAGCAGCAGACTATGATGCGGTCATTAAAAAATATGCAATTCTATCCTCCAACACTTTTTATCTATTTGTGACAATAATTATGACTATTTCGCAGACCAAAAAGAAGTGACATAAGCTATGAATATTCATTCCAACTAAGACCTTATTAGGCCTCAGTAGGGTTTAAAATATAAGTAAATTAAATTTCGATATATGTCCCTTTTCTTTAAGATCTCAATTCCTGCAAGTCCTAGCGCAATTTCTACGCACGAGGGGTCCCAAGGCCGCGCGCGCGCATAAATGTAATTGCATTTACAGAGAAATGAAAGGTTAAGCCCATTAAAGTCTACCCTTACGTTTCTGAGTTTTTGCTGCTGATATCAACGTCCTTGTAAGTAAACCGCCTTTTTCATTAGGCGACTTTAAAGTTACAAAACTACATATTTTGAGGTAGATACCTTCAAGAGAATGTCACTGCAGTAAATGACATTTCGGTCATTAAAATTACGTCCACATTTTTGCTAAAACATAAGAAGTAAGTAGTGCGTTAGTTCTTTTCACAATAGCCTAGAGAGGCATTTTTTATTTGTTTTTGTTTTTGATTCGTTTTTTGTGTTCTTGTTTTTACTCCATTATAAGCTGCCATGACACATGCATTGGATAAAAACTATACATTTTCTATACATAACTAGTTCATTTGAACTTATATATGGCATCTACTAGGATATGTGTTGTCATGGCAAAAAGACTAGCAAATAATAAAAATATCAAAAAACTTTAAACGAAAAGTCCCCATACAGTTGGCTGATTTTAGACCTATTTTGTTCCAGCTGTAATTCCAAAATAGCTTAATTTTCAGCTATCAAATTTTACCAAATTTTAGTTTAGACTACATAGTTAAACAACAAATATCAATTCAATGGTGTTCTATTATAGAAATGTTAAAAATATATATTGAAATCAAACAAGAAAATTATCTTTGCAGCTTAACAATCTGCCAACTTATTTGGAACTGTCAAAGTTCTCATTCGATTAACATAAAGTCTATTATTGATTGGTTGCGACCATGCCAAATTGGCGTAGTATGAAACCCTCGGTGCGCGAGTCCAACTCGCATTTGATCGGTTTTTTTTCTTCAAACCAACTAGTACAATAGGGAACCTGCATGATTTTTATTTCATCTTTTATTGTAAAGTACTGAGTAATAGACACCAAACTGTGTTCGCACAGCATTATTGAGCAGTATTTTTTTTGAGATACGACGCATTGAAAAGTCATAGTTCATACGCTCAAAAACGCTCCGTACAAAATGGCCCTGAACTATGACGTCACAGTGCAGTTAGTGTATAGGAGACCAATGTAAAAACTGCCCTGACAGTCATACATTTTATATGGCCATCAGGGCTCTTTTTACGCTGGGCAATTTATACAAAATTATAATGAAATTTGTAATTATTTCCGAAAATAATGTTTTTCTATCCAATATCGTACAAATAAAAAATTACAGATATTTGATGACGATGTCATAAACTAGTAATTCAGTACTAAAGAACAATATTTATTTTTCACTTATTTTGAATATTTTTGAACCTTAGGTAATAAAAGAAAAGTAACAGTCAAAATAATCTTTTTGTTGCTTATATTCATTTAAATACGTTAAGCTACCGTTCCACAGAAATATATTAATATTTGTTACTATAGTCAAGTAGCCAATTATGTGGACAAAAAAAAAATTGATTGACCCTTAAATTAATAGAATTAATCATCTTGTCAAAACACATTCATTGCATATTATTTATTATTAAGTATCCAAATTGCCTATAAAACAAAAACTTTAATAGGTATCTTTTTTCTGCTTGCTTATTTTAATATAACGACCTAGAGCTGACCTTATTTGTCAAGACTGCAACTTAATTAAGCAGAAAGTACTAAGCACTAATTATAGAAAATAACACTGGCCAAGTGAGAGTCGCACTCGCGCCGCCAGGGTTTCGTACCGCGCTAATTTTGTTGCGGAAAGATTACCTAATAACCATACATAAATAAAATTAATATTAATCCAATCGAGAATAAAAAATAAAAATGTTGTTTCCTGTTTTCACGCAAAATACAGTGAACGAATAACCATAGAGTAATTGCAACTTTTGTGACACTATCCATAATTTAAAAAAATGCGAGTTATCTCGTACTTAAATAAGAGACTGCTTCAGAGTATGTACTTACACAATCTTGGAAAATCTAACGACAGCGCCATTTAATCTACAAGTAGCGCCTCTCTTCTGATATGATCATATTACCTACTACCAAAAATAAGAAAATATTTTCCGTTTTGTTAGTTCATTTGTTGATACAACTTTTCATAAGGAAGATTTTAACAAACACAATATTATGTAAGGTAATTTAATTACAGACGATATTATTACAAAAATATCAGTTAGTATAGTAATGAGAATAAGATTGTTTGTGACCACCGTTAACGCCATCTATGATTCTTTTTTAGGGTTCAAAAGACAAAAACGGAACCCTTATATCACTCGTGTGTCTGTTTGTCTGTCTGTCTGTCTGTCCGTCTGTCAATTTGCTCCGAAACGACTAGACCGATTGAGTTGAAATTTGGTACACACATGTATTGGTGACCGTAATACGGAAGCGTAACGTAAATTAATGAATTTTAAAACATGGGGGCCACTTTTGGGGGGTAAATTAGAAAATTAAAACATAAAAAGTTTTGCCAACTATATCGTGTAACATATCAAATATCAAGTTATTTAGGAAAATAGGCGAAAATTGACCATTCTCCCCCCTTATCTCCGAAACTAAAATTCTGAAAAAAACAATACAAAAAATATTGATTGAGAAAGTTATTTTTGTTTTATATCATAGTTAGGTTGTAAATGGTTACCCGGTTATTAAAAGCATTTTTTTTTTCATTTTTAGGGTTCCGTACCTACAAGGTACTGTCTGTTTTTCATAGGTAGGGTCTATGGTATTTAAAGTAACATAGGAAATTTCAGATAATCATGTACGGAACCCTCTCCAGGCGAGTTTTTTACTAATGAATTGCATTTTAGCAACCGCAAATGCAAACTTATTATTAAAAAAACAATCCGTTTTGATTTCTAGTCTTTCTATTTATTGAGATTTTTCCAATGTGTAATTTGAGGGTTTTTGTTGGTCTTTATTACAATTGTTCATTCCGTGCGGTCATTTTTAGGGTTCCGTACCTCAAAAGGAAAAAACGAAACCCTTATAGGATCACTCGTGCGTCTGTCTGTCTGTCTGTCCGTCTGTCACAGCCAATTTGCTCCGAAACTACTGGACCGATTGAGCTGAAATTTGGTATACATATGTAAGTCGGTGACCGCAACACGGACGCATGACGTAAATATATGAATTTTCAACATGGGGGCCACTTTTGGGGGGTAAATCAGAGTTATGCATATATTGTGTGACATATCAAATGAAAGGGCTTATTGTGAGGACTTTAAATATATTTTTTTCTGAATTTTAAGTAAAATAGTTTGGAAGTTATTTAGGAAAATAGGCGAAAATTGAACATTCCCCCCCCTTATTTCCGAAACTACTGGGGCTAAAATTTTGAAAAAAATACAGAAAATAGTTCTTTACCTATAGATTACAGGAAAACCTATAAGAAGTCTATAGTATTTGAAGTAACCTAGTAAATTGCAGATAATCATGTACGGAACGGAACCCTCTCCACGCGAGTTTAACTCGCACTTGTCCGGTTTTATACTATTACTCGTACAGTGCCGAATTTGTAGGTCGATAACTTAAGCCGTTCGTGAGGAAGAGTATGAGGTTTCCTTTTTTCTAAATTTAGTATGGAACCCTAAAAGCCGATATATATATAGTTAGGTTAGATCATATTTTTAGATAGATATATCTAAAAATATTATCTAACCTAGTGCCTGCCTTCAGGCATTTCCTTAAATTAAGATGAATGAGCTCGCTGTGCAAGAGAAATATATTTTGATTTAATTGAACAAAGCTTGTATCTTTCTGTCGTAAACTCAACCGTGCTAACAAATGTACTAAAGTTAATTTTGTATTTAATTGATATTGAGATAACAGCTTTTTTCAAAATAGTGATGATATGTTGTATGTTGTGACACCGGATTCGTTGGCGATGCGAGAATGTCACCAGTCAGCAGAGTATCGGGAATCGGTCATGTGTGACTGTGACCGCGTCCTTAGCGTGAGTCACAGCGTGTGAACTGAACAGTGGCTTAGCATAATCAGCATTATGTGTTGTCTTCGGGAAGAGTTGCTTTGAAGATTTCTTCGAAGAATGTAAATGAAATCTAAACCTGTAAGAGTTAAATTGGAAGTAAGTTTATATACATACATACATATTATCACGCCCGAAATCCCTAATGGGGTGGGCAGAGCCACAAGACTACTATGCAAATAAATAAATTTCATTTCATTTCATTTCATTTCATTTCATTTCATTACTTGTGGCCGCGTTCGATTAATTAGTCCTAAGATGGTATGATGAACCGTATGGTGACAGGTGATCAGCCCATCGCCCATACAGATAGTCCACCATGTTGGAGAGGACCCGTCCCTTAGTCGACTTTTACGACATGCCAGGATGATAAGCATCTGCACGCATTCTATGCTATTTCTTCACTCCCAGTGCAGCAGAGGAGTGAAAGTTTATATCATGACACATTTTTCTCTAGGATTTAAAAACGCGGTGTGTATCATCGTATCGGCAGATACCATTTTAAGAAATAAATCAACTCGCAGGTAGGCAGAAAGATAAGCCACAGTTTAATTGCTGTAAATGCTTACCTTTAATTTGATAGAACCCAATTAAATTAATAGTTTACTTGAGCATAGAATTTTGTTATATAAACTTCAATTTACATCCAATATTTTTAATTTAAATATCAGCGGGTAAAATGTGTTAGTGTTTCCATGAAAATGTCAGAGTATTGGTATTTTTTTTTGTTCGGCAATGATACATTTAGGTACTGAAAATATTTTAGCGTTATTTAAACTAAGTTAATTTGATTCAGTAACAGCATCATACAAAGACTAGAAATAAGTGCTTATTTCTAGTCTTTCTATGAGAAATAGTCCGACATGTTTCGGACTCATATGTTGGACTATTTCTGACAATAAATCGTGAGTAAAGCCGTGCTTATTTCTGGTCTTAGTGATGTCTCACGAAAGTTTTAATCTGACTATAGCATCATACAATACCATTAAATAAATAAATAATGCAGGTGCAAAATTTTTATCCGCGGATTTTCATAATTTTATGTCAATGGCTATCATGAGCTACCAGTTACACGCTAACAGGTGTATCTAAGAATTTACCGATTTACATACGTCAACAAAAAATCGTGGGCTTCGGCCTGAGACCGGCCGTAATCGCGTATCGGGTATTGTATGCAGATTCAGTTCTTAAAGGCGTTAAGTTTAGCACCTTCGGGCACGACATAAATTTGCTCACTTTACATGGCATAATGATGTTATGATATCATTATTTTAAAAGATAAGATGGCGAGATAAGAGATACGGTGCATTGCTGGTTTGAATTTAAACCGGTTAGGGAATCTATACCCTATTATTCTGCGAGAAATGGCTTACTTTAGAGGCATACATTAATAAGTTGAGAACAAAATTACGTTATTATATTGTATGACATGTAAATAAAGTAATCCAATGGTATGTTTAAAATTATTTAAGCAAGAATTGTTATTTCAGAAAACCTTGAAATTAATTCCTCTTTTGCGGAAGTATGCATGCATAGCATATACCTACTTAAGTGATATTTTCAGTCTAGGTATCGTACGCGTTCCAAGAATATTTTACTGTCTACATTGACGTGCGGTGACTAAGTTTCTTTTTCAATTAAAAATAATGTCCTTGTGTGATTAGTTGGTTCGCAACGAGACGATTGCGTGCTCGCCTGGTGGTCGGTCGAGGCCGTCACTGCAGTTGCAGTGGACAATCGATTCACGGTACCAATGCGGCATAGTATGCGACACTATAGAATTCAATACCTTCTCATGGCATGTCTTATCTGAGTACATCATACATTGATGCTTGTTCTCACACATTGCAATACTCGCTCACATTCACGCAGTAGTGAAAGCAAACCCCCGGGTTCGTAACAATTGATGTTCTGATTGAATATTCAATAGTACCTGGCCGAGTGCGGTAGTGACACTTGCATTGAAAGAATCGAATGGCAAATTTAAGTACGTATGTCGTAATCGATGCAAGCTTACCGCAGGAGTTTCGATTAGATTGTGCTCTATTGGCTTCCGATCGTATAACCAGTGCAATCGGAAACTCGGGTGAACTTCGTCGAAATCCACGCCAGTTTTTTCAATGCAGTAAGTTTTTATTATAGGATTGGGCGGGTGGGCAGTGCCTCAAGCTTAACGTGTTGTTGGATGTCTGCTCAAAACTATCTGGTATATTATCAAATGATTATGATCAGGTAAATAACAGAACGTCGAACAGAATATGTTGTTCGAGTAAATCTTTAAGCTGTTTGATGTAAGGATTGTTGACAGATATTATATTAAAATTAATTTTACTTTCTCAAATCTTTGCTTCGTGCATTTGTGTATCATTTCAGTATCAACGCAGCAGACTATATCAACATTTTTTTATTAAGAAATGTTTTAAGGCGGAAACATACTTACGTGTCGTGGCGTGTCGTGACGCGCCAGAAGCATATCGGTTTCATACATTTAATATGGTTAGGGACATATTTCCATGTCGTGTCGTGTCGCAACACGTTCTGTCGTGGCGCCGACTGCTCGCCACCGATTGCGCCAGAGCGGTGGTGGGTGTTATGACGCGACACGACACAACAGGCAAATGTGTTTCTATACCGGCGCGTGGCTCGTGGCGCGAACATCTAGCGGGCACTTTTAATTTATAATATTTGCAGCAACATGACTGACGATCTTATAGAACTTGTGCGTCAACGAAAAGTTATCTTTAGCAAGACGATGAAATGCACCTTTGTCTTGTCTCCCTCTGTTTATAGGGTGAACCTAGTATCTTCTTTTCTTTTTTTTGCTCTTAAGAAGTTTCATTGCTAAGAGAAATTGAAGGTCTTCATCAAAATCACTATCCGAATCAGAAGAAAACATTATGTATGTACGCTGCAAAGGTTCGTTAAGTACTGTTCAGAAATAACGCCAGAGTACGCCACGACACGACACGTTAGTGTGCACATTCACCGTCACGACACGCCACGACACGTAAGTATGTTTCCGCCTTTAGTTGCGACTTCGATGTTGTAGAATTTGGTTATAGTTATTTCGGGAACCGTGCGCTTTTTCGGAATGAAAGGTCTTTTAATGAAAGGACTTAATTTTGGAAATGGATTCTGGCAGGTTCGAAATTAGTTCGGCGGTTTAACCTTGAAAACGCAACAGACAGACAGAGTTATTTTCGCATTACTGGGTATGAATAAAGTATGACAATGCCTATGGTTATAATTATAATAACCAAACCGTATCATTTTGCGTACAGTTTAAGCACTTTTTAATTGAACTTTACTTATTAATATCTACACTGTAAGCACCGAGCATTAAGTTCTAATTCTTTAATTATTCCTCGCTAGTCAGTGGAAGCTCACGCATAATATCACAATTTTTATCGCCAGTGAACTAAAAAAAAACTGACCTTTAGCTCGTCTTATAATTACCGCAAGCACTTCCGACGTTTACTAACGTCAGTTACCTATAATATTATAATTAGACATTTTTAAACAGACTCTAGTTTATATTCAAGCAACGAAATTGATTTACAACTTTGAGCAACTTTACATTATCCTACTAATTGGACACTATGTTTTCAAATTATTGACACACGCCTCCTAATTGCGATGTGTACTTAGTATTTTGATGCAGTGAGCCGATTAAAGTAACTTTACATGTATAATGAAACGATTTGAGGCATTCGGCATAAAACATTGTGTAGCTGAAATAAATAAGTCTGGGTTAATTACGAAATTGTCATCGGGGAAAGGTCCGAGCAAATTGCACTCCAATTTAGACGTGAAACGTCGAGGGCGCAGCCATGGGGCTGGTTTTTGCGAACATTAGTAATTGGTTATTGTGCGGCTATCTTCATTCCTTCTAATTGGAATAATGCGCGATGCATTCTAGAACTCAATAGAATTTGAATTCAAACGTCAAGATGGAAGTTTTACTTCCTCTATCCACACGTCTTCTAAGCTTTATGCAAGCACGTCAATGCTGAGTAATAAAAGGATCAGTCAACTGGTGTTTGCTTGAAATTTATAAGCCTCAATTGCAAAATCGTGTTAATTGTTTTTAGGTGGGAAAGTCGAATATGGCCGAAATCTTCTTTACGCGCTGATTAAGACTCATCTTGTCCAATATTTTATTCATTAAATTTAATATTGTGTAATATAAAACATCTCATATTAAACTTAATAAGAAAACATGCCTTGAACAAATTTGAAACCGAAACCGAAAAGAAACTTCAGGTATCGTCGACATAATTTGTCTTCGTATTTTATTGCTGCACTGGGAGTGAAGGAATAGCATAGAATGCGTGCAGATGCTTATCATCCTGGCATGTCGTAAAAGTCGACTAAGGGACGGGTCCTCTCCAACATGGTGGACTATCTGTATGGGCGATGGGCTGATCACCTGTCACCATACGGTTCATCATACCATCTTAGGACTAATTAATCGAACGTGGCCACAAGTAGGCTTGTGGCTCTGCCCACCCCGTTAGGGATTTCGGGCGTGATGCTATGTATGTATGTATGTATTTTATTATAGGTACTAAATTTGATCTTTGAAATATGTGGTTGGTTTTTTTTTTTGAAAATTAATTACTTTTTCGTATTTTTACAACGTTTATTTAACTTGCTTCGTTCGTATGTCTGTCTATCTTTTATGTTCAAAATTTGTAATTCATTTCTCAAGCACTTGCTTGTATCCGATTGAAATGAAATTTGGCATATCTATGTAACTACGGTGACAATATAATAATATGCTACCATGAAGCTGGTCTGATGATGGAGCCGGAAGGTGGCCATAGGAACTTGTCAACTAAACAAGATATAGCCCCGTCGTGTTTAGACAAATACCTACTACAGCCCGAGGAAAATGCAATATTATCCATATTCATACAATAAAAAAATGGTAGGGCTAGAAATAAACAAATTATTGCAGAAATAAACATATTATTATAAAATATCAACCTAGCGAGTCTTTTAGGACAGAGCTTGCAAAGCTGTTTGCTAAAATCAAAAAATCAAAGCAATCAAATGTCTATAATTTACAAAGCAGTAATTTATTATCCAAAAAAATCGGTTGTAGACATTTTAGACAAGCCAAATTGGTACTTTGCTGTAGCTTCATGTTTTCCGTGTATATTTGCATGTGAAAATGAGTTCGTCTGTTTGTTACGCCTTAGAGCCTAACTAGGGCACCAATGGAGAAGATGCATATTTTTTTTTTTCATCGTGTATTGGAAAGTAAGCAAAACATTATTATGTTGTTTATTTTATGAGTTAGGAAGCCTTGAAAAGTCACTGTTCATACCACTCGCAAAAACACTCCATACAAAATGGACAACAGCTATGACGTCACAGCTGTCTTTAGACTGTACAAAATGTATGGCGTTTCAACGAAATCTGCAATTATTTCCGAAAATACTGTTTTTAGACCAACATCGTAGAAATAAAACATGAAATAAATTTCATGAGGATTTGCAAAAAACTAAAATCAGAACTAAAAACCAATATATATTTTTCACTAATTGACCCTTAATAAAATAAAAATGAATAGTCAAAGTGATCTGCTTTTATCTGTAATATGCTTTTGTTTACATTTAATTTCATAATTTATCATTTAAAGCGCATTTTGATTTTAATGCATCTTCCCCATTGTCCCGAAATTTGTAGACGTAGAGATGCTAAGTACTTGTTATTCCACAAAAATGCGATGAGGAAATTACGATAATCGAATTCTACACGGACGAAGTCGCGAGCTCTTAAGAAAATATGGCATTTATTTACAAATACTTAATTATATTTTATGTTTTCATAAAATTCCTTAAAACGCTGACAAGAGCCAATGACCTTGAGTGATCGGTCACTGTCTGTTTGCACCGGAGTGAACGAGAAGCACTGTGTGATAAAAAAATGGATGAATTATGTAACTACACTACACGTAAAATATAAATTTGTCAACTTTTTAGTATGGGCGTGATGTAAGTAGTAGTGATATTAATTAACCCATAAGTTAAACACATTAAGACCTAGAACTGTTCAAAGAGGATCTCAGGCGTAACTATACCATTTTTTTTCTATTGTATCGATTTCATCAAATCGTAATATAAAGAATAATAATATAAAGAATATGAACATATTTTTTTTAGCGTTGCCTAATCAAATAGTTTTTGTTCTAAAATTGTTTAAGTAAAGCCGATTTAGGTCTCGTCAGGCGCCTTAATGCAAAACGTCCTCTGGGCATTGACTTGGCTGACAAAAAGCAAGATGAATCGCGTTTGCACCCACGACCCGCAGTTCGAGTCACACGGATTACGTGACGCGCCGCACGCATCTGCGAAACGTCTCGGCAGGTTGCGGAGCTAAGGGTAGGGCCACACTACGCCAGGTCGAACTTACGCGACCAAACTTCGGCATTTGGCGGATCTTTATAGACAACATCCGGCGTAGATATGTTGAGGCAGAAAGCATTGCGTAATTAGCAGACAGCGGAATTTTTGTGGCAAAATCCAATGTTCAGTAGAGATTTCGTATATCGAAAATCATCGATACTTGTCTCCTAAAGTAGTGCCAGTTTTTTTTCAAAAAAATATTGAGTACGTATTAAAAATTAAAAATAATTAAAGTAGGTAGAGTAAATTGAGCTATTAAGTTTTGTTTGTAAATAAAAGTAAAAAAGTCGAGTTAATTGCATTGCCTATTTCACTATTATAAAATGTTAATACTTACTTAGTTACAATAAAATAATGTTGTACATAATAAAATAGGTGCGATCGCTAGTTAAGGAGACAAGTATCGATAAGTGATTTTATCGATAACGATCTCACTACTTGAAATTGGATTTTGCCCCAAAAAAATCCGATGCAGATCAGGCTCCAGTTCAGTTACATCCGTTCTTGTGGCCCTTCCCTAAGCCCTTAAGCTCCCAAACTTTTATTCACACATTGCTGCCACTTTGATATCGTTCTCGCCTTCACACTATAAGGATAAGACAAAGACAGGGATACCAAATCACGGCATCATGGTGACACTATTGGTCAAAGCTGTTCGCTTGAATGTGATTCAATCTTTAGGATGTACTTTTCCTGAAACAAATGGTAGTGCAACTATACTCATGCTTATAACTGATTTAAGCTGCGAGATGATTTGTAAGTCAGTCAGTTACTCCTTTTCTATAATATTTCACATTTGACAAGAATAAATACTGGACTTAAAAACGCACCTAATAAAAAAAGCCTATTGTTTTCGCAGCGTGTACCTGCGTGATTTTTTTTTCATCTTTTATTGGAAAGTACTGATTAATAGAAACCAAACTGTGTACGCAAACCACTATTGTTTTTTTTTTGAGATACGATGCTTATAAAAGTCATAGTTCATACCACTCGCAAAAACGCTCCATACATAATGGCCCTGAAATATGACGTCACAGTACAGTTAGTGTGTATACCTGACCAATGTAAACAGAGCGCTGACCGTCATACATTTTACATGGCCGTCGGGGAACTTTTTATATTGGAGATGGTATACAAAATATATGCAATTTGCAATTTTTTCCGAAAATACTGTTTTTAGGCCAATATCGTTGAAATCAAAAATGACAGCAATTTTATAAGGTTGTCAAAAACTTGTAATTCAGAACTAAAAAACACCATTTATTTTTCACTTATTTTGACTATTTTTGACCCTTAATAAAAGAAAAAGTAACAGTCAAAATGATCATTTTGTTTCTTTTACTTGCATTTATTTACGTTCAGCTACCGTTACAGAGAAATATATTAATATTTGTTACTATAGTCAAGTAGCCAATTTACCCATTAAGTACTTGATTCGCTATGAATCCTAGAAGCGACACTGCAGAAATATATAGGTAGTGTTCGATTGAATATACATAACTGGCCGTGTCACCACTGTGTTTGTGCAGAAGTCACCTGTGACTTGAGTCGAAGCAGACCCAGTACGTAGATCATTAACTATATTATTGTGAATTTGACAAACAATTAAACGTTAATTTATAGTGTTTACAAGCGTCTCTATTCGGGAACGCTAAGTGATGTTGTAGCGACTCGCGATCGAAATTTCTCATGCCACTCTTCCGCACGACGCGTAATGCGTAAGAGCGAGATGCGAGTCTCGCTCGCGGGTCGCTGCAGTATCACTTTGACGTTCCCGAATAGACGCCAAGGTCTTGCGGCGGTGTTGCCTCCGACACAAATGAAGCATTATGTAAGTTGCAAAACATTCCCAAAACATGTTCTCAGACATTTCTGAGGATTTTTTCAAGAACATACTAGAACATTTAGAACATTAGAACTCACATACAGATTTTGAGAAGATTCTCAGAAGTTACACAGAACTTCTCACGTGAAAGTTTTGCAACTTTGAAATTTACACAGATGTAAAATGGTCGTTGTAATAAATTATGATTAATGATTTAAAAACTAAGAAAAACAGTTTGACATTCATCACTTTTCTGCTCCTCGCTTGGTCTTTCTAGAAATAAATAATAGTACATGTCAAGATAATTTTAATGAGGTCAAATTCGATACATATGGTAGAAACCATTATGGGTTCTTTTCTTACCCACTTGGCGGGTTTATCATCAAATCATCATCAAAATGACATACTTGGTAAAATTCGACATCTATGATCTAATATAAATGATCTAATAGGTAGTTAACGGTGTTAATCGTACTTAATGTATTTTCTTAAGTGAACCTCCTGTACATTTTATTTTGTGTGACTGTCTGTCTGCCCAAATAAATGAAAAAGAGTATTATAACAAACTTTTGGCCGAATTCACAAAGGCCACTCAAAATATCTTTTGATCAAAGTGACGTTTATGTTTCGTTTGACAGCTGGTTGAGGGAGATTTAACTATTTAATTTCCGATCAAATTCTTAACGGCGTGTTTGATTTAGGCTATTAAGCTATTACAGGAAATCAAACAAACAACAGAAACATTTTGCAGTCTCACACCCGTAGAAATATTGGCTCTCTACGTAAGAAGAGCAACAGAGGTATTGTTCGTCGTGGTGCCGCGTGACCTCGCACTTATTTATCTAGCTTTCACAGACTATTAATTTCAACTTTTCATAGTCATTTTCGTTTTTTCTTTTTCTTTTTCTTTCATTTTATGTTGGACGCTTTTCTCGTTCTATTGCCTTTAAATAAATAAATTTTATTTAATTAATTTTATGTGGCTGTTTTTTGATTGGCTGTGAAATCTGCGTACTCGGTACGTAGGTAGAGCCACCCGGGGGTTGCCGGTCGTGCCGTCGCGCGACCTCGCACTTATCTCGCGCGCTCTCACGACCACGCAGCGCGTTGCACGACCGCGCTTTCCTTGTTCTATACTTGTGCATACGCAGTTATCGGTAGTTTGGAATTTGGTAGGGTCTAACAATACTAAGTAAGCTGTAATTATAACACTCTAATTGCAGTTAAGACATTACACTAAGACTTGGAACCTTGAAACTATGAAAAAGCTTCATTGCACCGCAAATTACTTAATTAAGAATCAACTCATTTGTTCTATGACACGGAATGAATATGTGAAATTTTTACAATTAAATCAATACACAATCGACTTAAATTTAAATAAAACTATTATAAATCGTATCTTCTCATAAAAATCAAATAGTTTTCGCAGAGCTTTAATTTAAGCAAGCTGATATCTGATGGGTCGGCCGTAAGGGCCACCGCACACGTTCCAGCGGTCGCACGCGTATCTTAGCATCTCGCCCATTTGCATCCAGCCTCTTGGTGGCGTCAGTCCGAACGCTGGTGGACTTAAATGGCATAGCATAATATAAACATGTTTTGCCGCATGTTTAGGACACTTTTGAAGAAAGAAAGAAGAAAAAACTACAGACCAGGCATAATTAAACGACATAAAGCTTTGAGTAATTATGTATACTAGAGTGGACGCCTCAACTTGATTTTTGTAAAGTCTGTTGAGGCCAAATGGCACAAACGCGTATAAGAAGACGATCACCGCCGGACGCGGCGCGCATGCCCGCTCCGACATCAAGTGCTCGCCGTCATTTGTTTGAGATGTCTGTTCTAGTGTAACGTAATACAGATGTAGTGCATAATTAGTTTCCATCGTGTTTTATCGGAAAAGTTCGTATTTATCGTGCTCTCTCAATTAGCTTCAGCAGGCCCCCAATTCTCGGCGCATTCGAGATAATCTAACAATCGAGATAACACGTCAGTGCATACAGTCATTTGATACAACTGTATGAATCTGACGTTTAATCTTGCAACCAACATTATCTCGAAAACATCGAGAATTGGGGGCCAGTAGCCATTATACCATGCTGTCATTTTTCATTTTGACATTTGACAGTAAATAATAAAGTTTCATATTAATGAATATAAACATGTCAATCATTGAATACAATAATTAATTGACACTTCGGGTCCCGTCGTCTTCCGATTGAGGTCCGAGTTTTACCGATGGAAACATATTATTCACTATATCTGTACTTCAATGACATAAAGATTAAACACATAACACAATGTGTAGTATGTGTTAAGCTAACAATGCTCAATAATTTTAACTTTAATTAGGTACTAAACAAAATAAGGTTATTTACAACTTTGCAATTCAAGTCTCTGGATGAAAAAAAAGGCGTCCGTTAGTAAAATAACCACAAAATAGACTGTGTGTGTGGCTCAATTTTCTCTCTGAGTATGATACTATTTATACTTAACGGTGCTGAACTTAGTCAGTACTAAGGATGTAATACCTTTTAAACTTATCCGTATACTTTACGAGGTTTCTTAAGACTATAAACCATAATTTGCTGTAAACAATACAACATTGTTTGGAACCATCTTTACCCGGATAAGTTTACCTTTAGCAGTTGGTTTATTTGCAAGCGTCTTTTATTGAAATCCTATGAAAATTTGCCTGACTCATAATGTAACGAAAAAGCAAGTCTCTTACTTTTATGAGTCTTTCTATCGCTGTTTAACTAAGGTATGTATGAGTACACCACAATCTGATATTTTTGTGACATGTGACAGCAACCGATTGAGAATAACTATGAAAAACTAAATTTATTCTAAGGTTACGCAAGATCATCAAAATTCAGAAAGAAATATGAATTTAAATAAGTTTTTGTTATAAATGCTATTATTTAGTCAAGTTTGTTTGCCTAGTGTACCTTAATATTGCATTTTACATTGGTTTTACATGATATGTGTCTAAAATTTTAGCCTATTCTTATGGGAAATAGGGTAAAATTGCCTTTCAAGACTTGACTCAAACATACCTACTAACCGACTTATAAGTGAAGTTACATATAAACTTGTAAAATCTACTCTTTATCAAAGCAAACTCCAGCTTAGGGGTCGTCCACAAATTACGTAAGGCAAACAGGACCGTAACGCTTAGCCGGGATCCCCCCTCCCTCTCCATTTCGTTACGTCACAGGTGCTTTGTAAAAAGTTTTTGCCTAATATTCAGGTAATTTGGCGCTCTTTTTACATTGGGCGAGGTATAATCATCTATGAACGTATTTCGGTTCCATTCCTTAATAATATAATTATAATTTCTTGAGTTTACATTAATTGTGCCGTAACCTTGGTCCCCTCTCCCCCAACGTAACAGGACCGTAACGCTTGACCGCCCCCTCCCTTCAGATTGCGTTACGTAATTTGTGGACGACCCCTTAACAGCTTTCAAAGTCAAAGTCTAAGTCAAACTATCTTTATTCAATTCAGGCTTTTACAAGCTCTTATAAAAGTTAAGGAATGAATCTACCACCGTCTTTCTTCGTTTATCTTTTGTTTCAGTGCGCGTTTTTGCGCGGTAAAGCTCGGCAGGTCCCACGCGCGAGTGTCGTGCGCTCGTAATGACGGGCCGCACGCGCTCCTAATTGATAATGGTCGACGTGCGCGCATCTCCTGCGACGCAATTATCTTATTTCAGATTGCGATTTTATTGAAAATGGTGTATTTTGTTGTAGGTTACTAAGACTGTAAGTTAGCTTGCACATATGAATGTGTCTTGGACTGTTTGTGTCATCGTCACATTATTATTTAATTTAGTTTATAATGATATTAATAATAATAATAATAGTAAAAACAAAATCATTTAAATCAGAAATAAATCCATACACATTTGATAAAATACAATGAAAATAAATAAAATAAAATTACATTAAAAATTAGAAAAAAAAATTAGAAAAAAAAATTAAGAAATTAGAAAATTAGAAATTAATAAGCGTCAGTGAGATTAGTTAAACTTTCAAACATATTGTTTCAACTGTAGGTTAGGTAATGCATTCTTTGTAACGGCTTATGGCCCAATTCAGAAACGCCACTTAAGCATTTGATTAGATATTAAATAGTTAAATGTTCCTCAACTACACGGAAAAAAAAGATTCCGAGGTGTTTTTGGTTCAAGAAATTTTGTTGTCTTGGAAATATAATCTACATTTAATTTTTTATTTCCTTGCATCAAAATAATATTCTTCAGTTAACAAATCACGTTTTCTTTTTCTAAATAAACGAAAATGCATTCCTTCAAGATAATATTCTTAAAAGGAGACAATATGGAGATCTTTGTTTAAGCAATTGCTATTATTTCTACTTAAAACAATACTTTTTTTAATGAAGAAAGTAATTTTTTTGGTAATAAATGATGATTCTTGGCTGAAATTAAATGGTAATGTCAATTAAAAATAATATTCAATTCGTTTAAGATATGTTGCTTTAAAAGGATTAGATCATAATTTTAAACTAAAACTTACATTTCTATTAGTCCTAGACAATAACTTTCTTAATCCAAGAAAAAAAAATCTTGACTTAAAGAAGTAGTTAGTTCTAGTCAAAAGAGTCATTTTTCTTTCTTCAAGAAAATACATTTTCTTGAAGTAAGAAACTACTATTTTTAACACAAGAGCTTTAGTTCTCTTTGCCTAAATAAATCAAATACTTGACCTAAGAACTTTATAATCTCCAATGTCTGCCCAAGAAAATACATTTCTTGAAGTAAATAACTACTATTTTTAACACAAGAGCTTTAGTTCTCTTTGCCTAAATAAATCAAATACTTGACATAAGAACTTTATAATCTTCAGTGTCTGCCCAAGAATATACATTTCTTGAAGTAAGCAATTCCTATTTTCAACACCAGAGTTTTAGTTCTCTTTGCCTAAATAAATCAAATACTTGATAATAAAAACCTTTTTCTTGATTTTAAAGAGTTTTTCTTGATAATCCAGCTAATTTTCCGTGGCCCACTGTCCAATCACATCATGTTAAGAAATAGTGATGTGACGCCCATCATAAACGAGACGAAGTCAGTCGACAAAAATAACTCCTCGTAAAAAATGTTTCATGAAGCTGGCTACTGGGGCCTTACTAAAGCGATTCAGGCCTAAAATTTACTTATAATAAATTAAACAAGTAGTCGTAATAATAGTTAGCAATCCCATTTTTAGAGGTCTGCTGTATAGTATTGGATAAATAAATATTAGAACTTTTACTTACTTTAATATGAGGGCTGTGAGGATAGTCCAAATTTACCATTAAGGTTTGAGCGTTAATTTGAATATAAGAATTTAAAATAAAAAGTAGCCTATGTCATTCTCCGGCTTTCCAATCCAAATATCGCTGTGCAAAAAATCAAGTCAATCCATCGCTCCGTTTTGACGTCAAAGTGGAACAATCAATCAAACACACTATCATTTTTAGCGTTCCGTACCTCAAAAGGAAAAAAACGGAATGATAGGATCACTTGTGTGTCTGTATGTCTGTCTGTCCGTCTGTCACAGCCAATTTGCTCCGAAACTACTGGACCGATTGAGATGAAATTTGGTACACATACGTAATCGGTGACCGCAACATGGACGCGTAACGTAAATAAATGAATTTTAAACACGGGGGCCACTTATGGGGAGTAAATTAGAAAAATAAAAAAAGGGTTGCACACTATATCGTGTGACATATAAAATGAAAGGGCTCGTTATGAAAATCTTAATACTTATATATTTTTTAGAATTTTAATGAAAATAGTTTGGAAGTTATTTAGGAAAATTGTTCTTTATCTATAGATTACAGGACAAACAACAAGAAAAACCTATACGAAGTATATGGTATTTAAAGTAACATAGGAAATTTCAGATAATAATGGTTTAAATATAAAAAATACTAGCTTTTACCCGCAACTTCGTCTGTGCGGAAATGTATCTTTAAAATATAACTAAATTTCATGTTCATTTAAATTTCGATATTTCCCATAAAAATTAGTACTTTATACATTGTTTTAAATTAAATGAGAGATTAACGTTTTTAATCAATTTATATACGAATTTGATTAGCACATCACTATATTCCGCGCGGTTTCAGTGGGAGCGGGGAGGGAGCGTGGAAGCCCACGCACCCGCGCGACAGCCATTTTAAATCCCGTTTGAGTTTGATGTGGTTGGATCGCATGTGCAGTGCACTCATTGTTTTTATAGTAATTAAGTTTTGTAAACATCATAGTATCACAATGGATTATATAACTTAAAACATGGTGTTTACCAGAAGATCTCGTGGAATCATTTTAAAGTAAGTATGTTTTATTGTATTTTAATATGTAAGTGGTCGATGAGAAGGAGCACGAAGCGATACATGGCGCGCGACGATTAAGGGTACCTATGTAGTATTAGAGACAAAACGGGTAGTAATTGTTGTTTTGTGAGTAATTCATACTATTTAGATTTAATATTGTATTTAGTCGAACGGTTATTTATTTTCTTTTTCCTTTACAAAGCTGCTTTTTATATGGAAATTATGCATAGGTACTTACTGCATTTTTTTTTTATTTTTAGTCTTTACACTAGCGAAAAGTATAGCTTAAGTTTTAACCTTCTTCATAATTTTTCCTATTGTTCACAGATAATGCAATTGACGAAACTCATCTTCCTGATCTAACCCATGAGCAACTTAAAGAATTATGTCCTGTGTGACGGGTCTTCGTATTGATCTGAAAATATGAAAAAAGGTAGATACACCAGGTTAGTTCATTTCTATTTTATATTACTTAAATGTAATCCCTGGATATTGAGTGAGACAAACTGGGTTATTGTTCTAACGCGGGCCTAATGCAGACCAACCAGGAACTGTACAAAAATCCGTGTTAAGTTACTTGATGCTTTTCTTTTAACGATTAATTGAGCTTCCTTTATTGAGAACCAAACTGCCCACGCCTCTATCCTGATGATGTCTATTTTAATGCTAAATAATTCTTTTTCAGGACTTTAGTTGGTGGGAACTACCTTCGGTTCACTTGTGCTACTAATTGTACCTATATGGAACGACGACCCACTTCTTTTAATCTGTAAGAAAGATCGTGATGTTTTAATAAAAAAATATTACTAATTTGTTTTATTATTTGGTTTGTGCATTTCACATAACATTACTTCAGTTTTTATTCATTTAGATTAAATAAATACTAACTTGCATTGAGAGACGCATTCGTTCAGTTTGAGATTTTGATGGTTTTTATGCACGAAAATGTTGGTAAATTAAATTGTATATCCTATATTATATATTCTGGTACCCAATTGCTGCAGCAAAACAAGTTTCATATATTTAGATTTTGCTTAAGTTCATTAGAAAGCATTCTTACGAAGTTAAGTAAATTCTAAATACATATATACAACGTGTTTTACTGCAGCGTTTGGGTACTAGAGTATATATTATAGGATATACAATTTAATTTACAAACATTTTCTTGCATAAAAACCATCAAAATCTCAAACTGAACGAATGCGTCTCTCAATGCAAGATAGTATTTATTTAATCTAAATGAATAAAAACTCTCACACCAAGAATCCCACTACAGAAAGCTAAGATACTGTAATTCTTGAAAGAAAAAAATGATTCATTTACATTGAAAGTATAAAATTTTGGTTAAAGACTAACATATTTTATATTTAAGAGGCTCTTAATTACATTAAAACTATTTAATCTTATACGGAAATAGTGGAGTTCTTCTTCTAAGTGATATTTTATTTACATCGAAAACAATATTGATCTTGGTTGAAGGTAATCAAATTCTTTAAGACAAGAGTCTCTTGATTACATTAAAGTAATTTGATCTTATTTTAACGTAGTAGAGTTCTTCCTCCAAAAGACATATATTAACATCGTTAACACGACTTTCTTGAATAGATTTTAATGATTTTAATGCAATTGTCTGAAAATCTTGATCTAAGAAAACCGTAGTCTTAAATTAAATTTACTTTTATTGATCGAAGCAAAAATTACTTCGCCGAAACGATTATAAACTCTTGGTTTTATACGATGTTTCTCAAAATAAGAGATACAATTTCTGAAGAAGAAAATATCTCGTTTTCAAATGAGACAACATTATTTCTCGACTCAATAGAATATTATCGTATTGCAGTAAGATTCGATATTATTTTGATTTAAGGAATACTATCTTCAACTAAAACAAAACCTAAAAATCTATATCTAAGAGCATGGAATCGTTCGGATTTTTTTTTTTTTTATTTCTTTGGATTAAAGAAATATGCTTTAAATTAAGAAAACCTTTTTTTCCGTGTAGTTGTCAACCTATACAGAAACGTCACTGAAAAGTCACTTTAAGTAAAGCTCAATTTGAGTGGCCTTTCTGAATTCGGCCATTAAAGTTATACACGCATCATTCAATGTGCTTATTGTTAGATATCTCATTAATTCTTTGAATAGGAGTATTTTTATTAAAATGAGCTTTTAAGGTACGCTAAAAACATGACTCGCAACTTAGTTTAATAAAATTACATATTTAAACCAAGATAATTATTTGCATTTAATTACCGTTTTCCATTTGCTTATAACTATACTTATAAACAAATGCGATCTCACTTATTATAATTAGTTTAATAAAATTGCGTATAAATATTAAGCTTATCAGGTAATACGATGTTTGAAAAGTAAATTTATGAGCAGACACCCGTCAAGAACATAATTACGTTCTAAGTGATCTGAAGGGTGCGGATTATTGTATAACCATTAATGATATACGCAAGACTTTGTTATAAAAAATTATCGATAAAAATAAGGAAAAACGCAAGAGCATAATTTTAGCCCAAGATCATGAAAGCTAAACTTTTACACCAAAGCATTGCTTCAAAATGTTAATGTGTTTTATCTACACCCATATCATAAAACCTCCATTGGTTAATCAAAAACCGTAGGAAATGACCACCATTTTGACAACCAATTAGGAAAAACCAGTGCTGCGATAAAGAAATAACATGACTTCTTTATCGTTTTTAGTAAAGAAATGAGATTAAATTTGGAACAGCTGTCAAAACTCAAGTGGGTCTCTATATCCATAGATATTAAAACAGTTATTGATACGAAACGTCAATTCAGTATGTTTTTTTAATATAAACTGCACAATATTTGATCTCGAGTGACGTGAGAATAGAGACTTCATCCGTTTGTCTATGTTTTTTTTTTTAGAATGGTCTTGACGGAGGATCGAATCGGCGCCATGTTGGTGTTTTGCTGAACGAAAGTAGAATTGTTGTTGAATTGAATAGAAAAAGTTGTTTGTAATTTACATTTTAGTTGAAAATATGAATAGTAAGTAGTCTTCTCGGAGTGTGTGTGATGTGAAAATGCGCCGAATATCGGAAATATGCAGCCACGATTGCAACAAATAACTTGTTGCCAGAAAATATTGTTTCTGAACCCATCATGGAGGATTTATAATATGTGTGTAGATAAAGTTATGTATGCAACTCTGCATAATTTGGCCTTAAAACACACGTGCGATCTTATTATGAAACTCGCTAAAGCTCGTTTCATGAAAACCGCACTAGTGTTTTAAGGCCTAGCATTATGCAACCGTTGCATAAACTACTATTATATAATTAATTCCGATTAAAATGTTGTTAATTGCCATAGGTATTCATCAGATGTGTTATTGTTATTGCCCCTTGCGTTGAAGCTGCAAACAGTAGGTAGAGCCCATAGTCAACCACACTGGTAGAATATTTGGATGAAGGGTCACCACCAAACATTATGCGCTCATCGGGACCGATGTTCTCTGAAACCCTGCATTTACATATACTGTACTGGTACTGTGCTAATGGTAAATTAAATAATTACGTGAAAAGGGTATTAGTTCATACGAATGCAAGTTTGACCCGTTTGCCAGCGTTTGGACACGCAAGTTGTGTGCTGCGTGCCTCGCGCGACATGCCATGCAGCCGCACCATACGATATTGATTAATTATAATAATTATACAGAATGCTTTGCAACGAACACGAAATAAAAACATATTATTTATAGAGGTTTTAAAGTAATTTGATTGTGTAGGAAAGTTAAAAAGCTCTCCTGCATAACTGCTACTGCTATTGTTAGTGCGTGCGGGATCGCAACGTCTTTACCTCGAAAACAAACGGGTTGTACCTGCAAAAAACTAAATATAGTTCACAAGCAGAGAAAACTGGCTTCTGTTTGTACAAATTACGATTACCTTAGCTACATATACATTTATAAATGGATTACTAATGTATGGGCAAAAAGCTTTTCCCAAAGCATCAGATCCCAAACTATTTTACTGTAATTATCATTTGACACAAACTCATTAGTTAAATCAACTTATCGCAATTTTACAGTTAGCAAAAGTATTTCTTGACAAATAAGTACTTACGTAAGGGACGCAAGTTAAACCTAACCTAACCTACCCCTGGTAAAGCGAAATGATTCCAAATGATAATTTAACCAAATGATAAAATGGAAATATGCTAAAGATTCGTTTGGGAAATGAAGCTACTGCGATAAGTTTTTTGCGAAGTGAAATTTGGCGAAAAATATTTTGCCCAAAGAGCAGTATACCTTTAGAAATAAAATTTATGATCATTGTAAAAGGAACATTCTATAATTTTTGTTATAACAAAGGCATGAGTATTTTTTATTTAATAAAAAAATTGCTTTCAAGTTACAGCACATAATGCTGCGGCCGTAAATAATATTATTTTTTACATTCACGTAATGAGGTACGTATAGCAACAATGTACTGTACACGCAAACATTCCACATTCACCATTCCACCGAATGCGGCCTGTTTGTAAACTGTTAGCAATAATTGAAACGTTTGGAGCTAAAGCGGTTAAGCAGCTCCGTGTCCCGTCTGTGGCCTTTAGTAACATCTGCTGCATGAGAAAGTTGAAAAAAGCGATAACTATTCAATTGTTCTCCCTCGAGGTGGCGAAGTGTCAGTGCGTGTTGCTCTGAAACCACATACTAATGTACTATAAAATCCTATTTAGCTTTAATATCTCAAACCTGGAAATGGATGCAAATGCAAATGGATGGATGTGAATAAGGGTCTCCTCTGCTGCACTGGGAGTGAAGAAATAGCATAGAATGCGTGCAGATGCTTATCATCCTGGCATGTCGTAAAAGTCGACTAAGGGATGGGTCCTCTCCAATATGGTGGACTATCTGTATGGGCGATGGGCTGATCACCTGTCACCATACGGTTTATCATAACATCTTAGGACTAATTAATCGAACGTGGTCACAAGTAATCTTGTGGGTCTGCCCACCCCATTAGGGATTTCGGGCGTGATGCTATGTATGTATGTATGTATGAATAAGGGTAATTTGACGATATAATCAATATCAAAGTATAAATTATAATTAATATTATACATTAAAATAATAACTACAACTTGATTGAAGAATAAAATTATAATTAGAAACACGGACTCTACCGAGAGCTCTAGTTTTGATGCGATTTAATGTTCGATGTTTCGACATCTACATATCTATCTAGTAATATACCTACTATTGATTTTGACCCTTATCTCTGATTCTTAACATATTGTATATAAAAATATTTCCTTTTCACATCAGGAATGCAATCTTCCATATGTAACAGCGCTAACATATATTTTTCAGAGATGCACATAAAAACGAAAACGCTGCAAGTGCTGCAAGAGAATGACCGACAGCCCAACACAAGCTACACCATCAAGTTCTCACTGCAATTTATTTACTTGCGAAAGACCGACAGCCCATCACAAGTTTCACTATCAAGTTCTCACTACAATTTATTTATTTATTTATTTATTAAATCGCTTACATGTTGTAAAATGTAGGTGGTAAATATTACATTTTTATGGATGGATCAAACATGCTACCCGCTTAGGGTGTTACGATTTCGGTATAGGTAATATCTTAACAAATTTAATGCATGCATACATTCATCACCTATTAATTTTCCTATTTTAATATTTTAATATTTTAATATATTGTACAATTCAAAGACTGAATGTCTTTGAATTGTACAATATATTAGCTACATTTTAAATTTCAATTTCTAAAATAATAACATTTTAACACAATACAACGAATTACAAATTATGTGCGGGTATAATTACAATATAAAATTTATTAATTTATCATTTAATTCAATTTAATACAAGACTATTTATTATAATATTAATCAATAGGGAATTTCATTAAGTAGGTATACATAATTATTGCGGGTAATTGTCGCTATTTCTTGCACTCAGTTTAAAAATCAATTCGAACGTTCCTCGTGGTATCCACATATTTTAAATCTGCTGGGTATTAGTTCATACGAATGCAAGTTTGACCCGTTTGCCAGCGTTTGGACACGCAAGTTGTGTGCTGCGTGCCTCGCGCGACATGCCATGCAGCCGCACCATACGATATTGATTAATTATAATAATTATACAGAATGCTTTGCAACGAACACGAAATAAAAACATATTATTTATAGAGGTTTTAAAGTAATTTGATTGTGTAGGAAAGTTAAAAAGCTCTCCTGCATAACTGCTACTGCTATTGTTAGTGCGTGCGGGATCGCAACGTCTTTACCTCGAAAACAAACGGGTTGTACCTGCAAAAAACTAAATATAGTTCACAAGCAGAGAAAACTGGCTTCTGTTTGTACAAATTACGATTACCTTAGCTACATATACATTTATAAATGGATTACTAATGTATGGGCAAAAAGCTTTTCCCAAAGCATCAGATCCCAAACTATTTTACTGTAATTATCATTTGACACAAACTCATTAGTTAAATCAACTTATCGCAATTTTACAGTTAGCAAAAGTATTTCTTGACAAATAAGTACTTACGTAAGGGACGCAAGTTAAACCTAACCTAACCTACCCCTGGTAAAGCGAAATGATTCCAAATGATAATTTAACCAAATGATAAAATGGAAATATGCTAAAGATTCGTTTGGGAAATGAAGCTACTGCGATAAGTTTTTTGCGAAGTGAAATTTGGCGAAAAATATTTTGCCCAAAGAGCAGTATACCTTTAGAAATAAAATTTATGATCATTGTAAAAGGAACATTCTATAATTTTTGTTATAACAAAGGCATGAGTATTTTTTATTTAATAAAAAAATTGCTTTCAAGTTACAGCACATAATGCTGCGGCCGTAAATAATATTATTTTTTACATTCACGTAATGAGGTACGTATAGCAACAATGTACTGTACACGCAAACATTCCACATTCACCATTCCACCGAATGCGGCCTGTTTGTAAACTGTTAGCAATAATTGAAACGTTTGGAGCTAAAGCGGTTAAGCAGCTCCGTGTCCCGTCTGTGGCCTTTAGTAACATCTGCTGCATGAGAAAGTTGAAAAAAGCGATAACTATTCAATTGTTCTCCCTCGAGGTGGCGAAGTGTCAGTGCGTGTTGCTCTGAAACCACATACTAATGTACTATAAAATCCTATTTAGCTTTAATATCTCAAACCTGGAAATGGATGCAAATGCAAATGGATGGATGTGAATAAGGGTCTCCTCTGCTGCACTGGGAGTGAAGAAATAGCATAGAATGCGTGCAGATGCTTATCATCCTGGCATGTCGTAAAAGTCGACTAAGGGATGGGTCCTCTCCAATATGGTGGACTATCTGTATGGGCGATGGGCTGATCACCTGTCACCATACGGTTTATCATAACATCTTAGGACTAATTAATCGAACGTGGTCACAAGTAATCTTGTGGGTCTGCCCACCCCATTAGGGATTTCGGGCGTGATGCTATGTATGTATGTATGTATGAATAAGGGTAATTTGACGATATAATAATAATAATAATAATATGCAAGAGGCCAAATCTGTAAAATATAAGCGAAAAACCGTTTTTTTTTTTTTACATTAAACCATGAATTACTAGACCCAAGAAGTGCATCAATATTGAAGCGCACGTTGGTTTAAGTGAAATAGCGAGATATTTACAGTAGTATTTATTATTTTATTGCTATTTTTGTATACCATAATATAAAAAAAGTATTTTTCTAATACTTGAAAGTTTAACCAACCTTTTCCATTACTTTTTCAGGGCTCAATATCAAAATGAGGTTACCAATATTTAAAGCCGAATTACTCAAATGTCTGATTTATTCGTTAAACTCTTCTTGAATTGACCTCTTCAATTTATCTTCCTCATTTTCTGACATAGTAGTGCTGTTTCCAGTACTTGTTTACGTTAAATCTGATCCCTAACCCATATTATAAATTCGACAGTCTGTTTGTTGGTTTCTCCTTCGTTTGTATCGACGTGTTTTTTTGCTTAGAGTTGGTATACGAACGGGAGAGTGACATAGGTTATTTTTTAAAAGCACAGTTCCTGAAGGAACAGCGATAAATGAATTCAACGCGGAGGAAGCCGAGGGCAAAATTTATTAATATTGTAAATGCAAATTTGTTTCTATGTTTGACCTTCTTTCTTGAAGGATCGGAGAATGACACAGATAGGGTTTATAACCCGCAAAATTGCACAGCTCCCGCCTAGAACTCGTTTATTCCGCGATTAAAGATTTCCACGTGAACGAGCGCATCGCGGGTAAAAGTTAGTATTGTAATAAAGCCTTCACAGTTTTGCGAGCTCAAAGCAGCACTTAAAAAAGATGGAGATTAGTATAGATGAGTGAACGCTAAAGTTGTACGAGGTGGTCGATATAAATTTAATATCCGCGTAGGATTTTGTTCGTAGCCGCTGGCTAGTGGTCAGGATCTCGTGTAAACACAGCCGCGTTAGTCGTGGGGGCACGGACTTGTGCCAGCTTTGTTTTGTCGTGTGGCCATTACTATGATGCGAGAACTAAATATGCCGCTTCCTTATAAACATTCAAGTAAAATTTCATTGTTACATTCGTGAACAAAATAATGATAGATTATTCTGTTCACCAAAATGTTGATCAGCATCATTGTAAGAGGGACTAGGCTGTATCCAATGCGGTATGGCACTTCACAAGTATCTTTGAATTACTTTACAATTATATACAGATTTCTTCACGATGTTTTCCTTTACTGAAATATTCGCGGTAAATATCAAATTCAAATCAGCACCTGCGATTCGAATTGATATCAGAGTTGCGAGCCGGGATTTCAACCCTAGGCTATCACTGCACTAAGAAAACCCGGTTAACCTGGTAAACAATTACGTATACCACCACCAGACGTACGGATATATTAGAGTTTTACTGTTCGAACCGAATTGATGACTGACTGTTTGCACGGCGGCTGTTTATATAAAAACCATTGAAATATATATAGTAAGGAACTGCTTAAAGCAAGTTTCGCAACGCTTATTTTTGAGGTGTCAGAAGGTAAATCTGACACCATCGCAGGTTCAGTCGCATGGCAACCACCATCCATGACACCCGATTAAGTGACACTGTTAAAATTGAAAAATTGCCATCTCGCATCGTGCGGTGTGAGACCGCAGCACTACTGAACCCACCGTGCACAATGATATTATGATAGCGTGTGAATCAAGCAATATTCGACTTCTGTATGTCGTAAGAACTAAGACATCAGCAATAGGGTGTGGTTTAGAAGCCATGGCGCTGGCGTTTGACAACCTTATACTGATAGGCATAACCTTCCTTTGAGATCTTTGATAATAACTGTGTCAATTCTTATCCAAACACATTAAAAATGTTGTCCATCGAAATGTTATGCGGTGTGAATACTTTTAGTATGACCTAGCTGCAAGTTTACGCGTGGTTCGTGGCCCTACGTAAGCATGAAGCGCGCGTGCACCGTTTTCAGTCAAAAACAACGGCGCGGCCATGACTACGATGGAGTGTTGCCGCGGTTTGCCCGCCGTCTAGCTGCGGCCGGCCTAGCGGAGCAATGGACTCATCAATATCGGGAAAAGCTATTTTTTTAGAAAACCCAATCACAGTCTGAGAATTTGGAATCTATTTACGCTATACTACAATCTACAATATGTAGTGACACATTTGAATCCTTTTTAAGAGGCGTATGACGAAGCTAAAGCATGAAATTGTAGTATATAATAGTAGTTTATGCAACGGCTGCTAATGATAGGCCTTAAATCACTAGTGCGGTTTTATGAAACGAGCTTTGCGAGTTTCATAATAAGATCGCACGTGTGTTTTAAGGCGAAATTATGCAGAGTTGCATACATAACTTTATCTACACCCATATTATAAACAGCGACACGGCGACGATGGGGCCCCGCCGGCTGCGGCGACGATGGGGTCCCGCCGGTTGCGGCGACGGCGGCGCGCCGGCCTGTAGCTCATATGTGTATCGTTATGACCATTACGATACTAAAATCGATACTGTAATAACATTACAGTACAGGTTGTCATAATGTTGGTCATTTCCTACGGTTTTTGATTACATTATGGAGGCTTTATGATATGGGTAATAAATAAATCAGGGGACAATCTTTGTCTATGTTGTTCAATAATGACCAAACAAGAAATCTAGCAGGACCATTGTTTTAAGTAAATCGTACCATATAATTGTTATAGGGCGGCGTTCAAAGTGTAAAAGTTCCGCTTATGTTTGCATATTGCTCATGGCTATGCATCTTTTATCTAGGTGTCGTGATAACAGCAACCATGTAATCCTCCACGCAAACGCAGACTTGCTTGCTGCATAAAAAAACATCGTCGAGCCTTTTCCCCAATGACATATTGTAGAAAGACACGTTATATCCATACTCAACGCGTTTTAATAACGTGACTTACTTAGTTCCTTTAATTTTTTTTGTACCGACACTTGTCTCAAGTATGTCTTTTTTGAGAATAGTTTCAATGGAGCACGACATGTCACTCGGCCAAAAGTCCGCGCATGACTAATTGAAATGATCACAATTGGGTTGCTTTCTGGTTGTAAATTTTGAGCTTGAAATACGCATCTTTGGTTTTTTTAATATCATTGCTTTTCCCTGAGTCAAAGCCCTGTTGAAAGTCTGTAATATTCGGCCAACGTCTTCACTGTTTCCCTGTTCCCGCACGGTGGGGGCGTGTCGGGAAAAGTTGCACATTATTTACGACGGCCACGAAGCCGATGCGCCGATAAGGCGCGTCGCAGTCGCCGCGTCACGATCTCCGCTATCTACCGCCGATATTGACTCTATAATAATACTATTAAATACTCCGGTACACACGATGTTTGTTAACTTTTGACCCAATATAGATCGCAAATAGGATATTCACTTAGATTGTGGCAGATAGATTTGGCTAAACTGAAAGTTTCAATTTGGAAGGCAAGGTCTTTTCGATGCGTACTGATCATTGTCTAGCAGTTTCTCACTGATTTGTTTAAAAATACATTTTCTTGTAGGATAAAAGTTTTCTTTTACTAAAATCATTAATTTTTGCTTCTGAAATAATGCTCTAAAAAAGTAAATCATAATAAATGTGAATGTTAAAAAACAAATTAAAAAAAAAACTATCTTTGACTTATCATAATTAGCATTGACCTGCAATAGGTATATCTTAAAGGAAACTTTTGCAACGCACCCAAATCGTGGTTTCCGTTTCGATCAAGCTGCAACTTGATAACGTCCAAGGTTTTCGCAGCCAACCTAATGCTTAATGCAACTTTGCAATTAATTCCAAACGAATTTAATCCTATTGCCGCTTCTCATAAGGTCAAATTTACATTTTATATAATTAACTCCTTCGAGTAGCTTCGCACGTATCGATTTTGCCACTTGGATGCGTGCGAAATGTGACGTATAGGGAGCTCTGATGATCTGTAACGTAGTACATACTTCCTTAAGTTATTTCAAATAGTTTTTGGCAAAAAAGGGAAACGTTTTCAAAATCAGCAGGAAAGCTATTGGCCGAATTAACGAATGCCGCTTAAGAATTTGATCCAGTCAACTAGCTCTCAACCTGATTATATACCTAAATATACACGTAACATTAATCTTGCGCAAGTTAAAAAACTTGTGCAAGTAGGTATACAGATCGCAAATTGCTATTCAGTTGGCGCGATTCGAGGGCCGAACTACAAAATTAAACACATTTTTTTAAATTAATTAATGTGCAACTTTAAAAGAGTCTGCTCGCAGGACTTGACTGGACAAGCCTGGCAGCAGATATTTAGAAACTTTACTGTTCCGAGAAACCCGACTGGGCATTTAAAATACAATTGGCCATAATGTAATTTCAAGCTTCTCATAATTATGAGAAACTATTGCTGCATGCAATCAGATTTTCCCTATTCTCTTGGGGACTGTGCAATTTAAAGTTTCTGATTATTATGCTATATTTGTCTGTCAGTTCTCATCATAATGATTTTAGACATCTAACTCAAAAGTCCTACTCATTATATTGGTTTGGAACAGAAAAAATAAATTCCTAATCCACGTACTCGTATGCAAATTCAATTTTATCGGCGTGAAAACAACATTGTAAAGTTACGTTGTCCAGTCTTCTGGAACTTATTTGCAAGGCAGAGCGTGAGATTTAAGGGGAAATTATGGCTTAATTCTGATATTCATCAGCCATTAATTATAGCTCGTTCATAAATGAATAGCGTCGACACGGATGGTTATTTACTGGAATTAACCAATTAATTTATGGTGAAACATAGCTATTTCTTATATAACGTGTTTTTATTGACGATCTTTTTTTTTGAATATATCGTTGGGAGGACCAAGCAATTTTTCAATATCGTCACAAAACAAAAATAAAAATGAATGGATAATTAATGAAATAAATGTTAAACGTTGTGTGAGATAATGAGTTAGCATTTTACTACCAAATTACATTCGTTAGATGCAAAGAATTTGGCACTCATACAGATTGCACAGGGATGATAAGTATATCCGGAGTATTTGATCACAACTAGATCACAATGCCATAAAATAATCGTCTTAAAAATACCAACCATTAACATAAGGAAAAGAAATAAATGAATAAAAATCTAGCTGTGCCTATGCGACTTTGACGCGCTAATCAAATTAAAAAAATTTCAAAACTGGCATGAAAAAAAATTATGCTTCATTGGACCTATATTAATTCACTAATTAAGATATTATCAATATCCGTTCAGTGGTTCACGAGGAATACTTTTTTAAACATGCTGCTTCTACAGATTTATTATGATGTAAGAAAAACCTCAAACTATTGCTCACAGTTCTCACTTAATTGGTTAGCGCCTACCACTTCCCAATAATTATAACTGTAGAATCAGGTGGTGACTAGTTGAAATGTTAACGGATCTCATAAATAGTGACTGCGTAAATAACTCTTCAATACGGATTAGAGCTGTATGTCTCTGTCGTCTGCTGGGACGTTCGGTTGCGTGTGCGCCAAATTGGCGAGATGCACTGAAGGTGTAGATAATAATGAAAAACGACTTGAAATTCAAACACTACAATTGAATCGGACGCTCTATTAATCAGTTAATGACTAACTAAACTTATTATTTTATGTCCTTAAGAAATGGTTAAAATTATAATTGATTAAATTTAAGAAAGATATCTTTATGTTCAAATTATTAATAACACAGTTTTATTTAAAAAATATCCTACACTGCTGGTTTGATTCTAAAAAGTTTCACTGTGCAATTAACAATTGAAAAGCCTCAAATTATTTAGGTACATATATAATAAACATAAGTATGATATTGAGTGAGTCAACTTGTTGTATAAAAAAATTGTAATCATAATGAATAGCTTGGCTCCTTTTTTCCTGACTAAACTAATTTCAGAAAACTCAATCATAATTCGATATTTTCAATATCCCATTCTTTTTCCCACTGCTAAGCTTCCCTTCCCTTTGCCACTCGTCTTAACACGCATAATTTATCTCATCACGACAACGAAGTACAACCACGATATCTGCCAAGAAAATAGTAATCCGTCAATGATTACATCATTATAAGATCCTAAAGGGGAAAGAAGGTTCGAGGGTTGTTGAGTAATGTATTAAGATAATGCGTACTTGCATTTATGGGTAAAAAACATCCCTTTTGCGGGTTACGTGGTAAGTTTTAATTTATCTATTGAATCATGGGGTACCTCACGCGATAGTCACATTAATTTTTTTATGTTTGCTATGTTTCTCACCGTGCCATTATTAGAATTTCCGTTACTGGACATGTCCAAGGATGCTTTAATAGCCGAATGTTACATTTGACCAAAGTTTTTTCAAACAAATGAATACCGAATACGAGGTGTATCAGAAAAAACTGCAAAGTTTCAACGTAAATATTTACTGAAGTAATAACGACCCGAATAATTTTATTAACTGTAGATTTTCTAACAGTATTTAAGCGGCGCTTGAATATCGTAATTGCGGTTGAAAAGTAAGTACATACTTAATGTGCTTTTAAAGATTGGGTCAATGTCCTCTATAAGGAGAAATCCAAAACTAGCCGTGCATAACTGAGATCGCTGCAACAGCCAGGCCAAACCGGCCACGGATTTTGCAATGATGCGCCAAATTTGTCTTTTTTTTTTCACAGGTTAATCCACCGTTCTTGTAAGTGAAAGTCCTAAGTTTGTTTTTGAAATAATATTCTAGATATTATGTTCGTATCTACTTGTACTTGTTTTCTGAAGAAAATCGTTTTTATTCATAAAATGGTTTATTACCTTTAATTGATTTGTAATTTGGAAAATCAATGCAAACAAAATATCAATTTGATGTTTTAATTAATGATCATAATATATGAATGAATCGATTGTTACTTTTAACATTATCATGAAAATAATTAACTATTGTAATTATGTATTTTTTTTTTTCAATTTCTTTTCAGTTTACATTATTTATGAACATAAATATACAAAAACAGTCGTTAATCCCCGCCCCCAAAATTTGTTACTTCAAACTTGGGTATATTTTACAGGAAAAATAACACGATTCACCAAACATTTAAGGTTCTCAGAAAAAAAGGAGTAACCTTTTCCAAGGTCATATCATGGGTATAAGGTTCAACCAGTTATGCGACCGTATAGGTACTTGAGAAAGTTATTCATTGTTTTATTTCATTAGTAGTTTTAGAATGGTAACCCGATTATTAATAGCTATTTTTTTTTCACTTTCAGTGTTCTGTACTTAGAAGGTAGTCTGTTTTTGATAGGTAAGTACGGAACTCTCGGCGCGCGTTTCAGACTTGCAGTTGACCGATTTTTTTATTGAGGACGCACTTACCACTTAGCCACCTCCATCGGAATGTCGCCGGCTTGCACCCCATTGTACACGCTATTTCTATTACGCGAGTTTTTACGATGTAGTAGACTCGAGTGCGATGTCTGCGGGCTTGCCTAGTTTTTGCTTTGTTCAGTTTTCGGCGGTAACGGGCCGGTTTGAGGAAAATCTCGTCGTTTATTGATCGAGGCGGAATCAGTCGACGATTATCAGTGTTAGGCTAAACGCTAAATACAAATAACGAACTTCAAGTCAAAATTCTCAACGTACAAGGCTTATAACCTATAAGCATATAGGTTTATTAACTTAAACGGTTTAAGGGAATTGATTGGGGTTTCAAAAGTTGAATGGGAATTAAAGGGAATATGTAAGTCTTTTTTATCTTGCTATCGTCGAAATGTATTGACTTATAGAAACAAAACTGTATGATTAAAACATAATTGTATTCATAATTTTAAGATATGACAATCACAATCCATATCCATTATATTTATGATGTTAAACAAAGTAGATATTCAAAAGAACAAAATGTATCTAGCATCATGTAGCACAAAAATCCATAAAATTATTCGATAATATTTATATTTTAACTGTCGGTCAGAAGATTAGTGAAGATGAGGGAAGGACGGATATGAGGTAACCGTAAGATGGTCTTGTTACGGTAAAGAACGGTCAAGTGTATAAGCATCATCCTTCGAACTATAAATATAATTCTAGAGGCCTGGCCACATTGCGGGCGCGGAGGGAGCGCGACGCGAATGTCACACATGAACGCGTCCGATCACATTGCGGGCGTGACCGCAAATTTTCTGTCTCGCTCGCACCGCTTCTTCTCTTCATCTCACACACTAACCAGAGAAATACCAGTGCGACTTTCAAAGTCCGTCATAAATGTAACATACTTTAAAAAATATTAATTATTATTAATTCAATACATTATTCAATTATATTTCAAAGGGTAATGACACAGTGCAAAGGTTGGCTATTGCGATTCAACGAGGTAACGCGGCGAGCGTGTTGGGCACCTTTGCGCACGGAATGACGCGGGGCGGGCTATTTGACTAGACATCTTGTTGTAAAATGTAAACTGTATCGTGTGACATATTTAATTAGTACTTATAAAATAAATGTTAATAAGATTATATTTTAATTCACTGGTTCATTTGTTTCCCTGTTTCCGTCCAAATGAAACCCTTGGCTGTAAGACTTTTGTTTTGTCTGTAAGTGCGATCTTCGATACTGTGGTATTTTTACTAAATTCTTCTACGTTTATGTTTTAAACTATTTAAAATTATAGTAATGACCTTGATCGCGCCACGCTACTGTCACGCTGGACTTGCGTCGCAAGCGCAATCTGACGTCTTTCATTACAACCCCGCCACTCGCAACTTGAGTGCGCGCGTCCCATAACACGTCAGGCCTGTGCTCAGTGGCGCGCCCATAGATAATAGTGTGTATACGGCGCGCTGCGTTTTGCTGAGTCTGGCACGACCGCAAAACGTCGAAGTGTGAAGTCCGTTACGACTTCCAACAGAAGACATCAGATGGAGTCACGCTGCCGTCGCGGCGCGCTCCTGCCGCACCTACAATGTAACCGAACCTTAATATTTAAAGATTGTAATAATGCCGGTTATAACTCTACGAATAAAAAAATACTAAATAAATTTTCACGCATTGTTTATTTGTTTAAGACATGCTAGGGACAACGAAAATAATGTAAATATGTATTGGCTCTATAGAGAAATATAGAAGTGCGGATTGCAGACAGGCTCGCTGCCGTCGCCGGCCGGCGCTCTGCGCTCGGCGTTCGGCGCTTGCTGGTGTCTGTTACATAACTGGTACTGGCGGCGCGGCCGATTGATCAACCCTAAATTAGTGGGTTGCAGGGGACACGGGGCGCGCGGGGACGGTTACGGCAAACTAGGTTGGCCGCGGAAGCACACTAACCCCTAGAAAACTAGGGGTGCGAAACTCCTCCCCCTTTTCTGGTCACGGGAGCACAGCGATTGGTCCGTTCGCTTCAACCGCTCGCCCCTCGCCCAGATTACAATCGGTGGGGTGCGCTTATAGAAATAGTGTTATGTACTTGTCTATGTACGCTTATATACCTAACAGGTATACATAATGTAAGTGGGACCCCAATCCGTGACATTGAAACTAGAGCCTCGCAGGTATCACTGGCTGCGCTAGGGTAGCGTCGCTTTGCCATAATTGTAAACAAAGAAATGTACGTTGTATTTTTATGATTGAAGCTGTGGATTGCCGTTGTGGATTTCGTGTGAAGAGAAACTCGTTAAGTATATTAGTTTTTAACACGCTCTAGTTTTCTTTGTCTCATTTTGTATGATTATTATGTAAATCTCTTACGGTGGAGCTTTGGACAGGAAGGGTTTTTGATATTGGTTGCCGCTTTGACCCTAAACTACTCGTAGACAAAACGTGCCTAAAATTTACATTGAATCTTAGCGAATTTTAAAAATTTTGATTTTTGATTAGTTTAATAAATTAAAAATATATCTAGTAAACAATATGTACTGCTCCTTACTTTAATAACAGGGTAAGTCGAATGAGACAGCAATAAAATAGAATTATACAAGTAAATGCTTAGTCCTTGTAATTTCTATCCTTCTTACAGCATTAACTTATCCGAGTGATCCAAGTCCGACCCATTACGTGTGATTACATGCGACTCAAGATAGATTTCACGACCTTGGTCTTGTTTCCGAGATTCGATGACAATTGCACAGCACAACGATGTATCGAATCTTTGTTCCATCTTATCTTAATAAAATAGATAATTTTTTCAAGTTTGTATTTATTTTACTTTTCCGAGTAATTTTAACATATTGAATGCTTTAATTGCAAACTTTAAACTCACTTTGTTCATAAGTAAATAACTTAATAAGGTCTTGTAAGACGAAAATTGGTGTTTGTGATTAATATCGAGCTAAATAAATATGAAGTTCAAGAACATAAAAACACAAACCAATTGGCTTTAAAACTTTTAGGGTGCTCGAATTTTCATCATCATTTTATAATTCAAAAGACGGTCTTGAGTAGGTATTATATTATGTTACGAGTTGGAAAATCTAAGTGGATAATTTTTCACACTCGTACTTACGTTACTGTCCGGCCAGTTCTTTCAGTACACATTTAATTTCATATGACATCACGGGCGATGGGCTGATCACCTGTCACCATACGGTTCACGGCAGTGGTCTAAATTTTACTTTAATACTATGACATGGCTGAGATACCTATATGTTGACAGGGAATTTCACTGTTGACTTTGAATGGTCCTATAGTTGTCAAGACACTCCTTTAAACACAAATAGCCCCGCTGATACGATATAATAAATGCACCCTGTACTATTAAACTTTCACTGAGTAAGTCGAAGAGTTAAGGTTAAGTAGGAAACTTGTCTTATTTACTTTTTACCAGATTTTATTAGGTAATGAAATGTAAAACCTTGTACGAGAACAACTGAGTCATAAAGACCTAGGTAGATAGGGGAAGGGGGGAAAACATTTCAGTTAGAATACAATTATATGTAATTTATCCATTGACCTGTTGGGTACAATAAAAATAACATGAGTAAAACATTTTGGGACCTTTGTCTCAGAGAGTGCATAAATAACTAACCCTAATGTTGCAATAAAGAAACTTTTACTAGGGGGATCGCTCTGGACGACTCTGGAGCAGCGGGAACAGTCACAGCCACAACGTAATTTGTTGCAGGCGTTATTAAACAGTACAGTCTGGCAAAGTTTTGCAGTAGGATGTATGAAACTTGAGGTTCAAAAGCAAGGTTGGTATTTCCAAACTATGATAATGATCCGAGTTGGTTAACGTGTGAAAGTGCTATTATATATTTTGTGTCTGCGGTAAGTCGGTGGAAAATAAAAGGTACGCATTGGGTATTTCTTCTATGAACACTCTTTTCTATATCTATAGGGAGGACAACTCATAATCAGGTCACTTGTTAGCTCGTTTGTCTTCCTTTTTGTAATAAGTTTACTTGTTAATTATCACTATACCTTTTTCTAGTCTAATATGTTTAAAACCTGGCATATCGCGTAAACTTAAATTTAACTCATTGGTTTTTATAATTTACTAAAATTATGTTCGAATAAAATTTAGTTTATTATAACTGATCTCTCAGCATCTATCCGATTCTTCGAGACAGAAAGTAACATGATAATCTAGTAGAAAACCAATCCTTTCACCAATTTGCATATGAATCTGTTCAAGTTCAGCCTTCAAGGCGTAACCTGGTAAAACATATTCAGAATTGCAAATATTCAAACTTTCGCATTAATATTTTAATATGTTATTTATTAGGAATGGACCTGATAATATAGCAGGCATAATTAAAGTGAAAAATGATTAACACAAAAAGGGAATAAGAAACAATTGGCCGAATTCAGAAAGGACGTTTTTGAATAGGATGACGACTAGTTGAGGGACATTTAACTATTTAATCTCTAATCAAACGCTTAAGTGGCGTTTTTGAATTCGGCCAGATGCCATTTAAATTAATGACTTTATGCCCATGTTAATGATCGTGATTTGTTGTATTGTTCACACTCACATCAGATTTACCATTACCAATAATTAAAGTTTGAAAACCGTTTAATATACTTAAAAAGCTTTTGACTTTTGTCTGTCGGTCGGTTGTACCAAAAAATAGTTTTCTGTATTTAAATCCAAAATGGAACATTGTGTTATAAAAGTAAATTCGACGTCTAAGAAAATAAAATCGATAATGCTGAAACAAAGAAAAGGCGAAGGAATCAACTTTGGTGATCGGTTATTCTGTCAGTGGCTTATGGCCGGATTAACACACTTAAACAGTTGATTTGAGATTAATAGTTAAACTAAAAATAAACGTCACTTGAATCAAAGATCAATTTGAGTGGCTTTTGGTGACTTCAGCCATTACAGATGAGTATTCCATGTTTTCGTTATAAAGAATGTAAATAATCTGGGACGTAACAGAAGTTAAATATCAAAACCTGACTAGCGACGTAAAGGCATTTTTATTCCTAGTATAAATTCCTTAGAATTCTCCTATATAGCTTATGACACTCGCACGTCCTCCACGACTCCTCTCCTCCTCTGCTGCACTGGGAGTGAAGAAATAGCATAGAATAAGTGCAGATGCTTATCATCCTGGCATGTCGTAAAAGTCCTCTCCAACATGGTGGACTATCTGTATGGGCGATGGGCTGATCACCTGTCACCATACGGTTCATCATACCATCTTAGGACTAATTAATCGAACGTGGCCACAAGTAGTCTTGTGGCTCTGCCCACCCCATTAAGGATTTCGGGCGTGATGCTATGTATGTATGTATCAATTTTTTTAATTATTTTTCAACGATTTAAAAATGTTTGTATTTGTATGTACGTCCTCCACGAATCATACGATACACTGTTTTATTAAAATCGAGTAGTGCAGGAGTTAAAATCGAACATCCGATTTTTGGTCACATACATACGTACATGGACAGTTAAACTCGACACCTTTTGGCTTAGCGCAGTCGGGTAAAAAGACGGAAACAGTTTACATTTTTATTAGCATTGTTATTATAATGTCGAGTCCACTTATTTACACAATTGCTTCCGACGTGGCTCCGCGCGAGCCGCGCTCCCGCCAACTTCGCTTGAATGAAACTCCGAGACTTTCGTTTTCCATACGAGTCGCTCACATGTTCGCTTTGCATTTTGTTACCAGCTTTTTCACGTGACGTCACCTTGGTGTGCGAAAATCCTAAGCGATAAACGTAGACATCCACTTTCCAAAAATTACTTTATTGATAAAGCCAAAGTTACAAGTCATTTTAACAATAGGTACACTGCGGCCCTAACATGCATGGCACAAAGATAAATTAGAACCGTTTATCTCTAAGTGCGTCTCTCTCACACTAGTGCCGACGAAAGAGATAGTCATAGAGATAACCGGTTCTAATTTATCTTTGTGGCATGCATGTTAGGGCCGCTGGCTCCAATTGGAAGCAGGGTCGCCTAAATTTTGTTAGGTATTCCCTCAACTTAAAATAAGAAATGTCAAACTCGATTTTGACAGCTCGGTACTATACAAAATCGAGATTGATGTTTCTTATTTTAAGTTTAGAGAATTTTAAACTCCGTTTCTAAATTATAAAAGTTACCCACTAGGGACCCGCGACAGCTACACAGCCCGCGGTATTTTCCTATCAATCTTTATCACCTCTTTTCACCCCTTCAGGGATGGAATTTCAAAAAATCCTTCCTTAGTGCACCTCTAGGGTACTCGAGGAATGTCTCCTCCAAATTTCAAACCTCTAGGACCACCCTTTAAGGCTGTGCGTGGTCTGTAGGGTGTGTCACGGTACTGTTTTATATGTATTGATTAATTGAAATGTCGCATTCACATTTTAATAATTATATGCAGACAGGAGCTGTAGAACACCCCTTTTAGTAAACAATTTTTAGGGTTTTATTGTCCAACTAGTTTCGCCATGTCCGTCTGTTTGTTTGTACGTCACAGCCACTTTTTCTCGTAGTCTATTTACTGTAAATTCTAAAAATCTCAATAATATCTTAAGAGGGCGCCGACCGTCCAGTGGCGCCCTCATCACTGTTATTGTGTTTTCTATTAAAGGAAAGTATTTTATTAAAATTGAAGTCGTATAAGTTGTTACGCAACTTAATACACAACGTATATGCTATGTAATATAGGTTTGCAAATCCATCATCTAATCAATTTAATAGAAAATAGTGGCTGCTTTTTTCTGTTAAATTAATTAGATGATGGTTATACTTTGCAAAGCTATATTACATAGCATATACGTTGTGTATTAAGTTGCGTAACAACTTATACGGCTTCAATTTTAATTAAATACTTTCCTTTAATAGAAAACACAATAACAGTGACGAGGGCGCCACTGGACGGTTGGCGCCCTCTTAAAATGAAAGCTTAGGTAAAACTATTACAACACAACTAAGTAAGCTTCATTAGTTCATGAGTTATAGGAGACTAACTTATTAAAACCTACTATTTTGTAAAACGTCTTTACCAAGCCGTCTCACGACCATAGTATTGAATGTGGCATAAGTACAATACATTACTATACAAATACTCTTATTGAACACCACATAAAACATTGGAAAAATACAAAGAAATAAGTAACACGGTATGCAACAGGCGGTATGCAAAGTATACTTTGCTAAAGAAATCGCGTTGGGTGTTGGGTAATACGGAACCCTAAATTGCGCATGTCCCGACTTCACTTGGCCGGATTTTTTATTCTGTTTGAATCTTTGTAAGTGAGCATCCCTAATTTGTTCTTGAAGTCTATTAAATACCGAAGGGCCCATGATGTCCACAGATCTCTCAGATTTACTTAACCTTTTGACCGCCAAGCTGAGAAGTAACACGAATTTCAACTTTATGTCAAGGTAATGAAGGATTTTTTTACCCTGTATCCGCTGACGGCTGCAGCCGACTGGGGCGGTCAAAAGGTTAATTTGTCCAGGGGCGTGACAAGACGATGGTGGTAATATGTACTACGAAGGGCATGGGATTCGTTTACGCCTCGAGGCTTCAGCAACTTTAAATTTTACTGTACAAGCGCTTTATAGCTACAATTGTATGTATGTAAACTCTTTATTACACATAAAAGAAAACAATAAAATTCTGCAATATGATATAATATAGTGTATAAAGGCGAGCTTATCCCTAATCTGAATCTCTTCCATCTAACCTTGGAGTTGAGAGAAGACAATGCGTGGATAGACTAAAATTACAAACAGTCAAAACAAAAACAAATAATAATAATAATAAAATAAATAAACAACATAAATAACTGCTATATACCAATATATAAATATATATATTTTAAAATTACCTAAATTAAAAAAAAAAAAGTTTTAGAAGAACAGCTAATTCTAATTCCAGTAATCAGGACTCTTTATCCAGCCACATCATACTCAGCCCCTTTTTAAACGAGGCTACAGAAGGACATTCCCTCAAGGCCAAAGGAAGCTTGTTCCATAATTTAGCAGAGAATTGTGTAGGACCAGAGAACCCGGCTACCGGGTTCTCGGCAGTGAAAGTTTTAAGTTAATGCACTTATTCAAGACGCGTATGATATAAACGTAGTTATATTACTTTTAATTTCAGGTCGTTGTATTAGGAAGATTTATCGAAATTCTATTTGAGCCGATTTCAACCGTAAATCCTAACTAGGTACGTACCTACACTGTTTGATACTCTGACCATGCGCGGTCCCAGGGGGGGGGTCACAGGGGACATGACCCCCCCTAAAATCGTACACGTCAAATTGAAAAATCAAGTCTAAAAATAAAGTCTAATTTATTCGACAAATTTTATTATTAGTGACCCCCCCTAAAAAATTCAGTCTGCGACCGCGCCTGACTCTGACTTCCCTCATGATTCGTGGGTAACGTAACAAATTCGTCCTCATTCGTCCTGCTTCCCTATGGCCATTCGATTATATAACAAATTACCGAGACATTTTCACGATCTCATATTAAAAGACTTTAAACGTAAATTACATATATGGCTGCAAGAAAAGTGTTTTTATAGTGTTAAGGAATATTTAAATTTAAAAATGACATTTAATGTGTAATTAACATTGTATAACTGCTATTTTATTATTATTATTATTATTGAAACAAGTGTTGCTATTTGCATCTAATGTAATTGTATTCAATTAATATTCTATATCTCACCTACTTATTAAAATTTGCACGTCATCATATGACAAAACACGTGAAACTAATTGTACTACTTAATATCTTATTTGTACCGTGTCTTATGCGAATAAAATTCTGATTCTGATTCTGATTCTGATTCTGATTCTCATTAATAACAGGCTATAGCCGCGCGACCGCCGCTGCCAACATTACAGTAAAAAAAACTATAAGCGGCGGGGCACCAATTACAGCGCACTTAAAACCCCCGCGCCTCGCATGTCTGGCAGCTTTATTACTAGTAAAAGTTAGGCTAAGCGGTATCTTACAATTATTATAGTCTGTGTCATTTATAGATCATTTCTAACGGTGTACCCCCACACAATATCTGCAATAATTTAAACTTATTTTTTTAGGGCCTAACATACCTCCAGAACATTTTTTAAAAATATATTACATACACGGAAAAAACGAAGAGCCAGCAAAGTACCAATTAGGCTTGTCTAAAATTTTACGGCTACATACAACCGAGAAATATATCCCAGCTTTGTAAATTATAGACACGTGATTGCTTTGACTTGTGATTTTAGCAAACGACTTTGCAAGGTCTGTCCGAAATAAGTCGCTTGTTTGATATTAGCACTCCTCTGCTGCACTGGGAGTGAAGAAATACTTAGCATAGAATGCGTGCAGATGCTTATGATCCTGGCATGTCGTAAAAGTCGACTAAGGGACGGGTCCAACATGGTGGACTATCTGAATGGGCGATGGGCTGATCACCTATCACCATACGGTTCATCATACCATCTTAGGACTAATAAATCGAACGTGGCCACAAGTAGTTTCGTGGCTCTGCCCACCCCATTAGGGATTTTGGGCGTGATACTATGTATGTATGTATGTATATTAGCAATAATTTGTTTATTTCTAGCCCTCCCGTTTTTTCAGTGTAGAACTATCTTCTGCCCGCGAATTCGTTCGTGTGGAATTCGGTTATAGTTATTCACTCGGGAAGTTTTAAAATTTTTGGGATAAATTAGCCTATCTGTTAATCCAGGGCATAAGCTGCCTCCTGAGAAAGATTAACAGAACGTACTCTCACACTCACTCGCAAACTATTGCATTTATAATATTAGCGTGTTATTTGATTATCGAATTATGTCCGCGTTACAAAGACAAAGAGTCAAGTTTGATATTTCCACGATACGCAGGTTTTGAGAAAATGGTCTATAAGTGACTGACTGACCGACTCAATAGTGATCTTATCCCGTTATTTCTTTTTAAGGTAGGAACTATAGAAACGGGATATATGAATAATCTAGACATTTAGCAACTAAACTGTGTAAAACGCATGCATAATTTTTAAACCTAGAATATTTATCAGTGTCATGCGACGCGGCGTAATAGGTTAAACACGATTTTAGTAACTAGTCACCAAGGCCAGGCAAGGCAAAGTCCAAGTACATTGTATAAATAGATGCATCACAAAAAAAACGTAATTTAAATAATAATGTATTATTTAAAAATATCATGTTTATTAAGAATAAAATTATCATACGTACGGTATGGCTAATTATTAGTTTTCAAAAAATCTACTTCACTGATTATAGCAAAAGTTGAATTTCAATGTTGAATAGTTAATGCCTTAGAAAAAGGCTTCAGAGGGAGTAACGATAATCATATAATTTATAAAATAAAAAAACCGACTTCAAATAGCCTTTAAAAAGTAAGTTTTTTTTCCACATTTTATTTATTATCCTGTGATTTAACGACACACATTTACTACATCAAGTAACAATAGCATAATGCCAATTGCTCATCACCATTTACAAACTGTTGCTATCCTCGGTGCAAAGATGTCAATCGTTGAGGAGTTCTCCTGGTTCTTCAATTTTACTACATGAATTTTCATGGAAATAAGTTGGTTCAGAACTTTACACAGCAATTTAATCGCCAACCGTGAAATACTCAACATTTAGGAATTCCGGTGATCATCTATGGTCTTCATCAACAGTTCCACTTCACCAAATAATGCTTTTTGAACGTAACTGCTTGAGTTATTACAGAAAATACTAAAATTGCTATATGCTTGCCTATAATATTGTATTTGAAGAGTTCCCTCGATTCCTCATAGATTCTTTGATCATAACTCAACTTTGACTACAACGGGACCAAACTGGAGGTATACCCTATCGATTAAAAAAAGGATTTCCAAAATCGGTTTATAAATGACGGAATTCTGAAGTAACAAACATAAAAGAAAAATAAAAAAAATAGAACCGAATTAAGAACCTCCTCCTTTTTTTTTGAAGTCGGTTAAAAACGACGGCTTTGAGGCGGACGAAATCGCAATTAGTAAAAACTACATACATACTACATGTAGATTGAATATAAGTTTACTGCACAAATAATAATATTTAAAATACATATTTTGATTTAATACAAAAACAATTTTTTATTTGAAATTTAAACTGTTCATAACGTAAAATATTTACACAATAATGGAAAAAGCACGAACTAAACACAACATAATATTTTTGTCAAAGGGGGGGGGGGAGGTTGTTAGCAACGCAGTGTCTCCGATCTTATAAGTGAGACGTGAAAAAGACTGTAAAGTGAGATCCTTGCCTTGAACTGCCATCCTGCAGACCTAACATGCAAGACACAAAGATAAGTTAAACCCGTTTATCTCTATGACTATCTCTTTCATCGGCACTAGTGCGAGAGAGACGCACTTAGAGATATCACGGTTTAACTTTTATCTACACCCATATCATAAAACCTCCATTGGTTAATCAAAAACCGTAGAAAATGACCATTATTTTGACAACCAATTAGGAAAAACCAGTGCTGCGATAAAGAAATAACAAGACTTCTTTATCGTTTTTAGTAAAGAAATGAGATTAAATTTGGAACAGCTGTCAAAACTCAAGTGGGTCTCTATTCTAGTATCCATAGATATTAAAACAGTTATTGATACGAAACGTCAATTCAGTATGTTTTTTTAATATAAACTGCACAATATTTGATCTCGAGTGACGTGAGAATAGAGACTTCATCCGTTTGTCTATGCTTAAAAAAAAATGGTCTTGACGGAGGATCGAATCGGCGCCATGTTGGTGTTTTGCTGAACGAAAGTAGAATTAATTGAATAGAAAAAGTTGTTTGTAATTTACATTTTAGTTGAAAATATGAATAGTAAGTAGTCTTCTCGGAGTGTGTGTGATGTGAAAATGCGCCGGATATCGGAAATATGCAGCCACGATTGCAACAAATAACTTGTTGCCAGAAAATATTATTTCTGAACCCATCATGGAGGATTTATAATATGTGTGTAGATAAAGTTATGTATGCAACTCTGCATAATTTGGCCTTAAAACACACGTGCGATCTTATTATGAAACTCGCCTATCGGCTCGTTTCATGAAAACCGCACTAGTGTTTTAAGGCCTAACATTATGCAACCGTTGCATAAACTACTAATCCTTGTGTCTTTCATGTTAGGGTCGCTGAGTAAATTTAATTTTACGAAACATTCATAAAAACATTTAACAGAAATTACCCATAGTTATCTGAGAAAAATCATATTATGTAACCACAGTCACACCAACACCTTTGTGCTCATAATTGCTTGTCTATTTATTAATTTCAAGGTGATTTTAGTACTACGAAGACAATGCCATATCGCCTGAATCTAAGACCTACATAGATATAAAAATCAGCAGGTGTAACTCTTATCACCATTAGCGGTTATTTTAGCGTCAGACGGTACGCGGTAGATAACATATCAAAAATGCAGTTGACGATTTGGTAATAATATTATTGAACGTATGCCACATTCATCGATTAGGGAATGAATAAAAAAATGGATACTACTGAATATAGTATTTCTACCAAAGTTAGAGTGTCTTCAATCACGTGCAAAATGTAATACGTAAAGCAATAGGTTTGTTCTATATATCCTATTATAAAAAGGAGCTCAATTACAACGTTAAAAAACAGAAATATTATTAATCAGTTATTAAACCAAAGACTGCCAACTGACTTTGAATAGCTATTATAGGATTTTATGAAGAGTTACCGACAGCTATTTTCATGTCGACCAGAGCACGACAGAATCAACTTCTTGTCTCTGTTTTTAGATGTTTAAATAAAGAAATATAAACTAAAAATGAGGAAGAATTTTTAGTCTTATAGGTATATTTTTTATTTTCATCTTTTAGCTTGAGTTTTGTTACCTATGCTTTATACATATAGACAGTTCGGGTAGCAATAAATTATTCCAAGTATTTCAAATATTTGTATATTTAGAAAGTACTTTTAAACAGCATCATATTATATATCTATGGAATGCTCTTATCAAGCCCTTTCATTAGATACCAATGATGCATGGGGGCAAAAATATCAAATAACAAAAGTCTTCTAGCATTCGCCATATTGGATTTCAAGTGACGTCATATGCCCAGTGTCGTCCGGGCATTTTGTTCGAATCGTCTGACACTCCATTTATTAAAATCGGTTCAGTAGTTTTGGCTCAAGGTGGTAACTAACAGAGTGATTACATGCATACGTAATTACACACATACATACGTTGATAAAATATATAATACTCGCGAGAAACATGCCTTCTCTTTTGCTTCGCTGCAGTCGGGTAAAAAACTTTTTGCACTAAACACTTTCAATATTGAAGGGCATTTTAATGAATTCGGATTATGAGATGGTCCATAATTAGGAATCTTGATTTTTCCCAACTCAACGCATTACCATGAATGGCCGACGCCTCCTAGCCGTCAACTCGTTGCCGTGCCCCGACATTACCTAAGAAAAGAAGCCATAATTATGCGAACACGTCTAGTCGGTTTTTGGAATCTTCGCTAATGTGTCTGGCGGCCTACTTGAATACATCCAAAGCCAGGAAAAAAATAGTACTAATACATGCAATTATATGCGTAATTGTCTATGCCTAAAGTCTGAAGTCACATGAGTTATTCATGCCTATGTATGCTTGTGCCGACGACTACTAATTTGCACTGAATGGATAAACTTTAATGTGTAAAATACTAGAGGATTCGCGGCGCGCGTGACCTTTAATTATTAATACAAAAAAGTACACATTTTAAAAGTGTTTAATTAAAAGCGACGAATACTTAAAACTATCTATTGAGTGTGTCCATGTTAAACCTGATATGACTAGACAATGACGTAGTATCAAATGTCGCTAACTGTGTAGGCCTAAGTCATATAAACCGCTTTCTAGCCAGACAGTGCCAGGCTAGACTAGGCTTTCGAATCCTTGTTTTGTTGCGAGACACGCCGAAATATGCGTTCGTTGACCTTTAGCAGGCCGCCGACGTATACCTGTCTGTGAGCTAGTCTGGCATTGAGTCTATAGATAATTTTATTACACGCGCAAGGATCTAGCTTCAACTTGAGGCATTTAAATTCGGCGACATTTTGCTGCGCTTGATAAAGGAACCAGCGCACATAATTTGGTGATATTATTACTTTTTTTCCTATAATAATGAATGATAGATAGTATGATGAAGAAGAATCGTTTTCCGGTGTTTGTAAAGATTCGTCTCAGAAAGTGCTTAAGGCAATATTAAATTCACAACTTCGTTACAAATTAAATTATTAAGTTAAATTTGTAACTGTTCAATATTGCCCAAATTCTCTATTGACTTTCTTTTCGAATTTCCTCTTTATCATACAATTTTGAAAAAACCTTTCTTAGTGAGCCATGCAGGAAATGAAATCGTACAAATTTCTAAATACCGCAGACAGAGTTGCATTAGGGTCAGCTAGTGTCTTACATATGTATGCACTCATATTGGTTGAGATCTTAGAATTATACTCGTAAGCATTCAGATTTGATATTGATGTACTTAATTTGAATTTAATTAAATAAATATTTTATTTAATTTTTGGCTTCAGCAAAATCCCACACCCATTTAGTTTAATTTTCGTTAAAACCATAGTTTGAGTAGGTATACCTTCTTCAAGCTCATTTGGGTGTAATGAAAATTGAAAATTACATACTTAAGGGGCTCGTAAACATGCAAGTTTTTCGGAAATGTATTGCTGCAATTCGGGCTATCTCCAAAAAGATTACATATTACAATACTAATGGGGACAAAAAGTTTGAATTTAAACTTTTGAGGATATCCCGAATTGCAGCAACAAATTGCCGTAAAAATATCCCGTTTACGAGCCCCTTTAGATAGATACTACAAATAGAATCCAAATTATTACTGATAATTGAAAATAGAATAAACCTGTGCAAGCTGCAAGTACCTACCAGCAAACAAAGTAAAGCCAACTAGAAGGGGTATCAAGAACCAGAGCGTTTCGTAGGCGGTCGCGTTTTTGCCGCGCCGTCTGCTGGGGCACTAGCCTCGTGCGCCCGCTGCCCACACAACAGTTGGAAAAGGCATGCACTTTTTATACAAGCTAATTACTTTCTACGCTTTTATTCTTTTTTTTAAAGGCATAGCATACTTTTGAACGTTAATGCGTTGGGTATAATTTTGGTTATTAGACGGACTAATGTTTTATTTTATTTAAAAGAGTACCTGGGCGACCGAGCGGCTCTCGGGAGTCAGCCTCTTTCTTTCTTTCTCAGGGATGACACCTATCTAGATAAACTTGGAAAGAAAAACATTATCTAAATACAAAATTTCATTCAAATCGTAAAGGCTACACACAGAAACGCGGGTTGAAAGCGAACCCGCGTAGGCAATGTCAGAGGAACTAAATTGGAAGCCTGGAAATCATAAGCGCAGGCCCGCGCGGCAGCCGCGCGGTCTCTGAAGTGGAGGCTTCCATTTTAGTTCCTGTGACACAGCTTACGCGGGCCCGCTTCCGACCTACGTTTTGGTGTGTGTGTGGTGTGAAGGCTTAAGAGGCCGTTTCCGAGAAACCAATTAGATGATAATAATATTCTTACAATAATTGCTCACTTAATAGTAATATTTACATACATTTATGTTGTTATTATTTGATATACCCAATTTTTTACCTTAATCCATTATTAACAGACTTCAAAAAAGAAGGAGGATATTCGACCCGTATTATATTTTTTATGTATATTCTTTGTCGATTATGCATTATGCATCAAAGTCGTGAACAAACCTGTCTATATGCTATTTTAGATTCAGTTATCTTCATGAAATAAAAGAATACGCGCACGCAGGGAAACAGTTTCATGTCAGAAGAGGTCACGAGTCGAACAGCGAAAAAAAGATGCCTAAGTACACGGCTTGAAGCTAGACGCACAAAAAACTGCCCGTCATGTCTGCGCCGGCGCAAGTTTTGTTGCAATCTCCGTTTATCAATGCTCACTTAGAGCTGTATTCTTAAATAATAAAGCTGTAATAAGACTTTAGATACCCTGTTGGTGTTACCTGCCTATAGATTTCATGTTTTTGAGATTACTATTATTTAGTCATAAGTGCCGGCGGGACAATTAGTACCAAGTTAAGTAAGTGCCAAACGAAGCATTGCTTAGTAATAATAAAGACGTCTTAATTGCGGTTAAGATTTTATTCATAATGATATTTTGAATTTTTCATTTATTGTATGGTGTAAATAATATTAACTTTGATCAGAATTATCACCCCTTCCAAATCATCGTGTAGATTAGACAGATAGAAATAAGATTTTTTTATTCAACGTTGCATAATATCCCAACAAATAGTGTTTGAGGATATAGTCATTTTAACAACGGATCCGGATCATTACAGAGTGCGTAAGAGTGTGTGCGCTTAAAATGGACTTGTAGGCCGCAAAAAAGGTAATTAGTAACCTTGCTTGACTTTACGAAAAGATGAGGTAAACGAAGAAAAAAGCACCGCCTTGATGTATGACGTCATTGCAGAACAGAGAAGAGAGGACACGACACCAATACACCATTAAAATCCATTATTGATTTGATGAATAATTATTTATTACATACATACATATTATCACGCCCGAAATCCCTAATGGGGTGGGCAGAGCCACAAGACTATTTGTGGCCACGTTCGATTAATTAGTCCTAAGATGGTATGATGAACCGTATGGTGACAGGTGATCAGCCCATCGCCCATACAGATAGTGCACCATGTAGGATAGGACCCGTCCCTTAGTCGACTTTTACGACATGCCAGGATGATAAGCATCTGCACGCATTCTATGCTATTTCTTCACTCCCAGTGCAGCAGAGGAGTAATTATTTATTGATGTCATTAATTAGATCAATTGCAGAAAATGAATTCCAAATCTCATGTTACCGAGGATCTAATGCTAGAATATAATTCCTTTTGTTGAAAAGTTCTTGCTGCGTTATTAAATCAAGACAGACTAGTAAAGTAAACTATAAAAGGTGCTAAGGCCGACAGTGACTAGACGTTTTTTTTTAATTATGTTACTACTAGCTGAGCCCGCAACTTTCTTGCATGGGATTGTGGTGAAAAGTAGCCTTTGTTTTATTCCAAGATTACTGATACACTATAAATAACTAGGCACCTATTCAAATTAAATTAGTATTTATCACTTAAGAAATAAGATTTCTTTTCCACTTATCATTATTCTCTCGGGAACATTTACATTTTCCTGAGTATAATGTATCTTTTATTTTGACCTGAGATATATACTATCACTATGCTAAGTTTCATCAAAATCCGTCCAGTAGTTTCCACTTGATGCGTGCACAGACAGATAGAGAAACAGATTGAAACGCCAGAATTGATTTTTCGATATTACACGCTAGGATTTTTTGATTTTGCGTGGTTTCCATTGAGTTTAAATGCCTAGGAATCTAGGAAAGTTTCATTTGCCTACCACTAGCCCAAAGAGAACCGAATAAAACTGTTCAGTTAATCACACATATCTATAGATATTTTCTATCCGGGCTAACGCTAGTAAAATGACATTAACAGTTTCTGTCAAAAGTACTCATGTTTGACTGTTACATCATTTGTCATTTTCTATTATGATCATATTACAATACAATACAAATACTGTTTATTGAACACCACATAAAACATATTGGAAAAAGACAAGAAAATAAGTATCACGGTAATAGACCGGTAACCGATAATAGACAATCTTATCGCTAAGTAGCGGTCTCTTCCAGATACCCTTTGAAAGAAAAGATGGCATAAGAGATACTTACAAAGGCAGGTGGTGAAAACTATAGTAAACATTTAAATTACACAAAACCACTTGTCCAAATGTTTTGTGTACATAAATACGTAAACATATAATAGTCAAATTAAAACTTTCGTGAGACATTATGAATACTTGAAAAACACACGGCTTTACACGGCAATCGAGTTCGAAACATTTCGGACTATTTCTGACAATAAATCGTGAGTAAAGCCGTGTGTTTTTCAAGTAAACATATAATTATAGCTAACTAGCAAATCCGGCGAACTCCGTTTCGCCACCAGATGGCTTCGTTTTATGTAACATTTCGTTTGGTGTAGCTATGTATCAGAGATGGCGCTGTATGTGAAAAAAGATTTTCCCGCTTTTCTGTTGAAATTTTTCCTGAATTTTCTTTGCTATAAACCTCACGGAGCCCGAGACCTTTCCAACGAATGCAAAACCGAGGAAATCGGTTCGTGCGTTCTGGAGTTATAGCGTCAGGAAGGAAAACCCGACTTATTTTTATATAGTAGATTATAATTTAAAAGAAACCTAGTCGGCTACACAAAACAGAGAAAGTAAGAATAAACCACGAAAAATGGGTGAAAAGAATGAACAGATTACAAAGGTAGTGTTAAATAGTGATGTTTTAATAAATCTTATACTTAAATCCGAAGGCAAGGAGTTTCAAAAGCCAATAGCCTGAGCAGTGAATGAATTAGCATAGAATTTTGAGGAAGAAGAAGGCACTGTCAGAAGGAAGTTTTGAGAACATCTAAGCGACGAGAAATAACTAAAACGCTCTTTGAGGTAGCGAGGAGTTGCAGGGAAGAAAAGTATGCTGTAAAGATGATTAAGAATGTGAAAGTGTTTACCAATTATTACCAATTATATTTTTTTATAGTTTTTGCATATGTCAAAAAAATATGAAAGGTTAATTTCCAAAAAATTGTGCTATAGTAAGTTTTACATTTATTCAGGATAAGTCAGAAGTAATTTAAAATAAAATTTTGACAAGGATTTTATTTCTCGAAATGTCAACACTATTTAAAAACAAAAATTAAGTGTGTTTTAAATGTGGTAGTGTGATTGGGTCAAAATATCTCATTTAAAATTTTACTTTATGTTAACCTTTTTGGGCTTGATTGTATTATCTACCATAAAAAATAATCTATATTCAATATTACTGATTCTAAATGTGTGTAATAATTTATTTGCCGACAAAATGCTTTTAGAAGTTTCATTTTTTTTTAATTAATTTCAAGGTTTGTTCTCTTTTATGAAAAAGTTTAAACAACAGTAATAAATTATTAAAATAAGTTAAAACAACAACCACAATAATGACATATTTTTCGGTTAATACAATAAAATCCTTAATTATGTTGTGTGGCCATGTTTTCTTACCTACTAACTATATTCATAAAGTTTATGAAATTCAAAATCATAACTAAGTACTTATTTAAATATGTAAATGATTTCCATCGATTTTAATTTCTATAAAAAAAATACATTAATTGATTGTGAAGCGCGCGCCGAAGCTCAAAGCACAGAATAGATAATAGTACTAACTCAAAGTTTGACATCATGCATGCAGTTTTAAAATAAACACGTGTATGATGGCACGATGGCATTTTGACTACATGTCAAACATAAATACAATTCATAGGGTGTGTAATGATCGGTATAACAACTTTTGATATATTTTCACTAGATATAACAACATTTGATATAATTTCATAGAATATAATCACTCAAGGGGCATAATAAAGTTTTGATATAACAACAAAGTAGATATTTTCATGGTGTATAATGTTCAATAGGTATAATAAATGTTTGATATAATGTATACCTAATATAATGAACGTATGTAGTATAGTATTATAAAAAAACTCGGGTATGGCGCTTCGTCGGCCGCTTCCGCGGCACGCTCGCTTCGCTCGCTCGGCTCTCTCGGCGGAATACTTGAATGAAAATAGAGTTCCATAAGACGGTATATCCTATAAGATATTTTGTAATTTTCCCAAATTATTTTTTATTTAATTTTATTCTTCTTTCCTGACATAAATATTGAAGTTCTTATGAAATTTTTATGAACTTTTTATTATTATTTTAACTTTACAAAATCTGTTTTTAATTTTATGTACTTATTTTTGTTTTATCTTTCATTTTTGGAATTCCAATGCAAGTGATATTTTAAAGAATTAAATGAAACTAAATGAATAGTGAAGTAAGGCATGAAGATGTAAACTTTTATTTTTCATAGATAAAACGAAAGTTTACATTGGCAAAATGATTTTTTATGTATTTATTAGTTAATGTATTTTATATAATATGGTTAGTACAATTTTAAAAATATCGCTGCGTATCGCTTTACGTTTGAATTTCATTATGTTTATTTATACTGTTATAAATAATTTAGAGTTTGAAATAAATAATTATTTGTTCATGGACACCGCAGCAACTACAAAACTTTTCGTCATGCAAAATTGCGAGATATGGGAACACCGCATTGAAATACCATACTTGGGCTCTCACGCAGCCAGTTCTGGGAAGACGCTTCACTTACCTACCGCCTTCCAGTAAAGCCACGACCTGCCACCCAGTGCCCGGGAACTTGGCACGTACATTTGACTACGCGTTAACCTATATCCTTGGGAAACGAATGCAGTTGTAAAAAGTGTATCAGCATTTTTTTATTGAACGGTCATGTCCTACGTATTACTTTTGTTAAAATACTGATGGAAGATACAACTTTCAAGTAAGAAAATGTGTTGCGATGTTAATTATTCGAATATACCTATATAAATACACATAACATGCAATAAAGCTATATAGCTAGTACTAGTAGTTGTAGCATAAACTTTTCACACAAAAAGATTTTGTAGCAGAGGCTGTAGATTGCAAAAATCCTTTCAATATATCCTACAGGCTGTCCTATAAGTACTATCCTATGCTATCCTACTAATAATATTATAAATGCAAAAGTTTGTAGGTCTGTGTGTCCGTACGAGCCACTCAGCTCTATAATGGCTGAACAGGTCCTGGTCCTTAGGTCTTTGAATAGGATAAAGGGTACTTTTTAATAGGGATAAAACGAATGTTTCCGAGGGAATGACTATAACTGAATTCCAAGCGAACGAATTCGCGAGCAGAAGCTAGTTTAAAATAACATCAGCCAGGTGCAAAAGCGTTAGGTAGATACTTGTTAATTCGTCGTCAAATCAATATTTTAAGTGGTTCATGCAAGAAACACAACACCTTCCGAGTGTTATTTTGTGTAATATTCTAAGAATCGAAATGTGCTGGCTTCACTGTAACAACGGTTTAAAGAAGTCATACTCGGTGCCAGTTGATTGCACTTATTGTGTAAAAATATAGCGAATGTAATTGAAAAACCTATTTGTAAAGTGAAAATATTGAATACCCGAATAATGTTGAAAGTTTAAGGGATAAATCCTTAGTAATATTATAAATGTGAATGCAAGTTTGTTTGTTTGTTACGCTTCCACGTAAAAACTACTTAACAGATCATCATAAAACTTTATACACATATTTTCTAAGGTACTGGGAAGGATATTGGATACTTTTTATCCCGGAAAATTTTAAAGTTCCCGAGGGCATAACTATAACCGAATTCCACGCGGACGAAGTTGCAGGTAGAAGCTAGTAATAAATAAATGGAAAACGGAACGGAAACGGAACGGAAACGGAACGGAAACGGAACGGAAATGCTTTCTTTGTGATAAAAAAACCTCACCCTCTCACAGAATATCGGCGTAAAGTAATAGCTTGCTATTGCGTTTCGTACGGTGAGTGACGAGATCCGGAGGCCTATTCCCTCATCCCTATCCCATCCCCATTCCCTATCCTCCCTAGACTGGCAACGCATTGGCAGCACCTCTGGTGTTGCAGATGTCCATGGGCGGCGGTGACCACTTTCCATCAGGTGGGCCGTCAGCTCGCTTGTCAGTCAATTGACATTAAAAAAAACCTATTTTCATATTTATTATTATTTTAATACTTATATAAATAATCGAAATTTTATCAAATATGCATCATAAAATACCAGATATATCTTTATTCAGCACTAGTTATGCGTTGCAATGCGCTGGGGTGTACAACACCTCGCTAAAGTTACATCTTAATCGGATGAATGGTACCTATGGGAACGCATAGGAGACGAATAAACAGAACTACCAAACAAAAAATTATATAGTAGAGAGATTCTTTCAAACATAATTTCATGAATTTAGCGAAATTTGTTAATTTTTCCTATACTTACTTCAACCACCTCTTTTACCCCTTTCCAGCTTTATTTCCAAATGTTTCTATAGCCTATGTCCTGCCTGAAGTTACCCTTAATATAATATCGAAAACTGCATCGATTTATCGCGCACATACAACCAGACCAGGCGACAAACAGACAAACAAATATGAAATTCAAAAACCATTGGGATGTGTGACCCATTCTGAAGTCCCCATAGCATTTTTTCATTGTTACCTTAAACATGCAGACTTTTTTATTATATATATAGATGTATAGATTTTACAAAACCAAGGACAGACCGTTATGACTACTGACGTCATCACAGCAAGAAGCTGGGTGAAATTCACAATAAGTTTAATAAAAGGCGCTTTTGTAAAACAGTCTAAGTATATTCTAAGCTTGTAACTTCTCGCTGCATTATTCGATGGCCGATCAATTTCCAATTACCGCGGTCCATGTTATTATCCGGCGGTACTTTCACTTACTTATGGAATGAGATCAATCAGACGAAATACGGGCGACTGAATGCACATTAGTTTCGGCGCTCATTATGCCAACAAACGACGAACAAAGACTACGTCGCACTAAAGAAAAAACGGATAAATAGGTAGACGAATTACATAAAATGAATTGAAAAGTAAATCGTGGATAAAGACATTTAAACACGTGATTAATTGTTTTTTGGGGAAAATATATTGCATTTAAAAGTATATAAATAACTTTTGGATAATTCAATGCATATAATATTGTAATATTTACCTATTATAATTATTAAAGTTTGTGAATCTTTCGGGTATGCAAATATGGACGGTGAAGGCTGTATTTGTCAATGCAACAGCGGTGCAGCGAAGAGTTTTCAATAAGCGAGGGAGTGAAAGGCGGCGGCAGTGCGCTTGACCGTCTCGGGCGCGAGGACGCAAGGGCGCCGTGCGTCTTGCCGAAATTATTCGGGGCTCGCTGCACAATCGATTTTTCCGTCCGATGCGGAAAATTCTTCGGGGCGGGGCGGGTGTAGCGCTGAGGCCGGAGACGAGGGGGTTCAGCGGGTAGGGGGGCAGGCGGAGTGCAGCGGGGCGGTGCAACGCGCGCCGCCGGCCGGGCCGTCGTCGGGCAGACAGTAGGACGGCGACGCCACTGCGAGTCGGTGACCAAGGCGCGAACAGCGCGCTCGCACCGTGACATGTAGCGCGGCCGCCGCGCTCAGCCCCGCGAGTCCACCGTCGGTGGCGGCGCGCCGATGCGCCTGCCGTCCCCACACCCGACGCCGACGCAGACGCCCGCGCCGCGACGATATCGCACCGCGAATACAGAGTGTCGATCCCACTGTTACACCTGAAGCGAGCCCTTCAGCCCGACGACCGTCGGATGGAACCCCGACTGCGCCGATACGCATCAAGGTTAGCCGCATATCTGAATGTGAGTGTTGTGAACCGGCCGCCGACCAGCGCCGAGCGCGCCCTTAACCCTCTGCGGGTACATCTCAACACCGCTATTGCCTATAGGTAGGTTCGGACCACGTGAAAGGGTGACGCGAGTGAGTCATATGAATTTCCATGATAATATTGCACCTTATCTTTTTTTCATGATTTTACATCTATCACGTTTCATTGTATGGCCACTTATTCTGTCTAGACTATTTGTTAAAATGATCATTTTATACGTTGAGAGCAATGACGTAGTATATTGCCAGACCGTAACGGTTGCCCATTTAATGTTTGTGAAGATTTTGCGCTTTTGTCATGTTCATTTAAATAATGTTTCGTTTCCATATTTACATATCATAATATTTTCAAAGACAAAAAATAGATTTATATTTTGCTAAGTAAAAACCGCCGGGCGCCGCTGCCGCTACCGGGTAGCGGTGGCGGGGTGCAACTGGATTAAGGCTTGTTCACATTGAAACGTCTGTGAATCGTGTAAAATTTTATTTTTATTTCGAAAAGTTTCAGTTTTTGCATAAATTTGAAATACTTAGCATGCAGATTGCATTGCATAATTAATGTAGACTATTGAGGATAAGTAAGAAATCAATGTTGTCACAACGATCAGAAAGACTGATACCTAATCTTTTTATGTTGCTTAAAATTACGTTTTTTTTGCTATTACTGTGCTATAAACCGAATCTTCCTTTGTTTTCAATTACGTGCAAGAAATAACAAACAACAAAAAAAACTCCTTTAGTTTACTCGTTGCTTCGTTAATAACAACAGTTTATTCGACAGTAGTGGTTATTTTTATGCACTGCCATTATTTCTATTTTTTTATCTATTAATTGCTGTGTATTACGTTTTCTGTATACACATATTTTTAGACATTACAATGGGGATGGAACGTAGTTGTTAAAACCAATCCTTTATTTTTATCAGCATTACAAAGATTACAATGTTTTCAATTTAAATATAATTATACCATTTTTATTATATCATTGCATTATATCGATATATTAATGCATTACCAGACATGAATCAATCAAACCTCAAGGTTTTCACAACGTGGACAAACTAGTTATTTTTATTTAATGCAACTTGGTTCTTTAACACAAATAATTAATTTAAAATTAAAGAAAATCCCAGTATTAAAAAACGATTCCCTAAAAATTATGAAACCAAATATCGTTGCCGCTTACCTAATTATATTGAGCTTCAACAAATAGCTGTTGAACCAATCGGTCATCAGGTAATATTGTTTCCTTAAGAGATAATTAATTCAAAATTTGGTGGGGGCCGCTGGCAAATAGTATTTACAACTTAAAGATATGTAAGGAAACCCGCTGGTCAATTTTTAATTAATCGTCTCTTAACGCACTTAATTGTACGTACTCAGATTCAGATAATGAATGATTAACTTGTTCTTAAGTGGAGATTTTGTATGGAATTTTTAAAAACGAACAGTCAACGGTTCATTCAAAGAGATTAAATTGTTAGTGTGTCAACGAGCGCAGCGGTCAAACCTGGTCAGACTACACATAACCGTCATTAAGGATGAATTTGATTAGTGTGAATTCGGCCATATAGGTTTATTTATTACTTTTAATTAAAGCGTCCTACTGAGCGTTCACATTCCTAATGTTCTTTACTTCACTGCTACGGCGCATACGCCGCTGGTGACGTGCTACGCTGTCGTAGCATTTGTGATGCCAGACGAAGTTGACGTTTTGGATTTCTTTATTAAATGTTTTTTTTTTTTTTCATTTTATCTGTTCACCTCGATATTTATAGTCAGTATTACTTTGATAATACTATATAATAATGTTAATATTCCGATAGCTCAATGATTAAAATAACGAAATTAAAATCACGTTTTCTCAATGAAGATATAAAGTGATCCGTAAAATACGTGTTAAAATAAAGCTATGTTTAATGATTCATTAGTAAACGTTCTTATAGGTCATGTTTGCTAACAAGCGACTTAACTAAATAATAAAAATTTCGTCAAGACCATGCCTTCAATATTTTTAGCCGTGAAACTATTAGCCGACTCCCCTTGCTCCATGATCCACACTATTGAAAAATCGATGAAGCATCAGAATTTCATTAAAACCCCAACCTCGTTAAACCGATTGACGTTTCAAAAAAACACAAAACAAAGTTAGTCGCCTACTAATTAGGTTTCTCAATAGCCTAACCTAGTTACATAAACATTAAGATCACCCCATCGTTTATACGCGGTTAAGATTTTTGGAGAGGTCCCGATATTTCGACGATTTTGCAATCGTCATGATTAGGTACTGTCTGGAGTGGCTGGACTGATTTGCGGATTTCAATCGGTAGATGGGTTTCAACTGTCAAAAACATGGAATCCGGTATTTACAATAATAAAAAATGCTACCCAATCTACTGTTACTAAACGCGAAGATACTGTGTGTAATTTTCGAAGTAAATATCGAGTGAGGTCCAGTAGTAATGATAGTAAGCAAATACGATGGAAGATAAACCGATACGGTTACCCTTAACTGTCCGCCTACTCGCAGACCCGTCATCGTGTGATCATGACGATTGTACCATCGTCAAAATATCGGGACCTATCCAAAATCCAGACCACGGTAAGAAAGAAACCGGGTATAAACAAAAAACAAATATACGCGTCGAATTGAGAACCTCCTCCTTCGTTTTTTTTTAAGTCGGTTAAAAAGTGCTATGAATAAGAATCGTGAGAGTTTAATAATAGTAGATTGTTGCACCAAGCAGAAATATTCATTATTGCGCCGAGTGTTAGTTTGTGGCCCGAACGCAAGTGAGGACTCTAAAAACATGAACGCAATGATACATCACTTGATGCTAGGTGCATAATCTGCTTTTCTTTCAACTACTGCAAAAAGTTGGTAAAAAAAGTAAAAGTCACGTTCAAAACTAAAACCCGACTGACGACGTAAAAAGCATTTTTGCTCTTGGTATGACGCACCCTTAGAATCTTAAGATACTCTATTTATTAAAGTCGATCGAGTGGTTCAGAAGCTAAAGTAGAACATCCGAAAACTTAAACAGAAAACTTATATCTGTTCAATTCATCTTCATATTGTGCCAATTTTTTTTATCTTTTAGTTAGCTATCCTATCTTTTCAGCCAGTACATAACATTTTAGACGGGGCAATCACTGTTCGATGTGTCCGCCGACATCTGGCCTGTCTTGCTAATACTTTGACAGTCCACAGAAAAGTGGTCAGCTGTCCCGTCGGACTGTAAATGGGTGGAATGGATGGCTGGTGGTGTAAACTTCTCGATCAAATAACCAATCTTAAAAAATCTTACAAAAAAAGTGCAATAGTGAATTTTGTATGCAACTTGATTGCTCTAGAGCAAATAAGTGCTGCTTTGTGCTGAGTATTTAAGGACATAATGATGAAATTAAAGCGTAGTTGGAAGAAAAGTATATTGACAACTCATAACTTAGTAAAAACTGGCTGTGTAAAAAAGGAACAAAAAATTGTTTTTAGTTTAGTTTAAATGCGTGCAATAAATAGCAACTGAGTATTAACCAGTCACTTCGATACTGACATGGAAAAATGAAAAAAAAAAAAAAAACAAACTTCAAGTTTACAAAAACGACAAAAAAAGGACTGGGAATCTATGCTCAATTTCCGCCTTCAGACGGACAATTTCAACTCCATCAAACTGCGAGTTGCATCGGTTTTATGGATGTTTGCGAATAAGCTCGTTCAGAAAATGCTTACAACATACTCGCTTTTGCCCGCGACTTTGTCCGCGTGGAATTCGTTTATCGCCATTTCCTCAGGAACTTTCCCATATGCATTTCTCGTAGACAAATCCGGACAAGTGCGAGGGAAACCCGCGTGGAGAGGGTTCCGTTCCATACATGTTTAACTGAAATTTCCTATGTTACTTTAAATACCATAGACTTCTTATAGGTTTTCCTGTAATCTATAGGTAAAGAACTATTTTTCGTATTTTTTTAAAAATTTTAGGCCCAGTAGTTTCGGAGATAAGGGGGGGGGGGGGGGGGAATGGTAAATTTTCGTCTATTTTCCTAAATAACTTCCAAACCATTAATTTCAAAATTCCAAAAAAAACATATTTAAGATCCTCATAATAAGCCCTTTCATTTGATATGTAACATGATATAGTTTGCGTAGCTTTTTTTTTTTAATTTTCTAATTTGCCCTCCAAAAATGGGCCCCTTGTTCACAATTAATTTATTTACGTTATGCATCCCTGTTGCGGTCACCAATTTACATATGTGTACCAAATTTCAAATTAATCGGTCCAGTAGTTTCGGAGCAAATTGGCTGTGACAGACGGACAGACAGACAGACAGACAGACAGACAGACAGACAGACAGACACACGAGTGATCCTATAAGAGTTCCTATGTTCCTTTTGAGGTACGGAACCCTAAAAAGTAGTTAATGTCGACTTCTGGCCCTCCAACTATTGCAAGCAAAAACAACTTAATCCGTTACTCCGTATTGACGTGAAAGAGGAACACAAAACACAAAACCATCGGGTTACAGTAAAAAATTCCTAATTGCATAATTTGATTTAGTGAGTTTTATATTCTATGATGAATTACAGTAAGTCATTAATTGTCATGTCAAAAGAACGTCAGTTATTGATTTTTTGCAGTAGATAGACGAATCATCATTTTGCATTAAGTAATAATATTTAGATGAAGCCTTCATGTACGTGAATTTGTGGGTGAACATTTTAGCTGATTTTGAGCGTGATAGACGTTCTCATTCTATTCTATCCTACTTATAGAATGATAGTCACTTATCAAGTGTTTTAAAGCGCTTACAGAATGCGTTTTCTTTTTGTTTAGTTATCTTTTTGTTAGTTTTAAAGAATCCCCTAAGTTTCTCTTTAATAACTCTAGAAAACAAAATGTCCTATCGTTTGGGTTATTAAATACTAGGTAATTTCTAAAGATCATACTCCCTACGCATCAAATTGACGACGAAAATTCAACAATTTACGCAGGGACGTTAATATAAACTATATCAGCAACAATTAATTTAGGTAGAATATAATTTTAGGAATAATGAAAACGAAAGAAATCTTTTCAGTCCGTCATTTACATGATCAAAAAACCGGACAAGTGCGAGTTAAACTCGCGTGAAGAGGGTCCCGTGCCGTACATGATTATCTGAAATTTACTACGTTACTTTAAATACCTCTGCAACCTCTGAAAATCCCTTTAATCTATTATTTTTCACGATTTAACGTGCTCTAAAGAAAAAAGAAAAACATCTTTCCGTTGACCGTTAGAAAATATTACAAAAAAGAAACCGCAGCACTTTGAGTATATATTATGCTAATGTAAATTACTTGTGGTATTTAATTACAAATCATTATTTTACTATCGGTTTTGCATGAAGAGGCGATCGATGCATCGGAAGAGTAATTATCTAGTAGTAGGTAACATTTAAATTACGCAACTTCGAGTCGTGGGACAGGAAAGGTGCGAACGATAACAAACAGGCCTTTAATAACATTGGCCGTCCGCTCATAGATAGACGTACCCTTAGATTGTACACAATCTTATTAACATAGGACGTGTCTGTTGCTAGGAAATCAGGGAAAATCGGAGTCAGAAATATTAGTATCAAGATATGTAAGTAAGATTTTAATGAAAGTATACAGACAAAAATAAACAGATTGTATTCATACGGCAGAACTATTAATTGTATAAAAGACAATGTAAAGATTTTTCATGACATGACTGATGTTTCTGTATAACTAAGAATATAAAGCGTTTAGCTTTTACCGTTATATTAATTATACTTATAAAGAAAGTATTCGATGATTCTACTCGTCGAGAGGTACAATGTTATATATGTTTTAATAATGACATGTCCGTAACTTACAGCTAACCTGATTTCTTCACCGGATATGACAGTACCGTAAAGTCGCTTATGTGCCCCTTGATCCGTTTACCAATAGTGCGTTAGGTCTCGCCTATGTGTAGGAGCTTCCGCAACTACAGTCGATCTTATATATACACCCGTCATTTGCTATAGTATAACAAAGTATATACAGTTTAAACAAATAATCCAAATCTTTCACGTAAGGCATGAAAGTCACGTAACCTGTCAACCACCGAACATTTCTCCTTTTTCTTACGTTAAGACCGCATTATTTATAAATATGTAAACGTATTTCGAAAGATTAAAAATAACAAGTATCCTTAGTATTTGCAAAAAATATCTAAATTGTCTAACAAACTCCATTTTATAAGTACTAAATAACAGTTAATATCTTTTTTTGAACAAAATGTCTTTTATGTTTTTGTAAATCTGTTGATTGATACTCTTTTCCGAATTAAAGTATTGATTATGTTTTCACTAATTAAATCGTTATCGTAATGCTTCATTATAAATTTTAGGTTGTTTAAAACATGTAATGTTTTCATTTCATAAGCGGGGCGTTTTCGCACGTGACATTTTACCTAGAGAATATTATGAAGCTAGGAAATACCTAACTCAGATTTAAAAGTCTCTAACATCATTCGTTGAAGAATTCGCAAAACAGGTCACTAAAACTGGAATCAAAACTAGCATTAGAGCATCGCATAGCGGGTGGGTGCACCGTCCAATCTGCTCTAGCACGCGTGGCATTGAAGCGGAATTCATCCGCGTGTATTTTGGGCATGGCAACTGTATCTGCAATCGAAAAAGTCAGCCGTCACCGTCTACGCACTCATGCAAGCCGCACCACCACACACGCAACACAATAGGTAGGCGTGTAACGCGTAGGATTCGTCTACACGCAGACACGCGCAGCGCGGGCGCACGGCGTAGACTTTACCCTTGAGCGCATGTGCTGCCCAATTGGTGCATTGATAAAAAATGTGATAATGATAACCTAATTAACCGTGGTAGACTGTCGCGGTGCTAACTCCCGCGGCCATCAGCGTCTAGACACCTGAATATTCATAAATAAATAACCGTGATACAAAATTAGGTATTTGTAATCTTATCCGAGGTATGTTACGTTTATTAATTAATTTAATTAGAGGGTAATATTACAATATAGAGTGAAATCAGTTGAAAACCAAGCATTTTACTCTGAACTGGAAAATAAATGTGTTAATAAAAATCGTCTAGCACTGTCTGTATGTATTTCTTCCAAAAACTAAACCGTTAGGATCAGTCTTTCGTTGAAAATATTACGAAAAAGACATAATAATTATTAAAAAAAGATACATTTCACAAGTATTCACAAAATAATACGAGATTTTTAACGTTTTAACAATTTTGCTTGTACTTTGTGCCTTTTTGAAACTGAAAAGATCACTGACGGATAGGTACAAGCGCCTTAAAAATATACGAAATAAAATATAAATATTGACAATATGAGATTAGGTGACCAAGGGTCGCTGACTAAGAACCCTTATTTTTGAAACTCGAACAAAAGAAACTTAATATCGAATAGTTCAATTGTTATTATTTTCTCTTGCTGGAATCCCAAACATATTGGTTTTAAATATCGACTGCAGCAATTAACATTGTCGTAACTACATTTTGACAATTTTTATTTTAATGCGCCAGAGGTCTTAAAATATCAATTTTAAGACTACTAGACCACAAAATAAAAAATGTCAAAATGTAGTTACGACAATGTTAATTGCTGCAGTCGATATAACTGTCGTGGGGCACTTTCAAGCTAACGAAACTCAAAAATTGACCCCCAGTTCTTGTGGAAATCGACTCCACGACGTTGCCTACGCGCGCATCATTACTCGCTAAATGACAAGAGACCATCATAATTATGCGGACAAATAAAAATGTTGACATTATCGCAGCTATTCTTCATGCAACCTACTTCGAACGTCCATATTTAAATTATCGAATCATTGTCTTTTCTCTGGTTCTTCTGTCACGTCATGTAACTACCTACTGAAGTATTATGCAATATTTTCCTAATTAAAATTTTTAGGGTTCCTGAATTAAAGGTCTCACTATAAGGTTTCCTTTATTGTGAGACTTTATTGTGTTTTAAGTGTCTATCCATGTGTATGGACATACGTATGAATGACACACTATGTCACGGCCATTTATGTTGTGGACATAAAGGTTATAATCTTATAGAAATCGCGTGCCCGCATCTATTGCGTTAGGAGATTTTACATATATTTAAAAATTTACTGAATATGAGGGCTATCCTGAGTATATCGTATAACTTTGTCTTATCTTACTTTGCGAAGTTTACTTTGAAAGAGAAGTGACTGAACAAAGCGAACTTTCGTTACCATTGGTAACTATCGGTTTCTGTACCACGATGGTCGAATTCACAACGGATCAAATACTTAAGTCACCGTCAAGCAGCTGCCTCTATACATAGACGTCACTATGATAAAAGATTTGGATTATTCGAAAACTATCCTCTAAACACTTAATCCCTCCGCTGCACTGGGAGTGAAGAAATAGCATAGAATGCGTGCAGATGCTTATCATCATGACATGTCGTAAAAGTCGACTAAGGGACGGGTCCTCTCCAACATGGTGGACTATCTGTATGGGCGATGGGCTGATCACCTGTCACCATACGGTTCATCATACCATCTTAGGACTAATTAATCGAACGTGGCCACAAGTAGTCTTGTGGCTCTGCCCACCCCATTAGGGATTTCGGGCGTAATAATATGTATGTATGTATGTAAACACTTAATCATGGTGCAAAATTTCACGAACGGAGGAATTAGTGTCAGGGCCGAACTTCTCGTTAACTAGCCTATTATTAAAGAACTTGTAACAAAAATGTTTGAAAAATATTACAAGTTAAAATAATCCCCTACACTACTAAGTTTACTTTCAAAGGGCGTACGAAGTTCGTGCCTGCACGTTGATGTCTATTAAAGGTCCCTTTTCCTTTCCTTTCCATCTTTCTCTTTTCTTTCTGCTATTTGGTGAATAAAACGGAGTTATTATTGCTTTGCACGAGATTTAATAATTAACAGGTTATTTCTTTGTTAAAAATTGTGTACTTCATTAAATCAAAGTTTAACAAAGTCAATTTAACTCAAAGTAATGTTTCAGCTTCGATAATACTTCGATTTACATTTTAATTCTATATTGATAGTGTGAAATCTTTTTAAACTTTAAAATTATATTCAAGTTTGAACGTAATTTATATTTCATCTTTAGGTAGCATAAGATAATTATGACGAATTATTAGGCAGGGTGTTCATGAGAGGATGTGAGCTAAGGAAAAAGTTATAAGGTTGGTTATTAATTTTATCGGCATACCAGGCGGGTTTCACTCCGCGCTTTAGGTACGCTCGGCCGTGGCGTTGCTCGGAGGTGTAAATCGCAGCAGGTTGCCGCTCGCTCACTCGCTAGGCGATTCGCGCGTCGTTTTTGTTAGATGACACGGATATAAACTGACAACCCTAGCGTCCACGAAAGAGCACGTTTTATGCGACTGAGAGAGAAGGCATGATTAGGCATATTTACGTGCCCAAACACCGGTTTTGTTAGAGAGTGATTCTTCTGTACGTTAGTACTATTACGTATTCTGTGTTCATACGCTTATTGATCTAACTCAACCGCTCATATTCCCCGCAAATATCTGGTGGACAGCAAGCCTTATGGATCTCCGTTCGTCCATTCGCTTCTCATAGCAAATAATGGCACAATTACGCGATGGCCGGTCTATGGCTGTGTGCGTGAGTCACGAGTCGCCTCGGATCTTTACATAGACATGCATTTATGACATTGCGGCGGTTAAACACGCAAATTCTTATGCAGGATTTGCGAGTGACAAAATAGACGGATTACATAGTCGGAAGCTACTGTATAGTTGTATTTTTTATCTTCTTTAGACATTTTGGTTTTTGCTGTGGAGATTTTTGTAGTTGCACCAGATAATATTGTATAATGCTATTATAACTAACCGACTTTAAGAGCTAAATGAGCTACTTACATTTTTTTGCGGTATAATAGTTATCTTAATCAATTTATTTAAAGTTTCACTAAAATATCTATAGTTTATTTTAATTATCATTCATCACTTTCGTTTAGTAAAAAAAAACATTTGTTCATGTCTGTTTTTTTATGTTATTTTAAAAAAGATCTTCTAAAATAAAATAGTTTTTTTAATACTTTTCCAGTTTTTTCGTGCATTCTTTCCGCAACTTCATTTAATTTTACGATCTTGAAAAATAGGTCAGTCACTTTCACTTTTTAGGGTTCCGTACCGAAAAGGTAAAACGGGAACCCATTAATAAGACTCCGCTGTCCGTCTGTCCGTCTGTCACCAACCAGGCTATAGTATCTCATGAACCGTGATAGTTTGACGGTTGAAATTTTCACAGATGATGTATTTCTGTTGCCGCTATAACAACAAATACAAAAACAGAATAAAATTAATATTAAAGGGGGCTCCCATACAACAAACTTGATTTTTTTGCTCGTTTTTGCTCGATATTGATAACGGCAACAGGTAGACGCTTGAAATATTCACAAAATATTTTAGTTATATATATTCACTTTAAAAATGAATAATAAAATTTAAATAAAAACAAATAATTAAGGGGGGCTCCCATACAACAACCGTGAGTTTTTTTGCTTGATTATAGATAATGGTACGGAACCCTTCGTGCAAGTCCGACTCACACTTGGCCGGTTTTTTATACTTTTCCAGTTTTTCCGTGCATACTTTCCGCAACTTCATTTAGTTTTACGATCTTCAAAAATGGGTCAGTCACTTTCACTGTTTTATATTATTACGCATACTTTTAAGAATGACAATTAAAAAACAAAAGCATAAAGACAGTTACTTTTCTTTCAGCCAAGATTGGTTTAGCTCTGCTAAAATTTATTATAAAGTTAAATGAATTTAAAAATAAACAACAGCTAAAGCGTGACCATCAAACACCAATTATTTGTAGTTTCCTAAAAGAAAAAGAATTTGCCAGGGGATTTTCTGCTTTATTGCTTTCATTTACACGTGTAACAGTTTTTGGAGGTACTCGGTCGAAGCATACCTAATACAGTAGCAGACGGCGAACAAAATGAAAGAACGTTGAACCCATCTTACACTTGTTAGTTTTTGTTGGCGAAATTTGGGGAATACCTGTGAGTCGCGCCTTAATTATATATGAAACCATATTGAAGAGCGATTGTGCGTCAAAATAACACGAAACTAATGCGCACTCTTAATAGCTACTGGTAAAATATTGGATTTTATCGATTAAACAAATCGAAAACCAATGAATCTGCATACACTGAGAAAAAATTACTGTACCGACATACGTAATTCTGGATGCCCCGTACGTAATTCTGGAGAAAAACGTACCTAACGTAAGTAGAGACTCGGCTACATGGATAATGTTGCGGGCTACATAGATAATGTTGCGGACTACAAACGCGTGTATACGTTTTTACATTACCACGTAACAATCAACATTATTTCGGATGCTTCGAAATTATTTGGACTTGGCTGCGAATACATTACGGTAATGCAGGTATAGCATCAAAAAATTTCTCAGTGTATCTAGAGGAAGAACGGCACCATTTGCCAAGCAAGAAAAACTGTGGAATAATTTAAATAATATATTTTACAGTTTAATAAAATCGATATCACTAATTTTAATTGACGTCAAGCACACAAAAAGTAATAAGGGAAAAGTAATGTGCTTTAAGCGAATTTAAATTAAAGGTACAGAATTCTAGAAAAAAAACTCCTAAAGTATAGAAGCAAAGAGTACGTACTCGTATATGTGCCAAAAATGTTGCTGCATTTCTAAAAAAAAATTGTGCTAACCTGCGCCTCTATTCGGGAACGCTAAGTGATGTTGTAGCGACTCGCGAGCGAGATGTCTCATCCCACTCTTCCGCACGATGCGCGGGTCGCTGCAGTATCACTTAGACGTTCCCGAATAGACGCCCTGTGCTAGTAAAGCAGATGGTACGAAAAAATGTTTTGATTGATAAGTAGGTATTAGGATACTAGATTAGACTTTATCTGCTGAAAAATTACTAAAAATAGTAACAAAGCGGTTTTTTTTAATGTGTATTAGTAATCCCGTGACCTAGAATTTTCTTTATTACTAATAAAATAACAATGATTACCTAAATTATTATTGCGGTTTCATTTAATTAGGGGTTAGTGGGTCAGTGAAAGATTTGCCGCGCCGCCAAGGCTATCTCACCTTAGGGGCATCTAGAGTGTAGAGTCAGAGTGGGCCTCTATAAGACGTTGGCTTAGCGATCAGGTATACCTATCGTATATCGCTTTGCTTTGTATTTATGTTACTTTGCAAAAGTTATTACTGAATTTAACTTAAAAAAAGCGAACATGGCCTGTATTCGGTACGCAAGTCATTTACAATATCGTTGTTAAAATGCCAAAACAGCGAACGTGTCGTTGTTTTGTACGTGTTAGACGTTCACATTCGTGGTTTTGGCATTTTAGTGACGATATAGTAAGTACCTAAATTACCTATAGTAACGATCATTTTATTTTAAATATCAATTAGACCAATTAGAAAAAGGCGAATAGAACATACTATGCTTCTATTCGGGAACGCTAAGTGATGTTGTAGCGACTCGCGAGCGAGATTTCAAATCCCACTCGTCCGCACGATGCGTAATGCGTAAGAGCGAGATACGAATCTCGCTCGCGGGTCGCTGCAGTATCACTTAGACGTCCCCGAATAGACGCCCGGGGCTGTTGTAAAATGGGATATGGCTTTATTTTGTAACTTATGGCAAATAAATAAGGCATCATGAGATATGCGTCACTCAGATTTTGAATGCGCGCATCCTACCAATATTATAAATGCGAAAGTTTGTCTGTGTGTGTGTGTGTGTCTGTGTGTGTGTGTGTGTTTGTTACCTCTTCCCGGTAAAACGGCTAGACGGATTTTAATGAAATTTGGAATGGAGATAGCTTATACCCTGGATTAATACATAGGCTACATTTTATCCCAGAAAATTCAAAAGTTCCCGAGGGAATAACGATAATCAAACTCTACGCGGACAAAGTCCCGGGCACACCTAGTATTGTATAATATTAACTGAAAAGTTATTCGTTTACTTTAAAACCATAAAAGGTACCATTAAAGTATCAAACTATTGTTCGAAAATTCTCATCGTTACTTCGTATTGATGAATTTAACGCCTTGAACAAAGTTGTGGATTGTGAAAGTTCCAAGACTATTCCTAACTTGATCTACAATTCATACTACGTAGAAATAACGGTTTACAATAAAGAGATCTAAGTTTTAGTCTACTAATAGGCTGGCTATAAGGTAGACAGGTTTGCCGCGCCAGACGATAAAAAACAACATCCTTATGTCTGTGCGTATTTTAGTTTTTTGTAAGTCTGGTATTCTTTCACACTAAATAAATGTGCAACGTAGTCATAAATACCCATTAGGGTCCAATTGAATTTTTAAAGAGCGTAATAGTAAATGAATGATAAAAGGTGAAACTTAATGAATAAACGATTCGAATTTTAAATTTAAAATAATTCATCTATGTTAAAAAATACATTACAATACAATTTACAAAGAGTACCGATGGAAATAAAATACTTAAAAATTAAGGCTTTCAAGATCGATAACTAAGCGATGTGTATTATTTAATCCCAGCATTAATTAATGATTAATATTTTCGGCTGAGTACCTACTCTAATATATTTGGTAGTAGTGTAAAATTTATCCGTCGAGTAGAGTAACTCATACATAATTTGCTCGTATCTGCCGAGTAACTCCTCAAGTGGAGATTGTGAAAAAGGCCCTAAGACTTATTAGTTGCGCTATGTTTAGTTGTACAAGTAACATTTTATTACTCAATAGATCTGCCTGCAAATAAAAAGGTGTCCCACACAGAAACGTCATTTCTTCTACTAATGTAAGTGAGGAAATACAAACATTCAAAATAATAAAGGGTTCTCTCTTTGGTTGTATTTTTTCCTCAGAACTCCGTCATTTATAAACCGATCCGAATTTTAATCGGTAGGCTATACCTTCAGTTTGGTCCCTTTGTATTCAAAATCGAGGTATCATGAGAGGATCTAGGTATGAGGAATCGATAGAACTCCTCAAATATTATATTATATAGCGATTTTAGTATTTTCTGTAATGACTCAAGCAGTTACGTTCCAAAAGCATTATTTGGTGAAGTGGAACTGTTGAAGACCCTAGATGATCACCGGAACTCCTAAATGATAAGTATTTTACGGTTGCCGATTAGATTTCTTGTAAGGTTCGGAAGCATATAATAGAACTGGTGGAGAAGAACCATGAGAACTCGTCAACGATTGACATCCTTGCACTTTGGATAGCAACAGTTTGTAAATGGGGATGAGATTGTCCTTGTGCTATTGTTATTTGATGTAGTAAATGCGTGTCGTTAAATCACATGATAGTAAATGAAAAAAAAAAAAAACTTACCTACTATTCTAAGGCTATTCGTAGTCGTTTTTTTAAAATTTTTAAATTATGTCATATTATATATGTCTATAAAGTACTGAGGCTGAATACGACACGCTCATTGGTCCAATTAAGTATGCTAAAGCGGCTTTCACGGCGTGGAAAAGTAGGTACATACATAAAATCGCAGCCATCTTTATTATTATAAATATTCTCATGTTTTAAATTATATATTTTTGTGAAAACTATTATTAATATATACTTTTGCTATGCAAATAATTTAAACATAATAACGTCTTAGCTTTTGTAACAGTAATACATGAATGAAACGAATTAAGACGGATTTTATCACGTATAATGATTTTTATATAAAAACCCGAATGTTGGAATCTTTACAGTTTCCATGGTCTAAATAGGACAAAATCAGTAAAATGTGCATTATTTAATTGGCCTGGGAATTTTTAGATGGTATTGAAAATTATCGCCTGTATCATTGTCACTTTTATCATCATCACCCTCATTTATTTACGTTTGTTTTGACTTTATTATGTTTTAATATGAATGCCGGCTTGTAACCAGTAATAAGGGAGAACGTCATGCCAACATTTTATATACATAAAAATTGAGTTAAGTTGTTAAAAAAGTAGGTCTTCACAGCATCTATTTAAGAACTCAATCATGGCATCAAAAGAATTTAAAAACCGGTCAAGTGCGAGTGAAACCCGCGTGGAGAGGGTTCCGTTCCATACATGATAAACTGAAATTTCCTATGTTACTTTAAATACCATAGACTTCTTATAGGTTTTCCTGTAATCTATAGGTAAGGAACTATTTTCTGTATTTTTTTCAAAATTTTAGGCCCGGTAGTTTCGGAGATAAGGGGGGGGGGGGGGGGGAATGGTTAATTTTCACCTATTTTCCTAAATAACTTCTAAACTATTTTAGATAAAATTAAAAAAAAATACATTTAAGATCCTTACAATAAGTCCTTTCATTTGATATGTCACACGATTTCAATTGCACAACTTTTTTTAAAATTTTCTAATTTATCCCCCAAAAGTGGGCCCCATGTTCAAAATTAATTAATTTACGTTACGCATCCCTGTTGCGGTCACCAATTTACATATGTATACCAAATTTCAAATCAATCGGTCCAGTAGTTTCGGAGCAAATTGGCTGTGACAGACGGACAGACAAACAGACAGACAGACAGACAGACAGACAGACAGACACACGAGTGATCCTATAAGGGTTCCTTTTTTTCCTTTTGAGGTACGGAACCCTAAAAAGATTGAGAGAGAAGATGATTTTAAATCTTTCTGACCCGGATTCATTTATGCATTTTATATACATATATTTATTAATATTCATACCTATTTAGTTTTGCATACTCTTCAAACGAGCAGTAGGCGGTGATATTTCCTGTAGATTTAAAGTACGTTGCACATAAATCGATATTTTCAAATTGTCACCCGGAAAGCTCGAAACATGGTTCTCGAACAATAATATTGGATTTATTGCGCTGATGTCGACGGTCGATAGGCGCCGTTTCGTTCAAAAATAGTGCGTAGGCGCACATGTGTGGTGAATCGCACTCAATGCTTCGTTTATCTAGTTTTCTGATACATATATAATATATATAAACCTATTCGTTCTTCTTGTTCATATGCCCGACTGACTACAGCCATTACCAGTATCTTAACAATTCCGATTGCATATGATTATAAAAAATCATTTTAAAAGTGTGAGAGATTATTCTTAATTAAGTATATTATTATTCCAGTCATCGTCACATTATTTTGTCATTATTTGTAATAAATACGTACTTACATCGTAAAAAGCTAAGCCATCCATATATGTATTCTGAATATTAAACATTAAAGAGCATCTATGAGCTTCTTTTTACATTTCTGTTTATTTTTGTCTTCTGAAATGAAACAGATTTGGTATTTTAGTTTGGTGGATTTGGTTGCAAAATTTCGGATGCTTACACCACAAAAATACTAACACAATGTTATCTCACCTCGTACCAGAAAGAGTATTTTCTACTTGTATTTGTTACCAACAACGCCCCAAGACATCAAATATCAGACAAAAATCATTGTGGTAAGAAATAATAATAATAATAGTTTCGTATCTGTACTTCGGTTGCATTGACCTTGGTGAAATTTGTTTTTCCTTATCCGTCTATATGTCTGGCGGATTTTACGTGCGGTTTAGCTTAATCAGAAGCGGGAAACGGTTACACTGTAATCACTATACGAGACGCAGTAGGTATTGACCCTAAATAATGTTAAAACTTCAAAGCAACGCATAAAATATCCTACATTTGATCGATATTTTAAAGACACACTTTGCAAATAGGGAAGATGCATATTTATTTTTCATCTTCTATTGGAAACTACTGAGTAATAGAAACGTGTACGCAAAACATTTTTATGTTGATTATTTTATGAGTTGTGAAGATTTTAACAGTCATTGGTCATACCACTCGCAAAAACATTCAATACAAAATGGACAACAGCTATGACGTCACAGCTGTCGTTAGACTATACATAAGGTATGGCGTTTAAACGAAATTCTCAATTATTTCCGAAAATACTGTTTTTAGATCAACATCGTAGAAATCCCCCCCCCGTAGAAATCGTCGTGTGTCTATCGGTCCGTCTGTCATAGCCAATTTGCTCCAAAACTACTGCGGCCTTAACATGAATGACACAAAGATAAATTAAACCCGTTTATCTCTATGACTATCTCTTTCGTCGGCACTAGTGTGAGAGAGAGGCACTTAGAGATAAGACGGTCTATCTTATCTTTGTGCCATTCATGTTAGGGCCGCTGGACCGATAGAGTTGAAATATGGTACACATATGTACTTAAGTCGGTGACCGTAACACCGACGTGTAACGTAAATAAAGGAATTTTAAACATGGGGGCCACCTTTGGGGATAAATTAGAAAACTTAAAAAAAAGTTTCACAAACTTTGGCGTGGAACATATTATTGTATCAAATGAAAGGGCTCATTGTGGGAATCTTAATTTTTTTTTAATAATTTTAAGATGAATCTTTTTTGTAGTTATTTAGGAAAAAAGGCGAAAATTATCCATCCCGGCTTATCTCCGGGAACCCTATAAGAAGTCTAAGATATTTAAAGTAACATAGGAAATTTCAGATAATCATGGAGGTACGAAATTCTCTCCACACCAGTTTCAATTTCTTTAATTTTTCGTATTACTAGGTACAATATAATTTTCGATTGCTTGCCAAATCTATTACTTACTACTGATACATCTATTGATACTTCTACGATTACTACCTAACGATAATAAACAAAACATAATCCCTATACTTGATTAAATTACCTATCTTAGTGTTTTAGGCTCCCTTTTTTGTAGCCATACAGTGACAAACAGGCAGATGCCAACCTAATGTGAAGTAGTCACCGCCGTACTTACTACAACAACCAAGAGTGCTAGATTCTGACATTTACAATGCGGATATCTAGCCTATACATACTAGGTAACTATTCAAACATCGCGTTATGTGCGGCGGCGCAGCATACGCATTAGTTCGCACGACCTTGATCTCCACGCAACTCGCGCTGACTTGCGCGTGTAACTCGTAATATTAGCCCGGCCGCGCATGCGAACTAACTGCATCCTCTATAGGATAAAGCAATGCCTACACTATAAGCAGATGTATCCCAAATAATGAAATCAAACATAATTTTGTGTAGCGAGAGCTTTCAGTGATACAGTGAAAAACTTTGTGAAAAACAAACTACACAATAATTCGTAGCCTGTGTGAAAGATCAGGCTAGGCTGCAAAAATTATTAAGTATCAATAAAAGTACAAAGCTAATAGATGTGATGAACAACAATGTAAATTAATGAAGTGATAATAAGATGCTATAATTATAAAAAATACACAACCTAAAAACTTAGTCTTTGATCTGGTGAGTGAGTGTGGCAAAATAATAATCAATGAACGAATTCTAACATATAATTTTTTTTCTGTTTCGTTTGGCGTATACAAGGTATCAGAACTCGTCATATAGTACGATTCTCAAACGTGCACAGCGGCTGTTCTGCGGATAAACGAAACTATTCATTTTGACGTAAGGACAAAGTCCTTCGGTTTATTGTGCATGTTGGAGAAAAATGGAGAAGGTTGAAAAATAACAAATGAATTTTAATTGACTTGCCTGTATACGACAAAACTATTACTTGAAATAGTAAATTGTTGCACCAAGCAGAAAGTGATTCATTATTGCACCGAGTGTTAGTTTGGAGCTCGAACGCAAGTGAGGGCTCTAAAAACACTAAAAATAATACATCACTTGATGCGGGTGCATAATCTGCTTTTCTTTCAACTACTGCAAATAGTTAGTCATAGAAAGTAAACGTATAGTTAAATCCGACTAGCGACGTACAAAGGATTTTTGTACCTGGTATAACGCACCCTTGTGAGCCTATGACACTCGCATGTTCTCTCCGAATCTTAAGATACCCTATTTATTAAAATCGGTCCGGTCCAGTGGTTCAGAAGCTAAGGTATAACATCCGAAAATTTTCACAGAAAAATTGTACTTGTCAATTTGGCTTTTGTGCAGCGATGCACGTATTCTCTTAACCTCTGTCGTACAATCATAATTTAATTTAATTTAATGTAATGTTTCTTTATCTACACCCATATCATAAAACCTCCATATTGTAATCAAAAACCGTTGGAAATGACAACCATTTTGACAACCAATTAGGTAAACCGAGTGCTGCAATGTTATTCCCGTATCGTTTTTAGTATAGAAATGAGATTAAATTTGGAACAGCTGTCAAAACTCAAGTGAGTCTCTATTCTAGTATCCATAGATATTAAAATAGTTATTGATACGAAACGTCAATTCAGTATGTTTTTTTAATATAAACTGCACAAAATTTGATCTCGAGTGACGTGAGAATAGAGACTTCATTCGTTTGTCTACGATTTAAAAAAAAAATGGTCTTGACGGAGGATCAAATTGCCACCATTATGTTGGTGTTTCGCTGAACGAAAGTAGAATTGTTGTTGAATTGAATAGAAAAAGTTGTTTGTAATTTACATTTTAGTTGAAAATATGAATAGTAGTCTTCTCGGAGTGTGTGTGATGTGAAAATGCGCCGGATATCGGAAATATGCAGCCACGATTGCAACAAATAACTTGTTGCCAGAAAATATTGTTTCTGAACCCATCATGGAGGATTTATAATATGTGTGTAGATAAAGTTATGTATGCAACTCTGCATAATTTGGCCTTAAAACACACGTGCGATCTTATTATGAAACTCGCTAAGGCTCGTTTCATGAAAACCGCACTAGTGTTTTAAGGCCTATCATTATGCAACCGTTGCATAAACTACTATTGTGATCTTACTTTTAATGGCATGACATTTTCATTTAATTTGTAATTCTATTTTAAATTTATATTTGATTGTCCCTATGTTATTTGATTCTGTTAAATTTAAATTTTATTCTTTAAATGTTAATTGTGATTGTTTTATGGATGTACCAAACGTATGAAATAAAGAATTATTATTATTATTAATTCTTTTTCATATTACTTACGCCAATTTTTTCTTATATCTTTTAGTAACCATTTTTGACGGAGCAATCACAGTTCGATATGGCCGCCGACATGTGGACTGTTTTGCTAACAGCAAGTCCACAGAAAAGTGGTCAGCTGTCCCGTCGGACTGTGAATGGGCGTATTGAACGAAATTAAAAAAAAATACAAAACAGTGCAATAATGAATTTTGTATGCAACTTTATTGCTTTAGAGCAAAAGAGGGCTGCTTTGTGCTGAGTATTTAAGGCCCTAATGATGAAATTAAAGCGTAGTTGGAAGAAAAACATTATCGACAATCTCATGTTACTATCGGAAATGTAATTTCAAGTGTCACAGGGATCAAAAAGATTGACTCGAGTATGGGGAGGGATTTTATAACAATCATTATTCTATACTTCATGATTTTTAGATGTGCTGCATTTAATGGGTTTTAAAATTGTCCGAATTTCTTACTTTAATTTATGCATTTTACAAAAACAGACTTTATGGTTGAAAATATTCAATTCACGTAAATCGAATACAACACAAGGACGCATTTGTGTATTTAGCCTAATTACTTAATCAATTCATTAGGCCCGACTCTAAATTGTGTCTTCTTAATTAAAAATTTCCTTAACTTAAAATAAGAAACGTGAAACTCGATTTTGTATAACTACTGGACTGACAGAGTTGAAATTTAGTACACTTATGTAAGTCGGTGACCCCACCACGAGCGTGTAACGTAAATAAACGAATTTTAAACATTTTTTCACAGGGTAAATTAGAAAATAAAAAAACAAAATAAACAAAAATTGTCCTTCCTGTGACCAAAAGTTTACGAAAACGACTGCTTAATTTTAAGCTTTATAAATGTCAAAACTATGCCTAATGTCCTACATATATAGTCCGGATATAGTCCAAGCAAAATGGGGCCTTAGGCTCCATAACTTTCGGGAACAGGAGGGGACAGTTCTGAACCTAAACGTGTGTATGACCTAAATGACCTAGATTTCTAATCAGCAAACGCTTCCCATTGGTTTGTCGGTGTGTCCACTCCTTAAAACGCGTCAACTTGACTATTGTGCAACGAAGGTCACACAGCTAGGCTGATGCCATATTATATCGGCATCGCTACAAAGTCGCTCATGTATCATCGACAACCATGCTACGTTGTAAATCCAAGATCATTTTCAAAGTTGATTTATTTTTATCGATGGATTCTTGCACTAAAACTGATAAATCAAAATTAATTTTAAAGAAATTAAATTAACATTAAATAATTCAATGCACACGTATTTTCGAGGAATAAAAATAAACATGAGTACTTATGACACGATGTCATTTTGCCGAAAGATGATATAAAGTATGTGAATGTAAATATAAAATCAATTTTCTTAGCTCGGGGTGCAACGGTATTATTTATTTAAAGTGAATATTAATACTTAAAACATTCCCAAACATCAATGATACCTATACCTATAAAGTCAAATTTTAATCATTTACTTAGCAAGTTGGCCACCTGTGTCCTCTTTTACACGTCACATTAATTAAATTAAATAAATCTACCAGCGCTGCGGGCATCCATCTTTACTGAAAAAAAAAACGCCGCAAGAAACTCAGCAGAAAGTCGCCTTTTCAAATCATACATAGAGCTTACAACATATAAAAACCTTAAATAAAACGAAAAGAAAACATTAAAAAATAATAAAGTAATAAAGGATAATTATTAGGACCAGTAAAATATAATAGGTTGTTTAATAATCACCAAAAATATATATATTAAAGCTCTTTCAGTATAAAATATAATAGCTTTTGCCCGCGTCTTTGTCCGCATAGAAATCGTTTATCTTTAAAATCGTTTATCTTTTTTTTTAAGTCACGTTATGATTAACACATTATGGAATTTAATTCTGTAATAAATGGATATTATTATTATTATTATTAAAAAGTATCCTATGTATGTTCCCAGAAATTAAAGTAGAGCCTTGTTACATCAAAATCGCTTCAGGGGTGTGACCGTGAAAACATAACATACATACAGACAGACAGACTCGTTACCGTGCAACTTCTTCATGTGTTCAGCTCTTTGTAAGGAGTCGTGTATGAGGTAATTCCGTTAGCTCATATTAGGGGTGGAGGGGTCCGGCAAAATCTCAACAAATCTCATTTAAAGGGTTCAATGAAAATGTCACGTCAACTTTTTAATTCAGGGAATATACTTACATTGTAATTTCACAGAAAAAAATACTATATATCACTATGGAATTTAGTGGAATGGAATGAAGTGAATTACATGAACATATCAAAACCATTTGAATATTTAAAACTAGCCTCCGCCCGCGACTTCGTCCGCGTGAAATTCGGTTATAATTACCTCAGGAACTTTTGACTTATCCGGCATAAAAATTACAACATTTCCTTTCCAGGAGCTAACTATAAACGACGTTTCATGAAAATCCGTTCAGCCATATGGAGCTGAATGGTAACAGACACACGTATACACACGCAGCACGCACACGCACACACACGCGCACACACACACACGCACGCACGCACGCACGCATACACACACACACACACACACACACACACACCACACACACACACACACACACACACACACACACACACACACACACACACACACACACACACACACACACACACTTTTGCATTTATAATATTAGTAGAATTAGTAGGAAGTAGGATTGTAGAGGGTAAATAAAAAAAAATGCTTTTTAATAGATGTCCCTTTTATTAGATTTTTCACACCGATAGTCTTTATGGCAGTCGAAGATTTTATAATTTCATCCATACAGTTTATTTACATCGCTTTTCTGCTGAAGAAAATGAGCTTTGAAATGTACATATTTTCAATTTACCGCCCCCCGTTTGAGGACTTCCTCTCTAACGCGGGAAAAAACCAGCGCGTAGGTCACATACGTTACGGTCAAAAATTAAAAATAGAACTATTCGCGTCCGCTGCCTATCAAACGGGCATGGCGCGGAGTGGGGCGCAGACGGCGATGACATCACACGGTGCAGCGCCGGCGACCGCCAGCGATTGCGCAATCGTGCGCCCTTGATCTTGACTGCGTTTGCGTCAGTGCGCACGCGTACAGCGCCTATACTTAGGCCTACCTTTTCCGATGAGACAGCGTTCGAGGCAATCTATTTGTATACACAATTTTGACGTAAGTTGGCTATAGTCTATAAGTATAAATTATGTTGGAAATAAACAACAGCATTGTATTTTTTTATTTGATTAACTTTCCGCATTTACCGTTAATTTCAAGTAGGTATTTGTAACCTTTAACCAACAGTTCATCTCAGTACTAAATTGCCATAAAACGGTATGGGTGTTTTGTTGTCATTAGCAAATCTGCAGTTCCGCTTGCTGGTTGTGCATCTGATGACATCTCCAAGGCATAGAGCAGGGCACAATTATTTTTTAATGCCGTATGTATAGGCGACGCTAAAACATTTTCGTAGAGTTCACTGTTATATCAAAAGTCGCTAGTGAAGTTGATGTACTTAGCGATAAAAAGTTATTTTGGGAACTCCGAATAATGTTTATTTCCTGTCATGCTTGCAAACTAAATACCGAACGAGCAGTGGTTATAGAATATATTAACCTGTTTTGTTTACTTAATTAGGGAGTGTAATTCATCAATAAAAACATGTTTCAAAAATCTCTTTCATGTAGAAAAGTTTCAAATGTTCAGAAAGATCTGAATGGTGTAATTTTTTGCTTCATCTATCTGTCCCGATGTGGGTAGCTATCAAGAAACCATTGCATACCCAATCATGTTTCGTTTAGTGCATTTTGTCAAGAGTGCATATTTTTTGAATTTAATCTTTATCAGTAACGAATTATTTATCACGTCCTTATCTTGAAGCTCGCTTGCCATGCTGCCAAATTTACTGTGTAAACATAAGTTAAATGTAAGGTTGACTTTATGAAGAGTTGCAGGGAGTGGCGAATTATATTGGAGTCGATTTGGTTACGATAACATCTTTACTTCCTTACTTATTGCGATTGTGCTAAAGTTTATTTTTGATTTTTAGGTTTCAAATTTAGATCATATTTGGCAAAGATTTAAACTTCCGTTGTCCTTGCTTGAAATATTCTAAAAACTGCTTACTTCCCTGACGAACTGTGATAAAGTTATTTTATACAAGTGTATCGTGGGTAAAAGATAATGACGAAATAAATGACCAACGGCCCAAACTAGAACTATCGTATCTTCGTTCCGTGGACAAAAATAAATACAATGTTATTTCAAGAGTTCCGACTCTGGCGGGAATCGAACCTGCTACCTCAAGTTTACTCTCTGAAACTTGAGGTGGCATAAGCCATCATACAAAAATCTAGAAACGTCTAGGGCCTGGAGGTTTCTGGAATTTATTTTTTGGCTATTTAATTACGGCCAACTGGTCGGTCAAAGTAGTTGCTTCAAAGTATTTACAAGTAATTACGTATATAAAACAATAATCAAATCAAAATCAAGAAGCATCAGTACTCGTAACTATTGGGATTCCCTCATTCAACAGTGGGCAGATAACATCATAAAAAATATGGAACATCATTGTATCTCGCGTCATAGTTTTACCTACAGCAAAAAGAAATCTAAGACTTGAAGGTCGCGGTGTTTTTGCTCGGCACGTGTTGGGATTATCAGTAAGATAAAAATCAAAATTAGCAAAAAAAATCTGTCCGCAAATCTTATTATTTCAGTATTAAAACGATAAAAGTATAGATGGGTGAATGATTAATTTAACAATCATCATCATCATCATCATTTCAGTCGCAGGACATCCACTGCTGGACATAGGCCTCCCCCATCGATTTCCAAAAGGGCCGGTTGGAAGCGACCCGCATCCATCGTTTTCCTGCCCTCTCTTTTAGCTGCGCTTACCGGTCCATGGTCTCCATTCGAGAAATTTTCGGCTCCATCGGCCATCCGTTCTGCGTGCTATGTGCCCTGCCCACTGCCACTTCAACTTGCTAACCCGCCGGGCTATGTCGGTGTTGGTGTAATTTAACAATAGATAAGTGATAATAATAATGCAATAGCGCGTTCAAAATAGGCCTCTGTGGTGCTGATAACGGATACACGTGCGTAAATACTTATATAACTGGCTGCTATAGCTAGCTAGATGCGCGGCTGATAGTTAGTCACGACGCACTTAGCTTGACTATAAGCAATACACTACGAAGGAAGAACCTGTCTGGTTTAATTATTATCGACTGCAGGTAGGTATTTGCCCATATTTTTGCAGTCGCTTTGCATGATATAAAAGCTGAAAGCATTGCCTTCGTAATTTATTCACGTGTAAACACAAAACTTCTACGTCTTTCTACGTCTTAACGTCAGAGCGAATCTGTATGAATACTTATTGGACCTTTGAATATTGCTGCAGACTAATTCGCGGATACAAGTCAGTTTACAATAAGAATTAGGTATGCTCGATGAAGAGTACATATTAAAAACCGAACAAGTGCGAGTTAAACTCGCGTGGAGAGGGTTCCGCGTTCCGTACATGATTATCTGCAATTTACTATGTAAGTCTATGGTATTTAAAGTGTTAAATACCATAGACTTCTTATAGGTTTTCCTGTAATCTATAGATAAAGAACTATTTTCTGTATTTTTTTCAAAATTTTAGCCCCAGTAGTTTCGGAAATAAGGGGGGGGGGGGTGATGTTCAATTTTCGCCTATTTTCCTAAATAACTTCCAAACTATTTTACTTAAAATTCAGAAAAAAATATATTTAAAGTCCTCACAATAAGCCCTTTCATTTGATATGTCACACAATATAGATTGCATAACTTTTTTTTTAATTTTCTGATTTACCCCCCAAAAGTGGCCCCCATGTTTAAAATTCAAATATTTACGTCACGCGTCCGTATTGCGGTCACCGACTTACATATGTATACCGAATTTCAGCTCAATCGGTCCAGTAGTTTCGGAGCAAATTGGCTGTGACAGACGGACAGACAGACAGACAGACAGACAGACGCACGAGTGATCCTATAAGGGTTTCGTTTTTTCCTTTTGAGGTACGGAACCCTAAAAAATGAATTAATAAACAAAAAATAGTAAACTTTTTCACTTTAAGACGACCGCTTGGACTATTAGCTTGTCCCCGCCTGCAACAGCTTTTCCAACATTTAAGTTATATATTATTTTGATAATAGGGCTTTCTTTTTCAGCTTTTTCAGTTGATATTTGTTATAGCAGTTGTTTTTTTTTATTTATTAACCTTTTGACCGCCACAGTCGGCTGCAGCCGTCAGCGTATACAGGGTAAAAAAGTCCTTCATTACCTTGACTTAAAGTTGAAATTCTACTTCTCAGACATGCTTGGGGGTAAAAAGGTTAATTAATTCATTTTCCATTTTATACTTTTTTATTATTTTTATGTTAGTGTGAAAATGGTAGGTATACATATTTGGCATGGGCTAATTATTAGCTTTCATTTGATACCCATATTGTTAAAATCATTTTTTTTTTAATCCCCCCACCATTTTTTTTTAATACTCGCAGACGCCTTATTGAAATATTATATACCCTATGTCACTCCGACAGTTAAGACGAATCCAATGATACCTCAATGATGAAATCTGTCCCGCCGTTTAGGCTACAGAGGGCGACAAATAAATAGACATACATACATAGGGTCAAATAACATAACCCTCCTTCGGGCAGTCGGGTAAAAAGAAGCCGTTCTACCGCACCGATAACACTAGGCTTGCTTTTAACTGCCAATCTAAAAATAGCAGTTGATGTTTAGGCACATGGGGCGGCTTATAATACCTAAATGAATTTATCTCTTATCAACATGACTACGCAATTTTCCAAAACATTATATAATATAACTGAGCCCATAGTAACTCGCTTCACTTAATATTTCTGGCACTCTCGAGGTGAGGAGTTCTTTCGATGCGATGACATTGAAAGAACGGGATAAAATAAATTCCAAGAAATCGATCCTAAAGGCACCGTTTAATTCTTATACTTCCACGAATAAACCCGACTCAAGTTAGGTCGCCGGCATACAAGTCAAGGTCTCTAGGCTAGCAGATTGAGTGCTATACAAAGACAGAATAATAATAATAATAGCACTGGGCCTCTATTCGATATTGATTTCATGATTTGTGATACCGAATCCAAGAGTTACTTTGGTAACGAATTAACTAATCCTTTGTTTCATCACTTTCTTCCCAATGTAAACTTTGTAAAGTAAAATACAGCAAAGTGACGGTACGGTGCGGTATATATATACCGTATAATTTAGGAAATGTAGAATAAACCCCATATAATTTAATAATCTATTTATTCTGGGCCTATATTTGACATTGTTCTGGAAAACGATGGTAACGATGGTTGCTTTCTTTTGTTATTTGTTTTTCAACATCAACTGTCAAAGTGAGTTAAAGCAAATTAAAGCAAAGCGACCGACATGATATTGATATCAGCCAATATTGAATTTGGGCATTGTGGTGTGATTCTCTTAGCCATGAATGACCTCGAGTGATCGGTCACTGTCGGTTTGCACCGGAGTGAACGAGAAGCACTATGCGGTTATTTGTATGGGGAAAGTAAAAAACGGATGAATTATATAAGTAAACACACTACACGTGAAATATAAAATAGTCATTTTTTTAATATGGGCGTGATGTAAAATTGTCTTTAATTATAGACCCATAAGTTAAAAAAATGAAGACATACAACTGTTTAAAGAGGATTTCAGACGTAACCTCAAGATTTTTTTCTACCGTATCGATTTCATCAAATCGTGTCTTGGAATTAGCAATTTCTTCAATAATATAATGATTATGAACGTAAATTTTTTTCGCTTTGCCAAATCAAATATTTTTTGTTAAAAAAGTGTTTAAGTAAAGCGAATTTAGGTCTTGTCAGCACCTTAAACTAAACTATTAATTTAGACTATAAGGTGAAAATCTTTCGGTCTTTTGAATGTTTCCCTCATCGCGTATCAATCGCTGCGCACGTTTGAGAAACACATGACTGGTGACCAAGAGTCGGACGCATAAGCTGGCGCAGTTTTCCTTTCCGTCCTTAACTTTTAGGTTCTTTGAACTCAGTGAGATAATCTCGCACAGGCGCGTTTTGTGTTTTGTGTCACTTTCATAATTTAACAATAAATAATACGCAATGCGCGTCTCCTGTCCAAGAAATTATTGCCACGGTGTGCTTAGGTTATTAAAGCTTGATCGTCGATATAAATTTTTATTTTTTATCCTTAGAAATATTTATTTGGATTTCGTGTGCTTAAAGCAATTAGATTAAATATAAATAATTCTTAATTATCGAGAATACTCCATCGAAGTTACAATTAAGTTACAGTTTTTATGCAAATCGGTGAATTAACTCTTCATTAATGTTTTATATTGTTGAAAATTTCAATAATTATGATAATACCTGTATAAAATCTGTAGGTACTCCTACCTGGTTTTATGAAAAAACAATCCCAAGAAAGTTTTTTTTAAATATAAATGCGTACTAGTGTTGGCGCTGATGACAGTGACATTATAACTTTATTGTTAGGTGCCTGCTTGTTAAAGTGAAGTTAGTTACACGGGCAAAATTTTCCCGGCAATAATTCTCCCCATTTAGAAAATGCACGAATTAGGCTAACCACTGACTAACAATATAACTGTGCAATATCACTGGTTACACAATTATATTGAACGTAAGTAGTCGATATTGACGATCAATATTATATTGTAGGTCAGTGGCTAGCCGTACTCGATAGTAAACTCGAATTTGTTTTTTTTTAAACTATATGTGTTGAAAAGAAATTAAGTAATTATAATTTATTACTTTACTCATTATTTATTCACTTTACTCCATAAGTGACAACAGTCTTATTAATTTCTACCTTAAATATTATGTTGGCAATCAAGTTTTTTTTTCATTTTTCAAAAAAAATTGAACGGACCTATAAAAGAATAATCCAGATTTTGATTTTTGTATCTGGTTCCTTATCCCTCCCTGCGTGGAAATGTATCTTTAAAATATAACAAATTCTCATGACTGTCATGTTTTTTAATTTAGATAGCTTTTCTTCAAATTACGGATTTCCAGCTCCCAAATCACCCGTTAGTTGTTTTAAACCCTAAAAAGTAGCCCCAAGGCTCAAATTATTTCCAACTAAAATTTCATCAAAATCGGTTTAAGCGGTTTAGTCGTAAATCGCGCAGATACATAAAAGTACATCAACGGACTCACGTCGGCACACTCGTACTCCCGTAAATCAATTCTCTAGCTTCTATTTCATCCTATAAAAAAGGCCTATGTCCTTCCCTAGGGCTCCAACAATCTCTATACCAAATTTTATCAAAATCGGTTGAGCGGCTTAGCCGTGAAAACGTGATAGACAGAGTTAGGTACAGTCCTCGCGCGAGTTGTGTGCCGTCGGTCGGAGCCTACAGTAAAAGACAGGTGCAACTCCCCCCGCCGCCCGCACGCCTCGCCTATTATGTCCACATTATAGTGCTGTGACAGTACTTTCGCATTATAATATTAACAAAAAAGGGATGATTTATTCAATTAACACATGATTTCGCTTTGTTTATCGGCAGCGGCGGGAGCTAGCTCAGACATGGGAAGTGAGCACTATTGCCTAAGGTGGAACAATCATCAGAGCAACCTGTTGGGAGTATTCAGCCAGTTGCTGCACGACGAGAGTCTGGTAGACGTCACGCTCGCCTGCTCCGAAGGTGCCTCCATTAGAGCTCACAAGGTTAGTTTAGTTATAATTTACACGGTTATTACTTATTTGCAATACCTGATTTGATGAAGATGAAGATTCAATTTCGAAGACGTTACGCATTTTGGTCTTAAAAACCTTAGATTATAGAAGTAAAAGATACGCTGTAAATTAATTGAACCTACGACTGTAATGCTACGCTGCTCCCGTAAACATCAGCGCCCTAATGAAAAAACAAGATGGCTGTATTTTATTAGTACGTCGATTTCAAATATGTTTTTTCGCCTTACGTCAGCCAGTGACAGTATGACCAAATTAAGAAGATTGTAATAATGCTGTCACAAATAAACACTAAATTACCAATATTATTTAGTATCATAACCTTACAGGCCAAACAAATGCGCATATGTTTTGTATGAATCCGTGGCCTGTATAGTTGACGTTTTAGGCGGCATGGCTTGACGGTTTCAACGTTTACTCTATTAGTATTCTATACTCTAAGTTAAAAACGATAAAGCGTCAGTACCTGTTAGGGCCTGTGCACACCATGTTTTTTGAACGCGCCGTTGACGCGCGTTTGTAGCGATACAGACGCGATGCGCACTGCTTTGAGGATAAAAAAGCGCGCCGTCGACGCGCGTTTCTAAAAACGCACATCGATGGCGCGTTTAAAAAACGTGGTGTGCACAGGCCCTTAAAGCGTGAACCAGAGTCGGTAATTCCGTTAGTACAGAGTGTCTTTGAACAACACATTAAAATAATTATTTTAACAATCCAGGTTGTCCTGTCTGCGTGTTCGTCGTACTTCCGTTCGCTATTCGTGGACCACCCCTCACGCCACCCTATAGTGATCCTCAAGGACGTGGGTCTAGAGGAATTGCGGACCCTGGTCGACTTCATGTATAAGGGTGAGGTAAACGTCCAGTACTGCCAACTGCCCGCACTCCTCAAGACTGCTGAAAGCCTCCAGGTACAATAATCCCTAGTATTCAATTCAAAAGATAATCAGTAACTTATGGCCGAATTCAGAAATGCCAGAAAGTTAAATGTCCCTCAACTAGGCCTTTCGGCCATTAGCTAACTATTTTTTGTCCCGTAAAACGAAAACTGTCTTATTTTCTCAGTTTGTCTTATTTACAAAACTAATAATTATATATCGTTAATTTATCCATCCCAGGTTAAAGGATTAGCTGAAATGACTACATTAAACGCAGCTGGCATCGAACCAAGGAACGTTCCGGAACCAATGGAAGAGTGCCAATCCCAGGACACTAAGGAGTGTCAAGAGACCCATAAGAGACTCGAAGATTGCGAAAAATGGGAGAGAGAAGAGCGACGTGATGCAAAAGATATGCGGGACACGCGCGAAAGAGAGAACAAAGATATTCGTGACGCCAGAGACGCTCACGTAAGAGAAAGTCGAGAATCTAGGGAATCACGAGACCAAAGAGAACACAGAGAACCAAGGGACTTAAGAGAACACCGCGACCAGCGCGATGTCAGAGAACCAAGAGAACTAAGAGAACCTCGTGATCTGAGAGAACCTCGCGAACTTAGAGATCTCAGGGAACCGCGAGAGCCCAGAGATTTAAGAGAGGTTCCAAGAGACTTAAGAGAAAGAGATCGGGACTCTAAAGAGACAACAGAAGCCTCACCCCCGAGAATATCGCCACTTCTGTCAGTCCGGCGGTTTCGCAGCGAGACTTCAGCGGAGCCTCCGATACCTGCGCATCCTCCCCTGCCCAAGGACGAGCCGCCCGACGAGCCAATGCGTCCTTTCTCGCCCGAAGATGACGCAGTGTCGATAAGATCAAACGGGGCACAAAACGATAACATTGGTAAGCCAGTTAGTTATATACTTTCTGCTATTTATAAAATAGACGTCCTAAAACTTAGTTCAAGGTACCTACTAATACCTATATAATAAACTAAATAGGTACTTACCTCATACAGGAAATTAATTTGTTATTTGCTCACTACGTGGGCTTATACCAGTACTCCTTCACTTCATACATAATAGAGTGGCTCTAGGGCATGCAGTACCGGTACTGGTTTGTATGGCAGTACCTATCGGAAATTCCCGGTACTGGTACACTGCCATATAAACCAGTACCGGTACTATATATTATCCACTGCTTTGGGCGCTCTACACGATAGCCCATCATCGGCCATCGCAGGGGACGCATTTATACGTAAGAATGCGACACAGATATCTTTATCTCATTCTTACGTATGACTCAGTCCTGTGAGATGGCCGACGATGACCCATCATGTACTTGGAGGGCCATTATCGTTACCTACGGCACCTCGGCAATTTCCCCACCATGACTGTGACTCGCGCGCATGCGCCAAAACGTGCCTACTCGCAGGCGCGTAAGATATTTATTTCTCTGAACATTGTCCGTACGCCCGAGGCCATTTAATTCTTATATACGCAAGGGCTCGCAGCTAAATAAAAATGTATAAGTATTGAGAGCATAAGTAAATAGGTACCTATATAACATGAGCGTTGACTTAGCTTTGCCGATCGCCGACGGCTACCTAATTCTGAATGCCGCCTGGGTAGGTAGCGTTCGACGACCAAATACTTAATGTACGATATATTATATAACTAATTAACATTTTACAAGAGTTATGATATAATTCGTACGTTATAATTACGCGTTCAACTCTTCAAACTTTGGGAGGTACGTAGGTAAAAAAGATATATTTTTGCAATTTTTAGGGTTCTGTACCTCGAAAGGAAAAACGAAACCCTTATAGGGTCACTCGTGTGTCTGTCTGTCTGTCCGTCTGTCACAGCCAATTTGCTCCGAAACTACTGGACCGATTGAGTTGAAATTTGGTATACATATGTAAATCGGTGACCGCAACACGAACGCGTAACGTAAATATATGAATTTTAAAAATGGGGGCCACTTTTGGGGGTACATTAGAAAATTTAAAAAAAAAGTTTTGCAACCTATATCGTGTGACACATCAAATAAAAGGACTTATTCTGCGGATCTTAAATATATTTTCTTTCGAATTTAAAGTAAAATAGTTTGGAAGTAATTTAGGAAAATAGGCGAAAATTGACCTTAAAACCCTTTGAAAAGTAAGAAATAATACTTAACTATTAATTATCATATACTGATGATCAATATAATTGTGCAACCAGTGATATTGCACAGTTATATTACCTAGCCCCCAATTCTCGGTGCATTCGAGATAATCTCACAATCGAGATTAAACGTCAGTGCATACAGTCGTTTGACACAACTGTATAAATCTGACGTTTAATCTCGCAGTCGACATTATCTCGAATGCACCGACAATCGGGGGCTAGCCTTACTGAAAATATGAATTTGACTTTACTATAACAAAAACTGAGGCAGTATGGTCCATTATGACTTTAGCCTAGCTGAAAGGACAAACGGAATAAAAAATTGCACATAATCTGTCAATGCTGTCACTGTCACTGTCAGCTGTCAGATCAGTCAGTGCGATGGTATCAGTTGGTTTGGGTTATTATTGGGTTATTAGTGTTTTTATCAAAACTACTTCGATCATAAATTATGTTTCGAGCAAAGAATATCATAAATGTATATGTTACGAAGATGAATGTGTTTAAGATAATCAAACTAGTTCTCCCGACTTGAAAAAAAATGTAAGACTTGGAAGAAAACCGCTTTATGCAAATACATGAATTGAATTGAAACTTCTAAATGTTCTTCAATAGGTACTGTTTAAAAGATGATTGAATAGTATTGTTTTTATCACATTCCAGGCATCAATATGACCATAAACAGCCACAGCGTGCTAGGTCCGAGATATTCCCCAGTGGAGCAGAGGCTGAGCGTGCTTAATGCGATCTCGCACCCTGGCCTGCCTCACCCGTCACATGCGTCACTGCCGAGTCCCCGCCATGAGCCCATCGCCGGGCCCTCGGGTCTACCGCCGGTTCAACAAGTACCTTTGGTAAATAGTCTAGACCAAATTCAAAAACACTACTTAGCATTTGACCCATTGATTTGATGATCAATTTGCCTAGTCTAGCACAAAAATATTGAAAGCTTGTGTCTAGTTTCTTCCTGCCTTCTTAAAGTAAAATAGAGTCATTGTTGAGAAAGCAGTTTTTGATTGAACAAATGTGGGACAATACATTAAATAGAAGGATTTCTTGCTATTTGGCTATAAATTGAGAATGGATATGAATGGAGTAAAAGCACATTGAGTAAACCAATAAATATTATGAAATTATGCAAAGTTGTGCAAAATTCAAGTGCTTTAGTCCTTACGTAAACATAACATACAAATGGAAAGCAAATATAGTCATATTAACTGTGATTTAGTCCCCATTTATTTATTTCTTAATTTTCAAAAAAACACATACAAGCTTAGAGTTAAACACCAAAACGCCTTCATGCTAGTTTTAGAATTTGCAATTTATTTTTAGTACAGTTTACTTTAACTTTAACCTTTTGGCCGCCAAGCAAGTCTGAGAAGTAACACAAATTTCAACTTTAAGTCAAGGTAATGGAGGGCTTTTTACCCTGTATAGCCTGTCACGCATAGTCGACAATGGCGGCCAAAAGGTTAAGGGCCCTATGAACGTCACGGCAAAATGCGGGCCACAGTTGACAATTTAGCAGGAATGAGTGGCATGAGAATCTGCTGTCACATACATACATAGCACTACGCCCGAAATCCGTAATGGGGTGGGCAGAGCCACAAGACTACTTGTGGCCACGTTCGATTAATTAGTCCTAAGATGGTATGATGAACCGTATGGTGTCAGGTGGTCCTGTCACATATAGCTGACTATGGCGTTCGTAAGGTTAAAGAGTGCCTAATATTTAATACTATTTAGTTATTTTTTACAATTAGATACAGTTTGAACATTTGCATACTATTGTAGCCTTTACAGTATATTCGATATTGCTTTATGGAGACCATAAGGCTAAATACTAGAATATAGGGTTTTGGAGTTGCCAATTCCTGCTAGGTCTACAACAGCAAGTACATTATCTAATTATTACTTATATATATATATTTATATAGATATACACATTATATAATTATACCTATTGATTCAGGATGTCAGACATGTTGGTTGATAAAGCCCGGATTCAACCAGCTGTGTAAAGATTTATGCCTAGATTAAATGGCAAATTAACATGGACAAACACATTATTATTCTTACATCAGTTCGGTTATATATATTCAACCTAAGTGAGATTTGATACCAAAATTAATATCTTATTTCTTACTTGTATTCTTAACATAAGTATTTTAAATTTCAGTCATTGAAAAAAGAAGTTGATTGGGACAGGTGTAATGAAGATAAAGGTGGCGAAGCGTCATCAGACTACCGAATACCGCATGATACTGTGAGTAATCTCTTTAATAAAATAACTACACAATATGTTCACTCTGAATGATAATATTTGGCAGATGTGTTGTTGAGACAGAAATAATTTGCTTTAAATATTATCTTTTAAAATGAAAAGCTATTTATGTTTTGTCGTAGACTAGAAATTTTATTATAAAGTTATCACAATATTTTTAAATGAATTTCCAAACATGCCTTGAAAGTAAATAATGGAAACTACACATATACGATTATGTTAAATATTTCATATGCTGTCAAGGTAGATCTGAATCTAGTAAAACATTTGATATCATTTTGCTCCATCATGTTTAGCTAGTAGTTAATATGAATTCAAACATATTGTGGTGGCTTTATATGTCTTAACCGTATGTATATTGTGCATGCTATGTCTGTAACTTAAAGAGGTTGCAAAGTATGTACCTATTGATAAAACAAAATCAGGTGTTTTTTTAATGTGTTATTTAACTATGATATATTTTTTTTATAGCATAGATCTTAATCTCTGCTTTAATAATCAAATGATTAAATTACGAATTGATATAATGGGTTTTGAAATTAAAACTAATTTATTCTCAAATACTCATCATTTTAGTTGGGTATTGATAAGAACGCCGACGCAAAAGAGCGCTGAAGGGTCTTTATACGTGCCGCGAACTTTACCAAGTTACTACGCCATTGCCATTGAATTATAATTTATATACAGTGTTTAGGAGGGACTGGATCGTAAATTTTAGGCTAAGTTCAGATGAACGCGCGTCGACGCGCGGTTGGCTCGACGCGCGGTTTGAGATTGTAACAAATCAATGTTGTTGTGTACATGACCGCGCGTCACCGGGCACGCGCGTTGACGCGCGGTCATGTACACAACAACAACATTGATTTGTTACAATCTTAAACCGCGCGCTGAGCCGACCGCGCGTCGACGCGCGTTCATCTGAACTTAGCCTTAATGTTAGAATAACATTTAATTGATGTATAATGACGTTGCATCTCTTCGGATATGGTGGTGAAAATGTCATTGAGAACAGATTAGATCTATTGTGTACATGCATACGAAACTTCCTTCAAACGGTTGTCTTGTGTCCCACTGCCTTGCCCAATCATATCCAGTGTTGTTATCGGTGTTTTGTAGTTATGTGGAAGTTAATTTTTAATTCTATGCATGCTTGTTTGATATGCTGCGCTATTTTTAATATCGAGTACTATGCCTTGCTGTCAAGAAGTTGACCTTCATTTTGTTGGCCATCATTTTTATATCCATTCATTTTGTTTGATATATATTTTGGGCAGTTGTATATTTTAACTTTGGCCATATACGTGCATATTTGATTGAGTATGAATCGGTGATTCTGTACGCGTGCGCGATGCTCAACAACAAGTCGTATGCATAGACGGCTCCCGGGTCACTCCTGCACTTTTTTGGGCAAAAATGAGCGTCAACTTCTTAGATAAAAGAAATTAAAAATTAACCGAGACTGCATTACCATTTAGACAGTAGTGGTAGCGATATTGCACACAGTTTGGTCCGTGGAAAAATAGAAGACGAAAAAAGAAGTTGATGTTCTTTTTTGTGGTTGCAGGAGTACGAAGGGTCGGCTAGGGTGCGAATTGAGGAAGTTGAGAGGGGTTACCCTTGCATACACTGCGGCGCAGCCTTTCCTCACCAGAGCAAACTAACCAGGCACATACTGACTACTCATACACTCGACACACTGAAGTATCGGGATGCCATATTGGGCAGACCGTTGGCCTTGCCACTGATGGGACAGTTCACTGATCCCCCTTACATGTCCATGCCGACGGAAGAGTCTCCCATAGAATTGGACATAGGACCCGTCGAGCCGGGCAACGTAGTGTTGTGCAAGTTTTGTGGCAAGAGTTTTCCGGATGTCTCGTCATTAATAGCACATCTGCCAGTACACACCGGCGATCGGCCATTCAAATGTGAATTTTGCGGAAAGGCGTTTAAATTAAGACATCATATGAAAGACCACTGTAGAGTTCATACAGGTAAGTTATTGCGACCGTTTACTCTTTTGATCTTTTTTTTTGTAAAATATTGGAATTTAATATGTTTCTAACATTGTTAATTGTTTTACAGGCGAAAGACCTTTTCGGTGTGTGCTATGTGGCAAGACGTTTTCTCGATCAACGATTCTAAAGGCTCACGAGAAGACTCACTATCCTAAGTACGCGCGGAAATTTCTGTCGCCAAGTCCCGTTGATACTGAGGAAGAGAGCCCGCACCAATGAGGATGGAAAGAATTTAGTGTACAATTAACGTGTGAGTGTATATTAACCAATAATATACTTTGTTATTGGTAATAGTCAATGTTCAGCGAGCAGTAGTTGATTGAACAAATGGGGGACAATACGTTGTAATTTATTAAGAATGTGATTAAAACGCCGCAACTGTGATCTGAACGATATGAATAATATTTGATATTTCACTTATAGATAATTGTCAGACAAAAGTGGTTACTTCTTGGATTTACTTTTTGAAGATGAGCGTTTATTTTCTCATTTCCTTTGCTTATTCTTTATAAGCGTTTGAAACATTAGGTGCTTTATTTACGCTTTAGGTAATAATTGAAATCTCATCTTTGGATGAGTCTTTTAGACGGCATAGCCAAAGTTAGCTAGTGAAGTAAAACTTCTTTTATATTGATTTTTAAATTTGAACAACGTTGGCTTTATGTACGAAGATTTCGCTCATTATTCAGCCTTTTTATTTGGAGACTATTCCTTATTATGAGCTCTCAACTTGGATTGCCATTTCCAAAGCTATTCGATACTAAATAAAGATTGTAAAATAACGCGTTAATAGAGCTGCCGTAACCTTTAGAGACTTGCATATTTATTATAAGTAGTTCATCTCTCAGAGTTGATTTGATAAACCAAATTAAAGATTGATAATGAGTGCTTTAAGTATTATTATTAGAGACCATAGAACAATTGCACTCAATAAAATATAGTTTGTAATGATAAAAAATAGGGATATGAGATTTTTACTAATTTTATGTCTTTCGAAGTAAATGACGCACGCTCCCCTGAGGTAATTCAAAAGCAATATTACGACATATAAAAATGTACATAACATATAGTTTGGTAATATCGGATTTATAGGAAATTTATTAGAATGTAAATTAATGCTTCAGTAGCTGAGTATTTGGATATATGGGGAGGGTTGTGGATGTGTGATCCTGGGAATCAAAGCTTTAAACGCTGTTTCCGTTCTGTCCGAATATCGTCTATACCTCTCATCCGAACATTCATGCACAAGGCAATCTAAACAATCATTGAATTGGTAAGTACTTGATAAATAACAGACGTGTAAACCTAATGCTCAGATGCAAGAGGCATAGTCGAATATAAAATATATATATTAAATTTTCTATCTATTTTCATACTGCAGAACCACATTGTTTTATTGTAAAGAAAGTTTCAAATGCTCTGTTAATAAAGTATTTATAGTAGATATGTGTAAGACTGTTGCAATTTGATTTTATTACATTATGTTTACTTGACCCGTGTTATTTAGGGAATACCTCTAAAATATAGTTTCGTTGTATCCAAATATCTCGTAAAGTAGTACTTAGGTATTTGATTGATTGAAAAGTATTTCTTAGATAGAAAAAAAAAACTAGTATGTTTATTTTGTATTTACATTATTAGGAAACTATTGACGTAATAGATTGATACAATATTGTGTCAAAGCTGTTGTGATGGCATATTTTTCCTTTAAATTGGATTAATTTGTTTTTGCACTTGTCATGTCGTTCTTTCTAGGCTTGCCTGTACTATAACTATTTCCCATCGTCTGGCTATTCAAAGTACATCAATATACTAATTAATCGCTGGGACGCTCTCCCTCTCTCTCGTGTCAATGAATCTATTTCGGAGGTATCCTCTTTAATCGGAATTTAAATATTTGTTACTAAGACGCATTTGAAACTTTTCTCACAGCCACGGTGTTCAATAAATTCAACAGAGTCAAATACAGGGATATTTTTATGGATTATTTGAATATTATGTATATATGTTTGATGCCGACTACAGACTTAGTAGCCTTTTGAATGTCTTGGCAAAAAGTCTTATCTGGACCGGAAATGTTATATCCAAATTAATGTCTAAATTTAAACAGTATGATTTTATCGTTTTTTTTTACTAAAGCTTTGATTTGGTACTGATTGGATGTTGGCTCACTTTAGTCTGTAAGTAAGTATTTTTGGTTTTACGTCTAATTTTATTTTTTTTAATATGTTTACGGTACTCCCTAAAAAACATTGACGGCGCGTGAGATAAAGTCGGTCGTAAACATTATGATATTATTCATTATTTATAGTATTTACATTAAAAAATGAATATTTTTTTATGCAAATATAATATATTATGAGTAATAACAAAATGTTTCAAATTTGAAATGGTACATCGGCTTTACCTCAAGTGCTGCCACTGCTAAATAATACCATTTTATTTAAGACCGAATATCATTAGGTATTGTAAAAAGAATACATAATAGATAGTCTAAACTAGTCGATAGATAAATACCTTATAATTTCGAAGTCTATATGACCTGAGTACATGGGGACATATCATCATTTTAACTATCAAAATTAATTAGTGTCTTTGCACTTGTCTTATCATACGTAACTTAAATTTTGTGTTGGTTGAATCGTTAAATGAAAATGAATTATAATTATAATATTGGTTTCTATTTGAAAGATTTTAGGGTCTCTTGATAGGGAACGTAAAAGGGAAATAATAAATCGCTGATTATTTAAATATCAAAAAAAGTATTATAGTAATATTAGGAAAAGAACTGTGATATACTTATAAAAAAAGTAAGGACACCATCTGGGAGTTGAACATTTCGATCTCAGAATGTGATTTGGGCCGTTGCAGACAGGTTTATTTGGTTTAAGAAATAATAATTGTAATAAAATTATTTTTAATTGAGTTTAGTATAAAAGTACTCAAAGTTGATATTAACACAAAATTAATTCTAAACCGGCTTACCCATATGTAAAGATCTCAATAATTTCCTTAAGCCTTGGTTCAAAAAATGTTTTAATCACTGTTCTTTTGAGTATTATCTTTGCCGACTTTATATATTTTTCTTGACCTTAATCGAAGTCGAAACCTTAACAGAATGTTGATTTAAATCTTAAATAATGAAAATATTTTAGGGAGAAATTGCCAATGCGCAACTTTGCACGCGGAAATCGTAGATATTTTATTAAAACAACGGGGTATTACAAATTATTTTTCACTTTTGATGATTTAATCCTAAATGCCTAACATTCCGAAATGATTCCAGTGTGGGCAAATAATTATTTTTATTGCAAATGCCACCGATATTTTGTAGTTGTACTTATAATGTATTTCTTAAGGAACTGTCTTAATATCAATTATCACTTTATTATCTGGGAGTACCATACGCATATTATTCTTTTAAGTGCATATTGTTATTCAATGGAATATAAAAATATTATAGTATGTACTGAAATAAAGATGTGGTAGTGTTTTAGAAAGCTCTTCCAAATGCACGTGGTAAGGTTAATTAGGTATAGATTGCGCAGTGATTCTCCACACGAAGTTATTACGGTTGGATTTGATCAATTAACATGTAAATTGTGCGCGACTATATTTAAGTTGTATACATACATAACTGGATGCATTCCGTTCAAATCAAAAACTGTTTGAATTAACTTCACATATAAGTTTTCGTTAGCGATATAATGTCGTTTGTTTTAAATAAATTGGCGCTTTCGGCGGTGTCTTGCAAATAAATTTATATTTCGCTTTGGAATTGTCCTTATGATAGTGGTATTATTATAATGTACAACTATACACACCACAATAATCTTATGTTGTGTAATACCTACTGCCTACACTGCGGTCTTCAGGTAAAGTTTTCAGTGATCGTACACATCGACCGTTTGTTTTATATTCAAGTAGAGGAGGAATCAGACGGTTCACTTTTTGTTCGTTTATCTTTTCGTGCGGCATCTATTTGTCATCTTTCCTTCGAAATGAAACGTCTAAACACAAAATGAATCAAAAGTCTGACGTGGAAACATTCATTCGAATGAGCATTCACCCGAGTGAACCGTCTGATTCCTCCTTAATCTGGTGTGCGCTAGCTAATGGCTCAACAACACTATTCCGACCGTTGATTAACCTTTTGACCGCACAGCATGTCTGAGAAGTATCACGAATTTCAACTTTAAGTCAAGGTAATGAAGGACTTTTTTACCCTGTATTCGCTGACGGCTGCAGCCGACTGTGGCGGTCAAAAGGTTAAGGATGCCGAAATTGCGTTATTGAGACAACACTGGACAACAATTAAGTCTATCAAATGTGAAGTGACAATTTCACATTGAAATCAAAGAATTTTTAATAGTGTAGGTAATTCCAAGAAAATTCCTTCAGGGCAACTTCTATTGTTTAAGTCATTTGCGACTTTATGTAAAGTATTAGCCAATTTTCCGCAACTCTTTCGCGGTGAAACAAATTAAATCGTGGTACCTATGTAAATTAAGAAGTGTAAACGCATTTTAGGTATAGATTGGTAGATGCGCTACTTCCCGGAGCTAGATTGTTTAAAAATGTCTACAAGGCAAGAAAATTAAAAAAAAGTCACGTACAAGGATGTTGCTATTTGAAAAGCTGCACTCTTTTTATTTTTCGGAGTCGAACGTTACCAAACTTTATAGCAATATGAAAACCTTGATTAATGTTCCTCTTCTTATTTTAAGAAAGATTGAATATTTACAATTTACATAATTAATTCATAGCAATAAATAAATCAATAATAATGAAGCGAATTATCAAATTTGTACGAGTTTTTATCAAAATAGTTTTATAATAGAACAGAATGCAGTTGACAAGCTATTTTGTTTCCTAACTTTCAGAGGTACTATTTATCAATAATCAATTAATATTTATGAATCAAATATTAATAAAATTATATCTTTATGTATTGACGTTGTATATAAGTAGTATGGTGAATGTTGATAGTCAATTGTAACATACATTACACGAACAATAGATTTTACGACCCCCAAGTGCAGTTATTCAAATTTTAACATATACCTATTGTTGCCACGCCCCTGCGAACTCACGCCGTTAGCACAAATAAATAAATACATATGAAATATTATGTTTGTATAATGTGTTTGATTAGTCATTTTTAAGTATCAACAGATCATGATAACTTAAATACACTAGCACGAAAAACTTTCGTTTTCTAAATTAGATTAATTGTAGATCCATTTTACATCAAATTGTGACCACAGTTTTATATTTAGAGTGCCTCTTGCCTATACAAGACTTATATAAAGGCTGCAAATCACGGAATATATATGTAGCGAATAAAGTATAGTAAAAGATGTACGTTTTATGGTGAAAATTGTAACTTTAGTTATGGTATGTAGCCAGCGGGGCTTGACATGTCGGATTGTTTCTTTCGCTCGTCCAGTCGGCAGGCGGAGGCTCCGTCGCAGCATCAGACTACCCTCCGTCTTGGAGGCCAGCGCATTCCAATCTTGTGATACCATTCGAGCAGCCATATATGTCCGTCAATAACGATAATTTCATTTCAATTAGCCTTTTTAGCGTGCTACGTTAAAAATTCGTTCGCGAGATCAACATGTGTAAGTATTGAAGTAGGAGCGTTAATTGTGACTTTTAATTAACCTACCATATTTAAGTGGCATACCTAAATATAGAACTTAATTGCAATTTTTCTAAGTTCCTGTAGGTTTATTAATAATAGTATATTGTAAAATTTGTTTAAATAATAATGTGTTTTAATATAAATGATTTAGATTTAAAATGTTTGTGACTACTATATTTAATAGCATAATTTTTCAAACAGCATAGTCATAAGTGTGGTACGTTTAATGACATTCAATTTCTTTGTATAAAGGGGTTCATAGTGGAATGATCATTACCTGCATGTGACTTGACTGTTATATTATGCTATTATTAATTTTAATTCAGCACAAGTTCAAATAAAGTAGGGCCACCTTATTTATAGAATTGTTTTTCATTGAGAAATCGATGAATCTTCATAAGCTGTTTAATTTAACAATCATTGTTGACATTGTAGATTAGAGAAAATCTGTTTTGCCTTTTAACAATATTATCTATTAATAGTTCATAATGTAACAAAAAGCTGTTTTCTTTTGTTAAATATATACCTAATGCAGCAATCATGGTTACAGAATATCAGAAAGACCGAGGATCAAATTGGTGTAATATTTCGTCAATTGTGCAACAGTCTTCACAAAGACCCTTTGCTGTTGATCATTGTAACTTTTGAAACAAATATAAGCATATCATAGCTGTAAAATACAATTTTGACAAATAAAAGCTCTACAATCATTACAAAACTATTCTTTCATTCTCTCATACGATGCATTTTGAATATGGAGGTACGTTTGATTTTTTAATAATCAGAAGATAGCGTCATTTTGTTTCATTCTATGCCGCTGACGTGAAATATGACTTTCGTTGCAGATGTGCCTGGATATGAGTTGCGGGTCGCCGAGTGTCCCCAGCCCCATCCCGCCGCGAAGCCCCACGGCGATGCCGATCTGGTCGCCGCTGCTGGCGCTGCAGGCGTGCCGGCTGCGCAGGTACCTCAGCGACGACTGCATGACTTACCAAAACAGACATCTGCTGCACTCGGAGAGGCGACGCTGCGGCGTGTGTCTCGCCTCGTTCCCCTCGTCGTGGCTCCTGGAGCGCCACGCCGCCCTGCAGCACGCCTCGCAGGCCGCCTGCGACGACAAACCCTTCGTCTGCGAACAATGCGGGCAAAGCTACAGATACAGGTCAGCTTACGTCAAACATCGAGAGCAAAATCATCGCGCGAGGCTCCCGGCCGACAAACTGTTCACTTGCGACGTATGCGGCATGCAGTTCCGGTACCTCAAATCGTTCAAAAAGCATCGCTTGAACCACACCTTGGAACGGCTCCATACGAAAAACACTGATCCTACTGACAGTATCGATCAGGTTTCAAGTACGAACGAGGCTTTATTGGGTCGGTGCGGAGAAATGGACCTTTCTATCAAAAAGAAAAGCAGGGTTGAAAGCACTAAAAGCCCTCCGATTGAAGTTCACGACGAACAGGATAGCACTGTAGACTCGAACGGCCCCTCCGACTCTATAGTAACGGTAGACGATTCGACGGACTGTAGAAACTCGAGTGCCGAGAGCGAGAGCAAACGGGAAGACACTCCATCGGAGGACAGAAGACGCGCGCCAGTGTCTTTCGCAAGTGTGAGTTCAATCGCAGATAGTTCTGAGAGCGAGTCCCGCGTTGACAGCAAAAATGACAGTGCGAGCTCGCATTCCGGTATCTTGGGGTTCCTGCAAAACGACGATAGGCAAAGAGATAGGGAGCGAAGATTCGCATGTCCGTTTTGCGGGAAATGCGTAAGGTCCAAAGAGAATTTAAAGTTACACGTGAGGAAGCACACCGGGGAGCGTCCGTTCGTGTGCCTGTTCTGCGGACGCGCGTTCGGGGGCAAGAGCGACCTGACGCGGCACCTGCGCATCCACACGGGCGAGCGGCCCTACCACTGCGAGGCGTGCGGCAAGTGCTTCGCGCGCGCCGACTACCTGTCCAAGCACCTCACCACGCACGTGCACAACGCGCGCTGACCCGCCCACGCCCGCGCCGTCCTCCCTTCAATATTCCCATACCTCTATATTTACTGACCGAATCATGTTCAAACATTAAATCGGAATATTTTTAATACATTTTTAACTTTTACACGAATGATATAAGCAGGTTTTATTAGAAGCTCACAGGACTATTATTATTTTGGAGTTGTTTATGAATATTAGGTAGTTAATTCGATACTTTTTGATATTTTTCTAATAAGTGCATCTTGATACGTTAAAGATGGAAGGGACCGGATTTCTAAATGTGCATTAAAATCAAGGATTCTTGTTAAGAAAACGGAGCACCCTTAACTTACAAGTTACCTCTTAACTTAATAAGTTGTTCTGCGTTATTTCTGAATGACTCGAAGATGGTGATGATATTACTTTTATGAGGTGAACTCACAGACAAAATAAGTCGACGCCGCAAGTGCTTATATTAAATATTTCGCTCAGTCGCGTTCCAAACGTTCCAAACCTAGACCTTCGTTCAAAACGTTAAAATAAAAATAAAGAAATTCTTCAAGGGTAATAAAGTGAAAAGAGATATTTCGTTTAGTCGGTAAGTAAATTTTAAAACGAGTACTTTTTTCATTTGTAACGCAGTCGTCGTGCCATTTCTTTAAAATAATTTGTATGAGAGTGTATATCACAAAATACATTATTTTGCGACTTCTACTATATGCGTTACAAGTAACATTTTTGTTCATACTCTATAAATAGCGAGATATGTACGATACTTTCGTAAGCTCTGAAGTTTTTCGGTACATCCGCTTTTATGATTCCTTTGTTGACTTTAACAAATAGTGCTGCGATGTCCTATGCCAGATCCATATGCAACTCGATTGTGATCGATTCCGAAAACAGAGGAATGATAATTTTGTGTTGAGCGAAATATCTTTTAAATATTAAGTAATTATATTTAAAGTAACTGTATTATTTTTATTACATAAACGTAAAACTTATTTGATTTTTTAAAATGATTTTAAACTTAAATAGAAATGGATTGATGCAACGAGAAATAAAAATTGTTTCCCCACCAAATATAGCAATGTTATTCACATAAAGATATTTTATTTGGATCAGACAAGGAATGACACCAATACAGTACCTATATGCGACCATTCATATATTACAGAAGACAGGTAAAGAAATAATTAGAACATTAATACTCTATATTTAAAAAAAATTATAAAGAAAAATATGTTGTATTATATTGCACAGTAATCTTAATGCTTAATTATATTAATCAGTTAGCAGCTTTACATAATATATCTACATATATCTAAAATATTACAAGGATACCGGATGACTAAAACTGCTTATTCCTTCTTCTCATTTATCTGTGCCCTTTATGATTCCTCACTTTATTAGTCCGAATTGTAATCGATACCAGAATATTTAGCCTTTTGACCGCCAAGAATGTTTGAGAAGTACCACGAATTTCAACTTTAAGTCAAGATATTGAAGGACTTTTTACCCTGTATCCGCTGACGGCTCCAGCCAACTGTGGCGGTCAAAAGGTTAACAAAATTGATCACATAAACGTCAATTCGTCATTATATACTTTTTATTCTTAACCTTTTGGACGCCAAGCATGTCTGAGAAGTAACACGAATTTCAACTTTAAGTCATGGTTATGAAGGTCTTTTTTGCCTGTCACGCATAGTCGACAACGGCGGCCAAAAGTTTAAAACTAATATTACACACGTTAATAAAATAAAAGTAAACTTTCTTGGAAGTGCAGAACGTAGCAAAAGTAGGCTCCATACGCACGTCCGCCCGCCGGAAACGCCAGCAGCGTAATGGGCGCCAGATCGATTCAAAGCGGCCGTCGGTAGTGTTTCCTATAATTTAATTGCTCTCGAGATGTCATACTTGCGGTTCTATTTATTTAATGTCTGTGAGTGAACTCATTTAATGCCATAAAATCCTTTTTTGAAAATGCGCTATTTAAAATTGTAAAACTTATATTGTCGTGGGGTCTCCGAATTGGTCTTTGTAAGTGTCAACGGACATTAACCAAAAGGTGGCGGGTTGCAATTACAACCAGAGGAGATAATATATATACTTACTCATATATATTACATTTGGAAATTATTTGTGGATGTGACGGAATTTAGCAGTCCGCTGTTATGATGCTTATCAGAGACCAGTTACAGCCAAAGGAGCAACTGCAAGCACAGGGCTCATCGATCTATAATAATAATCCGTTAAAGAGCGATTAATTCTTCCATACAATACAATTGGGTAACAATGTTATTAGATGAATACGTAATTACCTATTATTTTAATCACTGTGTCGCCGATTTTGTTGATGTACGTTAAGTGCTTCAAATAGTTTCTTTTGCCATATTTTTATATGTCACCGTAATTTAAGATCAATAAAACTCATTCCATTGAAGAGTAACTAGAGAATTGGTATTCGTGACGGTAGGTAGGTACGTAAGTAGGAGAATGCAAAAGCTGTGATTTGTATGATTAAGACCAGTCAACCAGTTAAGGACATCGAAACATTTTGGATAACTTATTGATATAAATAAGGCGAGTAATTTAAAACCGCTATAAAATAATTAAAAATAGGTTTAAGAAATCTCTCTGTGCCAAAACATTTACCTCATACAAATAAACAGTGAAGTAGATAAATGAATTTTCAACCGTCGTTGTCCGAGTCCTGTCTACATTAATGAAAACGCGTGTTTAGGAAATCATATTTCTGTTAATGTAGATTCGCCTGGACAGCTATTGTTAGATTTTGTTTTATAGATATGTACAATTTATACAGTGAGTTCAAATTTGTAACATTTTTTATTTAGTACGTTAAATAAATCAACTTTTTCGTCCAGTCGAACCGAGGTGCTCCTACATTAGGTATGGAGCAGGCGACTCTAAATAAGTTAAGTTACAGCGTTTTAGTACAAAAATACTGGTCTGCATCGTTCTGTACAATTTTTACGATAACAACAAAACAGTATCTTGATATTTATCACCCTAAGCCAAAACGAACTGCTGCGTATTTTTCTGTGGCAATACATTTTTATAGGAACTTGTGTGATTGTTTTGTGTTGTGCTGAATGCCACATTATACCTGTTAACTCTTATTACTCAACTGCAATTAGAATACGATTCGAAAGTACCGTTAGCACAAAAGTATTTATAATTAATAAATATAATCATAACTCAATCTATGATGTCAATCTATGACCGGCGGATGATGTTGTTAAGAGAGAGGAGAGGGAAGAAAAGTAAAAGTCATATTTGTTTCAAAAATAATGTACCTTTTTTATTAGACGACACAATGCATGTCATTTCATGTGATGTTTTTCTTTGACTTTTCTTAAATTTCGAATATAATTTTGCTACCGAGTGACACATACTATTTTTCACACCTAGGTACTATGAAGAAATTAAAAAAAGATGCTGTTAAAATTACTTAAAAAGTTTTAAGAAATTTTCTTAATTATTATTACTATTTTTTTAATATTACATGTAGATTACATAAATACGAGTAAAATTAATAGAAAATTAAGAAAAGTCAAAGAACAACATCACATGAAATGACATGCATTGTGTCGTCTAATAAAAAAGAACATTATTTTTGAAACAAATATGACTTTTACTTTTCTTCCCTTTCCAGAGGGAGGAAAAGTGTTTTACTAATTAGACTAGTCGCTAAATAGACGACTGGCTACTTAGTCCAGTTGCTACTTAGGCGAGTTGCTACTTAGTCAAGCTGCTAATTAGGCCAGTTGCTGCTCAAAAATTTTTTTATTGTAATTTTTAGACCAGCAGATATTTAGACCAAATGTGACATAGACGAGTTGCTAATTAGACCCCAGGATCCTATCCCTTTTCATTTATCTGCACACTCTACCATTGAATTGACAATGTCATTTCATGTATTAATTCAAAAACGACAGATATACGAATCCTATTCTAATCGCGGTTTGATAATAACTGCTGCCAAAGTACCTACTTCCTTAAATAAATACTGAGGTAGAAAACTTCCTTTGCGCAGACCAAAGAAAATGGACGGAACATGAGCGGTTTGTTGTCCATCTGAGACTACTACTTTTAGACGCCGAAAGAGAGAGTTTCTATAAAGACATATTTTACTAGATTACAACTTCACAAGTGTCAATTATGTACATGATATAGATTAAGTGACCGACATTTGAAACTAAGTAATTTTATTAATTGCGATTTGCGGGCCAGTATTTTTCCAGATAATAGAAGTAGTCAAATAGCTTTGAAGATGTACATTTTATAAAGATTTTTAATGTTGATTATAGCCAATGCAACGAAGTTTCATAATATGAAAAGGGATTAGTATAATTTAACGATAACACCATGAAGCCAAGTAATGATTTTCATAAAGTTGTATTTTATAATTAGCTTTTGTTTCCTATGAAATATTACAGTTGAATAAAAAATGTGCTGTTAAGATATATTTATTTAAGTTTGCCAGAGGGATTTAATAAGTAATATTAGGTAGTCGACTTTTAAGTATAAACGAGAAGCAATACTCTGAATTTTTATTTTTACTACTATTTAAATACTCATTACATTTTTGCAGATATAATGGTGTTAACTGGTCAATATAAAAAATAGCTGTTATTAGTAAGTTGGTGACGAGTGTGAAACGTTATAAACCCAAACCACATATTCTAGATTAACCAAACTTTTTTCTTGAACAACTGACTTTTGCATTCCGACCTGTTTATTTTGTCATTTTGTTTCGACGCCACCGTTCGCATGAAACATGTATTTCGCATGTTTCACTGGAACGTTAGGCCTACCTGGGTCATGACAAGTATCATTATACTTATCCTGGGTCCTGTTCCATCCTATCCTAGGCGACTTGACCAACACCTTTTAAATAGGCGAGACGTATTCAGGTGACAAATAAGCAAACATACCCAAATTCTTCCATATAGTTATTTATTGAATGAAAAGTTTTTGAATCGTTAGAGATTTTTACGTTTTTAATCTAGTCCTCGATATTGATCAGTTTTCTTATTGTTTCTGAAAAATTATGACGAGTTTTTAACAATACAAACAATACCATCGAAATAAACAATGAAATAAAAATGCAAAAATGTGTATAAATATGTAGATATTTGCCATTACGTCAAATTTAAAGTAATAATAAAATATTAATATTCAAAATTGATGTTGACTGTTTTTACAATTATATGATCGGTAGTTACTTGATGTTGTGGTGTAATTAGTGTCTTATAGACTTAAGATCATTCACCACTCAAACTTACTCAAGGAGTTGTCGTATTGCGTCCTGATGCGGAACCCCGATTGTTGCCACTTTTATACATATGTAAGTTAACCGTTTTGATATTAAATAATATTGATAAGCTACGTGTCATCAGGCCAACGCTTCAGTAATTTTGAGTGGTCATTACTTTGAACTCTCTTAGTGTTAACTATTGGTGTGGTTTTCTTTATATTTGTTCATGTAATATAAATATCTCTAATCAAATAATTTAAATCAGATTCTTAATTATACTCAGCACTGCAAAAGATTGTAAATATGCGAGTGCTAACCAGGACAAATGTGATAAATTAGGATGTAAGGGTTTCTTTTAAATTGTAAAGAATTTTTAAACACAAAGTTTTACCACTTTTATTTACAAGATAAATTTGTAACATATCTCATACTTACGTTATTTTAAAAGGGGATATTTTGTAGTTTCAGAATAATCTCATTGCAGAGTTTGCCGTTGACTGTGAACTGAATGGGCATTAAGTATTTATTTATTATTGAATTCATACATTGTTGAGGATTTCTAGCTGGAACTTTTGCTCCTACCAAAGTCTGAAGCTATAATAAGGCCTGGTCTCGAAAGTCGGTTGTACAATAAAAGCTACGACGCACAAAATTACCACTGTAAATCGTTATAATCTCCGTCCAATCGAAATATTTATGAGTGAATCTTTTTCAGAATATGCAGCGCAACTGTCCTAATAAATTGATTTAGCTTTGAATTGTAAAAACTGGTTTAAATGTCAGGCCTGTTCTCGGATAGTACTGTGTATATGAGTTATAACTTTGTATCTGCATTCATCAAATGAGACGCTTCCGGATTGGGTTCTTTCTGTTTAGAGTTTATTATCTATAGGTCGTAATTGCGTAAATAGCGAGATGCGGTGATTGCTATGATTGTGATATTAATTTAAGTCGCCGCAACTGCGAGCGAGGTTGTGGCGCCTCCAGCGTACGCGAGCCAACGAAGACCGAATCTAGACTGATTTTTGGATAGAAGTAAAGTAGGCCAGAAGTTTCGCAGTCAATAAAATATACTATATTCAAATAAAGGTTGATTTTAAAAGTTTTAAAAACCAAATAATGCAATAGTTCATGACGTCAAAAACAATAAGAGAGTTTATTTAATTTGTAACAACATATACAGAATTTTTTATATACCAATCTTAAATAATTTTTCAGATGTATTGATTTTTATACGTCTCAATATACAACAATGAATAGAGGTAAGTGTAGATATCGTAGATGGGTCTATTAACCGCGTGGTGCTACAATGTGTAATGATATGTGATAGAAACTGTTCTACAGAGACATTTTATTTATGAATCTTCCATAGGTAATTAAATATAAACAATTACATAAAATACTGAACACTACAATTGCAGCAATAATTTTGTTTAGGTGTTATTGCGTAAGGATTTATTTTGATCCAGTATTTTGAAAAGTATCTTGTGTCTCTAAGAACCAAAGTATCCAATAATGTAAGAATGTGTGTTTGTTGAATTGTGGTTAGCCGTTCCGGTAGAAAAAATGGGCAAAGCAATTTGGTCGCCCTGCCCTATGAAGATTGATGTCGGGCGCGGTGAGCCCGGCAGAGTATTGTTTCGAATTATTTCCGCGTTCGCGATAGCTGCGAACATATAATGTGGTGGTATAGAGCAGAAATGCTTGATAAGTAGTTAGTAAATTTTCAATAGGATCCTTTTGTCAATAATCTATCTATTGAAGCTCATAGCTCTTAGAAAGTGTGTTAAAATTGTTTTATGGCTTTTTTTACAAATAACTATGGGATGTTTATATCTTATGAACCAACTTTTATGTATTAATTTCATTTTGTTAACGAGAATCTAACAGAATCAAAAAGAACTTGAATTAAATGTATGATTATTTATTATTTATTTGCATGTTCAACGACTAACTGAAGATGTTTCTAATCACTTGATGATTTATTAACTTAAGATCTAAGATATAAATTTACTGTATTTCCGTTTTTAATAGTTTCTAGTTGGTACTTGCTGTTATGTAAAATAATATATTTTAATTTTTTAATTTAAACTTGTCAATTTTCAGATATTATTATATTGTTATACTTACAGAAGGTGTCATGTTTTTATAATTTTAAGATGATGGATATATAAACCAACTTTGTTCAGGTAATTTTGTTTTAAACAATTACAAACACTAAAATAGTCCAATTTATTTAAGTATCTTGTCCATTGTCCAAATTTACTTAGGCATAGTTCCATATTTTGGATGTGTATTATATCTACGATCTAAATTAAAAGCTATTGTGTATATTATTTCAATCAATATCGATGTGCAAAATTATAGTAAATGTCTTGGATCTCTAAAAATAAGAAAAAAAGACAAAAATACTTTATTAAATTTCTAAATGTGCAATAAATGTGTGTTGTAGTGTTACCATTAGGCGTAAAATTTCGAGCGACAAAAACACGTTTACTAAATATGCGAATATAGTAATCGTTGACAATTTGTGCGTTTGACATGTAATTGATCTCATTATTATATCGGTAAATGTGTTTTTGTAGCACAATTAATTGAATATTTGGCACTTTAAAAAAGGCACATTTTCCTAAAGTAATTTGAAAAATGGTTTGATAACGTGTTGAAAATGGATTTGTTGGTAATTAATTTCATAATGAAATATATTTGTTTCATTGATCGTTTTGTCTTTTATTTACTGATACATAAATACTGAATATCGTCTGCCTTTAGTGGGGTCACAGTCACTAAGTATGTGAACCTTTTGAACGCCACGACGACGTCTACGACGGCTGTAGCCGACGCAAATGTATGGAAAACGGTTATCGTGGCATCAGGGCATGGAAAACTGCCGACGGCCACAGCCAACTGTGGCGGACAAAGGGTTAACCTATTGTGTTGTCGTTACCTCGGTTAGGTACCGTTACTAAAAAAAAATCTAAATTATTTCATGGCGTAAAAGGTTAAAATTGAAAAACAGTTAGGTATATTAAAAGTAGGAAAATCTTTGGATTTTGGGGTATCTATTTTATTCTTATTTATGGAATGAGGTTTGAAACGAATCTTTTTGAAGAACAAACGCAATTTGTTACTTTAAAAAAATATGTACCTACGCCTCGAATTGAGAACCCCCTCCTTCGGATTTTTTGAAGTCGGTTAAAAAGTAAGTACTTCCCAAAATTGGATTGACATTATAAAATCAAGAAGATGTATTTTTTCCGAATAGAAAATCAAAATTGCATAAGTTTAGTATTTTTCCTATTTGTAACTTAATACTCGTAATGGCCATAGGGACATTTTATGTTGGGAATTTGAATTTTATTCGATGACATATTAAATATAACCGAATGAAACCAAGCTTGAAGATGATCAGAAACTTACAAAAATACACTCTACGTCAAAAATATCTACACATTTTACTATCACTGTCGCTCCAAGTGGACGATTTATGTATGTTATGTTCGTTTAAGAATAACATTTTATTTCAGTTCCATATGTGGCCCCTACGTTACAGTCCCTACCTTACAGTCTAAAATGCATAAGTATTATAATCTATTTAACATAAACTTTTGAACGCCACGGCTAACGGCGAAAAAGCGTGCCACGAGCGCTCGACGACAGCTGTAGCCGACACAAATGTATGGAAAACGGCATATCGTGGCATCAGGGGCACGGAACTCTGCTGGTGGGCTACAGCCGACTGGGGCGTTCAAAAGGTTAAGAAACGAATAAAAATTATGTTGGCAATGCAATTGGCGTGGCCTGTTTGAAAGTTAGGTTCTTTCGTACTGAAATGTGTAAGTAGATATTCAGATACCGATTATGGACCTAGCTTGAAACTTGTTAGTCCGATGAAGAAAGTTTACACTACTGAAATAGCCGTTACGTAACTTAATGTTATTAAATATCAAAGTCTCGCATTAAACTATCGATTGCCGTAAAATAATAGTAACAAATCGTGTATACAATTTCTCATTGTCATCGGTCGTTGAAAGAGCACGCCTCCCACCACCCTATCGAAATTATTGATACACCCTTGACCTAGTTCAAGTTGAGCTCATTTATGACCGTTACGGAAAAATGGATAGAAGTGAATTATTCAAATGTATAATCATAATAAGTTTTTACTGAGAGAATCGGAACTGTCCGAATTCTCCGGATTTTATACTTTCTCTAGTGGACATAGAGTTATGAGTGCTGATGCTTCTGTGATGGGAGAAGGGAGCTACCTAATTCTGTATTCATGCTTAATAAAGGATGTCAACAAGACTTTAGTAGAGAAATTCTTAAGTATTTGCCTTCCAAGTTGTCGTATAGATACAATGGCATTTAGTGATATATACAACCGACGTTCTGTTTGAAGGGATGTAAGGTGAGATACGTAAATTCTGGTTTTTTAATTCGGTGAAGTAAAATGACGTTAAGATTGTTGCCAGTTTTTGTCTTTATTTATATAGGGTTGTATCAAAATCAGTATTAATAGATAATTTTACAATGACATTATTTTGAAACCTAATAAAATTTACAAACATGTAGAACGTCGATCAGACTAAATAAATCGATAGGATAATTAACTACGCATAAATAATGATATATAGATTGTGATACGTCGTTCAGCGGTCATGTGGTACCACAGAACAATAGTGCGGAGCATTTAATTGTCTATTACTAGGACGGAGTTGTCCTTTAATTTTAGCAAAATTCCCCTCAATTCAAAGAAAACTTTGTACAACACGTTTATAAAATAAATGAGAAATGTTTACGATTCAAATAACCGTTAGCGAAAGTATGTTGTTTGAGCTGGTATTATTATTTTAATTTCTACCGTCATTTTACTCCACCAAATTAAATAAAAAACCGGTCAAGAGCGAGTCTGACTCGTGCACCGAGGGTCCCGTACTTAACTGTGAGAAACAGACGGAACACTAAAAATGAAAAAATAAGTCTTTTAATAATAACCATTTAAAACCCATCTATGAAATGAAACAAGAAATAACTTTCGAAAGCTCTTATCTTTATGTATGTTGCAAATGAATGTATTGCCCCATGTTTAAAATTCATTTATTTACTTTACAACTCAATCGGTCCAGTAGTTTTGGAGAAAATTGGCTGTGACTGACGGAGAGACTGACAGACAGACAGACAGACACACGAGTGATCCTATAAGGGTTCCGTTTTTTCCTTTTGAGGTACGTAACCCTAAAAATTAATTATAAACGATTTATAGCGGCTATATCTTTGAACTAAGTATCTAAAGTCCTTTAATAAATTAGCAACAAAGTGATTGATTGAATGAAGCTGAGAGAGTCAAACGCTTTTTGCTTACGCTTTGGTATTATTCCGATTTCTAAGTAGATACTTAGAAATCGGAATAATTAGTGTTGCTTGTTTTAATAACTCGTTTCTACGAAATTCCAGTGTTTTTTGTATATTTTTTCGACTTGCAATAAGTAATTTCCCTGGACGCTGTGTCAAAGAGAATCATTCAACAAATAAACTCGCGTGGAGAGGGTTCCGTTCCGAACATGTTTATCTGAAATTTACTAGGTTACCTTAAATACCTTCTTATGAGTTTTCCTGTAATTTATAGGCAAATATCTATTTTCTGTATTTTTTTCAAAATTTTAGCCCCAGTAGTTTTGGAAATAAGGGGGGGGGAATGCTAATTTTTCGCCTATTTTCCTGAATAACTTCTAAACTATTTTAGTTAAAATTCAAAAAAAAATATATTTAAGATCCTCACAATAAGCCCTTTCATTTGATATGTCACACGATATAGGTGGCATAACTTTTTTTTTTAATTTTCTAGTTTACCCCCAAAAAGTGGCCCCTATGTTTAAAATTCATATATTTATGTCACGCGTCCGTGTTGCGGTCACCAACTTACATATGAATACCAAATTTCAATTCAATCGGTCCAGTAGTTTCGGAGCAAATTGGCTGTGACAGACGGACAGACAGACAGACAGACGGACAGACAGACAGACAGACAGACAGACACACGAGTGATCCTATAAGGGTTCCTTTTTTCTTTTTGAGGTACGGAACCCTAAAAAATACAATAAACAACGGAAGACCAGCAATCGAGAGAATTCTTTGAAATTTCGACCCAAATTTTGTTATTATTTGAGAAACATTTTGCCGTCGTCCGGAAGGCAGGGAATCAAGTTAGCATATACTTCCAGCCGCATTATCTGGCCCGCTTTGTCCGTCCGTTCATCATCCCGCAATATGCCATACATTTTGCGCTCAATTTTGCCTCCGAGTTTATTTGCCTCGTTAGTTTGTTGTTATAGTAGCTTACCTAGGTACTGGAGTTATACAAGAAAATGAAATGGCAATTTAGATAGCTACTGAAGTTTATAAATGCTTAATACCTACTTAGGTAAGTTCTGCAGTAGGTACCTAATTATAAACACAATCATTGTTTTTTGTGTGAGTTCAGGGGACTGACTGACACTTCATTCATGAACTCGCCGGCGAGCCTTAATTGACCCGTCAGTGCATATAAACTACACGTTCGAGCGTGTCTTAGACCTTGGCCGTATTTCAATGCAAGCGGCCACGGTTGTAGGGTAGGCACCTTTTTCTACTCCGCATACTGCCTACGAGGGTGTGATTCCTTAACGCGTGCAGCAGCTAGGCCTCTATTCGGGAACGTCCAAGCGATATTGTAGCGACGCGCGAGCGAGAGAGACGATGCGTAAGAGCGGGATGCGAGTCTCGCTCGCGTGTCGCTGCAATATCGCTTGGACGTTCCCGAATAGAGGCGCTGATCAGGGATGTGATTCTCTAACATGCGCAACAGCTGATTAGCGGATAGACGAACCTATTAATTTAGACTGTAAGGATAAAGTATTTCGGTCCAAATTTGAATGTGTCCTTCATCGGTGATCAGCTGCTGCGCACGTTATAGAATTACATGGCTGATCAGCGGATAAACGAAACGATTAATTTAGACTATAAGAAAATAGTCATTCGGTCTAAAATTGAATATGCACCTCATCGCTGATCAGCCGCTGCGCACGTTGAAGAATCACAAGGCTGGTCAATTTATGATTGTCGGACGAATATGAGAAACGAAATGAGCTACGAGATTTGTGAGAGAATAACAAAACTGAGGGTATCGGTATCGTTAACCTTTTGAACGCCACGGCTACCGGCGAAAAAGCGTGCCACAGGCGCTCATGACGGCTGTAGCCGACGCAAATGTATGGAAAACGGCATATTGTGGCATCAGGGGCATGGAAATCTGCTATCGGCTACAGCCGACTGGGGCGTTCAAAAGGTTAAAACAAATAAAGCCCGAGAAGTTTTGTAGATTACCGGGTTATCTAATTTTAACCTGCTTGTTTATGACATTAGAGTTCAAGGAATATTAATTCATCTTAGTAATTACAATAAAATAAAAGAGTATTCTGTTTTTATTTATTGTTGTTACTGGATAGAAAAACGTGTTAATACATATATTATTATAATTTAATTATACCTACTTACCTATGTTTGTTACTTCTCCACGCTTAAACCGCTTAACGGATTTGATTGAGACTTGGAATGGAGATAGGATCCCCTGTTCCATCTATCCCTACCGCCATATCCCCCCTAACAGTGTCTACATCTCCATTTAACCTAGATTAATCGATTTAGATGTTTCTTTGTTTCAATTTTTTTATTTTTTTATTATTATGACCCTTAGAGACTTTATACATCTCTAAGTTACTTAACTTGTCCAGACGCGGAGACTTTACATCTCCCTTATTAGTAATTTATCAGTATTAATTTGTACCCATTAGGTTTTTATATTGCACATTTTGTGTTAGTTTCTAGATAAAACTGTATTGCCAAAATTGAAAAAAGACCTACTGCTGAGTTTCTTGCGGCGTTTCTTCTCAGCAGATGTCACCTTTCGAAGCGCTGGTAGATTCAGACATGTAAAAGAGCCCAGGTGGCCTACTTGCAAAATAAATATTTTCATTTTCATTTTCATTTTCATTTTCAATAGAGATATCTGGAATACTTTTCCATTCTTCTCCACCGGTAGGCATATTATTCCATATATCCCTACGATAATCCACTGCGGCAGGGACTTGTGGAAATTTTTCCATCTATCCATACCAGCTTGCCCCCTGTTGGGGATAAGTGGAACTTATTCCACCTATCCATATTAGCTTGCCCTTTGGTAGGGATAGCTGGAATTTATTCCACCTATCCATACTAGTTTGCCCCATGGTTGGAATAGATGGAACTTGTTCTGCATAGCCTAACCAGCTTGTCCCCGGGTGGAGATAGATGGAATTTATTCCACATAGCCGTACTAGCTTATTCACTTGGTGGGGATAGATGGAACTTGTTCCACCTATCCATACTAGCTTGTTCTCTTGGAAGAGACACAAGGATTTTTTTCCATATTATCCTTACAAGCTAAATTAAAAATATTTTTGGTTTTGTTTCTGTTCTTTCATTTAAAACCGTTCTGAAAACGCGAGTCGGCTGGAAGTCGGTTTGGATGTTTGGAAAAAACCAACAAGTTCCTACTAAGAGAACAAGCTAGTAGGGCTATGTGGAACAGGTTCCATCTATCCCCACCAAGTGAATAAGCTAATAGGGCTATGTGGAATAAATTCCATCTATCTCCACCCGGGGACAAGCTAGTTAGGCTATGCAGAACAAGTTCCATCTATTCCAACCATGGGGCAAACTAGTATGGATAGGTGGAATAAATTCCAGCTATCCCTACCAAAGGGCAAGCTAGTATGGATAGGTGGAATAAGTTCCACTTATCCCCACCAGGGGGCAAGCTAGTATGGATCGTTGGAAAATATTCCACTTGTCCCTACTCACTGGGGGCTAGGGTGGACAAATGGATATATTATTTCCATGTATCCCTACCGGTGGAGAAAAATGGAAAGTATTCCATTTATCTCTATTAGGGGGGATATTACTTTAACTAAAAATAGAAACTTAAAGAAAATATGTTATTAGTCACTAGTTCTTCACTTTCGTTTTGTTATAAATGTCTCAAACTTAGCTGTTAAGCTGGGCAAGGAGGAGCGATTTCTCCTGACACAGGTAAATATTTTACCTACTAGGAGATCTCAACCCACTCAATCGATGTACCGAAATAACGAAATAAAATATTTTCATTTTCATTCATTCATTTTCATATGGCGGTAGGGATAGATGGAACAGGGGGATAGGGTTTAGGAATTTAAGTTCCCGAGGGAATAACTTTAACCGAATTCCACAGGAACAAAATCGTGGGTAGAGGCTAGTTACCTATCAACATGAACATTCGCGCATGTGTCCTGCGGCCCTAGCAAGGTTGACACTAGGATAAGTTAAACCGTCTCTCTCACACTAGTGCCGACGAGAGAGGCATAAACGGGTTTAACTCATCCCCGTGTCTGGCATGAGGGCCGCTACTATGTGATGTTATAAATTGATCTGCGCAATCCTAGGTAGGTATTATGCGAGGTACCAACTTTCGTGGCCGGCTACGCCTAAATACGACCAAAGTTGAAGATACGCACAAACATGCTGTTTATACTGACTTATGGGTCAAGTTAGGCTCGCCGATGAGTCCATGAACGAAGTTTTATTTAAGAGAATTACACCCCTGTTGCTTCCATATCCTTTTAGCTACCTAAGATGCTTAATAAGAGGGCTTTTCTGAACTCCCAGTATTAAAGGGGTGAAACGGGGCTCAATGTTTATAAGAATAAGATTTGTTTGTAAGTGTGGAAGCCGTTGATTCTAAATTTAGATTGTTCTTTTAGAAAACAATTTAAATTTAGAACCAAAATTTCTGCTACCTTTTAGTACAGTGGGGACAATTCGATAGTGTTCGTTAAATTTAAAAGTCGCTAAACTTGAAATAAGAAACATCAAACTCGATTTTGACATTCTTTAAATTTAGGTGACAGCTTTCGAATTGGATGCAGATCTACTACAGCCATGTGATTCTTTAACCTTTTGACCGCCATGCATGAGAACGATCCATAAGAATTATGAACGGCTTACACAGGTTTGAATCTGCAAGGAAATATTTTAAGAAAGATGGCATAATGACGGTTATCTCAATGTTTATATTTAATAGTTTAGTAGAAATACATACTCAGAAAAGTGATTTAAAAGAAAAGAAAGATATTCATAGCTACAATACAAGAAATAAACATAAATTATGTACAAGTAAGACTAAAACAAAAAAGTATTACAAACAAGGAATTCCTATTAAAATAACAATGTACAACTTATTACCATATAAACTTACTTCTTTACCACTTATTGATTTCAAGAAAAAAATAAACAATTTTTCCAACAAAATCTATTGTACTCAATCAATGAATATATAGATTTACTTAAAATTAGGCTACATTGTAATTAACTTATGTATGAATTATTAATGAATAAGATAAATGTTACTTATGACTTGCTAAATGTAATGTACTGTTACCTGGCCAATAAATAATCTAATCTAATCTAATCATGTCTGAGAAGTAACACGAATTTCAACTTAACATCAAACTTATGAAGGGCTTGTTTACCCTGTATACCCAGACGGATGTATATCCATCGTTGGCGTTGAAAAGGTTAACTTGCACAGCGGCTGATCAGCGATGAAGGACACATTTCAACTTGGACCGAATGAGATCGTTCTTAGAATTTAAATTAATAGTTTCGTTTATCCGCTGATTACGCAGCGCACCACAGAGCCTACATATCGCACCCCCAGTACAACACTGCACTATGTCGAAAAATTTCAAAATCAACTTATTAATATGGTTGAATAGCCAAAAATTCGCCGCACATACCACGAAGACCGGCGTATTTCAACTTACAAAAATGTCCAAAAGATGGCGCGCTAACTCTCTATTGGTGACGACGTGCTGCCAGAGTCGGTACCGCGAATCCAATCCATCGGCACAAAGCATTCCAAAGAAATAGATACCTAATAGGTAGGTAATCACCGACCGCGTTAAGTCCGACCACAGTCTAACCTTTACATACAATATACCTTCATACAGGCAGGTTAAACGCTCATTATTTCATCAGTTCAGTCCGTCAGTCTGTTCAGAATTACCGGAAAATGACCGTCGATGGTCACAAAACATTACCCTCGTGGCGCAGACGGCAAAAAAACGAACTCAACTAACTTAGTTATCTGAATACTGTTTGGTGTGCAGCTATTTACGAGAGTGTAGGTCGAATAAGTTTAGACAAATATTTATAGCTTATTTTAGCCATGATTACTTAGTCATGTCGTTAAAAAATCTATACGACTGTACCTGTATTGAACACATTTGCCGCCGCACCTTTTTCCCGAGACTTCGCCAGTTGCCATGTCAAATAACTAGGCGAGACTACCCATATGTGCTGCAGGCATAAATGTTTCAAGGCACTGGGTGAAATACCAGAAACACGGCCTTAGCCACTGCGAGGCTCCCGGGCGGGTAAATCTTTGTGGAATTAGTTTTAATGATGATGCTACTGATATCAGCGTGATAACTGCCACGCAGGAGAGCGCGAGTGGCATGACGTGAGTTTTATAATGCGCGGCGTAAGGCGCGACACTCAACATTAGTAATATTATCTAGTATCTAATATTTTTCTACTTGAGTCGTTGCGCGAGTGCGCGAGGGCCCTGCAAGAGCGAGTCGCCCGGCAGTTGCCCTGCTCGCCACCCCCAAAGGCCGCCCCTGACCAGAAAACGCATATCTGCGTTGCTGGCAGTGAATGCTTTCATAAGCTCGCAAAGCAATGCCTTTTAACCGCCGACAGAGCCTGATATTATTCCAAAGGCATTTCACGATTAGCCCGACAACCTTGAATTTAAATTACTAGGCAAGCGGAGTGACCTACTTGAAACTTCCTATTTTAAAATGGATTGTTTTATTTTCTTTAACTTCTTACCGTTGAAGGTCACTTGAAACCGAGGCCTCGCGAGTTTCAGCAAACATTTTAGTTTGCCTACTCTGTTCTCAAGTTACGAAGACCTTTTAAGATGCTTTCAAACGGCATCAATAATCCCCAAGTGGTGGCTTCGATATTTATTCTACTGATTTGGGCAAGCTGCCTATCAGCTGGATTGTTAATAAATGAAATGCTTTTTAATGTGAATTACAACTTATTTGCACTTTTTACATTTTCCGGATAGGGGCTACATTTTTAATGTAGTCGATGTGATAGAGGCATGAAAATGTTTAATAAAACATTCTGTAAAGTTTACACTGTGGCTGCGGTCGGCTTTAACTCAATATCGGTGATTTCTCAACAGGTTATGCTAGAACAGGGTACGTATTATGAGCTCTATATTCCAGGCAGTTTCCGCCGTAAAGTGAACTGACTGGAAAATTCGTATAATGAGCGCGATAAAGACGGTCTCTTCAGCGCGCTCATAATATGAATTTCAGTCAGTCATTCAGTCAGTCATTCAGTCAGTCATTAATTAGGTAGGTAGTTGGACCCCGAAGTATTCTGTTTTTTAATTTGTTTAATTTAGAAACCTTCAGCTAGAATGAGCTTAGATTTTTAGAGTTCTGCATTCAAACTAACCTTAGTTTTGCCGTGACCATTTGTATGTCACAGCCATTGTTTCTCGTAGACTTTTAAAGGTACAAAGCTTAAGAGCGCTTACGCACCAAGTCCGATCCGTATCCGACCCGAACCCGTAAAAATACGGATTTAGAAATCTCGGACCGAATTCGGACATTCCTTACGCACTAGTCCGATCTTTTATCCAACTGCCACCTTGAACTAAACTGGATGCCTGCCGCGCCCCCCGTCCACACACCCCGCCGCCCTGCTGCCGCACTGCTCGTACGCAGCTCAGATTGGGTTCGGATATGGTTCGGACGCAGTGCGCAAGCGTTCATACAAATAACACTATGGCTACTTTGATCCGTCAATCATCTTCTCCGGAATGGAGATTCACGGATGACGGAGAGAAATCGAATGACGGAAGCCGGACTTAGTGCGAAACCTAGTATAGAAAAAGTTCTACGACTACTCCGGACCGTATTTTCACGGGTTCGGATCGGATACGGATCGGACGTAGTGCGTAATCGCTGTAAAGGTAGGGACAAACTGAGCCCACGTATGTCACGTATGCAACGCATTATGAAGGCTAGACTCTTGAATTTGCACGCGTACGTTGCGTGTGAACAGTGTGTTTTTAACCTTTTGGCCACCAAGCATGTCTGAGAAGTAACACGAATTTCAAATTTAAGTCAAGGTGAAGAAGGTCTTTTTTACCCTGTATAGCTTGTCACGCATAGTCGACAACGACGGCCAAAAGGTTAAGCATGCAAACTCAAGAGGCTAGACGTAATGAGCTGCATACGTGACGTACGTGGGCTCAGTTGGTTCATACCTTAAATATGGTACTTTTTAAGTTATCTTCGACTATATAAAATAAAATCATAATAAAGCATATTTAGGTTTAGGAAATACTAGCTGTTACCCACAACTTGATCTGCGTGGAAATGTATCTTTAAAATGACGAAGTTCCACTTTACTGACTTATAAAATTTAGATTTTTTCCCTTAATTAACGGGCTGTCATCGGAAACGCACGAACTTGCCTTCTTGAACTGCTTGAAAAAGTAGCGTTCCTTCCCTAGGTCTCAAACTATTTATATACCAAATTTCATCAAGGTTGGCTTGAGTCGTAAATCGCGTAGGTATGTAGGTACATAAAAATACATCAACAGCACAGGAGTAAAGAGGCTCTCCACGCGGCGAACTACTTCCCGTAAATAAAATTTTCAGCCTCTATGTCACCTATAATAGGAGTCGAATTCCTTTAAAAAGTAGCCTATGACGTTTCCCAATGCGCAAACTATCTCCATAACAAATTTCATCAAAATCGGTTCAGTGGTTTAGCCGTGAAAACGTAACTGACACACAGACTGAGTTAAGTTCGCATTGATAAGATTAGTATGGACTGTAAAGACTTCAGTTGTAAAAAGCTTTCCCAAACCATTGTAAACCAATTTGGGTCGCAGCCCTTGCACAAATCGCTCCCGTTATTTATTCACTACAATGTAATCAAGAAAGTTTCCACCGATGCCCCAATTTCGTCGAAAATTCACGAATGAACCGCCGCAACCGCGAATCTGCAATTATTTAATCGTTTTCGAAGTGTTGCTCTACGGAAACTGAGGATTCGTTATATTTTATCGAAAATCGATTATTTAGCCGACAGAGGGTTACCTTACCGCTTTGCAAGGGATGATACTGTTTTGGCGTATGGCGAGCTAGCAATGGACGGCGAACTAAGCATCAGAATCGTTTTATGAGTCACATGTGGTATGGGGACATAGTATGGGGTGCCCGGGCATGATACGAGTCGGGAGGAGTAAATCGTCCAAATCGAGTGCTGCCAGCCTGCTATGCATCATGGGAATTTAGAAAATATTTAAATTTACCTCCCTTTTTTAAATGTACCTATGTAGGTATAGTAAATGTTTTATCAAAGATAAAAATTATCATCCTTATGTCTTATTATATAAATCGAATCGACTTATTTTAACTAGGTACACAAAACAAGACTAATTCCTTAAGATGTTAGTAATTTGAGTGTTATTGAAAAGGTACTTCTTGTGTGAACTAACCCTGTCTTAAGCATATTTTAACCAATCAGAGGTCACTTTTTCCCGGTGCTGGGGAAATGAATTTCCACGCTCGTAACCCTGCGGCGCGGTGGCGGCGCTCAGTATGCTCTCGATCGCCGCGGATGTCGTACGTCTGTTGATACCATAACAACCATTACTAATACAACGCGAGTGCGTGTGTGTGAACAGCTTAGACGTCGTTGTATAACCACAACGAACAGTAGTACTGCCAAGGTCAACTTTCAGCAATTTGACACCTGTTGTGTTTGTGTACTATACGTACGTAGCTTTTATATACTTTGCTACATACCTATATTTATGGGTATGTAGCTTTTACTTGTGATAATTAAGGTAATGTCTACCTTCGACAGAGGTAAGTATATGTGTATGAAGCTGTTTGAATGCCTATGATCTCTTATGTATAATTAATATGGTCAAATATTCAAGCTAGGTGTTAGTTAAAACTGTCAGCCTATATTTTTCAAACTATAAATAAAATAGCATCTTAAATAAATCAACAATTCGGAATTGTACCGTTGAAAGGTAAAAACGAACAAATTTTATCCAAGTCTGTAAGTAATAGTTTTTTTATCTAAATTATTTATTTTATTACACAAAACGAATACAACAGTACATAAACCTTAAATCAAAAATAAATCTAAAATTAAAATTATCTAAAAATTATCTAATGAATTTATATACTACATCGTACCGACCATTATCTTTACAAGGTCAATCGACCGCACTTAATTATAATTAAAATAAATCACTAAAAATATCATTTATTTCACAAATTGGATCCTATATTACATAAGTTTGATTTTACATATTACATTTATTATGTATGGAATATAATAAAAAAACTCATTAAAATCTAACAACTGGCATAGCTTTTATTAAAGTTAATAATTTATCAATTTAACACACCGTTCTCATTACCAGCTCATTAGTTAGGCTTTATTGGATTGCTATTCCGTCAAATCGAGAAGTAAAAAGAGGTACTTATTTTTGAAGTGGCAATTGGCATATCCTGCAATCGTTGGAGCTCCGCAGTCAGAGCGGCGGCGCAACGGCGGAAGCGTCGGATCCATTCAAATAATTCAATTAAATCTCGCGCCGAGCAGAGGGCAGTGGAGCTTCACAGCTGCAAGTCAATAGTGATGCACATTTAACGCCACGGTAAAAAAAACTAGCCTCGTAAGCGTTATTAAACAAAACAATCGCATTGAAAATGGTTGATCAGTTAGGGAGCGAGCTATGAAGCACGACAAACAGACGACGACTTGAAACTTCTAATAAACCTCTCTTGATCTGTGAGAGCTTAAAACACATTCACAATGCTTTATTAGGTAATAAATGTAGTGATAATGCAATAAAAAGGCATAGGTATAATTATAGAGCTCATCGATATACGGTCATAAAAATAAGATCTTATAAAGGTCTTTCCGCAAAGGAAATTTCCAGAAAGCCCTTCATTCGTCGACGAAGATTCGTCTGCCACATAGAAAGACTGTGCACAGCGTTACTTACGCGCTGAGGACCTTACAAAATCGTAACAGTGGATTGAGCTAATATGGCTTCGTCGTAGAGCCAGCTAAAGAATCATATTGCAGGGCCTCTACTGCTAACTGATTTTCTATATCGTCACTAAAATGTCAAAACCACGAATGTGAACGTCAAACACGTACAAAACTCCGACACATTCGCGGTTTTAGCATTGTGGTGACGTTGTCACAGAATACCTAATATCACTTCATACGATGTAGTAATACCTAGTAGTTGTTTTCATTAGAAAATAAACTCAATTTGTGAAAATAGCACTAGGCGTTTTATTTAATACTCAGAACCTCTATCTCATAGCATCTTAAAGTGACATAGACAAACATAGCTTTTTATCTATTCTGACACTTCACTTACGTCTAAAAACTAGTTAAATTATACGTTTGGAAACATCCTCTTTCCTTTTAATTAAAATTCAGTATCATAGTCTCTTAAATAGTGTGGCCTCGTTCTGAGGCGACCACTGCTTCGCACAGGTATAGCAGGACTTGACTCTGGTCTCTCACTCGCTGCATGGGACGTAGGACTTCCGCAAATCGGTATTGACTTCTGAGGAGTGATATGAAAGCCTGAAAAGTCAGAGTGATTAACTGGTACTGGAGCATTCGTTGAGTGGCTTACTGACTGATTCTCACCTTTTCCGGAATATGGCTTAATATGGCATCTAGTCCTTCTATACTTTTTATTTCCCACCAGAACCAGATATGACCTTTTATCCAGTCTATCTACAATAGTACCGCAACTCCATTTCTTATCACTCTCAGGTTTCAGTTGAGTTACTATTTTCTGTCCTATATATAAATCTGGTAGATCCCTACTTCTTTTGTCATAGGCATCCTTGATCTTCTCCTTTCTTTCTTTAATATGAGATGAAACACATGGGGCGACCTGTGGCTTAAGATGCTTCAAAAGACACGGCAGACCAGTTCTGGTTCTTCTGGAAAATAACTTCTGTGAAGGACTTGTATTATCCATCTGAATAGGAATATTGCGATGATGGAGCAGGCAGTACCACAGATCTTGCTTCGTTTCCTGGCTCTGGATCACCAACCTCTTGGCGATCTTAACAGCTGCTTCAGCTTTGCCATTAGACTCGGGGTGGTGAGGTGAAGAAGTTACGTGCTCAAAATTCCATTGTTCTGCAAAGTTTTTAAAATGCTCATTAGCAAAATTAGTTGCATTGTCCGTGCAAACTCTTTGAGGCACTCCATGCCGAGCAAAATTTCTCTTGCATATTGCAATTATTTCTTTCGCAGATAAAGTAGACAACATATCTAATTCAAAGTAGTCAGAATAATGATCCACCATAACAAGATATTTCACGTCGTAAACTGAAAACACATCCATAGAAATGTACTGAAATGGATACAGCGCTACCTCATGACAGATTAAGGGAAGCTTTTGCTGTGAAGGTGAGTGAGTTGCACAGAATAAACAATTCTCAACATATTCCTTTATATCTTCTGACATATGGGGCCAAAAAATGTTCTGTCTTGCCAATCTCAATGTACTATCAACTCCATTGTGACTACTGTGAACCTTCTGCAATATTTCCTTTCTGATGGCCTCCGGAATTACTAGCTGATTATTTCTGAATACCAATCCATCTGCAGTTGACAATTCGTGCTTAAACCTGTAATACATTTTGAGCGCTTCTGGCAAGTTAGAGATGTATTTGGGAAACCCATTAACGATATAGTCAACAAGCAGCATCATGTTTTGATCCTTAATTGTCAATTCTTTGATTCTGTCCAAAAGTTTATCAGCTATTTTTAAATATCTGATGCTAGATATTTTACTTATTATTTTAAATACTTTTCTTTCCTTAATTTTTTCTTCTAAATCAAATGTGTCATCTCTTTCACTTATTGGAGCTCTTGATAACGTATCTGCTACAATATTTTCTCTACCTTGAATAAATTCCAGCTGAACATTATATTTCTGCAATGTTAGTAGCATCATCTGCAGTCTCTTTGGGGCTTCAGTTAACGGTTTCCTAACAATATTAATTAAGGGTCTGTGATCTGTTTTAACAACTATTTTACTGTTACCAGCAACGTATTGATTGAATCGTTTGCAGGCAAATACGACTGCAAGCATTTCTTTTTCTATCTGGGCATATTTTTTTTCTGTGGGAGTCAGACATCTGGATGCAAAGCATATAACTTGTTTGTCCTGGTATAATGCAGCTCCTAGCCCGTACTCACTAGCATCACATTCAATAGTTACTTCCTTGTTAACATCAAAATATTTTAATGTTGGTAAAATGCTGATAATGTTCTTTAAATTATTAAATTCTTTTTCTTCTGCCTCTGACCACACAAATTCTACATCCTTTCTAGTCAGCTTTCTAAGATGAGATGCTTGAGCACTGAGATTATTTATAAATTTACTAAGGTAGCTCACCATGCCAAGGAAACGAAGCACGTCTTTGCCTGAAGTTGGCGTAGGCATATTTCTTATTGCATCAACTTTTGATTCATCCACCTTCAGACCATCATTTGAAAGAACGTGACCATAGAACTTAACAGATGTTTGCAAAAGGTTAACTTTATCTTTATTTAATTTACAATTAACTTCTCGTAGTCTTAGCAATAATTTTTCAAATTTTGCATTATGATCAATGACTGCTTCTTCAATAGTTTCACCCACTCCATAGATCAGTATATCATCTGCTATTATTTCAATGCCTCTTAGATCTTTCAGCAGGCTGGTGAGTTGTTGCTGAAATATCTCTGGAGACGAGCTCAGTCCAAAGGGTAGCCTCAGCCATCTGTAACGACCAAATGGAGTCCAAAATGTGGTCAATTTGCTACTGCTTTCTGATAAACGACATTGCCAAAAGCCTTTCTTTGCATCTACTGTACTAAAAACTTTGGCTTTACTCAGCTCTGGCAACATCTCATCTAAAGTTGTGAACTGGAGATTAGGCCTCTTTAGGGCTTTGTTTAATGGAATGGGATCTAAACATATTCTGAATTTAGAATCTCTGCTGACTATTAAGATGTTGCTTACCCATTCTGTATTTTGAGTTTCTTTCTGAATAATTCCATCCTCTTCTAATTTGTCCAGTTCTACCCGGAGTTTATCTCTAAGGCACACAGGAATGCGTCGGGCTGGTTGAATGCGAGCGGGAACTGTTTCATCAATTTCTAAACTCACTTCTCCTGGCAGATTGCCATAGCCCTCAAATACATCTGTGTAATTTTTCATGATCTTCTCTACTTCAGTGCGATCAATTTCAGACGTCACTGCATCACAATATCGAATGAAACCAAGGGCCACACAAGCTTTTTCTGAAAGCAATGGTTCATGCTGCACATTCACTATATGAAACTTTATATTAAATATGTTCCCTTTATTTAAGCATTTAAAAATTGCTGTTCCATATTGAGTTATCGATGACCCATTGAAACTCTTCAAAGTAATAGGAGTTGGAGCTAGTTTTGACAAATTTTCAGACTTTGTGATTTTTTTGTAATAATCTGCACCCATAACGCACACTTGAGCACCTGTGTCTAAAGTACAGTATACTTTCTTCCATGTGTTCTGTAGGCGAAATAATAGCGGTGCTTCCACATGCCCAGTAGTCTTGTTTGTCCTGACTTCAGCTATAACAGTACTGCCATCTGAAGAATCCTCTACATCATTAATTTCATTTACAGATAGAGACTGCCTCTTCTTGCACACTTTTCTAAAATGATTTCGGCCATTGCACTCCTCACAGCGTTTACCATAAGCGGGGCAAAGATTTTTATCGAAAATATGAGAATCCCCACAGAACTTGCATTTTCTTGGAATTTTTTTACCACTACTCTCTTTGTAATCCCTATATTGCTTCTTTGAATTTGTATTATTAGTTATTTTATTTATAGTTTCTTCTTTTTGCAAATCGGCAACTTGAACAGAAGCTCTTTCCGCTGCTCGGCAGACACTAAGTGCTAGGTCTAATGTCAGATTCTCCATTCTCAAGAGTTCTTTTATTACATTGCTGTCCTTAACACTTACAACAATGTGATCTCGTAGGAGTTCCTCTTCCACCGAGCCATAGTTGCAGGGCCTCATTAGTTTCTTCAGTGCTAAAAAGTAGTCATCAAATGACTCCTCACTGAGTTGCCTTCTTATATTAAACAAATATCTTGAGTAAATGACATTTGATTTTTTTATAATGGTTTGCTCCATTTTCTTAAATATTGCTCCCTCAGTTACTTTATCTTCAGCCGTTAGGCCAAAATCCATATACTTTTTCATCGCTCCGTTGCCGATTGCATTCAGTAGTAGACTTGCTTTGGCTTCTTGTTTTTCGGGGCCCCATTTTGTCATGCCTGTCGCTGCGCAATAGTTTTCCCATCGATTACGGAAAAATTGTAGATTATCAAAGGGATCTCCTATTTCGATCTCTAAAGGCTGTGGCCAGGGGACGCTAACAGTACTTTTAATCATGTCGGTTCCCGATGACGAAGAAGCCGCCGCCATGCTGCTCATTTGACTTTGAAGAAGCGACATTTGAGTTTGCATTGCAGACAGCAGTTTAGTCTGCTGTTCTACCAGCGTTTTATATTCTTCCGTGGACATCTTCTTTAAACCACTTCTTACACCATGTTTTCATTAGAAAATAAACTCAATTTGTGAAAATAGCACTAGGCGTTTTATTTAATACTCAGAACCTCTATCTCATAGCATCTTAAAGTGACATAGACAAACATAGCTTTTTATCTATTCTGACACTTCACTTACGTCTAAAAACTAGTTAAATTATACGTTTGGAAACAGTAGTTTATGCAACGGTTGCATAATGATAGGCCTTAAAACACTAGTGCGGTTTTCATGAAACGAGCTTTAGCGAGTTTCATAATAAGATCGCACGTGTGTTTTAAGGCCAAATTATGCAGAGTTGCATACATAACTTTATCTACACACATAATATAAATCCTCCATGATGGGTTCAGAAACAATATTTTCTGGCAACAAGTTATTTGTTGCAATCGTGGCTGCATATTTCCGATATCCGGCGCATTTTCACATCACACACACTCCGAGAAGACTACTATTCATATTTTCAACTAAAATGTAAATTACAAACAACTTTTTCTATTCAATTCAACAACAATCCATCTTTCGTTCAGCAAAACACCAACATACTGGCGGCAATTCGATCCTACGTCACGACCATTTTTTTTTAAATCATAGACAAACGAATGAAGTCTCTATTCTCATGTCACTCGAGATCAAATGTTGTGCAGTTTATATTAAAAAAACATACTGAATTGACGTTTCGTATCAATAACTGTTTTAATATCTATGGATAATAGAATAGAGACCCACTTGAGTTTTGACAGCTGTTCCAAATTTAATCTCATTTCTATAGTAAAAACGATACGGGAATAACATTGCAGCACTCGTTTTACCTAATTGATTGTCAAAATGGTGGTCATTTCCTACGGTTTTTGATTACACTATGGAGGTTTTATGATATGGGTGTAGATAAATCAGTTAGCAGTATCGAATAGAAGCCCTGCATAGACTTCACCATTATGTGAATGTTGAAGTTATTCAGTTCCTCGACAGTACAGATGTGAGGAGACGTGGAAAAACTAAAATCTTTAGAATTCGTGTACTGTAAATAATAGTGAAATGCAGCAAGTGTCAGTGCTAGATCTTAAAAAATGCTAGTGGTTTCCCCTTAGACTGTTAGAAAAGAATCTAACGGACAAAATCTTATAAATTGCCTCTGAAGTAAATTTATATAAAAAATAAAGTCTACTGCACTAGATTTTAATTATATTAGAGTAGGTACAGAGTTAGAGAGGTTAAAGGTAAAACAAAAAACTTTACAAAGTGAAGTACGTCAAGAATGCCCTAAACGTGGGTTTGTGGGTCAAAAATGGTTTCACCCCAAACCGTTAACTACGGAAATATACATATAAAACAGTACAGTGACTCACTTATAGACAACGCACAGCCTTAACGGGTGATCCAAGAGGTTTGAAATTTGGAGGAGACATTCCCCGAGTAGGTACCCTAGAGGCACACTTAGGAGGGATTTTTTGAAATTCCGTTCCTAAAGGGGTGAAAAAGGGTGACAAAGTTTGTATGGAAAATACCGCGGGCGAAGATGTGGCGGGTCCTCTAGTGGTTTAATAAATTGAATTATAAATGCTGTACAATTTGAATTAGCCAAACACTCTTTTTGAAGGGCTTATTGAGCAGGACACTGCTATAAGAGAGTACGAAATACGATACCTGTGGCCACTTTAGGGTCATGTCAATTAACCGGACAGTTCAACGTCGACACGACACGTGTGATGCGTGATCTCCGATTCAGCTTCGCAATTAGGTTAGCGTTTACCGATATCGATATATTATTTTTAATGAATACCACTCTAATAATAAAATTAACATGTTTTTAAATCTGTTCCGCTTTAGCTAACGTAACAATTTGTTCCGTCTGGTACCGACATGTAAATTCTCTTTATCTACACCCATATCATAAAACCTCCATAATGTAATCAAGAACCGTAGGAAATGACCAGCATTATGACAACCAATTAGTTAAAACCAGTACTGTAATGTTATTACAGTATCGATTTTAGTATCGTAATGAGATTAAATTTGGAACAGCTGTCAAAACTCAAGTGGGTCTCTATTCTAGTATCCATAGATATTAAAACAGTTATTGATACTAAACGTCAATTCAGTATGTTTTTTTGATATAAACCGCACGACATTTGATCTCGAGTGACATGAGAATAGAGACTTCATTCGTTTGTCTATGATTTAAAAAATAAAATGGTCTTGACGGAGGATCGAATTGCCGCCATTACTGCTTTCATAATTCATGTTGGTTTTTTGCTGAACGAAAGTAGAATTGTAAAAAGTTGTTTGTAATTTACATTTTAGTTGAAAATAATATGAATAGTAGTCTTCTCGGAGTGACTGTGTGATGTGAAAATGCGCCGGATATCGTAAATGCAGCCACGATTGCAACAAATAACTTGTTGCTAGAAAATATTATTTCGAAACACATCATGGAGGATTTATAATATGTGTGTAGATAAAGTTATGTATGCAACTCTGCATAATTTCGCCTTAAAACACACGTGCGATCTTATTATGAAACTCGCTAAAAGCTCGTTTCATAAAACCGCACTAGGGTTTTAAGGCATTTGTTTCTTTTGATATTGGAGACCTTACATCTCCATCTTACACTTCACCGTGGAGACTGTCTACACCTCCATTTAACCTATATTAATCGATTTAGATGTTTCTTTGTTTCAATTTTTATTTTTATTATTATGTCCCTTAGAGACTTTATACGTCTCTAAGTCACTTAACTTGTCCAGACGCCGAGACTATACATCTCCCTTATTAGTTATTTATTAGAATTAATTTGTAATTTGGTTTTTATGTTGCACATTTTGTGTTAGTTTTTTAGATAAAACTGTACTGCCAAAGTTGAAAAAAGACTTACTGCTGAGTTTCTTGCGGCGTTTCTTCTTAGCAGATGTCACCTTTCGAAGCGCTGGTAGATTCAGACATGTAAAAGAGCCCAGGTGGCCTAATTGCAAAATAAATATTTTAATTTTAATTTTCACTTTAGTTGTTTAAACTACAATCCACTCTTACATGTAATTATATGAAAGACAAAATTATTATTATTTATTTCCTGCTGTAAATTGATTTTATTCTTGACTTAATATTGGAAAACTAATGCTACTTTTAAAGATGATCTATCGTCAATAGATCACTGCTCCTTTCTGTTATTTTGTATTTTCTACCCGGCCCTTTTCGAGGTCATGAATCCATCGAATCTTTAATCGAGTTATTGCAATCCCTACTCGACCGGCTTTAACCGCATCACTGGTTCGTCTCGCACACCGACAGAAATGCATGCAGGCAGAGCGCAATAACTCCCTATTCTGTCATGAGCACATTCATCATTCGCTGTGTTCAACCGTAGAGAACAATACGCGAAAAGCAGATTATAATTTTTGACGCTACTTTAGCGGTAGTGAGGTTTTTAAATCTCAAACAATGCAGCAATTGAGCCCTTAAATTCATCGGGGCGAAGCTTAGGGGCTGGGTAAAATTTATATAATTTAGCCGAATACTGTATTTTAAATACATAAAATTACTAAAACTATTTATTTATTTAGAGATTTTACTTCCAGGAGTTTGAAATAATATATAAAAAAGGCAGACAGGCACTTGTTTGTTATTGATGGATAGCGAAAATGTTACCCAAATATTTTGAAAATTTTCTTATGTTTTAATTATTGCATTCCAGAGGACAGCTAAAGTTGTTTTTTTTTATTAGCTGGTTTATTCCAGCTGCAGCTGTTGAGTTAAAAATCTCCGCTTCTTTCGAATCTAATAAGCATCAAAAATATGTATGTATGTATGTAAAACTCTTTATTGTACATAAAAATCACCTTAAAAATTACTAACATAAATATAAATTAGTACAAAGGCGAACTTACCGATACCGACCGACCGACCTTATGACCGATTTCTAGCAAATTACGTATTATTAAATCCCACTTTGCGAGTTATCAGTCATATTTTTGATGATAAGACAAAAGAAGCGGAGATTTGTTACTCAACTGTCAGTATACTCCCTCTAATTAAAAATCCGAATTAAGAGAACCAAACTCAATCAACTGACACAAATAAATTCTCGATTGACTTATGAATACATCATATTGTTTGGTATTAGTCGTCGAAAGGTAACATTTACTACAGTGTAACTCAAACTGGCAGTGGGAGTGTGTGGATCGGGATTTAGTTCTTAGCTTTCAATTTATTTTAATACACAACTTTTAAATGACCTAATTGATTTTTATTTAGATGCTTTCACTTTTTAGGGTTCCGTACCTCAAAAGGAAAAAACGAAACCCTTATAGGATCACTCGTGTGTCTGTCTGTCTGTCTGTCTGTCTGTCTGTCTATCTGTCCGATAGTCACAGCCAATTTGCTCCAAAAGTACTGGATCGATTGAGTTGAAATTTGGTATGCATATGTAAGACGGTGACCGCAACACGGACAAGTGACGTAAATATCCTTATATAAAAACCGCAGATTTTCATATTCAAAGCATTGTTTTGCATTGTGTGGTGTAGTATCGCAGCATTTTGTTTCTGAAACTAGTCCGGAGCTGGGTCTGTTTATGTATTGTTCCTCAGTAGCTTATTAAAAAATAGGTCTTCACTTTTATCTTAAGAGGATTGTGCAACATTCATACAAACCATATCATATATATTCATAAAAATATGGAGATTGTTTACATATAATAATAACGACAAAATTAAATGTCGATAAAGTCTGAAGAAAACACTTGACTGTTTTTGGAATTTTCATATATAAGCCCGGGGTATGAAAAATTACGGGGAGTAAAATCAAAGTACGATGTCACACTGTCACACGACGAAGTCACACGAAGTCACACGATGTTACGCATACAGATATAGTGAATAATATGTTTCCATCGGTAAAAGTCGGATCTCAATCGTAAGACGACGGGACCCGAAGTGTCAATTAATTATTGTATTCAATGAGTGACATATTTATATTCATTAATTTGAAACTTTATTATTTACTGTCAAATGTCAAAACGAAAAATGACAGCATGGTATGATGGGTACTGGTTTATTTTATAATCGTTCCTAAGGAGTAAACTCCTGTCGTGCGTCGGAGCTGACACACACACACCTTTTTTCGAACTATATATTTATATGGTGCCTCTCAATGTGCCTCTCGTTTGAAATTTCAATAATTTTTGAAGTGAAAACTAACCTATCACCGAGCTGTAAATCTGGTTATTAAAAAAAAATTAAGAATGCATTTAACTTTGCTCAGTTCTTGTCAAGGTGGTACAAAGTATTGTCCCGATAAATCTTCTATGTCTAACCCAGTCTAGACTTCGCCGAACATTACGCAAGTTAGTTGAGGCGCGGACGGACGGGAAATCGATTAAGATCAAGGAGTCAGTCGTAGCTCCGCAGGGAGTCACTTCCCATACAAGTCAACGGCTGGGCACTTGAAATCGACTAGTGGCTTTGGAAAGGGATGTGATTATTTAAAGTGCTTTTATCCCATTACGGTCCCTTGTGATTTTTTGCAAGGAAAGACAACGAAGAGCTGCGTGGTTTCTTTTCTTTTCCTTGAGTGTATCATAAAAAAATGAGAAAATACAATTTAGGGTTAGTCGTGGATTTTGTTGGATTTGGAATGGATTCTAATGCTTCTGCATTTAACGGCGTACTCGTTTGTTTTGTACATGGAAAATAAACAATATAAGCATCCATGATTGCGATTTTATACACCTTTCTTCGAATAGGAGAGAACCTAAGAGTTTGAGACATAAACGCGTTAAATTGTCGCGGTGTCGATTTTTAAAACTGTATCGGTAATTTGACAATATAAAGTCATAAGTTTCTTAAATTTGATAGTTGAATCAGCGAGAACTTTAAAACATTAATTGCTACTATCCATTAAACATTGCAGTGTGATGAAGTAGTGTTTATCAGATAAACCAAAGGCGAATCAAAATCAAAATAAAAAATACAATAATGTATTTTGATAATAATTATAATTACATTTCTTGTTATTTATTTTTCAATAAATATATTTGTAATAATATGTGAACAAGGTTTTTGTCAAATTTATAAAGCTTTATATTCTCTATAACATCGAGTCTGATTTTTAAGTAGGTAGGTTTACAATATATTATATTAAAATGAAATAAAAAGAGGTTTTCTTTAAAATTCTTCAATAATGAGTTAATTACTCGACTACTTAATTACTTAGACCACCACTTAAAATACAGCTTATTTAATGACTATTGAAGATGTTATAAAAAAAAACTTCAGTGTTCGAACTATCCATCAGCGATAGTTTAAAATTGTACAAAAAACCTATCAAAATATTTCCAAATTAAACTTCAATGTGAGAAGAAAATGTATTTTCAATATGCTGAAGTTGGTTGGAAAATAATATTGGCTATGGTACGCTAAAAGTAATCAATGATTTAATATATAGGCAAAGAAATAGAACTATGATCTCAAACAAATCCTGCAACAAATGACTACTTCAATAAATTAAAATGTGTACCAATAACAACCATTGAGGTGGGAAGATTATTTATTTAGTGGGTTATTTATTTATTTATTTATTCTGCAAGATGGCATAACATTAATGTTCCAAGTTTAGAAAAAATATTAATAGTTTATTCTGAAAACCGCGGCAAGTACTAAATTTACTGTAATTATCCACCTTTATTGAAATTTAAAAGTGCTCATAGTGTATTGTATAAAAGTATAATAGACATTATTTGGGACTAAAATCTCTGTAAATTATTTCCACCCTTTGTCTAATCCCTACTGCACCGAAAACCACGACCTATGATAATAAAGTAACAATGTATTGTGAGGGTTCTTGTGTTTAGACTATTATTCGACTATTTAAACACTCGAAAAGGTGTTACTTCTAAACTAATTTATACATTAATCTGGTCTCACTTCAGGAGTTAGACGCCGGAGGCTAGGATTGATCACACAAATCGATCCTTGCTTCTAGTCAGCTTTCTGTATCAGGTGTAATTGCAAATATAAAACTTTTCGAAGTACCTCTTCCGACTTCACATGTTCTGTTCTGTCTGTTGGACGATGACGTCACTCTTGTTCTAAATTGTTATTATTTTTTTCTAAATTAATATAAGGGATAGTGGGTCGCAAACGACCTACATGCAGTGTCTGGAGGACACTAAGGACCTCTGACCATGCATGTTTATCATGGTCATGACCTTCCTCCTGAGGTGTTTCCCTTGCGCTATAACATGGGGATGTTCAAAAAGCGAGTGAATAGGGTCCTCAAAGATCGGCAACGCATTGGCGACTCCTCTGGTGTTGCACATGTCCATGGGCGACGATCACTACCTCCCATCAAGTGGCCTGTTTGCTAGTTTGCCCACTTTTTAATATAAAAAAAAATAGCCAGAGTTAGCTAAATGTCCACGCGCCCTGCGGACTAGTTCCCAGGAATCCGATCCATGCCCGTTATCTTAGACCGGGTAATGCCGCAAAGTTCTTAGTGGTGCGTTCCAGAAGTTTCGACGCGTGGGAGACCCACACCTTTCTTAGTTTGCGAATCCAGCGGCCCTAACATGCATGACACAAAGATAAGATAGACCGTCTTATCTCTAAGTGCGTCTCTCTCACACTAGTGCCAACGAAAGAAATAGTCATAGAGATAAACGGGTTTAATTTATCTTTGTGGCATGCATATTAGGGCCGCAGAGAGCCATCTCACAACTAAACACACGGCTTCAGTCACAAACAAGTTAACTCAATTGTCGGTTATACAAAAATCTTGAATATGCCAAAGTAGAGAATATTTTATATCAATTATATTTGATTTGTGTGACCATAGTTTATGGGATTTATCTTGGCCCTTATGAGAAAAAACACTGAACATACACTAATTCGACATAAATTGATGATAAATTGGGGCAGCTAGCGGACGAATAACCCGTATGGTATTCGAGTTCCACGATGGAGAGCGACTTCTTAATGCCACTGGTGGTGGCACTGGCGTACCCAAGCTGGGTTCCCATAGCATCTGACCCATCTGAAACTATACGCTTTTAGGCTTCCCCCACACTAACGTCTTTCGAGCGTCGTCGTCTTAGCAGTGCCCATGCGTTGTTGACGCTGCGCGGGCGCTGGCAACACGCCAACGGTTAAAAGACGCCGATGCTCGAAAGACGCTAGTGTGAGGGACATACCTAATTACAACAGGGTCTTTGACATTTCATGGCTGACCACATAAACAACAAATTGTCAAATTTGGATTTTATTTAGGTAGCTGATTGGGCGAATACTTTAATAGAGCTTGATTTTATCGTATCGGTAATTATTATGATGATAGATTCCCTATTCAAAATTAAACAATCATTCTGTTGCTCTACGTAGTTACATGCCCGCCGGGACAAACCTGTGTTATAATAGGTTAATGACACGCTTGTCAGGTGTTACGAGTAATTATATTTCTTGTGTATATTTATATATTTATTTATTTATTTATATATATATACATATATATGTATATATTTATTGTAAATTTAGAGAATTTTAAATTTAGTCCATTGTAGTGTAAATTTAGGCACCGTTTTGAATTGGACCCTTCTTGTATCTAACTAAATTTTAATTTTCCCGTACATATTGCTGTCAGCAGCATTGAGTAAATAAAGATAGATAAAGGAAGTTGGCTAGATTAAATGCCAAATTATTATAGAGTAATCTCAATATAAACCTTACACCGTTTTTAGGGTTCCGTAGGTAAAGTGCCATTACAGTTTGGCCATATCCGTCTCTCCGTTCATGCGTACCTACGGTCTGACTGTGATATATGTGATGGCTTTTCTAGTTAAATCTACACCTAAAGCAAAGGTGATTTGTTTTATATTCATATAACCTATGTATTAACCAACCGTATAGTAAATATTGAGTTCTATGGTTTCATTGGTTTATGAAGTATAGACGACTAACTTGCTTTTACCTCCTAAAAATCATAACCAGTAACATTGAATAGAAAACTAGCTAAGCTATGGTTATTGGAGTTATGATATTTAGCTACGGAACCCTACACTCAGCATGGCTTGACATGCTCTCGACAGGCTTTTTGATTTTCCTATCGCTATTTTTCCATTTCTGATTCAAGTTACTACGCTTTAGTTAAATCTTACATCAATTTGGTAAATTACAAACTTAAATGCGTATGATCGATGTTCACAAATAAAGCGGGATGTCAAACGGTTTGTAATCCGTAAATTCTGGTAGAAAATGTAGAAAACCGGCGAATATCTGGATAGGATGCGTAATAAGTAAACAAACATTCAACGCACGGATGAGGGGCAGCGAGTGAGACTGAGAATTAAGTGTGATTTATGGGTTTTATGTGCCTCCCTGCGGCGGCTTATGTGCACCACGAGGAGACAACTACAGTAGGAGTCACGATATTCACTTGTTTGGTGCAGACTAGCTTTGAAATAGTGTTGAGTTACTCATACATGAGGCACCCCAAATGTCACACTCACTTTGTTAGATTGTCACAACACTTCACTTCGTAAAAATGTCCCACTTCAATGTTCATGTCCCACTGATAGAAGACGAACCGAGAGAACCATCCGAGTGCAAGTAGATGATAGCGTAGCATAGACAACGTAGCGAGTAACTCAGAGTGAGTGAGACAAACGAGCGCCGTCCGTTCCGTACAGTGTGATACGCTGACAGGAGAGCGAGGCGTAAGCTCCGCGTAGTATCTCGCCTCGTTTGAGGTAGGACATTGTACCACCTCGTTTTGTAAAAGGAGTTACTCTCTCAAACTCGTTTTAATTTCATGTCCTGCCCAGCACTAGTTTGAAACAAAATTATTTTTTCGGATTAACTCTCGCAAAAACTCGAAGTTTCGAAGTCTTTCTAGAGTTCAAGGTCACGGGTAGACTAAGATGTTATTAGTCTATGATAGGTTGGTTAAATTCAAGCTATTTTGTTTTCAAAACCGAATAAAAATGTACCTATCACAACCTTGCACCAAGAGCTTTCATTAGTTTGCTTAATTTTAACAACGAATCTCTATAGTCAAAATTATTAGTTCCATGTTGGGTTATGAATTCAATGGAAGTACTGGAATTATAATAAGCCCATTTAGTAACAATGCCACATTCATAATCAAGTTTTAATTTGTTTAATTATAATGTGTGAGTATACAATTATTATGAGTAACTATAACTACATTATCCACTAGTATTTTTTTTGAATACTTGAAATACGAGTACACATGGCTTTACTCACGATTTATTGTCCTAAATAGTCCGACATGTTTCGAACTCGTATGGAGTCCTTCTTCAGGGGTTGATTGCGGTCGCGGTCAAAGCAACCCCCGCACTGACTAGTGTGTATTTCAATATAATAATGTCTTGATAATGTCTCACGAAAGTTTTAATTTGACTAGAGTATTTTTTTTTCTTTCAAATAGGTTATCTATCCTGGTTTTCTACTTGGCAGAAACGAAATTTTAGCATACACTATATTCAAGATTTCCTTCTGTAAATCGGTTTCATATGCTTCGGACGGGCATATTTGCGTGAGCGAGTGGCAACATGATATGAAACTGTCGTGTCGTAGGCTAAACAGCGGGCAATTGTTAATACGGCCTCTGATATTTCACGACCATTACACAAATTGTTTCCTAAACATTGAAGTTGTGGTTGATTTTGATCAATTTTCTTGCTCATTATTTTAGGAGGGGTTCGCCAGATATTTTACAAAATTGTTACTTACTTCACAAAAAAACGAATACAAATAAATTTATATACCTACTCAAAAACATTTTGGTACATATTTTTAATTGCGCAGCGTTTGATTATTGATTTTAATTTTAATCAATTTCAAATATAATAAAAAGCTTTTCTAAAGCTAAAGAGTTATATAGATAAAACCAATAAAATAATGTAATTATAGTTTCCAAAGCATAGAAAAATGATTATGCTAACGTTTCTTTCCCTTCCTATTCTTATTATTGCAGCAAAATATATTTCTTTTTCTTACCTTTAATTAAACCTAAGTTTATTTCTGGTAAAGTCAAATAAGTAAGCAAGTTAACCTGTATTTTGCCACATGATAGTCAATCACTGTTACACTTAATTCACCGGTCAAAAAGTTTACCAATGAAAACGTAGGTATCACCTAGCGCGTGTAAATAAGCTATGATTATAACGGTATTGAAATCCGTGCAAATTATACCTACTCCAGTTCAGTACCGTTAACATAACCTTCGAAGTAAGCTAATCGCAGAATTATGTGTCATTAATCTAATAATTTTGAAGGTCTAATCGTAAAGCTGAGGCACTGCTGTAGTTACTAAATATAAAGCGTAAAGCCTCTATCGGAAGGGTGCAAGTAATAAGAAATCAAGGAATATGGAATAAACTGTATCTAGCATAAATGACCACATTACCACAAAAAGGTCAGTTAATTTAAAAAAACGAAATCATTTCCAATGCGAAAATTAAGATATCCTTTGGCACGAAAATGGTTATACCAGGAGGGCAAAATACAAGGACTTGGGACACTAGTTTCCAAAAAAGCCGATCTGGTTTCCTCTAATACTGGAAATGAATAGGAGTGATATAGAGTGGAGAACTTCATAATATACGTATAGCCAGAAATCACGCATCCATTATGGATACAGTTCCCATAGTAGTTGGAAAGTTTTTGTCAAGTAGGAACACTTGGTATACACACCAGCGACGCTACAACGACGCAATTGTATACGAAATTACTCAATTAATTTTAAACCACGTGTAATTTAAGTTGTCACAAGTAGTACATTAAATAGTAGCCTCGTTGTTCGGCAAGGATTGTACGAGAAGCACGTTTACACTTTCATTATCGACGAGAAGTTTTCACAGTCAGGGGCTTTGTTACATAACGAGTTGGATCGGGTCACTGGCAGAGAAAGTTATAGCAAACTTTCGAGCACATCTTCTTGACAGATCCGAGTGCTTTCAGGGAAATAGAGCCCGTTTACTCGGCACTACGAGTTCTTTTGTAACCTTAATTAACTTTTCAATGAGCAATGTTAGCAGTTTGGCTATGATTTCCTGTTACACAATATAACGTTATCTACTTGGCATGTAAAAGTTTTACGAAGCCATTCTTGGGTAATCTTGGGACAATATTTTTAATAAACTAATGAATTTTCAGTCGCGAGTAATTTTGATGTAGATGTTTAATGTAACATGAATATTATAATGCCAAGAATAACTACTAATAACGAACGTCTATTGATTAGAATTTGCATACATTTATCATTTAGGCATTTGATGTTTTATCGTGGATACGTCTGTTCGCGTTCATCGCTACATTGTATTTAGTGTTGATGTCGCTACCGTCGAAACAGCGGACAAATCTCCGTGTTTATTTTATGCCCATTCTGTAGCGGTTTTCCCTTTGCGACTCTGCTTAAACTTCATTTTAGAGACAAAACGCTCCCGCCCTTCGCTAATCACTCGGTCCAAATCGTCATTCCTATAGTTGAATACTTAAATTGATGCTTTCCACTGGCGAGCTACGTGGCTATTTATTATGTTACGGATCTCGACAGCAATCGGGCTTGGTTTACGTTTTAATAATAATGGACACGCGAACGAATTAACGCATTTTCGACAGTACGCGACGGTTTTGTTTTCAGTATTCGGAGGTATCTTTTCATTATTTGCATTTTGTAAATGCTTTCATTAATGCAGAAATACATTTAAAGACAAATTTATGCTTTAACAAGATAAACGGAGATTTTATACTTCAATTTATATTTGCATATTAACAATCCCGCGTCTGCTAACAAGTTATTATCTTTGCTAAGCTAACCTAAACCTCTGATGTACTGATCTCGGCGGTGTATCTGAATTTGGATGTATTACAGAAAGATTAATATGTTAAATATATAATTAATGACTTAACGGCCTCGCGCTCTGCTGACCGGCCTTGTTTCTATTTTCATCCTAGTAAAGCTTTGAAGGACGGTTTCGCTAATAAATCTATTTTAATGCAGAAAAGCCTTTATCTACGTGTGATATTTTTAACTGAATTAAGTTACATGTAACAAATAAAAGCTTCTTTTGAAATATTCGCATATAAGGAATGATTAGTAGTATTTAAAAAAAAATTAAAATTTATCAATAATATCGTCTGAAAAATAAAGGGAATCCACCATATCCATATTAGTGCGTTAACGGGTTAATCGTATCTGAATTTAAGGCTCGGTTTAACCTCACATCAAAATGGATGTTCGCAATCTTAATATTGGGCCACGCGCCGATCACGAGCATGTCGGGTTTTTTGTTGATCAAACTGCGGTTATTACTTTGCAGAGATTAGACCCACAAAGAGGCTTTCATTTGGCCTTTGGCAAATTGCTTATCTCCGCCCACGTCTTGTTCATTCCCCTATGAAGATCGCTGAATGGACAATACGATAATTACTCAAGAGGATATCCTCTTGAGTAATTATCATGAAAAGAACCGAATTTAGTTTTCGAGGACGAGAACAGGTCGTGTTAAAGATAGGTCGCCTAAAAAAAAGCTATTTGCATCTCCGTAACATGCAGAATAATGACGTCAGAGCGATGTGTAAAGCCTTTGTTTACGGAAGTAGTTTGACGTCGTTTCAGTAATTATAGTTACGCTTTTGCTGTTTGAAAATAGTTGGGAATGCGTCTTGGAAACTGAAATGAATAGTATTTTTTTTTAATGTTTATTTACTAAGTATTCTAATTACCTTTGTATTGCTTCTTTTTAGACACTTGTATGATAACTTGATTAGTTATTAAATACTGGTTTTTTCAGTTCTTTCAACAACAAACGCAATAAAACCTTTACTAGTCGTGAGTCGTGACCACCACAAATACAAATACAAATATGTTTATTTCGCATAAAATGTGATACATTATTGAGTTGGTAAGTTGTACAAGTTCTGCACATTTAACCAGAAACTGGCTTGAAAAATTTCTTAGTAAAATAAATTCTAATTAAAGGACTGCATATTTGAGCGAAAAGAAACAGTGTTAGAATTAGTGACAGTTAAACCAATCAATCAGTTACTTAAAATAATAATAATAATAATCACATGTCATACCCACCATTGCAATATGGCCGAAACGTCGAGGTAAATGAACGAATGATTGTTTTTAACATCAACAATATATATAAAACAGTACCGTGACTCACTTATAGACAACGCATTGTCTAATGGGTGGTCGTAGAGATTTGAAAGGAGGAGGTATTCCTCGAGTACCCTAGAGGTGCACTAAGGAGGGATGTTTTGAAATTCCATCCCTAAAGGGGTGAAAGGGTGTGATAAAATTTGTATGGAAAATACCGAGGGCGAAGCTGTGCCGGGTCCACTAGTACTGACTAAAAAGTAAAAAACGTCAATGTTTTAAATGAACTGTTGCAACAGTTCTTAAATAAATATTTTTATCTACACCCATATCATAAAACCTCCAAAGTGTAATCAAAAATCGTAGGAAATTACCACCATTTTGACAACCAATTAGGTAAAACGAGTGCTACAATGTTATTCCCGTATCGTTTTTAGTATAGAAATGAGATTAAATTTGGAACAGCTGTCAAAACTCAAGTGGGTCTCTATTCTAGTATCCATAGATATTAAAACAGTTATTGATGCGAAACGTCAATTCAGTATTTTTTTTTTAATATAAACTGCACAACATTTGATCTCGAGTGACATGAGGATAGAGACTTCATTCGTTTGTCTATGATTTAAAAAAAAATGGCCTGCCTGCATAATTTGGCCTTAAAACACTCGTGTGATCTTATTATGAAACTCGCCTATCGGCTCGTTTCATGAAAACCGCACTAGTGTTTTAAGGCCTATCATTATGCAACCGCTGCATAAACTACTATTATGTTATCAATTTTTCGATAATCATATTTTTTGCTAAAAAAGCCGCTGTAATGGACAACTTTGATGGAGGCTCGGTGCGTCGCAACATCTATCCGATTCCAAATGTGCATATACATTATGCATGAAGCAAATGCATCGCATCAGGTATATTGATTTGTATAACACTATCGGATTCACATAAAAATTCTCTTTGATGAAACCTTCGCAAGTATTTGATGGCAAAATAATCTCCCTTTGAAGATCTGTAAGTATACACTTAAATAAGTATGGACAATCATTTAGATGAGTAAAAAATTAAAGAGTAGAGTCAAGGCTTGAAAAATACTATATTCTATGAGAAACAAATCTATGGCCCCGATGGCTGGTAATAATTTGGTGACCGTCATATTTTTTTTGCTAACGTGCATATATGCAAAAGCTTATTAAAATCTGCGATGTGCTGGACTGATCGATTACTTAAAGATAAAAAATATCTTATTTAACCTTGAATTCTGTCTGTTTATATGGATCTTATCTGCACTCGGCTTGAAAGTAAGTTGTGTAGTTTTCAATTGTTAGCCAGTGAAGTCCATTCTTCAAGGTCGTCTTAAATGGTTCATCATCATGTAATTGGTTTCATCCGAAATTCCGAAACCGCTTCTGTGGCGGGACATCTCTAGTCGTAACCAAAACAACGCCAGGTGGCTAATGGACGAATCACTTACCTTCCTCCACGCTCTTGCACGCTTTTAGGCTGAACCGGATAAGGTATCAATTTTAATATAGTTGTTACGGATTTGTTTTGATTTTGGTCAAACGTTCGGCGATTAAACAAGAAGCTATTTAAGAAACGCCTATCGCCTTAACATGCAAGACACAAGGATAAGCTAAACCGTCTTATCTCTAAGTGCGTCTCTCTCACACTAGTGCCGACAAAAGAGATAGTCATAGAGATAAACGGGTGTAACTTATCTTTGTGTCTTGCATGTGTCTCTGTTGACGTTTTTAGTTCTTATGTTTATAAAAATCACCTTACTCTTCTGTCTTCTCCTTTTCTTTCCTCCTGAGTTTCTGGCAAGGAATTACACATTGTTGGTGTATTAAATTGTGAAAACTTACGTATTACTTGTACGGGGTGCGGAAACACCTACACACCATGGGTACTGCGGGTACTCAGGAATATCGCAGATCGTACTACTGCTTCGGCCCTAACATGCATGGCACAAAGATAAATTAGCCGTTTATCTCTATGACTATCTCTTTCGTCGGCACTAGTATGAGAGAGACGCACTTAGAGATAAAAGGTTCTAATTTATCCTTGTGCGATGCATGTTAGGGCCGCTGGACTATCAAAATGTGGAGTCATTCGATATATTCCACACTAGCGGTTCCGCCACAGCTTCGCCTGCGGTATTTCCCATTCAAATATTTCACCCCCATTTCAACCCATTGAAATACATTTCCGAAGAATCCTTTCTTAGTGAGTACGTCATATAAGGAAGCTATTTTCCATATTTCATATTTCTATCTTCAGTAGTTTGGGCTAGGCTATGTCGGTCAGTCAGTCAGTTTCATATTAATGAATATAAACATGTCACTCATTTCATACAATAATTAATTGACACTTCGGGCCCCGTCGTCTTCCGATTGAGATCCCAGTTTTACCGATGGAAACATTCTGCACTACATATGTAATATTATTTAATGACAACAAAACATGTAAAATCAATTTTGTTTGATTGCCCTAAATTAATATATCTAATACGTAATGTTAGTACTGATTCTCTGCAGACTTAATTTCCCTGGTGAAAATTCAAATTAATGAAGCGAAACTTTACTGCCGAGCTTGCTACTATTGAGATATAAAAGATTCGTAGCTCGCGTTCGTAGCAACTTAAACCGTAGCAATAATTATGTTCGTAGCCAGTGCTATACTCGTATGTTGTAATACCTTACTATTGAATAATAGACGATTTGCTTTTTACTCAGTGAGATACTTTGCTAAGTGTGACTGTTGAAACACATAAAGATTAAAGGATGCACATCAGCTTCCAATAAAGTACCTTTTATATTTCATCCTTTCAAAATCCTTGATCAAAATACCTGGTAACAAATATTAGAAAGAAAATTAAACTCTAAGTTGAGGTATCAAGGTTTTGTTTTGTTTCTATTTTTCTTTTGTTTTTATAATCCGCGAGAAATAATGTTTACCAGATTTCCATGAAAATGAGATTGAAACGAGGGCTGAAACTTTCCCGACATGTTCTGTTTATGCCTTCGTGCGTAAAACTAATTCGAACTTTGTCAAAATCTCTTGGGGGTTATTAAAAATCAGAGCCTTCCTCATCGACACTTTTGTCTCATAATATTAACATAAACAATCCAATCATCTAATTGACCGCGCGTACATTACTGTTGTCATAGAATTCAGCACAAAATAATGACTAAATTTTCCATGACTTTTAACGTAAGTATCGCATAAATGATTACTTAAACATACCAACCATTTTGCACTCTGACTTTTAAAAGTAATATTTCGATTTGACGAGGATAGTTATAATTACTAACAGCAACCGAGTGTAAATAATGTTAAATTCTGTAAATAATTTAAGTACTTACCTAAAATTTGCATTATTCAAATCAGATATCTGAAAACACTTAACATACGAAGCAATTAGCTGCACCTGATTTGGTACCACATTTATAATAATTGTTATGAATCCAGAAGGTTATAACCAGCACCGAGGTTGTATAACAGAAACATGAATCGAGCGTCGAGTGTCAATCATCTCCTCAGGAGACAGTTTGCATGCCGGATGAGGCATGAATCCCTGAGTCTGTCCGCGATGGCGTCAAAGTAATTATTCAGCAGGTCCCATCGCAGGGACGGAGGTGAGCTAGAGGAGTGCGCGTTGCTATGTGCTATACATTTCTAGAGCTTTTCTTATGAAACTAAGAGAAATGCCCCTAGTTCCGCCTTTATAATTGCACGTATCAATAATAGAGGTATCGAGGTATGAATTCTCGCTTGTTTGGACTTGTAGGCATTCACTCGTAGGCATTGTTGGCAGTGAACTTGAGCAATCGAGCGGGGGTGTGTCTTGCAGGCTGCAGCCTCAAGGCCATCCCACCGCATAGCATTGTATTACCACATCGATTTATCGAGCGGCGCGCGCCGGCCTCTTTATAACCCCCTCACCCCACTGCCACTTTTCTCGTCTCTGGCCGCCTTATTCGGTAACTTTTTATATTTTTTCTCTTTCCTTTCAATCAAACGTAATATTTTCTGTAGGCAACGCAGGTAACATACGGTACTTCGGCATTTGAGAGCCATCTTACGTGTACTACCAGCTTGAACTTTCCAATTATTAAGTGGTTGTATAAAAGATACGTCTTTAATAACTTTGTTTATGATCAAGTGCCGTTGCTTAGCTATATATGTACGTAAATAACGTTCATTTACTAACGTAATTTGCGTAGTGGCATGAATTATTATTTATGTAATGAGTAAAGTTTTCAAGCCTTCGAAATAGTTTAGGTCTATTACTTTTGATTAGTTGCTTTGTAATGTTTTGTGGGATAGACCTTTGAAGCCCCATTTCTATCAGAGCTTAGTTTCTACTTCTTTCTGATCTAAAAACGTTGAAGTTGGCAGCAGTCAGTGCAGGAGTACCGCAATTCACTTAACAAAATACACAGCGGCGTCGAGTGCGTGAAAAAACAACATTTATATAAAAAGCGAGAAAAGGAAATAGTCCATAAAACGGATGTTATCTCACGATTTCTAGGGCAAACAAAGCTTCGCACTGTGAAACTCGTTTATTTATTCAGCATTAGATTTTTTATTAGTTATCTATGGTAATAAATTTCAATTTAAATTAAATCAAATATTGAGACTTATCAAAATGAATCATCAATACTTTCAAACCTCAAACAATGGTGACAATTAATTGCATTCCGTCATAATGATGTCTATGGTTGAGGGAAGACCGCAACGCTGGTTTTCGGCTATAAACCTTTTACTGATCTATAGGAGTCAATGCTTTAACTACAAATTAAGCTTAAGGTAAATTAAAAACTCATCACGGAACAATCGTAAACACATTATTTAAGTAAAACAGCGGAAACGCACAAACGAACAAACGTCTAACCTAACAAATCTCATTATTCAAAGTTGAAACCGCGACTTGACCTAATTTCTCAGCGAAACATGTAATAGAGGGTGTCAATTATTTCCAAGAGTGCCCTTACCGTTTCTGTGGAGAAAATTTAGTGGCAGTACGTCGTTATCCGAGATAAGTTTAGCAACGACAACCCATTTCGTAAACTTGTAGGAGGTAAGCAGAGTTCCGCAGGGTCTCGGACCTCGTTAGGCGACGCGGCAGTCTGCATACAGAGTAACCCTAAGTTAATTTACAGCGAAGACTGCTCCCCGGGGACCTCCCGTTGATCCCAACAAACGACTCCCCGATATGCTCTACTTGTCATAAATGAGAGGAATTTGTTTAGCGCCACGGTGTGCCTAGAACTTAAACTAATTATATTATACGTTTGATCTAGAATGGCAAGGCTTTATAGCGCATTAATATCCTACCTCCTTATTATTGCATGTCTCCAAGTCGGCCATGACAACTTTCCGTCAAGGCTGTTAGATAGATTGCTGTTACTTTGAACAAACTATCAGGAACATTTGAAAATCTAGTTTTCCAGCGTAAAAAATTAACAATGAGTTCAATTCAAAACGGCGTTGCCTAAATTAAAAAGTCCCTAAACTTAAAATACGAAACAACAAATTCAATTTCTTATGGCACCAAGCTGTCAAAATCAAGTATGACATTTCCTTTTTCAAGTTTAGTGACTTTTAAATTTAGCGAACACACTTTCGAATTGGCCCCAATTCCCAAATAAGTGTTTTAAGTTATTCTTTGACAACCTATTTACACCCACAGTTGACCTTATGCTCTTTATGCAACTCGGTGTTTTTTTCGGGCAGTCACATGCAAGGTCTGTTTTTCTTTCAATACCAATGCCGTCAGCTCAATGCACTGCCTGTCTTCCAACGCTACGTGCCAGCAAATGCAATGCAAGGTAATATTCGGTCTCAAAACCTTTTTTCTACTGAATTTTGCATACGTAGCTAATTCAGAGTGATTAGGTATCGTATCCTATGATATCTTAATGTAAATCTAAAGAGCGTTGCGGTTATTTCCTTTAGTAATTAACCAAAACGTAGGTCAAGGGACCGGGGTAATAAAGTAAAGGTTTCGCAAATAGGTATATAATTATCTATTCAGTTAGCGTTGCTCATGAAGATCAAATTACTCGTACATCTCTTTAAGATACCAGAAAAACTTCTTATAAAATGTAAAGCGAAATTAACCATTTTTTTAAATACTGGTAAAATAAAGTTGAAATAATGTTGAAAGTGTATCAAAGATACGTAATTACGACTAAACTCTCTCAACACAGGTCGATTTAGAGTTGGATGAAAACCATTCAAATATGAAAGGGAGTATGTTTTTTGTTCAAAGCCAATTTATCGCTCCATGATATGATGTCCATGGAAATAAATATAAGAATCTATATTTATAATTTCAGTAATTTTACTTTATGCTTTTTTGTGAGTACGATGTAATAATTACCTACAGTTGCATTATATCCACTAGTACCAGATGACGACAGCATTATGGCAACTGCTCTTCGACCTTTGTAAAATATTTCGTTCAGAATGCAAAGACTGTTGACCGTTAAGGAGTTCTTTTGCGAACCCTACTATCAGTTCCAATTTACCAGATGCGCGTTAATGAGATCAAGTTGCTTAACAGCAGAGACAAGGAAATGATGATCATTATCTGTTAGCTGTACATATCATTGAAGAGTTCCAAGTAGCAATCCATGGACTCCATCATCACCTCGCTTGAGCAAATTATGCTGTTCTTGTGCAAATACATCAGTTATCTTAGAAGATGGCAAAAACGGTATATCCCATTATCAGATCACCTCATGGATCCCGTCATCAGATCCCGCCAATTTTTCTATGAGACCATTTCTGAGATATAACAACCCCAAAAAAAAAGACCACCATTATGATAACCTGTACTGTAATGTTATTACAGTATCGATTTTAGTATCGTAATGGTCATAACGATACACATATGAGCTACAGGCCGGCGTACCGCCGTCGCCGCAGCCGGCGGGGCCCCATCGTCGCCGTGTCGCCGTTTATAATATGTGTGTAGATAAAGTTATGTATGCAACTCTGCATAATTTGACCTTAAAACACACGTGCGATCTTATTATGAAACTCGCTAAAGCTCGTTTCATAAAACCACTAGTGTTTTAGGGCCTATCATTATGCAACCGTTGCATAAACTACTATAGCGTAGTAAACTGAAATCTGTACCCGGCCGTTATCAAACGTTATAGGTCCCCGGCGCACGATCCAAGTGTCCGATGAAATAATGACCATTCTCGGCAGATCCCAAGCCTGGCCGGAACCCTTCGCCATAAATTGATAATAAGTTTCGATCGGCTATCTGTTGAATGTGGAGTGCGATCGGGCACGAACGGTATCGCGTAAGTTATACGATTCATGAATTTCCGACCAACTTCCTTTACCATATCGGAAAAGTGGCTTTCCGAAAATAGTGGTGAAAATATTGAAACGTGCCGTGTGTCATAAATTGTGTTATATCAACCAATAAAATACTTGTGTAAACTACAATCATATCTAATACATATAAAGCTGCATGTGATTTAAGCTGATCTCGATCTTTCACTTAGAGTAGTGTACTTGTGTACTTTTTGATAATGAAATATGTCATAAAGATGAATTTGAAATAAATACATAATTTGGCAGGTAGGTAGGTTTGCATAATTGGATTATTTATTAAATTTTAAATAAATAATCCAAACGAATATTTATAATAATATGGTTTCAGTTAAATCTAGTGTAAATTTCTTATTATGTTTATATAGTTCAGTCTATTGAATTAAAGTCTACAACTTCTACACAAAACAATGTCTAGACTTCCGAGTTTCAAACAGTTTTGTACAATATAGTAAGGCCAGTGTATATACGATTTAGCCGCACTACCGTGTCATATTCTGTAACTAAATTTGAAATGTCAAGTTCATGCACAAAGTGACACAAATAACTGCTTCTGGGTTCAAATATATAATAAATTTATATTATTTAGAAACAAAACCGGTAGCTACATTTACCGGTAATTACTTGACATTGAACTTTGATCATTTTATGTTTTTTGTCGAGTACACGTAAACATTATTTTAACTCTTATCTGGGCATAGGCATTTTATCAACCACCATACATGTATTTAGAATGTCAACCGTAGTATCTGCACAATATTATACAAATTCGATTATTTTTACGTAAAAAATAGCTTGATTTTAATCTACTATATAAAAATAACTCGGGTTTTCCTTCCTGACGCTATAACTCCAGAACGCACGAACCGATTTCCACGGTTTTGCATTCGTTGGAAAGGTCTCGGGCTCCGTGAGGTTTATAGCAAAGAAAATTCAGGAAAAATTTCAACAGAAAAGCGGGAAAATCTTTTTTCAAATACAGCACCATCTCTGATACATAGCTACACCAAACGAAATGTTACATAAAACGAAGCCATCTGGTGGCGAAACGGAGTTCGCCGGGTTTCCTAGTTTATTATATACGTTAAACTAGTACATTAAACTGTAAAAAAATATTAGTATATTATGCAAAATGTTCGTTAGGTACTCGGAAATTTAACAGTTCTAGTGGTTGTACCTATACACCAGCAGATTCAAATCTATAACATTGAGGTATATTATACAATTCTCATCCGATTAAACTGAAACCTCCTTTTCGTCACTAGTAGTAGGGGGTATTTTCTAAAAAAGTATTTGCTGTAAACATAATCCTCTAACAGAAGCAAATATAGTTGGTTCAGTTTCAACATAAGTTAAATTTGCCTAATATTGGTGGAAATTTTTATTTCCTTATTTTTCGTTGAAATTTTATGCACATTTGATGTCCTTTATCACAGTCATAAATTGCTGAAATATATAGATTTTATAATATTTTATGATCAAAAAAATTGCAATGATTCACCAAAATTAAGTTTATGACACCAAAATGTTCTATCTCCACCAAAACTAGAATTTCATACTATTTAACACGGCGCAAATTTTGGTGAAGAAGGGGAATAATTTTGGTGGCTGTAAAATATTCTTTATGTGATATTTATTGGATAACGAATAAAATCTATATTTATAATCTCGTGAATCTCGTGTCACGTTGTTTGTGGTCGCACTCCTCCGAAACGGCTCGACCGATTTTTATTAATATCTTATGTATATTTGGTAGATATGAGAATAGGTCGTAAAGTATATTTCATACCGCTAAGTGATTAGGGTGTCCACGCGGACGAAGTCGCGTGAGGAAGCTAGTAAGCGTAATAAAAATCAGGCATCATTTATTTCACTTATTATTTGGAACGTACTTAAATCACAAAATTTATTTATTTATTGAAACAAAATAATAGACATCTCTGCATTTTGATACAATCATTTTTTTGATAACAACTAGATTAATAAGTATAAACCCTTATTTTTACAATAAAAACCATGTTTTCATATAATTAGCAATTTTGGTGCATTCTAAACAACCACCAAATTGACTAAAATTGGGAATCACAAAATAAATTGATTTATAATAGAAACGTGTCATTTCAGTATTCACGTAATACAGCGTCCCAAAATTAGTCTCAAAGCAAAAATCATAAATTTAAAAACATCAACAGAAATTATTTTTGAAACACCGAAATTTAAGGTTTTTGTATTCCGAGTCACTAAAATCAGGAACTTAGGTGTTTGACGGAAAGACGAAACGAGTTGCGACACATCTTACACCGTTGCCGGCTAGAACACTACTAAGCCAAGCAAGCGAAGTAAAATTATTTCGACTCACCGCATTTAGTTCAACGATTTATCGATTTGTATATTGAGCACCAAAATTTTCGCATTCGACTTGGACGATTATAATTCCATTATTCTCAGTTCCATTTTAAGTAAACATTCAATTACCGTGTTTATTATAAAAAAAAGACATTAAATAAAACAACTAAATATAATAAAAAACAAAATAAGTCATAATGACTTCGTAACACAATATTTTACTTATATGCACAGCTTGAGGACATGACACCAAAATTGAATTTTAACATATTTATTTTTATTATAATAAAAGTAAGCCACTTATATAAATAAATTGATGTCTTCTGTAAAAATGTTATTATATTCGCCTAAAAATCATGCTCACTAGGATTATCAGCTCCGCCGCTCAAATAATCTAGATAATGCTCACGTCTAGATAATGACCCAGTTCGTCCATTGGGTACGGAACTCTTTAAGACAGTAAGTATAGTGGATATGATGACGTACTTACGACCTACGACGACTGACCGCCGCCGACTAGCGTTTACTATCAATCATTGGCTAACCGGATAACGCCATCCTATCCGTCTGAGCCACTTTATTTATCTAGTTGATCGTGATTGATTTACTATTTCCATGGTTGTTCTGTTCTACAAACGGAACTAACGGATGGAAGGATTATTTAACGGATTCATTCATCTCTATTCCATATTTGTGACTTAAAGTGTGTACGGGAACATAATCATGAAACTATATTGTAACAAGGAACCATGGTTCTGCCAAATTTGATAAGGAGTTTTAACGGAATGTAAACGCTTATTTCTTTCATGTATGAGTATGTGATGCACTCTTCTCTACATATTTTTCAGACATATTTTTATGAACTCTTTCTATTTTTTTCACACGCATCTGAATATAGGCCGATTTTAGACAGTGAGCCTACCTCGCTAATTTTTACAAAATTTACTCTGTTGTTTGTTTAACAACGTCGATCCCGATTATTATCTTATATAATCTACAATTTAAATTAAATATTAACACATTTTTTTATATTTTCAGGTACACTTGCAACCACATATCACAGAGTGAATGAACTCGGAAATGTGTTTCAATAAATGCTTGATAAAATTAGCAGACTATTTCCGATTATATCCTACTATGCCTTGTTAATGTGCTATTGAAATATAAAACGATTTCGAAATGATCTACAATAGTAAAATTGTGTTCACGAAGCTCTTGGTATGTTTCCTTCTATCAAGCGTGAAAGGCCGGTCGTGGGCCAGCCACCATGATACCACAACCTCCACGACACAAACCACTCCCACCACTAGTCCAATACCAAAGAACTTCCACAATGACCCGCTCATTGTGGAAACCAAGAGTGGGCTTGTCAAAGGTTACGCCAAGACGGTCATGGGTCGTGAGGTGCACATATTCACAGGCATCCCATTTGCCAAACCTCCTCTAGGTCCGCTAAGATTTCGCAAGCCAGTTCCAATTGAGCCCTGGCATGGGGTTCTAGAAGCTACCATTATGCCTAATAGCTGTTACCAAGAGCGATATGAGTATTTCCCTGGATTCGAAGGTGAGGAAATGTGGAACCCGAACACTAATATATCAGAGGACTGTTTATATTTAAATATTTGGGTGCCGCAACATTTACGAGTACGCCATCATCAAGAGAAGCCTCTGACTGAGCGGCCAAAAGTGCCAATACTAGTGTGGATTTACGGCGGTGGGTATATGAGCGGTACGGCTACCCTTGATCTATATAAAGCTGACATAATGGCGTCAACGAGTGATGTAATAGTGGCTTCCATGCAGTACAGAGTGGGGGCGTTTGGTTTTTTATACTTGAACAAATTCTTTTCACCTGGCAGTGAAGAAGCGCCAGGTAACATGGGTCTTTGGGATCAGCAACTGGCAATAAGATGGATAAAAGAGAACGCAAGAGCATTTGGTGGTGACCCAGAACTTATCACTTTGTTTGGAGAATCCGCAGGAGGAGGAAGCGTAAGTCTTCACATGATTTCGCCAGAAATGAAAGGTTTATTCAAAAGGGGTATATTACAATCTGGAACTTTGAATGCACCGTGGAGTTGGATGACAGGAGAGCGCGCTCAGGATATTGGAAAAGCTTTGGTTGACGATTGTTCTTGTAACAGTAGTCTTTTAGCCGCTGACCCAAGCTTAGTGATGGATTGTATGCGAGGCGTTGATCCAAAAACAATTTCCGTTCAACAATGGAATTCTTATACTGGCATATTGGGATTTCCTTCGGCTCCAACAGTAGATGGAGTATTTCTACCAAAAGATCCGGACACTATGATGAAAGAAGGCAGTTTCCACAACACCGAAGTACTTCTTGGCAGTAATCAGGATGAAGGTACATTTTAAATCTGTATAATTTATTTTAATAGCTCTTGCAATAGGTATAAGGGATTTTCGTTTAACATGCCTTGCACAACAACACAACATAAGTCTTGGTCTCCAACACAGGGGGACTCTAATGTTTACAAGGCCTATGCAACAATACCTGCATGCAAGTCCCTCAAAACCATCCCTCCACTCTACTTAGGGCATTTAACAGGACGTTGTCTGTTCGGTCGATCCTAATTACACTTCTATTGCTTGAACTTTCGAACAAATCTGTAAACATGTATACCTGTAATAATATTTTATGTTTGAGTATTGTTATAATCCTGTTCGATTTCGGTACGTATTCCTAGGGATCCTCCGATTACACACTTTCTTCTTCGGTACTAATAGGCCTCTCTACTTCTTAAGTGCCATCATCCAAGCCTCGCACACATACATTTAAGTAGAGTGGGTGACGGTTACATATTCGTAGCTAATTTTAGCTGCTGAGATTTTTTTTGATTATTATACCTAGGTACTTATAATACTACCAGGTCTTAGGCAAGTTCTATATGCTAAGATAAAGAAATACCGAAAGAAAATCGGCAGTCTTAGTCTCAAATAATGATAATACTGTAAAGTAACCAAAACTATGGCTAACAAATTACATGGAGCCAGTGCACGCGATAATTAATCATAACATTTGTTTCATTCCAATGTCAAGTGAAACCTTCAGTGAAACTTAAACTTAGAGGGGTCATTGTGTTTCATCATAATTAAGGTTACTTAGGTACCAAAATTTTCTAGCATTTATAGATTCCAATTCGTTCACGTATCATATTATTCGTTTCTCTTCTACGAAAAGAAAGCTAATTAATCTATCCTACTCGAAAAAGCCTTCGTTTTTGTAAGCATGCATTGATTCGTATAACTTTGCAAGTGTCGCCGTCTTATAGAATTCGAGGTCAATCTTGTACACACCTGGCGGCACGAGGCGCGTGTGACGCATGCGCAGACCATGTAGACACAACAATAACTGTAGGATTCTAGAGACGTACTATCAGGTACTACAGACTCGCCCACGTAGCTACCCAGCGGGCGGGCTGTTGCCACGCGCTCCTTTGGAGAGGGAGGTTCTCGTTACTTCTTAAAAACCATTAAAATGTAAGAATATTTTTTGCAGTCCCTGCTCCTATCAGTTGAGTTGAAGTAAATGCACTGTTTTATGAATAAAAGCAGCTGAAATGTTACTTTCATATGATTGACCAAATCATAGCATAACATAGCTACATAATATACAATTTAAAAGGTTCGGGACATAAACATATATATTCATATAAAAGTGAGACGTCAGTAATTATTGATTTTATTACTATGTACCTATAATATTTATAATTGTATATTTATTGAAGTTGTAATAAATCAGTATTGCTAAAATAATGAAGGTTCAAACTAGGATGCTGATAAACAACCCACAATGATCATCATTGTGGGATGACACGTTATTGCTTATCAGCATCCTAGTATGACAAAAATAATAAGGAAAAAAATGAAAAATTATATTTAGTCCGTCATTTACATTATAAAAAAATATTGAACACATATCTTTTACGAAGTGCGTTGAAGTTTTGCGTGACGTCACGAATTTGCACACTTTATACCAATAAGTGGGCACTTATTACGTCATAAGTCCCCACACCCAAATTTTGATGTGCGTTATCTTTGTCAATTTTGATTGATTTGATAAAGCAAAAAATACGTGTTCAATATTTTTTGATAATTTAACTGACGGACTAATTAGAATTATTCAATAAAACTGCTTTATTGACCTTTCACAAGTACATAACAAGATAGATAGTAATGGAAGTACAGGATAGAGAAATATTACCTATGTTTTTCGTAAAATGATACAAAAAATGAAAGCTCTTCTTTATTAACTCTGTAAATACGGTTAAATGAAGGATAACAAAACTTTCTTTGCCATTCTTAGCCGAGGGCATTTTTGTTGGCACGCCGCCGCTCAATACAGCGTATAACCACTGTTAGCAGTGCTGGTTGACGCAACGCAATGTTTTGTTAGCTTTTTTCATAAATATGAAATATGTTTCACCTGCAAAATGCACATTAAATAATATAAAATATTAAATTGATTACTATAATAAAGTCCTCTTTACAAAACATTACGGTCTTAAGCCCACACCCAAACCAAATTACATAAATTTAAAAGATACTTCTGTTTTTTTGGTTTCTGAACATAAATAATTTAACTTTCAATGTCATTAAGAAGTAAAATTCGGAAACAAAATGTTAAAAACTTTTTACGGCAGTAAATTTCCGAGTAAATTTATGAGTCCTTTTAACTTGCTACTGTGACAAAATAAAAATTCTGCGGAAATTATATTATTGCTTCACTTAGAACTGTTTTCAGGTTTAATATAATATTTGTGATGTACTTTCTCTTCAAATACCCAACATTTCAACTCACGACCTGGAGTATACCGGGTGCAAGGGGGTGGAAAGAGCTTTTTTCTACTGAGCGTAATTACAAAATGCTTCAGTGCAAATATTTTAAGAAAATACGTGCGTTGATAACTTTACGAGTTGAAACGCATGCACAATATTAAAAGATAGAAATTAGAAAAAAGCAAAAATAATTATGCAACTACAGGATCATGATTTTGTAACAAACTTTGTGTCGTCATAACTGCTCTAAGCTCAAGTTCCAAGTCTTACAAACGAGAGCAAAATAGATATATAATATGTTCTGTACAGCCGTAGATAAACAGCTTAAACAGTTTCAGAGCCCTAATTTATTTTATCGTATCGCTAAATAAATAAACAGATAAAATAATCCTACGGAATGGTCACTAGTTAGTCGTGAAAGAAATGGAGGTGTTTTTGTTATCTCACGGTAACAAGCGTGGTTGTCGGTTTGTTGGCCCGATTAGGGGTGATGACGTGTCAACCAGTTCGTTAGGCGGTGCCGCGGGCTTCGACGTGCCAAAGCGCAAGGCAAAGAGCTCACTCTGTTCAAAATACGAGTTTAAAGTATTGGGAAAATAAAGATGAACATATGTTTGTACTCGTATGTCTTCATTCTTCTTCTTCTTCTTCTTCTTCGTCTTCTTCTTCTTCTTCTTCTTCTTCTTCTTCTTCTTCTTCTACTTCTTCTACTTCTTCTTCTAATATGTTCGTATTACAAATACAATGGTAACATTATAACTTTATACAAACGCTCTAGCTTAATTTTCAATTCTGGTTCTTAGTGACATGACTGACGCTTGATTATGTCGACTAAGTTTACTAAAATTTGTAGGTACTTACTCGCTTGTTTTATCATTATCTAGAAAAAATCTTTTGTGCCGAGTTTGTATTGTTACAAAAATTGCTTATGAACCAACTTTTCAAATTTTGATCCTTGCTTTAGAAATTTGCCTTTGTTGTCTATGTGTCAGTATGACATAAACAACTTCATGAAAGAACGTCTGAAATCAGATTGGAGGTTTTCTACGAAGTAAGCTTTCTGTTGTTCGCTGTTATGTATCGGCTTATGCGAGTAACGATGTTTACCGAAAGCCCACCGCGAGCTTTTCCTTAATTTGTGTTAAAGGAAAATAAAAAGAAATTTCAATTGCTTATTAACATTACTGAATTGATTGTTTGTCGATACATTTAAAAAGGTATTGTAGAGGAACACAGGATTTACGTACTGAAATTTGATTGCGTGTAAAGTGCAATAAGTATTTATTTTTCAGGGACATATTTCCTGCTCTACGATTTCCTCGATTACTTTGATAAGGACGGGCCGAGTTTTCTGCAGAGAGAAAAGTTTCTAGAGATCATCTCAACCATTTTCAAGGATTTCTCCAATATTAAAAGAGAAGCAATTGTGTTTCAAGTACGTATAAAAGAAATATTCTGACCAATATACTTGCTGAATTTTAAAGTTCGCCTAACGAATACGAAAACCAGTGAAGATTATTTTTGTCCTAAGATAAAAAGTTAAAAGACACTGAACGGAAATGGGATTAATAATAATTTCATTTTTTGGAAGACTAAAGCTATAAACCGAATGAACAGCACCAACTAGTAACGCAACTAAACGATTACATGCTTGTTTCGGAGGAACTCCTAAAAAGGAAATGACATTTGCCATTACTAAAATTGCAGAATGCTCATCTCCGTTGTGCGTAGGTTGTTAGGTTTGGGTGATACCATTCAATTGATAGAAAAGAACTCCAAATGGCTCATAACTTGCTATAAGAAATAAGAAAAATTTGATAAATCTGGTATAATGATCAAGTCAACTTGATTGTCACAATGGCTCAATAGCATACGTATAATAATAATAAAACCATTTATTTCAGGCATAATTGGCCCATATATAAATAAATACCTTACAGACTAACATACATATTAAAATAACTTAAAAGTAATTAGAATTATTTAGGGGACGAAAAGGCATGGCTCCTTAGCGTCGTCCCACCTGGAAGCCTGACCCTATAGCCTAGTTAGGTAATCTGTGCTTGAAATTCAGGATTGAATTCTGTCATGTGCAAACTTTATACGGACACGAATATTGGTATCCAAGATTATGGATTTAAGGCTTCCAAACAACGAAACGCGAAACGGAAGCAGAGCGGGTCGGAATCGGGCCCGCGTAAGCCGCGTCAGGAACTAAAATGGAAGTCCTCGCACTATTGGCCGCAAGGCTAACGCGCGGCAGCCGGGCGGATTGATGCGGAAGCGTCCATTTTAGTTCTTGAGCACTCCTTGTTTGGGCCTGCTTCTGACCCGCTCCGCTTCCGTGCCGCGTTTCGTTGTTTGGAAGCCTTAAATCCATATTCTTGGATACCAACATTCGTGTTCGTATAAGTTTGCTCATGACGGGATTCAATCGTGAATTTCCACAGTGCACCTAACCAGGCTATACGTATGCTATTGAGCCATTGAGGCATTCAAGTTAACTTCATTGCTATACCTTCGCTTAACATATTTTATTTCTATTTTCAGTATACGGATTGGGAAGAAATCACGGACGGTTATTTAAATCAGAAAATGATAGCGGATATTGTGGCCGACTACTTCTTTGTGTGCCCAACAAACTACTTCGCCGAGGTGATGGCCGAGTCTGGCGTTGATGTCTACTACTATTACTTTACACATGTGAGTTTTATTGAAGTTAAATGCACTCGAAATTCATTTTAGGGAGCACTTATTTACCATGTTGCTTATTAGCTAATTTTATGCAGTGCTAAAATTGTAAGAACCTTTTGACTTGAAAAGGAACTTATACATATAAAGGCGCTTGTTTCAAATTAATGTCTGAAACTATGTTCAAAAGTACAAAGTATCCTATTACACCAATTCGTAATCCGCTCTTAAACGTTTATCTCCACAATCGCGGTAAGTCTACGTCAATGCAGGCAGTTTCAAAGGTTGATAAAGACGCCCTTCAAACAGCTGGCGAGACCGGCTAACACGTTAATTTGGCTAACGAACCAGACGCGAGGACCCTTACGGAAGCGCTGCCAGCGACATACGTTTTTTGCTGCACCTACATGGCTCAAAGAGATCCGCGTTCGTGTACCTGAGCGTTCTGAGCGTAAAATTTCATGCAGACATTCCACGAGCAAGGAGATGTTGGGTAAATGAATCAAATTATGCATTGAAAATGATTTGAGTAAACCTATTACTAAAGGAACGGCTTCATCTATGTTTTTACCGTCGTTGCACGTTAATGTTATGTAGAAAAACACGAGGTATTTTTTTATAAATGGCATTAATCATCCGTTGCTTTCTTTATCAATTAAATTAAATCCATTCAAGATATATTGATACTGATAATTTTAGTTCAAAACAAATTGTTGATCTAGAAAATACAAAGTTTGGCTTTTAACTTGAACTAACCTTTCGAGATGAAATTACAATAATTCATTCAACGAAAACGCCCACATTGGACTACCCTACAAACTTTTAGCATGGTTATAAATAATTGGCCTCAAAGGTCAACTCTTGACGGAAATTGTATTTTTAATTTTAAACGTGGGTAGTAAAGAATAATTTAAGCAATCAGCGCTCTTTTTACATTGGGCGAGAATTAATCATAGTCTGGCCAGGAATTTTTAGGTAACCCACTCGCAATATATTTTATCTACACCCATATCATAAAACCTCCATTGGTTAATCAAAAACCGCATGAAATGACCACCATTTTGACAACCAATTAGGAAAAACCAGTGCTGCGATAAAGAAATAACATGACTTCTTTATCGTTTTTAGTAAAGAAAGGAGATTAAATTTGGAACAGCTGTCAAAACTCAAGTGGTCTCTATTCTAGTATCCATAGATATTAAAACAGTTATTGATACGAAACGTCAATTCAGTATGTTTTTTTAATATAAACTGCACAATATTTGATCTCGAGTGACGTGAGAATAGAGACTTCATCCGTTTGTCTATGATTTAAAAAAAAATGGTCTTGACGGAGGATCGCCATGTTGGCGTTTTGCTGAACGAAAGTAGAATTGTTTTTGAATTGAATAGAAAAAGTTGTTTGTAATTTACATTTTAGTTGAAAATATGAATAGTAAGTAGTCTTCTCGGAGTGTGTGTGATGTGAAAATGCGCCGGATATCGGAAATATGCAGCCACGATTGCAACAAATAACTTGTTGCCAGAAAATATTGTTTCTGAACCCATCATGGAGGATTTATAATATGTGTGTAGATAAAGTTATGTATGCAACTCTGCATAATTTGGCCTTAAAACACACGTGCGATCTTATTATGAAACTCGCCTGTCGGCTCGTTTCATGAAAACCGCACTAGTGTTTTAAGGCCTATCATTATGCAACCGTTGCATAAACTACTATTTTAACATACCTAATTTGATTTAAAATACTTTTCATCCACAAAACAGATGGGTGAAGGTCGTTTTTAATTCGGATCTTAGACTAGTGGTGCTTTATATTGAAAACGATATTCAAGGTCATAATCTGAAATAATGGCAATATTAATTGGTTCCCAAGATCACGGAATTTGATAGAAACTGGCTGTTTGCATATAGAAGCTATTTCAATGTCAGTAGAATAGTATAAATAAGTATAATAAAAAACAACAACTTAAAACTAAAGCCAAATCTACCAAACCAAACATGCGACATTATTGAAAAGGCGCTAGCTCAACATGTGCTGCAATTAATAAAATTGCAGCGCAATAGGCAAGGTTATAATGAGATTTCCTATAATTATCGTATTAAATATCAGTAAATCAACAGTTTTTGAAATTTGGTCTAATGGACGTTTATAAAACCCAGCCGGAGGAATGTAAGTTGCTGTTATTATGATTGATAAGAACCATTGAATGTATGCGAAAATATAAAATAAACAAGACGAAGCGTGAGACTGTATCTATTGCAATATTAAAAAAGAATATGTACCAAAGTGTATGTATTTGAATATGTATACATATAATATATTATTATGAGAAACAACAGTAGTAGTCTGGGATGCGCACTTCACACCCTTCTTCACCATATTGGAGCCCAAACTAACAACCACTTTTGAAATTTTACATTGCACTCTGCCTCTGCAGACCAGGCGCCTCATACGGGAACGCTAAGTGATTCTGTAGCGACTCATATGCCAGATTTCTCATTCCACTCTTCCGCACGACGCGAAATGCGTAAGAGCGAGATGAGAGATCTGGCTTACGAGTCGCTACAGAATCACTTAGCGTTCCCGAATGAGGCGCCAGACCGTCGTATTCCAGGTATTTCAGGTAAATTAAAAACATAATAAGACTTTTCGTAGCTCCATTATTCAACGATGGATATTTGTACTCCACCGATAAGAGCACTTGAATGATGATGCTAATTTATTATTCAACGCTTGTTTTGTCTTCTAAAAACGCTATAATGAAATAGAATATAATTATTTTGTCCGAACTATACAGAACAGGACAGTATGATTAATACTTAATACAGTCCAGCCTCTATTCGAAATGGCCTAAGCGATATATCGTTATGGTTTTGCAATGCGCCGCCTATGCTGTCAAGTTAATATGAGCTACCATGTCGTAGCAAAATAATTTGCGATATCGTTTCCAAGGGCGTAGCAATTTTTTTTTCCAGGGAAAAGTCCAGGGAAAAAGTCGATATATGAATAGTAGATGAACCTAGTTTTTATCACGTAAACTAACTATTCTGGGGTGTGTCAGGCCAACCAGCCCCGCACCCCCCTTGCTACGCCCATGCGTTTAGGCAATGTCGAATACAAGGGTTAGGTTTCTATTAAAATCTTTTATTACTCTTTTTCTGATCTGTTGTTTCGGTTTTTTTAGAACGCAACTTTATGTTCCGTGAAAATATAAGAAAGTGAATAAGTACTTAAGTCCATAAAATTTTATAGTGCACTGAAACTACGACTGCGTCAATAAAACATTATTTGTCGTATTTATTTATTCATAATTTATTTTATTTATTAAGAAAAAACGGACAGTATTATTCAATACTCAATATTTTATTGCATTTACACATATAAAAATTAAAGATTTACTGTCATTAGGTAGAAATGGAAAATCGTTCACTTGAAATTATTCAACAAAATTCCATTCAGGCTTAATTAATTTACAACGAAAATAAATTTGGTTATAAATACTTTACACCATAATTTTCCTTTTTGACTAAATTCACTTTGGATACTATTACTTTTGACCCAACTTCAGAATGGTTATTTCACGTGGACGATTTTCCATTTGTACATAATGACAGTAAATCATAATATTTTTAATCTCCCTACGCCTACATATGCACAGATTCTTTTTAGTGATGATCCCTTAATAATTTTATTCGCTCTAGAAAATAAAATAAAAGATACCGAACTAATTATACTTAATCATGGTATCATTTCCACATAATTCCGTCTGTTAAATGTTTAGTAACCTAACGACCCTTATGTGAGTAGTATGGAATAAATGGTTGCCGATAAATCAGAAATTACTGAGTGACGTCCCCGATTTGTCGATAAAACAGTCTTGAATTATGACAAACGACGCCACCCGCCTATACCGTAACATTGTCCATGGCTTTTAAAAATGTTATAGCCTCGCAGACAACTACAAATGGGTCATCAGGTACCTATCATAAAAAATAGTTACGAGTATTTAATAGTAGTTTATGCAACGGTTGCATAATGATAGGACTTAAAACACTAGTGCGGTTTTCATGAAACCAGCTTTAGCAGCAATGGCGGCAATTCGATCCTCCGTCAAGACCATTTTTTTTTATAAATCACAGACAATCGAATGAAGTCTCTATTCTCATGTCAATCGAGATCAAATGTTGTGCAGTTTATATTAAAAAACATACTGAATTGACGTTTCGTATCAATAACTGTTTTAATATCTATGGATACTAGAATAGAGACCCACTTGACTTTTGACAGCTGTTCCAAATTTAATCTCATTTCTATACTAAAATCGATACGGGAATAACATTGCAGCACTGGTTTTACCTAATTGGTTGTCAAAATGGTGGTCATTTCCTACGGTTTTTGATTACACTATAGAGGTTTTATGATATGGGTGTAGATAAATATAGTTACGTAAGTTCTCGATATTGAAAGATGTAGAAAAAATACAGATGTTCAACCGAGAATTTAACACGTTTCTGCCGTCGTCGAACACAGATTGTTGAAGTAGCCACGTAACGAACGACTGTGGTGAGTTTTAATAAATTACGGTTCAGACGTTGCCGGTGCGGTGGGGCAAAGGTCACAGCTTAACAGCGAGATATTTCGGCTTCTGTCACCGTTCCATTTCTGTTCTCGACACTGCGTCTAGTTTATTTTCATATATGAATACAATACTTACGAGTATAATCATACTCATTTATGCATAATGAAATTACCTTTGCGAGATCGTATCATACTCAACGTTGCATAAAGAGATAGGAGATTGAGAAAGTCATCTGTAAAGCTAAATTTCATAGGGAAGTATGGGATCTTTGAAGCGCCAGTCGGACCCGCATTTGGCCGGATTTTGTTAACAATAGAAATCATCCGAATCGAATAGTCCGATTAAAATGGCCGCCTACGTTTCAAACGACTTTACTACGTACTTTTCATTTGTCTTTTCAATTGTATGTGGGCGCACATACAATTGAAAAGACAAATGAAAAGTACGTATTAAAGTCGTTTGAAACGTAGGCGGCCATTTTAATCGGACTATTCGATTCGATTTGAAGATGTACATTGAAGTCATCTAAAACAAAGTCCCACAATTTTTAATCATATTGTGGAGTTCTGTGAATATCTGAAAATAATATGATTTCTTTGAAAAAGAAAGAGCTGTTAATCCTAAGTCGTTCGGTTCTGAAGTCAACACGTAGGACATGATACAATAAATAGGAAGAGGAGAGGAAGCAAGGAAGGAGGAGGAGGAGAGGAAGGAGGAGCAGGAAAACAACCACGTGGATGATGAGGATATAGGTTTAATGATAAATATAAGGACCAATCTGTAACAATAAAGCAAACAAATAAACCGTTGCTAAGGCATACCCTATAGCACAAAGCACTTGAAAAGGATCACTTTACTTACGATTCAGTGCCTCGATGAGTGCCTTATTCAACTCGGTTAAGGGTAAAGTTCTAGTAGTCTAGTTCTAGTAGTCTCTAAAATAATTTAGTTAATAGAATGAATATAATTTTTTATTTCGGACCTTGATCCATATCAGGTCACTAACAATTATCCTAGTAATCTTGTTTTATTACCCATAAGGTTATATTATGCCAAGATTATCCCTGACATTATCACGATGTGTTCCGTGATTTTTGCTATATTCAAGACCTTATGAATATCAGGAAAATTAACAAAAAATATGCATTAACATTAAACACGGAGCACACTTTTAGTTGAATAAACATTATTAGTTTTAATTTACGCACTGAAACTCCATTTATTTGTCTTAGACGAAATCTTTTCCGAAACAAAAAACATGCCAATTTTTTTAATGTAGCAGTTTCCGAATAGATATTTAGATTTTAAAACGAAAAAAGCCAAAATAAATTGTTCCAGTATTTAGAAATTTTTCGTCCCATTATAACGCCTCGTTAAAAAGTCTTATGATATCACCGAAAAAACGTTCGAACATAATGGATTGCTTAAATAATTAGATTTTAAGCCTGCTGGCCCGGCCTTCCAACATAATCCGATCTCACTCGATCACTATATTTGCAAGATTTCACCTCCGATTCGGCGTACGGCTAAATTAGTCCAAGAGATTACATTATAATTACCCGAGTTGACCTTTGAGTGCCAAGTTTACGTCATGACAACGCATACAGGAGCCCCGCTCGCGACCACAAGCGTGCGTTTGCATTATTAAACAGACCTTCCCTACCAAACGGCTGCTTTTAATTTTATGCCCAACTTTAAAAACCTTACTAAGCGCAGGGGAATTGTCGGGGCCCAAATTTAGATTTTGGGTCGACCAATATACCTCGTAAGGGGTAGAATTGAATTATTGATACTGTTACCCGTGAGCTGCCTTCACGAGAAATAAAGGGGGTTTTTATTATGGGCGTTTCATTACTTTTGAATAGGTACTTTTACTGGGCTTGTAAAACTTGTTGCATGACATTGTCATTTGAGTTACTGTGAAATTTTAAATACGGAAGGGCAGATTTTAAAACTCTGGCTGGGTTCATCGAAATTCAACTTCAAGTGATCAGTCTCCTCAACAATACACGATCAAACAACAGAACAGTATAATTTGCATGGTATGCGAATACATTTTGAATACAAGAGATATACTTTCCAGGAATTCCAAGTTTTTATTAAGCACAAGACTTTAATATAGAAGTTGTGCCAGTATAATAACTAGATAAGTTTTAATAAGTAAACAAAATAAAGTACAGACAGTTCTTGCAGAATTATTGGACAAACTTAGTGCCTGCTGTAGCTAGCTGCCAACTGCCAGTTTCTGCGAAATATATCCCGGGCTAGTTTAATTAATAAATGTGTTGCAGCGTAAACGATAGAACAACGCTGAAAATATTGCTGCAATGGATGATAGAATAATCCAATCAAGTTGTGCCACAGTCGTTCAACCTATAGCATAAATGGTAGATCGATGTACTTATTTCCTTCTGACACTATCTTAGCATTTTACTAACATGTGATACTGTCGATGGCAATGGTATCTTGTGGTCGGATTCATGCCTTTAGAGTAGAGGAGTTCGGATTCTAATACTGGCTCGCATATCTGCGATTTTCGGATCGTACTGGCCACGAGCAGTTCGGTTAAGGAAAAAATGTTATTCGGTCGGTACAGAGGTCGTCGGGATTGAATACCAATTAAAAAACGGCGCCACACGGTCGGTACAGCGCTATGTGTCTGCTTCATCAGAGCGTGAATGTTCAACTGGTCCCTGGTCATGTATGGTCGATCCTGTTTTGTCCTTGTCTGTTCTAATTTTGAAATGAGTCTAAATCCAAATATGTGTCGTCTGTCAGGTCAGTCTGACGGTAAGGAGGCTGGCTGCCCCGACACATGTTGCGGAACCAATCTGAACTGGTTTCAGTCATTATAAGAGGAGTCTTCTGCTCAGCAGTAGAACATAAAAAGGCTAGTGACGATGATAATGACGTGATGTACGACGTTTTACAGAGGAATAACATATGTCGTGTATAAAGTCATTTGAGAAGCTTATGATAATTTTGGTAAATTTAGTATGTGTTGTATTAAGTGTACCATTCAAATGCTAATGAGTTATTATGTAAGTATGATACATGCGACGATAAGCATGGCTTCCGTTCCTAAAGCCGCAGATTACCTATATACTAGGTTATATATTTGCAGCGTTGCTTGCGTCGGGCTTAATTCAAAAACTGACTGACGGCAGCAACAAATATTATACAATATCTATCAGTGAAATGAAAAGAGTGATGTGTCTTACTCTCACCGAGATATTTATTACTCCTTTAGCTCACTAACTCATCTAGCTCAGTTCGAATCACTAGCTTTTCTGATCAATTTCGATCTGCTCGCTCACAATATCGTTGAACTATCATAATATGAATAGATATGTGATACATACATACATAGCATCACGCCCGAAATCCCTAATGTGGTGGGCAGAGCCACAAGACTACTTGTGGCCACGTTCGATTAATTAGTCCTAAGATGAACCGTATGGTGACAGGTGATCAGCCCATCGCCCATACAGGTAGTCCACCATGTTGGAGAGGACCCGTCCCTTAGTCGACTTTTACGACATGCCAGGATGATAAGCATCTGCACGCATTCTATGCTATTTCTTCACTCCCAGTGCAGCAGAGGATATGTGATATGTGAACGATAAACATGTTCTTTGGTGGATTACGATGTAATAGCTTCAACAATTAACATCCTCACAAACTAATTAGTAATTTTCCTTAATGCTGATAATATTCTATGCTTCATTTCCAGCGCACGAGCACAAGCCTCTGGGGAGAGTGGATGGGTGTGATGCATGGCGATGAAATGGAGTATGTCTTCGGACACCCACTCAACATGTCGCTGCAGTATCATAGCAGGGAACGTGACCTGGCCGCACATATCATGCAGTCTTTCACAAGTTTTGCTCTGACTGGGTTAGTTTGTTTATTTTTTATACATACATACATAGCATCACGCCCGAAATCCCTAATGGGGTGGGCAGTGCCACAAGACTACTTGTGGCCACATTGGATTAATTAGTCCTAAGATGGTATGATGAACCGTATGGTGACAGGTGATCAGCCCATCGCTCACACAGATAGTCCACCATGTTGGAGAGGACCCGTCCCTTAGTCGACTTTTACGACATGCCAGGACGATAAGCATCTGCACGCATTCTATGCTATTTCTTCACTCCCAGCGCAGCAGAGGATTTTTTATCATAAAAATAAAACCAATAAATGTTTATTTATATTTATCATTTCAATGTTTTGGGAGAGACCTGTTGTTGGCATTAAGAACAAATTAAAACCTCAGTTTCATTTTCAACCCACTTCATAAAACATTATTTTTTCTTTTCATTGGCATCCAACAATGCCTGTATTCGACATTCCCTAATCAAAAATTAATTTGCTACAATATGCTATCTCTTATAAACTTGACAACAAACACGGCCGCATTGTTAAACCATCGCGATATCTATCGCTTCGGCAATGTCGAATAGCACTCCTGACCTGCCGGTTATCTGGGCTGTGGCACTTTCGTAGTATCTTTTGGGTCACTGTAGTTGACATCGTGAATCTTATTAATCGTATTTGCCAACGTGAGCTATGCCAAATTTGGAGACAAACTTTGATAATGCAATTTTGAATTCCAGCAAACCGAACAAGCCGGATGAGAAATGGCCCCTGTACTCCAAAGCGTCTCCACACTACTACACGTACACAGCGGATGGCACCAGCGGCCCGGCGGGCCCGCGCGGGCCCCGGGCCTCTGCCTGCGCCTTCTGGAACGACTTTCTAAACAAGCTCAACGGTGTGAAAGGCACAATATTGATCTTTTACCTCGGTGTTGTCTTTGTGCTTCGCTTTGCCTGTTTCTGTTCAATCATTCCGTCGCTATGCGATGCAATAAGTTAGGAATTATGTCAGCTGAGTCGCTATTTTTAACAGCCTGTATTATTTTGATTGATGTCTAATATTAGTGGTTACGCTCCAGATTTTCTGTAGAGATGAAAAAATTTCCGATGAGGTACCTAATCGCTGATAAAAACTTTCACTTTTGATCTTATTATTTGATTCTTTTTGTCATGTAGTAATTATGCTTTTATTATTATTTGATTTCATTACCATTTGAAAACACTCAAATTTTTGCAACGTTTTACCTATGTGCATTATGCGGATGTGCTTAAAGCAGTTCGCTTCTATTATTGCTCGTAGTAACTAGAATCATGTATTAATTATCAATAAAATTTTCAGAATTGGAGCATGTTCCGTGCGATGGCGCAGTGACAGGCCCGTACAGTAGCGTGGCTGGCACAACTCTCCCGCTAGTACTCCTCACGGCTCTCGCCACTACAGCAGCACTCTAAATATTTCCAACCCTTCAGATAAAATGTGAATAGAACTAATAAATGTGCGTAAACCTTTTTGTACGGAACAAATACATACATAAAGTCAATGGCAGAAACCTACCTGCAATTTAAAAAATTTAACGAACAGAAATGTTAAAGAAATACGGAAAAACGTTAAACATGAAATTAAACGAAACGTTGGAAAAAAATTAGTTTGTAACTGAAACGCGTTTTGATAATTCAAAGGATATTTGGATATAGTGGAATGCAATGACTGGAAAAAGGAACTGATTCTCTTAGATAAGGTCTTAGGAACGTATGCACTGGTTTACTGTCAAGTTCATGTTGGAAATGTTGTAGGTAGTATAATTTCCATTAAATGTAACATTATAATTTAGAGACACGATGTTCCTTGTCTAGTTGATTCGTATGTTTGATGTTGCAAGATGTATTAATGTATTATTCGTGTTATAGTAGTTAAACTATGCGTTTGATGTGTGGAATAAATGCATAATAAAACACTTACCACTATTTGAAACAAAAACATTAAGAAGAGGCTTTTAATTATAAATGATTGACGTTTCAGATGACATACTGGACAATATACGTAATATGGATCGTATATTGTTTGCAATTGCAATATTATAATTACGCTACCGAGAATTTTCAGTACATTACTTAAAAAGCCATAATGTGGTGCTCTTCTAACATTGACGTTACCAATATAGGCTCAGTTTTTTTAATGAATGTGTTGTATTTAGTATTTGTGTATTAAAAATAAGTAACATAAATTAGTGACCTTTACAAGTTAAATGCTTTGATTGTTAAAGCAATGCTTTCTGAAGATCAAATTATCACTATACATATCAAAGTGTGCCTCTGCTTGAATAGCAAAATGAAACATATCTATATCGTAGTGAAATTTTAGAATTTTATATAAGTATTTAATGGAACTGTAAAAGTAGAGCGTATACTGTGCTACGAATTTTCGTTAACGTATTTGATAATTGTATTTAGGATGCTACTAAATTCGTACCATTCGAGGATCTTATGAACTTCAAATTCTTATGACTTCAAACAGATAATAGAATATTTTGTAAATAATCCTTTCTTATGAATAAACTACAAAGTTCTTGTTACCTACGTCCTAAAACGTAAACGTAATATACAATAATATAATGTGGTGAAATGATATGGCACGTACGACTTTTTTCATTTAAATAAATAAAATTCTCTATTTCTTTAGAATATTTACCAAAATATTATATTAATCATACATTTACAATAATGACACGTTTATAAAATAATTATATAACTATAGTAATAGATCACGCAAAATAATTAGATTTTTTCAAGATAATTGATACAGGCTTATTGCATGCCACCAATAGTTTCATGAATCTGCTCGAAGCCATCAGACAATCAAATATACATAATAAATCCGTAGCTTAATAATGCTTTAAGTGAAAATTATCTTATGAATTTATATATTACAATTTATATATTTTTAACGTGAAATTTGTACCTTACCTACTAGAGAATCGTTAGTCGTATTAAGATTAACTGGTAACCAGCTGGTAACTGGGTATGTCGAATGATTGTCAATTACTATCCTTGAATGAAAATGAATGTGCTGGGAACATTGTGAGAAATGATATTTGTACAAAATTTCGGGAAACAAAATTGTAGTTTACCAACGTACTTGTATGCGGTCATGTTCAAGACGTTGTCATTATCATCTTATCATTGCTTTTTACGTAACACCTCATAATCGGCTGTCAACAAAGGCATCCCAAAGTTATAGCGTCAACAAATAGATTTACTTTTGAACGGAATAATAAAAAAGCATTAAACACTAATACCAAATTGTAAAGACAGAGTTTTAGTCAATGTCTTGTATGAACTCAGGCGATTCGATTAACATACGGATGTCATGGCTAGTTTCTTGATGGGATCTTTTCTATACTACGAGTATCATAAGTAGTTAAGACACAACTAGGTACTTCGCTTAGTCACTTTTGCTTGATAGTCCACACAAAATATTAGCTGTTCCTCATAAATAGTAAACTATTATAAAGTTTACGCCTTAGGCGTTGTCCTAATAGAACGCGATTGCGCGATCATCGCTAGTTCGCGCGAATTGCGATGTCGAACAGCACCTCTATTCGGGAACGCTGTGATATTGTAGCGACTCGCGAGCGAGATTTCTCATCCCACTCTTCCGCACGACGCGTAATGCGTAAGAGCGTCAATGCGTAAGAGGGTCGCTGCAGTATCACTTACACGTTCCCGAATAGACGTCCTGGATTTTAATTAGGACATCTGTTCGACATAGTAGCTATGTTTGATCGCGTGGTCGCGCGAACAAAATTCGCGCGAGATAGCGATGATCGCGCAATCGCGTTCTATTAGCACAACGCCTTATGCTTATTACGGTAACGCGAACGTCCTGTCATCTCATGGTAAAAAGTTATAAGTAGACACAAAAATATAAAGAGCACAACAATCGCTTTTTGTTGAATTCAGCACAATTCGAGAAGTTGTATGGGATAGCTTTAATTAGTTAATATTAAGATGTAAAGTGATCTACATAAGGGTTTAAAGTAACTTGTAGCGATCTATAATCAGATAAGATTTAATGTCTGTAACAATTCTTGTATTGTGTTTAAGGTTACAAAGTATTGGGGCCAATTCGAAAGTGTTTTCGCTAAATTTAGAAGTCGCTAAATTTGAAATAAGAAACGTTCGACTCGAATTTGAACCTTGGAGCTATACAAAATCGAGTTTGACGTTTCTTATTTTAAATTTAGGCAATCTTAAATTTAGCGGACACCGTTTCGAATTGGACCCATTGTTTGTTTAAAATACCATTATGATTGAAGTTATTTGCTTAAGAACATAATTAATTACGATATAGTACGTAATGAAAGCACACACACACATTTCTACCACTATAAAATTAATTTAAAAACAGCATAAAAAGTAAATAATTAATTAGTGCTACAATAAAATGGATAATAAAAGTAATAAATTGTCCACATTAATATTAAATATTGTAATTTAAGAACGTAGTTATAAATATCCTACATAATTTCGTTTATTTTGGCGGGTAACTTATCATTTACCGCTGGCCTAAAATTCTTTAAGACGATTTATTCTTTTTTTATTTTAGTCCTAAATGTAATCCATGTGTTTAGTTCTAAAATCAGGAAAAATAATATTTTTAGTCAAAACAGCACTTTTACGAGTAAGTATCTAACTTAAAGTAGCTTAACATCTTTTGCTTAAAAATCAACATCAGTGACAAGAATGTCGAAAGCGCAGAAACAGACGTAAGATAAATGATGAAATATGTACCTTCTTCTTCTTTGCCTTTTTCCCATTATTTGGGGTCGGCTCTCCTCGTTCTGATGCGCCAGGATGGCCTACGGTTAGACCACCATGTACCAATTTCTATTAATCACTTTACTGATACTCACCCAAAAATAATATTTTAGAAAGTGCAATTATGCTGGTAACGTTTCTCAAATGACAGACGATGGGGCGAACAAGGCTTCATGAAAGGCAACACGAAATTTGAAAGAAACCCACTCAAAATCCTCAGAATAATAACGCAATAGAAACCAAGTCCACGCGCACAATTTGAAGCAACAAAATCGGAGCCATTTATGGCTCCAAATTCATACAAACGCCGGGACGCTCCCATAGTGTCAAATGTCAAACCGCACCGGTTTATTGCTTCACTTTTATCAGGGCGGTTGTATGTAAACTATCCTTCTATGGTTTGTAATTCTATGTAAAAATCTTAGCTCAGCTCATTCAACCAAATTAATTAAACGTATTAACAAGAAAACTAGTCATCCTCGTATTCACCACAGATGGGATATACAGTTTAATTATTGCAATTACAAATTATTCTTCTGCCCATTATGCGTTTCCTTTTTTATATATACTACTTTTTAGGGTTCCGTACCTCAGAAGGAAAAAAGGAACCCTTATAGGATCACTCGTGTGTCTGTCTGTCTGTCTGTCTGTCTGTCCGTCTGTCACAGCCAATTTGTTCCGAAACTACTGGACCGATTGAATTGAAATTTGGTATTCATATGTAAGTTGGTGACCGCAACACGGACGCCTGACGTAAATATATGAATATTAAACATAGGGGCCACTTTTTGGGCGTAAACTAGAAAATTAAAAAAAAAAGTTATGCCACCTATATCGTGTGACATATCAAATGAAAGGGCTTATTGTGAGGATCTTAAATATATATTTTTTTGAATTTTAAGTAAAACAGTTTAGAGGTTATTCAGGAAAATAGGCGAAAAATGACCATTCCCCCCCCCTTATTTCCGAAACTACTGTGGCTAAAATTTTGAAAAAAATACAGAAAATAGATCTTTGCCTATAGATTGCAGGAAAACCTATAAGAAGTCTATGGTATTTAAGGTAACCTAGTAAATTTCAGATAAACATGTTCGGAACGGAACCCTCTCCACGCGAGTTTAACTCGCACTTGTCCGGTTTTAAATTATTCAATGTCCTTTGCTGGCGCTAATGATTGCTCGATTCTCAACTCAAAATCCACGAAGCGCATAATCTTGGGTATCAAAAGACACATTGCTTACAGCTTTTAAAAGCGTGACTTTACCGATGTAGACGAAAAAACCGCCAGGTTGGGGACGCGGGACGAATTTTACAGCCAGAACATAAATGGCTGTAGACAGAGGAAGTTCGTAATCCGAGGGACACGTCCTCCCAACAATGGCTCGCATAACAAGCTAGTCCTGAACGTACACTTCATTTTAGATGTATGAAAAATTACTCATTAGATGTACGAGTAGTTCGTAGTATGATAGTAGTTTAAGTTATAGATTGAACGTGATTTTAAGATAGGTACTCAATTATGGATATCTGCTTAATCGTTTCTATACAGACTTCGCTACAAATTGACATTGTAAAACGATTTCAGTTTAATAAAACAGCTAATTAAATAAATAAACTTTGTGCCATACAGTTCTTAAATGTGTAGAAGTTTAGAAGGAAAGTATAACACTATATGTTGGTTAGAAAAATTTAATGTTCCATGTTATTTGTGTAAAGGTTCTATCCGATATACGAAAGCTGTGGTGTGCGTTAGGTACCGCTTTAGATTAGGTGCTAGTTAATGTATACATGTGGATATCTGCACTTTTATTTTGTACTCATAACAACTAAATTGCGAATGACGTTGACAATATCTGTTTTATTTGTATCCAGATGTAGTACGTTTGTCGATCCTTATTAGCTTTGCACGCGTAGCTGCGTGTTAATTGTTTGAAATATAATTATTTTGAGATTAATCATTCTGCCCTCATAATGAAAAACGCAGTACCTACTTGCAAAATGGTGCTTTCGAGAAAAACGAAAATTATAAAACAACTTACTTTTACTTAACGTATATAATATGTATGAATATATAAGATTCTCCTGATGCTTTTTTTGTTCATAAAATTCTAATATCGTATTTTTTTCGAATGTTGCATTCTTCATTATCAGGGCAGGATTACTGTCGAGGGTACATTTCAATAATAGACCTTTTAAAACAAGGTACTGGTAAGATGATATTCGACCTTTTGGCAAAAAAAGTATACACTTTTACTAGAATCTACAAAATGCAGTTGTTTTGTCAGTGTTATCTCATATTAATAGTGGATTAAACATTGATGATTAATAATACTGGCCACTCTTAACACTAAGGCTTTGAAAGCATACCTACACTATGCAAAGTTTTTTTAATTGCGCAATTTTTGATTTAAGATAATTTTAAGCACTTGTCTGTTTAATATTTAAGACTTAAAAAAGTATAAGTGTATTAGCGAGATCGTGCAGAGTACATTTGCGATTAAAGAAGCAACCTACGATGTTAATAATATTATCATGGCATACAACCGTATTTTTTTTAAGTTTTACTCATAGTTACTTTATGCCATACAAAATTCCCAATTCCACGTTTATTATTTTGTAATTAAGCACGCTTAATAAATAATGGGTAAATTAAAAAAAAGTCAGGTGTTCAAATATGTTGTCACTGCTGGCTCTGAGAGCGTAAATATCTTTCCATTTTTACGTTTTCAACTAAGCAATTTTGAAATAATTCGCAAAACAAAATTGACAAAACAGTTCCATATAATTATCGAACTTGTTCACAAAATTTCACAAGAATCAATTGAGAAATGCGACCTGCGCCTCTATTCGGGAACGCTAAGTGATTCTGTAGCGATTCGTAAGCGAGATTTCTCATGCCACTCTTCCGCACGACGTGTAATGCGTAAGAGCGAGATGAGAAATCTCGCTCGCGAATCGCTACAGAATCACTCAGCATTCCCGAATAGAGGCACAGTAGAGGAGAACAGCAGGACATCCCGACATCTGGACATCTGGACATACGAAAGCATTGCCCAAGCTGAAACGGAGACGCTTCGCGCTCGCTCCGCTCGGTCAATAAGACCACAACACCGCGCAGTAGAGCATGTTATCGCAAATACATTAATACGATGTCTTTCTTAGTTCAAGTTTAATGTTGCTTTGTAGATTTTGAATGTATTTATTAAAAGATAGATAACTAATTACTGCATTTTTGGTATTTATTTGTATAGTTATGGGGAATTTTAATAAATTAATTATTCTCTCTAAAGTGGAGACGCTCTAGTAAGAATGAATACTTTATCTGAATGCTGTTAGACATTAGTTATAATATTTTGCTTTAAATATCCAATTATTATTATCTCTAACCTGAAAAATAATCAATAAAATTGAAATAAAATGTGTTACAAATTATTTGACTTTTCACCTCTATTCCTTATGTTTTAATTATTTTTATCAATTATGTTGTTTTTAAGTTTATATACCTGATAAATTGTCTTATGGCTGTTGTTGTCGATTTGTCAATTAAAGTGTAAGTATACTAAATCCAATAACACAAAATTGAGAAAAAATACACCAGGAAAATACGACATAATTTAAAAAAAAAAATATAACTCTTCATCACCATCACCATCGCACAACGTGTATCTCTTAAGAGGAGTGTGAACCTATGGCTTTTCATACAAAAGGTGATAACGATTTCCACCCCTTAAATGTTAACCGATTTTGACCAATTTTTGATAGCTTGTCAGTCAAAACAAAATCGAGGTCTATATACGTTTTGATTTTTTCACTATAATCAATAAATTCAGTTGTATTGTCGTTTCAGTATTCTCATACAAAACGCATTTCGGCGATTATTTGACTTGGTTGATCTTCAATCGATATTCAAAAAACGTATAGACCTAGATTTTGTTCTGACTGACAACCAGTCAAAAATTGGTCAAAATTTGGGTTACATGTAAGGGGTGGCAATCGTTATCGCTTTTTGTATGAAAAGGGTGATTTTTGCGGTTGGTTCACAGTCCTCTTATTATTTAGTCTACGAGTACATGGGGTAAGAGTCTAGCAGCCGACACCAATGGCAACATAAGTCTAGGTACTTATGTACCTACTTATGAGGATAACTTGCACTAAAATTTAAGGTTGTCAATATATATATGAGTGCTCGTATTTCTCAAAAAGTTTGTAAGTATAATTGTTTACGTGCTAATGTCAGCAACTTTTAAATTAGCTTATTTTTTATTTAGATTTGGTTAACAGATTTTCTAACAGTTTTGCATACATTTTCTTAATTTTAAAGAAGAATGTAAAATTTTCTCTAATACAATTGGAAAATCTGTTAACAAAATCATAACGAAAAGGTAAAAATTAAAAGTTGCTATGTATAAACTATTTGAGAAAAACTCACAGAACTGTCAATCATTAAACACATGTAACTAGATGGCGCAAAATCGATTTTCTAGCCCAACGTCACATCACACCTTGATACGAACTAAAGCCCTCTAGTGACATTTAGATTTAAGGTAATTTCTCATGCAGAGAGAGGCTCATCATTACCACGATCAAGTTTCATGTAATGCCTTTAGATGGCGCTGACATAAAGATGTTAAAAAACCGGCCATGTGCATTTTGGACCATGCACAGTAAGTAGGTTGCCATACTCCGTCCGTAGCTTTGTTCAATGTTATATTGCTGCTTTCTTTTATTTATTTTTTCTGCTTCTAATTTCTAAGTAGTTACCGAACAACAATAAAAGGGAAATTATGATAACCGTGTGTCGTGATCAGCTGCACAATAGAGGGATTATATTTATTTAGGAATAAACGAACTTTGCTTTACATGACAATGACCATTGAATCTTACCTTTACGATATATACACTGTCCCTGTTTCCATCCATGTATTAACTATGACATTTTTTAAAACATCTGCTACTTATTTATAGTTCTATCTATTTTATGTTTTTCAGATTCAGTAGCGACTTCATTACACGGCCATTCTTCCGATTGAGTGCATCGCATCGTTCCCCTAGGCTGTCCGCTTTCACTCTAATGTTAATTGCTTCTTTACTGAGTAGAAAAAAAAACAAAACCGACTCCAAAAACCCTTCGAAAACTAAGAAATAAAGACTGGCCTTTAGTAAATTACCTACAAACATCAGATATATTTGTTAATTCAGTTATAAATTTAATATATCGAAGTCGGTGGCAAGTAAATTAACACAGTATTGGAGATGTATAGGTGTATATCTAATTAACTTGCCACCGACTTCTATTTATTTAATTTATTACTGAATTAACAAATATATCTGATGTTTGTAGGTAGTTTACTAAAGGCCAGTCTTTATTTCTTAGTTTTCAAAGGGTTTTTGGAGTCGGTTTTGTTTTTTGTTAAAATTAATTTTAGATTTTTAGTGAATACGATTTAACATATAGTTTCATTATATCTACTTTAACCAAATGACGATACATTATGTCAACAGCTCATCTACTTTTGTAAAAAAGTGCTTTCAGAATGCAAGGACGGTTGACCGTTAAGGAGTTCTTTCGCGAACCCCACTATCAGTTCCGATTTACCAGATGCGTTTTAACGAGATCAGTTGCTTAGCGACAGAGACAAGGAAATGTCATCATTATTTCTTGACTGTCTAACATTGAAGAGTTCTTAGTAGTAATCCGTGGACTCCATCATCACCCAGCTTGACAAAATGATGATGTTTTTATGCAAATGCATCAGTTATCTTAGAAAATGGCAAAAACGGTATATGCTTGCTTACAAAATATGAGGAGTTCTGTTGATTCCTCATGGATCCCATCATCAGATCCCACCAATTTTCCTATGGGACCATTTCTGAACTATGTCGATCCCAACAAAAAAAGAATTATCGAAATCGGTTCACGGGTTAAAAAGTTATGTGGGAATATACATAAAAAAAAATATATACGGGTCGAATAGATAACCTCCTCCTTTTTTTGAAGTCGGTTAAAAAGGCAGACTGAATAGAATATCCAGTTCTGATTCGGGGTTATTGTGCTATTATGCTTGAAATTACTGCCAACTCAAGCATGTAAATTTAGCCATCTATAAGATCAGATTACTCGCAAATGATTTAGCCATCATTTGCGAGTAATCTGATTAGGTACTAATCCTTAAGATTGTCTTGCATCCAGGATAAGTTTTGAGTATCTTAATCTATAGGTACATATAATGGGACCGATTCGAAAGTGTGCTCGCTAAATTTAAAAGTCATCTAAACATGAAATAAAAATTTACAATTATTTTAAGATTAGGGATTTTTAAATTTAGGCGACATCGATTCGAATTCGACCCAGTGAAATTGTAAACTAGTAAGTACCAAAAATATTATTATTGTTTGCAATCCCGCAAATCTCGCGAGCCTGCAGGATTGGATTCCCTAGTCGAGGTCGAGGTAGTCGAGGAAACAGCAACAAATAGACCAAACCGCTTGAATTCCAATTTGTTGTTCGAACTTGGGTACTGGTGACTCTTGATATATTTTCGAATTTTAAGCAGTTGTTAATTTAACCTACATTGATTTTTTGCAAGTAAACAAATGAACATTGAAATGAAAAAAATAATGTTAGGAAGTATATTTAATTTATGGACATTTGGCAAGGACACAGTTAAGGTAATTTTGTAAATTTCTAGCTCTTAACTGACTAGATCGATATTCATACGCAGGTAACTAAATACTAATGGCTAATTACATTTCCAATACATATGAATGTTCCTATTACACAATATCGAATATTTATTTACTTGTACCTTATACAAAATAACTAACACTCAATAATACATCCACCGATTCTGTTTGTCTTCTGCTGAATAAAACCCGTAGATACTTAGTTGGTACAAAAGCATAAAATACAAATAAGTACACATAAACAGGGTTTCATAAGCGAAAACGTATGGCTTTGATAGTCCTATTATACAGGTGGAACGGAACTAGTTACTTTCCCGAAAATATCGTACCATATACCTCTAAGTGATGTACAATCGCTTTGTAATAGTTAGAAACGTTTAATTAAAATAAAATAAAAACCATCAAATAAATATATTTTTATCATGGTGCTATGGTGTGGTTGCTTTCCGGGAATAATTACAGATTGAGGTAATTACAGCCTCTAGTAGTGGCATTTCAAAATATGAATTAGGTTTAATTTCAAAATATTAAGTGTTGACATAATTGTTGACATGTCAATGTCATTCACGAATCATCGAATAAATAGGTTTTAAAAAAATAGGTTGATAATACAAAATATAATCTATTGAGTAATTCAGACACACCGCAGTGTCTCAGCCAAGTTGGCAAAGTTGGTTAACACCCTGTGTTACCCAAGACTGTAAACCTAGCCGTACATTCTCCTAATATAAATAAATACTTAAACAACTTAACATTAACTTAATGTGCATACTTAAGTACATGATTGACATACTTACGATAGAAGAATTCGTGTGTTTGCAAAAACATATTTAACGAGTATTGTTTTAGTTTTAAACTATGCGCAATCTTGTTAGCCATTAAATTTAATGATAAATAAAGTCTTGATATTATAATTCCATATACTTTGTCCAAATCCTTTGTATAAATTGTATACTAGAGTGGACGCCTCAACTTGATTTTTTGTAAAGCCTGTTGACGGCAAATGGCACAAACGCCTATAAGAAAACGATCACCGCCGGACGCGGCGCGCATGCCCGCTCCGCCATCAAGTGCTCGCTGTCATTTGTTTGAGATGTCTGCGCCTCTATTCGGGAACGCTAAGTGATTCTATAGCGATTCACGAGCGAGATTTCTCATCTCGCTCTTACGCATTACGCGTCGTGCGGAAGAGTGGGATGAGAAATCTCGCTTACGAATCGCTACAGAATCACTTAGCGCTCCCGAATAGAGGCGCAGTTCTAGTGTAACGTAATACTTCAATGTCCAAATCGCATGAGTTGCGAGCCGCATCTTTATCTTTGCAATTGGGCTGGATATTTTACGTCAAGTATTTTGGTGTGTTCTTTAGTATCATCAGTTCACGCATTATATGCATACTTTTCATTCAATGGATAGTCTAAACGAAGGATTAAATGGCATACAAGGTTTTACCAAAGCGTATTAAAAACGAAGAAACATAAAAGCTTTCATATTTATGCCACAGCTCCAGTTTATATTTGCAAGGTCGGTCAGCTTAGATGTCGGCCAGTTCGTTCATTTCAGTCATCCCGCAGAGCAAGTCGGAGTGCTCGATGTCCTCGGGGACTAGAGGAGAGAATGCCAGGGTCACAGAGTTCTGGAACCGACCACTGGATACCAGTCGTACCACGGTATCCTCGCAAGCGATAAAGAACGCGCGGTGAGCTGCAATAAAAAATACAGTTATTATTATTATTATTATTCTCTTTATTTCTCTTAAAACTTAAGCTAGGTTTTATAATATTTGTATAAAAAGTAAAATACAATATCACTATAAAAATGCAAACACTATAAAAACCTAGCCTAGGATGCCGCCGGGGCTACCGGCGGCTAGGGCCGCAGAGAGAGGAACCTCCTGACGATGCGCGCTGTGTCCAAGAGTACCGCCTTCTGTATCCGACCCTTGATCCAGCCATCAAGCGAGTCTCTTGAGGTGTTGGTCGAGACTCTTCGCTATGAGACCGTTCGCAGAAACAACTATCGGCACAATGATCGTCGAGTCAACATCCCACATGGCGATCACCTCGTGAGCCAAGTCAAGGTACTTGCTGAGTTTGTCCTTCTCGGCCTTCACGAGGTTAATTGCTGGCTCAAGGATCCGAAACAGAGGCAGCATCCGGTCACGGTACGCGGACAGGTTGGTTTCCCCCTCTGTAGCCCCGTAGTAGGCGCGGATGCAGTTCTTGTTCATAGTTTGAGTCCATCGCATGCGGCGCACTTATTATTATTACTAATATATTATTTACAAATGGCTTCCGTTATCACGCACATAACGTCTGTTTTTATCGATAAAAGTATTGGATTCTTTATCCAAAACTTAGTAAACTACTCGTAGCTCGGTTGATACAAGATGGCTAATGGGTAAGTTAGGCCTTGTTTCACACATATAAAGCTGGCGTATTATTTTCTTAAGATATTGCTTAGCAACGATGAAGGCAGTAAGGATTTTGAATAATGACCGGAAAGTACAAAGTATTCAGACGGAAGTAAACAACAGCTTACAGAAACCCTTCTTTATTTCGTTCCCAAAGCCACAACCGTATTAATTTATACCGAAAGCCCTGAATAATAACGAGAATAAAGATCGGTTCTTATTCTGATAAAAACGTGTAAGCAGATGTACTATTCTACTCGTAATGGCCGTTCTCAGTATACAATCCACGGACAGTATTTGGTTATTACGGGTTATTTGACATTTTCCGTAAGTATACAAATTATGTAATTTTTTTACTCGTCGTTAGCTAACCTATCCACGGATTGAATATGAGAACCTGGCGTAAGACTTCGCCTTGTGTAAATTTTCATAAAATTCGTTAGTTTTTTTTTAACAGCCCATTTAGTTTTTTGTAGTTTCATGCCCAAGTTAAAGAATGCCGCTTAAACGTTTGATCCGACAATGAGTAGGTCTCCGCCAACCAGCTGTCAATCTCTACATAAATGTCAGCTTAATTAAATATCGAAATTAGTTGGCTTTGTAAATTCAGCTATCAATTTATCAAAAAAAAAGTTATTTTATTTTATCGATTCATAGCAGTGACGACACGAACATTGGCAACAATTATATATTACATTTAAACATAACACATTTTACAGAAAAAACAGAAATAAGAGAAAAAGAAAACGGTGGTTAAGTTTATTTTGTCACATGGAGGTAGCAACAATTTAATACAATCTCATGAATCATCAACCCCATTCTTTGCTTAAAACTATCTTCTAATTCTAAACGCCACGTTTAAGCATTGCAACATTTTTCACACAGTTCACAGAATCGGACTGGTAGGTTACAATTCAATTTATTGTCTTATAGCCTGACTCCCTGCTGCGGTACCCGCTGCGTGCTGTGTTATAAATAACATTGGCAACTTCATTGTGTTATCATCCATCAAAAGAGCTGAATTGGTTTCGGCCTTATTAAAATAATGTCACACTGTTTTTCTTCTAGCTTCTGAAATAGTTATCATCCGGCTAGAAAGATTTTTTTTTTTCATTCGTTGGTTTCATTTGCGCGATACACTCGAGTGAAATATGATAACCGCAGTGATTGGTAATTTGATAGCTGCGTCATTTTACCTACGAGCGATATGTGGTTGTGAATCCGCTAGGGACGGTAGAATCACCCTAGTGCAGTGTTAGTGAACATTCAGACGCTTTACAATTTTGCGATTTTTAAAAGACCAATCACTTTGCAGGCAGTTTTGGCTTGAAACATTCTTTTTGCTTATTAAACAATCTTTCAAATACTTACGTGAACAGTTAAGCTAAAAAATCATGCAGCATCTATGCTCACAAATAAAAAAGTTGAGCAATAAATATGCGACATTAAAATTTATTCGGCATAAATGCAAAAATAAATCAGTATCTTAAAGCCTGCATCTCGAGTACACTCAAACAATTAGGTACCTTCATTAGAGTCCAGTCCGCATATATTCTCGTAAACCTCCATCTTGGTATGGTCAAGGCCACTGGCCCCTCCAATGTCCACATAGTCAGAGAGCCCTCGCTTTGTGCACTGAATGATCAAACAATTACAAAGTAGAGGTCAATTCTGCCTATCCTGTCTTATCCTTCTTATGTTATAAATGCGAAAGCGTGTGTGTGTGTGTGTTTGTGTGTGTGTGTGTGTTTGTGTGTGTGTGTGTGTGTGTGTGTGTGTGTGTGTGTGTGTGTGTGTGTGCCTGCGTGCGTGCGTGCGTGCGTGTGGGTGTGTGTGTTTGTTACCACTCAGCTCTATAAAGGATTTTAATGATTTTGTTTATTAAGTTACCTTAGGTCCTGCAATAAGACATAGAGTACTTTCATCCCGGAAATAGTTCCAGAGGATCATTTATAACCGAATTCTACGCAGGGCACAAGAAACTATTCCTACGATAAAATGAACTTATACCGATAGGTAATGTGAATATGTGTTTCTTGGATGAATACCGATTACAGGGATTGTAGTTAAAGCTGAATTGTTTTTAAACTAATTGCAGCATGTGCATTCAATATACGTGGAATTAATTTGAATGCATAATTTGCTTTCGTTGTTATTTTTATTAACACAATACAGATATTTGCTAAGCTTATTCATTGTTTTATTGACACACATAAAATGAAGACTGTACAAATTTGTTAATAATCACAAAATATTACTAAACAATTAGCGAGCTCGTTCTGTAAAAAGTCGTAGACAAAATGTAGCCTGTAGGGTTTAAAATTAACAGTATACTATTTCTGAAAATATAAGTATCCTGTGTTTTAATTAATTAGATATTTATGTAAACATGTTTTATTCTTAGTTCGAGCAACGTAAGCATGTCATTACGATAACTGAAACCGTGAAATTGTTATGGTGAAAGAACAAAAAACAACGGTCTAACATATTTCTGATTCATAGTATTAATGCTATTAGTGGAAAGTCACAATTTCAACTTATAAATTAAATATAAATGTAATCAACAATTATTTAGAATCATTTTATTTTCATTATGTTATTCTTTGTATTAACCATCAATTTCGTCATTATACCTATTACCCATTTATGAAATGTAAAAATAAATAAATAATGTGATAAAATAATCGCACTTAGCTCAGATTTAAATAATTGGCTGCAGTTATGCTTTTCAAAACTTTTTTCGCTCGGGACAGTCATGGAAAAGACAGAACTGGTAACCGAAAAATCAATCTACATACGCAAATACAATTCCATTCATTTATTGCTCTCCTACGTAACTGCAGCTTTGATTCCGGAATAGAAATAACACTACCTTACCTAATATGTTTTACATACATACATACATAGCATCACGTCCGAACCATCACCCGTCCCTTAATCGACTTTTACGACATGCCAGGATGATAAGCATCTGCACGCATTCTATGCTATTTCTTCACTCCCAGTGCAGCAGAGGAGTTAATAATATGTTTTAACTAAATATAATCACTAGATTAGCTCTGAACTGAGTTATAATATGCAATTTTTGGTTTCTGAATACATCTAAGGAGTACATTGCTCTCAGAAGCAAAACTAGGGCACGCAAAATTCCGCGAGAGTCACATTGAGCTTTATTTGCTGCGTGAGTCAAATTAAGTTTATTCTTGACATTTAACGAATCAAATATACATTCTGCTTAATCCGTCAATCTTGCCCCGCTTATCTACAATTCTTAAATTATTTGCAACTCTTTGCACTATGGGCGTGTTCACAAAAAAAAAATACTCTCTACTTTTTTTTTCAGAACATGGAAGTGATGTTATTTTTACTCAGAATCATTAATACTATTGATTTTAACAGGAATAAAAGGTGTCCCTAATTTTACATAGTAATTTCATGTTTCCTTTTTGTAACCTGTCCTGTAGAGGTTGAGTAGGAATAACATAAAATCTCCAAATTCTGAAAAAAAAAACGTTGAAGGTACACTTTTTGTGAAAACGCCCATATAACCAATTAATTTAGAACCAATTTATTTTTAAAGCGAGTTTATGATTCACTTTTGAGTTTCAAAAAAGAACAGTTGATTTATTGAGTTATGTTTAGTAAAAACATACAGCTTTGTTACGTTTTTAAAACAAACCATAACTTTTACGTTAAACGTACGTTACCGATTGAGTTGAAATTTGGTATTCATATGTAAGTTGGTGACCGCAACACGGACGCGTGACGTAAATATATGAATTTTAAACATAGGGGCCACTTTTTGGGGGTAAACTAGAAAATTAAAAAAAAAAGTTATGCCACCTGTATCGTGTGACATATAGAATGAAATATATATATTTTTTTTAATTTTAATTAAAACAGTTTAGAAGTTATTCAGGAAAATAGGCGAAAAATGACCATTCCCCCCCCCTTATTTCTGAAACTAATGGGGCTAAAATTTTTAAAAACATACAGAAAATAGATCTTTGCCTATAAATTACAGGAAAACCTATAAGAAGTCTATGGTATTTAAGGTAACCTAGTAAAATTCAGATAATCATGTTCGAAACGGAACCCTCTCCACGCGAGTTTAACTCGCACTTGTTTTATTAAAAAAACATATGTTTTGAACCGTCAAGAATCGAACCAGCACTTAAAGCTTAAAATGACTATAAATGACCGGCTCTATGTCCCTGTTCGATTTGATCCATACTTCCACGGACACCCTGTATGTATATGAAACTCATGAAAATTTTAAAAGCTTTCTGTGAACAATGTATGTATGAATTTTACCTCACTGGAAACGATAATCTTAAAACTTTATAATGAATACATGGAACACGTGTTGCACACTAACAAACTCAAACTTCACCCTAAGTTTTTCTGATTGAGTTCAGAAAATATTGACGTGGAACATTTTCTCTCATCATTTATTTTGAAGTTTAAGATTCTTGATGAAAGTTGATGAAAGTTCGAAGCATTATCTCGTTAACTTGATTAATTAATTTGATAAATTTTCAGTTTAGTCACGTTTTGCCAGTATTGTCTAAATATTTTAAACAAAATCGGAAGTGCTTGCTTTTTTCACTTACGCGTGATGTCATATTCGTAGCATTTTTCCGGTTTAAATTAAAATCTCCCTAAGCCTAGAGGAACCAGTTACCGGGTCATGAAAGTTTTAATGAATGAATGCTAAAGAATTGAGCTAAATCACCCAGGTACTGATATTTCCTTAGATTATAGAAGTAAAAGATACGCTGTAAATTAATTCAACCTACGACTGTAATGCTACGCTGCTCCCGCAAACATCAGCGCCCTAATGAAAAAACAAGATGGCTGTATTTTATTAGTACGTTGATTTCAAATATGTTTTTTCGCCTTACGTCAGCCAGTGAGAGTATGACCAAATTAAGAAGATTGTTATAATGCTGTCACGAATAAACACTTAATTGCCAATATTATTTAGTATCATAACCTTACAGGCCAAACAAATGCGCATATGTTTTGTATGAATCCGTGGTCTGTATAGTTGACGTTTTAGGCGGCATGGCTTGACGGTTTCAACGTTTACTCTATTAGTATTCTATACTCTAAGGGTATTGCTAAATTTAAAATAAAAAATTTGAAACCTTTATCCTGACACAACAAAATCGATAATTTATAGGCTAATTTGCCAAAAAATATGCGAATTGCAATGACACTAGTGCTGACGCAAGAGATAGTCGTAGAGATAAATGGGTTTAATTTATCTTTGTGTCATTCATGTTAGGGCCGCTGACTATGTTACTTTAACTAACTAACTGTAACTTTATGTTATCAGAAGAAAATTTGGACAAATAATTTTGTATTTTTTGTGGTCGAAGCTTGACAACTCCGCAGATTAGAGTAACAAGGCATCGGATAATTCCATATAAGTACTTTATCTGCTTTGTCGTATTTTATTTATTTATTTTAACAAATTATATTCTTAAAAAATATTACAACAAGCTAATTGCACGTGCACCGTACAAATACTGGATTTAAGCTTTTCGATTTCCGTTTAAAATGTATTTGGGTAAACGTATAATAATTAAAAATTATGAACATTCGTAAGAAATGGAACCAAAACAGTGAGTTTGAGCAAAATATTGTTACTCAAAGTTCACTGAAAACGTTTTCTTATGATGTTGCAAGTAAATCATGTTAAAATCATTACTGGACGTCTATTCGGGAACGTCTAAGTGATATTGTATTGATATTGTAGAGATTCGCGTCCCGCTCTTACGCATTACGCATCGTGCGGAAGAGGAGGATAAGAATCTCGCTCGCGAGTCGCTACATCACTTAGCGTTCCCGAATAGAGGCGCTGGTTTAACTTAAATCCGCTACTCGTCTTTATGTAATGCATGCATCCGTTACGTCATTGTTCTTTACTGAAATAAAATAAAACTATGTATGAAGGGAATAATGAAAGTGGACGAAGCGAAACAAGTATGTAAGGATCGTAGCAAGTGGAAAGAAGTGGTCTCTGCCTACCCCTACGGGAAAGAGGCGTGATTATATGTATGTATGTAAAATCAACGGATTTTACCTGATGAATGGTGCCAGTTTCCAAGTCAAGCAATGTGTTCCTCTTGACCGCTTGTCCGACGTCGAGGTCCAACACACGGACGGCTGCCGGGGCTATGGTGATGAGCGAACAGTTGCCTGTCGCACCGTGATTCCGCAGTGTGAAGACACCCTCGGAGCCGAAAAGCATCACGTTACAAGCTAGGAACAGAAATAATCTAAATCTCTGCACAAAACAAGTTCAAGATTGTTTATACAACACGTTTTTTGTGTCATAGTTAAGACTTGATGTTCGTCGATGGTAACGTATTTTTATCATCATAATTATCTTTTCATCACACTTGCTCGGAAAGGGTGTTATTATACGCAGGCGTATAGAGCAGCTATAGCCGATTTAACTCCTCTACGGGCCCCGCCGTCAGCGGGAGTTATAAACCATACAAAATCCATAACTCCCTAGGGAGTCATGGATTTTGTATGGTTTCGAACTCCCGCGGGCAGTTAAGTGCGCCAGGTCGGCGGAGCTGCTCGTGAGCCGCAGCCGGCGGGGCGCGCGACCGCAAGCCGGCGGAGCTGCCCCGCGCTGATCGCAACGTACTTACAGTTTATGAACATTGAACACCCACCTGATGGTAATTTACGGTGTAAAATGGGAATAAAATTAATATATATATACTTCTTTTTGTCTAATTTTTATTTTATTTCCTCGCAAATGTGATGAAAAACATTGTGTGTATCACGGGCAGTAAGGGGATAACAAACTCGAGTCATAAAAGCCCTCGCCTATCGGCGTCGGGCTTCTAACAGACTCTCGTTAGTTATCCCCTTCTTACGGCCCTAGATGCACAATGTACTATATTTTTCGTGTCGTAAAAAATAATGCACGTTGCTGCCAAAACAGATTTAAAATCCACATAGTATAAATTATTGTAAACGTGCAGTTATTTAATTCATAATTATACTCGTATGTATAGCATATTAAGTATTTGTGCAAAAGGGACTGTTTCAAATATAAATTGTACTGTGTCTGTACATGCTTTTCAAAGGATCTTTTTAGTTGATATGATAAATGATACACAAAGATCCTCCTACGTCGCTTACTTATTTATTCAGATGGTAAACCGAAGTCACTTCATATTCTCAGTCCGGCTCTGGTTCAGTAAGCTCAAGTATAACTGTATAACCTCAGTTACAAATTATTATTTTTAAACATTACTCTCCTTCTGGGGCAGTCGGATAGAAAACGCGCGGAGCTCACTTTTGAAAAGTTAGTAAACAAGATGATATCAATTGACTTGTATTATGTAAAACACTTACAATATACAATTCCTAAAATTAGGTACAAATCCAATAATAAACTACATAAATAAAATTAAAGCCAGATAATTAGCATTAAGAGAAATTGTAACCTTTTGATAATGAATTTGTTCTTATTCTTATTCTTAAATCTAAATATAAATCTAACATTAATTATAATGAAAACAATATACCTATATAAACTGTGACTAAATTCAAACTAAATTAAAACCTATATAAAATATCAATTGAAAGTGAATTGGCATTCTAACTTTTTTTGTCGGTTAAAAAGTAGGTACATTATTTTTCACATTCAAATACAATTATGCTACCGTTTAATTGATTGTGATAAAATAGATATATGACCGTCACAAACGCCACTTAAGCATTTAATTAGAGATTAAATAGTTAAACGCCCCTCAACTAATTGTCAACCTATACATAAACGTCACTTAAACGTCACTTTAATTATTACTAGTGGCTCCGTGAGCTGTAGACTTCGCGACAAAAGACTTCAAAAAACTGAATCTAAAACAAAAACCCTTTGAAAAGTAAGAAATAATGATTGGCCTTGCGACAAACTTAACTTTGCCGTTAAAAAACTGATATCTCAACACATCGAGTCAGCTTACCAACACCGCCAGTAAGTTTGTAATTGCAAAAACCTCCATATCTCCGCCATTATCAAATATTTCAAAAAAATTGTATACGTTTACTGAACCTTCTCACAAAATTTCACGAGAATCGGTTGAGAACTGCAAGCTGTAGACGAGAACAAATGGACATCCGCTGGACATTGGACAATTTTTGCCCAAGTTGAAACGGAGATGCTTCGCTCGCTTTGCTCGCTCGGTCGATTAAATATCAATTTCAGTGGCCTTTGTGAATTCAAAATACGCATTTTATTAACATCAAAAAGTATTAAAATAACCTTCAACGGGATATAAATAGATTTATCTCCAAGACGTTCCACCACAAAAAGATACCCAAATACGGAAACACATTTTTAGATCTCTTTCTTTATGCAAAACTAATAATGCAAAATTTTCGGTTCTACCGGAAACAAAATATTACTCATCATTTTGTGAATTGTTTTGTTGCTTATTTCCTTACCGGTTCCGTTGTTCCAATGAGTCCCAGTCGCAAGGACGCGGAGAAAATCACATGACAAAGTTTCATGAAGACATGTTCGACTGTTAAAGGTATCGATAAAGTTTACTGACCATTAAAAAGCGGATGATTCCTGGTTTATGGTGGAAGATTTTACGGTGAAGGTGTGAATGTGTTTATAACTTACGTCTGGAGTTTTTCAAGTGGCGTACAGTGATGGCGAAGCCCTTTGCTCTAACAGGCACGCGATACTGCACCAGGGCGGCGTTCTGTCGGGAGACGAGCTTGCGCGCCGGACGTCGGTCGCACGACTCCACCACACGGTCGTCGTCCCAAGCGTCTGCCGGCCACACTTGACCGTTCAACTCCCAACCGTCTACCCACTGTAATGAAATGAGCCCTTAATGTGTGCGTGAGAATTTTTCCGTATACACAGAATCATTATCCATAAACACAGCAAAAAATTGGTGTAAGTAGGTTTGAAGTTGTAAGGAGACTTTCGGGTTGAAATCATTAAACTTCCTCCCGAAAGCCTACTTAATTTGAAGCATTGCTTGAAATTCGTTATAAAAAAATCTCTTTGTTTTAATCGAAATCGATCGATCTTATTGGACGACGAGGTCACCGTCAGAGCCATCAACATCCCGAACCAAACTTCTGATGAAGATATTATTTCTGTTTTATCAAAATTTATGCGACGCAAATATAGTTTAAGAGTTACATACATACATACATAGCATCACGCCCGAAATCCCTAATGGGGTGGGCAGAGCCACAAGACTACTTGTGGCCACGTTCGATTAATTAGTCCTAAGATGGTATGATGAACCGTATGGTAACAGATGATCAGCCTATCGCCCATACAAATAGTCCACCATGTTGGAGAGCACCCGTCCCTTAGTCGACTTTTACGACATGCCCGGATGATAAGCATCTGCAGTTTAAGAGTTGATCTTTCGATATAATACCTATAGACTTGTTAAGTGTTGACTCTAAGGTAAATGTTGACATCAAAATATATGAGCAAACCAGTCTTGAATATGGAACAGTTTGATACACTTGCATAATCAAATCAACAGCACCAAAGGCAAAGGTCAAAGCTGAATGTAATCGAATCAGATTCGATGACTGCATTCAGAATTTCTATTTGCAGCTCAAAATAACGTTGCTTCATTTGGCAGTTCTTCTTTCTTTGTCAGTAAGGAGCCCAACACTATCATAGTTGAAAAAACTAGTCCAATGCGCGTATTTATTTGCCAAGTTTAATTTATTTGTACGTGCAATATTTGCGCTTACCTTGGTCTCATATCTGACGAGTCAATTTGCATTATACAATTATCATTTTAGGTCAGTGTTCTAACACGTTTCTTTAGAATGTTAATTACCTGCTCGTCTTTCTTTGCATAAAAGAAGCGTCACTTTAAAAAAAGTTTTATCTCCGTGATTGCTATATCACGAAGTATAAAAATACTAGGTGATTTATCGATTATCGATTATGAATCGATTGTTTTAAAGGACTGTTCAACCTTCATCATCTGAGGCCGAGGAATTTAGTTATAGCCAATTATATTAGTTTTCATTGAATTTGATCCTAACCCAGTTATCCTTTAAGTTTTAAATATCTTAATTGTAATCATATCATTCATTTCATGTCATAGAAGATTCAGGTTTAATCAATTTTGGCAGCGGTGATTGGTTTACGATCAGACCAATGGCTGTCCTATGCCTTTTAAGTTTGATCGTTTGGGTTTGCACGAGCAAAGGCACTTTGAACCACATATTGAATATATTATAAAATGAAGACCTTAACCTTTTGGCCGCCAAGTATGTCTGAAAGGTAACACGAATTTCAACTTCAAGTCAAGGGAGTGAAGGACTTTTTTACCCTGTATACGCTGTCACGTATACTCGACAACGGCGTCCAAAACGTTAATAAATCAATAATAACTTTTTGCTTTTAAATTGCGGACTCAATAAACGTGTGTTTATTTGAACCTGCAAATAGTTAATAGTGAAGTATTAATAGTTTATTATAAGTGTTATAACTGAAAAAAATATAAGGAATTGATTATTATAATACGGTGAAAAATAATAGTAACTTAGTTTTTAAAAGTATTATTAAGTAAACATCTTAATAAGGATAAAGGTTAAGGTTAGACTTTAAACACAAGGCTAATTAATTTTTTTGAATAGACGTTGTTTTTTATGTAGTAGCCAATTAAAAATGATTATACTATTCTTTTTTAGACAAAATATTTCCCTATCCTTATGTTTTAGGGTTCCGTACCTAAAAGGTAAAAAGGAACCTAAGGGTTCCTTGAGACTTCATTGTCTGTTTGTCTGTCTGTCACACCCATTTATCTCAGAAACTACTTATTATTATTAAAATTTAGAAGAGTCATAGAACTTGCTTGCTCATCTAAAGCAATAAAAAAATATGAAAAATAGGACTCGTATGTGAAAGCCAAGCAATGTCAAATCAAAAGGAGTTCCATATGAACAATCTTTACTAAAGCATTTCGAAACTATGTTTTCTTTATCAGTAAGTATATTGTTATTATTTATTGACATAAACATGCAAAGAAAGGCCATGTCAGAAGTTTGCCAATCCAAAAATGACAATTTATTCATGCTGAGAGTACATAAGATAATATTTCACAGGAAAAATAAAACAAAGTTCTAATTATTTATGATTTTCCACAAAATAAAATAAAACGAAATAACCTTTGCAAGGTCGTATCATATTCAATGGTTGCATAGATACAGAAGCTTACGAAAATTATTCCTTGTGTTATTTATAAATAAATAAATAAAATAAATAAATTTCATAGGCTAAAGCTTTTATTTTTACTTTTAAGAGTTCCGTACATAAAACGTACAGGGCGTCTATTCGGGAACGTGATACTGCAGCGACCCGCGAGCGAGACTCGCATCTCGCTCTTACCGTTCCCACACTCACACCACTTAGCGTTCCCGAATAGATGCGCAGCTCTTTTAATAGGTAAGCACGAGACCAGTTTCTAGAAGATTCTAACCGCAACTAATCCTCCGTTGTCGCAGGGAACGTCAAGGTAGTTAAAGGTAATCTGGATCCGCTTGTCAGGGTCCGCAATCATGTAGATCCCGCACACCACCGGCTCATCGGTCGGTGACTTGAAGAAAATCTCTCCCTCGTCAGAAGTCACCAGAAAGCAATCTGATTAAATAGAAATAATTCGATTATTACAAACAAATTTTTATTACACTACTCAATTAAGATAGATAGATAGATAAAGACTTTATTCACGTAATATGGCACAATACAGGAATAATACAGCATAAGTAAAATAATAAACAACAACTTAAAACAAAGTCAAAGACAAATTACTTATATATATGGACAGGCCAAAAATGCGTCATTATTGAAAAGGCGCCAGCTCAGCATGTGCTGCAATTAATAAAAGTGCAGCGCTAATATTCTGCCAGTACCAAAGCTAATGAAGGTATGGGCACCGTCAAATAGTCGGTGCAACAGGCAAAACAAGATGAACAATATACAATTTAAGATAATCTAACTTAAACTAAACAACTCAAACTAAAACTAAAAAGATAGGTACTAAACATTTCAAAATAATCTACGCTCTCAAATTCGATGAGAATAATAATCCCAACTAAATACCAAACCAATTTAGGAATTGGCCTCGTTTTTATGGATAGCCAGTAAATGTTATTGTACCTAGGTTTATTTATTGAGGTTGTTTTGATTCTGAATATCGAAAGTTTAATATATTGAAGACTCAACGTTTCTAAAAATATTGTATTATTGTGATATTCTACAAGACCCAAGCACCAGCAATCAAATAGCTAGTTAAACGTGTCACGTCAATACGCGTCCTCTTGTACACATAACCTCGTAAGTCCTGTCATTTTTAATGCTCTGTAGTGATTCCGTCCCAGTGTACTTAAACAAGAACAAATTACGGAAGTTATTTTTAATCTTAAATCAATTACGACAAAGTTGAAATTAGAACCAAATCAAGCAAAATATCAGGTCTTAATGAGGTACAATAATTTGTACTAAATAAAGTACAAGGGGACTTACGAGGATAAGGCATTAGTATAGCAATTTGGTTTCAGCGGGCGGGATGCATATCAACTGACAATTCAAATTAATAAAAAATATTGGGGAATAATTGTTACACAATCGGCTCCAATTTTGGGCATATTTAGGACAAAAGTATAATATTGAATACAGAGCACAACGCAGTGTTCTAGAATAGGATCGCGAGAGAAACGAGAGATTATTACGTAGATTCTGAATCTAGTGAGGATTCAAGCTATGCAGATCCAGACATTTTTTTTCCCAAGTGAAAGAAAAGGTCTAAGCGATATTGCGTATGATTTGTATGATGAAAATGAAAATGAAAATGAAAATATTTATTTTGCAAGTAGGCCACACGGGCTCTTTTACATGTCTGAATCTACCAGCGCTTCGAAAGGTGACATGTGCTGAGAAGAAACGCCGCAAGAAACTCAGCAGTAAGTCTTTTTTCCACTTTAATATTACATATAACTAGAACTAACATAAAAAGTGCAATAAATAAACCTAATGGGCACAAATTAATTATAGTACACAACTAATAAGGGAGATGTATAGTGTCCGCGTCTGAACAAGTAAATTTAAGTGCCTTAGAGATGTATAAAGTCTCTAAGGGTCATAATAATAAGAATAATATTAAAACAGAGAAAACATCTAAATTGATTAATCTAGGTTACATGGAGATGTAGACAGTCTCCATGGTCAAGTATAAAGATGGAGCTGTAAGGTCTCCAAATATCAAAAACAATCTGAAATATAACATTTCATGTCCTAATAATACAAATATTATTGGCTTTTAAGCCAAAAAGAAAAGAAAAAATAAAAGAAAAGAAAAGAAAAGAAAAGAAAAAAAGATGAAAGAAGAAAAGATGAGAAAAGAAAAGAAAAAGAAAAGAAAAAAGAAAAGAAAGAAAAGAAAAAAAAGAAAGGAAAAGAAAAGAAAAAAAGAAAAGAAGAAGAAAAAAGAAAAGAAGAAGATGCGGCCGCCTTTGCACTCAAGGTAATAAGAGTTTCCATATCGTAGCAAACTAATTTGTGAAATCGCTTAGGTGAAGTTGAATAGAAGTTTTGCTTTTCAAACTTTGAAATAAATCAAAAAGAACAAGAGCAGGAGCTAAATGAGACTGCTTCTGCCACGTAGGGTAAAAATGAATTTATTTTTGAATAGGAGGATGTGGAATCATTTTATCGGACAGTAATAATAGTAGAATTCAGTCACTCACCTTCATTGGGGTCTATGACGCGGTGCGTGGGACGCTCGACGCGCCGCCCTCTTTGGAACCATGAGGCCCCTCGTGACGATATCCGTTGACGACCGCGACCCATCTCCTGGAATAAACCGCTCTTAGAAATGAAGTCATTATGTTTTTATGGGCTATGAATTCCGTTAGTAGGTAATTCGGTTTCAGAAGTTACCTTTACCACTTGTATTCAAATGTAGTTATTTTTATACCTTAGCAGAAATCTGATCGTGTATCATGGCTATTTTGTTGTTATTTGTTACAAGTTTACATAGATAGAATATAATATCTACACGATCTGTAGAAATATGCACGAGACTTATAGTTAAACTCGCTTTTGCCCGCGACTTCGTCCACGTCGAATTCTTCTATCGCTATTAGTTAATCGTGATTTGTTTTTCGGGATAAAAATTAGCCTTCTTTTACTTTATTTTTAATGTAAACTTCGCAAAGTATAATAAAGACAAGGCAAAGCGATTGGACATACGATATCATATACCATAACCAATATAGAATACTTAGATGTAATTTGTGCTGAGCACGTGGTTTGTATCGCATTAACAATAGCAAATGCATATACATTTGAGAACCATGGTGATTGTTTCTATCTGGTTTCAATGCAGCGTATAATATATAGGGTTGTACGCTTTAAGATTAAATATGAAATAACTGTGTCCACATTTTTGCCATTTCATCATGTCACAACTCCGTGACCATGTCAGTAATACGTACTGTCGTTACTAGTTATTGGAGGGTATTTCTCACGCCCACAAATGTTACATTCTACACCTACTGTCGCGAACCGATCCGGAACGTCCGAAGAAACGGCCGAACATCAAGAAACGGGCGGAAATTGTACGGTAATCAAATTAAAAATGTGGACTGTGTGCGTGTGCGTGTGCGTGTGTGTGTAATGAAAGGAGACTCTTTATTTAAGACAATAGCAAGGTTTCTGTGGGATAGTTTCCATGCAATGTAAAAAAAAACAGTAGATCTTTTCATCACTTATAAATCAAACCCACGAAGTTATCGATAAACTTTATCAATTACGATGGTTTTTATTTCTGCAAAAGGTTACTGTGAAAACTAATTTAAACTCACTTGACTACAAACTAATTTACTCGTATTAGAAGAATAAATATTTCAAGCGTCTACCTGTTGCCGTTTTCAATATCGAGCAAAAACGAGCAAAAAAATCACGTTTGTTTTATGGGAGCCCCCTTGAATATTTATTTTATTCTGTTTTTTAGTATTTCTTGTTATAGCGGCAACAGAAATACATCATCTGTGAAAATGTCAACTGTCTAACTATCACGGTTCATGATATACAGCCTGGTGACAGACGGACAGACAGACAGACAGACAACCAGACAGACGGACGGACGGACAGCGGAGTCTTAGTAACAGGGTCCCGTTTTACCCTTTGGGTACGCAACCCTAAAAATGAGATAATCTTAATTAAACTCTGATTAAAATTAAAGCGTACCTAGTTGAATTTTGAAAACATCTGAATAAGATAAGGACAGTTATCATACGTAAGACAAACATTTGCTTACTATTTAATTTAACGATTTAATCTTATCTCAAAAATTCTCGATTACCCGCTCTTGTTTGAGGTCTAAAGGTTTATGCCTTTTTTAACATAAACTTCATATAAATATTAGTTCTTTATAGTATCTATTTATTTTTTTATTTTAGTTTAGTACTAGTGGACCCGTCACAGCTTCGCCCGCGATATTTTCCATACAAATTTTATAACCCCTTATCACCCCTTTAGGGATGGAATTTCAAAAAATCCCCCCTTCGTGCACCCCTAGGATACTCGAGGAATATCTCCTCCACATTTCAAACCTCTAGGACCACCTGTTTAGGCTGTGCGTTGTCTATAAGTGAGTCACGGTACTGTTTTATATGTATTGATAATAACAAATCACAGAATCTTGCAGCACAGAATCTGTCATTGTAGTCATTTGGGGAGTCCAGCAGTGCACGTCTTTCGGCTGAAATGATGATAATGGTAACAACAGATAGCGACTCCATGGTATTTTAGAACGACGGCGTGCACTCTTAAAAGTCCTAGCCCCACAGATGATAGCTAAAATGACACACATTGCCATACAAAAAATAGCGACTGAACTCATTTTAATACGTAACTTTATTTAAAACACATACCAACTGTAAGCGATGTATGACATGCAAAATTGCCTTCAAACTTTGTCAAAGCTCGTGTTTATTTGACATTTATACACTTTTCATTTCCGCGTGGATGGCTTTGTAAGCTTGACTGATTCGATAAACGTGCAACGTTGATTCTCGGTGGCAAACACGGTTGCTAAAATTTTTGTACGTTGTAGGATGTACTGAAAGTCGCTCGACACACCTACTATCCTGAATTTTAAGTTGATAAGTGGGCGCAAAGTTGCATAGGTTTTGACAAAGTGAACGATACAAAGGGTTTCATTAATTAAATCGCTTCAATGGTAAATGTTACTTAACTGATACCCAATTAAGATGTTTCATTTACCAGGATGTTATTTACTACGGTATTAAGTATTAGTAATAATTTTGATGTCAATTAAAAGGTTTGTCTGCACATTTGTAATTTATTCATCAAATATCCTCTGTGTGGTCACCGGTAACGCTGATTTTTAGGGTTCCGTACCAAATGGGTAAAAACGGGACTCTATTACTAAGGCTCCGCTGTCCATCCGTTCGTCTGTCCGTCTGTCACGTGGCTGTATGTCATGAACCGTGATAGTTAGATAGTTAAAATTTTCACAAATTATGTATTTCTGTTGCCGCTATAACAACAAATAATAATAACAGAATAAAATAAATATTTTAAGGGGCTCCCATACAACAAACGTGTTTTTTTTTTTCGTTTTTAGGGTTCCGTACCCAAAGGGTAAAACGGGACCCTATTACAAAGAATCCGCCGTCCGTCTGTCCGTCTGTCTGTCCGTCTGTCACCAGGCTGTATCTCATGAACCGTGATAGTTAGACAGTTGATGTATTTCTGTTACCACTATATCAACAAATACTAAAATCAGAATAAAATTTATATTTAAGGTGGCTGCCATACAATAAACGTGTTTTTTTTTTGCCGTTTTTATAGATGATAGACGGAACCCTTCGTGCGCGAGTCCGACTCGCTCTTGGCCGGTTTAATAGATAATGGTATTTACAATTATAGTAGCATGGGGGTAGTTGACATAAAATTGTGTACTTTTAGATTAAATGGCGCTATCGTTGGTTTTTCAAGATCGTATTTCGACCTTGAAGCAGTTTGTCTCTTAAGTTCTTGGATTTTAATTTGGAAACTTTTATTTTTAGGGTACCGTAACGTTTAGGGTAGCGTACCTCAAAAGGAAAAAGGAACCCTTAGAGGATCACTCTGTTGTCCGTCTGTCTGTCTGTCTGTCTGTCTGTCTGTCTGTCTGTCTGTCTGTTTGTCTGTGTGTCTGTCTGTCAGTCAAGACATTTTTCTCAGGGACGCGTGGAGGTATCAAGTTGAATTTAATATCAAATACTCAGGTCTGCAATCTCTTGAAGCTATGAAAAAATCAACCTTCTAATTCACCGCAATCAAAATATATGGCCGTTTATGTCTCATATTTTGATACTTTCAATGGAATCCAAAGGGAATCAAAACCTATAGGGTTCCGTATTTACAAGGTACTGTTTTTTTTTTCATACGTAATTGCGGAACCCTCGTCGCGCGAGTCAGACTCGCACTTGACCGGTTTTTAGTTGTAATATCATTCTTCAAGAGATGGCGCTACTTGTAAATTAAATGACGCTATCATTGTCTTTGATGACAAAACATGTGAGATATTGTATACTTACCGAGTTACTACGCAAATAAATATTATTATTCTTATTAAAAAACAGATTTTGCATAAAACTTCAACAGTGTTGAAAAATATCGTTCGTTTTATCCAAGACATTCTAAAATTAAACCAAATCTCTTTGTAAAAATATGTCTTCCTTATTACGTGAAAAATCCAAGATAGGCCCGAAGATAAGTATTGGCAACGTTGGGTAAAAATTCAATTTATCAGCGTTGCAGCAGAATTTGATTTTTATCATAAGTGCTATTAAGGATTTCTTTTTCCCGGCATAGATAAAAATAAAGCACGATTTATATAAAAGATATGATGCGGTGAGAGATAGAAAAATCCCATTGAATAATAAAAAAATTATGATTGGCCTTCAGCTAGCTGTCTAGTCAGTTACCTTAAACGTCAGATATATTGTTAAGTTATAAATTGAATACATCGTAGTAGAAGTAGGTATAATAGCGGTTTCTTTCTAACAAAATTCATTTTGACCGATTAAGGCAGGGCGCGGGTGTGCCTTCTTTCCTAAGACTATTTGGCCCTGTGTTCACGTACAAGAAACCGGTTAAAAAACGGTTTTAAACGTTCCCAAATCAATTTGATAGAACGAAACCTATATACCGAAACCGGTTTAACTTAAATATAATTTTATCTTGTCCGGATACTTGGCTTTAAGAATAGCAGTATCTATTAGCACGTATCACTTCGCAAGTTTAATAATATCCCGAATATTCCGCAATGACTTTGGCGTTCCTGAAAAGCAATTTGATCATATCGCAAATTTTAGCTCGGTTTCTGTATCACTTATGTAGTGGCAAATAGGCACACTGTGCTCTGCAAATTGATAATTTTGATCGTAGGTATATAATACCACTAGGTATTGTTTGTTCCATTTCAAATAATTGCTAATACATCATTCTACGAAACAAATTCCCCATATTAATGTCCTTTTAATTAAAACTGATGAGTAATATGTTTCGTTGTATTAAACGAGATGTCAGGTACTCGTAACTCCATATTAATTAATCGGTTGGACATGCCAATAGCAGTATGTGACGTAAAACTAGATTTAATCGTAAACACGCTCGTCGGTACACCAGATAACTAACTACGTACTCGTAAACTAATACTTGAACCTTTGAAAGGTTTTTTGTTCACCGACACCAACCAAAAAGCTGAAATTAATATCAGGTCTATTTTTAGTTGTATTTAATCTAAGTTACTTGAACGGAGCTGCACACATTGGAATGGTTTTTAACAATTCAGAGTTACTAATTAAAATATAACAATATAATAATAATAATACAATTATGAAAGCCAATTAGTATACGATTAAAAAAATTATAAACAATATGGCTTACGCAACATCAAGTATGTATTTCACGACCTGCGGCCTAGCCATGCATTTATTGGTTGAATTAAGTAGGTATTAACAAAATTGTTTCATGCTAGGGCACTTATGTTTAAAAAACACGTGCGCGTTAAACTCGCGTGGAGAGGGTTCCGTTCCGGATATGATTATCTGAATTTTACTACGTTACTTTAAATACCATAGACTTCTTAAAGATTTTCCTGTAATCTATAGGTAAAGAACTATTTTCTGTATTTTTTTTTTCAATATGTTAGCCCCAGTAGTTTCGGAAATAAGGGGTGATGGTCAATTGTCGCCTATTTTCCTAAATAACTTCTAAAATGTTTTAATTGAAATTTAAAAGAAAATATATTAAAGATCCTCACAATAAGCCCTTTCATTTGATATGTCACACGATATAGGTTGCATAAGTTTTATTTTTTTATTTTCTAATTTACGCCCTAAAAGTGGCCCCATGTTTAAAATACATATATTTACGTCACGCGTTCGTGTTTCAGTCACCGACTTACATATACCTATGTACCAAATTTCAACTCAATCGGTCTAGTAGTTTTTGAGAAAATTGGCTGTGACAGACGGACAGACAGACAGACAGACACACGAGTGCTCCTATAAGGGTTTCGTTTTTCCTTTTTGAGTTACGGAACCCTAAAAATATCAATAATAGGTACTACGAATTTCCGTGATTACTATTGAAGTCAATTCATTAAATATTAGAGCTGCCGGCAATCCTTAATTCTAACGAAAATATTACGTTTTGAATGGAGATTATTGATATAAACTTAAATAAAAATCCTAGAGGAATCACCAGCAAAACACGATGTGACTACGTCATTTTATACATATAACCATAATTTTAATAATTACAGAAAAATCAAAAGTTACAGATTTATAATACCCCTCTTTTGACTCTATACTAGTGAGGCCGACGTATAATACCTACGATCTGACCGTACGGCCACTTAATCGTGTCCGGACAACTGACATTGCCTTTACACATGTCCGTCCTGACCATACGATCACCAAATCGCATACGGAGGCCGGACTAATGTAATTGAGCAATTAGGGTTTATAAACAGTAAAGCAAATACGAGTAAGTGTAGTTCCACTATACAATCAAATCATGACACCACAATAGGAGTAAGTTTCTGTGTCGAAAAGGTACTCGTAGTTAGCGTAGCTTCTTTTATAAATGAAAATGATAATATTAATTTTTCAAGTATGCCTCATGGGCTCTTTCTCATGTCTGATTGTCTGAATGTACATCGTACTAAAGCTCAAAAGACCGTCAAGCCAATAATAAAATGTCCTATTGATAATCATATATTTGTACATACTGATTCATCTTTTGATATCTATGACTGAATCTCTGCCATGAGAGCCAATTTCCGGTGCTTTATCTTTTCTAGCAAATCCATCTTTTACTGGAAAAGAAAGCTATTTGCTGCGACCGACAGCGTCAAAAATAAATCTCATTTAACACGTACTTTGAGTGCGTTATGAAAATAAAATTATAATACGTCAGCATTATAATAAGATTGAAAAAGCTTGCTCTTGCTTGAGCTGTGTCACTTAATTTTGTTTGCAAATAATGTTTTACTTTTAAAAACGATTGACTATAATCGGGCATTCGATAATCTTAAAGTTTCTAATAAAACGTCTGAACGAGTATTACTTACCTTAAAATCAAGCAAAATGTTATGATTTTTAATGACTAAGTGACCAATATTTTTAAGCTTAAACAAAGAATTTGTGAGAAGAAACTTATTTTTGATACAAAATATTATTTTTTTGTTGTTTTATGTTGCCTATGAGGGTTCCATTTTTGTAGGATTTATAATATGTGTGTAGATAAAGTTATGTATGCAACTCTGCATAATTTGGCCTTAAAACACTCATGCGATCTTATTATGAAACTCGCCTGTCGGCTCGTTTCATGAAAACCGCACTAGTGTTTTAAGGCCTATCATTATGCAACCGTTGCATAAACTACTATTTTGTTCCCATTATTGATGTTATATGTAATATTTTTGCGGATAGCCCAAACCTATATAATATGTATATCATCGTCTAGTACCCATGTCACAAGCCTTTAGAGCTTATTTTGGGACAAGATCGATTTGTGTAAAGATTTTTGAATCAAAAAAGAAAAATAAATATTGACTGAGATATATTTTTAGTTTTAACCATTTTACTAAGAATTCGTTATGAATGTATTATCGTTATTTTTTTATATTTTTTATTTAGCTTATTTAGTCAAAGTTCTGATAAGCACTATGGATTTCGCTCTTTCATAACTTACACATTTTTTAAAGCAGTTTATGAATTCACTTCCTGTTGGTTTTTAGGTTTTTTTTTGTCAACATGCTTGAATAAATATAGTATCAATTTGGAAAAAAATATGGTGTTCATTTATTTCGATGTGTGTGTGTTTGGTCTCTTTACAAAACTGGTTCTTTCATGCCACTCCCAAGTTTATCATTTAATTCCTTCAGGACTCAAATATTTTAACATTTTCTTCGCGTCTAAGTGTAAAAATTAAAAACTTAAATACCTCATAACAATCAGTATGAACAGGCCTTGGCTTGTTTTTAATAATTTATGATAGAGGTACACATTTTTCTTACAATAATTTCATATTACACATCATCGTACATATTTTTTCTTTTTATACACGGACCTTTTGGATTTTCTAAGAATTGATCAAATTAGAAAAAGCAAACGGATTTTGGAGGCGGAATTTAAAGAATATATATTATTTAAATTACGCATCCAAATTTATTTGTGACTAAAGAACCGAAAATTAACGTTATTAACTATTAGCAGTTTCGTTCGAAATGATTGATACAATAGAGTGTTTTTCCGATCCATTATCAAATTAAGAGTAAAATTTTGTGAATAATCAAGGGATAAATCTAAAAGGGGTGTATATCATAGTTTCGACTACGTACTCTCGGAATATCATGCTATCGAATGTTCGTTGGCTCGACTGTTATTGGATCGAATATTCGCTGGGTCGAAAAGCGTAGAAACAATAAATCGTTAAATCGAAATTGAGATTTCGATTGTCATCCCATAGAAAATCTCAGACACGAATGTTCATTGGCTCGACTGGTACTGGATCGAATATTCGCTGGGTCGAAAAGCGTAGAAACAATAAATCGTCAAATCGAAATTGATATTTCGATTGATTGTCATCCCATAAAAAATCTCAAACACTAAAAATCATTACAAGTAAAAAAGGGCAATTGAATAAAACTATTTATTACTCAATAATTTTAGACTTATTAGTTATTATATATAAATAATTATTATTTTACATATAACATGTCTACGAGATCAAGAAAACGACAACGTTACACAAAATTTTACCTTATCCTTATGAAAGGGACTGTAGACTTGAGTATATGGTTTAAATTTCAACTCGATACCTCCACGCGTTCCTGAGATAAAGGGTCTTGACAGACAGACAGACGGACAACAAAGTGATCCTATAAGGGTTCCGTTTTTTCCTTTTGATGTGCGGAACCCTAAAAAGACTCGACGAATGTCGATCCTGCAGGTGATCGACCCAGTTTTGATGTGATCACTGAAAATTCGATACACCACTGATCGAAACCATATAATTCTAGATTACGTTTAGTCGATTGTACATATTTCGGCCACAAGTATTTCGACCCAGCGAATATTCGATCCAATAGCAGTAGAGCCAACGAACGTTCGATAGCATGATATTCCGAGAGTGCGTAGTCGAAACTATGATATACACTCATGACTTTTTCTTTTTTCTTGGTATGCTAATATTTACCCGTAAAAAACTTACCTTTTTTACCGGAAAATATTAACCCAAAGTACTTTTATTGAATAATATAAAATTTACTAAATTAGCCTGTAGACTATTCCCGTAATAAGCCATAAGATCTATTTGATAATATTTTGTACAAACAGAACCTTAAATAAAACTGTTTTTAAATTCAAATTCTTTATTCAATTATTATTATTTTTTCTTTATTTAATTATGTTAAACTATAAATCAATTGTGTAATTAAGACATCATAATTTTGTATCTCGAATTAGTGTATTTATTTGACATTGTTTCATATGATTATTAATTTTGTATACTTTTATTTAACTGAACTGACGATCATAATGTGAATTCTTTTAAATTGACTTAACTGTAATATTTAATTGTAATGTCATACTATGAAATAAATAAATCTAAATCTAAATCTAAATCTTAGTTGATTTCCAACTTACCGGCAAAAACAACCCGTTGATGGCATCGCACGTCAAAACAACAAAACCAATGTACAGTAAAATTTTCATGATGCTACTGAAACTATGGAGTTCACTTCACTGTAATATGAGTTCGCAACTTAAAGTTGAGGCAAGTTATCCAGAGTAGCCCGGCGGTGCCGTCGTCGGCGTCGCGCAGCTTGTGAATGGAACGAGAATACCCCAACTCCCTTTATAGGGCTAATAAGTGTTTCTGCGCACCCTCGACTGCGCTCGTCAACTAGCGGTTAATTTTCCTAATGTACTTTTACCCGTTTATTATCCAAGCATGTCAATCAAAGAGCATTAACATCGCGCGTGTTTTTTTTCAAATCACAGCGAAGTAACGAAATTTGGTTGATAGTAGTGCGTCGGTGCTAGCTCGAGGCAATAATGTTATTTATCAACCACAGAGAGTATATTTGTAGCACGAACGCACTTATCAGTACCTATCTATTATTTGCTGGGCAAATATTTTGAAGGTGCTTAATATTAGCAGCCTGTGACATTAATGCTAACTGCATAGGCAGTTGAGGAATTGTAGGACCAAGCTAGATTAGCATTAAGACAATACAGGTTTTACTGCGCATTAGAAGATTAATTGCATAATAAAGGTTTATTATCCTTAAATAATTAGGTAATATTTAATGAGAGAATTCTGGCCAGAGGGCGTATAATTTGAAGTCCAAATTCAGTGAAATATACGATTTTTCCCATCCTTGTGCATCTTTGTGTGTACTTTACGGATCCAAAATACAGGATAATTTAGGCCATTGCGTGTGACGTTACTTATTAATTTAGTTGTTTTTTCATAAATCTGGACCTGTTCAGGCATGTCTTTCCTAGTCTCAGTTTAGTTTAGCGTTCTCCATTTCATCCCAAATATAACACATACGAAAGCCGTCTTTTACATAATGCCAAATGATATTCGGACAATCAAAAATCAATGTATGTGGACTATTAAATGTCCTCTTTAGGGTAAGTTAATATGTAATGACGTATAGGTATTATCATTTTTACATGAAGGTACTTTTATTCCCTACTGTAGTAGTGTGAAATGTACGTGCTATTGCAGTACACCTAGGTGTTACGTCTATTACGACTTCCAATACAAAACAGATGATAGGACGTCACGCCGCGCTGCTGCCGCGCTCGCAATGTGAACGGGACTTAGACCGGTACGTCTCAAGCAAAGAATTGTACGTCGGTCGTTTATCTGGGTCCGCCTCTTTGAGTTTTTCGGAACATATTACTCGTAAACCATTTTTTCAGCCACCCGTTCCCAATATTCGATCCGTGGATTTCATCCCATTTGATTACTACCAGTTGAAAATTGACATATTTATTATGCAGTAAATGACAGATTTTAGTGTTAATGATAGTTAGTGGCTCCATGAAATTGTCTAATAAATCTCATCGCTCATTACGTTACTCATTTCGTAAGACAATCATAAATTGACCCGCGCGCTCTGAGGCATTATCCGGAGTTACGTACTTACACACATACGTCCGTGTCCGGCTGCATTAAAATACGACCAAGGCCGAAGACACGTACAGTCTGTTCGTCGAGAGTTCAAAAAAAGTAAAAAATCAGGGCTCCTTAACTCATTACAAATAGCGGCCCGCATTTTATTTTACCGATGTTATAAAAAATGAAAAGGTAAAACTATGTTTTTTCATAGAATATTATTATTGAATAGCCTGTATAATACTTATGCCCCATTGCTGGCATATCATCCGACGACGACCATGACGAATGCCCAGAGTCGGAGGAAGAATCAGAGTCGGTGACGTTTATTATGAACCGTTCAATTGCGTCGGCTTAAAAAACACACAAACACTTAAACGACACACTCGAAGCGTATTCCACTACAAAATGGCAATATATGGCGCTCGCCCGCCTGGCGCGGCGCCGCGCCTGGCAACAACTGCATCCCTCATACCAAGAAACTCAGTGCGCGCGGCGATAAGAGACGCCCGTCATACAGTTTGCGATAGGTAAACGACAGTCGCTATTTCGAGACGATATCATAATATTTATCAACTCTCGGCAAACAGACTTTAGTTTATACGCCTGACGACGGGTGGAGTAAGGCTTGCAGGTGAGTTCATGAACGAAGTGTTCTTTAACAACATCACACCCCGGTTTATCATAAAGGTTTTTACATTTTGAGAAGCCTATTGCTGAACGCCAAATAATTAATGTTCATTTAAGCAAGTTTGACTTGTAAAACGCAAAAAATATCTAAAAGAAATGAAATACAACTAATCATTCCACGAATTCTACATAATGAAATTTACTTGGAAGTGATGATCACTGAATACAGAAGCTTTTAAACAAATAAATAAATAAGGCCTGTAAAAATAGTCTAATTTCCGGGCGTAAAGTGGTTCTCGAAGAAAATCAGATGGTTAACAAATTTAACAAAGTTTCTCAGTCTTCAGTTTAATGGGGATGATTTTATGAAATTTAGCCCCTAATTTAATAAAAATAACAAAAGAGCTTTTATATCATCAAAGGCCTTTCTTACTTTACGGTTGGATAGGACGGTTATTTAAATAAAACCGAAAATTGAGTGGCGAGGTCAAACGTTCTTTCAAGAATATCCGGAATATGTAAATTAGACAATTTGACTTAAAGTAAAAGGTTATTATAGTAAACAAGTGAAATGAATAAGAAGATTCACTTAAATAGGCGTCATTGGCAAAAAATTGGTATTACCGTATTATTTTGGTACTGATTTAATACGTTTGTACAGAATACATTTTATTACCTATATATTAGTTTTAGTTGTTTTTAATTTATAACTTAATATATAATGAACATATTTATTCATTTTATTGATATTTTTATTTATTACCTCTGTTTTGTAATAATTAATTAAAATCTTATTTTTAGGTTTCCGTACCTCAAAAGGGAAAAAGGATCACTTTGTTATCTGTCTGTCTGTCTGTATGTGTGCCTTTTTCTCAACAACGCGTGGAGATATCAAGTTAAAATTAATATCAAATACTCAAGTCTGTTATCTCCTGGGCGTATATTCGGGAACCTCTAAGTGATACTGCAGCGACCCGCGAGACTCGCATCTCGCTCTTACGCATTACGCGTCGTGCGGAAGAGTGGGGTGAGAAATCTCGCTTGCGAGTCGCTACAACATCACTTAGCGTTCCCGAATATTGGCGCTAGAGCTGTGAAAAAATCAACGTTCTGAATCATCCCAATCAAATGATACGGCCGTTTATGCCACACATTTTGATACTTGCAAGGGAATCACAACCTACTTCCCGTTGACCTAAAATCATGAAATGTGGCAAGAAGCAATGTCTTATAGGACAAGCAAGTAAAGGAAAAAGTACGAAAACAGTAAATTTGTAGTTACATCACAAAAAAAAATAGTTTGCTATTACACTCGACGGTTGCATGGAGATAGGACAGCTTGCGAAATTAATTTATTGTCTTATTTCATAGGTGTAAATGGTTACCCGGTTGCCAAAAACATTTTTTTAAATTTTTAGGGTTTTCTGTTTTTCTGTTTCTGTCTGTTTTTCATAGGTAAGTACGGGACCCTCGGCGCGCGAGTCACACTCGCATTTGACCGGTTTTTTTATTAAATGCCAATGCTTATCGGAACACATGGTACACCTAATTTGTTTGATAAAAGATTAAATCCCGTAGTAAGTAAAGAAGTACTTATGACCTATTTTCTTAAGGACTTTGGTTACAATTTGGAAGTTTAATTTGATTGTTATTGACATTAACTTGTTATGAAGACACTGCAAAATAATGGATACAATTATCAGCATTTCCATGCGAATTTTGCCGTTATAATAAGTATGTATTAGGTACTTAAATGTTAAATTCCGGGATATAAATATTCTTCTCGCCTTTATTTTTAAAGCCGTAATTGAAATGATATATTTTTTATTGTTGTTGTAATAGTTCCACAAACCTATTTGATGAGAGCCCACTAAGTAACTTAAAAAATTATTAAATATTGGATTAATTTTATTACTCCGAGTTCTTTACTTTTAGATTCGCTAATTAGTCTCCATAGCCGGCGCGGAAGCCTGTTATACACAACTTAGTATAAGAATTAATAATCAAGAAATGTTAAGGAAGTTATAATTATTATGGTGGATGGTTTTATTATATCTCAATTAGAGCCCTTTTAAACATCCTGCAGTTGGGAAATAGTAGTTTATGCAACGGTTGCATAATGATAGGCCTTAAAACACTAGTGCGGTTTTCATGAAACGAGCTTTAGCGAGTTTCATAATAAGATCGCACGTGTGTTTTAAGGCCAAATTATGCAGAGTTGTATACATAACTTTATCTACACACATATTATAAATCCTCCATGATGGGTTCAGAAACAATATTTTCTGGCAACAAGTTATTTGTTGCAATCGTGGCTGCATATTTCCGATATCCGGTGCATTTTCACATCACACACACTCCGAGAAGACTACTATTCATATTTTCAACTAAAATGTAAATTACAAACAACTTTTTCTATTCAATTCAACAACAATTCTACTTTCGTTCACCAAAACACCACACATAATGGCGGCAATTCGATCCTCCGTCAAGACCATTTTTTTTTAAATCATAGACAAACGAATGAAGTCTCTATTCTCATGTCACTTGAGATCAAATGTTGTGCAGTTTATATTTAAAAAACATACTGAATTGACGTTTCGTATCAATAACTGTTTTAATATCTATGGATACTAGAATAGAGACCCACTTGAGTTTTGACAGCTGTTCCAAATTTAATCTCATTTCTATACTAAAAACGATACGGGAATAACATTGCAGCACTCGTTTTACCTAATTGGTTGTCAAAATGGTGGTCATTTCCTACGATTTTTGATAACACTTTGGAGGTTTTATGATATGGGTGTAGATAAAAATACTTTCATAGCCGTTTAGTTTATTATGAACCTTACTCGTCATAACTTCCGGGAACATCGGTCTCACTCACCAGATCATCGATATCTGTATAAACTTATAAAAATCGTGATTAACGCAAGTTTATGTTTTACAGAGTACGTATTAACAAGTTAGACGGCTATAACTCATGAACCAATGAAGCCTTCTTTGTCAAGATAGTTTTCCTTTTAACTTTGCTATATAACCATTCATTTAAGATATTTTTCAGATTTTTAAAACTTTCATTTTTGGCTGTAGGGGGTCGGAACACGTAACTCCAGCCAAAATGAGACCTTAGAGCTCAATATTTTAAATAAAAATAGGTTTCAAAACGCTTTCGACATCCCATTTGAGGTTATACCTCTAGAATAAAAATCATTTTTTACCTTTACATGTATGGCGGCTAGCGTAAAAAGTTTTTTTTTTCCCCCTATTTTATTATTTATCTTTATGCGAGGAACCTACATTAGTAAGCGTACAAAAATTCATTTTTGTATCTTCAATAGTATTCGAGAAAAAAATACTGTAACATACAGATAGACTGACGGACATAACGAAACTATAAGGGTTTCTAGTTAGACTACGGAACCCTAAAATAACTCTCTACCCTAAACAAAAGTAATTGAACTCAAAACTCCATTATGAATTATTATTAAGATAGTAAAGACACAGAATACAGACTTGATAAAAGTATTCCTATATCAAATCAAATAATTTCAACGTCAGCAAATACCTTGGCAATCTTTCCGCTGGCCTAGAATCATCAAGACAAGTCTTTTTTAATACGTATACTGTCAGGCATATAAGTATAAATAAATAATATTTTGTAAATAAAATGTAAGAGTTCATTTTATAGTTTTGGTACGGCATGGAGATAAGGCGTGGTGGTGGGATAGAGGATGGGGGGATGGACTTGTGGATCTCGTCCCGCCTTAGTAAACTTAACACAACTAAAACAAAAATGAACTTGATATACTTAACTATCTATTGAGGTCCTTGGTAAATGCGATGATGAGTGCTTTTAAACGGTCTTGAGGACATACACTTCGGTTGATTATAATATCTGATACTTCTCTCTGGTTTTTCTATAAATTTTATTCCCTTTTTATAATTTTACTGCTAATTTTATGTAGCTATTTATGTTATACAGGGTGTATACAGGAAGCCGAATAAATCCCAAATATCTCGAAAATCGTAATACGTTTACTAAGCCCATTATTCATATAGGGCATGGTTTTGTCTATCGACAGTTTTTATTTAGACCCCTATTTAAGATACAACCTGTATATCATGTCGATAGGAAATAAATTTCCTATTAGCAGTATTGCGATAAAACTATTGGAAATGCTATAAAGAAGCTATAAAATAAATGTTAATCTAATGGCTACACTCAGAGACACATTACAATTAAACTGAATCAAAAAGGTCAGGATCAGGGTCATTTCACTTCATTTTATTTTTTTCCTCTTCCACTTTTCACTCTCTCTTCTCTTCTAAATTTTTGTTTTGTCAAGGTGGCCTTGTTATAAATCCTGAACGGGAACGTTTCGTTTTGCCCCAAAGTAACTTAGATGTAACAGAATCAACGAAAATATGTCAGTACATTTACTATTAAAAAATGGTTTCATTTGATGATAACAAATTGATTGATGACTGAAATTATTTGTAGGAGTTATCTAAGAATAATCTTACATTCTGAATCTATTCTTAGCAGATATTCTGCGCAAGTAACGGAACGTACATTAGACGTACCAACATGACGTGACAGCAATGTCAATCAAATTCAGTTTCGCGTGGTGTCTCGCGAATTTGGTACGATTGTTTTGTGATTTTGGACAACATTACTGTTTCCTTGAATACTGATTATTCTGCTTACAATGTTTGACCAATCGCAAAACTTACTGAACTTTGATTGGCTTATCGATTTGGACATTGGAAGAAGTTATGGCGGCTTCTAACAGAAACGGTCGTGTTCCGTTGTGTACATACGGTTTTGAAATAATAATACCTTTCCGAGTTTGTTGCCGGCATTTCTCGGTTGAGGTTTTTCAGTTCTTAACCTTCATAAAAGCATGTAAAAGCCTAAATCAAACAAAGATCACATTGACGTTGACTTTTATGTGTTACCAGACCCTATATTCATTATAGGTTTTCGTATGATCCTAATAAAAGCATTATACTAATGTTATCAGGATTGAAACCGCACATTGAAACCGCTGCATAAATATTATTCATGCACTACCAGTGGGGTACGCAGTTAAGTGCATTGGCGTTAGATAACGACAGTGTCGTTAAAGTCACTGATATCTCTATTTTCAGTTATGAATGAATGATATCGAATTATTAAAAATTCACCTTATTTTTATTTTACTTCTTAACAGTATTCCAGCAAAATTCAAAATTATTTCTCGGGCATAAATTAGGTACAATATACTTGTTATATTAATGAAGTAATGAGTTTTGTAAACGTATATTTTGTATTCATTATATGTATAACTCTTAATTACATCTATATACTTAACACAGATTACTATAATACATTCTGACAAACGCGTGCTAAAATATGACCTACAAAAATTGCCGTGGTATCCACTGGAAGAACTCTCCTAGGTTTGGTCTCAATAGTGGATTGTTTAATGGTCGAATATTATTATAAAACACGTATCTTTTGGGGTAAAGAACTTCCGCGAAATACCTATAAATACTTCTTACTACACTGTATAATGCACGCAGCAATTGAGTGAACACATTAAGTTGAAACGACAGGAGTGGGACTTTGAAAGCGAAATCCATTATAGGGGAGTTCCAAAGCATAATCTGCTTGAACTTCCCCCGGAGTAGTCGTTAAATCTGTCAGAGTACTAGGTGAATCAATAAAGGGAAATGTAGCTGATGATGCTTCTGAAGAGCCAATATAAACCGGATACAATCTAGACTCTGAGCCTCTTTGACCTTTAGGCAAATCTCTAGGTTTCACATCATTAGTTTTATCCATGTAGGAGTTAGCTAAATGTATTCTGTCAGTTTTGATGTTTCCGCTCTCCAGGTTAGACCAGGAATTATGTCTTGACAGGGCCGGTGGGGGCGTGCCGGGCATCACGGCGGGTGGGGGCCAGTTGTCTCCGCTTCGCTTTTCATAATGATCATAAGGGGGGTAGGAATGGTAGAATCCGTAATTCAGCGGACTTGTACCGATCTGGAACAGAACATCTGTTAACAAATTATCAAAATGAATTGTTAGTTATCGTGCAGGAAAGCCTAACTGTGCGTTAACTGTGAATGCATGTGAGCAAGTTTATTCGCGTAAAGTTCTGAGAGAGTTAGGAAATGAAATCGATTACGGAATGATTACGGAATGTCATACCTTCCCCCTGTCATGATACCCATCATTATTGTCTACCTAAAAAGGAATGTTGTTAACATGTAGCGTTAGTAGTTACTCGTATTAGTAAACCCTGTCTTTTTATTACATGGTGATCAGTATCATTTAATATTTTATCTACACCCATATCATAAAACCTCCATAGTGTAATCAAAAACCGTAGGAAATGACCACCATTTTGACAACCAATTAGGAAAAACCAGTGCTGCAATGTTATTCCCGTATCGTTTTTAGTATAGAAATGAGATTAAATTTGGAACAGCTGTCAAAACTCAAGTGGGTCTCTATTCTAGTATCCATAGATATTAAAACAGTTATTGATACGAAACGTCAATTCAGTATGTTTTTTTTAATATAAACTGCACAACATTTGATCTCGAGTGACATGAGAATAGAGACTTCATTCGTTTGTCTATGATTTAAAAAAAAATGGTCTTGACGGAGGATCGAATTGCCGCCATTATGTTGGTGTTTTGCTGAACGAATGTAGAATTGTTGTTGAATTGAATAGAAAAAGTTGTTTGTAATTTACATTTTAGTTGAAAATATGAATAGTAGTCTTCTCGAAGTGTGTGATGTGAAAATGCGCCGGATATCGGAAATATGCAGCCACGATTGCAACAAATAACTTGTTGCCAGAAAATATTGTTTCTGAACCCATCATGGAGGATTTATAATATGTGTGTAGATAAAGTTATGCATGCAACTCTGCATAATTTGGCCTTAAAACACACGTGCGATCCGCACTAGTGTTTTAAGGCCTATCATTATGCAACCGTTGCATAAACTACCATTCGGTAATGTTAAATTGTGTTGATAATTAAGTGTCTTTTAGTTAATTTGTATTGTGATTAATGTAGATCTAATATATACAGTTCTATGCCTACCTTCTTGAGTCCTTGTATGGAGGCTAGTATGAGAGCCATTTTGGCAAGCAGGAGAGCCTTCCCGCCGAGCACTGCGAGGAACTGAAATCCCATCGGAATGAGAACCATGCCAATGGACACGATGCCAAACATCATCATGACCATCATCTGATGACGGCGGCGGCCGCGGAACTCGACTATAACCAATGGAAAGGAGTTAACATTAAACATTAGGTTATAAATTAAACAAGCGTAATCTGTACCGCGAAATGTTGAAAGACATTTACAGTTATTTAAACATATAAGTATACTAGCTTCCGCCCGCGACCTCGTCCGCGTGGACACCTTAATCACCTAGCGGTATGAAATATACTTTAAGACCTATTCTCATACCTACCAAATATACATAAAAAAAAAACATAAAAAGCGGTCAAGCCGTTTTAGAGGAGTGCGACCACAAACACCGTGACACGAGATTTATATATATTGTATTAAGTCGTTGCATAAATTCATGCGGTTTTTATTATTTCATTTTATAAAAATACATCAAATCAAAATGAAATTGTTTAATCAAAATACTCTCCATTAGGTACTTTCTATAACCAATCAAAGTACTCTCCAAAAAATCTCCAAAAATTGTCATTTTATTTGATGTATTTTTATAAAATGAAATGACTGAAAACCGCATGAATTTATGCAACGACCTAATATATAGATATACGAATGCTCTTTTGGATATCTAGTTCAAAATCTAAAATGTTTTTTACCCTTCTCTGTTGTTTTGCCATCTTCAAAGTCAAATTTGATAACGTGAGTCTTGAGCACTTTCGCCATCCTTTGCATGGCGAGGGTACGCCACTCCCCTTCCTCCAATTCCTTTTCCGACCACGTGCTTGCAATAAACAAAAAATAAAATTACTTATTTTGTGTACAGAAAGTGACAAATCAGATTGCTTAACGGAAATGTGTTCTCAACTTTGATCTTACGAATAAAAAAAATAGCTACATGGTGAGCATGGGCAATCCAAATAGATGGATGATAGTCTGAAGCTTGTTCTAATAAATCATGTAATCCATTTTAGAATTAACTAAATCTGTAATGTAAGCATATTAAAAAGTCTCAAGAGGAGTGTGAACCTACGGCTTTTCATACAAAAGGCGATAATGATTTCCACCCCTTAAATGTTAACCGATATTCACCAATTTTTGATAGGTTGTCAGTCAGAACAAAATCTAGGTTGCCTTTTGTATGAAAAGGGTGATTTTTCCTTTGGTTCACAGTCCTCTTAAGTACAGTACGTATTTGTTTTTCAAGAAGCTTATTGATTCGTAAAATAAAATTAAAAAATTCTATCCTATACCTAGTTATATTTTCTTTGACTGGAAAATGCTAAAATATATAATTATAAATATCTTAAATAGCTTCTGCCGTGAGAAATTGTCTAATGCATCGGTAGTATCATTGCTTACAATATGTTTAATTGGAAACCTGCATTTTAAATGGCTAATAAATAATGAAGTGGTATTTTCAATAGAATCTTTATCACCTCTTTTCACACCTTTAGGGATGGAATTAAAAAAAACACCCTCCTTAGTGCACCTCTTGGCTACTCGAGGAATATATCCTCCAAATTTCAAACCTCTAGGACCACCCGTTTAGGCTGTGCGTTGTCTATAAGTGAGTCACGGTACTGATTTATATGTATTGATTAATAATAATAATTAATCACACTCTATTGGTAGAGAGAAATTAATAGATATTCCTCAAATGCACAAAGAAGTTTTTGCTAAGTGGTTCTTAACAGGAACTAGTTTTATTTATGAGATATTATTATTTATGGTAGTCATTTGTAATTAACTATGCAATTCTATTGTAGGCCAGGCCAATGGTTAAACACTCGGATTATTATACCCTCGTATGTTTCGCTAGTAACGTGGAGGCACAGACCACGATATCCTATAGACCCCGCATAGCGCCGGGCAACCCCTGCGTCCCTAACATGAATGACACAAAGATAAGATAGACCGTCTTATCTCTAAGTGCGTCTCTCTCATACTAGTGCCGATGAAAGAGATGGTCATAGAGATAAACGGGTTTCAATTCCGCTGCTGTCAATATTAGAGACAAAAAATATACACAAAGGCTACAGGCACGCAAGCAAAACGCATAACCTGGAACCCATTAATCACAGCACTCAAAAAAATCCATGCGTCCCGCAAGTATGACAGCTTTATTTGTAAAAGTTAGGCTAAGCGATGTCTTTAGACCGGTCCCGGCCATGTATTCTAAGGAAACCCCTTAGGATATTTATGGTCTATATGTGCAGGATAATCAGAATGTGTGCAATTTATCCATGTATCTGAAAGCCCTATCGCTTGCGAGTCGGAGTGTTGTGGAGTCTTACCCACAATAAGCTCAGAATTGTCCCTCCTGCAGCTCAATTACGGAGCACAATTGGTATCGGTTTGACTCGAAATGAAAACCAATTTAGTCTTCACTCTGTGTAAACAAGGGTACAATTGGTTTACTTTTCGCGAAAGCGATACCAATTGGTGTTACGTAATTAAGCAGATGTTTCCAAAAGAGTATTTCGAGGCCTAATTTTTGGATTTATCCGAATGTTACTTTTATTCTATATGAAGAAAACGTGAATTCTAGGTCCAGGAATTACAAATTTTATTTATTTTTAAATACCTACCAAATATACAGCTTCCCAAAACATTAGCCAGGGAAAGGTAAAGGTTTTGTTTTGTACGGTGCGTATTAGGTACCTACCCGGTAGGAACCGGGTTAATGACTACTATTTGCCAAAAGGACACCGCGCGGCTTATGTCAGATAGATTTTGATTTGAATTTGATTTCTAAATAATTAGGCATTATTAGATACTCTAATGTTACACCCTTATTTTATAAATTTTTCATGTCCTGCCTAAACTTCCATAACCTATACCAACATTTTTTTATAAATAAATCACGAACGCAACGGCATATAAAATTATATTTCTATCACGAGTTAACGATTAACAACTAACGTTAACTTCCGTTAATACTTCCGAAATGAAGCGCTTTAACGATTAACGAAGTTAACTTTTTTAATAAAGGATTAGCGATTAACGATGTTAACTATATGATTAACGGTGCCCAGCTATGTATACAATTGTTCCAATTAGGTACATACATTAAAAAGACGCAACTACAATATTTTAAAGGTAATTACAAAGCAATCAAATGAAAGAGCACACGCAAACAACAATCGGTGTCTCTGCTGCATCAACATTTCGCAATGGCTGAATCTGGGACGAGCATTTGCGCAATATAATTTGACACCTTTTGCATGACGTTGAAAAATTGTACCACGGTCGCTAACCCCTGTAACTAATGCTGCAAACATTTAATGGGCATTTATCACGCTGCTACAAATATAGGTCAAATCTTTGGTGTTTACTGATATTTTTTGTGTAATCAATCTTCTATCATCCCAGAATTCTATAGTGTTTTTGTTTTATTGCGAGACGTGATTTTTTTCTACACTACAGAGGATTAAAATCTGAACACGACACATACCTACACAAAAAAGAGGAAGTTAAAAACCACTATAACTCAATGTATTTATTTATTCAATGGATAGTTAGATATATTATTCTTTAAATTTATCCACTTATGAAAAAAAATCTAATAACAGTTATATATTGAATAGGAATGAAAGATGAGTTTGAGTTTCGTATCAATTTTTAACCGACATCAAAAAAGGAGGTTCATATTGTCATAGGTTTTGAACTGGTAAGTACGGAATAATATATTTCTGTAAATAGTGAATAACAGACAGATCAGAAGATAAATAAAGATATAAATTAAAATGAAGAATCGAAAGCTATTAAACTATTTTATTCCAACAGGATTATAGTCAGTGGCAGACGCTTCGACGCTTCGAAACTCTTGTTTATCGTTGTCTGTGGGTCCCCAGATAAATTAAGCAAGATGTTTATATTGCTCTTCAACTGATTGGATCGATAATTTGTATCTTAAAATAGAGTAAAGCAAGTCAACTGTGTAATAAAATAACAAGTTTTTTATCACGTGATATCATATTTCTGCTCATTTTGCATGAAAGAACTCGATAACGATATTGTATAATGGATTCGATTTTCATCGTAGAGGGATTTCAATTTGGGCTGGAACTTAATAGGAATAGGTATGCTCGCTCGATTGTATAGGCGCTAACTCTGCCTCAGTCCCCTTGTGCGAAAGTGAGCAGCAAATTCGCAGAAGGCCCGGAAGATTTCATACTTGCCCTATTTTACTATATCGTAACATAATACGTTTAATAGAAGTTTGTAGACCATTATAGTTAGACTCTAGAGTTTCCATGAAGTAACCCGTTTAAACTCATTATTGATCGATAATGTTATTTACAAAATAATAAATATAATAATATTTTTTTCTATAGAGATCGTTCTTTGAATATTTTGTATTATCAAAATTGCATGTGTTCATATCTTTGGGAATAGCATTTCACCGAGACGAAATTAATTTATTTGCATTGTGTTACATCCCGGATAATTGTATTATACTAAACATACCACCACTATACCGAGTCTAGTCCGGCAATGCCGAGTTGTCATCATTTGTCTGCCTTACTTAAACTTACCTAACTGTTACAATAATTTTCTTAGTCCCGATTTAGTCGACGGTTAACAATTTCATTATATTGTTTTCATAGCTAACAACCGTATCTGAACTAAGACACTAATTCAACGCTTTCAAGGGCGCAATTTTTGTATCTTGCTTCGTTACCTGGTATAATTATCCGGCATAACATTCCCGGTCCTGTCGACCATCTCAAACCGCACCAAGTTCACGCTGTCAGCGATAGGCACAATGTCCGTACTAAGGGACCTGTCCAATGCCCTCAGAGTTTTTCGCTTCATACACCGCACGAACTTGGGGAAGTACTCCTTGTGGTCAATCACATCCTTCACGTCGACTAGCTAATGAACAAAAATGGAGGTCAGTATGTACACAAATACATCTGAGGAAATGTTCAGGACAGAGCTCAGGAACTCTCACTTTAATATGGATTTTTAAATGTCTAGTGTGATAATCACATTGAAACGTTAATAGGTGCAGGTGCAGTCAAAAGACAATGAATTTTGTATTGATTTTAAGCCAGACCAGCCCTGCAGCCTTAGCATGCCAGACACGGGGATAAATTAAGCCCGCTTATCTCTCTGCGGCCTTAACATGCAAGACACTAAGATAAGTTAAACCCGTTTATCTCTATGACTATCTCTTTCGTTGGCACTAGTGTGAGAGAGACGCACTTAGAGATAAGAGGGTTTATCTTATCCCCGTGTCTAGCATGCTACGGCCGCTGATGAGATTGTATAGTTACAGGATTTAGCTAGATACTCCTGACAAGAATCTTATGAACGTTATTACCTGCGGTATAAGCAAAGCGTCTGGTATTCAGTAAGCCGATTATAGAGGTATCCAACGGAGATTAACGGATTTACGCAAAGTACGGGTGGGAGTAGAATGGACACTCAAAGTAAACCTTTAAATTGCGTCAGAGCAAACACAGTTACACGACGTATGGCAACTTGCCTCTATTTTCAATTAACTTCTAAAGTTTGAATACTGACTTTATGAGACGAAAGAGGATTGTTATTTGAATTAGAAATGAAATTGTCGCTTTCAATACTGGCCACTTGACAGTGTAGCATTTGATTGACTAGAAGTTCTAAATACGAATGTTTATAAATTTTCTAATGCTATGATTATACCTCAACAAAATAGATCGGCAGTGGAATGCGATTGCCTCAATTAAAAACTGTAACTTTCATTAGTAAGCAACTACTTATTTTAGAATTGGCTTGATATAAACATACTTTTTTTGAGCAATCTCTCCACAAAATTCGGACAACGTCGGCCCCCTCCAGCCAGATGTCGGCGATAAAGTGGCTCATATGGGCATCAGGATCTTCTAACTTCTGCGCGGAGCCACCCGAGAGCAACGCCATAGTTAAAACCGCTATTACTACTCCACTCATAGTAAGTCCTTTACTTGGCCGGTCCTACTTACACATCCGTAGTCCCATGTTTAAAACGACACCACCTGAAAACAAGATCAAATAAATAACTTTTGAAATACGCAAAAATCATTAATTGGATTAGTTTCTAACAAGCGGAGTTTAATTAAAAACAGTTCAGTAATAAAGCGACCATGCCCGTTTTACCCGTAAATGAAAAGTAATAAATGACTAATTATAAGTTCAGAATTTTTAAAAAACGAAGAATTATAAAACATCTATTGATATGAGAATTTATTCTTGCGTTGCGTTGCGTATTTCACTAATCAGAAAACAAACAACGAAAGGAGAAATTCGCATAAAAAATCAGCGTAGTATAGTTTTTCGTTACATCGTAGTATTTCCGATTATTGATTATTAATAAGTACCTACTGAAAGGTTTCCTTGTCGAAATTGATAAGTAATAATTTATTTGCGTCCTGAATTCGGTATCTATTTTAATTTTTATCACATAAAGGGCTGCTATTTATTCACATTACGTTATTAAAACATGAATAAGTATGTTATGTTAATCCTTTTCGATCTCTTTGAATTGAATACGATGACTTCTAAATAGCAATTTGCATTTTACTCGGATAGAACGTACCAAAATCAACTGTAACCGTTGGCTTCACAAATATTGTTGTAAGAGAACGTTCTTATGCTAAAGAACCACTAGTTAATTGAAAACACGAATATCCAACTGTTTGCTGTCAAGGTCACACCATGAATGGAAAATGTGACTCGACCCCCTTACATTATATCAACGATGGAAAGCGATTTTCTACGCGATCATCGACCAAATCATGTTAATGAATGGCATGCAGGTTACTATTTGCGCATGCCCATGACGACGTCCAAAGTATAATTCCAGTATTTTTATCACACACAAAGCCTCTTACCATTTACAAATGGGTGAATTTATTTCAACTAAGTAGGTTAATTTCAAAGAATTGATATTTATTAGGACATACATACATACATAGCATCACGCCCGAAATCCCTAATGGGGTGGGCAGAGCCACAAGACTACTTGTGGCCACGTTCGATTAATTAGTCCTAAGATGGTATGATGAAACGTATGGTGACAGGTGATCAGCCCATCGCCAATACAGATAGTCCACCATGTTGGAGAGGACCCGTCCCTTAGTCGACTTTTACGACACGCCAGGATGATAAGCATCTGCACGCATTCTATGCTATTTCTTCACTCCCAGTGCAGCAGAGGAGCTGAATTATTGGAAACAAAAATTAAATAACATTTTCGAAGAAATCCTAAATTAAGAATACAGAGTATTTAAAATTTTAGTCTCATAATTTTACGTTATATACAAACTGCACTCCAAAATGCCAACGTTTTCCGTCAAAAAATTAGTTTCCACTGATCACCGGACCAGTAACCTTTTGTCATGTAAACCAGCTTCGCCCCCAGAATAGATTAAACCTTTTACTTCGTATTCAAAAATATCTTTGGTGACAATATGAGATCGACCATTTTGGGTACGGTCCGGTTTGAGCTCATTGACCTTTGAAACATTTTTTTTTTTTGTTTTTATTGCCATTTTGTACTTGTCGAATTTAATAGCAAGCAATGTGCATTCCTGTAAGCTTTAAATTTACGGTCGAGATTGTAAATAAAAATTAACATTCACGGCTTTTTGATTACTAAACCAGCGCCTCTATTCGGGAACGCTAAGTGATTCTGTTGCGACTCGTAAGCCAGATTTCTCATCCCACTTTTCCGCACGACGCGTAATGCGTAAGAGCGAGATGAGAAATCTGGCTTACGAGTCGCTACAGAATCACTTAGCGTTCCCGAATAGAGGCGCTGGGCATCTATTCGGGAATGTCTAAGTGATATTGTAGCGACTCGCGAGCGAGATTCGCATCTGGCTCTTACGCATTACGCGTCGTGCGGAAGAGTGGGATGAGAAATCTCGCTCGCGAGTCGCTACAATATCACTTAGCATTCCCGAATAGCGGCGCTGAGCTTGAGCTATCCATTTTTTTATGTACAGAGAAGAGTTAACATACATAATGTACTTGCCAATATTAGAGTGTGCCTAAACTAATCGATTACCAGCAAGATCCACACGGTGTCTATATGACATTAGCTAAGTGATACAGAAACCGATCGGTTACCAAATCCATTTGTTTTGTTATTATTTTTACTTTGCGAAGTTTTCATTGGAAAAAAGTGACAAAGCAAAGTGAAATATCATTACCACGGTAATCGGTTTCTGTAACTTAGACCAATATATTATGGAGGCACTGGACTATATTTTAACCATTTTGATTGAAATGCAATGCTATTGAATGGATTCCGAACCGTATTTTCTGCTTGCACTAAAATACATTTATCATTCGACTAATAGATGTGATGCATATAGTGCACTTGCTAATTGAGTTGTGTACCTACACGACCGCTCCTTTGAGGCGTAGATGGGATATATATAATGGTCTTTTGTTTATAAACTGGTGGCAGGTTATCTGCACGTCTAGCTCGACCTGCCCGCGGGTCATTTGTCGCTCAGTGCATCCCTTACGTATTTGACCAGTTTGACGGAAACGCACTGAACGACAAAGGACTCACAGGCATGTCGTGCTAGCCCCCCTGAGCCTATTCGACATTTACTAAGCAATATTGTATTGAGTCGGTTTGTAAATCACTTTGTCCCTATCTTCCTTTGTCAGGGAACTTTATATACAAACCGAACGAATACAATAGCGCTTAGACAATGCCGAATATAGGCACTGTTTTTTCGGTCAATTCAGTTATCTAGAAAAATTATATCTTATCCTGAGAACACGAAAGAGGTAAGAATTCTCCCTAGAAAAAGGTATTGCAATTAAAAAGTTATAAAGAATCTTTAACCTTTTGATAAGTAAAATTGGTTTGAAAGTGTTTCAGATTGCTCCAGAATATCGTTTGAAATTTCACTGTTTAAGCTTTACTTCTGGACTGCTGCGCTATAATAATACGGATAAGGTTAATACGTGCTATTTTGGGTTTTATCTGTATGATTGAAAGGATGACAGATGTACGAGCTTAATAGTAAATTTCCATCTGGGCATACATAATTTAACTACTAAAACTTTAAAACATATACATTGCTACACCGTCTGCTAATTTGTGTAACATAAATCGCATAGATGCGTACAATTTGACATAATTGGACGGTATCAATTATGTGAAATTCGTCGATGTGGTATATTTATAAAAATAGATGCAGTGGGTCTTTTCAAATATTTTAATTTTGTTTTATAATAACTGCCGTAACTTTGATTCTGTTCTGACTTGAATTTTAACGTAAAGTCATTAAATATGTTTGAGTTTTCAAACGAAATTTTAAAGTACTCAGGAAAGTTCATAATAATAATGTTATTAAATATGCCAACATCACCACAGAAGGTTAAGTAAGTTTTGTTTTTTGGGTAAACTATTATTATCCTATAGCAGTTTCCAATAATTAACATTCACATCAAGTTTGATTATTTGCCCTGAGCAAGCGCTGTTTACTCCGATTTTATAATTGGAATAGTAATTGGATATTCAAAGAGTTTCAAAATAGAAATCACAGAACTTATAAAATATGTTGTTGTTGTCTAGGTAGTCAATAACAACAAGAAATTGGTAGTCATTGTGATAATAATATAATTGAGTTGATGAAATAACACCTAGGTATATTAAAATGTATTTATTTGTCAAAAAAAGGTTACAATATAGGTACATAATTTTGGTATGCAGCATGCTTAAGTCATAGAGTAATATATTAATACTGAGAAAAGATATATTAGTGACACTGTCACTATCTAACGCTAAGGCACTTAACAGCGTACCCCAGTAACTACGTACGCCGCTGGGTTCTACCAGAGTATTAATTATTATACATCCATCGGCTCAATGTGATCCTGATAATATAATAAGGATAATGCTTTAATTATCCTTATTTTATCAGGATCAGGAAACCGATATAAGGAGTGGTAAAAATGAAACAATAAAGTCAACGTGATCTTTATTCAATATAAGCTTTTACAAGCTCTTACGAAGGTCAAGTACGGGAAAACCTTTACCGAGAAGAGCCGGCAAGAAATACGGCGATGTATCATTTTTTATCGCAGTTTCATAGATATACAGGCACGGCAAGGTTACTTACTATTCGTGGTTAAATGAACTTAGATTGACATGATCCAGTGGTTTGGATACTACATTCCGCTCGAATTAGTAGTTTATGCAACGGTTGCATAATGATAGGCCTTAAAACACTAGTGCGGTTTTCATGAAACGAGCTTTAGCGAGTTTCATAATAAGATCGCACGTGTGTTTTAAGGCCAAATTATGCAGAGTTGCATACATCACTTTATCTACACACATATTATAAATCCTCCATGATGTGTTCAGAAACAATATTTTCTGGCAACAAGTTATTTGTTGCAATCGTGGCTGCATATTTCCGATATCCGGCGCATTTTCACATCACACAGTCACTCCGAGAAGACTACTATTCATATTTCCAACTAAAATGTAAATTACAAACAACTTTTTCTATTCAATTCAACAACACTTCTACTTTCGTTCAGCAAAAAACCAACATAATGGCGGCAATTCGATCCTCCGTCAAGACCATTTTTTTTTAATCATAGACAAACGAATGAAGTCTCTATTCACACGTCACTCGAGATCAAATGTCGTTCGGTTTATATTAAGAAAAAAACATACTGAATATTGTTTCGTATCAATAACTGTTTAATATCTATGTATACTAGAATAGAGACCCACTTGAGTTTTGACAGCTGTTCCAAATTTAATCTCATTTCGATACTAAAATCGATACTGTAATAACATTGCAGCACTGGTTTTACCAAATTGGTTGTCACAATGGTGTTCATTTCCTACGGTTTTTGATTACACTATGGAGGTTTTATGATATGGGTGTAGGATAAACATTTTTTCGGGCCTTTAAATAGCATCTCTTTCAGTAGAAATAATCAGTCGGATCAGTAAATCATTTTTAAATTCGTTTCAATTGCAGTCATCGGGATTGAAGCAGAGGCAGTTACATCACCTACTTACTTAATCTTTACACTGTGTAAGCAAATTTGTGGTTGCTTGTCATTTCTAACGATCAGCAAAAACTGTAGTTTTGTTCAGTCACACTATAAGTGTCTCAGAACAATGGTCACTTTTATTTTTAAGTGTGGATTTTATTTTCAATAAGGGCAATGACGTGAAAGTGCATCTAAATAGTGCTTGGTATGTGAAAAGTGACCACTAACAAGATAAATAACTACTTAAAGTAGTGAACCCAACATGGTAAGTAACTATTAATATTTGAACCAATGACCTAGGCGTTTAATTACACCATATGTGAAGATTTGCAACTTGATTGGCTCAGGGAGCCGAATGTAGAGGCGCAGCACAAGACAGCGGTATGTTGTACCGACGGCTATTTGTCTAATACCACCGTCTTTTTTCACCAATGCACGCAGGTTTGCGCCATAGTCTGCTGGTAATTCCGATATACACTTTTCCCTGCGAGCATGAGGTTCCTCAAGTCTCTTAAGAGCAGCACGCTGGCGCCGCCTGAGCTATACCCCAGCGGCCGTAACATGCCAGACACAAAGATAAGTTACACCCGTTTATCTCTATGACTATCTCTTTCGTCGGCACTAGTGTGAGAGAGACGCACTTAGAGATAAGATGGTTTAACTTATCCTTGTGTCTTGCATGTTAGGGCCGCAGAAGGTCTTTGGTGTGTTGGGGGGTTAATCCGTCTAATTGTCCACCTGAGCCATTCTGAAAGGACATGACAGGCCTGAGAACCCCTTCAGTAAGATGAGGTTTTGATGAATCTTGGGGATCAGGGAGGTTTTGATTGGTGGATGGCAATGGGTGCTTGTTTTGTAAAGACACAACAGTGCTCTAGTTATTAGGAGCAATAGCGTTGGTTGAAAAAAGTAGTCGGGAAGGTCCTCTAATATCACTTTCCCCCACTTTGTTCTCTATATGTTTATACATGGAGGTGTTAGGTATATTTGAGAGCTAATCTTTAAAGGTTTTCAAGGGTATGCGCGTGTGGAGGTATTTAATAAATACCTAAAGATGATGGTTACGGCCGATGATGAAAAAATTATGTGCCAAATAGTCAGACCAAAATGTAATAAGGTTGAAATGACATAAATAACGTACCTATGAATAATGGTAATTTGTAAAAAAAAGGTTAATGCGACCTAAAACCATCGAGTTACACATTTACGAGACATATTTCTTGTCGTTTTTATGAGAGACATCATAAAATATTATTTTCACAATTCCGTTAAACAATATTTATTATACAGCGCGTGGATATATAACACACTTTCTCACATATATAAACTTAACAAGAATTGTGTAAAATTTCAGATTTCAAACGACACTTTCAAATCAGAGAGGACCTTTGATAAATTAGGTCTCCCTCCAATGGAATTGGCAGAATCTATTGCAATTAGTAAGTTGAAAACGAATAATTTCATTTTTAGGGTGCCGTACCCTAAGGGACCAATGGGACTCTATTACCGAGTCGACGACGTCCGTCCGTCGGTCTGTCAGAGGCCCCTAGCTCATTTTAGACCAGGGAGGTTACCATGATCTCTTAACGCGATTTCTTTTAGACCCTAAAATGAACGACGTCGCTATTTTATACCATCGCATTGTATTTATGAAAAATATATTATTACAATGTGGTATAAAATAGCGAGACAGTTCAGTTTAGGGCATAAAGAGAACCGTATTTATAGATCGTGGTAACCTTCCAGTTGTGTTCCTGGTATATTTTCAAAACGATTTAAGTTTCAGGTATCAAATGTGATATGATTATACTTTATGTATAATTGTTTAATAAAAAATGTCAATTCAATGGTGTTACGATTACTTATGATGTAGGTATGTAAAATATACATTATTCAAACTTGAAAATAATGATTCATAATCTGTGTCCTTATTTGCAATTGTCAAGTTTCTTATAATCATAAACAAAGTTTTTTACTGATTGGTTGAAACCACTGGATAATTTGGTGCTCAGTATTTCTAAAGAGGTCCGGAAATTGGTAATAACATACTTATAATGGTTTTTCTAACTAGCTATCCAATAAGTATAATAAAAGTATATTTATCTACACCCATATCATAAAACCTCCATTGGTTAATCAAAAACCTTAGGAAATGACCTCCATTTTGACAACCAATTAGGAAAAACCAGTGCTGCGATAAAGAAATAGCATGACTTCTTTATCGTTTTTAGTAAAGAAAAGAGATTAAATTTGGAACAGCTGTCAAAACTCAAGTGGGTCTCTATTCTAGTATCCATAGATATTAAAACAGTTATTGATACGAAACGTCAATTCAGTATGTTTTTTTAATATAAACTGCACAATATTTGATCTCGAGTGACGTGAGAATAGAGACTTCATCCATTTGTCTACGATTTAAAAAAAAAAAGGTCTTGACGGAGGATCGGCATGTTGGCGTTTTGCTGAACGAAAGTAGAATTGTTTTTTAATTGAATAGAAAAAGTTGTTTGTAATTTACATTTTAGTTGAAAATATGAATAGTAAGTAGTCTTCTCGGAGTGTGTGTGATGTGAAAATGCGCCGGATATCGGATATATGCAGCCACGATTGCAACAAATAACTTGTTGCCAGAAAATATTGTTTCTCAACCCATCATGGAGGATTTATAATATGTGTGTAGATAAAGTTATGTATGCAACTCTGCATAATTTGGCCTTAAAACACACGTGCGATCTTATTATGAAACTCGCCTATCGGCTCGTTTCATGAAAACCGCACTAGTATTTTAAGGCCTATCATTATGCAACCGTTGCATAAACTACTATTTTTCACTTTACTTTAGGAGTACGGGTGCTATATTAAAATCAAAAATTTGACTAATTTCATAATTTATCCGTGTGCGTGTGGTCATCTTCTATAGTTGTGAAAAATTTCAGCTGCGTACAATTAAAGGTCATACGGACCGACAGACGGACAGACGGACATGGTAAAACTATAACGGTTCCTAGTTTGACTACGGAATCCTAAAAAGGATTGCAATGACGCACAGAGTAAAGCAACATGAGCAGTATGAATGTAATAGGAACCCTTTGTGCGCGACTCGGACTCGCACATGACTATATTTTTAACCGACTTCAAAAAAAAAGAAAGGAGGTTCTCTATTCGGTTGTATTTTTTTTTTTATGTTTGTTACTTCAGAACTCCGTCATTTATAAACCGATTTTGAAAATTCTTTTTTTAATCGGTAGGGTATACCTCCAGTTTGGTCCCGTTGTAGTCAAAGTCGAGTTATGATGAAAGGATCTATGAGGAATCGATGGAACTCTTCAAATATTATAGGCAAGCATAGAGCAATTTTAGTATTTTCTGTAATAACTCAAGCAGTTACGTTCCAAAAGCATTATTTGGTGAAGTGGAACTGTTGATGAAGACCATAGATGATCACCGGAACTCCTAAATATAACTCCTGTATAAAGTTCTGAAGCAACTTATGTCCATGAAAATTCATGTAGTATAATTGAAGAACCAGGAGAACTCCTCAACGATTGACATCCTTGCACCGTGGATAGCAACAGTTTGTAAATGCTGATGAGCAATTGAAATTATGCTATTGTTGCTTGATGTAGTAAATGTGTGTCGGTAAATCACAGGATAATAAATAAGATATGAAAAAAAAAACTTACTAATCAAAGACTATTTGAAGTCGGTTGTTTTATTTTATAAATTATAGATTATTTACAACTGTGTATAATTACATCTGGTGATTGCAGGGCGCGATGCAAATCCCATACAAAAGTGCGTCTGCACTTTTATAATGAAACTAGCCGGGATAGTGTGTCTTGTTATATTTGCCGTTGGAGCTTACATTATAATGATGCGAGTGCTGCAAAACACCGGTAAGTTAAGTAGAGCAGAGTGAAGTGCTGTTTTAAATACACTGAGTTTTAATTAGTATTATTTAACTCCATTACCATTTCGTCCAATAAAGGTAGTCTTTCTTAATAATTGATTATTATGTTAATGCATTTTTACCAATAATCAATATCTATAATACTTAAATTTGTTATAGTCACATTTTTTTTTCTTTCTCATATCTATGGTGTATATTTCTGTAATATTGTTATGTCTTATCTTACAGACAGTAAACCTAGCACTGAGTTTATTATTGTATCAGGCAACCAGCAAATATCAAATATTACAATCGAGCAAGATGATTTAGAAGTTTACATTAGGTTAAAAAATAAAACGAAACAACTGAGAACGAAACGTAAAAGAAGAAATACTGATAACGACAAAGATACGAAGATTCATTTGGAAAAGTTTGACGATTTAAAATTCCACAAAGTAAAAGATGTCATAGTAAAACACGATACTATTTGTAATAAGAATAACCAAAACGAAATTTGCAAGGACCTTGTCCAAAAACTAAAATCGATAACTGAACAAGATCAAAAACAATTGGGTTTAAATGAAGATAGCCATGATATAACAGTCGTTGGTGATATTCCACACTCTCTTAGTACATATCAAAGCGAGGTTACAAAACGCGAAACACAACCAACAACAATCAAAGATACTCAGCAAAGGTTCGCGGCAGAAAATCTGTTAGAAAGCAATGTTATTGAAGCCGGCGCATACAACTACGATCATCCTACAACAGCTATTTTTCCTCATCCCCATGATCATTATCATCATCAGATGTCACCACCATCTCTGACGGATACTTGCTTACTAGCACGATTATTGAAAGACAAACATCCTTATTTACATGGTATGTGTGTTCTTAATCTGAATTTTAGTACATTGTAAAACATGAGGGCTAATTAAATAAAAAAATGTAATTTAATAATTTCACAGGAGCCCACGACACTTTAAATCCGCATCCAGAACAGTACAAAAATTATCAAATGCCGAATAACAGGTACATTTTAAGAAAAGTTGAAATTATTAAGAGGTACGAGTACTATCAAAACTCTTCATGTTTGAATCGTTTCAGATATGTTCCACGACCTTTTGAGTCACAACCATACGCAGAGAGCCACGAATTAGAAGCACAGAGCCGTAAGGCGCATCCTCAAGATGTTGACATAATTCTCAGTTATCTGACACCCCAGTAAGTTTTTAAATTTATTAATCTAATTTATTAAAGTAACGAAACTAGTAAACATCCGATAAGAGATAATTTAATGATGACAATTAATTTGTTTTAGACCGGATTCAAAAGATCAACCTTCTGTTATTTCTACACGTGGAAATGAATGTCCAGCTGATACTATTTCATGCACTAACGGAGATGCCTGTGTACCGGAAAAGCAATGGTGCGACGGAAAGGTTAATTGCAATGACGCTAGTGATGAGGTGCAGTGTAGTTGCAAATCTAGAGTCGATGTGTCTAGACTGTGTGACGGATATTTCGATTGCCCTTTCGGAGAAGATGAAATGGGTTGTGATGGTAAAAATCATCTTCATACCTTAGTATTAGGTATTAGAAACAACTATGCATATATTAGCGCTTTGATGATAGACAATTCGTTTTATTTTACTCTTTAGGTTGCACGGAAAATTCCTTCAGCTGCGGTGATAGCGATATGGATACACAAAGTACTTGTTTCAACAAAGAACAGAGATGCAACAATGTTATTAACTGTCCGAATCATAAAGATGAAGTTGAGTGCAACATGTTATCACCAAGTTTGCACGAGAAGCCAGTAAGTATTTCTCTTCCGAGTCTTGTAATAAGATTTAAGCTGGATTCAATCGTAACTTATAATCTTCACTAATATTATAAATACGATTTTGTTTGTTTGTGTGTCTGTTCCTCTTACTCGTCAAGACGGAGCGACAGACTAACATGATATCTTGATTAACATGATATCGATAGTTGGAAGGCCGGAGAAGCGAAGAAGGACAAAGCTACTTTCTATCCCGGAAAATGCACAGTTATTGAGAGAATAGCGCGATATACGAATTTCACGCGGGCGAACTCGCGGGAGAATGCTAGTAATATTAATCTTATAAAAGAAAGAAAACGAGAATTACGAAGGAAGTTTAAAAGCGAATTCATGTTTCTTCAGATCACGGAGGCAAAACATCATTCGCGCTTTAATAAGTTTCGAAATTTTATTGTAATCCATACTCATGCCTAACACAGAAACGCCAAAAACCGCAATAATAAGTTTTTACAATAAGCGTGGGTGAATGAAGATTGAAATTTTGAAAACGATTATAAATTGCGAAATTTTCGCAATATTTACTTGTCGTTCATTAAACCTTTTAATAATTACTACTGTTATGTGCTACTTGATTGTAAAGGGTTTTATTGATATTTGGTTGAATATTGCAATCCCTAATCCTCCTTTAAGTTGAAGCTTAATTGTTTTCAGTTGTTTGCTATTTCCAACACCGAAGGATATCTGTTGAGAAACTTTAAGGGTGAATGGTATGCTGTATGTAAGAACCCTTACGTTTGGGCTCATGACGCTTGTCGCCGCGAGACTGGCCTCATAATAAGGTAAACAAAAAGGTTGCAAAACTCATAGCCCTTAAAAGTTTTTGCTCGAAGCAATTACCACTTCGACCAGCGTTGATTTTATTTCATCAACAATTTCATTTACTTTATTTATAGGCCTCCTTTCATACAAATGATTCAAGTTGATCCGACAGCGAGGGTCAACTATTTAAACATAGGTCAAGGTGGGTTGATGCATACAAGTGACACATGCTTCAATGCTTCAGCCGTATATGTTACTTGTCCAGATTTATTGTGCGGTACAAGAGTATTGACATCTTCTCAGATATTAAAAGAGGTCAGTAAATATCGGTTTTTAATAATCATGTATTAAGTCCATCTAAAATTCTCAGTCTTTGGACATTGTTGCTTTTTTTTCAGAATTTAGCTTTAGAAAACAGACTCTTCGGAAGAAACAAGAGATTCCTACTGAAAGGTCATCCCTATCGTTTGATGTTTTACGGAAATCGAATGAAAAGACACGCTAACGAGTTGAATAATCTCGAGTCGAGTTTCAAGAATTTCAATTTTCTGTACGGTGACGACAAAGTAGGAAATATGAGTAAAGTGGGAGTCCGGTATAAAAGAACTCAAAGTAGAGTCGTAGGCGGGAAAGCTAGTCAGCCAACCGCTTGGCCTTGGATGGTCGCAATGTATAGGGATGGCATGTTCCACTGCGGTGGCGTCGTCATAAGCCAGAGTTGGGTCATGTCGGCCGCCCATTGTGTCCACAAGTAAGTACCTACATAAAGTATTACTATACTGTGTAAGATAATAGTTTACTATTGATTTTGCACCTAAGATGAGTTTGCTAATAGCATTTTTGTAATTTATGAACTCACAGTAGTAATTTTATAATTATAAAAACCGGTCAAGAGCATGTAGAACCATGAACAGTTTCAATAGTGTTCCGCAGCCGTTATAACTTGGATAACCGTAACTATTTGTTTAGTTTTCCGTTCAAAGTTATTTTGTGCTTTTTTTGATGATTTAGAGTAGGTTCAAAAAAGTAACTCACGCTCAGCTCAGCTCACGAACTAATGAAATCTTACTGAGCCATGATAGATTTCCGTTTAACATCATTATATTCGCTTTAAGTTCACTTTCATTTAAGATATTTTTCTGATTTTTAGGATTTACAGTTTTGGCTGTAGGGGGTAGGGACACGTAACTCCAACAGAAATGATATCTTTAGAGCTCAACATTTCCTAAACATTGATAATTTTAATTTGTAATAATTTTCAGAGCTATCCAAAGACACCCAATTAGATATTGTAGAAAAAAAAACAGGACAAGTGCGATTTAAACTCGCGTGTAGACGGTTCCGTTCCGTACATGATTATCTGAAATTTCCTATGTTACTTTAAATACCATAGACTTCTTAAAGGCTTTCCTGTAATCTGTAGGTAAAGAGCTATTTTCTGTATTTTTTTCAGAATTTTAGGCCCAGTAGTTTCGGAGATAAGGGATGGTCCATTTTCGCCTATTTTCCTAAACACGTTCCAAACTATATATCCCAGAATTAAAAAAAAATTTATGTTTCTCATAACGAGTCCTTCCATTTGATATGTCACAAGATACAGTTTGAAAAAAAAAACTTTTAATTTTCTAATGTATCCCCCAAAAGTGGCGCCCATGTTTAAAAATCATTAATTTACACACATACAGACAGACACACGAGTGATCTTACAAGGGTTATGTTTTTTTCCTTTTGAACAAACTTACATGTATGGAAGACACCGTAAAAAAATTCTTTGTGCGCAGGACAAATGTTCACAATGTGACAAACAGACCGATCTACGGACAGACAAACAGACGGACATGGCGAAACTACTATGGAATCCTAAAAACGAGCCCGTAGCTCTTAAAAGATCCATCGAGCTATGCATTAGATGAAGTAGTAGTTTGCCTTAATTAGTTCCTGTCAGCTGCAAACGCTCTGGCTTTAAACAGAAAATAGATGATTTTTGCTGTAATCCAAGAGATTATGCTTAGCCTTTGTGCAAGATAGCCGCCTGCGTGAGGGTCTCCCGTGTAAGCCAAGTATTTTTAGGGTTCCGTACCTCAAAAGGAAAAAAGGAACCCTTATAGGATCACTCGTGTGTCTGTCTGTCTGTCTGTCTGTCTGTCCGTCTGTCCGTCTGTCACAGCCAATTTGCTCCGAAACTACTGGACCGATTGAGTTGAAATTTGGTATTCATATGTAAGTTGGTGACCGCAACACGATCGCGTGACGTAAATATATGAATTTTAAACATAGGGGCCACTTCTTGGGGGTAAACTAGAAAATTAAAAAAAAAAGGTTATGCCACCTACATCGTGTGACATATCAAATGAAAGGGCTTATTGTGAGGATCTTAAATATATTTTCTTAAGAATTTTAAGTAAAATAGTTTAGAAGTTATTCAGGAAAATAGGCGAAAAATGACCATTCCCCCCCCTTTATTTCCGAAACTAATGGGGCTAAAATTTTGAATAAAATACAGAAAATAGATTTTTGCCTATAGATTACAGGAAAACCTATAAGCCTATATGATTATCTTATCTGAAATTTACTAGGTGGTTCCGTTCCGTATCATGTACGGAACGGAACCCTCTCCACGCGAGTTTAACTCGCACTTGTCCGGTTTTATTTTATATTTATATTTCAAGTATAAGTTATAAGTAAGGAAAGCACACGAGGCAGTAAATGTGCTACTGTTTTAACTTGAGGTTGAACCCTGGTAAACAATTGCGAATAGGAAGAAACGATATTGGCATGAAAGTCGAATAATCCAACTGTGGATTATTACCATTATTGCACATAAAATTTATTACAGGGTAGTAAGTTTTTTGTGAAAAATTGCTTTCATAATACTAGATTTTTTATCCAATGCACTAAATTATTGCATTGTCATTGGGTTTACATGTGGAAATATCAGTGCATTCCGGTTACGGGAATTAGATCAAAATTGACTTCCACGATTTGACTCAAACAAACCAAGTAGCACGTGAAGTTCAAATAAAGATTTTTATAGCGAAAAGTGTTAGGTACATACCTTGAAATAAAGTACATTAAATGCACTTCAATATCTTGTCTTGAAGTTACGAAATATTTCAAGAAAAACGTTTTCTCGATCGAAGTAATATTTTTTGTCATTGATAGCAGCAACTGATATAATATGCATCCCCAACGTTATAAAGTCAATAAGTACTTAGGTATGAAAAAATACTTTTTGGCGACAATAAATAAGAATTTAATCCATGATTTCCCATTTGTTTAGTGATTGATATATTATAAATAGTTTTGTACATTTCAAATGAAGTCATTAAGTATCACTTAAGCATTAAGTGTAACTAACACAATTTGTGGACTGATTATAAATAAATAAAACATATATTTTTTTAATTTTGGTTTTTTATCTGAATTAGTCTATCGCAAGTATTAAGTTATTTATGACCTCATTGCGTACTTCAAACCTTCACCCCGTTACTTACCTTACTCGCAGTTGGAAGAAGTTGCAAACTCTCGTGTATAATTCACTAAGAGAATAAAGTTCTACTACAATTTCTGCCAGATCTCAGTCCATCCAACGGAATTTTGATGTTCTTATTTAGATTAATGTCTATGATACAACTCTTAATAGCTTGACTGTTTTAGGTTCTGGGATCACTACTATGAAGTTCAGGTTGGCATGCTTCGACGTTTCTCATTTTCACCTCAAGAACAAAACCACCGCGTCAGCCACATTATTGTGAATCACAAATACGACCGCGTCGATATGAAGAATGACTTGTCACTGTTGAAAGTGAAGCCAGTTATTCTGTTCAGTCGATGGATTCGACCTATTTGTTTGCCGGGGCCTGAGACTGCTGGCTCTGATTGGTTTTGGGGTCCACCTGCGGGTACTGTGTGCACGGCTGTAGGATGGGGTGCTACTGTTGAACATGGACCTGACCGTGAGTATAACTACATTTAATTTTTTTATTTAATTTTAACCTCTTAATATAGTTACATCTTATATCAATATTCTGCCAAACTGCATTGCAGTTTGTTGGCAGAAACATGGTGGCTCTCCACTACATCAATAACCACTGCGTAGTCAAGGCGGCGGTGAGGCGCGCGTTCGGGGACATCTTGCTTTTTTAAAGCAATAATAACGTATGTTAACAAGTCATACATTTTCTCCTAATGTCTCACAAAAAATCGCAATTCAACGAAGGTATAACGTTGCAACTCTATACGAGATGACATTGAAAGCATGGAATCCAATGTAACATTTGCCAAATACTTTAATGAATTTCTAAGGAAAAAAAAATATTATCCCCTGATCGACTTTTTTTATTATAATTATTAAGTCATTCAACCTCGGTCTTTTTCCTCTCGGCACACCTAATATATATTGCTGTGCCCTGTCCAACCCAACAAGGGCTTCATACGCTCAACCTGCCTATTGTAAATTATATGATTTAAATAGTGTGGGTTACATCTGAAATGCAATAAAAATATGAATAGAAACTCACGCATTTTATTTAGGTATACGTTGAAAAGGTATTACGTTAAAAAGTTAATAAGGTTATACTGTATCAACACTCACTTCAAAATCACGTCGATAATAAATCGTGAGTCAAGCCACTTTTATTTCAAGTGCTCATAATGACTCACGAATGTTTTAATTTGATTAATATCATATTAAGTATATTTTTCTTCCGAGTGGTTTTTCAAACTACTTATCGATCATGGTTTATCGAACATTACGCGTAATGTTCGAATTCGCAAATTTTTCAGATTATTTGTCCCGTATACATGATAATATTCATAGTTATATATTACAGCTGATCACATGCGGGAAGTGGAAGTGCCGATATGGGCGAATTGTAAACATCGCGAAGATAGAGCTGGCAAAGAAATATGTGCAGGACTTTCCGAAGGAGGGAAAGATGCATGTCAGGTAAAATCAGAGTAGATTTCTTTTTTGAAATACATGTATGCCAATAGATTACTTATTTTATAAAAGACCAATCTACAAATTAAGAATTATAAAGTAAATTGAATAATTAAACTTAAACGTAACTAACATGATATACACGTGCAGCCTTAATCTTGGGTTTCAATATATCTATAGTATGAAATTAAACTTTCAAGCAGCTAAGTTTCTCTGTTTGGACAGCCAAATAATAATATACTAAGCCTAATCTGATTGTTGTGTAATCCAGGGCGACAGTGGGGGCCCACTTCTGTGCAGAAACCCTTTGAATTCGCAACAATGGTACATCGCCGGGATTGTAAGTCACGGAGATGGTTGCGCTCGTAAAGATGAGCCCGGGGTGTATACTCGAGTCAGTTTATTCGTGAAATGGATAAAATATCACATTTGTAAGTTTGTACCGTTGTTGATCAAAGCAAAAGAATTATGACTTATTATTTTCGAGCATTATGTTTATGGTTATTCTTTTATTTTAGTTTCAAAAACTCTGCCTACTATTCAACCAAAACAAGACTGCCCTGGTTTCAAATGTGTATCGGGGATATTTAAATGTCTGCCAAGCAAACGAATATGTGATAAAATTGTCGACTGCCTAGGTGGTGAAGACGAAATAAACTGTGATTCAATGAGATCATCAGATACTTTTGAAAAAACCTCATCATTCGTTTTAAAGTCGAATCAAAACGAGTTGGAAACAAGTACTGACAATAAAGTTGCTCAAACAGATTTAGAAGGACATGCTACAAAACAAATAAAATCAGGTGATAGATCAAGTGAACAGTTTGCAGATGTTATAAAAAAAACCTCATTGGACCGTGCTGTAGGAACGTTGGGCGATAACTTAGTACTTCCATCAACAATAAAAATGGCTACTTCAAAAAGTTCTGAATCTGAGAGTACTGAGAATGATTCCGCTGAAAACGTGACATCAGATCCTAGTAGAGATTCTAGTAGTACTGAAATGGAAATGAATCGTGGTGATATATCCACACCTACATCGTATGAACACTTGCAGACTAGAACATACGAAAATGATCATGTAAAAAAACACGATAGTAGGGAATTCAAAAACGCCGATATACCCGAGGACTTTTCTTCTGCACTTACAAATAGTCCAAATGATATTGAGTCTTCAACAGTTATTTCTACCTGGAAAATTGAAGATGAATTTAATCCTTCACGAGATACAACACTAGCATTACCGATTGAAAATAAAGAGCTTTCAGAAACTTTAACCACCGAAAGCACCATTAATAAACAACTAAATTTACTTAAAATTCAGATAAATTTTAATCAAAATAAAACTAGCGATGTACAAAAAGAATTGGAGCCAAAAAAGCTAGAATTTGAAATATCATCAAGTTCAAATTCTAAAATCAATAATAGTAATGAGCAAAATACGAAAATCAATGAATTTTCAACTGAAAGTTCTCAAAATATAACTGTAATAATTAATGACAGTGAGAAGCCTAGTAGAGAACTTCCTGATTTTATCAGTGATCGTGATTTAATAAATAAAATTGAGGACATCGTTCTTTCGGAACTGCAAGCTGTAAAACAAAAGAAAAAACATAAAGTACCAAAAGAATTCGAGTGTCGTAGGTAAGTTGATGGATATTCCAAGTATTAATTGATATTTTTTTGTGACAAAAGCTGTGTAGAACTTGAATACTGCTTTTTAGTTTATTAGTAGTAGTAATATCTTTATTGTTCATAAATGCAGATACAGATACAGTTGAAGCCCTGGAAACTGTGTTAGTTTTCACTGTGTTACAGTCTCCAGTGTCTTCTCTTTAAATGTGAACAATTTAGTTGATGAGTCTGGACTTGCGTAATTAAGTTTTAGAACAGTACAATTACGTGTGGCTGTGTTTGTGTGTGTGTGTGTGTGTTTGTGTGTATGTGTGTGTATGTGTATGTGTTTGTGTACGTGTAAGTGTGTGTGTTTGTGGGTGTATGTGTGTGTGCTGGCGTGCGCATGTACCTGTGGGTTGGTGTGTGTGTGAGTGTGGGTTGGTGCGTGCGTGTGTGGGTGTGTCTATTTGTTTATCCCTACGATTTGTGTCTTGGGATCGGTATTGATATCACTAGACAAACGGATCTCAATGTCTAACCTTATTATGAAATGAATTATTACTTGACAGCATTATAATTAAAATAAAACTGTCAGGTCGGTCGCGTCTATAAACGTCATATTTAAATAAATAAATAAATAAATAAATAAATAAATAAATAAATAAATAAATAAATAAATAAATAAATAAATAAATAAATAAATAAATAAATAAATAAATAAATAAATAAATAAATAAATAAATAAATAAATAAATAAATAAATAAATAAATAAATAAATAAATAAATAAATAAATAAATAAATAAATAAATAAATAAATAAATAAATAAATAAATAAATAAATAAATAAATAAATAAATAAATAAATAAATAAATAAATAAATAAATAAATAAATAAATAAATAAATAAATAAATAAATAAATAAATAAATAAATAAATAAATAAATAAATAAATAAATAAATAAATAAATAAATAAATAAATAAATAAATAAATAAATAAATAAATAAATAAATAAATAAATAAATAAATAAATAAATAAATAAATAAATAAATAAATAAATAAATAAATAAATAAATAAATAAATAAATAAATAAATAAATAAATAAATAAATAAATAAATAAATAAATAAATAAATAAATAAATAAATAAATAAATAAATAAATAAATAAATAAATAAATAAATAAATAAATAAATAAATAAATAAATAAATAAATATATAAAAATGTTTAATTAACCAATAAAATGGCTACTTCAGGTTAAATGTGTATTAACAGGATACTACAACATGTTCCGCATCATCATCGTTGTGATCACAAAGCTGATTGCGAAGATGGTACCGACGAGCTTGGATGTACCTGCGTGGACTATCTAGGGGCACTCGATGAAAAACTCATATGTGATGGGGTGTATGACTGTTTAGATGGGCAGGACGAATTAGATTGTTGTAAGTAATAATTTTATCAAACTTAAATAGTCTGCGAATATAAAAATAAAAAACATTTTACTATACACTTATATTGGCATACTCAGACTTAGTTAATGAGTGTTGTTTTTTTCTTACAATATTTTTTTATGAATTTGTTGGTTAGGTATAATTTTTAATGTGTTCTCTGTATACGACAATTAATGTTAAAAATAACTACTAAATATAATTGGTCACGGTGTCGGTTATACAGACAACATACAACTACTAAATGTTTGGCTGAAAATATCTTTATTTTAGATGGATGTGACGAAAACCATTTCCTTTGTCATCACAGTCAAATTTGCCTTCCTTCAAAGTACGTTTGCGATGGAAAACCGCAATGCCCACTAGGAGAGGATGAATTAGATTGTTGTAAGTATTAAAAACTTGAGTTAATTTAATAAATTATTTTCATAAACTACTAAATCTTTTAATCTAGTAATTTATTACTTATTCAGTCATTCGTTCCAACACGATCACTTTTTAATCTAAATCTATGTATTTTAGTTACACTCTCTAATGGTCAAAACGTAATGTTTGGCTTTGATGGAAAACCAAGAATCAATTTAGAAGGATATCTAACAAAGAAACAGAAAAACAATTGGCATATAATGTGTGAAGATCATTTATCAATAAAACAACAAGAACTTGAAGCAAATCATGCTTGCCGATACTTAGGTTTCAGGTACTCAGTTTTCATTACCATGAATAAAAGTACAAATATTTTTAATAGATCTATTTTACGCATCATTTATTATTTTCAGCTCTGCAAACAGATTCCTAGTAAAATATATTAATATTAAAGAAAATGATAGACTTAGATCTACTTCAGACATTAAAAGAAAGAGACGTAATTCCGTAGATAACGCACCAGTTCACTTCCTGCACAGAGAAGTAGATGACGAAAATGCAACTGCAAGGCTTTTAGTGATCAAAGAACCACAAGTTCTAAAGGAACACTGTGTGCCAAATATTACAAAGCTCTGCATGTCCTTATATGTTTTTTGTGATTCTTCACTTTTTGCTAATTTTGATGAATCTCAAGAACTTCTTTATAGTCGAGCAGCAGACTCCGTTACACATCAAATGTGGCCTTGGGTAGCTAAAATCTATGTGGAAGGTGATTATAGGTGCACAGGTGTTTTATTGGATCTATCGTGGGTTTTAGTTAGTTTATCGTGCTTGTGGGATTCCATGTAAGTACCTATTAATATCTGTCACGTAAATGCTTGAACAAAAATACATAATACATTTTATATTTTTCAATGTATAGGTTAGGTTCTCATTACGTTACGGCTGTCTTGGGTTCTCATAGAACTTTGAAATCAACAAGTGGACCTTATGAACAAATATATCAGGTTGATGGGAAGAGGGAACTGTATAACAACCGACTAGCTATGTTACATTTGAACGAACCTGCAAAATATTCCAACATGGTAAAACCAATGACGATTCCCTCTGTGTGAGTGTTTTTTTAATTTGTAGGTATTCATAATCGTACTTACTACTATGTAAGTACCTTACTACGGTACCGTCATGATTAATATTATTTTTATTGGCAGAAATGAACTTGAGGAAGAAAAACACACAGCATGTGTAGCAATCGGGCAAGATGATAAAAATAACACTATTAGCGTTTATCTTAATGAAACCACAGAAAACTGTGACTCTCAATACCGATGTTTTGTGCGAGAAACTACGAAAGAAATTTGTTCCGTAAGTAGGAAAAAATGAACTTATAGTCAGAAAAATGTCGACAAACACTAGCCAATGTCAGAACAATAATGTTAAACGTTGGAAATGATAACTTTTATTAATTTCTTACAGGAAGGTGTGGTTATAAAACGGCAATGGGCTGGGATCATAAGCTGTCACTCAGAGGTCGGATGGCACCCGGCGGCGACATTCGTAGACAGCCGAGGCGAATGCGGATTGCAAGACAAAATTTTAGCCAGCGATATACAATACTTACGAAAGGAACTTAAAAATACTATTGGTAAATATCATTTTATTGCATTAAAACAGACAACAATACACCGATTATCTAATAAAAAACTTAAACGCAGTGAAAAGGAGAGTAACATTCAAATGCTTTTTGGCACAGTGTGTGTCTTTCAATAATCGTAAGGCTAATGTTGTAGGAAAAACAACAAAACTGCTTATCCATCTCTTTAAGTTGTAATCAATGAATTGAAGCGGTTATATTAGGTCCTTACATATGAAATTGGCGTTTTGTACGGGAGGAATATAAGGTCAATTTTTTTTTTGTAAAATCTATTTAATTAATCAAAATATGCACCGTTGTCATCTATGCACTTTTGCCATCTCATAGGTAGTTCATTGATCCCTTTATTAAAAAACACATGGGGGCGAGAATCAATAAACTCTTTGAAGGCGGTTTGGACTGCCGCATCGGAGTTGAATTTTTCCCTTGTAAGAAGTTGTCCAAATTCCGGAAAAAATGGTAATCTGTTGGAGCAAGGTCCGGGGAGTACGGTGGATGTCGCAGAAATTCCATTTGTATCTCATCTAACTTAGTGGTTGCTTTTTTGTGCAGTGTGGTCTTGCGTTGTCGTGAAGCAGCAGTAGCCTAGAGCGATTGACCAATCTCGGTTGTTTAGCAGTTAGTTCTTCCTTTTGTTTCAAGTGGATTAATACAAATTTATCAGTTACCCCGAAGCCTGCAGATATCTCTGAATTGCTTTGTGATGGATCCGCTTCCACAATAGCCTTTAATTCTTCATTTTCCACTTTGGTCTCCGGCCGTCCACGGGGTTGGTTCTGAAGGTCGAAATTTCCAGAACGAAAACTTTGAAACCAAAAACGTACCGTGCTTTCTTTTGCGACACAAGCGCCGTACACATCATTAATCCTTCGAGCTGTTTCTGCAGCACTGGTGCCACGGTAGAACTCGTACTCGTAAATATACCGATATTTCATGTTTGCCATTGTGCGGCAATAAGCGACGCCAAAGAAAAAAATAATGAGGAAAAAACGAATGAATGACTGTTTTCAAAACTCAAATGTACCCTAAATGAATTTATAAATGTGAATTTGGAAATCTTACCCACAGAGGAGATATTTCAAATCAAAGTGGTCAGTACGACAAAACGCTAATTTCATATGTAAGGACCTAATTATTTTAACAAATCAGGAAAGTTCAACGTTACGAAACAAACTTTTGCTGATGGATGCCACGGTCACCGGTGCGGTCGCGGCCAGTGCATGGACTTGGAGCAAGTGTGCGACGGGGTGAAAGACTGCGCTGACGGCAAAGACGAGTCGGAGGCGGCTTGTGAGAAGAAAGAACGCGTGTGCACAAACGATCCGTTTCATGGAGGATGCGGTGAGACATTGTTGTGTTTTATCACTCATAGTGGACTCGCCACAGTTTCGCCCGCGGTATTTTTCATACAAACTTTATCACCACTTTTCACCACTTTAGGGATGGAACTTCGAAAAATCCCTCCTTAGTGCAACTCTAGGGTACTCGAGGAATGTCTCCTCCAAATTTCAAACTTCTAGGACCACCCGTTCAGGCTGTGCGTTGTCTATAAGTGAGTCACGATACTGTTTTATATGTATAGACGATTCTGAGGGTATTGGTGATTAACATTGATAAAAAAAATAAACAATTAATATATAATTTAACTTTACCAGAGTTTCATTTTACCAGAATGTTCCACTGGACAACTTAAATGCGCGAACGGCCGGTGTGTGACGAAAGAGCTCTTCAAAGATGGCCACGACGACTGTGGCGATAATACTGACGAGCCTGGCCAGACCGTCTGCTCCGACTACCTGGCAATGGTCATGCCAACCCGATTGTGCGACGGTATCCTCCACTGTCATGACAGGAGTGACGAAGACCCCAAATTTTGCAAATGCCATGCCAAACAAAACCACAGGTCATACTGAAATTCATTTTTAGTAATTAATTTCTAGCTCTATTCTACATTTCTTTATTATATACGCTACACAGAAGTTTTCTTCAGTTTATAATAACTTTGTTAATCAAATCCACACTTTCCTTCGAAAGACAAAGTTATTTAAACGCATTATCTGAAGATACCAAAACAAAACAATGAACCGCTCCCGCCCATATCTCTATTTTCCAGCTGTTGTCTCGTTAAACTCATTCAACAACCTAAAGCTGTGCTTCTCTTGAATATTAAATTACATTTGAATTTGACAATGATCTGGGGTGTTATTATCTTAAACAATAATTCGTCACCGAACTAAACGGCGAGACTAACTTGACCCGTCAGTGCATATAAACTAAACGTGTGTGTGTGTCTTTGACCTTGGTTGTATCATAGAGGAATAAGACTTAATTGATGGTTGTATACGACGCAGTTCTGCCAAAGTCGTAGGTAACCTAACCTAACCTAACTACGCATTAATGCCTTCAAGCGTGGGGTCAACTTATGATTGTCGAACGAAATGAGAGAAGAACTGAGCGACAACATCTTTTAAAGAAATAACATAGCAGTTAACTTCATTAGTACGAATGATATTCCAATAAAAGAACTTAACAGGGTGAATAGTTTATATTTTTATCAATACAGACAAGGGTTCAATTCGTATCCATTGAATCGCATAAAACAATACAAAACAACATCGTTTAAACCTATATCGTTTAACTTTGTTCTTCTAATAGCTTAACGGCTGCTTTGCATCAAGAAAAACATTGACGAGGGTCAACTTTCAATACATTTAGGACCAGAGATTGTCAATAAAGCAAATAGGTTCGCTGTCTATATTATTTTATAAGTACCCGACTGTTTTTCGTATGTATGTATATACATATCTTATTTTGTATTACATCTATCTAGAACCAGAAATGGCAGATGCAAGAATATAATATTTAATTATTATTTTATGCCACCCGTGCATTATTGGTGGGTTTCATTCGAATGGGCTGAATTATTTCTAAAATAAATAACAGTGATTTCAAATTATGCAATGTTTTTTACAATGACATTAATAGACAGCGTATTTTGTGAAACGAAACAAGACCGGTGTGTAATTTAATGTTTCTATGGATTTTTTAAAGGTGTGGAGGCAGTTCAAGCAAAACGGAATACTGCGTGGCTCACGACATGGTCTGCGACGGCATCCGCGACTGTCCCAACGGTGAGGACGAGATGTCCTGCCTTGGCCTAAGTGCCGATGTTTCCGCGCCGTAAGTCCAACTATTTGAATGTAATGGTGTACATTAACTTAATGGATAGGTTTTATTTAATTTTCTATTATACCACTTCAAGCTTATGTGTCGTGTAATATAATGCTTTTATTAGGTATTTCACCAGTTTTTTTTTGTCTTCATCATCATCATAATAACAACCTGGACATCTCAAATATTTTGCACATTGTCTCTCCCATAGAGTTCCATAAGGAACGCTAGTAATCGTTAGCTGATTTTTCGATTTGTTACTGATTCGTCATATTCCTAATTCGACACTTTCCTAACTGGTCATATTCCTAACTCGTCATATTTCTAGTTCGTCATATTCCTAACCCGTCATTTTACAGTCAAATGAAATCACGAACACGTGCTTACCGGATTAATAAGTATTAGGACAGATTGTTCTAAGTAGTTTTACTTTGTACTACAGTTATTACAAGTCTGCAAGGCCACCTTCTCCGATTGAAATGATATTGTATGACACGAAATAAATAATAAAGTGACAATGACATTTAGACAAGTAACATTCATCTATTAATTATATAAAGAGGTTCTTATCATTTACCATAGAGGATTTCTATAATAAGTTTGTGCAGGCATTATTGTACATGGTACGACGAGTAAGGAATATGACGAATCAGGAATATGACGAGTTAAGACTATGACCAGTTAGGAAAGTGTCGAATTTGGAGTATGACCAATTAGGAATATGACGAAACAGGAACAAATCGATTTTTCTAGTCCAATTGTTATTTATAGTACTATTTAATTACTCTTATTAATTTATAATTGTGTTTTAGGCGAGGCTCAGGAGTAGTAACGGTTCTTTCTCACGGTGTTTGGCACGCCAAGTGCTATCCAACGCCGACACATACAAGACTGGAGTTGGAGGAAATCTGCAGAGAACTGAATTACTTCAGCGGTCATGCAAGACAGCTTAAAACACCAGAAAAATCCGTCTATAACCCACACACTAAGGTTATTCTAGATACATTTAACGAAGTTACTCTTAATAATAACACTAAAATTAAAATGAGAAATACGGACACTCCAATAGCGAGAGCTATTTTAGAAAATTTCGATAACAATTCAAAAAAGTGTTATTTTCTTAATATAGAATGTCGTTAATGTATGAAATGAAATAGTTATTTTTAAATTGTTTTGTGTATCCGTTATATTTATTTATTATGTTGTAGGTAAACAATATTAAATAATGCTTTTATCATCCAGTTCTAATATTTAATTAAGAATTTGCAATTAAATGATAAAATATTTAACATGTTTATTATTTACGATGTATATTTTCATTTACGCTAAGTTACTTGTACAAGTAATCCGACTAGTTTACGACTGCCAGTGACATCTAGTGATTGGAGCTAGTGAACCACAAGCTTCTTACTATAGGACACGTAGCGAGTTGTGAATCAACATGGATGGAATGATGATTCACAACTCGCTACAGCTACCTGTAGTTTTATAATTTCACAATAGAGGGCGGTCCCTAGTAACACTAGGTAACTAACTGTTTTATACACAACTAGCGAACCCGGCGAACTCCGTTTCACCACCAGATGGCTTCGTTTTATGTAACATTTCGTTTGGTGTAGCTATGTATCAGAGATGGCGCTGTATGTGAAAAAAGATTTTCCCGCTTTTCTGTTGAAATTTTTCCTGAATTTTCTGTGCTATAAACCTCACGGAGCCCGAGACCTTTCCAACGAATGCAAAACCGTGGAAATCGGTTCGTGCGTTCTGGAGTTATAGCGTCAGGAAGGAAAACCCGACTTATTTTTATATAGTAGATTTTAATCAGGAGTTTATACCTTTGAAATGGCTGAAGTGTCTGTTAATAAAACATTTGGATGGTAAACTAACCAATCACAAAATAAAACTTAATATTTAATAGTAGATTGTTGCACCAAGCAGAAAGTGATTCCTTATTGCGCCGAGTGTTAGTTTGGAACCCGAACGCAAGTGAGTGCTCTAAAAACACGAGCGCAATAACAAATCACTTGATGCGAGGTACATAATCTGCTTTTCTTTTTGTTACTGCAAAAAGTTTGTAAAAAAACGTAAAGGTACAGTTAAACCCAACTAGCGACGTAAAAAGGATTTTGGCACCTTTAGAATTTTTATATAGCCTATGACACTAGACGGGGCAATCACACTTCGATATGGCCGCCGATATGTGGACTGTTTTGCTAACAGTAAGTCCACAGAAAAGTGGTCGGCTGTCCCGTCGGACTGTGAATGGGCGGATTGGGTAGCTGTTGGTGTAAACTTCTTGATCAACGAACCAAATAAAAATAAATACAAAACAGTGCAATAATGAAATTCGTATGCAACTTTATTTGCTCTAGAGCAAATAAGGGCTGCTTTGTGCTGTATTTAAGGCCATAATGATGAAGTTAAAGTGTAGTAAAAAGAAAATTACTTCATTTATCGGTTCTGGAACCTCGATCCTATATAGAGGTAAAGGTTTATAACCTTGAGTCAACAGTGGAAGCAAAACAGAAAAGTTCACCGTTTTTAAAGTAGGTAGGTAAGTATGTGCAAATGAGCAGGCGCCTCATTCGGGAACGCTAAGTGATTCTGTAGCGACTCGTAAGCCAGATCTCTCATCTCGCTCTTACGCATTTGGCGTCGTGCGGAAGAGTGGAATGAGAAATCTGGCTTAAGAGTCGCTACAAAATCACTTAGCGTTCCCGAATGAGGCGCCAGGTGTGTGCATCGTCTCATTAAGAAAGTTATGGTTATGTCTATAATGGTCTTTAATGATTAATGACGTAATATATACCATCGTGCTTCTATTTTAATAAACTTGAAGTGACAAAAATCTCAGAGGTGGGTCCTGGGAATTGACCCTCGCCCTCTGCACAAGAGCACGGTTAAAAACATTTCAGTTGATTTAGTTTTTAGGGTTCCGTACCCAAAGGGTAAAAACGGGACCCTATTACTAAGGCTCCGCTGTCCGTCTGTCTGTCTGTCTGTCCGTCTGTCCGTCTGTCCGTCTGTCCGTCTGTCCGTCTGTCCGTCTGTCCGTCTGTCTCCAGGCTGTATCTCATGAACCGTGATAGTTAGACAGTTGAAGTTTTCACAGATGATCTATTTCTGTAGCCGCTATACTACACAATACATCAACACATACTAAAATAATATACAACAAACACTAAAAAATAGAATAAAATAAATATTTAAGGGGGCTCCCATGCAACAAACGTGATTTTTTTGCTCGTTTTTGCTCGATATTGATAACGGCAACCGGTAGACGCTTGAAATATTCACAGAATATTTAGATATATATTAACTATAAAAATAAATAATTACAATAAAATAAAATAAATATTTTAAGGAGGCTCAGATACAACAAACGTTTTTTTTTTGCTTTATTATAATGGTACGGAACCCTTCGTGCGGGAGTCCGACTCGCACTTGGCTGGTTTTTATAAAATAATTTTCTTTTTATCCACAGTTTTATTTTTTCCTAAATTTTATTTCATCGAGTGCGCATTTAACCTCAAATGATATTTACAAAACCCGCATATGTACCCAAAGCTGTTCGAGGTTTCATTAGCAAAGTCCGATTCTTAAAAGTATATGTTTTTGGACGACATTATGTATGAATACATTTAGAATACTTGGTGATCTAAAGATACCAGTCCGAAATAAAACCATAAATAACGTGTAAAGTTAATAAAAGCAAGACAAAGTCGCCATAGAGTCTGCCCGAGATAATGGTGATCATTTGGTTTTGAATTTAAAACGTATAAATTATGGGACATCGTATACGTAAAAAATACAGCACAGTCACCTTAAATGGAACCTGTTTTGGAATTAAATTGGAGATCCGATGAAATTAAACGGTTTATTTCGTCAACTTCTGTTTGTATGCAAGTGAAACTTATGAACTCGTCTACTGATAGGTGTCCCTGAGAAAGTAAGAAAAGACGGATACATTGCATAAAAAAACGGAATAAGTACGGCACTATCATTATATACACCTTAAGAAATAAATTCAACAATGTCCATTGTGTTAAAGTTTCGGTGGTAAATCAGAACTTTTAATGTGTTGCTTTAATTTGCACTGACCGATTTATTCTGAAGCAAGCGGCGCAAGCGCTGCTCGACAGACCTTATGTACTGCCTTGACACATGCAAAGTTTATTTCTCACACAGATCTGAACGAGAGAAATTGAGATATTTATAGTGACAGTGTCAAAACACAAAACATTAAATCTGAATTTTAATTGTATAATCAAATGTGACTGCGTCGACGGCGCAGCGTTAGTCTAAGGGCGGTTATACATGAGAAGTTCGAGCAGTTAATGGTTGAACAACATACACGGACTGCTCGGGTGAATGTCAACCACTCGAGCAGTTATTGACAACCACTCGAGCAATCATGTCAACCGCAGTTGCATGCAACGTGGATTTTAAGGAAGAAACACTGAAACTGCTTTTGCTCAGATGCAGACGACAGACAGCTAAGGAATGATTCCGTTTTCCGTACTCATTATTTCGAATATTTTTGGAAAACTATAAAACGAAATTGAGCCTTACTAATTTAAACAGTCTGCAAGAATAAGAACTAAAGCATACTATAAGCAAATAAATAAGTTATTCTTAATGCTGGTTATATCTTTTTAGGTTTATCTTGAAAAAATTCATTAAATATTGAAAATCACTCAATCAATGCAAAGCTTTTTAATGATTAAACCATGTTTATAACATTTAATAAAAAAGCATAATGTGTGCCTTCATGTGCCACATGAACATGCCTCGGAATATTAATCACTAAATTATATACATAAGCTTCGAGTCACGTTTCCGTCAATATTTATAATTGTATAACTAAATTGATACAAAAGGAAATTTATTACGTTCTCTTTATTATAATTTTCCTTTAACGCCAAAATGTATTATATCCATATCGATACTTAAAATAAAATGCTAAAAAAATGATTTTTGCATAAAAACCTTTGACAAATCTTTCGTACCTACTTATAATACACGTAAAAGCCGAAGAAGCCGAAGAAGCCGAAGTAGCCGTTGAAGTCGGGTAAAAAGACTCAAAGATAAATAAAAACAATTAAAAGGTAGATAATTAGTTAAACAAATTAAAAAGGTGCCTTTTTTAATTTGTTTTTGTCGGTCTGTATGTTCATTTGTGCTTCAATCACGCTAAAACTAATGAACAGAATTTAATGAAAATTGCAATTGTAACAGTATTTGGTCTGGAGAGGAATATAAGATACTATTTAGCCAACTACGCCGATGTAAACGGAGAGTTATATCGAAAACCTACAGGTTTTTACTTTTTCCTGTAAAGCGCATGATCTAACGAAGGTTTCCCTTAAAATCGATCAATCGAATATTTAGGGTCTATCATAATAATTCATCTGTCATAACCCATATGAAGTCACACTTCATTCAAAATAGCAGATATTACAAAGTACTCTAGAATATCTGAAAACTGGTTACTTGCAATATTACACTTAATAATAATGACTTAAAAGTGGAATGATTACTGTTTCTCACCCGACTACACAAGAAAACGGACGGTTATGGGAAAGTTAGTTAAGCTAATAATGTACATTTTTATATTATACTTATGTATCGTTCTTCCCTTTTATTAGCTAAACGCAACGGTAGATTTTAATGAACGAGATATCAAACTAGATATTAGCATCACGAGTGTTGCGGAACATAATTTAAAACAGTCGTCTCGCTGGTAAATTTGGTGGTAGAGTGGCTGACAGTGGCTACTGGCTACTGCCATCCGCTCTACGATCAGTAGTCCGATTGCAGAGTTGATGGTAAAACGATAGTAGATTGGATGGTAGCCAGAAATAACTATCTACGAGACTTGAAATTTTTTAAATAAGGTAATACATTTTCTATCCCTGTTTTAATACTTTTTGTAACTTCTACGAATTCATAGGTATCACCTTTACTTTGATGAAATAGAAAAAGATAAACTAAGATACACAACATTTTTGTTTAAAAGTAACAAAATGACATAGAAAAAAGGTAAATATATGAAATCCCACGCGGAAGAACTCTTGGACAAAAGCTATTAACCAATATAGAGGCAAGATGCTGAGTCAGGCAGAGCTTCGTTTTATTGATCCTTTGTTATGATGTCACTTACAACGGTGAATTTATTTGGGTATCGATCAGTTGTTCTCATTACGTTTCCATTCTTTGGAACATGTGTAAAAATGTCAGCGATTTATACTCAGATCTGAGCGTTCTTAGTACACACATAGAATACCTATGTATATTGCGATTACAACACGATGCATTTGTTACATATATGAAAAAAAATCTTATTCCTTAAGTTCAAAAGCTTTTTGAATCATAATATTACAGAATATTTACAGGCGTATTTCACTGCACGTTTTCTTGGGTCTCAGTCCCGTTTCCGGGAGTGTAATAAGAGTAAGCGGGTAAGGCGCTAATACTTAAGTAGGTACAGTGCAGTCGTGCAGTGTAAATACGCATCTTATTTTCTTCAACTTAAGGATACCGCCCAAAGTTATCGTTCGTTAATGAAGCACACATTATGGATGTTTTGTTCTGCAGTGTGCTTGTTTTAGTGACGAAGATTAAAGGCCGGGCCAACCCTGATACGTATGCGTATGCGTAAGACGTAAGGGTAGACACGTGCGTACACCCCTGACAAACTATATTACGCATAAGTGCTGCATACGCAACACAACCGGTCCGTGGCGTAACCAGCCGCAGCCATATTACTTTATTACCCATTTGCTACTTTGAAACTGCACGATGTCTTTTCTTCTTTCTTTTCGTTATTTAATAGAAGAAGCGCCGCAATAAACTCAGGAGTAAGTCTTTTTTAAACCAAATATAACAAAGAAACGAATACTAAAACAAAGTGTAAGGCAAAAATTCTGGTTACCTCGAAACATTTGCTGGAGTTGGGACCAAACCACTGGATCGAGCTTCATAAACCAAAAATCCTCTCCACCGAACGTCTTTACTACTTAAGAACAGTACGTTAAGCGGTTAAAATTAATAAATGTGGGAATTTTAACCGGGAAGATGGATATAAGTTATCGAATTCGTGGAATCCAGTAATTAGCAAGCAAGCGTCAAGTTGTACCATGTTGTGTGATCATCACAGATATTGTCAGTATAGTGTGTCGCGGGCCTTATACTCCGAATCCAGAAAAACTAAGATCAAGTGCGGGTAGTTCGAAATACTCGTGCGACTCGAAGGAGCTGATACCCGCCACTTCAGTCTTCTCGTGGCTACGGCCGTTCCAATACGTTCGAATCGTCGAGGTAAATAATAACAATTTTAAGTTACGCGATTAAGTCCCGTTTACATGTTAATACGAATTCCACTGTATGGAAAATAGGTACTGCCCTCTTACTATTAGAGGAGGCCTATGCCGAGCAGATAGAGCAGTACTCCGAATTGGTTCCCGCTAGTGTTGAGCTACTCATACATGAGGCACCTCAAACGTCACACTCACTTTGTTAGATTGTCACAACACTTCACTTTGTAGAAATGTCCCACTTCAATGTTCATGTCCCACTGATAGCGACGAACCGAGCGAATCATGCGAGTGAGGCAAAATAGATGATAGCGTAGCGTAGACAACGTAGCGAGTAACTCAGAGTGTGAGTGAGACAAACGGGCGCCGTCCGTTCCGTACAGTGTGCTAAGCTGACAGTAGAGCGACACGTAAGCTCCGCGTAGTACCTCGCCTCATTTGAGATAGGACATTGTACCGCCTCGTTTTGTAAAAGGAGTTACTCTCTCAAACTCGTATTAATTTCATGTCCTGCCCAACACTAGCTCCCGCTCCAAATCAGCGTTGTAGCTAACGAGGCACAACAATATGCTGAGAGGGAGTCCTTTCGGTAAAACTCAGTCGTATAATCGTATTGTGTCCCTTGTCAAGGGGCACAATGTGTTCTGTATCATCGAGTAAATCTTATCTTATCTTATCTTATATAGGCTGATGGGGATGATGAAAATAATTGCTTCGTCTTTTGGAAACAAGTTTCTTCCAAACGAAATTCGAGGTCGATTTAGGTACCGCTACTCACTTTTCACTCGCGCCTTGTCAGAGTTATCGCACAATGTTACCTTGACTCTGAAGGTTGACTGTTGGGTACGCAATTTATTGACCGATGCATCACACCACTTCGTTCTTCCGAGCGGAAATTTCATTCAAAAAATTCCAATTAAACAAAATATGCGCAATATTTACGATACCTACTACAATAGTTCTCAAGTTATTTGAGGCGCGATCGTTTTCGTATTGTATCTATAAAATAAGACTCATAGTATTATTTATTGTAAATTTGATGTTCGAGAACATGGCAAAAAACTACTTATACTTCATTTTGAATAATATTCTGCCTCATCTCTTAATATTTATAACAGAAACCTTCGTTCGACAAAAATAAACACTGAAGCTTTTTTTAATATTTCGAGTGTGTTTATAAACGACACGAAAGCGTTGACTTTTTGCACTCGAAGGCTATTCGTCCCAAGGTCTGACGAGGTGGCATCGGGTTTTATTTCACACACGTAGCTTACTGTTTTGCTGAGATGGTTATCGCTAAAAATAACCTATAATTACCGTATAGTATGGCCAGCACTGACCTTTTACACACATGCATAGGCTTGACCAGGTGACATTTTACTCAAAATTAAACGATTGATATGTCACAAAGCCGAAAATTATTGTGTTGACCGTGATAATACATGAAACGACCGCGTCGTTAAATCGACCGATCACAATATATTCTTTTTAGTGACACCTGCTTAACATTGATCAATGAGTATGGATATGTGAATTTCATTCAGGCGTTTATTTTACACAGCTATAGTTCTACCTAGAATTAGGTATGTGAGACAGAAATTTTGTTAAATAGTTTAATTAATAAAGAGTAATTAATTTGTTAAAGTAGGACTGAGCAGCAATGTATTTCGTCCATTGGCTTGACAAATAAATCTAAACAAATGAACTGTCATGACATGACGTATATCGAGTAATTACTTAGATGTAATACATTGCGCACTCAATTTTCGTCATTGAAATAAACGCTCGTAAATAGCAAAAATATTAAACTCAGCCTTAACCTTAAACTTTGCAGTAGTTTATAGCTAATGCGACCCCAATCGACTGTGAGTGTGATATTTGTTTTTATACTCATCATCATATACGTCCTAATATTCTACTTAGAAACAAGCTTCGACATCAATCTCACGCGTGAGTTATTGATTATTAAACTAACTACATCCGCTGTGCCACCACTGACCAAGAACTGTCAAAAAGTTTAAGTAATTAATTAATTACACGGATTTTCTTCGAAAAATCCTTCTCTAATTCACGATTGCGCCTATTTGTTACAAGCAAGGTTCTTAAGGAAGGACAGCTTCATCCATACTTATATTATAAATGCGAAAGTAACTCTGTCTGTCTGTTGCGTTCGGACGCCTACACCGCTGAACCGATTTTAAATTTAATTTGGTACCCATGGAGATAGTATGAGCCCTAGGTTAATTTATTAAAGAAAATCATCCCCTAAAAGGATGAAATAGGTTCTAGAAAATTGATTTGCGGGAGTTAGTACGGCTAGATGAGATGTGGTTTTCTAAAAATACGGATTTTTAGAAAACCAAGCCCTAAAAGAGTAAAATAGTGTACGGGAAATTAATTACCGGTCAGTTCGTGCATGCCCGATAAGAGCCCATAACTTGAGGGCAAGGCTACTACCTCATGAAAACTTAATTTAATGCCGAAGCACATTTGGAAAAGTATTTTTTTTTCGTACGAAATTACCTAACATAGAACATTGAGTTACAATACCATTACCATAAGTTTACGAACACGAACACAATATTGGCAACAAGCAGTAATTCCGATAGATTTCGAAAACGAGAACGGTTTGCGTAAACTCATGGTAAGGGTGCAGGTCTGATTACTACCGATTCAGATAAATAAATAAATCAGGGGACAATCTTTACACAAATCGATCTAGTCCCAAAGTAAGCTCTAAAGGCTTGTGTTATGGGTACTAGACGACGATATACATACTTATATAGAGAAATAAATACTTAAATACATAGGAAACATCCAAGACTCAGGAACAAACATTCGTGCTTATCACACAAATATTTGCCCTTACCGGGGATCGAACCGGGGACGCTAGCTTCGGAGGCAGGGTCACTACTAGGCTAACCGCGTCGTCAATTCAGTCAATTCGTCGAATAGATACACCGTTTCATTAATACCTTGTTGGAAGAGATGCCTTATCATCATGGTCTTCATCAACTTATATACGGCCCACTGCTGGGTACAGGCCTCTTCTTACAGTGAGCGGGACTGGGCAGTAGTCCCGACGCGGACCCATTGCGAATTGGGGACTTCACACCACACATATCATGGAAGTAGTACTGCGAATGTGATGTGTGCTCTTGTAGGGATATTTATTTATTTATTTGTTTTATAATGAGATGTGATATGTTCAACTTTGTAATAGTTCTGTTTTCTTTTTGTCGAGTTTTATTGTGCAATAGTTTTACGTACATTGTTATATACTTTTGTTTTTCTTTGGGTCTGGTCATTTGTATAGTTAGTGTATCTGCGTGATTTGTACACGGTGTCAAGATTATGTTAGTTTGGACAATTGAGTTTCATATTATTTATTTACTACTATTGTCGGATTTACCTTGTTCACAAAGTTCGTGCTTATTGCAGATTGCCATATCCATTATAAGTAGGTTTTCATTTACTTTACTAAGTAGATAAATATTGCCATAATCAAGTAGATCAATATTGATTTTTTCGGTCAGCTCAGTAGGTTTTTGTCATATCTGCAAATATAATATAATGTCATTGATACGTAGCAGGCATAGATATAAAAAACGTGGTCCGTGTCGCGTCGAAATGATCATATTGACGTGTCACGCCTCCAAACACCGCCACAGTGGCGCGACGATAATTATACACAAGAGCTCCCGTAAAAATACCAGTACCATTACCATGAGTTGATGCAAACCGTTCTCGTTATCGAATTCTATCGGAAATACCTACTGCTTGTTGCCGATACAAGCAAAAGAGACCGAGCGATAGTTTTGTTTTACGAGAACGGTTTGCATAAACTCATTGTAACGGTAGATAGTTTTTAAATAACAAAGTGAAAACAAATAATTCAAATTTAGTGGGATAATGTACCCCACCCCACTAGGTTGTAATTGTAGATCTTCATAAATAGCGCCCATTGCATTAGCGCCCCTGACTGCTCTAACTGGAATTATTCAAAATTATTAATGTAAGAATATTATAATATATATAATATAACAAACAATATATAGGTGTAACCTATTGAACGAGGTGGGAAGCATTTACTCTCACCGTGGCAGATTCCATTAACGACATCTTGTGTTAAGCTTTTTAATGGATTTTAGATCAGCGCAGCATTAAAAAGAAAGCTTTCTATTTAGTTAAGTTCTTTTTTTTTTTTTTCAATGTAAACTTTACGCAACTGACTGTCAGTTTCATTTTCATAAAATAGTAAAGTACGATACGTTACGATTTCTAATCAATCAATTATGTTTAGTTTTGTATTGGATAAAAGTGCGTAAGTGATTTAAATGGAAACTTTCTTAAAACTGTGGACACGGTACGCAACCTGATCTAGCGGTCATGACACATCTCCCTTGTTTCTTATATCTATGGTAGCAGGTTAATAACTTTGCATTTAGTTGTTTAAATAATTTATTTATTCATCAAAAATAGACTTTCAAATACCCAAAGCAAATTAACACAAGGAAGACTTAACAAAACATTACCTTGCGCAAGTAATAAATCTGTCACTCGGCACATATCAGAAGATCCTCCACGATAACGAGCCAATATAAGCATCTAATTAATGATTGTTAAAAACTTAACAAAAACCGCCGATTTGCTTCCGACATAAGTATTTATGTATTTCTTGACCCGTCAAATATTGCGCCAAAAGGTTTTTGCGTTTGCGAAAAAAGGTGCACGTCCAAATTTATCTTTTTTAATCAATCAAAACGTTGCTATTTAAAAGTTTTTGTAAATGTCTCGTTATCGATTCATGTTAGCGCTTCCTGCAGCATCGCGAGATTGTGTGGGGCGTGTTTGATTTATTGGTTTTGCGTTTATATTAGTAATACTGAGCAGCAGCTCAATTACGTAGCACAATTGGTATCGGTTTGGCTCGAAATGCAAACCAATTTAGTCTTCAATCGATGTAAATAAGGGTACAATTGGTTTACATTTCGCGAAAGCGATGCCAATTGGTGTTACGTAATTGAGCAGCTGGTCTGCAGGCGCAGGCGCAGCCGCGTAAATCAATATACTTGTTGATCATCATCTTATAGCCATGTCGAAGACTAATCTTCGAAATTGCTATAAGATGATGCAATGGTCTTTAGTGTAACCGAGAGTACAAAATTTGAAGCGAAAAATATATATTCATTACAAAAATTACATAACTATAATAATAAATTTTTTACAAAAATTACATAGAAATAGAATAGAATAGAATCATTTATTTGCGTTAAGTCAGGGGTAAAAATTGTGTTTTCTAAAGAAATAAAGTTTGGTCGCACACTTAGCTGTAATACAACATACAAAAATTTAAAACTTAAACCTAATTTAAACCTAATTTAACATAAAAATTGCACCATTCTAACTACCTACTAAAAAAAATTGAAATATGAATTCAATTTGTTTTTAATATAATGTTATAATTGAATTGAATTTAAGTAATATTTATTGTGTACTTATCGTGTAATGTGTAATGAATGTAATTAATTGTTAATGGGTTTATACCTAAATAAAAAAAAACAACATTTATTATTTATTATTATTATAATTATTACTAAAAAGTGTTCTACATAGCATTTCAATATAACTATAGTAATTTTTGCACAAAAACAACGAAAATGGTAACATTTTAGCAAAAACAGCGTATTGAAAGAAGTGAAGAAGCTAATTTATTTATTTCTTTTTAATAATAATAAAAACATACATTAAGATATACAACTAACCATTTTTCTACTACGAGTATACCTAAGATAGAAATAGTGTGAGTAATTAATATTTACTTAACAAGAAATTAAGTATTTTCGATTTCCAATGAAATTATGTCCAAATGTAGTTATGTTTTTTCTACCCGACTGCGCAAAGCCGAAAGGAGGGTATAGAGTTTAACATAGTCTATGTATGTATATATGAATGTGACCAGAAATCGGGTGTTCCACATTAATTCCTGAACTACTCGACCGATTACAATAAAAGAGGTAGGTATCATATTATTCATGAAGGGTGTCATGGGCTATATGTGAAGGGTCGGTCGTACTAGGAGCAAGAATACTTTATGCCACGAATTGGGTCCTAGTTTTTAACTTTACTTTTATGTAAACATCCCTGTAGATTGGGTTTAAAATTAGAAACGTGTACACCTCGGAAATCATCTCAATATGTAAACTGCTTATTTATCATCTACGTGTGTCGATAATGTCTAACTAATATTGGATCACAAACAACAACTTATTATTCTTTGTCTTAACATGTGTTTTGACGTGACAATGAAAACGACCACAAACAGACCACGCATAATTTATATTAAACAATCATTATGTGTTAAGATAAAATCTGTATAAAAGCTCTTATTTAATTCATTATTTAAATAAGACGTGAGTCAGACCGACCGTGACATCATTTACTGTTTTACCAAAGTATACAAAATGTTAAAAGTTGATTTCTGCGCTTGAACTGTTGACCTGAAACTAGGCGAGCCGATCGGTTCGTACACAGCTTTACTATTAAAAACATATAAAATGAATCGTTCATTAAATTTATTATAGTTGATTTTTGAATTGTTAATGTCACATGACTCATCGATAAAAAGTGGCCCTTTTAATAGAACAGGAATCCATTAAGGCCGTAAGAAGACCTTAATCGGCTTTACTTAAACAGATTTTTAACAAAAACGATTTGATTTTTTAGAGCTATTAAAAGTATATTTTTTATTCTTTATATTATTGAAAACCTAACTATTTCAAAAAACACGATTTGATGAAATCGAAACGGCAGAAAAAACTCGTGAAGTTACGCCTAAAATCCTCTTTACACAGTTCTCTCTTAATGTTTTTAACTTATGGGTCTATAATTAATAACACTATTATATCACGCCCATACTAAAAACTTGACTAATTTATATTTTACGTATAGTGTGTTTACTTATCTAATTCATTGAATCCGTTTTTTATTTTCCCCATACAAATAACCACACAGTGCTTCTCGTTCACTCCGATGATAACAAACAGTGACCGATCACTCAAGGTCATTGGCTCTTGTCAGCGTCTTAACTTAAAATAACAAACTATGTTTAGATGAAAATGTCATGACTCGAACAAAAATATTTTCAGGAATGCCAGAAATAGTTAAGTGGCGGCCTCTGCCCACGTTCTTGAACTGACTATGTCATTTTTAGTCGTAGTAAGCTAACATTTTAAGTCTTCTTCACAACAAAATGATGATCAGTTCAAATACTCATAGTATTATCTCGTATCCTACACAATATTCAAAATAAATATATTTTTTAGCTAGGCAGTAGGCGTGGTTTTGTCAAACTTGGTGGCAAACAGGTGTCATACATTTTAGATATAAATAAAAACTAGGAAAACACACGGCCTTTTAAAAGTAAAATACAATTTAGAAATATTCACTTTTTAGTGCTTACCCAATGATTTTTCCAAGAGTTTTTCAAGGGAGGATTGTCTTGACAATCGTGTATTTGTCAAATCGTAATCATATACAATTTGTACCTTGTGCCTAGGGTTGCCAACCGTACTATATTATATAGTATTGTACTATATTTTGGCTCTGTGTACTAGATACTCTTGAAGAAATATATAATACGCAAAAATACAATTTTTTGATCAGTCCTTACAAATAGGCTTTGAGTTGGCCAGTTCCACAATTTTAGTACCAAATTTTATTAATTAGCATTATCTGAGCGGAGTTTGTGAACGCAACGCAAGATTACGTTGCTTCGTTGTGCTTGTTTCGGAACATATATACGCATTGAGATTGAAGAAAAATTGGCATTTTTGAAGCTCGGATAGCTAGCTACATATCCGCAATCGGAACGTTAGCAAGGCAAATTTTGTGTATTATATTTAATCACACATACCTTACACTTGTTTAAACGGTTTTTCTTCAACGTAGGTACTATATTTTCGTTCAGTGTACTATTTTATTTATACCTTTGACTGAAAAATACTATATTTGCCCCATAAATAGTTGGCATCCCTACTTGTGCCTGTCTTGTGTGTCAACCACAGACCGTATATTCTAATGGCCCGATCACATTGATCACATGACAGCGCCGCGCTGCTGCCGCACCGCCATCACGCCGTAATGTGAACGGGCTTTAAAGAGACCGCTTAGCCTACTAGCAAATAGTATTTTTGTAGTGGTAGAGCCAAACAGTATTCCTCACTAGATGATTACTGTTCGAATGGGCCGGCTCGACCGGGGTAGTACCACACTCTCACAGAATATCGGCGTAAAGTAATAGCTTGCTATTGCGTTTCGTACGGTGAGTGACGAGATCCGGAGGCCTATTCTCTCATCCCTATCCCATCCCCATTCCCCACCCTCCCTAGACTGGCAACGCATTGGTAGCACCTCTGGTGTTGCAGATGTCCATGGGCGGCGGTGACCACTTTCCATCAGGTGGGCCGTCAGCTCGTTTGTCAGTCAATTGAAATAAAAAAGCTGCCAAAACTGCTCAAATTAACTTGCGGGGCGCGGGACGTTGTTGCATTCAAGGTTATGCGTGCCGTTGCCTGCGTGTAGCCCCACCGCTTTTAGTTTTTTGACTCTAATGTTGGCAGTAGGGGGTCGCATAGCTATGCGGAGTCTAAAGGATATATGGTCTGTGGTGTCAACTGCTTATTTTAAAGTCCGGTTTGGGGCCATTTTGTTAGATTCTAAGTTGAACATTTTTACCACAAGATCGACCTTTCCAGTCTAGGACAATATAATTTACTTCATAGAGGTTTTGTGGGGACACTTGATTAAATAGGATCTTAAAATTGAGCATGCATTACAAATTCGATTACTTCTAAACATTGTGGTGTATTTATACTGTACCTAATATAATAATGACAAACCCAAGTTCCTAAATACAATACAATACAAAAACTCTACATAAAACATACACCACATAAAATATATTGGAAAAAGACAGAGAAATCAGTTACAAGGTCTTATCGCTAAGGAGTGATCTCTTCCTGACATCGTTCGAAAGATGAGATAGCATAACAAAGACTTATAAAGGCAGGTGGTGCAAAACCACCAAGATAGAAAAACACGTCTGATGCACAGATAAATACATAATATACAATACTGTGAAAAAGTATAGACTCATACATATTTAAAGATGTTGTTTAAAACCAATGGGATATTTCTGAAAATGGTTTCGGTAGATAAATAGCGCACGCAAATAAAAGTGCCTTACATTAGTTATATTTTTTATTTTTCAATTAATAATCGTAAAAATCTCCAATAGCCTACCATCTATAAATTTAAACTGTGAAAAATTATAAACTCAGTGCCTATATTTATTCGTTATTGACTCAATATTTTGTCCAATCACCCTTATTTTTTATAACTTCTATTAGTCTTTTAGGCATGCTATCAATTAACTCCTTAAGTGTATCTGTTGAAATTTCTGCCCATGTTGATCTCAATCTTTGTTTGAGTTCATTAACATTATTTATTATTGGTTTTTCCTGATCATACAATTTCCTTGTTAATATCCCCCAGACGTTCTCTATCGGATTTAGGTCTGGACTAACTGCTGGCCATTCTAATAACTGTATACCAAAGTCTTGAAACCACTGTTTTGTAGTTGCAGCTACATGGATGGGGGCATTGTCCTGTTGAAAAATTATGTTTTCGTCTTCAGTCAGCGTAATAAAAGGTAGAAGGTAATCATGTAACATTGCTTGATATCCAACAGCAGTCATACGCCCATCAATGAATGCCAATTCGGTTTTTAAGGATGCACATACACCGGCCCAGACCATGACTGAACCTCCACCTTTAATCCGTCGAGGCATAATTTTTCTATCAAATCTCAAATCATGCCAATAATATTTACATCCATCAGGACCATCAAGATTGAATTTCTTTTCATCACTAAATATGACATGTTGCCAAAAATCACCTTTTGTTATATATTTCTCGGCAAACTTAAGTCGATTCACTTTATGTTGTGTTTTCAAGACTGGTTTACTAAGACATTTTTGATACATAAAATTTTTTGATTCAGCTGCCCACTTTCTCACTAAACTTGGATCACAATTTAGGTTATATCTACGCACCAGAGCTGTTGATGATGCCCCGGTAGCCGAGAACTCCCTTAAAACTGCGCGTTTTACGGTGGATGAAAACCGATGAGGACGCCCTGAACGCTTCTTTCTACCATAATTTTCAATTCCTAACTTTAAAAAAATTTTTACAACACTTTGTGATCTACCAATAGTGTCCGCTATTGCTCTTTGTGTTTTACCGCAGTTCCTCAAGTCAAGAATTCGCTGTTTTTCGATTGCACTTAATGTCTTGCCACGCGGCATATTAAAAGGCAAAAAAATAACTGGACAGAAAATCTGATTATATTAAATAATACGACTTGATTATAGCTTCCTAAAATAATGATAGACAAAGTACTTCTTGCATTTAAAACGTTTTGCTAACGATTGAGTTTATAAATATTCACAGTGTAACTCGTCCCGCTCGAGAGAAAAGAGCGATATCCCAGCTTCAAGGTCACATAGAGTAAAACTAAGTTCACAAATCAATTGCGTCTATTTTACGTTATGCATTTGTTTATATGTTAGTGACATTTATGTTATCAAATATTGAAAATAATATAAAAATATGTTTGAGTCTATATTTTTTCACAGTACTGTAATATACCTACACAAATAAATACATATGTATAACAATAATAAAAAGACCAACAACACTTTATAAAGCGAGGATTAAGTCAACTATATACTACGCCATAATTATTTCCAACATCTAAACACATACATACATACATACATACATATAATCACGCCTGTTTCCCATAGGGGTAGGCAGAGACCACTTCTTTCCACTTGCTACGATCCTGACATACTTGTTTCGCTTCGTCCACTTTCATTATTCCCTTCATACATGCTCTTCGGTTTAGGCTTCTCTTGACCTGGCCTTTTTTCAAGACGTCCCCGATTTGGTCTCGAAACGTCCGCCTAGGTCTACCCCTTCCAACCCTTTCATTCACACTCGCCTTATACACTTTTTTCGTCAATCGTTCTTCATTCATTCTCTCGACATGGCCAAACCATCTCAGCATACCTTTCTCAATTTTTGTCACTACATCTTCTTTCCGACCACAACATCTCTTACACTAAACACATACACGAAATAAATTGTTTAAAAGGTATTTTTTATGTCAAACATTTCTGTCCGATGTACTATTACATACAATTATATTGTAATCGGCAGCTCAATTACGTAACACAATTGGTATCGGTTTGGCTCCAAAAGTAAAACAATTTAGTCATCACTCGATATAAAATAAGGGTCCAATTGATTAACTTTTCGCCAAAGCGATACCAATTATTGTTACGTAATTGAGCAGCGGGTTAACATTATGTGTAGGTACCAAATTGCAGCCTTTTACAGGAACTTTTTCATAATTGACTTCCACTTCCAGATTAAACCCAAACGTCTAACCAACAAACATACCAACGAAGAAGTGAAGTTAAATAAAAGCGTGTAAAAGTACAGTAATTTACTGGTTTCATTTCCACCTTATTTATTTATTCATAAATAATACATAATACATAGTAAATTTTTACATTATGACTGACCGGTTTCCTTAGAGGCCATTAATTCGATCCCGATCAAAGGCTCGACTCGTATCATATCTTAATTTTGTACTCACCTTGGTATCTCGTCACTTTTGTGGCCTTGTGTTGTTCATGGACCCAAGATACATGATAACATAGTTCAGGCCGTTGACCGTGACGTTACTTATTTATTACTAACTTTTTCCTGCGAATTTGTCCCCGTGTAATTCGGTTATACGACTCATTATTCGCTCGGGAACTTTTCTGAAATAAGAATTAGAGTACTTATGTGTTAATCCTATAAGCTAAGCATATGAATAGGGCCTTGCCCTTCACTTTAAGCTGCCGCGGATCGAGACAGCGTATCTACCCTATGACTAGAATCGTACTAAAATTAAGTTTATAATGTCTTAAAAACACATCCTCTTCCGAAAATCTTACTAGTAAACGCAACGATTTCAACAGAAGGATATGGCGTTCAATGCAACTGCGTTGAACAAATGACATTAGTACGTCATGATAACACCATCTATTTTAAATTTTATAAACTACGAAGTTCTATTGCTGACGTCTTAGTTCTTATGACATTTACACAGTCTTATTTTGCCTGATTCATCGCTATCTTTCATTGCTCCCTAGGAGCTACGAACCACAAAAACAAAACGCATGACTCAGCCAATAATGGACTTTTCCTCAATGCAATAAGAACGCCGATGTCGGAAATATTTACCAAGTATGCGATGGTGTCATTTGACACCAAAAAAGTGAGCATCGCAAAAATCGCGTTGGGTAGTTCCTTACTAGTAAATGGCATAAAATATACATTTCTTAAGCTCATGGCTTCATACGCGTTTGACATGGGATACGTCTCGTCACGTGCAGCGGGTCGGGTTTCATAGCTTTCCTCGCGTTAACGATAGATGGACGTAGTTACTTCAAATAGCGTGCAGCATTATCTATCTGTTACTTTCAGGGCTACATTGCTGAATCGATATTGATAAAATTTGATATGAGGATAGTTTAAGCCCCGGGGAAGGGCACACGCTCCTTTTTTTAGACAACCAACCCCTTATAGTGAAACAGGAGCTGGAAAATTAATAAACAGTATGTTCGCGCGTGCTCCAGAGCCCGTAATTTGAGGGAAAAAAATCTGAATTGAAATAGTCGCTAACATGAAAATTCGTCTTATTTCCACGAAGATGAAATTGTGGGTAAAAGCTAGTTTTTAATAATTTGCATAATTTGGGCCATCTTCCGCACGTTTCATTATCCGTCACTACCACGAAACTAGTTGCTAGTATCACTTTCATCTAGTTGACAAAAACTGGACGATGTTGAATCATCTTTCAGGTGGCCGACCTTTACTTTTCGCAATATACTTAAACTTAATTATTAAACGTCTATATTAAAAACATCAAATAAGATTATAAAACATTAGACAAACTGGTTGGACCGGTTGGTAACCATTACTCAGAATGTGGATGAGTGCCTGTCTAAATCATAAAAGTTTTACCCCAGAAACTAGTTTTAATAATCAATTATTGATAATTATAAAAAAAAAGCTTAAGCTGCGTGTTTGTGTGAATTTTGGCTCTTCTCCTTTACACTGCTTGATTGGATGTCAGTCCTCCGGTTTCACATATTGAAGATAACGCGCTGTAACAAGTTGCAGGTTAAATTAGTGCATTACGCTCTATCGATTGATCCATCCATTTTTTTTATTATAAATACATACATGTAAACTACATGTATGTTTCTCTACTATACATGTTTGTTTGTTATAACTAAAAGTAGATAACTGTCATTCGAGAATGAAAATACTATCCCACTTTTAGACTTTCTATCACGAAAATTGGCAAGCTACCCCAAATACCGTTAATGAATACGATAAATTCTAAGCGGATGGAGTCAAAGGCAAAAATCTTTTTCTTATTAAGCGACCGTAAAATGTTGCCGAAGTAAAATTAATAATCATATTCAGGAAGATGCCACCAAATTTCTGTAAATTAAAATGTGTTTTATTAATCCTTTTACAAAAGCAATAACAAACATTGACAAAGCCGATGAACTCCTCTATAAAGAACTCACTACCTTTATACGATAAAGGCATTTCAATTTTCTTGGTTATGCATAATCCTGTATGATAAATGTCACGAATAAAAAAATATGTGTAGGTAGTTGATTCGAAACGAGACAGAGTATTGTCCGTAAAAGATTGGCATTGGATTGCTGCCACTCTGTCTGCAGCCTCCTTGTAAAATTTACATAAGTGTCATGAGGATACAACGTGACCATCCAATTCATATTCAACAATCGTAAATTCTCATCGACCAAGACACTGGCCACCTGACCACCATAAACCGAGCTCGTGAGATAAAATATCGCCACTGAGATTTATTTCACGCGGTGCCTACGATTAATAAAGAATTATTAATTAGGAAAGCGGCTCAGGTTAACGTCCTTTTTAATTTTGATCGTTCCGAAAAATCTAAAACGTAACAGGAAAATTGTGAAATCTTTTAAAAATTAACGATTATGCAAGCCCAGAAAGTAAACGCATAACTCACGCTACTAGTGTCCGGATGCAATTCTCAATAACTGACACACGAATGTTACACGAGACACGTCGCTAATTACAAATAATCACTTAGATGTGAAAGACGTCGCAACATGCGTAGTATGCGCCCACATAACAAAGAGTCTACATCGGATAATATACTTTATTACTCGTACATAGCACGAGATAGTAAAAAACGAGAGACTAGATGAATAAGGAAAAGATATGAAAAGGGCAACAATTAAGGACGACTTAATTTTTCTCTTTTTCAATTAAAAGCAAGACATTTACTCCAACATTTTTTTGCATAAAATATGTATATGTATATAAATATTTGTCACACAGCAACAAACCAAGCTAAAAAACACGAAATACTGGTTTGACCTTACCGGTTTTTAAAGAGATCCCAATCGCTGCTGTTACTATAGAACTTTCGCAATTAGGACAGTTTTCGTTCGATCTTCACTTTGCCGACACGACACCCGTCTCAGCTTGATTCATGTTACATCACTGGGTGTCACTGAACTCCTAACCATGACGTTTAGTTAGACAAATGTGTTTGCAAACTACCGCTGTTAAATTTCAATTTCTTTTAGCCAAATTGATGTCTTATTAGATGTATTTTATATCCATGTTTCTGTGACATTAAATGTTCACATTTTGGGACACAATTAGGATTATAGGTTTGTAATAATTCTAGATTCACATAAATTACGCAAATCCCTGAATTTATTATACTTTGCGACAGCTTTAGTAACGGTAATTTGGTTGGAGATTTGTTAGCAGACAAAGAGTGTTAAATACTTATAAATCAAATGTGTTCTTGTTAAGATTCAAAAGTGTCACGCGTTTTCTTAATTAAATACTTTTTGTAGTTTTCTAGGCCTCGGTCAACTTTATTTATAGTCATTTATAACGGTGATCATGTTAAAGGTCATCCTTCGCTCGCACCCCATTATTTAAAACTAGCTTCCGCCCGCGACTTCATCCGAGTGAAATTTGGTTATAATTATTCCTTAGGGAACTTTTGACTTACACAGGATAAAAGTTACCCTATTTCCTATTCCAGGAGCTAAGGTCTATTTATGACGTTTCATGAGAATCCGTGCAGCCATATATCGAGCTGAGTGGTAACAAACATACAGACACACGCACACGCACGCACACACGCACGCACACACACACACACACACACACACACACACACACACACACACACACACACACACACACACAACACACACACACACACACACACACACACACACACACACACACACACACACACACACACACACACACACACAACACACGCACACACACACACACACACATGTATAATATTATTAGAATTTGAACTTGAAGAGTTTTTTGTACCAACTTTTACCTAGATTCAGCATGGAATCAGTTCTTCCGATACAAACTTTCATTACACCAAGGCAACTTATTTAAGGGGGAGGTTACATTTATTTCTTGAACGGTAACCTAATCGTTTATTTCTAGTGCATAAAGTTTCAAATTGATAAACAAATGGAATCATTTTTTCCAATACAAAGTTCAATGTCCTAAGACATCCCTTTTTAAGAGTAGTTTCGTTTTTTTCTCGATCGCCTTCCTAATTATTTATTTTGAACTGCATTTAAGTATACCAAGTTTCAAGTTCATAAACAAATTGAATCAGTTTTTCCATAACAAAGTTCAATACCCCAAGACATCCCTTTTTAGGAGTAGATTCGTTTTTTCTCTCGATCGCCTACCTGTTTGTTTTGAACTCATTTATACAAAGTTTCAACTTCATTTTTTTATTATAAAGGGAGAGAGAAAGAGAAGATAAGAGTATTTATACCAAGTTTCAAGTTTATCACCGAATTAGTATTTTCCATGGGTACTAACTTCAATCCCCTTTCATACCCCTTTCTAGTTTTATTTCCAAGGGTTCTATAGCCTATGTCTTGCCTGAAGTTTCCCTTAATAATTGAAAACCGCATTGAAATCCACCCAGTACTTTTAAAGTTTATCGTGCACATACAATAGGATAAACAGACAGACAAATAGACATGAAATTCAAAAACCATCGGGATGTCTTTTGTTGCTCACTCTGAAGCCACCCATCGCATGTTTTTATTGTTATCTTCAATGTACAGACATTTTCCTCTGTACGATTTTATTATAGTTATGTTTAGATAACGAGCCACCTTGCATCTAAATAGGTAAAGAATATGCGACCTTAAAAATAAAAATTCAGTTTTATCATATTAGATATTCTAACAGAATTATTTTACATATGAAGGCTTTAAATTTTGGGTCAGTAGTTTCGGCTCAAACAAATTCGAACTTTCGAGTAAGTAAACTTTAATTTTTTCATATGTAAATTATTTCACAAAAAATGTTTTTAGAGCCTTTTTTTATGTCAAACGAGCTGACGGCCCACCTGATGGAAAGTGGTCACCGCCGCCCATGGACATCTGCAACACCAGAGGTGCTGCACATGCGTTGCCAGTCTAGGGAGGATGGCGAATGGGGATGGGATAGGGATGAGGGAATAGGCCTCCGGATCTCGTCACTCACCGTACGAAACGCAATAGCAAGCTATTACTTTACGCCGATATTCTGTGAGTGTGGTGCTACCCCGGTCGAGCCGGCCGATTCGAACAGTAATCATCTAGTGAGGATTACTGTTTGGCTCTACCACTACAAAGCCACTACAGAGCTGCAAAATAATAAATGATGACGATCCTAAATAAAAGACAAATACGGAACCGCAAAACAAACGAATACAACTTGTTCCATGAAAAACAAGGGCAACAAAGTTGATGATGAAAATATTTGTTTTCCACGTACGTTACCTTTTCGTTGTAATGTAACCGGCAAAGCAAAGAAATAAACGGCTGCGTCAAAACCAGAAAAGGTCAAAGCGAATCAACAAATTTTTGTGTTGATATTTTGATGCTGATGATGATCTTTCGCGATAATTTGTCGCGATTAGGAAACAAACTATATTTGCACTTACATTTAGATATCGTTTTTACCGCAACGGTTTTCTTATTTCTCTGTTTTGTGTTAAGTAGCGTTCTGTGTATTGGTTACGTTTTCATCAAAACATACACGGTTAAGGAAAATGAATGCCATGTGCGCACTTTATAGGCAAATTGTAAAAAGCCTTTATCCAACAGCAGAATGCCATCAGCTAATGTTGAAAATAATAATTATGACTACATAATTCTCTTATATACACACATAATGGGTCCAATTCGAAACGGTGTCCGCTAAATTTAAGATTGCTAAATTTAAAATAAGAAACTTCAAACTCGATTTTGTATAGCTCCAAGGTTCAAAATCGAGTCGAACGTTTGTTATTTCAAATTTAGCGACTTCTAAATTTAGCAAAAACACTTTCGAATTGGCCCCAATATCACACTAACATGATCCAAAAAATTACAGTTTTTTTTACAAATTTCCATTACAACATTGAAGTGTATTGTTAATAATGAAAACTTTAAAAGACCGTGAAACTGTGCATAATATCAATGGAACTACTTTGTGTTACTTTGCTTATGTGACCTAAAATATCGTGTGTTGAAGTGAGTCTCACTCAGATTCCTGCTGCGACTTGACCTTTTGCGTCTAAGAATGCTCTCGCTCGCTTGATATAGAGAACGTGGTGATGTGTTTCTCTTATGTCCGCAGCAGCTGAACAGCGGATAAACGAAACTATCAATGTGGACTGTAAGAACAAAAACATTAGATCTAAATTTGAATGTGTTCCTCATCGCCAGTCAGCCGCTGCGCACGTTAAAAAATTACATGGCTGAACAGAGAGCGGTGAACCAAAAATCGGGGCTTAGGTTACATGAACTTTCAAAATAAGGAAAGTATGAGATGACACTCTGTTACTCTTTGCACGTTCTTTGAATAACATGCAAGATAATTTCATGAATCGATCATTAATAAACATCTTTATTGAAATTACTTTAAACAAAAAAAACAAAACTGACTGCAATAACCTTTGATAAGTAAAAAAATATTGGCCTTCGGCAGTAAATTACCTAGAAACATCAGATATAATTGTTATTGCTAATTAAGTGATAAATTAAATACGGATACATCGAAATCGACGTCGAGTAAATAAACACAGTATATATACCTACCTAAATTGACTTGCCACAGACTTCTATATAGCTATTATTATCACTTAATCTATACATCGATACGAGAACATACAATAAATTCGTAAAGTGGAAAAAGTCTCTCCGTACATTGTTACTCCGTACCTTATTATCTAATAAGGATTTTTCCAGGCTAATAGCTTGAAAATAATCAACAAACCAACTTTGGTGAGGTGTTGTGCGCACGACCGGGATGGTTTGTGATCCAAACATTTAAGAAACAGTGCATTGTAACGCGGCACGGCTAGTTAACGATATATGCGATGTCTTTAGGTAATTTACTAATACCAGCCTGTCATTATTTCATAATTTTCAAATGGTTTTACAGTCGATTTTGTTTTTGATATAAATTATTTTATTTTCATCTTTTTAATGAATATATGATGTAATATAGCTTCGTTATATACCCAAGTATTAGAAGATTGCTAACTTCTCATCGAACTTCTGTAAAATATTGCTATCAGAATGCAAGGTCTGCGCTAAGTGATATTGTAGCGACTCGCGAGCGAGTTTTCTCATCCCACTCTTCCGCACGACGCGTAATGCGTAAGAGCGAGATGCGAGTCTCGCTCGCGGGTCGCTGCAGTATCGTTTAGACGTTCCCGAATAGACACCCTGTGACCGGAGTTCTTTTGCGAATCCTACTATTAGTTTTAATTTACCAGATGCGTTTAGCGAGAATAATTTTCTTTGCAACAGTGACAAGGAAACACCAAGGAAATGCCATCAACTATTCGTGCTAACATACATGCTACTTTAGTGCAAATACATTAGTTATCTTGGATTATGCCTTAAACATTTTCCTGTTAGATATTACTTGTAATCATTCCGAATACCATCCATTTTATGTAGCTCTTGCATTACAAGATAAAAATGCAAAAAAAGGCAATATGGTATACCTATGTCTGCTTACAAAACTTATGAAATTTCGTTGATTCCTTATGGTTCCATCATCAGAATCCAAGTTTAACCTTAACAGGACCAATCTAGAGGTATCTATCGATTAAAAAAATCATTTTACAAATCGCTCACAAATGTCGTAGTTATGAGGTAAGAAACATAAAAAATAACTAAAAAACGACAGACGAATTGAGCACCTCCTTTTTTTGCAGTTGGTAAAAAAAAACACAGCAGGTGGCAAAAGAAACTCTAAATTACCATAGCAACAAACTATTCATTACGAAAAGATATATCTTATGGGGACTTTAAAGTATCACCTCGCTATTAAAATTATACAACATTGACCTCCAAATGGTCCAAGACCTTCCCCTTGAACAGAACTAAACTGTGCTAAACGACATCTCATTTGGTGATTATCATAATTATCACGCCATCTCTAAGATGGTAATTTGTAACATTACCTACTATTTTAATTTTTGTCAAAGAAGACGTAAAGACCTTTGTTAAATACTTCGCTCTTGTTGAAATACGTACTCTGAGTTCTAACTGAAAGTTACGTAACCTTTATTTTGGGAACCAAATAAAAATTAGTTTCATGGCATTGTAAATATTCGTAAAAATCAAAATGTAGAATTACATTACCACGTGGTAAACAATACAAGGTCATAATCGTCCTATGAAAAATAATATACTCCATGACATACAGCGATACCGTATCCATTGGTATTATGTTTGATTAAGTTTATCAATAATTATAGTTTATTGAGCAATTTTAATGGACGAGTCCCGGTAGTGCGTCGTTGCTCGATTATGAACGTTTGAATATATTATATCCATCAAGTATTCAAGGCAAAGGTTTCAATGTTCATAAATACTTATGCCTCATCTCATAATTTAGTATATGAGTGTAGTATCAAGTTCCATCAGTAATTATATATGCCAATATAAGCGCCAGAGTTAATATTTCTTAATGAAACTGCCAATAGCGCGGACCAGTTATAGCGGTTTCGTTGCCGATCTAACAAAATCTCAATCCAGTATGAAAAATCGGACCATCATTATGTTAATTTAAATCTACTTGAATCCCTCGAAATAAGTACCTACGAAATGATAAATGTTTTTGCTAACATTTTTAGATAATTCAAATAATTGATTGCTATTTGACACCTGTTACAGAATAAATAATGTTACATGAAATCTCTTAATACTTACTCAAAATGCTTTCAGAAATAGCGCTCACTACTGCATTCATTAATAATTTCAACTCTTATTAGAACCAGCGCCTCTATTCAGGAACGCTAAGTGATACTGTAGCGATTCGCGAGCGAGATTCCTCATCTCGCTCCTACGTATTACGCGTAGTGCGGAAGAGTGGGATGAGAAATCTCGCTTACGAATCGCTACAGAATCACTTAGCGTTCCCGAATAGAGGCGCAGATCGATATTAAAAGGAAAAACTTGAATATTAAGAATAGTGTGTTAGAAATGATTTCTTTTAGTCCTGCGCCTCTATTCGGGAACACTAAGTGATGTTGTAGCGACTCGCAAGCGAGATTTCTCATCCCACTCTTCCGCAAAGACGCGTAAAGCGTAAGGGCGAGATACGAGTCTCACTCGCGGGTCGCTGCAGTATCACTTATCATTTTTAGACGAAATAACGTTTATGTGACCGAAGTGGCGGAACACTGCTAATTTGTTCCTAGTAAATCACTTTTTTCATAGGCACTTAAATTATATATCATTATAATTAATGAGATAACACAAAAATAATATATGGCAATACTAATTAAATAATTTTGTAATTTAAATAAACAAATATTAAATAAACACAGACACGTACCTACTGATTGGGTTTTCATTAATACGCTTATAATTTTTTTTGATTAAATAATTTGTTCTTTATAACTTTAATGGCTTCTAACACAACAGTGAGTGTCAGAGTGGGTGTTATAAAATATATACGAACTATAGAAGCAGTAAGTAACATAGGTAAATATAGAAGTAATATGACGAAAACTATTTAACATTTATGGTTTGATATAATTTACGGGGCCTGCAAATTTTAATGCAATGATGCAAATGCAATAAAATGTCACTTTTGAATAGAGAAAGTCCAAAAGCCGGTTAGTTTGATCAAATAAAGCACTCAAAAATAGATAATATAAAAATGATATCAAAGGAAAATAATTCTAAAACCGGCCAAGTGCGAGCCGGACTCGCGCACGAAGGGTTCCGTACCATTGTTTATATCAAGCAAAAAAAAACACGTTTGTTGTATGGGAGCCCCCCTTTAAATATTTGTTTTATTTCAATTTAATTATTTATTTTTAAAGTGAAAATATAACTAAATACCTATTCTGTGAATATTACAAGCGTCTACCTGTTGCCTTTATCAATATCGAGCAAAACGAGCATTAAATCACGTTTGTTGTATGGGAGCCCCCTTAAATATTTATTTTATTCTGTTTTTTAGTATTATTTTGTTATAGCGGCAACAGAAATACATCATCTGTGAAAATTTAAACTGTCTAACTGTCACGGTTCATGAGATACAGCCTGGTGACAGACGGACAGCGGAGTCTAGGCAATAAGGTCCCATTTTACCCTTTGGGTACGGAACCCTAAAAATTATTCTACCGAAGAAATCGGTCTTTTCTTACATTTAACAAAAACACTTCAAAAAATCTACTTTATTCTTATACTTTATTCGAGAGCAGAACGCATAACGCGAGTCAGACACGCACTTGTGCAGTTTATGTGTGTTTTGTTCCACTTACTAAAATTGTCTTCTCATTATGCCAAATTGAGTAGCAGTATCGTATTAAATATGCAATGGGACCGCGACCGATGTGAGCCAAATCTTTAAATTAAATTTTCTCATCTTCAACATCTCGTTACGCATTCTGTTACTCGACCTTACCTTCATATCATTAAACATACCTTTAGGTCGCCAAGGCGTTTGTAATTTTAGGGTTCCGTACCTCAAAAGGAAAATAGGAACCCTTATAGGATCACTCGTGTGTCTGTCTGTCTGTCTGTCTGTCCGTCTGTCACAGCCAATTTGCTCCGAAAGTACTGGACCGAGTGAGTTGAAATTTGGTATTCATATGTAAGTTGGTGACCGCAACACGGACGCGTGACGTAAATATATGAATTTAAAAAACTTTTTGGGGGTAAACTAGAAAATTAAAAAAAAAAGTTATGCCACCTATATCGTGTGACATATCAAATGAAAGGGCTTATTGTGAGAATCTTAAATATATTTTCTTTTGAATTTTAAGTAAAATATTTTAGAAGTTATTCAGGAAAATAGGCGAAAAATGACCATTCCCCCCCCTTATTTCCGAAACTACTGGGGCTAAAATTTTGAAAAAAATATAGAAAATAGATCTTTGCCTACAGATTACAGGAAAACCTATAACAAGTCTATGGTATTTAAGGTAACCTAGTAAATTTCAGATAATCATGTACAGAACGGAACCCTCTCCACGCGAGTTTAACTCGCACTTGTCCGGTTTTTTAAAACATAATAAACATGCACGGTATCGGCGACAGCAAAGCAAAAGAAAAGGTCAGAGTTGACTTAAAAAGTTCAATAATGTCGTATGCCCGTCGGAATAAAGGTTCATGTGGGCAATTAATCACTGCGGCGCTTTTCATATGGCGGACGAATAGCTGATTATTATAATAAGACACATTATTATTATTCATCGCTTCCTTGATTCATTTCGGGGTCTAAACGAGTAGGTATTTTGACAGGTGACAGTGGACAGCGCTGTGGCACATACGTGTTAAAGAGTTGTTGAGATTTATTGCGTTGTGTGAAAGACGTTAATTCTGTTCCGTAGGTATGGTTAGCGTCTTTCACACCATGTCGTCCAGGCGTCACAAGAGACTCGATTTGTAATGAACAAATATTTGTGTGTTTTACAAATCATCAAATAGACAAAAGTGTTTATTTCATTTACACAGGGTATTGACTTTACTTTTTTAACATTTTTAAGGTTCCGTACCTCAAAAGGAAAACAGGAACTATTAATAGGATCACTTTGTTGTCTGTCTGTGTATCAAGACCTTTTTCTCAAGAGCCCGTAGAGGTATCAAGTTGAATTAATATCAAATACTCAGGTCTGCAATCCCATGGAGCTGTAAAAATATCAAACTTCTAAGTCAACGCAATCAAAAGGTACGGCCGTTTATGCCGCATATTTTGATACTCTCAATTATGACATTTGGCAAGAAGCAATGTCTTATAGCACAAGTAGAGGGAAAAATCCGAAACTCGTAAATTTGTAGTGACATCCCAAAAAAATAATGTCACACTCGACCTAAATTACTGAGACCAATATCGAATAATTAGATAGCCAGGTATTTTAGTCTAATTTAATTGTTACAATAATATTATTTCCATTTGAAGTAAATGATTCGCAACTCAAAGCAAGTTTCGCAAATGTGTCATTTTTACAAATTTTCATGTAGCAAACTTCTTATTTCCTGCTAAAGCTTAACTTTTCGGGATTTTCATAAATCTAACCTACCTTTTGGGGGTATAAAATATCCTGGAAAGTGAACCATTTCATTTGAAAATAATAAGTTTGTGTAATTAAAATGTGTAAAATTACACATTTGGTCGAACTTTCTTTTGTTTAAGTGACCTGATACCGAACTTATTATACAGGGTGTCCCTAAAACAAACGATAGTCCAAAAGGAGCTGGTAGGTCGGCTCAAGAGCTGATAGATAAAGTAATTTCGACCTAATTAAAAATATCATAGTTTTCGAGATAATTTTACTTTTATAAAACTCGTGGTTTTTGATGCCCTGATTCATTATTTTGAGTGCTACGATTGCAAATTTTAATATTTTGTAAATCTGTTTGTTGAATTATGTTCCTGAAAAACTGTGGTATCGATGTAACGACAATTTTTTTTATAATCATCATGAAGTAGCGGTAAAAAAAGGAATCAAATTATTCTTTGATTTTTAAATTTTTACCAGGTAGTTTGGTCAAGTTTTATTTTAAACGGGCACTGGTTAGGAACCAAAATTTGAATTTAGAATTAAAAAATTGAGAATATTGGAGAATGATTTGAAATTGGATTACAATACTACATTAACCTGGCATATAACGTTTTAAAAAAAAAAACGAAATGTTTTGTGTATTTTTCAAAATGGTACATCATTCAATCAATTCAATACAATCAAAATTAAAACTGTATTATTAAAATTAAAGTAAATGTTCGAATTGCTTGCCATTTATTAATTACAAGCACGAAATCTCTTTAAAAATGCTCGGGTTATGTGACGTGCACCTCTGGTTACGTTGGTTTTAGGGACAGCCTGTATATCAAAATTGTGGCTACAGTAGGGTTAAATTATTATGAGCACGTTTAATGATGTATATATTTCTATGTTGAAAGATTAATGCCCGTTCCGAATATTATGAACGTGGATAGATTTGGTAACTAATGGTTATAATTTGACGTTTGTCGCGAATAAAACATGTCAAATTATAACCCATAGTAACCAAATCCACGTTTTAATATAGAAAAATAAAATCAAATTGCAATGCTGCTTGACGAAGCAATTGGGTGGTATATTACATTTTGAATGAGACATGTGAAATGAGCAATTGGTAAACTTCCATGACTTTTGTCTACGGTTTGAATTTGTTCGTTTGTATTTGAGCATAAATTAGCATGACGGCTCTGATGACGTATTGGCATCAGTGGTGGGTTGTTCTCAAAAAGTGGTACCGCAACCTGTCAATAGGTTTATGCTGAACTTTTTTCTACGTTGCGTCATCCTTATACTTAAATCAATACATGTAAAAAGACACTTTTATAATGGAGGCCAAATGTTTTTATGTAAATAACTTTCGCATCAATTTATAATTAAGTTTTGTCGTTTTTCTGCAGTGCCCAATGAGAGACACTCAGGTTTCAAGTAAAAAAAATATATTTACCATCAACAGTCATTAAATTGAGTACCATACTTCTTTTACATACTTATATCCTCAAGATTTAAAACTACATTTTCGAATAATGTTAATTATACTCATATTACAAGTCAGTAGCAGTAGCTTGACCATGGCAGTTTTTGTCGTTCTCCTGTCAAGCAGTGAACACGATCTCAGTGTGAGTATTAATTCGCCTCCCCCGCATGAATCGACAGTCAGTTACCTGCTAATGCCTGTTAGGAAAAGCACGTCTCAACTGTGTCATTGGGGAAAATAAATATCAATATATTTTGCGAGCGGGAGTTTGTAATAGGTAAGCAGTCGTTATTCTTACATTATCTCGGTTATTGTGTAAACTATTGTACTGATATTAAGTTGTCAAACGTATTCAGAGTTTATTTGTATGTGTGTAAATATGCAGTAAATAAACAAAACGCTTAATTCTTAAAAACTTACACTTGAATTATTTACAAACTTACACTCTTACCATACATTTGCAAGTAATAATTTCTGTTCAAGTTCATATACATTTATTACAGTTATTAAAACAGTTCATAAAACATGAGAAATTAATTTTGTTATTTTGTGGATTAACTACATATAAGGTAGCTAGTGAGCAGTTTTTTATTTGATAATGTACTCATTTGTCATTAACCGGCGCCCATTGTAGATAACCTGTTTACAAATAGTATTTCACGTACAATCAATATCATTCACCTGCCCACCGAATAACTGCAAACGCCTGTATTTCCTAAAATAATTAAAGAAATCACTTCCCTCTACGGTATATCGATTATTTGATCATATTTCTAGCGATATTGAGGCAAAAAATAATGCACCGCAAACTTTTTGAAAAAATTCAAAACTAAATTCCGCGGTGCCACTTTTCTGAGAACGACCCTGGTAAATAATTGTTGTCTATAGAAGTAGATAGAAACGCTTATAAACCCAAGGGCTATAATCAAAAATGATTAACGTTTTATAAGATTGTCTATTGTCTTTTTTTTTACAGACCTTCCTGACAAAAAAATTAAAAGACAAAAGTTTAAGTTATTGATATTATTATAATTAAAAAATTCCAAAGGAAATAATTATTTATTTATGTATTTACTTCATCAAATTATTCTACCATTACAGGTTATATACCTAATGCGATAGAAAAGGCCAACCACCCATTTCAATTATAAGTTATTACATGTAAAGTAGCTTTTTTGTATTCGCTCAGAGTGCAATTGAACAAGTCAATCATTGAAAGCGGCGGAAAGTGCAATTTTCTTTACATAAGTGCGTTTTATTTTTCCATTATTTTTATTTTTAACTCCGTCGTCAGACCGACGCAGAATTTTAATTATTTGAGAAATGTTTTACAAATTAATTGAGTACAGATTACCATTCATATAAAAGGTACAATAAAGCTAATACTTTATTAAACGCATTATTAATTACTCTAGATTTAGATTTCGATCAATACATTTTTTATTTTTTATTTGCACGCACGCGTAAACCGTTGTACGAAACACGTGCGTAAGATGATTTCCGACTCGTGTCGACTTATGTTTATACTCGCTCGCTCGTGAATAAAAAGGCCACTGGTCGGAAATCATCTACTTACCGCAATTGTAGCATAAATAGATAATATCGGATGTCATTATTCACTTTTTTTCGTGACATTTATTGTTTTTTTTTTATAATAGGTTTTATAAAATGTATATTTGAATTTTTGCTACGTAGTTAAGTTTACTTAGTGTCCAAAACTTAACAGTTGGTTTCAGATGGCCCCGTGTTACCGAATGAACTGTAGACGCTAAGCAAAGATCAGTGTTTGAGAGCGTCAAGAACTTTTTTGGTAATAGGGGACATTTTCTTGTTGCATACAAGTCAATGATCATCCTCACTTGAAGACTTGCAAACAATTATTCAAATTACGAGTCACACATAACATAACACAATGTGAGTAATAAGTCATTATTTTATATAGTTTTACCGAAAATGAAAATGAAAATGAAAATATTTATTTTGCAAGTAGGCCACCTAGGCTCTTTTACATGTCTGAATCTACCAGCGCTTCGAAAGGTGACATCTGCTGAGAAGAAACGCCGCAAGAAACTCAGCAGTAAGTCTTTTTTCAACTTTGGCAGTAGTTTTATCTAAAAACTGAAACAAAATGTGCAACATAAAAACCTAATGGGTACAAATTAATTCTAATAAATAACTAATAAGGGAGATGTATAGTCTCCGCGTCTGGAAAAGTTAAGTGACTTAGAGATGTATAAAGTCTCTAAGGGTCATAATAATAAAAATTAAAATTGAAGCAAAGAAACATCTAAATCGATTAATCTAGGTTAAATGGAGGTGTAGACAGTCTCCACGGTCAAGTATAAAGATGGAGATGTAAGGTCTCCAAATATCAAAAGAAACAATTTGAAATATAACATTTCATGTCCTAATAATACAAATATACGAATATGAAAAACTATCAAATATAGTATAGAGAACACTATGAAGTCTCTCTAGTCAGGTTCAGATGTCGCACAAAACTAATAAACTAAACACTAACCAATTAAAATGGTCCTTGCGAGCATGAACCGTCCGGACCCCTACTACTACGTTTATAACCATTAAATATTTATGTCAACACATAAATTAATCAACAGATTAGGCGTCCAGTTATAAACACATCGGTATTGTTAATTTGTGCGCCGCGCATAATTTTACAGCTTTATTTATACAAGTGAACGCTAAAAGCGCAGATACGGTGTTATGCCGACAAGACAACCAGCGAGCAGCAATATTAAAATGCTACAGCGATATTGACCAAATAAATTTGATTACAACTTTTATTACATTTTTCCTTTAACCGTACTTCAGTGTGCACTACGTTACAAGGATTTAAAGGAGCACTTAATATTATATTTAACAAAAACCGGACAAGTGCGAGTTAAACTCGCGTGGAGAGGGTTCCGTTCCGAACATGATTATCTGAATTTTACTACCTTTAGGTACCCGGGCGACCCCCGCATTAGAGCATTACCTTTACCTTAAATACCATAGACTTCTTATAGCTTTTCCTGTAATCTATAGGCAAAGATCTATTTTCTGTATTTTTTTCAAAATTGTAGCCCCAGTAGTTTCGGAAATAAGGGGGGGGAATGGTCATTTTTCGCCTACTTTCCTGAATAACTTCTAAACTGTTTTACTTAAAATACAAAAAAATATATATTTAAGATCCTCACAATAAGCCCTTTCATTTGATATGTCACACGATATAGGTGGCATAACTTTTTTTTTTAATTTTCTGGTTTACCCCTAAAAGTGGCCCCTATGTTTAAAATTCGTATATTTACGTCACGCGTCCGTGTTGCGGTCACCAACTTACATATGAATACCAAATTTCAACTCAATCGGTCCAGTAGTTTTGGAGCAAATTGGCTGTGACAGACGGACAGACAGACAGACAGACACACGAGTGATCCTATAAGGGTTCCTTTTTTCCTTTTGAGGTACGGAACCCTAAAAAAGGATAAAATTACTTGTTTGTTACCTGTTTAAATGTGAAAGGTCTGTTTTGGACGTACGTCTAGCAGAAATTTGAAGCTTCTAAACCAAAAGAGAGTTAAGGATTTTATAAATTCATAAAGTTAAGTAAGACTAACATTTCATCAAACTATTACATGTTATTTCTGTTGTTTGAAACAGATGTCTTAAGAGGAATGTGAACCAACGGCAAAAATCACCCTTTTCATACAAACGGCGATAACGATTTCCACCCCTTAAATTTTAACCGATTTTGACCAATATTTGATAGGTTGTCAGTCAAAACAAAATCTTGGTCTCACATCACACACACAAGGTTCACTTCTCTTCAGAAAAGCGGCAAGATATGATCGAGGTAACTATGAAATGAATGAAAAAATTATAGCCAATGCTATATGTAAAGCTCTTTTAAGCAATAAAGCAATAATGTGCAACGAGCCTCTTTGACACGAACATTTGCCAGTATATTTTATGTTTACAGTTCTGGCAAATTGCATTGAATACAACATTTATGCTGTTGTTGATGTAACTTAACTCGGTTCTTGGTATTCGGATCATGCTAAAATATTGCTTAAGATATTATTTTAGCGAAACCGGAGCCATTGATCCGTGCTTTTTAAGGTTTGTGGCTCAAGCTTCATTTGTCACCCAAGTACATACCATGGGCAGTTCTTGCTTTCCTGACCTTAATTCTTAATATTATTGCTTGTGACTTAATTTCGAAGTAAACAGGGATCGATTAGGAAACAACGAAAATTGATTTAATCAGCTTAAAATATTTAGCGGGTTTTTATTTTCTACAACAAAAAAAAAAGTAAGTATACTAACATATTATGTATATTTTTTGTCAAATTGAAGTGTCTGTTTGTAATGTCAAAATAATAGCTTTTTACTAAATGCATATGAAAGATTATACAAGATTGCTTACTTTTGAGGTGTTAAAACGCAAATCTGACACCATCGCAGGTTCAGTCGCAAATCAACCACCATCCATGATACCCATTTAAGTAACACTGTTATAATTGAAAAAGCCGGACAAGTGCGAGTTAAACTCGCGTGGACAGGGTTCCGTTCCGTACAAGATTATCTGCAATTTACTAGGTTACTTTAAATACCATAGACTTCTTATAGGTTTTCCTGTAATCTATAGGTAAAGAACTATTTTCTGTATTTTTTTCAAAATTTTAGCCCCAGTAGTTTCGGAAATAAGGGGGGGGGAATGGTCAATTTCCGCCTATTTTCCTAAATAACTTCCAAACTATTTTACTTACAATTCAGAAAGAAAAATATTTAAAGTCCTCACAATAAGCCCTTTCATTTGATATGTCACACAGTATAGATTGCATAACTTTTTTTTTTAATTTTCTTATTTACCCCCCAAAAGTGGCCCCCATGTTTAAAATTCATATATTTACGTCACGCGTCCGTGCTGCGGTCACCGACTTACATATGTATACCAAATTTCAGCTCAATCGGTCCAGTAGTTTCGGAGCAAATTGGCTGTGACAGACAGACAGACAGACAGACGCACGAGTGATCCTATAAGGGTTTCGTTTTTTCCTTTTGAGGTACGGAACCCTAAAAATGCCCTCCCCCATCGTGCGGTGTGAGACCGCACCACCGACCACACCGTCCACAATTATATTCATGATAGCGTGTGAATCAAGCAATATTAGACTTTCGTGTGTATGTCATTAGAACTAGGACATCATGGCGCTGGCGTTTGACAACCTTCAATGAGACTTGTTACACGAAATTGTACTGATGCATATCCGTCTTTTGAGATCTTTGCTCGTGGTAAATATCAAATTAAATTCCCCGCATGATATCCAAAACCCACAGAGCAGCCTCTCGGGATTTGAACCCATATGCATAGAGAGATGCCACTGACCGATGACCACTAGGCTTCCACTACACCGTACTGCACATGTCGTTATACAAGTAAAAAAACTGAAAACCGTTGCCATTTTTTTTTGGCTCTTATTTTTGGAACTCTAATTCTCATCAGATATTCTGGAAAGTTAAATAAATAGTTAAATAGCTAAAACTATATCGAATATGTTAGCATGAAACTTCATTAAAAATGTTTACTATTAAATTTTTCTTCAAATTTATATATTTTGTTGTTCACACATTGAAAACGCGACTGTTCTGAAGCTCAGCTTCGCAAATTCAAATAAAATAGTATAAAATTACATTGGTGATCGTGAGATTATAATTTTTAAGAATATCTTATGTCCTATGATTCTTATCGGGAGCCGTAATGTAGATAACTAATAGCATCCAGAAGTGAAGACTGATATGACGGACGTGGACGACGGAACATAGTTTATCTTATTTATAGAGGTGTTGGTAACTTTTCAGGGTATATCATATTTTCCAAGGGTCCTTGCATAAATGAGGAAAACAATTATATAAAATTATTATGTCAAGGTTTCGCCTACTAACATTACTTTTACGACTTGAAGCTGTTAACGCCTCAGAGCCCTTATCACTTTGTTGTATTGTGTCGTATTATCAATTTATAGTACTCGTTAAATTATGAATGTTATTTATTCATTCTTGGTCCATTAGTTTAATTGAGGCACGGATTAAATTTCACTACTAGGAATATCAATCAATAGGCATTATTTATATGTATAACGTGAATTTTAGATAGCATACATTAAAAAATTCAAAAAACGTGTTTAAAAGATTTTGTTCTTACATGCTATTATAAATTTGGTTATGTTATTTTTTACTTAATAATAATAATAATAAAGCCTTTTATTCCGAAACTTAACCATTTGACTTTGACCATGGAGACTGTCTACATTTCCATGTAACCTAGATTAATCAATTTAGATGTTTTCTCTGTTTTAATATTATTCTGATTATTATGACCCTTAGAGACTTTATACATCTCTAAGGCACTTCAATTTACTTGTTCAGACGCGGAGACTATACATCTCCCTTATTAGTTGTATACGATAATTAATTTGTGCCCATTAGGTTTATTTGTTGCACTTTTTATGTTAGTTTTTATGTAATTTTAAAGTGGAAAAAAGACTTACTGCTGAGTTTCTTGCGGCGTTTCTTCTCAGCACATTTCACCTTTCGAAGCGCTGGTAGATTCAGACATGTAAAAGAGCCCGTGAGGCCTACTTGCAAAATAAATATTTTTATTTTCATTTTCATTTTCATTTTCATAACAATTTACAATGGTTACAACTAAAATCACAAAATATCTCTAATTTCGGTGTGCCTAATGGCATAGGCCTCCTCTAACAATTTCCATTGTTGTCTGTCGCGAGTTACCCTTCTCCAGTTTGGACCTGCTGTCCGCTTTATTTCCTCCTCCCATCGGGGCCTATTGTTACTTAATAACATTCTAATAAAAGGCAACTCTTAGGAAGATGAAGTTGCATAGATTACCAAAAATAAGCCAAAAATGACTTCCTTACTACGGCATGTAACGTAATTGTATATTCATTCTATCAATCGACTTCTAAAGCATAAATACTCTTACCTAAAGAATAAACCAAGATAATCATCGCATAATAATTTCACTTAGATCAACAACCTGACATATGTCAAAGTAGTGGACACGACACTGTGAAGATGCTTACATTATAACATCTATATATTAGTTTTTATCGATCGAATAAATGCTCATATAGTGTCCTTAAGTAGCAGGAGTAGGCTGCTCTGCGATTTCTGAGCAACGGAAAATGTTTAATTACGTTAATAAAGTGAGTGTATCAAATCGCGATCATTTAACTGAGATATTCGCATGGCCATCAAGTTCTTTTTTATATTTACCGCGCCATAAAATTGGGGTAATTATTAGTCCATCGTCCCAGAAGTAAAAAAGCCGTAGTATATTAATTCGGACAGAGATCTACATAGAGGTGTAGCAATAGACCCACAGTGCTCGAATACTTTTTCTTACGCGCCGGATATACGCTTTAGGAATATCATTTGAGAATAAGATAGTCAAAATAAATAATAAAAACAAAAGAATGAAAATGAAGTATCTGAAATCCGTAAAATTGCTATTAGACTTGTTGGGTCCTAAAACATAACAAAAAACCAAATTTTTCGAATTTTTAAAAAAGTCATACAACACTGAAATCTAATACTGCGTATGTTTTTTTAAAACTTGTTAAGAAATCTTAGGCCTTTTAGTTTTTCATACAAATTTTTGAATTTCATAATTTGCTTTTTTTCTATGTTCCGGACCCCGTATCTTCTGAGAGCGTACTGGACGGTGCATAAAAAATAGGTGATCAACCAGTGGGTTTAGCGCCATACCCCTATATAGGTATCCATTCAAATTAAAATACTACTACAGCTTTCGACCTGTGGGACGATTGACTATATGACACTAATATACAAAATGAATCAAAAGTTTAACTGCTTTATAATTAATAATTAATAGGTAGCACAGATAAGTATATTTTTTATATTTGTAATACCCAGGTATTACAATTAAACCGGAACAAACTAAACGTTCGTTTCCTGACTAATAATAAAAAATATTAATGTTAAGTTTAAACGCACAAAGCAGCGGGTATTTAACAGGTGTTGCATCAAACTTAAAAAAACCTTTAAGCATGTCGCACGCGCCTTTCAAGTGCACTCTGTATCTATCTATAATAAAATTTAATCAAATGACGTATTCTTCAAAACCAGGATTATTCCAGGGGTCGTATTATGAGCTCTAATTCCAGGTAGTTTCTGCCGTAACCTGAACTGCCTAGAAAATCGTATTATGGACGCGCTAAAGCAGGCCTCTTTAGCGCGCTTATAATACGAATTTTCCAGGCAGCCCGGTTTATGGCGGAAAGTACCTGGAATAAGGAGCTTAATACGACCCCAGTACTGTGTCAATGCCCCTTTGTTTTTGATACTACTTATGCAGTATTTGCATAACGGTGTATCGTGGTATACGACGATAAGCCGATGGGTTTTATTTGAGTGCAGAGCAGTATATTGTGACTCATCGCGCATGATATTGAGCAAAAGTAATGCAAATTTGAAGACGCCATGCTGGGTTATTGATTGTAGTCACATTAACTTTCTCCAAAAATTTACATAGTAGAGAGATAAATAGTTCCGACCATAGCAAATGGTACAAAAAGAAGTAATGCCAAACTTCGGAACTTAAGAACTATCTTTCCGTAAGTGCCTGTCAAGCCTCATCATAGCTTAAAGACCAAACAAACAAACCCAAGATGACTTGCCAATAAGTATTTTCATGTCAATGTTTTGTTATAATGAGACGCAGAATATCTACAACTTAAACAGAGAAAGTGAACCAAATAGGTCAAATCAACAACACTTATAAAGAAAGACATCACTATTTTAAGAGACATGTAGCGTGAATCGACCAGTGAGTTTATTGATAGACAAACTCGCTACATGACATTGGGTTTTTACATACAACAAGTCAAATTATTTAAATTAGTTATTTTAGTATCTTCTTAAGAAATTAGATTATGATCTTAAGGAAAACGCAATCTGTGTTGTTGTTTTTATATTTTCTTATACCCACCGTTCTACGTTCCGACGGACACCACGTGTCATCGCCCTTTTTCCCAAGTACAAATCTGCTTAGTGGGGTCTTTCCCAATCCACCACCGGGTCACCATACGGTGCATCATACCATCTTAGGAGTAATTAATTAATTAATCGAACATGGCCACAAGTAGTCTTGTGGCTCTGCCCACCCCATTAGGGATTTCGGGCGTGATGCTATGTATGTATGTACAATCTTTACACAAATCGATCTAGTCCCAAAGTAAGTTCTAAAGGCTTGTGTTATGAGTACTAGACGACGATATAAATACTTATATAGAGACATAAATACTTAAATACATAGGAAACATCCAAGACTCAGGAACAAACATTCGTGCTCATCACACAAATATTTGCCCGTACCGGGGACCGAACCCGGGACGCTAGCTTCGGAGGCAGGGTCACTCCGAACTAGGCTATCCGCGTCGTCACTCAGTTAACAATGTGGTGTATTTTTGTATCCACAACATCCAAAATGCAATCTTCTATTTATTATTGACGTACATATAACTCAAGTACCGATTACTTACTTTGAGTGACAAGAGAAAGGGGTGAAAGGAATTCTCAGTAAAGATTTGAGTCATTCCGTTCAGAACGGTGTGGTTATTAGAACAATAAGGAAGTGAAAGTATGAAGGTTTTCTAAGTGAGAAGATTTAGAAAACAACTCAATCAGTCGCTACAAGTAAAACAGGTACTAAATAAGAAATGATTATAAAAAATCTCAAAAAGTAGAACCAAAATAATGTGAAAGACATAGAAGGGTCTTCACATGAAGATTAGTCCAACAGGGTGGTTAATTAAAGCATTCAAATGAGGTATTTAATCTAGCGCAAATTGCAGTTCTTTATTTTTAGGGTTCCGTACCTCAAAAGGAAAAAAGGAACCCTTATAGGATCACTCGTGTGTCTGTCTGTCTGTCTGTCTGTCTGTCCGTCTGTCACAGCCGATTTGCTCCGAAACTACTGGACCGATTGATTTGAAATTTGGTATACATATGTAAATTGGTGACCGAAACAGGGATACGTAACGTAAATAAATAAATTTTCAACATGGGGCTCATTTTTAGGGGGCTTATTGAAAGGATCTTAAATATGTTTTTTTTTTGAAATTTTAAAATAAACGGTTTGGAAGTTATTGAGGAAAATAGGCGAAAATTGACCATTCCCCCCCCCCCTTATCTCCGAAACTACCGGGCCTAAAATTTTGAAAAAAATACAAAAAATAGTTTTTTACCTATAGAATACAGGAAAACCAATGAGAAGTCTATGGTATTTAAAGTAACATAAGAAATTTCAGATGATCATGTATGGAACGGAACCCTCTCCACGCGGGTTTAACACGCACTTGCCCGGTTTTTTAATACAAATTCCACTACTAACTTTTGCCAGCAACTTCGTCCCCGTGTATTGGAATTTCCTCTTCTGAGTATTGTATGTGCGCGATGAATTTTTAATCTCAGTAGATTAACCTTAGATGTCCTGTGCAGTGACAGGATATCAATATGGTTTTCAATATTATGTTAAGGCCAACTTCCGGCAGGACATAGAACTTATAAGCTTTTGGAAATAAAACTGGAAGGGGGTTGAAGTTAGTACTTATGGGAAAAAGTAACAAATTTCCCTTAACTCGTGAAATCAGGAAATTATCTGTACTATAGAAAAATGGATACTTGTTTGTTGTTGGATCTTCTCCATGCGTTATTATACTAGTCATCCGAGTACTATGAAACCTTGGTGAGTTTTCGTGCGCGCGCCCGGGGAATATCGTCACTAAAACAAAGAGGAAAAAATTATTGTAATGCATGCCGGGCACAGCTAGTAAGGGTTATGTTTAATACCGATAGAAACCTAACCTAACACACTTGCTTGTCTGAATCACGTTTTAATCACCAGCAGTATGAGTCAAATAACCCGCGACATTCGGCAGCAAAAAGATAAGGTGCCTTGTGATTAATACAACCTATAAAAGGAAGTACAATGCATTCTTTACCTTCCTCATTATGTTTGGGATATACAATCAAAAACAAATGATTAAAACCGTTTTATGCATGGCGAAACCAAAGAAGAGATAATAAAAAACCGGACAAGTGCGAGTTAAACTCGCGTGGAGAGGGTTCCGTTCCGTACATGATTATCTGAAATTTACTACGTTACTTTAAATACCATAGACTTCTTATAGGTTTTCCTGTAATCTATAGGTGAAGAACTACATTCTGTATTTTTTTCCAAATTTTAGCCCCAGTAGTTTCGGAAATAAGGGGGGGGGAATGGTCAATTCTCGCCTATTTTCCTAAATAACTTCCAAACTGTTTTATTAAAAATTCTAAAAAAAATATATTTATGATCCTCACCATAAGCCCTTTCATTTGATATGTCACACGATATAGGTAGCAAAACTTTTTTTTTATAATTTTCTAATTTATTTCCCAGAAGTGGCCCTCATGTTTAAAATTCATATATTTACGTCACGCGTCCGTGTTGCGGTCACCGACTTACATATGTATACCAAATTTTAACTCAATCGGTCCAGTAGTTTCGGAGCAAATTGGCTGTGACAGACGGACAGACAGACAGACAGACAGACAGACGCACGAGTGATCCTATAAGGGTTTCGTTTTTTCCTTTTGAGGTACGGAACCCTAAAAATCGAATCATACACACCCGCCTCTTAAAAACTCATTGTAAAAATAGCGCCTCTATTCGGGAACGCTAAGTGATTCTGTAGTGACTCGTGAACGTTTCTCATCCCACTCTTACGCATTACGCCTCGTGCGGAAGAGTGGGATGAGAAATCTCGCTCACGAGTCGCTACAGAATCGCTTAGCGTTCCCGAATAGAGGCACTGTAAAACTATCATAAAAAAATCGTTTACCTATCGAATGAAAATGTCAGCTTTCTTTCTAATATGAGTATATATTATTCTTCATTTAAGACTTAACAGGATCTACTTTGTTGGTTCTGAGCAAACTTAGCGTATGAGAGCTAATATAGATATTAGATAGATCATTGCTTGAGACGGAACATATTGACACAAATCCAAGTGGAACTCAAGTAAGTAAAATAAATTATTAACGCGTGCTTTGTGATAACCAAAATATTAAAATAACAAATAACTTTATTTAAGGAGCTTTATCATTAAAATCATTACGTCGCTTCATTGAGAACTTCCATTACATTCACATTACAAATCACTGTCTACAATACAATTATATATCTATTACAGACAGCCGATGCGAGATAACTAATGCATCTGTCTCTTTGTCCCTGCGGTTACCCTGAAAACCATCGCCACGGCTGCAAAGCCTGACACAATGCTGAGTGACAATATGACAAGCATTTTTGTGCTTATACAATAATTTTATTATTAGTTAGTAACCAATCAAAATGAAAGGGTTTTCATGTCTTCGTGATTTCTTTTGTTCCTTTTAATATGTTTTAAGTGCAAAATTAATTAATTCAGTAGAGCCCTAGCCCTATCCGACGGAGAAAAAAACAGAACACTGTTGTAGCCATCCACTTCATAAATAAATTTACAATGTACAATATTAACGCATGCTTCCTAATAACCAAAATATTTTTATTATTATATGGATTATGCGAGAACCAACTAATTTAACAAGTTTGAGAACTTAACAAAATTAACAAGTCAGTACATTCGAGATTGCTCGTCGGATAAAGTTGGACTGCCAGTTCCGTATACTGTGCCAATTTTATGAATATATATTCTATATATAAATACATATATATATAGAATAGAAGCCATATTAATATTACCTAAACAAAAAGCTGATGAATTTCGATTTATTCCTTTCAAGTTGAAGCTATTTAATACAATATAAAATTAATTGCTACGTAAATAACGAATAATACCTGATATTTCCGTTTCGGTGTAACGAATCAAATCAAATCAAATATTTAATTTGTATAACATATGTACACCAGATGTTTCACTTATTTTTTCGCCGCCATGTTTCGCCCTAGGGCATACAAAACTAAACACTAAAAATTTAAATTAAAGAATATAAAAATCCACCTGATATTGAATATGACTAAGACCGATCAACTCATTATCTGTTGTTAGGTCATTTTTAAGTAATTATAATTTTTAGGTTGTTTCTCGTACTAACGAAATCACCGGTTCACTTTTCACTTGACTAATTCGTAATAATTTCATCGTTCCCCAGCGTAAACGGAGCAAATTTTGATTTGTTACCTATTTTCGTTCAATAAATTATAGCTGTAGTAAGTAAGTAAGTAAGCACTTACTCCTCTGCTGCATTGGGAGTGAAGAAATAGCATAGAATGCGTGCAGATGCTTATCATCCTGGCATGTCGTAAAAGTCGACTAAGGGACGGGTCCTCTCCAACGTGGTGGACTATCTGTATGGGCGATGGGCTGATCACCTGTCACCGTACGGTTCACCATACCATCTTAGGACTAATTAATCGAACGTGGCCACAAGTACTCTTGTGGCTCTGCCCACCCCAATAGGAATTTCGGGCGTGATAATATGTATGTATGTATGAATTATAGCTGAATCATTAATTGCTTTTGTTTTGACACGAAGCTTTTATATGAGTATATTACTATGCAAAGTAATGCTTATTTTGAATTTTTGACGCAGTGAAAATTATATCACACACAGCTGTAGTGAGAACTATACTTAAAAGCTGTTGAAATGCATGTTTTGTAGCTAGTCAATGTAGTAAACTCATCCAGGCAGACTCAAGTCGATCCAAGCTGTTTATTAAGTACCGCTGTAATAAATCTCGACCCACTGTGTCCTCTTACCAAGAGGCGATCAGTGCGAAAGCGGTGAAAATATTGCATCAAGATCATGACAATGAAATTACTATTGCCGAAATATGCCCTGCCAAATTTTACAAATTATTATGGTAAACGTAATTGGGAGTATATGCTACCAAAAATATTAAACGACCGACGACACTTTTGAAAAAATATGTAAGAACCCTCACCGTTGTCTTAATTTTATGAAAGCTACTTATCTAGGTGACTTTCATAAGAATAACAACTCATAGACTCATGGTTGGACTAGGTTTAGCGAGGGAGATCCGGGCCAAAATTGATTATTTAAAATTAAGTTTTATCCCATCGATATAATGTATAAAACCCGCAAAGCTTTTGTTGCGGTCTGCATCGCTCTTTCTAGATTGCGTCCAATTAAGAAACTAAGAATTATTATAACTATTACAAATATTATACTAAGTATTGTATAATATTTGTAATAGTTTATAAAATCTTGTCATATTTATTGAAAACAGCGGCAGATAAACTGTGTAGTTTTCGCCCGCTGCTATAGTTAAAAAAAAAAAATTAATTTTAAATAAAAACCGGACAAGTGCGAGTTAAACTCGCGTGGAGAGGGTTCCGTTCCGTACATGATTATCTGCAATTTACTAGATTACTTTAAATACCATAGACTTCTTATAGGTTTTCCTGTAATCTATAGGCAAAGAACTATTCTTTGTACTTTTTTCAAAAATGTTGCCCCAGTAGTTTTGGAAATAAGGGGGGGGAATGGTCAATTTTCGCCTATTTTCCCAGATAACTTCCAAACTATTTTACTTAAAATACAGAAAAATATATATTTAAAGTCCTCACAATAAGCCCTTTCATTTGATATGTCACACAATATAGATTGCATAACTTTTTTTTTTTAATTTTCTGATTTACCCCCCAAAAGTGGCCCCCATGTTTAAAATTCATATATTTACGTCACGCGTCCGTGTTGCGGTCACCAACTTACATATGAATACCAAATTTCAGCTCAATCGGTCCAGTAGTTTCGGAGCAAATTGGCTGTGACAGACGGACAGACAGACAGACAGACAGACAGACGCACGAGTGATCCTATGAGGGTTTCGTTTTTTCCTTTTGAGGTACGGAACCCTAATAAAAAATACACACAATCTATGTGCCAGGAAAAAAGTAGATAAATGTGAATCTCCTTTTTGCCTGTTAAGCCATCCCGCCCTCGCCCTGCCCTTAGTAATATCATACTTCTCCCTTGTTATACAATTAAACTATTACACTTGCTGTAATACCTTCGTTTAGTTCAGTACTTACCGTTTTTCTTTTTATAAACTGGAATGGAATAGAACAGGGTCTCTAATCGGCATTGGTAAGCGATATTGCATATTATATGGTTTTGTTTTGTCTCTACGTTCCTTTGCGTAGTTTGCATTGAAAAGAGAGTGACAAAACAAAGCGGTAATTCTTAGCCATAGTAAAGATCGGTTTTTGTATCACTCAGAACAAATTCTAATTAAAAAAGCACCTGAGTTGTTCTTCTAGTAGAAAATGTATATGATTATTACCGTCGATTAGTCCTTCAAGGAGAATGCGCGAGCGTCGCTGTGTCTGGCAAAGTCAGCGCCGAGGCTAACCACATTTAGCATTCTTGATTACCACTAAAAGCTAGTATTTCCTATAGCTTGTCATCCAAAAGTAACGATATGATTTCAACTGAGATACTGTTAATTTACGTTTTATCTTTGTGTAGTATAAGATAACATGCTAAAATACAGTTACGGTTAGTAGTGTATATACATAATTCATTGCCCTAAACGAATTGAATACTTTTTAGGGTTCCGTACCTCAAAAGGAAAAAAGGAACCCTTATAGGATCACTCGTGTGTCTGTCTGTCTGTCCGTCTGTCACAGCCAATTTGCTCCGAAAGTACTGGACCGATTGAGTTGAAATTTGGTATTCATATGTAAGTTGGTGACCGCAACACGGACGCGTGACGTAAATATATGAATTTTAAACATAGGGACCACTTATTGGGGGTAAACTAGAAATTTTTAAAAAAAAGTTATGCCACCTATATCGTGTGACATATCAAATGAAAGGGCTTATTGTGAGGATCTTAAATATATATTTTTTTGAATTTTAAGTAAAATATTTTAAAAGTTATTCAGGAAAATAGGCGAAAAATGACCATTCCCCCCCCCCCCCCCTTATTTCCGAAACTACCGGGGCTACAATTTTGAAAAAAATATGGAAAATAGATCTTTGCCTATAGATTACAGGAAAACCTATAAGAAGTCTATGGTATTTAAGGTAACCTAGTAAATTTCAGATAATCATGTACGGAACGGAACCCTCTCCACGCGAGTTTAACTCGCACTTGTCCGGTTTTTTTTAATGTCAATTGACTGACAAACGAGCTGACAGCCCACCTGATGGAAAGTGGTCACTGCCGCCCATGGACATCTGCAACACCAGAGGTGCTGCCAAAGCGTTGCCAGTCTAGGGAGGATGGGGATGGGGTAGGGATGAGGGAATAGGCCTCCGGATCTTGTCCCTCACCGTACGAAACGCAATAGCAAGTTATTACTTTACGCCGATATTCTGTGAGAGTGTGGTACTACCCCGGTCGAGCCGGCCCATTCGAACAGTAATCACCTAGTGAGGATTACTTTTTGCCTCTACCACTACAAAAACAGAACTTATAATATTCCTTAGGGACACAAACACCTCACAAATCTTATTTGATTGGAAATTATAGCAAAATTAGAAAACCTCTTCATGCATATCAAATAAGTCCTACATAATCTAAAAAAAAAAAAACAAAAAAAACGTCAAATTAATTATTAACACTTTGAAAAATTTTATGTATTCATATTCATATCTATATTTATTGGTAATAATTATTACAAGTCAGGTACATCATAAAATCATAAAATATTAGTTGGTTTAAAAACGCAAGTAAAAGCTATTGTTTACTTACAAAACCAATTCGATATAATCGTAAGTTTTACTTAATTGCTACTCTGGACCTTAATAATGTCGCGGGTATATTAACTGACTTTAACGTTTGTTAAAAAAAAACGGAAGCATTTAATAGCGTCAGTTTTGCTTGTTATGGTGAACCGGAATTATATTAAAGCGATGCATCAGGTTCCCAGAAAGTAGCTTCAGCAGAACTGGTCACCCAACCATAAGGACAAAGTAAAATAAATCAGAATTAAGTAAATAAGCTTGATGATAATTTCGTTCTTTGGAGCCGTAACATTTAGAGTAGTATCTTGCGAAAACTATCTCTCATACTCTTTTTCTGTAATCGGGACAGTTTCTGTTGATTTAAGTATAAATCCTAACATACCTATCTGTATGTTTGTAACCAATCAGCTGCGTAACGGCGGAATGCAATTTTATGAAATTTGGGATATAGTTAGTTTAGGTCCTGGAATAGGACATATAGGGTAATTTTCATCCGGATAAAATTAAAAGTTCCCGAGGGAACAACTATAACCGAATTCCACGCCGACGAAGTCACATGTATAAGCTAGTATAGTTTGTTAGGTATAGTGTCCACAGTATGAAAGTATTACATACCTAAGCAATACACAAACTAATGGCAATGCAAGTAAAGCCACTAAATGAGCTTTATTCCTTCATTTTACAGCATCAGAAAAGGTTTTGGATAAGATATTAGAATTCGGCATTCGGGAAAGGATCACCTACTCAGATGATGGTTTTTGGGCAATAAGTTATTTTCTCACGTTCATTATACACATTTATTTTATTTTATCTACACCCATATCATAAAACCTCCATTGGTTAATCAAAAACCGTAGGAAATGACCACCATTTTGACAACCAATTAGGAAAAACCAGTGCTGCGATAAAGAAATAACATGACTTCTTTATCGTTTTTAGTAAAGAAATGAGATTAAATTTGGAACAGCTGTCAAAACTCAAGTAGGTCTCTATTCTAGTATCCATAGATAATAAAACAGTTATTGATACGAAACGTCAATTCAGTATGCATTTTTAATATAAACTGCACAATATTTGATCTCCAATGACGTGAGAATAGAGACTTCATCCGTTTGTCTATGATTAAAAAAAAAATGGTCTTGACGGAGGATCGAATCGCCGCCATTATGTTGACGTTTTGCTGAACGAAAGTAGCATTTTGTTGAATTGAATAGAAAAAGTTGTTTGTAATTTACATTTTAGTTGAAAATATGAATAGTAAGTAGTCTTCTCGGAGTGTGTGTGATGTGAAAATGCGCCGGATATCGGAAATATGCAGCCACGATTGCAACAAATAACTTGTTGCCAGAAAATATTGTTTCTGAACCCATCATGGAGGATTTATAATATGTGTGTAGATAAAGTTATGTATGCAACTCTGCATAATTTGGCCTTAAAACACACGTGCGATCTTATTATGAAACTCGCCCATCGGCTCGTTTCATGAAAACCGCACTAGTGTTTTAAGGCCTATCATTATGCAACCGTTGCATAAACTACTGTGGTTGTGGATAGAGAACTTTTATTCGCCGGTAACGATGCCATTTATTTAGAGGTTAAACAAACTGGCTCCGAACTTTCCAGATCGGGTTGCTGTCATTTAATGCTTCTCAACATAATATGTTATTTGTTAATAAATGTGGGCGATAAATCTTATTTGTCCTAAGTTGAGCGCAATAACTTAAAACCGACTATAATACGCCTTTAGGGAAATGTGATAGTAAATTATCGCCTCTGCTCCCGATGCTTTCTTAGAAATTTTATAAATATTCCATAACCGTTATATAAATGCTATACAAATCTAGTAAAGACAGTTTACAAATTAGTTCTCGCTTTATTTAATTGACTTGCGCAGTATCTCATTATGGAATCAGAAAACATATATTTTTTCATTTAAACCTCAATAAGCAAAAACTAACCACTGACAGGACTACCTACTACACTAATAACAGCCTTAATTTGTCAATAATGCGTCTCAATATAGGACTAAACATTTAACTTACAATTCGAGTGGCTTATGTGAACTCGCAAAAAACAGTTGTATACTGTGTGTTTCGGCAAAAACTTCGTTAATAGTAATGTGGATAATTTTAGCACACAATACGGACAAGTCTTCCGGGTGATTTGAAACTAACATACTCGTAGGTTATTTTCTAGTCTATAAAACATTTCATTATTTTACGGTCTATTGAAAGTTTAATTTTATATTGCAAGTCATGTCACATTTGCAAGAAGACCCTATTCGTCTGTAAAATTTATCAAATTGGGCCTGCGCCTCTATTCGGGAACGCTAGATGATTTTGTAGCGATCCGTAAGCGAGATTTCTCATCCCACTCTTCCGCATGACGCGTAATGCGTAAGAGCGAGATGAGAAATCTCGCTCGCGAATCGCTACGGAATCACTCAGCGTTCCCGAATAGAAGCGCTGATAATAGTTTATACTTCATAGACGCTTCATCGCGCGGGAGGTGGAGTGCTGCGCGTCACTGGTGCGGTGATGCCTAGGAAGTTAACTAAATATAGGTAAACAAACTTACCCACGTGATTCAACTAACCAGACAATCAAGAGATACCATAGATAAAAAACCGCCCAAGTGCGAGTCGGACTCGCGCACGAAGGGTTCCGTACCATTATAACCAAGCAAAAAAAAAAACACGTTTGTTGTATGGGAGCCCCCCTTAAATATTTATTTTATTTTAATTTAATTATATATTTTTGAAGTTAATATATATCTAAATATACTGTGAATATTTCAAGCATCTACCTGTTGCCGTTATCAATATCGAGCAAAAACGAGCAAAAAAATCACGTTTGTTGTATGTGAGCCCACTTAAAGATTTATTTTATTCTGTTTTTTAGTATTTTTTGTTATAGCGGCAACAGAAATACACCATCTGTGAAAATTTCAACTGTCTAACTATAACGGTTCATGAGATACAGTCTGGAGACAGACGGACAGACGGACAGCGGAGCCTTAGTAATAGGGTCCCTTTTTTACCCTTTGGGTACGGAACCCTAAAAACAGCCAATCACAACAAACCATAGATTAAAAAGATTGACTGGATTGGCTGGATTAGCTGAGTGACATGGGTTTGTTTGTTTACATTTGGTTAACTAACTAGACATCAGCTCAGCAGAGTGACGCGCAGCACTCCGCCTCCCGCGCGATGGAGCGTTTATGAAGAATAAACTATAATCGGACCCAATTTGAAAGCAGTAACTTAAGATGTTTTCGAAATACAGCAGCCGATACCAACAAAATTGGTCTAAAATCACCCTATTTTTAGGGTATCAATATATACCTTCCCAGATTTAAAACTTTATGATATTTTTATTATTAGCCAGTACTCATGCAAACACACGAGTATTTCTGTGAAATTTCAAAAATTCTTCCTCTTTAACGTTGCTGAGCCAGAGGTCACTGACCTCCTTGAGCCCTGAGACCCCATGTCCAGCCGGACGGATGGACATCGTAGGCTCAATAATCCTTTCAGCAGCCCTAACACTCAAGACACAAGGTTAAGTTAAACCGTCTTATCTCTAAGTGCGTCTCTCTCACACTAGTGCCGACGAAAGAGATAGTCATAGAGATAAACGGGTTTAACTTATCTTTGTGTCTTGCATGTTAGGGCCGCAGGTGCATAATCCTAATAACCAGTTTTTTTATTATTAAATAGGATATTCATTTGGGTACGTTTTCAAACAAGCGATTCGAGACTTCAAAATTCTATCTGTTTAAGATTTTAGCATTTTTATTGCTTTATTCAGTCAATCACGTTATTGCACATGCGCAAATAAAATAAAATTATAATGTTTACTGTTTTATTGTTTAAAAGATATTGTTAATTATGATATCGGAGGTATCTATTAATTTTGACATTTACTTATACGAATTTCGTTAATTTTGCACAAATAAACAAAGTGGATGATTGATCATTATAAAAATATTCAACAGGGGGGCTAGCACGACATGCCCGCGAGTCGTTTGTCGCTCAGTGCGTCTCTGTCTAACTTGGCAAGTATGTAAGGGATGCACTGAGCGACAAACGACTCGCGGGCAGGTCGTGCTAGACGTGCTGATAGTTATTTAGGGGTCTCGAAATGTATGAGACCGGACCCTGACACAGTTCTTATAACACAGCACAGCACAGCCCTTAGCCCTTGTGCCCTTAGCACAGTTCTTATAATTATGAGTGACTTGATGGCGCAGTTGTTAGTGCCTACCGTGCCAGAGGTCGCGGGCTCGAGTTGTGTGATGAGCACGAATATTTGAACCCAAGTCATGGATGTCTCAAGTATTTGCTTTATCCTAGTTTGAGACCAGATCTATGTGTATAGTGTCCGAGATATAATAATATTTTATTAGTATTATGGCGTTTACAAAAAGGAATAGTTGCTTGAGCCATGTTAACTTTTAAAAGTGGTAAAACTCCTGTAATTAAGTCTTAAAATTGATGCTTCAATAAGATACTCGTACGCGCGTGAGTTTGCTGATCCGCAAACATCTTTTTTACACTTGCTAAAAATAAATTAATGAATAAGTTGAATGGAAATCTTCTTGCTTAACAAGTGCTCTTACAAAATATTTAAAGCCTTATTTTGAGGTGCGTAACGATAAGTATTAGTTATACTTTGTTAGGGATCCGTAGTCAAACGTCTGTCCGTATGTCCATTGGTCCGTCTGTCCATATAGATAGATCTTTCTGTCCGTCTCTCAGACCGTAAGTCACAGCCACTTTTTCTCGAAAATCGTAATGTAGAAAAATGAAGTGCATTGTACATTGAAGATAACAATGAAGAAATGTTATGAGACTTCAGAATGAGCAACACTTCATTCCCAATAGTTTTCGAATTTCATGTCTCTTTGTCTGTTGTAGATAGGTAATTTGAAATTTAAACATGGGGGCCACTTTTAGGGATTAAAATAGAAAATAGAAAAAATAAAAAGTTTTGCAAACTATATTGTGCGACATATCAAATGAAAGGACTCGTTCTGAGAATTTAAAATGTATGTTATTTAGAATTTTAAAATAAATAGTGTAGAAGTTATTTAGGAAAATAGGTGAAAATTGACCTTTCCCCCTTATCTCCAAAACTACTGAGCCTAAAATTATGAAAAAAATACAGAAAGTAGTTTTTTACCTATGGATTACAGTAGAACTTAAAAGACGTCTATGGCATGTTTCAGATAATCATGTGCGGAAAGGAACCCTGTCCACGCGGGTTTAACTCGCACTTGTCCGGTTTTTAAATCTAAACCAAATTAAGGGAAATGAGGATTGCAATGGCGCTTGGGCGGGTGATGCATAGTACAGTACAAGTAAAGTGAGGTATGAAAGTACTATAGTAGGTACGGAACATCTTGTGCGTGAGTTGGGCTCGCGCTTGACCAGATTTTTGTTCATTTGGAAGCGAAATGGCAATATTAACCATGTACCGGTCCGCAGACAATATAAATTTAAAAGTCAAAAAATTCGTTTTCGATCAGGTTTGCTAATGTTTGCAAGTTTGCATACATTATGGGACATGTGAAAGTTTAACCTAACGGGTGATAAAAAAACGGTTGTTGAAGGGCAACGACATTAAGATTCAGAAATTTTAAAATTATTACATATTCGGTCAAGAAAGATATGCATATAAAAATCTAAATAAAATACTTCGTGCCGCATAATCCATTACATTTTTGGTTGATTATCTTTTTTCTATATTATGAATTCCTCCTTCCTTCCTTCCTCCTTTCCTTTTTCCTTTTTTTGTAATTTTTAGGGTTCCGTACCTCAAAAGGAAAAACGAAACCCTTATACGATCACTCGTGTGTCTGTCTTTCTGTCTGTCTGTCTGTCTCTCCGTCTGTCACAATCAATTTGCTCCGAAACTACTGGACCGATTGAGTTGAAATTTGGTATACATATGTAAGTCGGTGACCGCAACACGGACGCATGACGTAAATATATGAATTTTAAACATGGGAGCCACTTATTTAGAAATGTATTTAATAATAATAATTAAATTAGAAAAGATAAAAAAAAAGTTATGCAAACTATATCGTGTGACATATCGAATGAAAGGACTTATTGTGAGGATTTTAAATATATTTTTTTATGAATTTTAAGTAAAATAGTTTGAAAGTTATTTAGGAAAATAGGCGAAAATTGACGATCCCCCCCTCCTTATTTTCGAAACTACTAGGGCTAATATTTTGAAAAAATTACTGAAAATAGTTCTTTACCTAGAGAATACAGGAAAACCTATAAGAAGTCTATGGTATTTAAAGTAACCTAGTAAATTTCAGTTACTCATGTACGGAACGGAATTTATTCGGACGGACGGAACGGTATTTTCCAAAATGTAGTACGGAACCCTAAAAAGTTCCCCACGGCATTATGCCGAAGATAATGGCAGCGTTTCCTCGCTGTATCGCCATGCTAATGCGTCCTGCGAGGAAGGTAGGAAAGTACCTATTGCCTATATAACATTTTATTGCCAATCAAATCAGTAAACGACATCAACTTATTCAATTAAAGCATTCGGAAACTTGAACTTGAACGAGTTCAAGCTTCTTCATATCAAATCTCGAGGTTATATAAGTTTAAAATAATTTACTAACACTGTTCGCAAGGATATATAAAACTCGATCAAATAAAAGTCATTAATATGTAAATTAACAAATTCACCCCAGGTGGTAAACCGGTTTGCTTGGCAACAGATATTTCACTTAATGGTTTAAATAAAAGCACCATACCTACTTTTTTCAGCCATTTCTCGAGCATCCAAGTAATTTATGCTTAGTTCTGATTTTACTAAAAAAAAAACTTTCAGCCCATTCGAACAATCACGGATTTTTACTTTTTTTATTCTCACAGTCTGGCAAATAGGAATGGGGGATGGACATAGGGAATGAGTGTTGGGGATAGAGGATAGGGTAGGAGATGGAGAGGTGGGCCTTCGGATCTCGTTACTCACCGTACGAAACACAATAGCAAGCTATTGTTATTGTGTAAGTGCGCACTCCAGTCGAACCCTGATGATTACTCTTCCCAAAATGGATATTTTGGGAACAGTAATCACCTAGTGGGAATCACTGTATGATTCTATCACTTCACAAGACTTGCCAGAGAAAAGTTGAGGCAAACTTAAAATAAATGGATTACCACAGATTTGTCAAATTTCACCTCAAAAAAAGTACCGTAGTTAGACGCCTGACAGTTGTCATGTTTCCGAATTAGTACAAATATACAATCAATTTGCGGCCAGACATTGGCTGAATATTCGTACTAAGTACATAATTTAATGATGTAACAGCTCTAGATTAATATCATTATCGCACATTCGTATTTCCGAAGATAGAATGCGTTTCTATACAATTCATCCGGTTATAATGGAACTTTGGTGAGGTGTTGCGCGCGCCCAGCGGCCCTAACATGCAAGACACAAACATAAGTTACACCGTCTTATCCCTATGTGCGTCTCTCTCACACTAGTACCGACGAACGACATAGTCCGAGAGATAAATGCGTTTAACTTATCTGTGTGTCTTGCATGTTAGGGCCGCTGGAAGGTTTATCATCCAAAAAAAGCATTGCAACGCATGTCATGCACAGCTACTCGCAGTATAAAAAAAATACTAACGACAGACACTACTCACACTCAATTCAAATCTAATGTTTAAAAATTGCTTCATAGAGGGTATTCCAAAATAAACGAGGGTGAACATTATAATCCTGTAGATGAAGTCCTTGACGAGACTATTCCTGCCAAAGGACCACACATCATGCCAGTAAATGTAACCTTTAATTTAAAAAGGTCATAAGATTGAGTATCCCTTGACACAAAGCTGGTGATTATCGATGTAATATAATTTTCCTTGTTTTTGGGCTGCCTATAATTTTGCTTAAATACTACTTCCGTTCCGAGCAATATCTGTCGACATATTTTCCGTTCAGCTCGAATACATCACAAGAACTCGATTACATTGACAACTGCGGGTGCAATATAATGAGTGTTAAATTATTAACAGCGGATAAAAACTCGCCTGCCGATGCCGCCGTAACCTTTCCTCTACTTTTTGGCCAACGATGTATGTACATGGACGAGCGGAATATTTCTCGTAATGTTCTGATTACATTTATATACCCTGATTTATACCATTGATTGCCTGAATTATAAAAGCTCGGTTTAGTAAAAAATCTCATGCGAACCCAAAAAGGGTTAACGGAAACCTGTTACGGTGTAAAATAAGAAAAAGAAAAGTATTTAAGTGTCGGATATTATGTTTGCAGACCTTCTGGGCTAAAGTAAACATAATCTGCTTAGCACGTCCATAATACGCAGTGGTGCTACAAAAGGAAAAAAACAAAATGCGAGAGTATATAAAGATGGTTTATTTTAATGAAGCTTTACAACGAAAGTATTTTCAAACGGTATTTTTATCCTGTCTGTCGTATAATTAAGTGTTTGTATAATTTTCAAGCTCAGGTGACGATATAAAAGTGGTAATGCTTTGCTTTTAATTACTAAGTTTCTTACAAGCTACACTGCTTATTTAATAGTACTCAATTTGATTTGCCTCTTAATTTAACTTTATTTATGTTTTAGGCAAGCCAAGCAAAATACTATAGTGTTATTATAATTTCTGAAACCTGAGTTGATTCCTGAAGTGTACCGCCTGCGGTGACCGCTGGCTGCCGGCGCCGTCCCCCGTCTCTATGGTAACGAGGCGATGGTACATAAGCATACGCGGGACCACTAACGTCCACATACCGCCAAAGACCGTAGAGCGCGCCGCACGTAGTGCAGCGGATCACGGCGTAACATTGACGTTTCGTAAATTAAAAGTGGACTTTAGTTACGAATCTCAACGAGTTAAGTGTTGTGTAAAGAACAAACTTTCAATATGATTTCCTTAGTGTTGTTTGTTTTGGGAGGGCTCCTTGCAACGACAGAAGGTTGCGGCGCTGGAAAAACTATTATAAGTAAGTTCATTATTATTATTTTCTGCTCTCATTATTAACACATCGTTTAATTAACTCAAGCTTTACGTATTTTCATAATCACCAACATATATATTATATTTACTGACTGTAACATCGATTTACTCTAACCCAATTCAGTAATATTAGAAATTATTTGAAGGCCTTTAAGAACCTGTTTTCGGTTTTATGACTCATTTTGATAAATTAATTATCATAAATTTAAATCACAATGTTAAATTCATTTTAATTGGCTATAATGAGTTTATAAATTACAATATATAAGATGTAAATGTAAAATTCAACACAAAAGTGGTATTTAAGGAGAATGATGTAATCTAACGGCCCTTCAGTGACATTCAATTTTGATCATACTATATGTTCGTGACTTTTTCTCAAGAATAGGTGTTTTATATTAATTCAAAGACATTTTGCAGTCATAAAAGCAATAAAACCGTCCGACGCGACGCAGTCTACAACATTTGAACGAATTCTACCAAAGATGATTCTATTAGCATACTGGTATGGGTCGAGATCATAAAAATTTATCGACAGACACCTGTGTTAACACACACGGGTCACAATAAATCAGATAAATCCGAGTCATTATGTGACAAATATTGAAATTATGGGCAAAATGACACTTGATTGTGGGGAATCGGTCGGTATCAGCTAACCAAAGCGAATTGATTTGAAGACTGTATAAGTGTTGGCGGCGGAAGATTATAATATGTGTATACGTGTACTAATGAATTTGTATCGTTTCCTCAGCTTCGGGAGGGTTGTCGGCGCTCGAGAAACAGAGTATCGTAGACGCGCACAACCGACTCCGGCAGAGCATCGCCCTGGGACAAGTTAATAATCAGCCGCCAGCAGCTAATATGATGGAAATGGTAAGCTAGTTGCACAATCCTTTCTTATTGAATTTAAGTAAGAGCATTTCAAAAATAATTGTTGAATTTGCGTTCATAGTTGTTTTACTCGTAATAAAGAGTATTTTTTACGTATCATAAAATGTCAATTTAAATATTCACTTGGTTCGAAATGTGCAAGGTTATAATTAGCTTAAGAATGCAGTCTTGCACCGTAAAGAGGCTTACTTGTATATTTAGAATTTCAATAGATTATGAGCTCGGATACTAAAAAACACTTAGCTTTAATTATATTATATATTTTTTTCTCAGGTGTGGGATGACGAGTTAGCAGCGACTGCTCAGCGTTGGGCGGATGAATGTACTCCCGCGCACGATCGCGCGGCACAGCGCGAAGTCGGACGTTTCCCGGTCGGACAGAACCTTGCTGCCACGTGGACGACTCGCCCTCCGACCGAACCCAAAGACTCTCAGCCTGACTTTATGAGGCAGATCAACGCCTGGTACGACGAGGTCCGCATATTTGGATTCAAGCCTATTAGCGGAGGACACGGCACTGGTCATTACTCTCAGGTAGGCATTGGAACCATCATTCATTCAAATGAAATTAACGCTCTCAAAATTTTAGGTGAGAATGAGGAATGACCGATTGTAGATAGTTATACTAAAGGATTCTATTTTGTCAACAGTTGGTCTGGGGCGAGACATCGCACGTCGGCTGCGGTTTTACGTTCTACTACGACCCCGCACGAGGCTACACTAGGCTGTACGTCTGCAACTATGGTCCCGGCGGCAACGTCCTTGGGGTCAACCCTTACGAGAAGGGATACCCATCATGTAGCACCTTCGGACTTGCAAACTCCAGCAAATACTCTGGTCTATGCGGTAAGCATTGCATTTATAATAATCGATTCAATTATGCTCAGCTTTGCATTTTCTATATCATCTTTGTCAAAATATAAAACTAATGAGACTCCTATTTGTTTACAGCAACCAGCAGTTTCACTGCTTCTTCGAGTTACCAGACGGTCGACAACACGAACAGCTACATTTCCAATGTTATTCCTGAAAGCACCGGCAACGTTCAGAACTTCAACTACCAATACGGCAACCAGTTCAGCAACCAGTTCAGCAATCAGTTCAGCAACCAGTATCAGTATCAGTACCAACAACCGACCTACTACCAAACGCAACCACAAACATCGACCCTCAAGCCGTTCATCAGCCTTTTCAAGACTGCGTCAAATCTGTTCACTCAACCCAAATCAAGAGGGTTCAGAATTGGTACTGTTTACTTATAAAACGGCACTTGTATTAATTTAGGCGTACTTATAGCGGTATTTTATAAATTATTGTGACAGGTGTGTTACTTGACTGATTATTCGAAACTGCCCCGAGCACATTTTCGGAGCTATTAATAGTTAATTATTGTTATTCCTTGGTTTTACAAGGAACTTGACTAAGACATATTTTATACAGAAATCTTAATGGACTACAAATGTTGTGCAGTTAAGATATTTTTTAGATGAAAAAAGTACTGTCGTGGACCTTCTGGTATTAGCAAAGAGCAGGCGCGAGTTGTTATATAGAATAAATGAATTTTATATTAATTTTTGTTGTTATTTGATAAAAGCTGAACCCATTTATATGCGTATTACATATAAGATGCACCATCACAGTTATCTAGATTTTGTTCTGACTGACAAACTATCAACAATTGGTCAGAATCGGTTAACATTTAAGGGGTGGAAATCGTTTTCGCCTTTTGTATGAAAAGCCGTAGGTCCTCCTCTCAAGTCGATGAAGCTTAGAGAATATGTGTACAAAAGTTTCATGATGATCGGTTAAGTAGTTTTTACGTGAAAGCGTAAGAAACAAATAAACTTAAATTCACATTTATAATATTAGTAGGTAATTATTAAACTTAGTAGGAAGTATTAAATATAGGTTGTAAAAATAATTTCACAATGATTTGACTAGATACGGAAAAGAACAAAGAAGCAAAATTACAATATGAAGTAGGAGGCACTTATTAAGAAAATATAAACTATGAAATTCTTAAAATATTTATGGTGTCTTTAACAAAGTTCTATACAGTTTAAGAGAACTGTGAACCAAAGGCAAAAATCACCCTTTTCATACAAAAGGCGATAACGATTTTCACCCCTTAAATGTTAACCGATTTTGACCATTTTGATAAATTGTCATTCAGAACAAAATCTAGATCTATACGTTTTTGAATTTTGATTAAAGATCAAGAAAGTCATGTCAAAGTATGAGAATACGGAAACCAAAATAAAACCGAATTTAAGATTTTAGTAAAAAAAATCAAAACGTATAGAACTAGATTTTGTTCTGACTGACAACCTATCAAAAATTGGAGAACATCGGTTAACATTTAAGGGGTGGAAATCGTTATCGCCTTTTGTATGAAAAGCCGTAGGTGCACGCTCCTCTTAAGTAAGGAAGTCACAGAAACAAAGACACGGAACATCCACATTCTTTGCATGAACAGGTTACTGTTTCAAATAACTCACAATTATACACAGAAAACAATTATCATTTTATGTATAAAACATAATTAAAAGCGCAATAAAAGTATCTTTATTGCTATCGTTTATCGTTTTGATTGTACAAATCTACTGTTTTCAATAAAATAATATCCTTATATTAATGCAACTATCCAGTCATTCCTCGAAAAACTGGTTGCTACGATTGGCACAAAATATAAAACGAAAGAATTTATTGATTGTGTCCAATTCGAAACGATGTCGCCTAAATGTAAAAGTCCCTAAACTTAAAGAAATAAGCCTATAAGAAACGTCAAATTTGATTTAGTATGGCACCAAGCTGTCAAAATCGAGTTTGACGTTTCTTAATTCAAGTTTAGCGGCTTTTAAACTTAACGAAAACACTTTCGAATTGGCCTCAATTTTCATCTCTATTTCACTGATTTAAAGACCCTACATTTATTTTTAAGCTAAAATGATGATGTGATTTAGTAAGTGACACTTTTTTTTTTCAAATCATTTACATTATTATAGGTACTCAGTACTTTTACAATAATCACTTTCAAAGCAACTAAATGAATTTAGAACGTCTTCTATTGGTAAACATACTGAACATCCATTGAATCAGAAAGGTAAACTTTAGTGCGTCAGAAATGTAAAGCCTACTTTTGTGTGATTAATAAATTCACACAAAATGGCATTGATCGCCTCTCACGGTTGAGGACAGTACGTTACGTAATGCTGACGAGATGACCACACAAATCGTAAGATGCAAATAAACCTGTTCATGCAAATATTACAAAGATGCCAAAGTCACTTTGTGAAGATTTGTCAGTGAGCAACAGTGAAGATGTTTCGGCTGCGGATGTTTACTTTGCATTGTCAGAATTCTAACCTAAGCTAACTTCCATAGAAAGCATAATGCTTTAGCAAGTATAGCTGTTGGCAAAACATTACAACGCCAACGATAAAGGATATGTATTCGGCCAACTGGAAGCCAATGATTGCAGCGCTCGAAAGCGAAACAAAACTATGTAAAGACGCCTTTTTTGTAATGATACTTGAGCGATAAAAAAAATCGGGGGAGGTTGCGTTCCTATTAGGTAGGTACTCGTACTTAAAACATAAACCGTTAGATTTACTGTCATTAGGTACAAATGGAAAATCGTCCACTTGAACATCCACGTCCATTATTCGTTAAATAATTAATTTATAACAAAAATAAATTTGGTTAAAAATACTTTTCAGCATAATTACATTTTCACTAAATTCACTTTGGATACTATTTATTGATTACTTTTGAACCAACTTCAGAATGGTTATTTTACGTGGACGATTTTCCATTTGTACCTAATGACAGTAAAGCAACCGTTGGTATAACGACCATAGCATATTCTTTAAACAGATAAGGTTAAGCACCTTATAAAGATCTTGAACTTGAAGAAACACTGGAGAGAGTTAACTATGTATCGCGAATTTTAGCCCTGCGATCCTAACATTATGGCAGACGGGCGCACGTGTCCACAACGTGTACGCAACAGTTTATCACATACACTCTAATAACGAAAGAACATGCTAAGTGTAATAAAATTGACATTGTACGTATGATACTGTTACTAAGTATCGAACATAAAAATTATAAAATGTACTTACTACAAGGTTTATTTGACTGTAACATTATCGACGTCGCACATCGCGACTTGTTTAATGATAGAGGTTTGTAACCCTCTCTTTGCCTCATCACGCTTTATTTCTTTGAAAAATTTTTGATTCGTTAATACCTGTTTTGTAATTTTTATACATATCTATTTAGTGTTTACTGTAAGTGTTCCAGTACGATATATTTATCTATTTATCTTCAGTGATTGTGATTTGCTCATCATCCCTAATTAAACTATGCTATAAATCGGCAAACTTCATGTTTCTGTTTGGCCTAGTGATTGTCTAGAGAGAATGCCTTATGGCATTAAGGCCGCCACTTGTACACTTGTACTCTAGTGTGCATTAAAGTTTAAATAAATAATTAAACTTACACTGACAAAAATTTGCTTCTATAAGACAGTAGCAAACTTTAAAAATAGACAAAGTTTTTAACCTATTCGTCCAGCTGCTGGGTAAAGATTGCACATAAATGACACATAACAATTATGCATTAGGGCATAAAGAATGTACATAGGCTCGCTAAGCTATAGTTATCATTTATCATGCTTATAAATATGACTAGATACAGTAAATAAACTTTACATTGAACTTACTACACTTTACATCTTGTGTAAAAAATAATGTTCGCAGAAAATCTCCAATAGAACCAGCGGACACAAAGATAAGTTAAACTCGTTTATCTCTATGAATATCCCTTTCATCGGCACTAGTGTGAAAGAGACGCAGCTAGATATAAGACGGTTTAACATATCCTTGTGTCTTGCATGTTAGGACTGCTGAATAAGGTCCGACCGAGACTGCTTTTTTAATCTCGGCCGAGACCGAGACCGAGACCGAGAATAAAATTAATTCTCGGCCGAGACCGAGACCGAGACCGAGACCCGGAAAAATTGTATTTTTTTCTACGTTAGTCTTTTTTATGGTTCCGTACCTCAAAAGGAAAAAACGGAGCCCTTGTAGGATTACTAGTGTGTCTGTCTGTCTGTCTATCCGTCTGTCACAGCCAATTTGCTCCGAAATAGTAAGTCGGTGACCGCAACACAGAAATGAATTTTAAACATGTGGACCACATTTGGCCGGTAAATTAGAAATTAAAAAAAAAAGTTATGCAAACTATATCGTATGACAAATGAAATGAAAGGGCTTATTGTGAGTATTTTAAACACATAATTATATTTTTTTGGAATTTCAAAATGAATAGTTTGGAAGTTATTTATAATAATCGAAATAGGCACAAATTGACAACCCCCTCCCATATTTCCAAAAGTACTGGGCATAAAATTTAAAAAAAAAAAGTTAACTGTAGAAGTCTGTGTTATTTAAAGGATAGGTTCTAGATAAACATATACGGAACGGAACCCTCTTCACGCGAGTTTCACACGCACTTGTCCGGTTTTTTAACTAAAAAAAAATACATCCCTTATGATAAAAAAAAGGTTTTATTATGGTTTAAACGTTCTGCCGTGTACTACAAACAAACTTCTTAGTCAAACATTCCGAATTCGAATTCCAATTCGTTTTCGAAAAGAAATGAACGAGTTGTCACTAGATCGGGTGTCGGTAAAGTCGCACGACAAGAGCCCGGGCGGGGCGATAGGTCAAAATCGCAATAAAAGCCTTCGCCACCGCGGTTAACCGCGCGCTAAAATTTAAATTGATTGCCGCGGAGTCTCGGTCGCGGCCGAGAATCTCGGCCATTTTGGGCCGAGACCGAGACCGAGATCTCGGCCCGATTTTTGGCCGAGATTTGCCGAGACCGAGACCGAGACCGAGATCTCGGTCGGACCTTACTGCTGAATACATAAAGCCACAGATAATTTAAAAGACTAGGAAGCGTTTAAAAAGTATTCTTTGCTTTTATATTGCGTGGCCAGTCTGCAAATAATTTTCATGAATTTGGTTTAGTGCCCCTAGTTAGTATATAGGAAGGGAATTATTTCTGCGTAAAGTCAGTACCATCCATAGATAATAAGTTTATCTATATGGTCAGTGCTCAGCATATCCGCTATTATTGTCATAAATTTGCTAGATTATGGACTTCTTATATACGGCCGTTGGATCACAGTCCTCTTAATACGAATAGATAATAATAGTTCGACCACAAGATTTGTTGATACTAGTGTAAAAATAAGTTATTCAACAATTATTTCAGTCAATACTTAACTAAATAGTAACGTTCATGACGAATGAATTACAACTAAACTAAAAAAGCCAATTTAGGCAGATTTAGAGGGGGGCACAGGGCCGTATCCCTCCCCCCTCCCCTCCCAGACGGTTTTGGAGTTTCCACCAAACAATTTTATTTTTAACATTAAATTTATTGTTAATTATTTTTGCCCGGCTCCTCCCAGAAAAAAATCCTCGATCCGCCCTTGAATTTACGTATCTAAGTAACTTAGTTCTACGTGTTCAACTATATAACAATGTTTCCCAGGAAGTACAAACAATGCAGTTAACACTTGCTATTGAGTAGAATAATTATCTATAATCATTTCATTTTATGAATGAGGTGTTCTAAGACTGAGTTGTGTTTCTTTTAAAAAGGTTGTCAAATCAATATCGAAAACGTTCATTTATTTGCGGTTATCCATTTTATTTATGCTATTCAGCCATCAACCATTTCATTATATTTATGACAGTGTGCGATATTTCATTATTTAATTATAAATAAGTTTTTTTAATAAATTGAATTTTTATAACAAGCTGTTTTTGCCCATTGCACTATAATATTGCAATAAAATGTTTATATACAAAATTTCGTGTCTGTGCTGTTGGCCGATGAAGAGTTCCTTTATCTGGAGCTATCCCGGAACAGAATCAAATATGTGAAAATTCAGCTTCGTAGGATAAGAGGAAGTGGTTCTAATTCTATCTAGTTCTATCAGCTTACAAGATTTGACCCGAACATACATAGTTACCATACATACATACAAACATTGCAAGGTAATAATAAGCTTGAAAAAAGGAAAACTTGAGCCTTAAAAAGTATTTAAGTCAGTGTTTAGTAGAACAACGAAGGTGATGCCATCTTTCTTGCGACCATTGAACCACTAACAAATTTAGTTTATTCGTTCGAGCAAGATAACCGGGTAGACCGGATAACTCGTTGGCGCGTTTAGTCTTACGTAAGTTTCAACAGCGCTTCAAAGATGGCACTGTCTTAGAAAGTCAGCGTGACCTTTTGAACTAAAATTATTCTGTTTATTATTTTACTTAAAATTGGACGTAATTAAAATGACTGAAAAAGGGGTTAAGTCGAAAAAGTGTGACACTAAGTTATATAGCTTGTTCTGATTTCAACAAGCTATATAATTAAATGTCACAGTTTTTCGACTTAACCTCTTTTTCACTAGGACCCCAGTTAGGGAAAAGGATCCAATCCACAATAAAACCTATTAGGATTTTAGACATTATATCAATGACATAGAACTTAATTATTAATGGCAATTATGTTGGTTTGGATTCTTCTTGCTAAACTACGTCCAATTATTATTGCTTACTACTAATAATTATAACCCTCAATAATTATTACCATGTTCCTCAATACCAATTTGTATGCATATTTAAATAACTTTGTGTTTTTATACGATGTTGAAAATTCAAAAAGCTTGATGCCGGGTACTTAATTTTAAAAAAACGAGGTCTTTGTGTAACTCATTTGCCACCCATGAAATAACATTTATGTACAATACATTATATAACTACGAAAGATTAATGCCCTTCATAAAGATATCATCAGGTAATTGAATAAGACAACGGATGTTATTAAGGATGTCCTGCCCTCTCCCATCACGAGCAATCAATATGGCCGCAACGGGAATAATGATAACAATATTTCATTCATTACCCTATTTATAATTATACCCTATGTTATTTATAACCGACTTCAAATAAAAGAAAAACCAGTCAAGTGCGAGTCGGACTCGCACACCAAGATTGAACCCTTGCAATCTGATGGCAAAATTTTGCTAAGGTCGATGAGCAGTTGACAATGATATCGTCATCTGGTACTTGTAGATATAATAATTATTCAATCAAAGTAGTATAAAAAATCGAAACTATATTATATCTACACAGGATGTTTAAAATAATCTGAAATTTGTACGGCTAAGCTTACTTGGAATTATGCAAATCAATATAAGCAAAAACCTAAAATGACAGTCTTACTAAGAATATGATTTTAAACCGCTGCCTACTTATTCAGGGGGCCAATAATGTAGACGAACGATTAAATTAAAATAAATTAAAATTGCTGGCAGATCTTCATTTCCTTCAACGATATAACATTTAAGCATTCTCCTTTCATTAATGTTCTTCGTAAGGAAATTAACTTTCAATTCCTTCTGTCTTAGGTAATATTCCTTTTGTGTCCAATTCCGGGAAGGGTTAATTTTTCTGAGGTAAAGAACATCAAAGTTGATGAGAATAACTAATTTAAGGACGCTGAAATTTTGAAACGTTATAACGCAAACGACGCCTATGCCAGCTTTGAAGTTGTATTGGGAAACGGGGAAAAGCAGATATCTATTCCTGTTTTAAATTTGAATCAACTATGCGAGTAAGTTGCAAACCACCAGTGCAAAGTACTTAGATTGAAAATGAAAATGAAAATGAAAATATTTATTTGGCAAGTAAGCCACATGGGCTCTTTTACATGTCTGAAGCTACCGGCGCTTCGAAAGGTGACATCTGCTGAGAAGAAACGCCTCAAGAAACTCAGCAGTAAATCAATTTTTTCCAACTTTTACATTACAGTTTTAACTAAAACTAACACATGAAAAGGGCAGTGAACAATCCTAATGGGTAAAAATTAATTATAATATATAACTCATAAGGGAGATGTATAGTCTCCGCGTCTGGATTGAAATAACTACCTATGTAGATTCATTCGGACTTATTTAATTCAGCGTGGGTTAAAACTGTTCTTAACAGTTTTATTTTCATTGCTTTGTTATATTTGATGCTGATGGATGCAGTTTTATTCCTGACTACTTATGTCATGAAAGCCACTGTTCGTCAGCTTACATAGTACCTGCTCTAAAACTTAACAAATAACTTTTACGATAGTGATATATGAAAAAGCTAATTTGGTAATATGTTAGTTCATTTATAGATTCCGTTCGAGTGTAACATGTACGCATCGGACAGTTAATCAAACACTATTGTTCATCATCATCATAACGACCGATTCTGTGCCGCTCGCATCCAGCGGGGTCCTGCAATTTTCACCAGGTCATCAGTCCACCACCAACTCGGTCGGAGGCTATACTACGGTTATCGAGTATTGCATTGAGGTCTTCCATGGTCTCAGCCATGACTACAATGTCATTAGCAAACTGCAGGTGAGTGATGTACTTAACGTTTATGTTGATGCAAGAATCTTGAAAGATCTTCCAGCGTAACACATCTTGCCATAATACTATTTTGAACACGTGTCATCATCATCGTTTCAGCCGAAAGACGTCCACTGCTGGACATAGGCCTCCCCCAATGATCTCCACAACGACCGATTCTGTGCTGCTCGCATCCAGCGGTGACCCGCAATTTTCACCAGGTCGTCAGTCCACCGTGTGGGTGGTCTGCCGACGCTGCGCCTTCCGGTACGTGGGCGCCACTCAAGAACTCTGCGACCCCATCGGCCATCTATTCTACGAGCAATGTGCCCCGCCCACTGCCACTTAAGCTTATCAATTCTTTGGGCTATGTCGGTTACTCTTGATCTTTTGCGGATCTCCTCATTTCTAATTCGATCTCGCAGCGATACTCCGAACATAGCCCTCTCCATCGCCCTTTGGGTGACCTTGAGCCTTCTTATGAGGCCCATAGTGAGCGACCACGTCTCAGTGCCGTAAGTCATCACTGGCAACACACACTGGTCAAAGACTTTCGTCTTGAGACACTGCGGTATATTGGACGAGAAGATATGGCGTAACTTCCCGAACGATGCCCAGCCGAGTCGGATTCGACGATTGACCTCTTTCTCGAAGTTGGCTCTACCTAACTGGACATACCCCCAGGTATACATAATCGTCAACAACTTCGAGCGTATATCCATGCAGTGCCAACTCCAGTAAAAATCTCGAAGTTGTTGACGAACACGTGTACATTAGTTAAAATCGACCAATCGATCATCTCAATAAAAGAATTAAGTGTCGATACAATTCTGAAAAAATGGGCCTAAAATAGGTCATCCTCAGATACGGGCATATAAACACAAAATCCAATTTCCGGAACAAAAGCACACAAAATATCTGCATAAAATACCGACGTATGCACTAAAGGTTTCGATTATCCAATAAGCCGTTTCAAAACGGAAATACGTACAATTAAATTATCGGACAGTGAACACGATAGGTGGAACTCTAGACGTGGATTAAAACCAATTTTCTTTGAGTTGTGTTTTTTTATAATTATCATAAACTTTATACTTATACAGTTTTTTTGCGAATAAAACTCGTTAAGCTTTCTTTCATGTTATACCTATCGCATGTAATCATTTAAAGACTATATGAAAATGAAAATGAAAATATTTATTTTGCAAGTATGCCACATGGGCTCTTTTACATGTCTGAAGCTGCCAGCGCTTCGAAAGGTGACATTTGCTAAGAAGGAACGCCGCAAAAAACTCAGCAATAAGTCTTTTTTTTTCAACTTTTACATTAGAGTTTTAACTAAAACTAACACATGAAAAGGGCAGCAAGAAATCCTAATGGGTAAAATTTAATTATAATAAATTTATAATAAAAATTAGATCTGTATAAGGAGATCTCGGCGCGCGTCATCGAAACTTACGGTGACCAGAAGGCTGGCAGCTATTTCGGCCAAAGGCTGTTTAGCTGTGCAAAGGGGGAACCGCTGCCAGCCTGCTGGGCACCATGAGCAGCGACGGCGATTTGGCCATCTTTTAATTGTAGTAGTTTTAGTTTTAATTTTAATTTTAGATTTATTTTTGATTTAAGGTTTATGTACTGTTATATTCGTGTTGTGTAATAAAATATTTAATTATAATAAATAACTAATAAGGGAGATGTATAGTATACTACTTAGTATGACTATGAATTGCAGCAATCCTAAAAGTCGATAGGGAAACCCGATCATTTGGTTACCCATTCGTTAGGGAAACCCTATCATTTGATTACCCAATCGTTATGATTTCCCTATCGATTGTGTTACCGACAATGTACTTATCGTAATCGAAACCAGGGGGGTTACCACGATCTCTAAATGCGATTCTTTTTAGGCCCTAAGCTGACCGGTGTCGCAACTTCCTATCTCAGCATTATATTTTACGTATTATGTAAATGCAATGTCGCGGTACGAAATACCAACGCAGTTCAGTTTAAGCCGTAAAGAGAATCGCATTAAGAGATCGCGGTAACCCCCCTTTTCGAACTAGTAAACCGCTAAGCTACCATTGCGCTTACTTACCAAGTCCAATACGGTTTCAGTAATTTTAATATTTGGGCACTTACTTACCATTAACTTGGTGTTACCCTACGTTGCTTTTGTCTAATAATTAGATAGAATTCACAGAAAAAATCGTCAAAATTCACACAGTAAATAATAACTTAGAGTATAAATAAATCAAACAGCATACCCAGTCAGTTGTCAGGTTTGGTAAGTTTAGTATGGGTACAATCCTTGCCTCCCGCCATTTCATTGCTTGCTTCATTACTTATAATTTATAGTTAATAACAATTCTAAGCACAAAATAATAAGACATACTTGCGTGCGCATGAGTAGTTCACGCGCTTGGGGTGTTTTTATGCTCCCTTGATTATCAATTCAATCAGACTTTTGCGTAATAATGATGCCAGGACATGGATAATTGCGAGCTCGCAAACTTTCACACGTGACTGAAACAAAAACAGGGGCCCGTTTCTGAAACCATACTAGTGTTTGGTCTCGTAAATAAAAAGAGCCAATAAAACAAAACTAGTATTATGAGACTAGTACTATGCTTTGCGAAACAGGCTCCAGCAAATTATAAACAACAAGGCCCCCGACAATGTTTAATTAAGTGTCCTTAGGAAACAAAATGATGGAACTTCAATTACAAATCTTAGGTATGAAATTGACGACAGATTGGTTCAGCAGCAATTTCTTTTGAGGAGTGTGAACCTACGGCTTTTCATAAAAAGGCGATAACGTTCTCCACCCCTTAAATGTTAACCGATGTTGACCAATTTTTGTTAGATGGTCAGTCAGAACAAAATCTACCCTACGCTACGCTAGTCTATACGTTTTGGTTTTTTCACTGTAATCAATAGGGGAAAGTGGGGGAAATACGAACACCTAAGGGAAAACTTAAATAAAACAGTGGAATTTGATCACAGAGTTTCTTTATTGTTTAATTATTAAAGTTTACTTATCTGTCTAACGAATTCACTAATCAACAGTTATATCTTTTTAATAAATGGTAACAATATGAAAAAAAATCAAAACCCTTAGTGTTCGGCTTTACCCGACATTAGTCGGTTAAACACGAACACCAAGTTTAGCTGATTAATATGTGAGTATTCCACTATGTAAAAGTTAAATTACTATTGTAGATAGAAATAAATCAACACCAACTTGAATTTACTAAAAACCTTACATCAAAAACATGCAAAATATTGAAAAATGCATACCTTGACAAGTACGTGCGTCCGCGTCTCCCGTGTTGTTGACTGGCACTAGTGGTGGAGTGATCTCCGAAATGGCGGCAAGTAAAATATGGCTATCTCTTTCTAACACATTAGAACCATTGGATTCGGGATTACCCCGCGTTCGCGTTTCCCCCACTTTCCCCTAAATTCGGTTTTATTGTTGTTTTTTGTATTCTCATACAAAACTAATCTCGGCGAATATTTGAATTTGGTGATCTGTAATCGATATTCAAAAAACGAATAAGTAAGCCTAGATTTTGTTCTGACTGAAATAAAATCAAAATTTGATTTGACTACTCGAGTCATAACCAATCAATACGCAGTATTTGAAACGGTCCGGACACATAGAAATTCAATCAAGTATATTTCCGGGGGAACAACGGTAACTACATTTTTTTTGTTATCAAAAAATCGAGGAGAGTACAATGTTATAGAAAATACATTTTCTGATTATAAAAGTACTATGGGACGGAAACATTTTTCGCTTTTTCTTGTAATTTAATCAACTTCCGGTACAAATAACAAGGGCACAGCACATAACACATGTAATCTTAAATGTCATTTATCTCCTTTAAAAGAACGGTAAAGTGGTTTTATTTTTTATTACACTTATGCGAAACGACTAATACTACCATACTATTCAATTTCAGCGAAAAATATACAAATCGATATATTGGGTATACATCCGTAATTAAAAATTGGTCAAAATCGATTAACATTTAAGGGATGATTTCGTTATCGCCTTTCGTATGAAAAGGGTGATTTTTGCCGTTAGTTCACAGTCCTCTTATTTAAAACTAAACATAATTGGGTAAGCGGCAACGATACGAAACATGTCAGTGAACCATTAACTATTGCTATCGCACTAACTTTGTCATTTGACTGACTCGGTGGCACGGTGATTGCAACTGCCTTCTATGCCGGAGGTCGCGGGTCAGAGTCCTGCTGGGGAAAATATTGTGCGATGACCACGAATGCTTGTATAAGATATATGGATGTTTTTAGGGTTCCGTACCCACAGGGTAAAAACGGCATCCTATTACTAAGGCTCCGCTGTCCGTCTGTCCGTCCGTCCGTCTGTCACCAAGCTGTATCTCATGAACCGTGATAGTTAGACAGTTGAAATTTTCACAAATGATGTATTTCTATATTGCCGCTATAACAAAATATACACAAACAAAAAATACTAAAAAACAGAATAAAATAAATATTGAAGGGGGCTCCCATACAACAAACGTGATCTTTTTGCTCGTTTTTGCTTGATATTGATAACGGCAACAGGTAGACACTTCGAATATTCACAGAATATTTAGATATATATTCATTTTAAAAATAAACAATTAGATTAAAATAAAATAATTTTTTAAGAGGGGCTCCCGTACAACAAACTTGATATATTTTTTTTGCTTGATTATACATAATGGTAGGGATCCCTTCGTGCGCGAGTCCGACTCGCACTTGGCAGGTTTTGTTTAGTTACAACTATATGTGTGAATGTGTATGTGCTATAGTGAGGCACCGAATCCAGGACACGACTCCAGGTTGGACGACGGTAAGGATCCACGCCTTTTCGTCCCCTAAATAGTTTTAATCACCTATAACTTTTAAGTTATTTTAATATGTATATTAGTCTGTAAGGTATATATGTATGGGCCACTGATGCATGCAATAAAATGGTTTATTATTATTATTATTATAGGCCTTCTTGTAGTCAATCCAGGCAGCCGAGAGAGACCCTCTGTTCCGTCGAACTAGTTGGCAAATTATTATTATTATTATTCTCTTACTCAATACATATAAAACAGTACCGTGACTCACTTATAAGTATTCATTTTTTGTACTCAGGGCATCCTAATTTGGTACTAGATCAATATGTGTTTGTGTCCAAAATATTAATTAAGTATTATAAATCATTTCTTTATTACAGTCACATGGATCGTTCGCACCGATTTCCATAAAACCTCTGACCATAACCACCTAGACAAAACTAACTATGCAACTAAAAAAAAGCGTCAAAATTCGTTCATGCGTTCTAGAATTACGATAAGTGTTCAAACTTATATCACCCCTTTTCTATTGGGGGTTGAACATATTACTGGAATCCTATATATATATATACTGAAATAGAACTATCCCGTATTGATGAAGAGTAGGCATTTGAAAGAATGATATAATCGCAACACAGACTAAAATTAATTAATCCCCTTTCGCATTATATTCAAGCAAAACTGCTGGTACAAAAAGATGCTATTATATAACAAACGATAATAAACTAGAATATTAAAAGAGAACTTAAAAAAATATTTTTAATGATATCGGACGGCTGAAAGTGCGTAAAATACCCATTGTACGAGTATGAATGAAATCCCTAAATCCTCTTGGAAAGAGCTGATAATGTTCTTAAAGCTCAACAGATTTTCATCAAACATAGCTAAGAACTACCACTGTGAAACCTGCTTTCAAAAAAGAAAACGCATTACATTTGAGAGCTACAGTGCCACAGACAGACACACACTCACATAAACAGCTAGGTAAATATAGGCTTCAAAGTTATGACATCCCTCTTTTTGCGTCAGGGGTTGAAAGTGGTTTCTTGCCACACTGTGAAGAATTATGTATTGACCTATTTCGTTCCTCTATTTTGGCTCCGGCAAAACCGGTTAAATTTATAGATTTTAGATATTACAATTGAAACTTGGAAAGCGTCTTTGTGCGTCTTTATACACCGAGACCTATAATCGAGATATGTCAATAATATTCCATACTTATAAACAATTAAACGAGAAAAGCTGATGAAATTATGTATGTGAACTTAACCCGCCACTTACACAGGCGACGCACGTATTGCCAAGCTGGGAACATAAATAACGGGCGCAACAATTTACCTACTACCTACCGCACAGATATTTTCCTACAGAACGTAAGTATCATACAAATAAAAAACTCTACAGCGTGGTTTAGAGAGTTTAAATTAATTTCAATGGGGAAGATATATGATAATCTATAATTTATAAAATAAAAAAACGACTTCAAATAGCCTTTGAAAAGTACCTAAGTTTTTTTGTTCACATTATATTTATTATCCTGTGATTTAACGACACACATTTACTACATCAGTAACAATAGCATAATGCCAATTGCTCATCACCATTTACAAACTGTTGCTATCCACGGTGCAAAGATGTCAATCGTTGAGGAGTTCTCCTAGTTCAATTTTACTACATCAATTTTCATGGACATATTGGACATAAGTTGCTTCAGAACTTTATACAGCAATTTAATCGCCAACCGTGAAATACTCAACATTTAGGAGTTCCGGTGATCATCTATGATCTTCATCAACAGTTCCACTTCACCAAATAATGCTTTTAGAACGTAACTGCTTGAGTTATTACAGAAAATACTAAAATTGTTCTATGCTTGCCTATAATATTCGAAGAGTTCCATCGATTCCTCATAGATCCTCTAATCACGACTTTTTGATGACAACGGGACCAAACTGGAGGTATACCCTACCGATTAAAAAAAGAATTTTCAAAATCGGTTTATAAATGACGGAGTTCTGAAGTAACAAACATAAAAAAAAATACAACCGAATTGAGAACCTCCTCCTTTTTTTTTGAAGTCGGTTAAAAATCAAAATAGGGTTTTAATGATATATGTATTACGAAAGTAAACGTAAACAAAAGCATATTACAGAAAAAAGCAAATCATTTTGACTATTTATATTTATTTTATTAAGGGTCAAACTTTGTGAAAAATATATATCGGTTTTTAGTTCTGATTTTAGTTTTTTGGACATCGTCATAAAATTTATGTCATGTTTTCAGAAATAATTGCAGATTTCGTTTAAACGCCATACATTTTGTACAGTCTAGCGAATCCTGTGACGTCATAGCTGTCGTCCATTTTGTGTGGAGTGTTTTCGCGAGTGGTATGAACAGTAACTTTTCAAAGCTTCATAACTTATAAAATAAACAACATAATAATGTTTCGCGTACACAGATCGGTTTCTATTACGCAGCACTTTTCCATACAACAACAAAAAAGAAAAAAAAAAACCATCTTCCCTATTCCGATTTTTCTACGAAGGTCATACATACGTATACTCTCGGAGGACATCGTATATCGTTGATCGTTTCAAAGACGATTAATCACTTTAAGATATCGTCATCATCATTTCAGCCGGAAGACGTCCACTGCTGGAAATAAGCCTTCCCCAATGATCGCCATAACGACCCGTCCTTTGCTGCTCGCATCCAGCTGAGTCCCGCACCGCAATCTTCACTAGTGGTTCGATTCTCTAACAAGCGCAGCGGCTGATCAGCCATGAGGAACACATTCAAATTTAAACCAAATAACTTTGTCCTTACAATCTTAATTAGTAGAGTCAGTTATCCGCTCGACAGCCGCTGCGCACGTTAGAGAATCATACCACAGGTCATCAGTCCACCGCGTGGGAGGTTCGCCCATGCTGCGCCTTCCAATACGCCGTCGCCACTCAAGAACTCTTCGGCTCCATCATAAAGGCCACATTTATAATAATAATATTTTTATTGCAAATACCCTTTTTGCGCAGTACTCATTCCACTGCCTCATACGGTTAAGGTTAAGCCGAGTTGAGGATAGCCATTGAAGTCTTTGTTTATTTCGATTGACGTTGGTCATAAGTAGAAGGCTTTTGTGACTTGAAAATTACAATTTACCATTATCACTTCAGTCTGAGGCATAAATATTTTCGCATGGTATTGTAATCCGTCACTACACTAACGACGAACGAGAAGTTGATAATAATAATAGTAAGATTTCGACTGTAGGAGCCTCTGTGTCCTCGTTAATCTATGTCGGGGTAAGGTATTCTTACAGCTGTTTAGTTTGTTCAATATACCAGAGCGCGATACGTGCCGCGAATCAGTTGCCAGCGGAACCCAGCTTGCTTTATGATGCGGTTGACTTCACCGTATCGTTTCTAAGTCGCTACAAATGTTATATCCCAATTTTATGTCTTCATTGTATCGTTAGCTTTCATATGTGGTTTAAACGTTTTGTTTTGTAGCGAAGGTCAAAGATTGTATTCCTTCAGTTCTGTCTTTAATGTTAAATTCGAGAGCATTCTACAGTCATCACTATTTAATATTTATTGCTTACCTAGGTACTTTCTTACTAACTATCGACCAAAGGTCTCAAAAAAAGATATGTCTGCAGTACAATTTCGTCAAACGCCAGCGCGTCAACGAAAGTTGTCAAACGCCAGCCCCATGGCTTAATCACACCCTATTGCTGCTACCTCAGTCCTTACAACATACATAAAAAAGTCTAATATTGCTTGATTCACACGCTATCATATCATTGTGCGCGGTGGGGTCGGTGGTGCTGCGGTCTCACACCGCATGCATGATGCGGTAGGGCATTTTTTCAATTATAACAGTGTCACTGAAATGGGTATCATAGATGGTCGTTGCCATGCTTTTGAACGTGCGATGGTGTCAGATTCGGGTTCTGACACCTCAAAAGTAAGCATCGCGAAAATTGCTTTGAGCAGTTCCTTACTATATATTTGAATTTTATCGACATACGAAAATTCTAATGGATGAAAATCGATCAAAACTAGAAATGGTGTTAAAAATAACTTTACTCTTAAAGAAAACTATAAGACATATCCATTTACGTGTTTGATTAATTTGATCTGCATTCCTTCACGAATACTTGCAGTCTTTTTAGTTTTTGTTCGTATTTTCCTACAATCTGGTTTCCTTCAGACGTTCTTCACAGCAATATCTGGTTTAAATGTTACATTTTCCAAATATATCTGAAATACGAAGAAAGACTATACTTTACTATTTTACAGATGCAGCATAGAATAGTAAAATATTTATTTTTCGAATATGTTACAATTGTTGATGAAAAATTGTATGAACAGCACATTCTGTCGATTTTGGCGTAGATATACAAACTAGTTAAAGTATATTATATGCTATTTTTAGCTTATAACATTACAAAACTAGGAATGGTTTAATCTATGGTTCATTAATTAGTTAATAATAATAAATTGAAGCAATTTTTATCATTATCTTACATTTATAATCTTAAAATTCTGATACGGAATAAAGGCAAATATCAAGAAACCATTCGAGTATTTTTATAGCAAACTATTTATTTGGTAATTTTAATGTCATTATGAGATGACAAAATTAACAATAACACATTATTGTTAATTTCAATTGCTAAGCATTATATTATGTTGTTGCTTAACAATTTAGTTATTATGATGATCATTAACCCAGTTTCAATAATTTTAAGAATACAAAGTCTAGTGGTTAATAAATAGAGGTTTTAAATAGATGTTAATATTGATATGATATTTCATCTTAAAAATAAATTAATTCAATTAATCGATTGTCAAGGTGAATAAACATTGTAACTTCATCAATCGTATGGTAATAGTAGTTTATGCAACGGTTGCATAATGATAGGCCTTAAAACACTAGTGCGGTTTTCATGAAACGAGCTTTAGCGAGTTTCATAATAAGATCGCACGTGTGTTTTAAGGCCAAATTAGGTATGCAGAGTTGCATACATAACTTTATCTACACACATATTATAAATACTTACTCCATGATGTGTTCAGAAACAATATTTTCTGGCAACAAGTTATTTGTTGCAATCGTGGCTGCATATTTCCGATAACCGGCGCATTTTCACATCACACAGTCACTCCGAGAAGACTACTGTTCATATTTTCAACTAAAATGTAAATTACAAACAACTTTTTACAATTCTACTTTCATTCAGCAAAAAACCAGCATGAAAGCAGTAATGGCGGCAATTCGATCCTCCGTCAAGACCATTTTTTTTTAAATCATAGACCAACGAATGAAGTCTCTATTCTCATGTCACTCGAGATCAAATGTTGTGCAGTTTATATTAAAAAACATACTGAATTGATGTCTCGTATCAATAACTGTTTTAATATCTATGGATACTAGAATAGAGACCCACTTGAGCTTCGACAGCTGTTCCAAATTTAATCTCATTTCTATACTAAAATCGATACGGGAATAACATTGCAGCACTGGTTTTACCTAATTGGTTGTCAAAATGGTGGTCATTTCCTACGGTTTTTGATTACACTATGGAGGTTTTATGATATGGGTGTAGATAAAAATAAATTATGAAACACTTCTGCTTCTCAAATTGTCTTTAATGCCTGTAAGTAGGTGTGCAAGAGATAACGAACTTGCGTTCCCTTTGCGATCTGTTTGAGCAGCAGGCAGCCCACGCGGGCACTTACTTAGCCTGTTTTACCGTTTACCTCCACTTATAGCTCGAGAAATTGCAGCAGCAACGTCGAAAATACATCTTGTAACATTTTATTTTGAGAGTACGCATTTTATATTTACTAATTAAATAAAGTTAGTATTAACAATTGCATTTGAAATTATTTACTATTAGGAAGACAAATAACGATAACAAAAAATGTTACGACGCAATGGTACGATGCATATTTTTTTAATCTTGTGTTGGAAAGTGCTGAGTAATACCATTGCATACCACTCGCAAAACTACTCCGTACAAAATGTACAACAGCTATGACGTCACAGCTGTCGGAGACTGTACAAAATGTATGGCGTTTAAATGAAATCTGCAATTATTTCCGAAATAACTGTTTTTAGACCAACATCGTTTAAATAAAACATGACATAAAGATGAGGTGTCCAAAAAATTAAAATCAGAACTAAAAAGCAAATATATATTTTTCACTAATTTTGACCCTTAATGAAATAAAAATTAATAGTCAAAATTACCTCCTTTTTCCTGTAATATACTTTTGTTTACATTTACTTTCATAATGTATCATTTAAACCTCATTTTGATTTTAATGCAACTTCCCCATTAAAAGTGATTATCTCAGTACATACTGTACAACACTGTGTCGAACAGCGTTACTACTAAAAATCTTTCTATTCCTTTTTGTCAAATAAGATACTGATATTACATTCATATTTCCTTCCTCACTGCTTTGCCCCTTACATGCTTATTCAGGCCAAAACCCTGTACTTCAGGCGCACAGTGGTCATTTTTCATTTCTGGATGTGCTTTTGTGAGTATTTTGTATGTTTTGTGTTTCGCTGAAATATAAATTTGAAGCAAGCATCTTATAACGTTCTTTTAGAGTAAGTATTGTTCTAAAATATTAAGTTGAAAGCATTTGAGAGAGAGACTTCATCAGACCGCGTGTACCCCTTTCGCACCAGTTACCGTTCTCGCTCTCAAAGGCTTACTAACACTTACTAACATGTATTAGTTTAGAGTTAGACCGCTTTACAGTGTTACAATTTCAGCAAAAGATTTCAAACATAGTAAAAAATCGTTTAGTAATAATTGTATTTCTTCCTTTCTTTTTACCGAATTCAAAATAAAGGAGGAGGTTCTCAATTCGGTTGTATTTTTTTTTATGTTTGTTACTTCGGAACTCCGTCATTTATAAACCGATTTAAAAAAAAAATATTTTTTAATCGGTAGGGTATACCTCCAGTTTGGTCCCGTTGTCGTCAAAGTTGAGTTATGATCAGAGGATCTATGAGGAATCGATGGAACTCTTCAAATATTGTAGGCAAGCATAGAGCAATTTTAGTATTTTCTGTAATAACTTAAGCAGTTACGTTCCAAAAGCATTATTTGGTGAAGTGGAACTGTTGATGAAGACCATAGATGATCATCGGAACTCTTAAATGTTGAGTATTTCACGGTTGGCGATTAAATTGCTGTATAAAGTTCTGAAGCAACTTATGTCCATGAAAATTCATGTAGTAAAATTGAAGAACCAGGAGAACTCCTCAACGATTGACATCTTTGCACCGTGGATAGAAACAGTTTGTAAATGGTGATGAGCAATTGGCATTATGCTATTGTTACTTATGTAGTAAATGTGTGTCGTTAAATCACAGGATAATAAATAAAATGTGAATAAAAAACTTAGGTACTTTTCAAAGGCTATTTGAAGTCGGTTTTTTTTTTGTTTTATAAATTATAGATTATACTTATGACTAAACAATCGGTGCTTTTCTATAAAAATCTTATAAAAAATCTAATATTTTCTATGGATTTCGAAAAGTATATTCGACAACAACTTTAAATAGTTGGCTTTACTTGAAGTTACTTTATATAGCAAATAAAGCTTTTGGGTTACATACGAATATGATTGTTGACTATTCATATAAATATCCAAAACACGATTTAAAAAGCTCCCCCTTTTAAACAAATAAAGGATTACTAAAAGGAATGCAATAATGTATGTAATAGTTAAAATCAAAACTTTATACATACCTTTCTACTTACCATATATGTTTTATAAATATTTTTTGTAATTTATTTACGAGTATGTACAATAAAGAGTTTGGATATAATAATGTACATAGGTGCTTAAATAACTTAAACAAGAATTTTGTTATACCTATCCAGTCACTTGTTTGCTTAATTACGCCTCTACTTGTAGGTATACAGCAATGCAAGTAATATTTATATGATAATATACTGTATGCCTTAATCACTCTCCGTTGTTACGGTTCCGTACCTCAAAAGGAAAAAACAGAACCCTTATAAGAGCACTCGTGTATCTGTTTGTCTGTCTGTCCGTCTGTCACAGCCAATTTGCTCCGAAACTACTGGATCGATTCAGTTGAAATTTAGTACATATAAAATAAATAAATGAATCAATCAGGGGATAATCTTTACACAAATCGATCTAGTCCCAAAATAAGCTCTAAAGGCTTGTGTTATGGGTACTAGACGACGATATACATACTTATATAGAGAAATAAAAACTTAAATACAAAGGAAACATCCAAGACTCAGGGACAAAGATTCGTGCTCATCACACAAATATTTGCCCTTACCGGCGGTCGAACCCGGGACGCTAGCTTCGGAGGAAGGGTCACTACCAACTAGGGTATCCGCGTCATCAAAATAATAATATATATATGTACTGTATGCCTTAATCACTCCCCGTTGTTTTGGCATTAACATCAACGCGCTTTCAATGTATCATTCATCATTAAAATCATTATTTTACTATAATACTTTCTTAAAGTAAATAACAATAACAATATCACTAAAATAACTTAACTTAAACCCAAGCAAAGCAAATCAGACTCAAAAATGTAATAAGGCAATTTTCTTGAAAATCCCTGAACGTAATAATGTGCCGAAAACGTTTTCTTAAATTTACACATATTGTGCTCGCGGTGGAATCGACGGAGTCGCGTGCGATCGGAATACGCAATAGGGGGCGAAACACCAAAGAATTACAGGCCACGATGCCGGATAAATAAAAGATTATTGTCATGTTTTTATACCGTTCAGACACCTGAATAAAGTGTAAAGTAATGGATTATTCCAGGTTTAAATTCGAATAGCAAGTGTAAATACCCTTCACAGTAGACAGCTTTCAAATAGCTAAATAACTTTGTTCATAGAACGTTTGGAGTGCAGAACATGGGGTAAATTTATTATTTCAGCGGCGGCCGCGGACAAAGGATTTAGGTTTGCTGAATTATGCAAATAAATTCACCATTCTGTAACATTTGTTGGAAATGTCTTTATTTCGGTAGATTTCTTAAAAGGCCCTCAGGACTAATCCCGCATTTGGCTTTTGAATCTTCTCAAGTTGAACGAATGGTCGGTCATGCACCTGCCGGTTTGTATTAAAATAATATAAAAATCGTTTAAATAATCGCTATTTATTTTGTGAAATAAAAGGCGTATTTATAAAATCGCATTCGCGATTCAATCTCAACTCATTTTATATTAATATCGGTAAGTACTTACTAAAATAAAAATTACTTAGGAATTCGACAATTTCAGTGGCTGAATAAAAAAAAACTTCTTTAATACCCAGTCAGCTTGGGTCCTATCTATTACTTTATTGACTTATACCTAGCGATTAACAATAAGTGTATCAAGTGAACTCTTGATTAAATTTTGAACAAAGGATGGGAAATGCTTGATATGTTGTTCTTTACAGTTACGAGTATTACGCTATATTTTTTGCAATTAGTACAGCTGGCTTTTTTATGAATCTATATACACTAGACACACACACACACACACAACACACTTTGCTAGTGGCTCCGTGAACTGTAGACCTCGCGACGAACTTAACTTTGCTGTTGGAAAACTGTTATCCCCATACATCGACATAGGTCGCGGTCAATTTACCAACACCGCAAATAACTTTGTAATCGCGAAACACCCCATATCACCGCCATTTTGAAAAATTTCGAAAAACTGAATCGACAAAAAAATTTACAAATAAAAAAACCGATTTCAAAAGCCCTTTGAAAAGTAAGAAATAATAATTGGCTTTCGTAAGTCAATTACCTAGAACCGTCAGATATATTTATTTTATTATATTGTAATCGAACTCAGTGTCAAGCATATGAACACAGTATGAGACATGAATCTATCTATCTATCTATCTATACTTATAATAAAAGGCTAACAAAGTCGATTTTGTATATGAAAGATATTTAACAAATAATTATAGATTTGGCAATTAGGCATTAAGGAGATGCCGAATCACCTTTTAAATTTTTTCTTGTCTGTCTGTCTGTCTGTGAAAATTGGTATAGTGATAGCTGGTTACAAATGAAGTATTATAATTTAAGGATTTTGAAAAATCAGCCCTTAAAGGTATAAAATAGGGGATGAAAATTTGTATGGGAGTACCATAATTTTTGAAGATAGAAACATGAGAATCGGTATAATGACTGCTGGTTACGAATAAAGAAATGTAATTTAACGATTTTGGAATAACAACCCTTAAAGTTATAAAATAGGGGTTGACAATATGTATGGGAGCACTGTAATTTTTGAAGATAGAATCTTGAAAAATTATTTTTAAGCTGTTTGTTTCAAATTATTTGAGTGTTTTTGGACAATAGAACTTTACAAATGTAATCTAATGGTTGGAATTTGGTACGGGAACACATAATAAACCTGTAGAAAAGTCGTGTCGGCCTATCGCAGTCAGTTAAAGGGGCTAGTGTTTCGGCAATTTATTGCTGCAATTCGGGCTATCCTCAATACTTTACATTCAAACTTTTTGTCCCCATTAGTGATGTAATATGTAATATTTTTGGGCATAGCCCGAATTGCTATTAAACCATAGAGAATAGACTTCTTAAACCGACTAACAACGTATGCCTTTATGAGATCCTTTTTGACCCTTTAACCATTTTGACTCTGTGTAGTTCATAATGCAGAAGTAGAAATAATATAACTTCATTACTGATGACACTGATATAATATTTAAAAAAATATATTCAAATGGTAATATTAACTTGTGATTGCATAAACCTGATGTATAATTGAGTTCCGAATTCACGAAGAAAATCACTTTAACCATAAAGAAACTTCATGTAACACGCTATTTCTCTGTGTTCTGTCTGAGCGCCAAATTAGATTCCTGTAATCATGTTATTTTACTACCTGCACAACTTTCACGAAACATAATTTCAGTCGTAGGTAAATATTTTATTTAAACTAAGTTCTCACATAATATTTTCTCTGTGTCTAGAATATGACAATAAAACGATTGCCTATCGCTTCAAATTGGCCGTGGGGTCCGCCGGACTAGGTCGTCGCGCCTTACTTTATTATATTCAAGAAGAATGGTAGTACCGCAATATTTCTCGAATGAATATCGAGGGAATCCCTCAAGGAACACTTTTGGAATCCCAGCAGCCTTATTGCGCGGGAAACGACCCGAGGAGAAGGTACCATCGTTTGGTGCAACATAAAACATTTTGCTATCTCAATTGAGAATTTCTGAAGGTTCCATGAAAATAATGAACCTGAAATAGTGCTCTCATACATTATTTATATTTTAATCTATCGTTATTCCAATAAGTAAGTTTGAGATTATTACGTACATAGTTTCAAACTATTAGTTCACAAAAATAGGATGTCCTTAGAAACGAATATAGTAAAGAAAATATTATTAAAGTTAAAATATGGGCTTGAAAATATAACGATTTATGCAGCGTTGACTTTATATTTTATCATTCTTAGGAAATAAACTTACGTCGACATACATAAGTTTTGAACTGGACTGAAAATGTGTCCTCACACCGTGAACCCATGACCAAAATTAAGGATTTTAAGCAAACTGGATAATGTTTACCGTCCCACCGCTTGGAATATGCCGGCGACAATAGCCTTTCAAGAAGCAAACACAGGCTAGCATACAGTTGTCGGAGGGACGGATAGTGATGCCATTGGACGTTGTTCGATAGCTCTGCAAACTGCGGGCCTCGCTATCACTTCGGATTTTGGTCTCTAACATTTTCATCGGGACCGAGAGTAAAATGGTGAAATTTGATAGAAATTGCGTCATGCGCATTCAATGTGTTAAATTTTAATGATTTTGTTCAAATCATAGCTTCAAGATCTCTAAAATACTAACTATACTATGTATGGGTACCCTGGGTAACCAGTCACCACTACGAATATTTATATAAAAAACCGGCCAAGTGCGAGTTAAACTCGCGTGGAGAGGGTTCCGTTCCGTACATGATTATCTGAAATATACTAGGTCACTTTAAATACCATAGACTTCTTATAGGTTTTCCTGTAATCTATAGGTAAAGATCTATTTTCCGATTTTTTTTCTAATTTTTAGTCCCAGTAGTTTTGGAAATAAGGGGGGGGATGGTCAATTTCGCCTATTTTCCTAAATAACTTCTAAACTATATTACTTGAAATTCAAAAGAAAATATATTTAAGATCCTCTCAATAAGCCCTTTCATTTGATATGTCACACAATGTAGGTTGCAACACTTTTTTAAATTGTCTAATCTACCCCCCAAAAGTGGCCCCCATGTTTAAAATTTATATATTTACGTCATGCGTCCGTGTTGTGGTCACCGATTTACATATGTATGCCAAATTTCAACTCAATCGGTCCAGTAGTTTCGGAGCAAATTGGCTGTGACAGACAGACAGACAGACAGACACACGAGTGATCCTATAAGGGTTTCGTTTTTTTCCTTTTGAGGTACGGAACCCTGATAAACAAACGTATAAAAGTATTAATTAGCACAAAGTTTGTCATTGACGGGACTCGAACCGCGACCGACTGCGCCGTAGGCAAGAACCCTATCGCTGTGCGGGAACAGGGCAACTTCAGCAAAAACTCAAATATGATAATGGCTCACCAGGCGAGCTTTACTATTTCAGAAGATATAGTCGACAAAGGACCTGCTGAAATAGGCTATATAAAAAATCGTTAAAAATACTATACAATGGTAATCAATTACGAAAATCTACTTTATGATTGATTAAATTATCGTCCGTATGAGAAAAGCAAAAAGAAATATGTATATATATATCTAACAAATAATGTACAATATGCGAAGATTTTTTTTCTATTGTTTTCTACTCTATAAGTATTCTACAATCACCTTCCTTGATCAATGATAGTAAGTGGTCACTTTAATTCATGACTTTTTAATAAGTAAGCAGAAAATTCCTTATTCTAAGTAGTCTGGTAGGGTAGCCCTACCAGACGTCGACTCGTGGTTTTCCCAAAACTAAATCGATCGGAGGCTAGGGGAAAAAGCAATAAACATCAGTGTGCCGTATTTGATTGAATAATAGAAGACTGAACAAAGTAGTCTGATTATATGGACTATATCAGCAGTCGACTGAAAAAAGTAGGTGCCTTCGTGTTTACTTAAAGTTTTCGGCATTTGAATCCAAGCGGACGTGTCAGCTATAGAGTTATAATACGACTCTTATAAAGTATACTACATTATAAAAGAATATCACATCATTACTCTGTAGCTCCAAAATTTAAAAAGAACCATTTAAAATTCCCAAATCAATTAGAAAAAGGACGTCTTTAAAATCTCCAATCATCCCTCAAACTCTTGATTAAACGTAACGAAGCATAATTTTACGCTTTTTTGCATTATTATTAATTTGACGGTGGTTTGATAAAATGTGAGAATTAATTGCATTACATTTTTAAAACAACTTTTGGTCAAATTGAATTGCCTTGATTGGCATCATATAAGTACATGATTTTCAATCACTATCACTACTCACTACTTAGTATAAAACAAAGTCGCTGTCACTGTCTGTCCGTCCCTATGTATGCTTAAATCTTTAAAACTACACAACGGTTTTTGAAGCGGTTTTTTTAGTAGATAGAGTGATTCTGTTAAAGAAACTCCTTTGTCAAAAGCAAAAAGGTGTTACGGTCTCTTAGCAACTATATGTTTTTGTTGACTGTCAATGTTATGCTCATTAATTAAAACACGACTAGTAATTCTGAGTTCGTTTATCTTCCGTATCTTTAACATTTGTACGTGTTGAGTTGTCCAGATTAAGCTTCCCATCGTCTACGCGCACAACAATAGGTTATGGGCTAACAAAAATCTGAAAATGGATAACTTATCGACGAAGTTGTTAATCGGCAATCTCGAAGGGAAAACCAATTGGTCAACGTGGAAATATAAGATATGTATAGCTCTACGAAGCATTCCGCATGCTCTAGAGATCGTGGAAGGTAAAATAACACGACCCGTACTAGCCGATGGAGCAACATCAGCAACAGGAGCAGGAGACCAGCTTGCATCCTACACGAAAGCTGACTGCAGTGCTCTACTCCTATTAACAAGTAACATGACAGATTCTACGTTACAAAAAGTAATGCGGTACAATACTGCTCGAGAAGTCTGGGTGGAACTCCACAGATTGTTCGACGGGACCAGTGATGACAAAAGCTACAACTTATGCATGAGTTTCTTCGGATTCAAACGGAACCCTGAAGATGATATCGCGACGCATATGTGTAAATTAAAGAATATATGGACCGAGCTTACCCAAGATTTGCAAAAAGACAAGAAAGAGTTACCCGAACTCCTATTGATTTGCAAGATACTTGATACCTTAGGCGAGGAATATACGTCATTTAAGAGTAGCTGGCTCTTGGTACCAAAAGCAGAACGGACAATAGAGAGTTTGACCAACCATCTGTGCGCATTTGAAAGGAACTTGACACGTAATACAGTACCTGATCAAGAAGCCCTAATAACGAGATCAAGTGCTCAGATACAGAATGAGAAGAAGAACAAGGATAAAAAGCTAAAGTGTAATTACTGCTCAAAAATCGGTCATCGAGTTAAAAATTGTCAGAAATGGATTCAAGATAGCAAACCACCGAAGAATAGTAATATACTGAAGAGCGATAGTACTCCATCTACTTCTTACGCCTCAGTTGTTAATATGACACTAATGTTTGTGCAGATAGAAGTCTGTTCAGTTGAGTACGACAAGGACTATTGGTATGTGGACAACGGTGCCACCAGCCACATCACTAACAGAGGAGACTTGTTTACGTCATACCAACATTTTGATGATACACATACGGTGACGACAGCCAATGGCAACACTTTACGAGCCAAAGGAAAAGGATCGATTGTCATTGAGGCCTTTGTAAAAGGGAAAGTCTTACCTGTCACTCTAGAAGATGTATGGCACGTTCCAGGTATTCAAAAGAATCTTTTTTCGGTCCTAGCGGCTCATGATAAAAACCCTGAAAGCAAGTTCATATCGACAACTGAAGATTGTAGTATATCGATCAACGGAACTGTTAAGATCGTTGGTAGCCGACAAAAATGTGGAGGTCTCTATAAGTTGGATGTCAAGAATGTTGTACCAAAGAAAGCGGTGACCTACTTGACAACAGAGACTCAGCTCTATCATGAGAGATATGCCCACCAGAATAAGCGGCACATTCGAACCTTTGTGAAACGGGAGTTAGGAATAGAGTTACCCAAAGATGAGACACTATGTGAGAGTTGCTTATTTGGAAAGTCACACAGACAAAAGTTTGGTACGAGAACCAGAGCGTCACAACCCGGTGAGCTCATACATAGCGATGTGTGCGGACCATTTCCCAACTCAGTCACAAACTTACGGTATTTCGTACTATTTCGAGACGACTATTCCGGCTATCGTCTAATATATTTTATGGCAGCCAAGTCTGAAGTTAAACAGAAACTTAAAGATATGATTGCAGAAGTACGAAATACAGGTCATACGATAAAAACCCTTCTGAGTGATAATGGAGGTGAATATGATAATAAAGATATCAGAAATATTCTTGCTGAGAATGGAATCAAGCAGAGACTAATTATGCCATATACGCCGGAGCAAAATGGCTGCTGTGAACGCGATAATCGCACGCTAGTCGAAGCAGCAAGAACTATAATGTACAGTGGAGAAGGTTTTCCTCAAATGCTTTGGGCAGAAATAATAAACACGGTGACATACGTTATTAATAGAACTGGTCCATCCAGAGTAGAAAATAAATCACCGTTTGAATTATGGAGTGGCAAGAAACCAAATATAACTCATCTGAAGATAATTGGAAGCACGTGCTATGCCCATATCCCCAAGCAAAAGAGACAGAAACTCTCCAAGAAAGCCTACAAAGGAAGACTCGTCGGATACGATAATGACGATGGCTATCGTATATGGGCAGCAGTAGAGAACGACAAATTTAGACTGATACGCTCTCGCAACGTCATATTTGATGAAAAACCGCTCTACAGAGTTAATGCTGAGACTGACATGCCCCAGATGACTCGGGACACAAAATCCAATGAACTGGAGATGAAATTAGTGTCACCGGAAAGCTGTCCAGTATTAGAATTTGGGCAACCAGTATCATCGAACGAGTATGTTGAACACCAACAAAATGATACAACATCGCTCGAATTTGGGGAGGAAAGTGTAGTCGAAGATTCGATTCTTGCCAACGAAAGACCGGAAGATTCAATGTTATCTGACCAAGCACTGGCTGAAGTATGCAATCCAGTGGGAGTAGAACCTACCGATAATGACGAACAAGAATCTGAGGGAGAATTCTTTGACGCCGTGCAAAATAGATATACACTAAGGTCAAGATCGACACTTCGACCTCCAATGAAATTCGACGACTACGTATGCAATGTAGACAGCTTTACAGAACCCCAGTCTTACGAAGAGGCTATCAAGAGCCCTTTGAAAGAAAAATGGACTGAAGCAATGAAAAAAGAGTTAGAGTCCCTAAAGGAAAATGCTACGTGGACATTACAGACTCTGCCACAGGGCAGATTAGCGATACCTTGTAAATGGGTGTTTAAGGTAAAAAGGCAACCAGACGGAACCATTGAACGCTTCAAAGCTCGTCTTGTAGCAAAAGGATTTAAGCAAAGGAAAGGTATTGATTACGAAGAGACCTATAGTCCTGTTGCTAGATTCGCCACAGTTCGATCTTTAATTAGCGTTGCTGCAAACGAACAGATGTTTCTTACGCAATTCGACGTAACCACAGCATTTCTTTATGGAAAACTAGACGCAGAAATATACATGCAGCAGCCCGAAGGATTTAAAGATGGTTCAGACAGATTATGCAAACTCCATAAAAGCCTATACGGTCTTAAACAGTCGCCCCGTTGCTGGAACTATCGCTTCCATGAAGTTCTTCTTGAACTGGATTTCAAGCAAAGTACTTCGGATCCATGTCTTTACACCAAGAAGGTAGGTGACCGTAAAATACTCCTCACCTTATATGTCGATGATGGACTGATAGCAGCTACGGACAAACAGCTCGCTGATCAGTTCCTGAGCGGTTTAAGGGAAAGACTGAAGATAACGACAAAACCAGCGTCCTTTTATTTGGGAATGGAGATAGAAAAAGACAAAGATGGCATTATAAAGATCCATCAAACGGCTTATGTTAAGAAGATACTAGAACGCTTTGGCATGACCAACTGCAACTCTCTCTCCACACCTATTGACGTGTCAGGGAAAGTTACAGACAGTGAACTGGAAAACGAAGAAAAAGAAAACAAGTCGTTTCCTTATCGAGAAGCCGTAGGAGCGTTAGCATACCTGATGGTTTCTACGCGTCCAGACATCGCATTTGCGGTAGGGGTAGCATCTCGTAAATTAGAAAACCCCACCAAAACAGATTGGACCAAATTGAAACGTATATTGCGTTATCTCAAAGGCACAATATCACTTGGCATTGAGTATCGTGCAGGTTATGCAAGTGGTATCTTAGAAGGTTTCAGTGATGCCGATCATGGCGGAGACGTATCGACAGGAAGGTCTACGTCAGGAGTCGTTTGCCGATATGCCGGAGGAGCCATATCATGGCTTAGTCAACGACAAACTTCGGTAGCAATCTCCACTACGGAGGCTGAGCTTGTGGCTGCTAGCGAAGGCGCCCGCGAACTAGTTTGGCTTGCTCGAATCTTGGGAGAGCTAACAAACTTAATAAAGATACCCAGTCTCAGTGTGGATAATGAGGCCGCTGTGCGGCTGGCTCACAACCCGGAACTTCATAAGAGGACGAAACATATACGCATACGACACTTTTTTGTGCGCGAGCTAGTGATGGATGGAGCTATTGATGTGAAGAGAGTGAACACTACACATCAAGTGGCAGATATTTTTACTAAGGGTATTGCCAAGCCCTCGTTCGTCCGCCTGCGAGAAGCTTTAGGTGTTCATTGAACCAAAGACATAGAGTTGAGGGAAAGTGTTAAAGAAACTCCTTTGTCAAAAGCAAAAAGGTGTTACGGTCTCTTAGCAACTATATGTTTTTGTTGACTGTCAATGTTATGCTCATTAATTAAAACACGACTAGTAATTCTGAGTTCGTTTATCTTCCGTATCTTTAACATTTGTACGTGTTGAGTTGTCCAGATTAAGCTTCCCATCGTCTACGCGCACAACAATAGATTCAAGACGAAGGTTTATGTATAATACATGCATAATATTGTAGAGAAACACTGATAAATTTAGAGGTTTCTAATGTGACGTCATAAATAAACACATCTATTTAGGTATCAGCGTTGCAACCGTGCGAAGCCAGGGCGGGTCGCTAGTAAATAATAAAATAAATATTAATTTTACCTACAATGAATATTATGATAATAAAGTAAGTATATAAATTTATATTAATAAGGAGAACACTTGTGAAGGACTGGAGAGTCCGAACTAAAAGAGATCCTTTGATTCAGATTTGCAGAACCGCATCCCGGAAAACAAGTGGAATTAACAACTATTTAATATTGTTTTCAGATAAAATAATAGTCGTGTTAGGGCCTGGCCACAATACCACGGCACGACGTCGTGAACGTGAAACGGCACGACGCCGCGTCGTTCACGGCGCCGCTACATAACAACGGTAGGGCGCTGTGCCGTGAAAAATTCCGTCGCCCTTATTTCTATACCTATAAAGGTGATGTGCAACGGAATTTTTCATGGCACAGCGCCGTACCGTGGTAATGTAGCGGCGCCGCGCCGTTTCATGTTCACGACGTCGTGCCGTAGTGTTGTGACCAGGCCCTTAGAGGTAAATAAAATTAATTATAAAATGTTTTTAGTTCAATTATTTTTCTTCCACATACGCTTTAATTTCACCATTATGTCCTTATACTCAGCACAAAACAGCCATTATTTGCTCAAGAGCAATAAAGTTGCATACAAAATTCATTATTGCACTCTTTTGTTTTTTAATTTGTATTTGGTTAGTTGATCAAGAAGTTTACACCACCACCAGCCACCCATTCCACCCATTCACAGTCCGACGGGACAACTGACCACTTTTCTGTGGTCAAATTATTAGGAAGACAGTCCACATGTTGGCGGATATATTGAACTGTGATTGCCCCGTCTAAAATGTTATGCTCAAAGTACTGGCTGTACTTCGGATGTTCTTCTTCAGTTTCTAAACCACCGGACCGATTATAATAAATAGGGTATCTTAAGATTTGGGGAGAACGTGCGAGTATCATAGGCTGTATAAAAGTTCTAAGGGTGCGTCATACCAGTAGCAAAAAAAATGCTTTTTACGTCGCTAGTCGGGTATTAGTTTTTAACTTTAATTTTACTTATTTTTACCAACTTTTCGCAGTAGTTGAAAGAAACGCAGATTATGCGCCTCGCATCGAGTGATGTATTATTGCACTCGTGTTTTTAGAGCCCTCACTTCCGTTCGGGCTCCAAGCTAACACTCGGCGCCATAATGAATCACTTTCTACTTGGTGCAACGATCTTCTATTTCCTAGGTATAATATAATAAAATAATATATCTGAAAATACTACAAATCATATTTCATATGTGTATTTAAAAACACATTGCATCGGCTTTGACTGTAAAATCGATCGATTTCAATATTTGTAGATAATGATTTGTGTTTGGTAAATTAACCACACCACAGTTTATAGAAATGATTAATGACATTTTAACGACTGATTTTGGATAAGTTCCATTTTTGACAAGTCGAACGACTTTGATTGACATTTGACACGGCTATTTATACTTTATAGTGCCCAAACCGTAATAACCTTGACAGATGACAAAAGTGCCGTGACACCTTTCAAAATTGCATTGATAGAATTAAGCGTGAATTGCACAAAAATATCCTCAAAAGAAATTAAAACCTGTTCTGGTCTTCAAAGTCAGCCGTACTGTATAAGCGTTGAGAAGCGGAAAATTTAGTCCGAATAAAGTGAGAATTCACTTGAAAGACGCGAGCTGAAAGTGAACCTGTTGTGTTCAAGACAGTTTATTCGCTGCAATGTGCGGAAACAACATTTCTCGGGCGTGAACCGACAAGCACTCCCCTTTTATTTTATTATCAACCCTTATGTTGTTAACATAACTATCACATGGCGTACTGCGTACATACCAGATACAAGCAATTGCACTTTATTGAGCTTTTGAAAACGATCCAGTAACAGAAGATATTTTTATTTGCGTCGGGTTCTTTCAATGTAATAATGTCTGTAGTGGTAGAGCCAAACAGTAATCATCACGGTGGGTGACGAGATCCGGAGGCATATTCCCTCATCCACATCCCATCCCCATTCCCCATCCTCCCTAGACTGGCAACGCATTGGCAGCACCTCTGGTGTTGCAGATGTCCATGGGTGGCGGTGACCACTTTCTATCAGGTGGGCCGTCAGCTCGTTTGTCAGTCAATTGACATAAAAAAATGCCTTTCAGAATCATTAATATTCCAAGTGGAATCAAATAAATGTTAAACGTTCGAAAGCTGATAATCTTTGAAGATGTTTTAATAATGCAAATTGCTAACTGCTTACTTATTAAAATTCGTTCCGAAAGTGAATATGTTTTAACGAAATTCACGAACGTGGGAACCCGTCTGGATTTGACAAGCACAATAATCCACACATGCAAAGCATTGACAAGCACAAAGGATCATAGGCTGAAGTGGAAAACGTTATAATTTCTCTAAGCATCGCTTAACAGGAGTGTAGACTAAGCGTTACATCTATTGACATTTGAGTTGATCCCCGCTGTTTGATCTGACTTTATCATTCCCCCAGGAGAACAATACAAACTGGGGATAATTAGCGTCTGTACAAACTTGAAGACTTAAACATGCGATTTATAAAACAAACCCGAAACAACAAAATGTGCTTAGTACCTTTCCAACGCAATTACGTACGCAAAAATGCAATGTGAAAAACGTTCGTAATTAAATTTAGCTTTAATTGAGTAGCAGAAGTTTAATTGCAACAAAAAGCATCTATTTTGGCATTAGGTATCAGTACCTTTTCCCCATTTGAGTGACTTCTTCGGCGTTGAATTCGTTTATCGCATTTTTGGACCTGTGTGAATTTTTTCAAGATATATCAACAAGGTATATCAACTAGGTATATGTCATTCCCAAGGCCAAAAAGTCGCCGTAGGTAAGCGTCCTTAGAGATGTATGCGGATTTTTTTTGGTGTTGCATACATACACAAATACAAACTTAAGACACTCGATGCTTCAGCCCAAGTCGGGTAAAAAGAGCAGGCGCCAAATTGAGATCTTAATGAATTAACCGCAATTAATCTTTGCGTTAAATTGTTTCAGTAACAACCATTTCCAAATCCTGTTCAAATTAAACTTGTCACTTTTAGCAATCACTTCGATTATACATTTCCGACCGTTTAATTTAGTTATTAGAAAATGAACTTTGGAGAATTCTATTACTCATTTGTAACAGATTTCCTCGGAGCTTGAGGAAAAGAAAAAACGAGTCGATCGTCGTTGAAGGTTCGTTTTCAATTCGCCAGCCGCATTCGATTTCAATTTCAGGATAATCGAGATCTTGCTCAATTGAACACTCGTTTACGAGCACATCCTCACTCTTTGAGTTTGCTAAGTTTGATTGGGTTTGCACTGAAGGCAGATATCATTGTTGAATTAATTCAATTTAAGAGAAATTGTCGATTTAGCGAGTGTAATGATTTGCTTTGACTATCTTTGTTGCATGCCTAATTTAATTGTTGAAGGCGCAGTCATGTTTTATTATCTTTAACAAATACAGAAAACAAATTTTAATTCAATAGAAGGATTAAATAACATATATTTTACTGAGTTTGGAAATTTGATTTCGTTTCTCTTTTTAATATTTTCTTATTTATGTTATTATGTACATATAATTATGGTAATATTTTTATAACAAAACAAAGGTAGTAGGATCTTTACGCCATTGGCTTACGACGCCAAACTCTCTTGCTTGACTGGAAGGTAACGCTCTACTACTGGGCTTCGGAAACATCTTATCAACAGTTCTTCAATTTGGTGTTTTGCAATGATTTAGTGCTATTTCGATTGTTTATAACCCCTGTCGCGATCAAAATAAGGATTCAAATCATGCTGCGTAGTAATAAGCTGCCTGACAATAGGCTTATGCAGTGCGCTTGAAGGACACTACACTTAAGGGCCCATCGCGCAGCTTGAAACTTGCCTAATTAGCGGCCCACTGAACATTCAAAACAAGTCGCTCACTAAATTACTACCTGCATAATTACGAAGTGCCATTTCTATTACTTTTTCCGAGGAATACGAACAAAAATTAATTTGGTTGTTTTCGGACAGTCATTATGGGCGAACTTTTTCATTCTTTCTCGGGTGCCCGTAATAAAACTGGAAAACAACAATCATGCCTTTACCAATTAGCCGATATATAGCTACAACAAAATGCTATGAGATGCACGTTTGAAATTAACAAGAATAACCCTGAGACTGTCTTATCATCTACCAAAGCGGAAGTGCAGAGTCAGTGCCAGCAATTTTTTAACGGGTCTAGTGCAAAATGGACGGATAATATAAGTGCCGTGGGCAGTAAGTACCAGCGCGCTTTAATATTTTCTATTTTATTATTTTCAAAAAATATTGTTGTTTCCCCGCGATTTAGTTCCCGTAGAATGCGGTTATCGTCTTTCGCCAACAGTACATATTTTGATACCACCTCACCAATAATGTTATCCTCCTGGTTGCTTATTGACATCGTGATTTCAAAGGTGATTAATAAAAACTGAACCATCATTAAAATTTAAACATGTTTATAATTAAGCCCTTCTTCTGTTACTTATACGGGTTTTGTATAGGTACATAATATACGTAATTAATCAACATTTATAATGTGTTTACAATAGGATACGAGTAATGATTACTCATAGAACAGATGGCCGTTGGGTTCGCAGAGTTCTTGAGTGGCGACCACGTGCCGGAAGGCGCAACGTGGGCAGACCACCCATACGGTGGAATGACGACCTGGTGAAAATAGCGGGTCTCCGCTGGATGTGAGCTGCACAGAATCGGTCGTTGTGGAGATCATTGGGGGAGGCCTATGTCCAGCAGTGGTCGTCTTTCGGCTGAAATGATGAATCGTTATGGAGATATAAAATAATTTGCTTATTATTAACTACGCAGTGAAAAAAAAACAACAAGTAACCTAAATCACACACAAGTCACTATGTCAATTGTAAAATCAATTCAATAGTTTATGAAGCGTATATTTATGTTAGTAAAGATATTTAATGTAAATGTAGAACTAAATATACTTTAGATAGTACATTTATTTATCTTTAGAACTATCCGCAAACTGAAGAAGTCTATACTATTTTAATAAGACATGAGACAATTTAATAACATACTATGATCTTTTGATACAATAAGACATAAAATTATAAATGAGTATGAGTATGAGTTTAATAACATACTATGACTACACTAAATCTTTTGATTCAATAAGACATAAAATTATAAATGAGTATGAGTATAAGTATGAGCATATTTTCAGGCTCAAGACAACAGATAGATAGAGCAATTAACAGTGCATTACAATGGTGTTGGACTACAAATACGAAACAAGAAGGAAGCCGACCGGTGCAACGATGGCACGGTATTATCGTGGCGGTAACTGGCAAGCTTTGGACCAACCAAGCTGAACACAGACAGAAGCTGGTGGAGATTTCGGAGGCCTATCCAACAACAGATGATCCTATATAATAATGTATTTATTTAAGAAGGGAAATATTACGTCATTTTGCTTTATTTAAAATTGGTGTATTGTAAAAGAAATGGATGTAATCAATGATATTAAAAAAACCAAAGATGCGTCTTTCAAGCTCAAAATTTAAACCCAGAAAGCAACCCAATTGGGTTGCTTTCAATTAGTCATGCGCGGAGTTTTGGCCGAGTAACACATGTCGTGCTCTATTGAAAATGTTCTCAAAAAAGCCATTCTTGAGCCAAATGCCGGTTCATAATACTACAAAAAAAAATAAAAGGAAGAACTGATGCTATATTTCATTTGTAGGTACATTCAACGTAAATAGAAGTACTAAAATGCATTTATTTTGTTCATACATGATCGCCATATTCCAAATTAATGTGTAATATCCGCACGTCAAATGTCACCTAAAGCTGCACTGGCCGAAAAGAAACGAAAATAGAAGAAAATGATCGAAGACACGTTCTTAAAACGCGTTGAGTATGGATATAACGTGTCTTTCTATAATATGTCATTGGATGTAATAGCAAAATATTTTTATTTTTATTTAATTCAAATAATTTGTTTATGAATCTAATTGGCGTACATTTTGGTGTTGCGGTAACTATGGTTCCATTCGAATGTACCAATAAATGAGGTAACGTATTTACACTGTGGCCCAAGAAGACGTAACCAGAGGTGCACGTCACATTACCCTAGCATTTTAAAGAGATGTCGTGCTACTACTGCAAGCAAATCGAACCTTGACTACTTTTTATAACACAGATTTACTTTTCGACCATGCTGTACCATTTTGAAAACTACACGAATTTTCGTTTTTTTTTAATGTTATGTGTCAGGTTATTGTAATTGTATATAGGTATAGGTACCAACTTCAAATTATTCTCCAGTGTTCACCATATTTCTATTCTAAATTCAAATTTTGGTTCCAAACCATTCTAATAGAACTACCGCAGTATGCGGTCGTTTTGTAGCAAATTAGCCTTATCTCTATAATTGCTGCGTTAAATGGTATATGTACTATTTTGAAAACTGCACTAAATTTATTTTACTTTTACGTTGTGTCATGTTAGTTAGTGTAGTACATTTTTTTAAATAAAACTTTGTCAAACTAATCGTGTAGAATTTTGAAATATCTAAAAATTATTTAATTCCCTTTTTTTACCGCTACTGCATCATGATTGTAAAAAACCGGCCAAGTGCGATTCGTTTGTTGTATGGGAGCCCCCCTTAAATATTTATTTGATTTTTATTTAATTACTTGTTTTTAAGTAAATTTAAATTTAAAGTAGACGCCTGAAATATTCATAAAATATTTAGATATATATCTAAATATTTTGTGAATATTTCAGGCGTCTACCTGTGGCCGTTATCAATATCGAGCAAAAATGAGAAAAAAAATCAAATTTGTTGTATGGGAGCCCCCTTAAATATTTATTTAATTCTGTTTTTTAGTATTTGTTGTTAAAGCGCTAACAGAAATACATCATCTGTGAAAATTTCAACTTTCTAACTATCACGGTTTATGAGATACAGCCTGGAGACAAACGGACAGACGGACAGCGGAGCCTTAGTAATAGGGTCCCGTTTTTACCCTTTGGGTACGGAACCCTAAAAACATTACATTCGATAGCATAGTTTTTCAGACACATAAAACAAAAAAAAACAAAAAAAAAAAAAAAATTGCGGTCGTAGCACTCAAAATAATGAACCAGGTTATCAAAACCCACGAGTTTATAAAAGTGCCAGTATCTTGAAAGCAATGATATTTTTATTAAAGTCGAAATTACTTGATCTAGTATCTCATGAGCCGCCCTACCAGCTCATTTCGTATTCACGTTGATTTTAGGGACACCTGAATACTAGCTGATTGAATTGAAGTGTCTTTTATACTTGGAAAGCACTCACGGCCAATTTTAATATCGAATTACGAGTATATTAGTCAATATCAATCCAGTCAAAGATTTAAGATCAATAAATAATAATTTTGTACTAAGTTAATAACATTTATTATCCATTGTTACATTATGAGGTCTCCACTTTGCTGTAGACGCTAACTTGTGCATAAGTTCAGCTAGTGCCTACTCACTTTATTGAAATTTGTACTTCAGTCGTCAGTTCAATATTGCTCAACTACAAATGCAGTAGAGTGATAAATTGTAATATGATAGATGATATTGCACTGCAAAAGGAAGGCTCTATATTGTAAATTTATCATTCAATAACAGGTACATATCAACGATTGGCATATTTTCTATTACGTCACGCCTTAATATTTAATTAATACTCGATTTACTGTAACTGGTTTTATCTTTTGTCTGTAAAGTAAAGCACAATTACAAAAAAACACGGCATAATAATAATAGGAGAGATGTACTCAAATGCGAACTTATCCCATTAAAGAATCGCTTCAAGTAAACTTGACGACTATATCAATCGCCCAAAGGCTAATTGGAAATCCCTTAAGATCTGACACGAGCCAATGACCTTGAATGATCGGTCACTGTCTATTTGCACCGGAGTGAATGAGAAGCACTGTGCGGTTATTTGTATGCAGAAAATAAAAAACTGATGAATCAATACATATAAAACAGTACCGTGACTCACATATAGACAAGGCACAGTCTAAACGGGTGGTCCTAGAGGTTTGAAATTTGGAGGAGACATTCCTCGACTACCCTATAGGTGCACTAAGGAGGGATTTTTTTAAAATTCCACCCCTAAAGCACCCCTTGGGATGATAAAGTTTGTATGGAAAATACTGCGTGCGAAGCTCCACAGCCACTAGTTATGTTTAAGTACACTTATAAAATAAATTAGTCAAGTTTTTAGTATGAGCGTGATGTAATAGTGTAATTAATTATAAGTTAAAAATATAAGACATAGAACTGTTTAAAGAGGATTTCAGACGTAACTTACGATGATTTTTTATCGTATCGATTTCATGAAATCGTGTTTTTGACATAGCTAGGATTTCAATAGTATAAAGAATATGAACATTATATTGTTTTCGTTTTGCTAAATCAAATAGTTTTGGTTAAAAACTGTTTAAGTAAAGTCGATTTAGGTCTTGTCAGCGCCTTAAAGGGATAAGTTTGCCTTTGTACATCTCTATTAGTATTATTTTAACTGTTTTTTGTAATTGTATTCTTAAGTAAAATACATTAAATTACTGGCTGTATAAGCAATATTGCCAGTACTTCTTCAAGTTCATCGTAAAGGAGGCTACATATTGAGATTGCCTAATATTGTTACTAACCGATTCCACAATCTGATAGAGTGCACTGAACAGAATTTAAAAAAAATCTCTAATGAAATTCCAGTGAAGCCTAAATAATAAACTCATACAAGAAAGGCACAAACAAGTGGTCTTTAAAGAAATTGTACTCAATGTAAAGACTTGAAAAATAGGTATAGGAAAGATAAATATTCTATTATTAAACGAGCCTTCACCTAAGTAGTTTTCCCAGTTTCGCTGGAAGTCTGCTGAATTGTTAATTACATAGCGCAACTTTTCTACTTAGCACCTCCGTCAGGGCTTATCTGATCTACTGAGATTTATATCTTTTAATTTTTTCCTTGATAAAGCTGACGCCGCCTCGGCTATCACAGTCACACCCAGCACTGACGTCTGTTTGGAACCAACTTGTCGGGTGCGAACTTTTGTGACAGATAAGTTGGGATGTAATCTGCAACTTTTTCATTACATGTCAAATTGAAGACAGTGTTACTTGCAATAAAGCGCTCATTATCTGTGCTCATAAACCAAACTCTGGCTTGACAATTGCGAATTTTATTGTGTGTACTGTTGTGATTTTTAGTAGCGCCTGTTTCACTATAAAATATTTGACGCAATAATTAAAGCATTCTTCAACCGTTCGTATTAAAATTATTTTGTAATTTTTCGGAGGATTTGATTATAAACTTAAATTGATATACTACAACAACTGAGCCACCTCGGTGAACTAGAACATGACATAATTACTAATGTATAAAGATTTGCAGGGTTTTCAGTTCATCAATTAGAAAGTGTCTCGTTTCTCGCTTTTAAAGGATGTCTTTAAACGGAACGAGACGATTATGAGAAGGAAGAACATATGATGAAATTACTAACTACCCTGCTGTCTGGTAACTTAATATTCACTTAAACAGGTTGCGGGGGTCAGCCCCCACAAAATAGATTCCTCGTCGACGGCGAAGTTCAATTTGTTAAAACGGATACAAAACCCTGGCAATAGGGTTTTAAGTATTTGTGCTTGTTTTCCTAGATATTAAAATCAAAAGACCATAATAATACTTCTTTGTTATATAAATACTGTACAAAAAACTCAAGATTTTAAATTGAATAAACAGCGTATTAATAATAGATACCTTCGGCAGTATTACATTATCTAGGCCCATACTTAGATTACCTGTGCTAGAGGTATAAGAGAACGGTATGAATACTTACATAGTTAATACACATACAAATATAGATTAGATAATAAACATCCATGACTCGGATATATAGACAATTTTGCACACCTCTTCGTTTCAACTTATTCTGTTTATGAAATTTCAAATGTGATTCCCCAGTCAAACGATGATTTTAGGTTAGGCTATCTATGGAACCCTATTACCGAACTTAACCTATGATGTCCGTCAGTCCCTGTCGTCTGTGCAGTTTATTAGGCAGGCTACAAATAATTTATAATTTATAAAATACAAAAACCGACTTCAAATAGCCTTTGAAAAGTACCTAAGTTTTTTTGTTCACATTTTATTTATTATCCTGTGATTTAACGACACACATTTACTACATCAGTAACAATAGCATAATGCCAATTGCTCATTACCATTAACCACGGTCCAAAGATGTCAATCGTTGAGGAGTTCTCCTGGTTATTCAATTTTACTACATGAATTTTCATGGACATAAGTTGCTTCAGAACTTTATACAGCAATTTAATCGCCAACCGTGAAATACTCAACATTAAGGAGTTCCGGTGATCATCTATGGTCTTCATCAACAGTTCCACTTCACCAAATAATGCTTTTGGAACGTAACTGCTTGAGTTAATACAGAAAATACTAAAATGCTTGCCTATAATAAATATTTGAAGAGTTGCATCGATTCCTCATAGATCCTCTGATCATAACTCGACTTTGATGACAATAGGACCAAACTGGAGGTACCCTACCGATTAAAAAAAGAATTTCCAAAATCAGTTTATAAATGACAGAGTTCTGAAGTAACAAACATAAAAAAAAGAAAAAAAATATAACCGAATTGAGAACCGCCAAATCTATTTATGCTCGCAAGGGACAACAATTGATGATAAATGGATGATATCCAATACGATATCTTTTTACGTTGTTTATGATACAAAAATGTACAAACCTAACAATAAAATGTACTGAAATTTTCAGTGTCGTCCCGCGGTCGTCACGTGACGAACGCAGTGGCTTTTCATCGGTTCAGCTGAGCGTCTCGCGTCACGGTGTGATCGATGACGCGCAAATTATTTTAAGGCGTATTGAACGCTACTTTTAATACATTTCAACGCTTTTATAAAAGTATCAATTTCAGTCTCGTTTTATCAACACGACATTGCTTTGTGAGCGATTCCAGGCAGCTCGGTTCGATGTGATGCAGCCGCACAACAGTTCACTCAAAGACCTCTATTTACGCTGCATTGAAACGGGAAAATAAATGTGATTCTACTTATTTCTGTTACGCGCCTGTTTTGTTTATTTGCACTTTATTTTGCTATCGTAGGGATTTGTTTATGTTCAATGGACTATAAAGCTACCTGCACAAATATGTCTTTGACGGAGCTCAAAGAGTTCAGCACGTAATTAATCTTCTTAACTTTCATGTGTACATTAATGTCCGGTACCTAGGTATATTTAGAAAATGAATTGTTTTGGTTTTAAATGGTTATATTTGTCATATTTTTTTTGCCGCAAAAGATAACCTTATCGGTGAATTGAATTCTCCTATCCTTAACTGCAGATATATTTGGTTACTATGGGTTAACATTTTGATTTATATTCGGGCAGTCTATCGAGGGATTGAATATTGCGAAGGGGTGTTACTAATAATAAAAGATAAGCGATATGGTAGCTGCGAGGTAATTGGAAGTTATTAAAAAATACACCCTTAAGTACATAATTTTTGAAGTCAAGTAGCTAGGTGTTGAGTATACAAAAATAGTTAATAAACTTGCCGGTTATATTCTGTATGTAACATACGTCGACAACGAAAGCTTTTTTGCCCCTAAAAACCTGAAACCACATATAAGTCACTAATATTTAAGAATACTATCAAAGAAAATTGGAGCTCCAGGAGAACGGTTTTGTACGATGAACCATTCTTCACTTGGGTAACGATCAGAAAATTACGACAAAGACTTCGTTCTGGTGGAAATGTAATATAAAGGAAAATAATTTGTTGTTAGAAAAGTTCGAAGTGACGTACAAAGAAACTATCACGAGGAAATGGCCGAACCTTTATGTGAAAGGAACCCTCGAATTGTTTACAAAACATGCCAGGGACTCTCAACATTTTATTGAAAGTCTAAAAGAAAAACTTGAGTAAATGGTTGATTACTCTTTACAAAATATTACTTTATACTTCTAAGGAGACACAAATGATCTACACGGCTGGACAAATATTATATAATACTAGTTTTAAACATGGGCATGCATCGTACCATGACCTCCTGGGGCCCATTGCATAACTACTTGTAACTTGTAATACAAGCGGAACTCTCTTTTCAACTTCTTTTACTAGAAAGAGACTTCCGCTTGTATTACAAGTTACAAGTAGTTATGCAATGGGCCCCTGGTCTGTCTTCGTAGTCAAACAGTGTAAGCAGTGAGCTAACAACCTATGATCATCAAATACAATATGCGATTATTTAGGATCTTTGCACACGGTGACATTTTCCTTATTTATTTCTATATTGTAAAAGCGGCCTTACAAAACGAGCATAACTGCTTGCAAGAAGGTCGTCGCTTGCGAAAGCTCTACTTTTCATAAATATTGGCCGCCTCTACTAAATGACAAATCCGTGTCAAGTGGCATTGTACGTCAAACAATTAACTCCTAATGGTTTAAATGATGACTTGTATTTTGTTAATATAGGTTTTTACCCTGTTTTTACCTGAACTGATGGCAAAAAGGTGGTCTGTGTATTTGAGGAATGTATATCGGCAAAAGAGCCTAAGCTACTAAATTGAATTTTTAAAAGTGGGATATCAAACGCTTCGGGCAAAGTGCCCAGGTAACACTGGGAATATGAGACGTCATCTGTAATCCAATATGTCGGACGCTGGAGGAACTTTTAATCTATTGTTTTCAAGTAACTATTCCATACTTCTTAGTGTGACTGGTATAATTTATCCTCAAGTCACATTCTCTCACTTCTCATTCAACTTAAAACAACTCCATCGTGGAGTCACTTATTAATTGAGTGTAACAAAACCTCTGCATCATTCTAAGTGTTAAATACATTTCAAATCAATTCATAGACTAGTTATTGTTATTATAACACCGAAGTCCGTAGTATCAGTTAGTAACCAAAGCTTTAATTCTGGAGCTTATCGTTGAAAACTTTGATTCAAACAAGATTAATAGTTCAAGAACTTGCTCAAATTGAGGCTGTCGGCGCCCGGCAATGTTGAAACAAGTAATGAAGGTGTTTCGCCGGCGACAATATTGAGACACTGTCATCAACTTGTTTAATGCAGTTAAATTGAGGTTCACTTTCAATACCACATTGTCGAATAACTCTCAAAAAATAATTAAAAATCTTTTTAGTCAAAACTCAAATTTGAAGACGCTTTGTATGTACATTTCTGCATTATACACGACTAGTGGACCCGCCACAGGTTCGCCCGCGGTATTTTCCATACAAACTTTATCACCCCTTTTCACCCCTTTAGGGATGGAACATCAAAAATTCCCTCCTTAGTGCACCTCTAGGGTACTCGAGGAATATCACCTCCAAATTTCAAACCTCTAGGACCACCCGTTTAGGCTGTGCGTTGTCTATAAGTGAGTCACGGTACTGTTTTATATGTATTGATGATGAAGTCTCAGCATGTCATTGCATATTTCCCAATAATCCTGAATGCTTTTTTACTTTATTTATTTAAACAAACTTTACCTGTGTGTACGGTACCCAAACCCTAATGGCATTTTGTGTTGGCATTTGGTTGGGCCACATGGGTCTCGTTAGTTGGCCAACGGTTAGATTTGGCCGTCGTTTTGAGGTAAGGCCTACATACAAGTACAACCAAGGGTCATTGTAGAATTTCCAACTGAAACAATATAATTCAGAAATGCCAGCAGTTTTAAACCAACGTTGGCAGAAGTCGCATTGGCCTAACGTTGGTAAGTGGATGGGCGTAATGATAATATTTTACTGCATTGGGCCAACGTTACTTAATATCTAATAGGGCCTTTGTTGTATACAATGCAGAAATGCCAACCGTTTTTAAACAACGGTAGCGGTATTGACAATGGCCCAACGATGGTAATTGGTTGGGCTTAATGATATTTTTTTGTTATATTGGCCTTATGTGGTGATGATGTTAGTTTTATGTTGGCATACTACTAACTATATCCCTACGGATTCCCTACTGTTGGCTAATGGATGCCAATGGAAAATGCTACTAGGGAAGTAACGTAAAATCTGGCAACTTTGCCAAGAGATGTTAGCTTTGCCATCTGTAGCGTGCTATCGCAATCCTTTATTTACCATAAAATTGGTAGTCTTTTAGTTTGTTCCCATACTGTTAGGAAAATTTAATTATCAACTGGTAAAACTATTTAAGAGAGGGTATTCCATCGCTCGTCTTTGCCAGTCATTTTAAATCCGAAATTCCGTTAGCAAAATAACCTCAAAACCGGTGCTCCGAAACTTTCATCAATTTGTGTCATAAAAACTGGATCCAGATATGTACATCCTTTTGTAGTGAGATACAAAACCTGTTGGCAAATACCATGCAGCGTTGCCATATTTTATTTATGGCCGTTTTCTCTATTTACTTTCAACATATTTTAATTTAAATAGTATGTGGAAAGTCTTTATAAAATATATTTTTCAATTATTTAACTTGGAATACGGGTGCAGCGTTTTTTTTTTTTGAAAAAAACATCACTTACATTTTTAAATCCTATCTAAAGTGGCAAAGTTGCCAGATTTCACAATAGTAATAGACCAAAGACGTTTTGTATTAAAAAGCAATATTTTGTTGGCATGGCCAATGTATATTGTAGCGAACGAATAATGGAATCATTGTAAATTTTCCCCACTATGTATGATTTCTCATTAACATCTTTGATAAATACAATCATTAGTATCCTTTTATTTTTTAAACGCACGTGATGTAGCCAATAAAATTGTTATCGCCCATTTATCTCCCAATGCCCGCCACAAATTCCCTTCCAGCAGAATTAAGATCAATTCGTGTCCGATACTATGAATAATTTATTTTCATGTTTGTTCATGTACATTATGTTAAAATGCACCAACGAGCCGAGACCCGAGGACTCTGGGATTTCTTACGCCTAAGCGAATAGGTATAAATCTTTTATTCGGTGATATATTTGCCACCTTGAACGCGGAAGATACTTATTGCTCCGGCGAGTAAACTCGTAACGCTCCGCTACTTGCATTTGTTATAATTGGATATACATCGCAAGAAAATAAATGTTAAAATATCTGTTTGTCCGTCTATCTGTCTGTCTGTTACATTTTCAGGGCTAAGCGCTGAAGCGATTTTGATAAAATTTGGTATGAAGTTTAAACACCATGGAAGGATATAAGCTACTTTTTAGGGTTCCGTACCACAAAAGGAAAAAACGAACCCTTATAGGATCACTCGTGTGTCTGTCTGTCTGTCTGTCTGTCCGTCTGTCACAGCCAATTTGCTCCCAAACTACTGGATTCAGTTGAAATTTGGTAATATGTAAGTTGGTGACCGCAACACGGACGCGTGGCGTAAATATATGAATTTTAAACATGGGGGCCACTTTTGGGGGGTAAATTAAAAAATTAAAAATCATAGTTATGCAACCTATATCGTGTGACATATCAAATGAAAGGGCTTATTGTGGGAATCTCAAATATATATTTTTTTGAATTTCAAGTAATATATCTTAGAAGTTATTTAGGAAAATAGGTGAAAATTGACCATTCCCCTCCCCCCTTATTTCCGAAACTACTGGGGCTAAAATTTTGAAAAAAAAAAAAAAAAATAGTTCTTTACCTATAGATTACAGGAAAACCTATAAGAAGTCTATGGTATTTAAAGTAACGTAGTAAATTTCCGATAATCATGTACGGAACGGAACCCTCTCCACGCGAGTTTAACTCGCACTTGTCCGGTTTTTTTTTAAAGAAAATCAACTCAACGCTGAAATAGGTGCTAGAAAATTTATTTACGGGAAGTTCGTGTGGCCCGATGATGTATTTTTCTGTATCAGCCTGTATTTACCGCTAAAGCGCCGAATCAAATTTTATGAAATTTGAGGAAGGACATTGGCTACTTTTTTTAATACATCCAATCTTTAAAAGAGTCGAATGAATTAACAATATATTATGTTTCCGCAGCAAATTTCCCATTTGTTTTTTTGTGCTGTCACCCACCACAGCATGGAACAACCAACTTACGCCACGACACCAATGAAACAACGGAATGCCAATTAGTAATTTTAGTTTACAATTTTCTGCTTAGATTGAGCCGACAACAATTCTACAAGAATTATGCCTAGAAAATCACTGGTAATTTGTAATTAGAAATAATTGCATAGGGTTAGGAAAGCAAAAATTTTTGTGGCGTATCGCCGACCACGCCCCCGCGCCGGCCCGGCACCGCGGTGTTCCTAGAACTTGCTAATAGTTTCCTCGAGTTCATTGCACGGAACAACCACTTTTGCGGGTACCGCAGTAAAAAACAAACGAAACTCTACAAATAAACAAGATGCCAGAGGTAAGCAGCTTTAGCTAAGGTAAAAACTCAACATCTGAAACACCGCAAAATTATAAAACCAACTCGAAAAATACAATTTTAAATTAAATAAAGAATAAGCAGCCATTAGGTGATACCTATCTTTTTCAGGTTATCTAAGAAAAGCGTATATTTCGGCAATAAAACCACGGTCTCAACTGCAATCTATAGCTTTCTACCAGCCCGCCAACGAAGCAAACGAAGGAGCAAACATATTTTCTTCGCAATTGAAACCATCAAGGACTACTATTTTGACGACGGCTAAGCGATACAGAAACTAAATCACTTTATTTTGAATTAGCGACCCGCCCCGGCTTCGCACGGTAAAAGTCAAAAATATTATTACGCGAACAAGTTTATTTTCGTGCGCGTTAAGTTTTTGCGATAACTCCTAAGATATTCCTTTAAATTATATGGTGTAAACGATTATAATAAAGTGCATGAAATGCTTAAGGTAACTATCGTATTTAGGTTGATAAGAATTAATACTATGTCTGTCTAAATAGCTTTCCAATTACCGCATTGTACGTGACCATTTTTTAAAAAGATAGAATGGGTATAGTACGTTATCCTTAAAAGATAGATATATGTCATCGCGGACTTTTTTGTAGATCTATAAAAGAGAAATATCCCACCATGCATTTTTTTGTTATATCTCAAAAGGATTAGGCAGTGTTTTCGATGAAAGCTCACAGGCGGCTTGAATTTTTCCGACGCTTCCAACAATTCTCGTTTTATTTCAACCAATTTACAGAAAACCTTGACAAATTATATACATAAACCTTCCTGATGAATCACTCTATCTATTGGTGAAAACCGCATGAAAATCCGTGCAGTGGTTTTTGAGATTAGCGGTAACAGACAGACAGACACACGCGGCGGGCAACTTTTTTAGGGTTCCGTACCTCAAAAGGAAAAAACGAAACCCTTATAGGATCACTCGTGCGTCTGTCGTCTGTCCGTCTGTCACAGCCAATTTGCTCCGAAACTACTGGACAGATTGAGTTGAAATTTGGTATACATATGTCGGTGACCGCAACACGGACGCGTGACGTAAATATATGAATTTTAAATATGGGGGCCACTTATGGGGGGTAAATTAGAAAATTAAAAAGAATAGTTATGCAACCTGTATCATGTGACATATTAAATGAAAGGGCTTATTGTGAGGATTTTAAATATATTTTCAATTGAATTTCAAGTAAAATAGTTTGGAAGTTATTTAGGAAAATAGGCGACAATTGACCATTACCCCCCCCCCCCCCCTTATTTCCGAAACTACTGGGGCTAAAATTTTGAAAAAAAAACTGAAAATAGTTCTTAACCTATAAATTACAGGAAAACCTATAAGAAGTCTATGGTATTTAAAAATTAACCTAGTACATTTCAGATAATCATGTACGGAACGGAACCTCTCCACGCGAGTTTAACTCGCACTTGTCCGGTTTTTTTATAATATGTAAGAAAGAAGAAGAAGATAAGAAGAATGTTATTAATTTACTTTGCGAAACCTACCTTACTTACTTAGTTACCAATCAAATAATAAGCCCTGGGCCTATTATCATACCACATCAAGATCGATTGTAATATATCTCTTTCGAAAAACGAAGAATATTCACAGAAATACATTTCAAAACAATGCCAATTGTCCTAAATATGCAACGAAAATCAACCCAGTTTAACGAGAATGAGGTTACTGTCGGGTATTTCGATAACGATACATGTTATTCAGAAAAAGCAATGGTAAACGTCGCACTGACCGACAAAAAACGCTCTGCTCCAGGAAATTAACATTATTAGTGCAACCCGTATCGCTTTAATTGATGTAACTTAGATTGGGCGTACCACCAATACCACATTATAGCATTGCTGGTGTCATAATATTATAATTACTTGTTAAGGTGAAACCCTAGTGTCACGATGACGTTTAACTTAATTAATCTGTGGCCCGTTTCACGAAAACTGGCAAAACCGATGACAGATCTCTTATCTGCAAGCTTGCAGAGTTGCCAATTTCTGCCTGTAAAATTGTAGCTTGTAGCTTCAAGAAACGGGCCACTGGTAATTTTTAAATGTATAATAGAAAAACTGAAAAGTGTACAATGCACCAAAACCCCGAGCTCATTTTACTGTTAATTATCTAATTAAGAGAGAATTGGGACAAAGGTCAAAAGCACTTTATAGTACAAAATATTCTATTAAAGAAATTAGAACTCAATAATGAAGGACTTTTCTAGTGTTGACTGAATAAAAACAATTGTCAATCCTGTTTAATTTATTTTAGTCAGCCAGTGGGTCCAATTCGAAACGGTATCTTCGAAATTTAAAATTCCCTAAACTTAAAATAAGAAACGTCAAACTCGATTTTGTATGGCACCAAGCTGTCAAAATTGAGTTTGATCTTTCTTATTTCAAATTAGCGACTTTTAAATTTAGCGAACACACTTTCGAATTGGCCCCAGTAAGTATTGATTGTGTCATTTTACGGCTTTTCATACAAAAGGCAATAACGATTTGCACCCCTTAAGTTTAACCGGTGTTGATCAATTTTTGATAGGTTGTCAATCAGAACAAAATCTAAGTCTATACATTTTTTTTTTTTTCACTTTAATCAATCAATTCAGTTTTATTGTTGCTTTGGTATTATCATACAAAACTAATTTCGGCGATTATTTGACTTGTTGTCTTTAGTCAAAATTCAAAAAACCTATATACTTAGATTTTGTTCTAACTGACAGCCTATCAAAAATTCGTCAAAAGGAGTGGAAATCGTTGACGCCTTTTGTATGAAAAGGGTGATTTTTGCTGTTGGTTCACAGTCCTCTTAATGTCACACGGTCTCGCATCTGTGCATAATAGTGGATACATTTCAGTAGAGCTGGACAAAATGTAGACTTTGCAAGACCCTTCAAATGCATTTGTGTTTGGTGGCGCTCGCCTGCCCCGCATCGTTCAGCTTTAAGCTTTCACAAATCATTGTACGTATTTGGACGACACGTTTGGCCTAGTTGGTAGTGACCCTGCTTCCGAAGCCAGCGGTCCCGGGTTCGATTCCCGGTAATATTTGTGTGATGAGCACGAATGTTTGTACCTGCGTCTTGGATGTTTCTTATGTATTTAAGTATTTATTTATCAACCTTATCATAGAAACCCAAGCTTTTGTACGTCGTTTCACGTGATATGATGATTATGTCATCAATATAAGAGGTGGCCTAAGGGCTTACTACGATCAAAACTTTCTATTTGTACAGCAGTTAAAAAATAACAATGACAGTTAAAATAGCACGTCGCCATATAAAAATACCTACATGTTATGTACAAAATAACGAATCAGCTAGATTTAGGACGTGTTACCCCCTAGAAATAAAAATTGTTCAGTACCTATTACGTAAGTATGTAACTATATTTGTGAAGTCATTCATATGTGAAGCTTAGTTTAAAAATATATCAAAAATTAGAATATGTAAGTAAATTCCTTTATAGGTTAGGTAGGTAGGTCAGAAAACATACATTGTTGTTTATTGTACATGAGATTGACACATGAACCAGTTCATAACCAGTTAAAGTGTAGTCTTTCATAACCAGTTAAAGTCTTGTAGCTACTCAAGATTTTTTTCAAATATGTAGAACATAACTAGGAGCGGTTAGTCCTACGTTAATAGACAAAAGTACTTTCGCTAAATATTTTTTTCATCTATTATTGTATTGTTTACAATCAATTTACATCCAAAAATATTGACAAATACTGGAGGTACCTTTTCCTAAACAAGCACTCAAATAAGCAACTAAAATTAAACTGAAATTACTTTTAGCAAAACCTGTACTTACCCTACAAGACATTTCACGCTAACAGTTAAATGCGAGCTTTATCCGAATTTTGTATGAAATTGCGATGAATTTTGCAAGTTGGCACAGCGTGAAATTGTATCTGGCTTGCAGCAGCCGTCAAGCTGACGCTGAAATACTTTCCTTGGATCGACGTCATAAGTTGTTCGTTGAATATTATCTGTATTGAACAGCTAAGTGTTTCGTGTTTGTTACATCAAAATTTAAAAAAACATCGAGCCTTCTCAATATGGTTTATTTTGAGACATATATTCTTACTTTATTTTAGGATCCCTACGAACAATTCCGAAAACGGAACGTGCATCTTAATTTACCTTAAAATGATAATCCGATCTTTTAAAAGGTCTGTACAGTTCATGACCCGCACTTTAATAGAGAAAAGGGTCATCATTGTTAGACGTAGGCACCTACCTACAACTCAACGGGATACTCAAAGGATGTTCCCATCAAAAGAAAAGCCAAAGAGCATGAGATACAAAGTGATTTTGTAAGTGGAAACGAAATCTTTCAGCGATGTAATGTGAGCTTCGCGTGACTTCATGTAGCGTGGCGGAGGTACCAGCAACGGGTAATGGAACCTGCGGAGTGCAAGCAGTTCACGAACGGCGCGGATGGTCTCCGTAATGTCGTATGTAATAAACAAATATTCACTTTATTCACCTCATTTTCCAGTAAACTGTAGACTTATTAATGACCATGAGCAATGTTCGGCTGACACTGTTAAACATTAACTTATTTACTGTTTTAACTTGAAGAAATTTTGATACCATGCTTTCAATGACAAATTAGTATCTATTGTATTTTATTATAAGCAGTACCTGGGTGACAGCATCGCTCGGCGTCTTTCTTTAGTTGTTTCGTTATTTCTGTCTCATGGACGTCACCTATCTAGATAGGAAAATAAAACATTATCTGAATACAAAATTTCATCCAAATCGTTAGGGCCGTTTCCAAGAAACCAATAACATATATTTGTTTATACAAAGTCTTGTATATACAGGAGTTACTCGCTTAAAGTAATAAATAATAAAAATAATAATTAGGAGCATCAACCACCAGACCATAGTAATTAATTCTTTAATTACTTTACTTTATAACAGACTTAAAATAAAAGGTTTCATCTGTATTTTTTAAATGTTTTTTCTCCAGTTCTTCACCATTTGAAAACCGATTTGGATAATTTTTTAATCGACAGCGTTTACCTACCTCCGGATTGGTCCCTTTAAGGTCAAAATTGGAGTCTGATGATTGGATCCATGGGGAATCAACAGCACTGTTTTTTAAACAAACATATAGTGATTTTACGATTTTCTAAGACAACAGATGTATTATCATTTGATCGAAGGAGATTGATGATAGAGTTCATGGGTGGCTACATCTCTTCAATGATTGGCAGTTAACGGGTAATGACGAAACATTTCCTTGTCACTGTTGCCGAGTAATTTATTCTCGTTAGAATGCATTTGGTAAATCGGAACTGGTGGTTGCAAAATTATTTTTTAACGGACATCAGTCTATTGAGCATTCGGATTCCGACAGCAATATTTTACAGAACTCCATAAGCAGTTGATATAATGCTATATTAAACGGGTGCAAGTAGATATAAGAGTTATATTATTAATTTATTACAACTATTCACTAAAAAGATAAACATAAAAAATGTACTCCAAAAATCCTTTGAAAATCAAGAAATAATGACTGGCTCTTTAGTAATTTACCTAGAAATCAGGGTTATCGTTTATTATTTGATAAATTAAATATATTGAAGTCAGTAGCAATTTAAAAAGTTAACCATACCTCATACTTGTTTATTTACTTGACGCTGATTTTGATATAATTGATCACATACTTGTAATTAGGGGCTTTTTGGTAAATTTACTAAAGAAGGCCTGTCATTATTTCTTACTTTTCAATGGGTTTTATGTGTGTTGTCATCAATACATATAAAAACCGGACCGTGACTCACTTATAGACAACGCACAGTCTAAACGGGTATTCCTAGAGGTTTGAAATTTGGAAGAGACATTCCTCGAGTACCCTAGAGGTGCATTAAGGAGGGATTTTTTGAAATTCCATCCCTAAAGGGGTGAAAAGGGGGGAAAAAGTTTGTATGAAAAATACCGCGTGTGAGGCTGTGGCGGATCTACTAGCCTACTACTATAGATATAACATTCTGCAATAATCACTTCTTCAAAGGACCCGAGCAACGCGACTTCGCTTTAAAGTTGCACCGCGGAAAATGAGATCTTTATACAGATTGAACATAATAGTAAGGGAGCTGGGTGCCATTTAGGTATATGATTTATTCGCCTTTCATATTTATAGGGATGAAAGTTTATGTCAATACAAATCGATTTGGTCCAGTAAATCAAAGTCGTATGTCCCTGCGTTTTTGAATTACAACTTAAAAAATCGTACATGAAGAAATCAGCGACCTAGACGTCCACCAACATTTTTGTCTCTATTCTGGGAGTCCTAATGAATCGAATGGACGCAACGAGAACAACAAAAAAGTGATTTAGTAAAGCTTTTTTCATTAACATTTTTGCAACTAACATTCTGACCATCAGTCCAAGAGGCAGACACGAATAAACAAATTTAGTACACCTTTTTTTTTGAAACGTTATCTATTGAAAACGCAGCGCTACCATGGTGGCAGACAATTTTTCTGTGGTTCTGTATATTGTCATTAATCGAACAATTTAGGTCTGCCATGCGAACAAATCATATAGAAATTTTGGCACCCAACTCCTTAGCTATAACATGTAAGTAGTATACTATCCCTCAGTGTTCATTTTGAAGACAGCGAAAGACAAAGGAATGATTTCAGTTACGTGTGCTATATAACAAGGGTGCAAAAATGTTGTGAACGAACCAGGTGCGAGCTACAGACGTGTGTAAATAAATCCGGCACACAAATTAGGGTTGCCGTTCTTTCTTTATTAGTTTTGACTTCATCTTCGTTAGTTGAATAAGCTTCGGTAATAACGTTGTTCTAGCTGACGATCGAGTACTAGGAAATAGTTATTTCCTGGTTAATCTGTTAATATCTTATGGAGCTCGTTTACATTTAGTAAAGGTTTATGAGATTTGGAGTCTATTTATTTATTTATTAATGTACACCAACAACCGATAGATTAATAAAACATCGCTTAATTAAAATAAAAAAACTTCTCTCATATGCTTAATTACAGGCATACACAACATTTGTAGCCAACGTATTATGAGTTTATCTGGAGTCTGTAGAAGGACATTTGCACTTTTATCTTACAAAATACCTAGGGTATAGGTAGTGATAAACTTATGCGACAAGGTTATAATTTGATCCCTAGAACATCTTACGTTAAATGTACCAAAACAACTTCTTTCCCAAACAATCAAAACTTTTGGTGGCGGAAGTAAAACCAGGACGTTGGTCACTTTGTACAGAAGTAAAGGCATGTTTTACTGATCACTTAATAGTGATCAGTAAAAAATGCACTTACATCGGAAAAAGTGTAATAATAATATTTATATTATGTTAATAATCTCTCTCTGGCTCAATCCAGTCACGTTTATTTTAAAATACCAGCATGGCCAACCCTACCCCAATACGGCGAGGTAACCGACTTCTCACTCACGTCGCTTGCCCCGGCGTCACCCGACCGGTGAGCACAAAGTAAACGAATAGTAAACTTTGTTGACAAAACAGTGTTTCTTCTCGAATATAACTGCGGGACTCGTAAATAACACTGTCTCGTAAATAACACATATTAGAAACACTATTTGATTTAAGCATAGTTGTGCGTAAGCATGATTTATTTTTACTAAAGTCATACATGGAAAGGTTTGATATCTAAATATAGTTTTAATAATTGATGTCAACTTAAACTGAGCAATTTTTCAAAGTAGCTTGGATTTTATATAAAACCGAGGAAAGCCCACTTCTTTTTAAATGTTTTTTGTTAGTGTAAAAATCAATGAAATGCCTTTTCTTGAGTAATAAAACTTGTAAATTATCAAAGAATGATGGGCAAAAATGTATGGAACCCAGCCCAATCACCAATAGAATTATAACGTATGTAGGCTTATTGATCCCACTATTTGCTGTAATTGTTATTATGAAGACTAGACTGTGAAGGCTGGATAAAATATACAGGAAATAGCATTGCAACGCATGTGGGGCACAGCTAGTATAGTAATAAATGTTCTGTATGTGTGAATATTTGAAGGCTGATAACTATCTTCTTCGGGGTTTTTGAAGTTTTGTGTATTAGAAAATGAAGCTTATGTAACTAGCTTTCACGTGGTATACATGAGATTTGTATTGGTTATTATGGGCCAATTTGCCCATCATTTTTTGAGTAGTACTTGAATCCAAATCGGATTCTTTCTCGATAGGTAACCCATAATACGCGTGAAGCCGCAAACGTTAAAAAGCGCCCCACATTTAAATAAATCACATTGGTGTCGGCCAGGACGCAAATTAACTGGCCCGTCCCACGACACCACGGTTACAGATGGATAGACGAGCTCAGACCGTGTAATTAGTCTGACCAAACTGCTCTGCTAAGAGAATTAAAAAGCACATAAGTAGGTGCAATTAGTTTTAAGCAGCAGTCAGATTCATTAGGAACTATTCTGTACTGAATGAACTTGTATCGGGCGGAATGCTTTAGTTCATTTTTTGCTTACTTAAGTTTGTTTTAAATGTTGAACAAACCAATTTAAAACTAAACAAACTTTTATATCTCTTATTAACCGACTTCAAAAAAAAGGAGGAGGTTCTCAATTCGGCTGTATTTTTATTTATGTTTGTTACTTCAGAACTCCGTCATTTATACAGCGATTTTGAAAATTCTTTTTTAAATCGGTAGGGTATAGCTCCAGTTTGGTCCCGTTGTCGTCAAAGTCGAGTTATGATCAGAGGATCTATGAGGAATCGATCGATCTCTTCAAATATTATAGGCAAGCATAGAGCAATTTTAGTATTTTCTGTAATAACTCAAGCAGTTACGTTCCAAAAGCATTATTTGGTGAAGTGGAACTGTTGATGAAGACCATAGATGATCACCAGAACTCCTAAATTTTGAGTATTTCACGGTTGGCGATTAAATTGCTATATAAAGTTCTGAAGGAACTTATGTCCATGAAAATTCATGTAGTAAAATTGAAGAACCAAGATAACTCCTCAACGATTGACATCTTTGCACCGTGGATAGCAACAGTTTATAAATGGTGATGAGCAATTGGCATTATGCTATTGTTACTTATGTAGTAAATGTGTGTCGTTAAATCACAGGATAATAAATAAAATGTGATGAAAAAACTTAGCTAATTTTCAAAGGCTATTTGAAGTCGGTTTTATTTTTATTTTATAAATTGTAGATTATATTTTAAGCTTTGATTTATTGACATAAGTTTTGTTCGTTACGTCAAATCTTGTAAGACTGTTTTGTTTCGCTTGCGAACATAAGATACATTTTTAACAATCGCTTATGTTTTTAGTAGCAATTAAGTAATTATAGAAATAACTAGCTTCTACCCGCGACTTCGTCCGCGTGGAATTCGGTTATAGTTATTCCCTCGGGAACTTTAAAATTTTCCGGGATAAAAAGTATTCTAATATCCTTCCCAATACCTTAGAGAATATGTGTACAAAGTTTCATGATGATAATTTAAGTAGTTTTTACGTGAAAGCGTAACAAACAAACAAACTTACATTCACATTTATAATATTAGTAAGGATTACTAGCGACCGCTCTCGACTTTGTCTGTCTTAACTACATTCAAATTAAATATCCTCTATGTATTTGGGACGTCCGCACAAAATACGCAAAATAACAATAAAATAAATGTTGTTTAAATATATCGACTCCAATAGAAATATATTTTACCTAATAGCCTGGACTTTTATCGGAAAATCGTGGATCGTTCTATTGAGTAAATGCTAATGCCTTCCTGGGACCCTTTTTGCCTGAGGCTCATTGCAGCAAAGGGCCACTCAGCTTTGACTAGCAATTTAACAGGTTGAAACTTACGCAAAATTTAGCAATTCACGTATCCCGCCTTAGTGACAGTAGTAACCGTTCAAACAAATGGAAATGCTACCCTACATATCAATAACATTCCAGCGAATCACGTGATATCTACCTATCTTATATTTAAGTTTCTAGTGTATTTAATTTTTTGACACCAAACGTGTTACATAAAAAAACCGAGTCGGACTCGCGCACGAAGGGTTCCGTACCATTATCTATAAAAACTGCAAAAAATCACGTTTGTTGTATGGGAGCCCCCTTAAATATTTATTTTATTCTGTTTTTAGTATTTGTTGTTATAGCGGCAACAGAAATACATCATCTGTGAAAATTTCAACTGTCTAACTATCACGGTTCATGAGATACAGCCTGCTGACAGACGGACGGACGGACAGACGGACAGCGGAGCCTTAGTAATATGGTCCCATTTTTACCCTTTAGGTACGGAACCCTAAAAACCAGGGCCTTTCTTGCCATTGCCTAAACGATATCGCAATAGTAGTTTATGCAACGGTTGCATAATGATAGGCCTTAAAATACTAGTGCGGTTTTCATGAAACAAGCCGACAGGCGAGTTTCATAATAAGATCGCACGTGTGTTTTAAGGCCAAATTATGCAGAGTTGCATACATAACTTTATCTACACACATATTATAAATCCTCCATGATGGGTTCAGAAACAATATTTTCTGGCAACAAGTTATTTGTTGCAATCGTGGCGGCATATTTCCGATATCCGGCGCATTTTCACATCACACACACTCCGAGAAGACTACTTACTATTCATATTTTCAACTAAAATGTAAATTACAAACAACTTTTTCTATTCAATTCAAAAACAATTCTACTTTCGTTCAGCAAAACACCAACATGGCGATCCTCCGTCAAGACCATTTTTTTTTTAAATCATAGACAAACGGATGAAGTCTCTATTCTCACGTCACTCGAGATCAAATATTGTGCAGTTTATATTAAAAATACATACTGAATTGACGTTTCGTATCAATAACTGTTTTAATATCTATGGATACTAGAATAGAGACCCACTTGAGTGTTGACAGCTGCTCCAAATTTAATCTCATTTCTTTACTAAAAACGATAAAGAAGTCATGTTATTTCTTTATCGCAGCACTGGTTTTTCCTAATTGGTTGTCAAAATGGTGGTCATTTCCTACGGTTTTTGATTAACCAATGGAGGTTTTATGATATGGGTGTAGATAAATTATTTTACTAGGCTATGGTGGCTCTTATTAAATTGACAGAAAACTCAGCCGCATTGTAAAACCATAGCGATATCTATCGCTTAGATTCGACAGAGGCTACATTTAAACATCTAATCATCCCAACATAACTTCTGTTTTATAACAACATAAAAACCCCAATTAAAGGCAATTATGATCACAATTCAGGTGACCTACGCAATAAGGGCGAGCAGAGCCTAAAAGCGCTTGGACAATAGATCGGTCACGCTTATCACCACAACAAAAGCGCGCATATCAAACTTCCAAGCGAACAATCCATGTTTAAAGCACCATCCTTATTAACGAAATTAATTTGGAAAGTAATTTGTGTAATGAAGACAGCTGTAAGCGCTAGGAAGATGTTCTGCGAACAGCACCAACTAATTTGGACGACACGGTTTAAAATAGCGTATAATAAAAGTTAATGGAACCGCCCTCTTCATGATTCTTGGCGAAGGCGGCTCATTTCCCTGGCCGTCGTTTACGCTATGTTAATTAGCATTTTGGCACTAAGGCACGAATAATTTGGAAGACTAGGTGTTACAGGTACGCTGGCAAAGTTTTGATTTCGAAACGTTTACGTAGAATAAGGGACCGTTTTGAATGCAATTTGCATTTTAAAGGTAAGTTTGTTATAATTATTATTTGTTGATTAAAATATTACAAAGTGGCAATTATTGACGACGCGGATAGCCTAGTTGGTAGTCACCCTGCCTCCGACGCGGGGTTCGATCCCCGGTAAGGGCAAATATTTGTGTGATGAGCACGAATGTTTGTTCCTGAGTCTTGGATGTTTCCTATGTATTTAAGTATTTATTTCTCTATATAAGTATTTATATCGTCGTCTAGTACTCATAACACAAGCCTTTAGAGCTTACTTTGGGACTAGATCGATTTGTGTAAAGATTGTCCCCTGATTATTTATTTATTTATTTATTGATCTCACTATTATTATAGATGATTTATAAGTATCTACGTAGAAGGGAAGGGTTTGATAGATTTGTCGTTACTGCAGCCGTAACATGCATGACACAAAGATAAGATAGACCGTCTTATCTCTAAGTGCGTCTCTCTCACACTAGTGCCTATGAAAGTGATAGTCATAGAGATAAACGGGTTTAATTTATATTTGTGGCATGCATGTTAGGGCCGCTGACTGCATTTCTGAATATGAGACTCTACAGTAGAATGGATTTGCTAGTTTCTGATTTCAGTCATTGCTTTCTGTCATAAATAGCTTATGTTATTTATACTTTTGGACTTATAATCGTGGAAAATAATGGATCCACAATAAATTAAATCCGATTTGTATAATTACAACGATGTTAACAACAATGGATAATGTCAGAAACAAAAAAAAATTGGACTATATATTAATTCGTAATCAAGTTGGCGCGATTTTGAACAGTAAAGTTAAAATAATAATTGAGTTTAAATCGTGAATACCAAGTGGCAGAGTGCGTTACATGAAAGCAAAAAGCAATAAAATTGTACTAAAAATACCAAAATAATAGCGTATATCAAATAATTAGAAAAACACAAAACCTGACTACGTAACCGTTAAAAAAAGGGAAATAAGGGGTCGATATGGAAATAGCAGTCGGTGACTTCAAATAGCTGTTAGGTACCGTCCTATAGGATTTATAGAGAGTCACCGACTGCTATTTCTATAGCGGGTTTTATGTCATTTTTAATTTGAATATATTTAGTTTGAGTTGTTTTATACTTTACATCGACAGTTCTTCCAAAATCCTTCCAAACGTTCGTATGTGTATATCGTATTTGAATATTTTGTACTAAGAAATAACAACGTATCTTATATTTTTGGATGCTCTCTTCTAGCCCTTTCATTTAATATCAACAAAGCATGAGTGGAAAAATTTTGAGAAACAAAATGTGTTCTAGCATCCGCCATACTGGATTGTAGGTGACGTCGTAATAATATGTCCAGTATAACCCGGGTGTTTTGTCCGTTTTGACGCCCAATTTATTAAGATTTGTTCAGTAGTGAAGGGTATTTACTAACAGTGTGATAACATGCATATATACATATATAATCGCGAAAAGCGTAACCCTTTTCTTTGCTTCGCTACAGTCGGGTAAAAAGTAATTAATAAATAACGTTTGTCGCAGCCTGTTTCTAGGCCGCCGAATTCAATTTTACAAGCAAAATTAATATTAAACTCTTCACTGTAAGTTACCCTTAATAAAATTATATTAATATTTAAGACCGTAAAACGTAATTTAATCTTGTCAGAGTACTGACATGTGAAATTTATTTAAACAGTACTTATCTCCTTAGACAAGTAAAAGAGAGAAAGTTTAAAGTGAATTGGAAATGCCTGATTCTGACAAAAATCAGTACCTAATAGTCCTAACAAATTATTGTGAAAAAGTCAGATTACATTATAATTTATTTAACAAGTAAAATAAAATGTATTGATTCATTAATGATATTTTATTAGAACGTTCGCAGTGCTTGAACAGGGCCTGTATTCCGGACAGCTAAGTGATTTACTATATCGCAAATAAAATGCAAATACCGCGAATGTGAACGTCAAACACGTCGGAACATCGACACATCCGAGATGTTGGCATTTTCGTGACGATATAGTAAATCACTTAACAGTCCCGAATAGAGGCCCTGTACGAGTCTCTATGATGATCCGCTTTTTTGGTGAAGCAAAAATTACCCGCTAGACAACATGCTAGAAAAGTGGAGATACAACATTATTGTTTGCAAGCAAAGTAGGATGAAAGATAACAGATTCGCAGATAAAATACCTACAATTTCAAATACAAAATCAAACCAGCCGATACTAAAATAAAATAACTATGGTCGAATACACAAAGGCCACTCAAATTAATGATTTTTAGGGGTTCCGTAGTTCACTTAGGAACCCATATAGTTTCGCCATGTGTATGTACATGTTTCTGTCTGTCTCTGTGTCACAATAACTTTTTCTCGAAGACTATTTAAGTTACAAAGCTGTTTTGTACGATAATGTTTGTCTGGTGCACAAATGTATAGAATAAAATTTACGAAAAAAAATCCATTCTTGTAAAGCAAAGGTAAAGGATGTTTAAGATCCTTAAATTAAATTTGAAAATTATTATGGGTATAATGTCATGACCAATTTTAATAACAAGTGTATTCACAAATTAAATGACCGTGCTAGTCTGTCAAGTTAAATATTTAAATTGAACCGTCATCGTTACCTAACAACAAATTATATTGCGTTAGATAATCTCATAATAATGCTCCTCTGCTGCACTGGGAGTGAAGAAATAGCATAGAATGCGTGCAGATGCTTATCATCCTGGCATGTCGTAAAAGTCGACTAAGGGACGGGTCCTCTCCAACATGGTGGACTATCTGTATGGGCGATGGGCTGATCACCTGTCACCATACGGTTCATCATACCATCTTAGGACTAATTAATCGAATGTGGCCACAAGTAGTCTTGTGCCTCTGCCCACCCCATTAGGGATTTCGGGCGTGACGCTATGTATGTATGTGTATGTAGATAATCTCAAGGAAATTGTGGCTTTAATTACAAGCATTTTTAAGGACATTTTGATCAACAGGAGACTGTTCTTTTAACGTGTAAAGAGGAAACTTTGAGCGAGGTTCTTTACATTATTTGTGTAGTAGTAACTTATAGAACTGGACTGATAGTTATAATGTCAAAACCGTAAATGACAAATTAAAACACGCTCTATAAGCATATTTTAACAGATATGCCAGAAGGAAGTCGGTTCATACAGTAAAATCATAAATAATACTTAATGTTATATACGTAAACATTTTAATTTCCGCTTTTCAATCGACCGTGACGCGATGCAGCCAGCTCTATGGAAATGATTTATTCCACGCGATACACGGTTACACGTAATCTAAGTGAGCACTGCCTGCACACTGTTTTGCGAGAATTAATATTCGCTGAAATGAAAAATGTATGGCTAGCGACATGTTATTTCGTGATGCGAGTGTTTTATAGAGCACTTTTCACAATTACTTTACTGGCGGCATGGAACAGTACATTTTACTATAGTACTTGTTAGGAGACGTTAAATGTTGGATTCGACAGTACCGAACAAATGCAATCAGACTATGCAAGTAGGGCGGATAGAATTAATTAAATGTACATAAAAAATGTCTAGACAATGCCGTGGTTCACTCTAAAGCACACTTACCCAGAGGCGTTGTGTCTTTCAGGATATGTACCACGTCAAATCCGCCGTACATCTATTTGATTTTTCAAGTTTTTTTTTCAATTGCACCAAATAACGGCAATGAGTAATTTTGTACGAATGATGATTTAAAATATACAAATTGTGTGATTATTAATAATTATTTAGTATATGAAATAAAATCAGAACCTGATTTGACTACTCGAGTCATAATCAATCAAAATGCAGTATTTGAAACGGTCCGGACACATGGAAATTCAATCGTGCTCAATGTTTTTGTCATTATAGATTAAGTTGGTGGTGGTGTGATACAAATAAAATATTTTTCTTTCTTTCTTTCTTTCAATCAAGAATATTTCCGTGGGAAAAACGGTAACGACATTTTTTTTCATCAAAACATCGAGGAGAGTACAAAGTTATAGAAAATACATTTTCTGATTATAAAAGTAATATGGGACAGAAACATTTTTCACTTTTTCTTGTAATTTTATCAACTTCCGGTACAAATAACACAGGCTTGAATGTAATCTTAAATGTCATTTATCTCCTTTAAAAGAACAGTAAAGTGTTTTTTTTTTTTAATTACACTTATGCGAAACGCCCAATTTTACCATACTATTCAATTTCAGCGAACAATATACTAATCGAAATATTGGGCATCCTTAAGCAAGTAAATTGATAAGAAGACAATATCCACCACAGGGAGGTCTCCCGATTAACGCAAGTTTAAAGAGAATCAGGTGAGCATGCTATTTATTTTCTGCGTCATCAAACAGTCCTCACACTCCTCGCACAGCATTTGCTCAGCATCGAGCAAGCGAGCCACGAACACAATTTGCCAGTAGACTACCTAATGAGAAGGTGTAATTCTATAACAGCCCGCAAGCATCCAGTTGTTTATTGATCCCTTTTTTAATGCAAAACAGGATAGTCTGATACAAAATTAGCGAATTAACGGAGCTAGCGCACCCTAATTTAAAACTAATTAAGAAAGGAAAAGGCTGGCTGCAAAATGCTCCTCTCAGGGCAAATGGACTTAGCAAATATTCATCGGCGAATAAAGCGACTCGAAATGTTTAACTTTTGTTTTCGATTAAATAGAAAGCTCAAGATACTAGCGCCTAAGATTGTTAGCTGGCAATTCACATAAAAAAAAAATCATGTTCTTACTGACGTCAGCAGATCGTCATTAACGTGCCTGAGTTCATAAAATCTAAAGTATTCAGATCGGTGAAGCAAATATATGCAATATTGCAAGCTAAGCTTTTATATAGTAGTTCGTTGACTATGTTATTAATTACTCAATATTTTGATCTTGATTAATACATTAATTTTAAATATTCTTTAATTACTTTTTATTTAATGGTTTGTGATACTGTTCCAGTCAACCATGTAACCTTTTTTTATGCCAATAAATAATTAAAATATATAAAATCATAACATACCAACCTTATTTGATTTTTGCATCGAACTTAAACACAGAAACAGACTAGGTTATAACCTGAACATTTTTATTTATTATTATCATTTAACAATATACACATGAGTGTGGTGAACTTCTTAATTAAGTGATTCAAATATAAACCTGCAAACGGGACACGCTCTGAATAGCGCTTTAATGGTAATCACTTGTCCACGCTTTTGTCCGCTCATTTCACCATGTACCTATTTGGATAAGACCAAAATAAATGTGCATTAAATAAATTTTCTGGGTTATCTATTAACTACACTAACGCTAATACATGCTAATATTATTAATGCGAATTGTGTGTGTGTGTGTGTGTGTGCGTGCGTGCGTGCATTTGCATGTGTGTGTGTGTCTGTGTGTGACTATGCTTGTTACTGCTTCACGCTTCAATGGTTAGACTTTAAATGTTTTACACGTAGAAAAACACTCTTACCTATGGAATGTTCTTCACAAGCATAAAATTAAATTAAGGTTCTCATTCCAATGTCAGTCAAATGAAAGTCGTAAGAATTAAAAGAAACAAAACATGGTTCTGCGATATTTTCTATATAAGAATATTTTACAGCGGATGAAAACAGTTCTTAAATACTGACTTAAATTTAGAAATTAAGCATGAATTTCCACGTGCGAGAGTTCCGTTTTCCTCGAGTTGGTAACGTGACTAGTTCGCATATCTCAGAGTAATGACTTCGAAGTCGCGAAGGTACTTGTGAACAATGTCAAAGCGATTATTGCTCAATTATAATTATTGGCACGCTCCATAGTTCAGGTGCCACTTGTTCTTACGTCGTATTTCAAATATCTTGATGACTACGAAAACATTTTTTGCTTTACAGGGGAATCAATCAGTGAACGTTTATTTGTCAGAACGCGTCATACAAGTCTTAATTCTTATCTTTTTCGGACATTTAGTTGATATTACGACATGCAAAATTAAAGAATAAATAAAATAAAAAGTAATTAATGAATATTTAAAATTAATTTATTAGTCAAATTAAAACATTCGTGAGACATTATGAATACTTGAAAAACACACACAATTAATTTATTGATCAAAATCAAAATATAGAGTAATTAATGACGTGCTTAATGAGTATTCGTTTTATTGTGCCTTTTATAAGAATGATACAGTACAGATGTACTTGACTAATTTGTAAAACTTTTCTCAAACAATAAAAACTCATTGCGTCGGGCTGACGACAGAGTTAAAAATTAAAAAAAAATGAAAAGTAAAAAGCACTAGTTGAATGAAAACCGGCCAAGTGCGAGTCGGACTCGCGCACCGAGGGTTCCGTACCATTATAATCAAGCTAAAAAAAACACGATTATTCTATGGGAGCCCCCTTAAATATTTATTTTATTCTATTTTTTAGTATTTGTTGTTATAGCGGCAACAGAAATACATCATCTGTGAAAATGTCAACTGTCTATTTATCACGGCTCATTAGATACAGCCTGGAGACAGACGGACATACGGGCAGACGGACAGTGAAGCCGTAATATGGTCCCGTTTTTACCCTTTGGGTACGGAACCCTAAAAAGTGGCACTTTATACACGATTTGGATGCTTGGAACACGCTCTCTTTGAGCACATGCATTGTAAAATATAAGAATACTATTATCGAAATCAGATTACAAGCACATATTACAATCGCAATGAGTCACAAAGTAGGTAAGTAGGGATTAAATATTGTTGGGTAACTGGCAATTTAATATCGTAGTACCTTTGTACTTACATACTATAAAATATTTAAAAAAAAAACGTTTAGAGTATACTCTAAATTGTTTTTATTTTATATTTGGAGACCTTACATCTCCATCTTCATACTTGACCGTGGAGACTGTCTACACTTCCATTTAACCTAGATTAATCAATTATTTAGATACTTCTTTGTTCCAATTATTATTTTTATTATTATTACCCTTAGAGGCTTTATTCATCGCTAACTGCCAAATTTAGAAAGGCAACTCAAATTGATCTTTAATTTAAGTGACGTTTGGGTGAAGTTTTTGTATAGCAAATGCAAAATGCTTAAGTGGCGTTACTGAATACGACCATAAGTCACTTAACTTGTTCAGACGCGGAGAGTATACATCTCCCTTATTAGTAATTTATTATAATTAACATTCATTTGGCGAACGGCTAAGGAGTGGAATTCCCTGCCTGCAGACTTGTTCCCAGAACGCTACAACTTAGGTCTTTTCAAGGAGAGAGTGAATAGGCATTATCTAGGGGTGCATGCTCCATCGTCGACCTCATCGTCACTTTCCATCAGGTGAGATAGAGGTCAAATGCACAACTATCTTCTTTAAAAAAAAAATGTACCCATCCGGTTCATTTTTTGCACTGTATGTGTTACTTTTAGATGAAGCTCTAATGTCAAGGTTGAAAAAAGACTTACTGCTGAGTTTCTTGCGGCGTTTCTTCTTAGCAGATGTCACCTTTCGAAGCGCTGGTAGATTCAGACATGTGAAAGAGCCCATGTGGCGTACTTGCAAAATAAATATATTCATTTGAATTTTCTACGTTTGTATTCATTCATACACCATAATTGAGAAGGTTATTAGTAGTATTAACTTTGGCAGACCAGACACAAAAATTATTCGAGGTGAGCTGAGTCCATATTTTCTAGTGGCATTCATTATTGGCTATTCAATAATTAATTTATTGTGGACGGCAACGGAACGGAATTAAGAATGGGAGAACAAAACTGATATAAATGTAAGGATAACCTCATCTTTTATAATATCACTAGTGGACCCGCCACAACTTCATCCGCGGTATTTTCCTTACAAACTTTATCACCCCTTTTAGGGATGGAATTTCAAAAATCCCTCCTTTTTGCACCTCCAGGGTACTCGAGGAATATCTCCTCCAAATTTCAAACCTCTAGGACCAACCGTTTAGGCTGTGCATTGTCTATAAGTGAGTCACGGTACTGTTTTATATGTATAGATTGACGGCAACGCCATGCCCTATTTGAACGTTGCTGTATCTGTATTAATTGTAAAAGTATGGATGTTTGGATGTTTAATACTCAATCATGCCTCATCGTTGATCCCTGATTACCATATAAGAAACATCTTATCTCTGACATTTCCAAAGGATAACAAAGGAAATAATGATAACGGAGCTCTACGTGGATGAAGTCGCGGACAAAAGCTAGTAGATAGTAAAAAAACGCGCAAATAATTACTTGAGAATGGTTTTTTTTTTCAGTCTTTCAGTCACTGCCAGTTGATGAATTCTTGATTTATTGAAAATAGCTAAAAACATTTAAAATATTTAATTTTTATCCGATATTGCAAAAATATTTTGCAGTGTCCTTCCCTGAAGGGGTTACCCCAGCTCAAGGAAACTTATATACGTGCCGACGATTTTTTGGAAAGAAAAAGTTAACTGTTACAACTTTCTCCTCAGACAGCTTCGATATACAAACAAGAATAGACTTAACTCTGTTCTTATTAACTGTGTGCGATGTAGTTGAATGTACCCGCAAATTTTCAACTCGAGCTGTTCTTCTTCATAGTCCTTTAAGCAATTTACAGGAGCGCTGTAATTTCCCTACAATGTTAAACTTGCATAATGATGTGTATCTTCTTGCCGCTTCATTAAAAGGCCAAATATGAACTACTAGCATAGCAATAAGACTCTTCTTTGGCAATACAACATTTTTTATCAGAACTTTATTAATATAATTTACGTTTCAAACATCTATAAATATTTTAGCATCATATTTAACCCAAATTACTTGTTTTGATGACTTGGTTCGTACAATAAACAACTAAAATTAAAAACAAAGGTGAAGTATTTAGTGTTACTGCTAAAAGTTTAAAGTTGATCTGAACCAATCATCCGAAGCTATTGTGATTTTCCAAGCTCTGGAATAATTTTGTTATACAAACATTTCAGTAAATCAAGCGGATAGATTGAAAGACCTTTTAATCAATTCCTAAAAAATACCTAAGAACTAAGGGATTTATAACAATGCTCATTTCAACTTAATACTATGTTTCTAAGTTTACTGCAAGTTGGCAAAGAAAGCAACTGATGCATTGTAAAAGCTAATTGCATTTCGCTTTTGTTTATGGTTTGTTTTCCTACAGGAAATTGTTACATCAACATTTATTTTTATTAGCATAAACTTTTATGATGACGATTCGTGCTGTTTTCATTCTGTTTTTCGATCTGAATATAAACTGAAATATCGGATTTAAGATTTACAGACTCTGGCGCTGTAATGCCACTGCCTACTGTAACGGAGATCATAGGTTAATCCCGTTAGGTACAAACTTTGTGTGATGAGCACGAATGTATGTACTCGATGTTGACGCACGACGCGTAATGCGTAAGAGCGAGATGAGAAATCTGGCTTACGAGTCGCTACAGAATCACTTAGCGTTCCCGAATAGAGGCGCTGACCAATGTTTGTGATAATGTCAAAGATATTATTATTATTATTCCCATAAAAATATACGTATAACATGGGAAATTCATTCCAATCGCGTTGAAATGCTTGCCAATGAAATTACATCAACACTAATACTGCTTCTCTCGTTTTATTTTATCTATTAAAAAAAATTTTACGACTAACGATAAGATGATGTCACAAGGTTTTGTAAAGAAATGTTTTTCAAGGGCTATTTCTGTGTCATCTAGACAGCTTTCAGTGTCTAGATGACACAGAAATAGCCCTTGAAAAACATTTCTTTACAATCAATCATATTAATTTTTTCACCCAAAACTTAAACTTCTCGTCGTCGCCGTTAACATCGAGCTTCCAACCTTTAACTTTCCTGCCAGTTAATAAAAGTCTCATCAACTCTGTCAAAATCTATCAAAGTTAAGTTTGACATTGTCCATGCTAGCCGACCTTAAGTAAAGATAAATGTAAGTGTTCCGTCAACTGCCAGCTTGATTGATCGCGAAGATCTCCTACAAAGATGCTGCGAGGCTCGCGAATCCGTGAACCCCATCCAATTATTATGACAGTATTAAATGCTACTTACAAAAATAAAATATAAGTACCGTTTTTTTAAGAATTTCCTGGCTTTTTGTTAAAAGGGGATATAAATATTGTTTTATGGACGTCGGTTTGATATGATGCTTTGAATAAAATTGTAAACCCTTTAAGGAAACCAATTGAGCGCGAGGGAGTTCATATCGCGGGCTGGGTTCATTCTATGGCTGCAAGTATGTATTTGGTCCGCCACTGCGTATAGTTTTTTCAACTCAATCTTTGGACTGATATTTATCACGCAATCTAAATTTATAACGATAATAATTATAAATAATAATAATAACAATGATACCTACTTTTGAAACCAAAAGCTGCAATTTATATTATGAATAAAGATGAATATGAATATGAATATTATTATTCACTTTCAGTTTTTACCGTCTATCTATCTAATGGGGGTCTTGGAAAAAATACACATACATACATACATATAAAACGCCTATTTCCCAAAGGGGTAGGCAGAGACCACGGATTTCCACCTGCTACGATCCGGACACACAACTTTCGCTTCGTCTACTCTCATTAAGTTCTGCATGCACGCTCGCCGGTTTATGATACTCTTGACCTGGCCTTTCTTAAGAACGTCCTCGATCTGGTTTTGGTACGTTCGCCTAGGTCTTCCCTTTCCAACCCTACCATGTACACTCGCCTTATAAATCTGCTTCGTTAGTCTTGTCCAAACCATCTAAGCATACCTTTCTCAATTCTCACGACTACATCTTCTTCCACACCACAAAACCCGTTGGACAAAATTGTAAATAAGTTGACATTCACATCGTTATTGTAAAAAGGGCTACCAAAATAATTACAACGTCCAACATTTTGCCAACATGAAACCGCTAAGCAATAAAGAAGCCTCAAACATATTTTGATAGTGTCAACCACACGGTTGCCATGGGCATGGCCAAATAGCAATGGCTAATGGAATTTGTGGCCCATCCACGTCCGCGGCCTGAAAGCCGGACATGTCAATTAATTTAAACGGAAAGCCAAACCCGCTGAATTAAAATTAAAGTGAATCATTAAAAACAATCAACAGCAAGGAACTTATGACATATATCTAACTAAGCGAGTTAATTTCTTTATTTTGACACCTCTATATAAATAGGTACTATAGCAGTAGCCACTCTTAGGACCTTGTCCACCTCGACTACAAGAAACGTACAGTAGTTAAAGCCTGATACCTATATACGGGTCAACAACACTTATTTCATGATGTTTCCTAGAAAATTAAAACCTGACCTGAGACCTGAGACCTGAAAATATCGACACGAAAACGGCGCTACATTCAAAGTTTCTCGGGTATTTTGCGTAGCTATATTGGCGCGTGAAAACCGGTGTATTGGGATAAATTGATTCGCTACCGTGAAATCACAGACTAACCTAGTTTTGTAATCAGTCGCTTCAGCACAATATGGCCTAGGTTTATAGCAGTTTAAATTCGCCTAAATTTTTATCACAAACTTGATTCTTAGCCAAAATTACTTAATTTTAAATTTAAAAATGTTTTATGTGATTATTTGTAAATATATATATCAAAACTTCATAATAGTTTAAACATTTGGTGGTTATAATAATTGAACTATTCCACATTAATGTTATTATCACTATTTTTTATAAATTATAATTTTTATTTGCAAATGTAAATATAATATACTTTGTACGTATATCTTATTTCAAATCGTTATCCAAGTTTGCGGTATCCAACGAATAGATAGCTGTCTAGCTCAATTTGATTTAAAAGCAAAACTTTGTAGCTCTCTAAGAGAGACGGGCCCATCGACCTTAATTCCCACAAAAATGCTAAATAATTTTTACCCATAGACCATCAAATTGTGAAAGTCTGTATATTCGCTGGGGGAACATCGTTCACTTAAGCACATTACGGCTGGCTGCTGCAACTTCGAGCCCATTGAGATAACATTGGAAACAATTGCGGAGCCCAGGGAATCAACTTGCTCAAACTAAACAAAAACGTAGGTGAATGTTAATTGGAGTAGATCTCGTTTATTTCAATTTGGAATTTAGTTGAATTCAAATGTTTCTTTAATATAACTAACTGAAATGGCGTATATATACTCGTATGTTAAATATGTATGTTTTTAGGGTTCCGTAGCCAAATGGCAAAAAACGGCACCCTTATAGATTCGTCATGTCTGTCTGTCTGTCTGTCTGTCTGTCCGTATGTTTTAAAGTAGAAAACACGCTTTAGTCACTAACGCAACGGAAGAGTTCTACTATACACCTTCAGCTCCATCATCAGGCTCTCAGCACCAAGTATTGGAGGCGTCAAAACAAAAGAAATGAGGTCAAACTCGAGGGGTTTACTAGTTGCCATTGAAGAGTTTCAGTATCCACCTCTTGGCTCCATGATCAAATAAGTTCGATTGTACTAAATTTATGTATTGTAATCCGGATTACATACACTTACAAAGTTTCAAATCGATACGACAATTAGAAGAAGTCTAGAACTTAGTTAGATAGTTTGTTAGGTAAGTAGGGAAGCTAGTATAAAGCGTGTAAAAATGCCACCATATAGTGTTATTACGTACATTTTGACTGTCAATCAATTTCTAAGATTTAAGAATAATATTCTCACACACATAAATTGAATTGTACCTGATTTGACGTAAACACGAGATTCAAAAATATTTTATCTACACCCATATCATAAAACCTCCATTGGTTAATCAAAAACCGTAGGAAATGACCCCCATTTTGACAATCAATTAGGAAAAACCAGTGCTGCGATAAAGAAATAACATGACTTCTTTATCGTTTTTAGTAAAGAAATGAGATTAAATTTGGAACAGCTGTCAAAACTCAAGTGGGTCTCTATTCTAGTATCCATAGATATTAAAACAGTTATTGATACGAAACGTCAATTCAGTATGTTTTTTTAATATAAACTGCACAATATTTGATCTCGAGTGACGTGAGAATAGAGACTTCATCCGTTTGTCTATAATTAAAAAAAAATGGTCTTGACGGATAATCGAATTGCCGCCATGTTGACGTTTTGCTGAACGAAAGTAGAATTGTTGTTGAATTGAATAGAAAAAGTTGTTTGTAATTTACATTTTAGTTGAAAATATGAATAGTAAGTAGTCTTCTCGGAGTGTGTGTGATGTGAAAATGCGCCGGATATCGGAAATATGCAGCCACGATTGCAACAAATAACTTGTTGCCAGAAAATATTGTTTCTGAACCCATCATGGAGGATTTATAATATGTGTGTAGATAAAGTTATGTATGCAACTCTGCATAATTTGGCCTTAAAACACACGTGCGATCTTATTATGAAACTCGCTAAAAGCTCGTTTCATAAAACCGCACTAGTATTTTAAGGCCTATCATTATGCAACCGTTGCATAAACTACTATTAAATTGCCTATGTCTGCTTTTCTTCCGGCATAAGCTTGCGCTCTGAGCTCTTTTCTACCCCCGTTCTTCTCCATTGAATACAAGCTATGGCTTGGCTCGGACACACTGGGAACTTTTGTGTCGGCTCATGTTGCGATACACGTGCACACCAAAGGAGCTAGTTGCGTTACATTGGCGTAACACGTGACAATATAGTGCTTATATTACCACATTGCGGCACCTCGTAGACACCAGGTACTTTTGTGGTGTGGTGTGGTGCTGCACATGGTTTTGTGCCGATGCAAAAGTTCCTGGCGTGAACGTGAAAACGTGAAAAGTCGGCAAATATTATGCCTGCATTATAATCTTCTTATATCAAAAGTATTGGTTTATGGCGATTTGTTATACGCTGTGAAAAATCTTGCCAGATAAATAACTCTTAAAAATATAAGTTAAACGGTTTTATTTGTGAAGAAACATAATAATGATACAGATAATGGAAAAAAAAAAAATTTACTTTATTCTACTAGTCAAGCCCTTGCATTTGATACACATATTGAGGGAGTTGTAATAAAATATGAAATCCGCCATTTTGTGGTGGCGGCCATCTTGGATTTACAATGATACTTAATATACATAATTGTATTGTCACCAAAACTAAAGATGTGTACCAAATTTTAGATCAATCAGTCAACACGAAGGAGGTAAAATTACAGTTGCTAAATTTGACACACACAAGACACAAACACGGTAAGCTATATAAAACCGTTTAAAAACACCGAGATGAGCTAAAACTTAATATGGAAAGGAAAACCGCTTCAATAAATACAACAGTAAACGTAACATTAATTAAAATGAAATCGTGAAATGTCGATTCTGCAAATATGCGCTAATTCTTGGGGACTTTTCCTGCACTGCCGAGGATCCCGCGCGGTCGTTGCCGACATAAAATTAATCAGTAATTTAAGCGCTCTCGACGTTTCCAGGCTTTTCTGACACTATGTTAATATAGCACGTTGGTGTATCGATAGTTACTTTTTTAAAACGTTCATATCTCCTCTAAGGTTTTTTAACGACTTTTTAAGCGTTTTCGTATTAGCTTTATCATGACATTTGACATGATATTTGTGCTGTTTAAATCGTTAACTAAGGTTAAAACGATTGTTCCAGGTACATTTTAGAATGACATGACTTTGGTAAGCGTCTGTGTCTCTGTGACCCCATTATTAAAACGATAACGGACAATCATTTTCAATTGGCACGATTTGAATAATATAGAAACGTTTGGTACACACCGTCCTTACACTATAATAAATTTACTTACCAGAGTACTTTTAAGGTATTTTGTCAGGATACATACATCTTTCCAACTCAGTTGTTGTTCCTGTTACAATTGGCTACTTGACAGAACACTTATAATTATAGTAAGGGTACCTATACATAAGAAACATAGTTCATTTCAAACTGCGTGTAAAGCAAAGTAAACAAATTAGACACAATCAATATTCAAACTACTTAATTCGACAAAAAATCTTTACGTTTTAAGTCGCATATAAAGTTCTATGTCCTATAAAATAATAATTTGTACAGCGACATGCCACAGATCTAAAGTACGAGTAGCTATTCAATTTGCGATGAAGCAATTGCTTCTAAACATAATTGCACTTACAACCTTAGTCGAGTGTTAATAAAATGACAGGCTGGCATAACAAACACGAAGCGAAAGTCTTTTCAGACAAAAAAAAATCGAAACAAAATACCTGTTCTTTGATAATGCTGACATCGCGTGCCAGAGAACGAATCGCAACTGATGCCTAATGGGACGGGAATCATCACATTTACCGGGAAACCGCTTTTTACCTATCATCCAGAGAGAAATGATAATAATTTGCTGTAGTAATGGGTTTCTGATTATCTGATTTGTGAAGATAGATACTTATGCAATTATTTCCTTAAGGTATTATGGCCGTTTTTTTGGAATTGTCTTATCGGTCATGTCTCATCGCTCAGTGGATAAAAAGATAAATCGAAGCACATTGAAAAAAGAAAATAACCCAAAAGTTTCGGTTCAGATTTGTAAATATTTTCCTTGTCCATGTTTTAAGGAATACATTAGATCTGAGTTTGAGTCATACACACATTTAGATTTAGAACTGTTGCTCCTGTTGCCGAAAGTTAAGGACCTTACGACCTGTTTTTTTTTTTAATTATTTCCTCATTTAGGCATAATTTTGGCCTGTATGAATTTAGCCCATCGTTTTTGTTTGTAACGTGTGTATTCCCTTTTTATGTTACTTTGGAATTTGTTCATACATTTAGGAGAGGAGTAAAACAAAATATATATTTTTGTCATATCACGCACTGAATAAATGTCACTGATTATTTGCAGAGATGCTCACATGAATGAAAGCAAAACGCAATATTCTCGCAGGTTTCGTTCTCGCGGGAATTTTATTTAATGAATATTCATTAGTTAATTTGCTTAAGGAAGCACCATACATCATGGAGACAAATGTTGTGCGTGAAAATATGCGGACTCTGAGGAAGTTGACTGCCTTAAACACAAATTAATATGCGTTGTAATTTTATTCATGTCGCAGCGTGCCATACAGGACGCGATTAATATCTTAATTTGATACATTTTCACAGCTTTCATCCAAAATTTCTCTTGCTTAATATGGTTGGTTTAAATCTTAAATTATTCAAATAATATTAAACATGTAGCAAAGTTGTTTATCTTACGAGCTTTAATTTCTAAAACATTGAATTGTTCTCAGTACCTTTTTGCTCCTATCTCTCGTTATGTTTTATAAGTTTTATTTTCCTACGTCTAAACTACTGAACTTATATCTACAACAATTAGTAGGCACGTTTTTTAGATCTGAAAAATAATAAAGCATACTTACTTTTTATTATAAAACTGGAAAGATCAGGCGATAATCGGATTGCATGTGGATAAAGGTTTGGGCACAAAAACCTAAAACTAGAGCATATATTTTTTTTATTGAAAACCTAGCTTAGGATAAGCCTAGTTATACAATATTTCTAGTATTTTTTTACTCCCGGCTCTGGTAAAACTGATTCCTTGAGTGAATACTGTGCTGATCTTGAATACATACATACATACATACATAGCATCACGCCTGAAATCCCTAATGGGGTGGGCAGAGCCACAAGACTACTTGTGGCCACGTTCGATTAATTAGTCCTAAGATGGTATGATGAACCGTATGGTGACAGGTGATCAGCCCATCGCCCATACAGATAGTCCACCGTGTTGGAGAGGACCCGTCCCTTAGTCGACTTTTACGACATGCCAGGATGATAAGCATCCGCACACATTCTATGCTATTTCTTCACTCCCAGTGCAGCAGAGGAGCAAGATCTTGAATAACCTTTACAATATTAGACATCCCTATGGCCGAATTCAGAAGCGCCACTTAAGCATTTGATTAGAGATTAAATAGTTAAATGTCCCTCAACTAGTTGTCATCCTATACAAAAACGTCACTCAAACGTCATTTTAATTAAAGATCAATTTGAGTAGCCTTTCTGAATTTGGCCACTAGTCAGTTTTAAGTAGGGAAGTTCCATTGAAGAGCATGATTATCTTTGCCACAAATAAAATAGATTTACATTCTAGTATTTACTTACTTTGCTTTTTTACGCATAACCATGGAAAAACCTGTATTATCTATTAACCAGCTGTTAAATGTTACTAGTAAAGTACTACTTACGCGTAAGCTGTTTTTTGTGCAATACAAGATGCATTGAATGAGAGTGTAGAGTTGAAACTGAAATCTGCGCCTCTATTCAGGAACGCTAAGTGACATTGTAGCGACTCGCGAGCGAGATTCTCATCCTACTCTTCCGCACGATGCGTATGCGTAAGAGCGGGACACGAATCTCGCTCGCGAGTCGCTACAATATCACTTAGGCGTTCCGGAATAGACGCCCTGGACGCAAATAGGTTAACGTTGTAACACGAAAGCTTACCTAGCCATTTCAAAGTTAGCGATCGAACGTTACGGCTCATTATAGGGCTTGTTACGTAGGCCGGTGTTATGCGACGGTGTTTCTAATAAGTGTTTCTTGATTATTTTGATAGATCCTAAAGGCATTTCATAATAATTGCCTAATTTATCCGCTACGGATAAAAAGAGTTCTGGGCCTGGGCCTGGGCTGGGGTATTCGACATTGCCTAAACGTTATCGCAAATTATTTTACTACGATATGATAGCTCGAATGAGGCCCTGGTAATTATAAATATTAGATTTATTTCGTAACAAAATTAAATTGCAATCTATACATCATCGATTTCAATCCATCATTTACCGTTTTATGTCAAATTTAGTTTTAACATCAAAAATAAAATATTTGGCTGCTTTATGTTTTGCTTGTTTAGATTATTAACTAAAATAACCCGGAGAAAAATTCATTATTAGTAGTTTATGCAACGGTTGCATAATGATAGGCCTTAAAACACTAGTGCGGTTTTATGAAACGAGCTTTTAGCGAGTTTCATAATAAGATCGCACGTGTCTTTTAAGGCCAAATTATGCAGAGTTGCATACATAACTTTATTTACACACATATTATAAATCCTCAGAAACAATACTTTCTGGCAACAAGTTATTTGTTGCAATCGTGGCTGCATATTTCCGATATCCGGCGCATTTTCACATCACACACACTCCGAGAAGACTACTTACTATTCATATTTTCAACTAAAATGTAAATTACAAACAACTTTTTCTATTCAATTCAACAAAATTCTACTTTCGTTCAGCAAAACGTCAACGCGGCGCGGCGCGTCAATAATGGCGGCCGTCCGTCAAGACCATTTTTTTTTTAAATCATAGACAAACGGATGAAGTCTCTATTCTCACGTCACCCGAGATCAAATATTGTGCAGTTTATATTAAAAAAACATACTGAATTGACGTTTCGTATCAATAACTGTTTTAATATCTATGGATACTAGAATAGAGACCCACTTGAGTTTGACAGCTGTTCCAAATTTAATCTCATTTCTTTACTAAAAACGATAAAGAAGTCATGTTATTTCTTCATCGCAGCATTGGTTTTTCCTAATTGGTTGTCAAAATGGTGGTCATTTCCTATGGTTTTTGATTAACCAATGAAGGTTTTATGATATGGGTGTAGATAAAATATTTTTTGCACTGCTTAGTAAAGCGATAAGACAATAAGAAGAGTGAAATACTTGACATCCAACTTTTTGCAATTAAGAATATAATGAATCATTTCTTACTAGTGAGAATACAAAAGGACAGCGTTAATAAAAATTAGTGAAATGGCATCCCATCAAATGCATACAGCCATCCAACGTGTGCGCTGAAGCATTGACCCTTGATTCGGCATCGATAAGAATCGAAAATACTTTGTCGACCAGCATACCGCTGAAATTGGGTCGTATAAATAAATAATTTTACGATGTTACCCTCACAACTAACGGCTGGCCCTTAAATTTGTACACGCCGCCGCCGTAAAAACTAAAATGGGCACTCCAAGAACGAGTTAATTTTTTAAGCCGAATTAAGTGTTTTCATTTAGCAAAAAATATTCTTGGGTCTTTATTAAACGCTTTGAAACATTAACAATATAATAATCAATATCTATATCACTATCACTATAATAAGTAATTACGTTTCAACTTAGCAAGAATAATAAAGACAATATCAAAATATGAAAAAGACAGGCTATAAATAATGAGGCAAAACGATATTAGCCAACGTTATTCGGTATTATTACAGTTACGGAGCAAATTGGCTTGTCCTTTATTTTTCTTTTGTAAAACAATTCTATTTGTTTCATAACATACGTGTTACTTGGTAGAAAATCACGCAGTCGATTCCCTCGGGGGTACTCCGTCCAACTGCGCGAGTAGTGTGAACTCGCTCCTCGTGTTGTACCAACACTTCGGCTTAATGATTCGGTCACTTGTTTCCTATTGTGTAACACTTTTTTTTATAAAATCTTGGCAACAATATTCAGTCTATCGAGTTGTTGTTTCTATTAATATCTCCTTTATCGCCATTGAAGCTTAGTCTTGGGAAATATATACCTTGGAGTTGGAGGGTTTACAGGTGCATTTTAAAGATATAAGTTTAGTTACTTACTATTCACTTTTACAATATCCTGCAACTAGCTCAACGCAAAAGGTGTGCATCGGTTGTGTAATTATGTCAAATTTTTGAACTGAGTTAATTTGTACATGACATGTTCTTACACAAGATTGTACAAGCTCGGTTTAATACCGCCCTGTCAACGCCGACTCCCTATGTATTTACCGTTGTAGCGAACAAGAGCCGGCGCTTATTTCTATTGACGGCACTAAAACCAGTTATTATCCAACCGCGTATTTTCTTCTAATAAACTATCAATAAAGATTGCAATCACAACAGTTACGGGTTTTCAAATAGACGCCGTAACTGTTATAGTTTTATAAAAAATAAAAAATTACGTCGGCGATTGCTTCATATTTGCATGAAAATTCGAGCACCGTAAACTATATACTGCCGGTAAAAACCTACAGCAGAAAACAGCTACATACTCGCACGAATGTCGTTCAATTAGTTGCCTATTTTGCAAACATATTTTCGTTCAAGAGAATGTTGCACATTTCCATTAAAATCGTTTTGTTTTCTCTTTTCATATTATCTAAAATTGATCAATTACTTTTATATTATTATGCTATTTATGAATGTTCTGAGTAGGTTCAGAGATTTATTTTGCTATAGCCATGCTATGAATTAATAAAAATAACTATAATTATTTTGACATTTCATGAAACTACATTACATTCTGTTTGATTAAGTGATATTAAAAGCAATATTTGTTAGTACTACCATGCAGCACAAGTCGACGAATAACCTACTTCTGCAATAAAGCACCACTCGAAATGCAGTCAAAAAAAACGTCTAACCACTTTCAACTGATTCAATATTCTTTATCTACACCCATATCATAAAACCTCCATTGGTTAATCAAAAATCGTATGAAATGACCACCATTTTGACAACCAATTAGGAAAAACCAGTGCTGCGATAAAGAAATAACATGACTTCTTTATCGTTTTTAGTAAAGAAATGAGATTAAATTTGGAACAGCTGTCAAAACTCAAGTGGGTCTCTATTCTAGTATCCATATATATTAAAACAGTTATTGATACGAAACGTCAATTCAGTATGTTTTTTAAATATAAACACACACACACACACAATATTTGATCTCGAGTGACGTGAGAATAGAGACTTCATCCGTTTGTCTATGATTTAAAAAAAAAATGGTCTTGACGGATGATCGAATTGCCGCCATGTTGACGTTTTGCTGAACGAAAGTAGAATTGTTGTTGAATTGAATAGAAAAAGTTGTTTGTAATTTACATTTTAGTTGAAAATATGAATAGTAAGTAGTCTTCTCGGAGTGTGTGTGATGTGAAAATGCGCCGGATATCGGAAATATGCAGCCACTATTGCAACAAATAACTTGTTGCCAGAAAATATTATTTCTGAACCCATCATGGAGGATTTATAATATGTGTGTAGATAAAGTTATGTATGCAACTCTGCATAATTTGGCCTTAAAACACACGTGCGATCTTATTATGAAACTCGCCTATCGGCTCGTTTCATGAAAACCGCACTAGTGTTTTAAGGCCTATCATTATGCAACCATTGCATAAACTACTATTTTGGTGCAGATAATTAATAAAAATTGCATCTTTCAGTATTACAAAATTAAGTGAAGTTATTGGGTGAAAATAATTCATGGTCCACAAAACACAAAGCTGGTTCAACAGATTGACTCAGTGTTTGCCGACGATCGAAGATTCAAGTGTTACGATCTGATATCGATGTTAATAAGTCAATAAAACGTCGCCGGACTGGAAGCAATTTCTTTTTACGAGTCCCGGGACGATCACTGCTACAATTCAGCTTTTTACTTTTACTGTATTCTTCGCTTGAATGAATAGAATTATATCAAAATAACACCTTAAACACTTCTTTACACCGCTGATTTGAATATTATATTTAATTTGTTTTGCAAAGAACATTGTAATAAAATAGTTAATTTAAGATCGAGATGTTTTTTAAAGGGACTCGTAAACGGGCTAATTTTTTGGCAATTTATTGCTGCAATTCGAGCTATCCTCAAAAGCTTACATTCAAACTTTTTCTCCCCCATTAGTGTAGTAATATGTAATCTTTTTGGGGATAGCCCGAATTGCAGCAATAAATTGCCGAAAAACTAGCCCATTTACGAGCCCCTTAAGTGTATGACGGCAATACGCGATTTGTAAGTACCTACATGGTGCCCAAAAAGTTCGGAAAAGAAGACCTTCAAGTTCAAATCAAACTGTTTTGTGCTCTTTTCAGACAAGTACTTACATATCGAATTTTCAGACACGGAAAGTCCACCGCGGCCGGTGCAATATGCTGTTTTCCGCAGGTAGACAGTCATGTATTCCCATAATCGACAACGCAGTTAAGCTCTGTAATTAATCGAAGTGGGGATATAATTTGTCTTCGTCATGGAGCAAATAGCTAATTCCCCATTAGGGACACAATAGCCCGCCCGGAGGCTCTTATTGATTACCGTCTATTGTTCGCTTTCGACCGCTTTAAATGATACACTTGGCACGATTTACGTGACAACTATCTACTATCGTTTACAAGACAATGTGATAATGATTGTCATTTATCGATGGTAGGTGATAAATAGCTGTTGTCTTTGAGTGCTTTGTATGCGTGTGGATATTTGGCACAATTTGTGTTCTCTTATTCGTTTCGTTAAGTATTTCTATAGTCACCTGCCTACTATTCGACATTGGCTTAGCAATATGGTATATCATGTCGCTTTGCTTTGTCTTTTTATTAATTTAATGAGTTTACGTTGAAAAGACATGAGATCTCAATTGCTTTGATTCTTAGAATTACCTGATCCTTAGAAAAGATATAGAGTATGACGAATACAGGCACCATGTATTTAATGCATGCGCTCCAAAACTCCAGCTTTATAGAAAGGAGACATGCACGCTATAAACGTGCCCAGCCTCGTTCCGATACACTTACTAGTACGATATTGTGTTTTGAATGAGTCCCGCGGCCTTGAAACTTAAAATGCGTGTCGGTACTATGACTAACTCCCACCACACTACGAATGTGAAATTTATGTCCTAACTATTATTTGTTACGGAAGTTATTAACAAGTTTATATTTATTTCATATCATAGGAATGAAGAATAATTAAGTGTCTCAATATCAAATAAGAAGATCAATGTGTATTGGTTGAATGCGTCAATATATTTTGACGGACCGGTTAGCGTCAAAAATGGCGCCTGCTGTATATAATTGCCATTTCAGAAAGAATTAAAGAATTTTGGTAATTATAATGATATTATGAACAATTTTACACAAAAGTTAAATTTTCGCCGGCGTTAATAGAACTTATAGACTATCGTTCTACCTGTTGAAATATTGTATTTTGGATACCCATAAAATATCGACTACAATTAAATAAGTTTTTAACGGAGAGAGCATGAAACCCGCCTTTATATAGTGCGGTTTAACCAATAAATTAACAGCCTTAAACAAAGTCCATTGATTGATACCAGGGAGACAAGATAAGCGAGTGTTTACCAAACAAGTTCAGCAAGAACACAAGAAACCCGAACCTCAAAATTGTCTCGTCAACATAATTGAAACATTGCCAAATAACATCGGGAACGGCATAATCTTACCTATCATGTTTGTGTCGGAGTATTCAGTGTTTTCGGCGCTACACCGGTTTACGACTCCGTGGCCCTGCTGAATGATAAGTTAGATTACAAACCCGCATCCGGACGTCCGTGTCCGTAATGTGTCGTTGTTTGATCGTTTGTACAGAATTTGTGATCTGCTACCATAACTATGACAGGGTTCAAGCATTTAGAAATTGCATCCTTCAATTGTTGAATGTCGTTGCTTGATAAAACAATGCCGAGAGGAACGCTTTTTAGGCTTATGCCTACTTTAATTTAGTCTAACATTTGATAACCAACTTTTGTAAGTTGGTATTATTCCAGTGATAGATTGAGCGCGTGGAATTAATACAGATGCATCTATTCAAACAACATGTAGGAGATTGCCGTTAATTTAACAACCGAAGACTCTTGAACTAATTTTTCAAATTTTTCGATTGATGTTTTTGAAGCGGTGTGTGAAGTGTTCAAGAGAAACGCACACGTCCGTACTTCTAAGTTATTCAACTAATTAGTGTGAGTCGCAGCGCCGCATGCTTACATACTAATAATATCACAAGCAAGTTTACAGTACACACGACCAAAAAAACACTTACATGCAATCTAAGAGACAATCATTTCTGAAAAATGTATTAATGCATGGTCACGATCAAAATATAATAAAGGAATAGTAAGTACTTAGCTTTTGAACCAAGTAGAAACTGATTCATTATTGCGCCGAGTGTTAGTTTGGAGCGTGAGCGTAAAATCACGAGCGCAATAATATAGCACTGGATACGAGATGCATAATCTTCTTTTCTTTTCAGTCGGTACTTTGAGCTTAACAGGCAATCACAGTTCTATATATGGCCGCCAATATGTGAACTTTACTGTCTTGCTAATACTTTGACAGTCCACAGAAAATTTGTCAGCTGTTCCGTCGGAATGCAAATGGGCGGTATGGGTGGCTGGTCGTGTAGACTTCTTGATCAACTAACCAAATTTAAATAAAAAAAACAGTGCGATATTGAATTTAGATAGATAGAAAAAAGATATTAGCGGACCCTGGTTGAGGATATGATTCAGAAGCGAGAGGGCCCAGGCGGTCGGTGGAAGCGCTTCTAACTCGGAGCGCGCAGTGGAAGCACGCCCAACACGCGCGTGCGCCGCCCTCCGCGCGCCGCGATGGGCTCACGGCCGTAGCTACACAGGCATTGTGGGGCTGCTCTACTTAAAAAAAACAATGGCCTACCTTAAAAAATACAATAAACTATAATAATATATTTGTTCATAGTACGATACTACCTGTAATCACTGCCTTCTGCCCTACCTTAAATTCAACTCTAGCTACGGGCCTGTGTGGGCTGCGCGCCCCCAGCAAGCAAACATGGGTGCAGCCAGTTTATTAATAATTATTTGCTCATGTTTACAACATTATGCATTTTACATATATAACAGCGTGGTTATCACTTCCTCGCATTTTGATGAGATTGATTGACGACATTGGTGACAAAAACACCAGATACAAAACAAAAGGTAAAAAGAAACTTAAACCTTATGGTCGAGACCAGTGTTTATTTACCGTATATACATATCATATAAATCATTTAGCCTATATACATCGCACTGTTGGGCACAGGCCGCCTCCCATAGTTAGTTGACTGGGCAGAAGTCCCCACACGGGCCCAGTGCGAATTGGAGACATCCCACAAATTTTTTGAATTTCTTTGCAGATATATGCAGGTTTCCTTACGATAATGTCCTTCACCGACATACTCGTGGAACATATAAAATTCATGAAATTAGAAAATCTCAGTCAGAGGTACGAAAAGACCACTATAGTTCCACTGGACTGTGTTCATTTATACTCCTGAGATAAAATTGAAGATCTAAGAGAAACTTTTCGAATCGATTAAGTTATCTTGACTACAGTTCAATATATAAAAGGTAACAGTACTAATTGGGAAAACAAGTCGGGTAAACAAAGTGGGTAGATTTTAGACGATCTGATCCCTCGCCCACTCCTAAGTAGTGCTGAGAAATGCCAGAAGCCATTATAGTCAATAAGTAAACAAAAACATTTAATTAAATTATAGATCACTGTAGATCACGTAATAAACATGATATAATTATAAGACGTACAGCGGTACATAGGAACTCTAATGGTGAGAATTCAGTGTCTGTTAGTCGGTTTGTATGTCACACTCGTTTATCTCAGCAACTACTAATGTTATGAACTTGAAATTTGGAATAGTCATAGAACTTGCTTGCATAATATATTTTGGGAATATATAGAGAATAGGTGGGGTGTGTGTCAAGTTAAAGTATGAGTATTACTAAAACTACAAGTAAAAGTATTACTTTATCAACAAATCTATCTGATGTTTCTAGGTAATTGACTTGTGAAGGCCAGTTATTATTTCTAACATTTTAAAGGGTTTATGGATTCGGTTTTGTTTTCTAGTTAAAAATAATTTTTATCTACACCCATATCATAAAACCTCCATTGGTTAATCAAAAACCGTATGAAATGACCACCATTTTGACTAACCAATTAGGAAAAACCAGTGCTGCGATAAAGAAATAACATGACTTCTTTATCGTTTTTAGTAAAGAAATAAGATTAAATTTGGAACAGCTGTCAAAACTCAAGTGGGTCTCTATTCTAGTATCCATAGATAATAAAACAGTTATTGATACGAAACGTCAATTCAGTATGTTTTTTTAATATAAACTGCACAATATTTGATCTCGAGTGACGTGAGAAAAGAGACTTCATCCGTTTGTCTATGATTAAAAAAAATGGTCTCGCCGCCATTACGTTGACGTTTTGCTGAACGAAAGTAGAATTTTGTTGAATTGAATAGAAAAAGTTGTTTGTAATTTACATTTTAGTTGAAAATATGAATAGTAAGTAGTCTTCTCGGAGTGTGTGTGATGTAAAAATGCGCCGGATATCAGAAATATGCAGCCACGATTGCAACAAATAACTTGTTGCCAGAAAATATTGTTTCTGAACCCATCATGGAGGATTTATAATATGTGTGTAGATAAAGTTATGTATGCAACTCTGCATAATTTGGCCTTAAAACACACGTGCGATCTTATTATGAAACTCGCCTATCGGCTCGTTTCATGAAAACCGCACTAGTGTTTTAAGGCCTATCATTATGCAACCGTTGCATAAACTACTATATTTTACGTTTTTAGGGATATTGAGTGATTCATATGGCTTAATAGTTATATGTTCATTGTATCCACTAGTACCAGTTGACGATAACATTATGTCAACTGTTTATCGACCTATTTAAAATATAGCCATCACAATGTAAGGACTGTTAATCGTTAAGGAGTTCTTGTGCGAAATTCACTATCAGTTCCGATTTACCTTATGCGTTCTAACGAGAATAAGTTGCTTAGCAATAGTGACAAGAAAATGTCATCATTATGCGTTAGCTGCTTATCATGGAAGAGTTCTATGTAGCAATCCGTGAACTCCCATCATCACCAAATGATGGCTTTGGTGCAAATACTTAATTATCTTAGAAAACTGCGGAAACGATATATACTTGCAAAATTACTTAAAATTACTTTGACTTGTGACATAGAAACGTCTATTTACATATTAAAAATAAAACTAAAAATGATCACAGGACAGAATAGTGTACAGATTCTGGAATGCTAAGTGATTTCCTATATCGTCACTAAAATCCCAAAATCACGGATGTCTCGTTATTCTATACGTGTTTGACGTTCACATTCCCAGTTTCAGAATTTTATTCACGATATAGTAAATCACTTAGCCGTCCTGAATACAGGCGCAGCAACATACCATGGCTATTTACCTTCCGTTTTAAAATACCTATTCTGAGTAAGTTAATAGATGAATGACTTATGCCATATTTAAAACGAAAGTTATTACAGCGACCGAAGGGGTAAGTCAGCGGATAATATATTGGAAAAAGATTGCTTACCATTTTACTTATTTTGACCAATAAATAATAATATAATAAATAATCTAAAATAAAAGGTAACGTTCGAAAAACTTACCATTTGTGTGTTAAGGAATGCGTGCTGCAATGCACAGTATAATAGTTAAAATACAAAAATAAAACACCCTTCATGGGGTTACAGCGGCCAACGACCGATTAAGTACTTTGAGTAAAAAATATGATGTGAGTTATAAGCTTAGTTATGCAGGTATATCACGGTTCAGCTAATAAAAAGTAGTTGCCGAAACAAATGAAATGTCAGTAAGGAAGCCCTTCGGCGACGCCGCGAGGGCCGGCGTCAGCACGAGCGTGCCATTCAAACGGTTTCAACGCTTTACATTTCAACGGATATAAAGCAGAGCAATTTACCTTTAATGATGAACCGTGTAGACCTTTTTTCCCCCAATAAATTTCACGAAATCCCAAGTTTTTATGGCAAGTGAAATACAGGAGGGTTAAAATGGAGTTTTCACTGCTTTTTACGTCATAATATTCATATTGCTCAGTCGAGCAATTCCAAGTTGATAATCCGGGGTTTGGTTTAACGAGGTAATGTTCGGTCGCCGGCTTTCACCGCGCGCTCGCACGTTATATCCCTGCCTTTTGAACTTACGTCGTGACAAGCAACCCCTTACAGAACAGGCCGTTTCATTATCATTAATAGATTACATTACTCTTTTGATAGTCTAGGAACTTAATTATTTTAATTTGGCCCACATTTTAAACGCTGTGGAATTTTAACTTAAAATTATTTCGGACTCAAACTGCTATTTTGTTTCATCCATGCCTCGTTCTCAAATGTGTATACCTACAATACAATTAGTCAAATATAGGGTCCAATTCGAAACGTTTTTTTAATTTAAAAGTTCCTAAAGACATTTGAAGAAATGTCAAACTCGATTTTGTATAGAACAAAGCTGTCAAAATCCTGTCAAGCTGTCAAATGAGTTTGACGTTTCTTGTTTTAAATTTAGTAACTTTTAAAATAGTGAACAACATTTTCCAATTGTCCCCATTATTTATGGAGCACCGAATAAAATAACAAAACAAAAAAAGAACGTCACACTTATGGCCCGAACTAGGGTAACCTAGTAGTGTCTTAGACCCGTGAAAAACACGACCAGACCCTCAAGTTAAATCATGTCAACCATTGATAAAATACGAGTATTGACTCTGATGAAAATGGAATCCACGATCGCAAACTTTAGAGTCTAATATTGAAACCACTAAGTTTACCGATCGGCCTCTAAGACTTGCGTGTCTATTGTCTAAGAGGTGCATGATCCCTATAATAGTTAGCGATCACCAGTCAACCAAATACAGAACTACACCATTCAATATTAAGTATTCATTTCGTTATTCGTTCGGATTCCGATGTTAGCGCGCGACGAGGAGCTCACGTCAACACTTAGGCGTCGAGTTACAGGTCAACGCATTTGCCGATGCAGCAAGAGCCGCCCGCGCGCGCCGCGCGTGTGTCGTCGTCCCCTGCTACCCCGCCGCAGGCTCACTGCGGCTACGCTGACGCCGCCGCCCAGCCCCGAACGCGCCGCCGGCCTATCGCGCCCCTTAAACCGCCTAAAATAGGAGCCTCTTCAGAGAAGCTCCCCCGCATCATTGTGGATGATTCACGCTGGTGGAGAAAAACAGCAAGGCAGGCAGGAAGCCTTGCAAGAGCCTGTGTGGTACTGCAGAGCCGGAATCCAACTCCTGCTAGTCTAAGAGACGTGGAAGATCGACCTTCAGGCATCAGATGATTTGATGAGACATATTTTTTATCAAATATAATTTATTGACAAACATGCCTATGATAACTTGCCTATCGAAAAGTTTACAAAGCTATTTTTAATTGAATTAATTTTAATTTTAAAGTAGCTATAAAAACTTTTCGAAAGGCAAGTTATCACAGGCATGTTTGTTAATAAATTATATTTGATAAAAGATATGTCTCATCAAGTTATCTGATGGGTGAAGGTCGATCTTCCACGTCTCCTCTACTATGCCTGCGAGCTGCCATACCCAGCCTGTACGTGTCGCGCCTGCACCACTCCGCCACAGATGACGACGTTTTGGAGTATGTCCGCAAGAATCCCGGGTGCTCCCTGAGGGTATTCCAGCTGCGATCACGCCACTACGTGCACTTCAGCGGTGCACACTTCTTTGGTGCGAGTGCCACGGCCGCTGCTGGAGACCGTCGCGTGTCCGGACTTCTGACCGAAGGGTGTCGTGTTCAGGCGCTTCCGGGGCACCTTGCCTGTCCGGGACACGACTCCAGGTGGGATGACATTAAGGAGCCACGCCTTTTCGTCCCCTATATAATTGTAATGACTTTTAAGTTATTATAATGTATGTTAGGCTGTAAGGTATTTATATATGGGCAACTAATGCTTGAAATAAATGTTTTATTATTATTAATAATAATAATAACAATTCAGTACAATGCTGTTATCTATCATGCTACTCCTTTATAGTAATACTTTCTGAAATAATTAACGCAGAATTTGTCAGGACTCAACGTCATTTGTGAAAGCGCCGAGATGCCATTTGTTTCCGTGGTGCAAATATTTTCACGCCTGCGGATGTTTAATAATAGTTCAAATTCTCCAATCAAGAATTAAGTTTTATATTATTTATTTTAACAATCTATTATATTATATTAATGTATGACTATTTATTAAATCAACATAACAAACGAAAATAACATTACCTATACATTAACATTAAACCAAAAATAAAACTAATATCAAAATTAAAACTTCTCTACAAATAAAAATAAATAATATTTGGCGTTTGTTACGAGTACCTATCTAATGTTTTACAACCCCAAGAATAAACTACACGCTACTTATTTTTTATATTGTTATAATCAAGAGGTTGATAATAACCGATATTTTACCTCGCTGACTTTCCCCTCGAAATCCAATAATTGTGATCAAAAGGATGTGTTATTTGTTCATCAACAAGTGAGATTTATTCGCGAGGCGACGGGCCCAACGGAGTAAACTTCTTCAACTTAGCCAACTTAATGCTACTAAGTGAATGATGGTACCCACGGGCCTTCATAACATCAAAATCACATTTCGTGACCTATTATAATTAGTTAATGCATTTAATGGATCAATAACGGTTCCAATTCGAAACGGTGTCTTCTAAATTTAAAATTTCCTAAACTTAAAATAAGAAACGTTATATTAGATTTATTATGGCAGCAAGCTGTCAAAGTGGAGCTTGACGTTTCTAATTTCAAGTTTAGCGACTTTTAAATTTAGCGAAACACTTTCGAATTGGCCCCAATATCTCGTTCCGAAAATGTACGTTCGTGTAACAATTAAAGTTGTTCAAATTCTAGTAAATTAAATATTGCTTGGTATTTGCATAGACTGCCGGTACACAACGAGGAACCAATTGATTTGGATTTCCGGCAATTGGGTCACAAGAAGCACAGTCTAGATGCAGTTCTCGTTTATAATTTATTTATCTTAAACAAAGGAAACATTCCAATCTGCTATCCCCAGATTCACCTGACTGCCGCTTCAAATATTCAACAGGACACTGTGTAATATTACGACAGTAATTTCTCCCAGTACGTACTTTTGCAGTGGTTAATGAGGGATGCGCTATTTTATGCTGTTATTAGTAAGAACCTGTTGAGTAACTTATAAAAAGAACGATTAAGAATAAATTTGTTTACTTTGATTAGCAGTTTTTGGTATCATTTGCATGAAAAGTACGTACTTAGCCGCTCCGTAAAATATTATCTTATATTTGTCATCATCATCATCATCATCATCATCAACCGTAAAACATCCACTGCAGGACATAGGCCTCCCCCAAAACTGGGGGGATTTGTCATAATCGCCACACTTGGCAGGCGGGTTGGCGATCGCAGTTGGTCATGATAGTCCTCGCAGGACGCTGCTGCCCATCCTTCAGTTGGTCCCTCTATCGCCTTTTACGACACCCACGGGAGGAGATGGGGTGATGCTATTCTCAGCCGGCACCACACTGACTTAGTACTATCTATCTCTCTATCTTCGTACTATACTACTATTCTCCTACGAATAAACGTGTATAGTATACCTAGATAGAATAATAACGCAATAGAAACCATGTCCATGCGCACCATTTGAAGCTACAAAAGTCGGCCATTTATGGCTCCAAACGCTCTATATCAGCATGTAGGGAGTCAGGCATACTTTGGCCTGCGTGAAGAACGTGAATTGAGCCCTTCGACTTCGTTAACTCTTGGCCACAGGAAAGATAAACGTTGTTTCTTAACGTGACTAATACCCAAAAATATAATGCAAAATTCCACGGCAAATTATGTTACTTACAAGAAAAATAATGGCTGCCCTTCTTTAGTTAATTAACTAGAAAGATCAAATATATCGTTAATTACGTTGATATATTAAGTACATATATCATTTACCTCCGATCGATTTCGATATATTTAATTGATCACTTCATTAATAATTTAAGAACGATAACGATGATTCTAATGACACAGTTTTTAAACATTTAAGTAAATATGAAATAAAATATCTTCATTATAACCACTACTAGTAGCTAACGATAGCTTTATATAACCTCATCAACGACTTTTCTAAAATATTGCTATCAGAATGCAAGGACTGGTGACTGTTAAGGAGTTCTTTTACAATATCCAGTATAAGTTCTGATTTACCAGATGCGTTATAATAAGAATAAGTTGCTTAGTAATAGCGATAAGGAGATGTCAACATTATCTGTTAATTGCCAATGATTGAAGAGTTCCAATTAGCATCCGTGGCCTCCAACTACACCATTGCTAGCCTAAAAGTTACTGCGGCAGTTATAGCTAAATCAGTATTTGTTTGCTTACAAAAACTGAGGAGTTCCGTTGGTTCCTCATGAATCCCATCGTCATACTCCAACTATGACCTTAACGGGACCAATCTGTAGGTATACGGTACTCTATCAATTTAAAAGGTATTTTACAAAAAATTGAAATGCACGTTATCGTCAGTTCCATTTTCCACCTTCTGGCTCCATCATCAGACCATCCACCATACACTTGGTACATTTGGAGACGGAAGTTTAATGTATTGTACTCGTCAAAACAAACCAAATAAGTTTAAACTCGAGAGGTTTACTAGTTACCATTGAAGAGTTCCACTATCCACCTCCTGGCTCCATGGTCAGATCGGCTCGATGGTACCAAATTATTATATTGTCATGCGAATTACAAAATACTTGCAAAGTTTCAAATCGATATGCGATTAATTTGTACATACAAGTTTGTTAGTTACATACAAGTAAAGCGTGTTAAAAAGAATCGTCCAAATCAGTTACCAAATGTTGGTTTTTTGAATACAAAAGAATAAGAACTATCTCCTAGTTTTGAAGTCGGTTAATAAGAACGTATATGAAAAAGGCTAAGTTAAGCTTACCTCATAATGGAACCAGACAGGGTGAGGCGCGGCCTTAAGTTCATCCGTTATCCAAAAACCTTGTGTGTCAAGGTTCTTACAATTTCTAAAAATACAAATTATCACACCTCCTGCACGTCATGAGGCGTCTATGTGATGTCCCGGTTTTAAACTAACATAATTACTTTTAAACAAATCTATGTCTTTGATGGCTATATAAGATCACAAATTGCTAGTATTTAGGAAGACTCTATCTTAGCCATAATCGAAAATCGAGTACAATGAAAGTTTTGAAAATCGGAAAATTAACGTATTATTAGAAATAACATAGGGTTAGGTCGAATAATATAACTGAAACTTCTAGCCAATGTTACTCTAGTAAGTTTCTGGGCACAGTGCCACACGAACGAGACTTGGTCAGATCTAGGTACATATTTATAGAGGTAGATGCACGGGCTAATCGGCAAATATTTTCTGCTCGTTCGAGGAAGTTGCTTCGTAGAAAATACGATGCAGTTACATTCAATTAAGTCTTCGGGACACCGTATATCTTTGTCATTGTTATATAAGTTCGTGTACGTAAAATAAATTGTTGATTTGCCTCATAGTACGGTAGATTTCTTAGATGGGTACCGCAAACGCATTTTTTTCGTGTAGCTTTTTTCCGAGTCGCATTTTTCCGCGATCGATTAATTTCTTCATCGGAATAGGTACTCGTAGCTTTTTTCCATGTCGTATTTTTCCGCGATCGATTAGTTTATTCATCGGCATGCTACTCGTGGAAAAAAAACGGTTATTACTTCATCAAAAGTCAAAGACAAAATGCTGGACATGTTGACAAAAATTAAGAGTAGGCATGATACATTCGTAAATAACTTCCATCTTTAACGTTATTTGCATATTTATTAAACTATATGAAAGTGAAAGTAAATGAGTCATTAAAAAAAGCTATGAGTAGGTAGAACGCACATGAATACATTTGTCGGTGGCGAAAAAATGCGACTTGGAAGACAGCTACGAGTAAAATTTCGATAAAGAAATTAATCGATCGCGGGAATATGCAATTCGGAAAAACGCTACAAAAAACAATGTGTTTGCGGAAACCATCTAACAAATAGAAAGAAAGAAGAAAAGAAAGAAACAATTATTCACTAACATAGAAGACACACAGAGTAACATAAATATAAATAAAAAACAGTACAATACAAAATGGTGGTGTGTCTGTCCTCGCGGCAGTGAATGGGACACTGCCTCAGCATAATGCTGAGGTGTAAGACACCTGCACAAATCCTGTAAGGTAAACTTGAAATTTGGAACGGTTATCTGACTCGCTTACCCGCATTTATTGCGTTAGTAGAACTTTAACATGGGTATTTTGAATTATACTGAAAAGGGGTCATGGAAGATGGTCCCAAATTTTGAAAGCCAATCAATAGGGTAAAGATGGATGTCATATGCAAGGTATTTATTTAAACAATTTATTTTTATTTTTTATTCGACATATTTTTTCTACTTACCTAATTATTACTAAAAATGTGCGGAACCTATAGGTTGACCGCTTAAATGAATCTTCGCCCGCGCGGCACAGGGGCGCGGGGGCAGGACAACAAAGGGGCCTGAGAGGGGTGCGCCTTTTTTCACATAACTTTTTAAGTCCTATTATCGGAAGTCCGAAAATATTTCTCATACCATTTTACATCATAATGATCATTCTTCATAAAAATATTTAATACTAACGATCGAAACTCATAATCATCCGAATTCATAATATCGCTAATCATACAACTTGTTAATACTAATATTTGTATTCATATATTTTCTTATACTAACGATCGAAACTCCTAATCATTCTGATTCATAACGTCAATATTCATATATTTTTCTATCCTAATATTTATTTCCATATATTTTTTAATCATAAGTGTAAATGAAATTGAATAAGACTTAAGAAGACTTCTGAGCGAGCGAGCGAAGCGAGCGAGCAAAATGAGTCGGAGCAGAAGCGACTCAGATAGGTTAGGTTCAGAAGGTTAAGGCGGGAGCGAAGCGAAGCGAAGCTCCCGCCTTAGCCTTCGATGTTAGGTCTTTTTTTTGCAACAGTTCAGAAAATCTTGCTTATTTGTAAGATTTTATGCTAAATAGGTTCAAGCTGATATAATAATTTGCTTAAATCCATAGGTATGCCATCTTTAAAGTGAATTTGCAGGTAGGGATAACCTGCCCTACCTACAACTTCACTTTCTTTTTTTTTCGAATTAAATCTTATTTTTAATAGTTACTGTTGTAAAAACCAATATTATGAGTTCAAATATTTTCTTAGCAATGCCATTATTAATAAGAAAATTAGGAATAAAAAAAATATGATCACTGTCTGTTATGAAGCAAAATGTTATGAAAAAAAAATATTATGAGTTCAAACATGTTCTTAGTAATGACATTATTAATAAAAAAAAATATGATAACTGTCTGTTATGAGTTCCAATGGTAGGAATAAAAATGTATGAACAAAAAAGTATGAGGAAAAAATTACGAAGAGTGATTATTATGAATACAAATCGGTAGTGAAACAAAAAATAGGAATAAGAATTTTATGTGAGCCAATATGGACCCGCCTGAGAGATGTGCGGCCGGGCGAAATGAATGAAAACAAAAATGCGCCTGCCGCCCGCACCTCTCTCGGTCCCCTTTGTCGCCTGCCCCCGCGCCCCTGTGCTGCGCGGGCGAAGACTCATTTAAGCGGTCAACCTATAACCGTCCTGTTCCTATCCTATATCCGAAACTAGTTAACCCAAAAGTTCAAACTTAATCATTAGAGGCATTTAAATATTTTTTACAGGTAAAATAAATAAGTTTCAAGTATAAATAGATTTTGAGAAAATTCAATGAAACGGAATAACCTTTGCAAGGGCGTAACACTCTCGAAGTTGCATAAAGAGCTAGGAGGGTACGGAAGCTATCCGTCGTTTACTTTCATGGGTAGGTATGAAACTCGGATTGTCCAGTTTTTATCACAGCTCCATACCGATGCCCTTATGGAATTGAGTTTTAATACTCGGAGGGGCTTTTTTTAATCTAAGGAAGTAAAAATAAAATGCAATGTGTTCACAAGTTTTTATTTTTCACGGAAAAGCAACAGTGGTCCGCATGTACCTATGTACACCTGAATTTTGACACTATGAATAAACTATTCGAATGTTTTATATATTGTGTATACCTATGTAAACTTCTCACGCTTGAAGATAGACAATCTTCTTTATAATACTATTATTTTATATATTTATTCTACAGTTTTACATACATAATGGGTCCAATTCGAAACGGTGTCCGCTAAATTTAAGATTGCCTAAACTTAAAATAAGAAACGTCAAACTCGATTTTGTATAGCTCCAAGGTTCAAAATCGAGTCTGATGGTTCTTATTTAGCGACTTCTAAATTTAGCGAAAACACTTTCGAATTGGTCCCAATGAGTGCAATTCGAAACGGCGTCTTCTTAATTTAAAATTTCCTAAACTTAAAATAAGAAATGTCAAACTCGATTTTTTATAGCATAAAGCTGTCAAAATCAAGTTTGAAGTTTCTTATTTTAAGTTCAGTGACTTTTAAATTTAACGAACATACATTCGAATTGGCCCCCGTATCATGTCAGCATCGTTCATGTATTTCTGGAAGTACATAAAAATTTAAGCCAGGGCCTAATATTTTAACTGGTAGGTAATAAATAAATAATATTACCAAAGAAGGTTAATTTAGTGTTATATACAATTCATCAAATATACACACTTTAACAACTAACTAATAATAATAGTACTTTTTGGTAGGGAATACATTATTATTGTATCAAAGCTTTCCAAAATCAATATACCACTTTAAAGGGACGTCTTATATACTCGTAGCTATGGGTAATTGCACAGTAATAACACTATTTTGACTGTTATACTAGATAAAGCTATTATTGATAAATTATAGGTGCATTTTGATTTGATCACATTACGCAAAAGTAACCAGATAATTACAATTTTAATTTACGTACATGTCAATCATTAAAGTTATCCTTTTTGGGAACAGAGACCTCAATTATATTCTGCCAGGCCAACGAATCATTTCTTAGAATTACATCACTAATTTCAGTTTTAAAACAAGCCATAGTATTTTTCTTATTCGTGTGAAAAGGTTTTGTCCCAGTGGTTGAAATTTAACAATAATAGATGATCAAGTTTTACGTCTCACCTTATCTTCGAACTAAATGTACATTTTTCGTAACAAGAACTCTTCTGGTTAAACGTGTAGGCGGTTCCTATGAAGCTAAACCTTTTTCCCATATTGAGAAAATTTTATTGACTGTTGACCAACTAAGTGTTATGTATCACTTCCTTACTGAATTATTACTCACACGATGTTTTTGCAATACTCATTAGTTACGTTCAAAACTTTGATTTTATATAAAGTTATAATGAATTTACTTTAACTGATCTCTGTTAGAATTGTCTCGATATCGATAATAACTCGATAACGATATTTATACACTTAAAGTTACAAACACAGTACCTACACTTAAATATATATCAAATTATTTATCAGTAAGCGACCTGCATGCCAGTAGATATGTGTAATACTTCATATTTTTACATTGCATTGCTTAAGAGAACTATGAACCTGCGGCTTTTCATACAAAAGGTGATAATGATTTCAGCCCCTTTAATGTTGACCTAGATTTTGTTGTAACTGATAACCTATCAAAAATCGGTCAAAATTGGTGAAGTTTTAAGGGATGGGAATCGTTATCGCCTTTTGTATGAAACGGGTGATTTTTGCCGTTGGCTCACAGTCCTCTTAACATCTAACCTATTCATTAAATGTAGACTCAATTAATTAATTAATAACAAAATATTTATGAACCAGGACCAATAATATTCATTACATTTATAATCTATGTCCTAAAATATTGCTTTACTTAATATTTTTGGGAGCACAACTTAAAGTTAATGTGAAAATAAACTAATATTGACTAGAACCAAGAGTTTCCAGTAGGCGCACATTTGATGTTTCGTAAATATAAGGTTTTGAACAAAAAAAGTCAGCAATATTTCGAAACGCAAGCAAAGTTAGTCGTCTAAATAAAAACAAATTTAAAAATTACGCTTTTTGTAAAGAGACCATTGATATGCGCATTGCTTTTCAGTAAGTAGTTTTTTGACGGCACAAAAAAGTGTGTTAAAACAAATACATTTTAAGAACCTGGGCGTCTATTCGGGAACTTCTCAGTGATACTGCAGTGACCCGCGAGCGAGACTCGCGGCTCGCTCTTACGCATAACGCGTCGTGTGGACGAGTGGGATGAGAAATCTCGATCACGAATCGCTATAACATCACTTAACGTTCACGAATAGCGCTAGGCAGAGATATGTATATTAAATCACGTTTCAGTCATTAAACAATCTCCGATTTCCAAGATATGACCGGTGGCAGCTTCTCTGTTTTCACTCAACACTTCATACTTTTTTTATTAACGTGCCGTTCTCCAACAAATTGAAAGCACCGCCGAAAAGTACTATCCCGAGTTACAATTACTTCGATTCTCTTCTTAATTATATAATTTGACGGCATTTGTATTTACATCTTTACTGCCGGTAGGAGTTTGTTAAGCGGCACTAGTCTACAAGTAACGAAGTCAGTCTCAATGAAAGACATCGAAGTAATATTTATAATTAATCTACATTGTTTATCCCTGAACATCACCCTCGAGAGCCAGTAATCTTGATTAAAATTACTAACGAGAGCAAAAAACCATAGCAACACCGATCCGCCGAGATTGCTCTAGCGCTGCTATAATCTTGTAACCTGAAATCTAAAACATTTCACTAATTAACCTGGTTTAAAAAACCTTTTGACTGATTAGATAAAGAAATTTTGTTCAGTTTCATGGGAAGAAAAGGTTAAAAAATACGTCTTTGTTTGTTTAATAAATGTTTCGGAGTATTTAAGTATCAACAACGTCTTAATATGGATACTCCTTTCAATTTCTTAATTCTATGATCTATTAAATTATCATGCAGAGTTCGCCAACATTCAAAATCTGATTGAAAGATAGTTTTCGTAGATTTGTAGGACTATTAAGAGGAGTGTGAAGCTACGGCTTTTCATACAAAAGGCGATAACGATTTCCACCCCTTACATGTTAACCGATGTTCACAAATTTTTGATAGGTGTTCAGTCAGAACAAAATCAATAAATTCAGTTTTGTTGTGGTTTCAGTATTGTCATACAGAACTAATTTAGGCATTATTTGACTTTCGTAATCTTTAATTAATATTCAAAAAACGTATAGACCTAGATTATTTTCTGACAACCTATCATAACTTCGTCAAAATCCGTTAACATTTAAGGGATGGAAATCGTTATCGCCTTTTGTGTGAAAAGGGTGACTTTTGCCTTTGGTTCGGAGTCCTCTTAAATACTATAGCTTCTGCCCGTGCCTCCGCCCGTGTGGCGCGTCCCTCAGCAACTTTTGGGATAAAAAGTACCCTATGTTATATTCCAGGACTAAAGTAACTAAATAACAAGTTTTATGAAAACCGGTGACACACACTGCCAAACAAACTTACTCATTTATGAAATTGAAAGGTTTTGTTCTGATTTAATATAATTTCCGTTTTAAATCACTAAGATTTAAAATAGTCGATTAAATTTACCACATAAATTAATAAACCAGCGCTATTTGATAGCTTATTATATTCGCTAAGTGATTCTGTGGCAATTCGTGAGCGAGATTTCTCATCTCGCTCATACGCGTTACGCGTCGTGCGGAAGAGTGGGATGAGAAATCTCGCTTACGAATCGCTACAGAATCACTTAGCGTTTCCGAATAGAGGCGCTGCTTTTGTCCGCGTAGAATTGGATTATCGAGATTGCCTCGGAAACATTGCATTTTCCCGGGATACAAATCCTATGTCCATCTCCATGACGTAAGCTACGTCCATATAATTTCAGGACAATTGGTGCCGTAGCTAGGCCGTGAAGGCGTAACAAACAGACAAACTCAACATTCGTAATATTACTAAGAAGTATGGATTTCGGGATTCCGAAATTTTAGACCGTGTCCATACTAAGATTCAGTGATTGGGTAATTAAAAGTACCTATTTCGATCCTTGTTTATATTCTTTTGCTACTCTACAATTATTATTAGTCAGAAAAGGGGAATTAAGTAATATGTCTTTATTTAACTAACCTTGAGTACCATAAGGAGTGATCTCAGATGCTTGTTCAGCGACAATGTTTAGCCTCTGGATCACTGCGAAGAAAATATAAAAACACCACGTTATTACTTTTTAGCTGGATACAATACAATACAATACAATACTCTTTATTGACCACCACAAAAAGAACAAAAATAAAAGCATACACTACCAAAATAAAGTTAGGGAACAATAGGCGGTCTTATCGCTAGATAGCGATCTCTTCCAGACAACCACAACGGAGAAAATAATGAGCAAAAAGTTTAACTTTGGCAGCTGGTGCAAAATTTAAGTTAAAACATTATCTAAATTTACAAACACTCACAAATACATAAATTTACAAACACTCATAAATGAATAAATACATATCTACATACATATATACATACAGATACATATACCTACATTATTTTAGGATATGCAAATAATTCAGCCATAGTAGAGAATGAGACATAAATTACAGGAAGATAAAATGTTACAGCGGAAGGGACAGATAATGCTTCTTAATACAACATATCTATAGTGAATTGTTGGTTGAGTACCTATCAATACTTACCATTTTTGTTTTCCGATGGTGGTTGTGGCATAGCTAGAACACAAATATTAATCGATAGATTACAGGCAACTCCATATTGTGCACAATACTGACCATGTGATATACTTTAAATTGTAAGAAGAAAGCTTAACTCAGCCTCTTAACCTTATTATTCTGCTACAGTACATCTAGTAACAGTACGACGGAATACTTTCGGATATTAAGTATCTTTACGAGTATCTACGAAAACAATTCACGGCACAGAATAAATAAGAAAATACGTTTTGTATTGCGGTCTACAATTGTTTAACTAGAGATTTAAAACAAAATAAAAACACCATGGTAAAATACCTACAAAAATTGTCGAGTAACTCACGATATAATTTAATGGTGCCCTCGGTGTCTCCCAGGGCGTTTTTCGAGACACACTTGTAGGCGCCATAATCCGAGCTCATGACTCGTTTTATCGGAAGACGGAGCACTGACCGGAACGCCCCGTCGAACTTCAGAGGCTCTAAACCTCCTCCTACGCAAACAAAAATACGAACAATTTACAACTACAACTAAGACCACATAATATAGAGGTCGAAAGTACTTATCAAATTCTGCGTATTATATTCTTCAAAACTCGGATTTACTAATTGTTGTTGTGGATCACAAAATATGTAATAATAATAAAAAATCTTTAGGCACATTACAATATTTACTTAAAAAGGGGAATGAGTACTTTTTATATCTATTGTACAACTCTTATACCCTTGGGTAATCAAATAAACTTATGGCCGAATTCAGAAACGCCACTTAAGCATTTAATTAGATATTAAATAGTTAAATTCCCCTCAACTAGTTGTCAACCCATACAGAAACGTCACTGAAACGTCACTTTAATTAAAGATCAATTTGAGTGGCTTTTCTGAATTCGGCCATTAGGGCCTGTTGCATAATGTCCAAGTAAAATTTATCCGTTGAGTAACTCGTATAAAATTCGATCTAATCTGCCGATTAATGCCTTACTTGGAGAGTGTGAGGTCCCTAGTAATATGGAATATTAATTCTGCGGGTATGTGAAGGGAATCGAAAGCCACCACCACCACCATATTTACAAAGCGACAGGATATATTAATACCAACAAAATTTTTCGTACCTACTCTTCGTTTTGAAGACACAATAACAGTTACGTCGATGTGAAAGACTCAGTGACATTAAATAGACTAGTCAACGCCAAGTGTATATAAGTACCTACCGAAACAGGTTCCATCATCATTATAAATGTCCAAAAATTATGTTTATTAACGTTTTATAAAGAGTCATTATTTAACTAAGTCATATAATTAGCTTAGTACATCTAACATGTATGAGCCTTTAACTAATAATATTAAACAACAACAGCGAATTACCATAATAAATATCCTTTGAGTAAGTGGCATTAACGAAAATTGAGTGGTTACAAAACAACCATTAACGGCTATCGAGTTATTGGCTTTTATTAGTTCATCACTGGAATGTTTGTGTATTAGCGCCGCACAAAATAGTGCTTGAAATATTCAAAACTAACTTATCTTCTCTAAAAGGTAAATACTGAACATAGAAGAGGTAAGGATTACAATGATATAGGATATAAATTCTCTACTATAACGTCATTTGAGTATTACAACGCCAAATGAGTATTTTTCTTAACTGTTCAAGATAGAAGTAAAGTAAAAGTGTCTTCCGTTATGATGCACATTAAAAATGTTCAGTGCCCCTTAAACACAGTTCTAGCGTAAAGGGCTAAAATTTCACGCGGAATTTCCTTTATTGCGAAGAAGTCGCACGCCCTACTCCCACTCTCCGACTTTTTACTTTACTAAAGGACCCACCACAGTTTTGCCCGCGGTATTTTCCATACAAACTATATCACCCATTTTCACCTCTTTAGGGATGTAATTTCAAAAAATCCTTCCTTAGTACACCTCTACGGTACTGGAGGAACGTCTCCTCCAAATTTCAAACCTCTAGGATCACCGATTTAGGCTGTGCGTTGTCTATAAGTGGGTCACGGTACGGTTTTATATGTTATGATGATGTGAAATTTGTATTTTTTTATGAAAGTCTTTGTCACGTTATCAGAGACGTTTTCCACGAAAGCAAGTCACTTTTAGCGAGTTTCCTAAGTCCTATAGCTCTGAATAAGCGCTTAGTTTGAGCTCCTTTTAAGGGAAGCCCTTCAATTGTTATATAATCTTAAAATACTTTCCTAGAAACCTTGTAAACAAGTGTCGGTGACATAAATGATACTTATGTTGGTTATTGTAAGACGTAATTATATTTACTGTTAAAGTACATATGAACCATAAGTATGAAATATTTATTTAATGGATGAAGAAAAAAGAAAAATCCGGATCATTCACAATGCTGCCATGGCAGTTTTAAATAACATTGCAGTCTTTCCTATACCATGAGACTACTCTCCTCGAGAAGGCCTCGAATAAGAAATCGAATTAATTCATGCCAGTTAACCCGATTTTCCGCCCGCGACGTCGTCCGCGTGGACTGGACACCCTATCACCTGGCGGTATTAAATATACTTTACGACCGAGTCATGGAAATCCGTCGAGCCGTTTTGGAGGAGTGCGACAAACACCATGACACGGGATTTCTATATATTATAGATGTCATTTCAAAACTTGTTATTTCGTCCGCTCAAGTTTCGTAACGAGGAAATTAATTAGAGCCGTCACATCAATATCGCGGAGGAGCACACCTAGCCCCGCGTTTGGCATGTGGAAGGCTAAGAATAGAAGATATTACTTGGGTTAAAAAAAAAAACTAATAAGTCCATCAATAAGATTATCCAAAAATATTGAACACGTATTTTTTGCTATATCACATCAATCAAAATTGACAAAGATAACGCGCATCAAAGTTCGGGAGTGGGGGCGAATGACGTCACTTAATGGTAAAAAGTGTGCAAAGTCGTGAAGGCACGCGGAACTTCAACGCATCATATCTTCGTCATTTTTTTTGCTTTCTTGACAAAAGGAAAAATATGTGGTCAATATTTTTTTTATAATGTAAATGACGGACCAATATTTTTTAGGACACTAGCCTATTGAATGTAAGTTATGACATACCAACAGGAACAATCTCCCCGCTCTCCCGGCTCCAGTAGCTGACCGGCTTGGGGTACGCCTCGGTGTCGCACTGCAGCACCAGGTCGGAACCCAGCGCTGCGCCCACCAGCTGGTTCCTTATCGTTATCACTGGCGGAACTGTACAGAAGCAAAACGTCAATTACACAAGAAGTGTTTCGCCAGGCGGGCCAGATATTCTTGCCTTAACATTGTTTTAAGGCTCAGTTAGACGAAAAGAGATTTGCCAAGCGAGCCACAGCCTGCCGATAATTGATGTTGCATTATGATGCGGCACGACAAATAATAAATGCTTATTTTTAACCGACTTCCAAAAGACGAGGAGGTTCTCAATTCCAATCAAAATGCCAATCATTTTACACGTGTGGCCTGTGGGTTAATTTTACGCAAAAGACATATAACGACTTGCGCGTCCAATATAATAATGCGTTCAGGGTGCTGTTGGGGCTGCCATGGCGCTGTAGCGCGTCGGGGATGTTCGCGGAGACGCGCACCGACGGCTTCGATGCCATAATGCGCAAGCGGTGCGCCTCCCTGCGGGCGCGGGTCTGTGGCAGCGCCAACAGGATCCTGGGTGCATTCGCGGACCGCTGGGACTCCGCGCTGTTAAACCGGTGGACACTGCTTCATGCTCTCCGCGACCTTTAGACTTAAGTTATTTTATTTTATTTGTAATTCTTACTAACATAGAATAAGACTGTATTATAACTAACCCTATGGATGCTTTTATCTGAAATAAAAATAATAATAATAATAATAATAATAATTCAGTTGTATTATTATTATTGTTTTTTAAAACCGATATGGAAAACTTGTTTTAATCGGTAGGGTATACCTCCAAGTTGGTCCAGTTGTAGTCAAAATTGAGGTGTGATGAGAGGATCTATGAGGAATCGATGGAAGTCCCCATATAATTATAGGCAGACATATAGCAATTTGGGTCCTTTCTTTAACAACTAAAGCAGTTGCGTTCCAAAAGCATTATTTGGTGAAGTGGAACTGATGATGAAGACCACATAATTATAACCAATTGAACTCCTGAATGATAAGTAAGTAGTTCACGTTCTTACTTTTCAAAGGGTTTTGGAAGTAGATTTTTTTATTTGTTAATTATTCTCATGACAAAATTATTTTATTGTTTGAAGTAGCCAGTTGACCGACTTTTGCTCAATACAAAAAAGTTTTTCCAATATCCTTTAGCTTCCAATAACCTTTTTAATTTTATCAGAGCAGTTTTAAAAATAATGAAGAAACTTCGAGTTTTGTCGATATCATGATAATACTGTGGCGAGCAATGAATTTGTCCTTATTCGTAGAAGTTTCTATACGATGTAACAATTCTTTTTTGGTCGGTATATACATATATAAGAGCACCTAGGTTTGTTGTACGTTTAATATCTTACATTCAACAGTGAGCATGATTCTCTTGCTGACGGTGGGAGGTACGCCATTCGACGCTATGCACAAGTACGCCCCGGCATGCTGCCTGTTCACGCGGCTTATATTCAGCACGGGTCCTTCCAGGGAGGAAACTACAAACAAAACTAGTTCACAACACAAACGACAGGTAAGTATATGCCAAATCTGGTACACGTATGGCAGGAAATATTATATTAGCATTTTAGGAATGAATGTCACACTTACAAAGTCTAGGAAATAATTAGGAGAACTCTCTTTACATTATTTTATTGGGTATTAAAGATTCTATTTATTTTGTTTGATCGCAAATCGCTTGGGACTCCAATACAGAATTTCACATATTTTTAGTTTATCTGATCCCAAGAAATATATTTAAAAGAAATCCAATTGACTAATAGAAAAATATAACAATAAGGAAAAAAGATCGTCGGGTCAGACATGGTATTACTGATTTTTATCTTGTTACGGCCCTAGCTAACTTAGAAATAAAAAAATCTGTATTTACTTTTTTCTACAAAGGTATAACATGTTTACCGTATTGTTGCTTTTAGATAAAGTTTTAGGTACAAGTCTGAAATTATCCTTTTGAACTACATGTGCATTTTATGAAAGGCTTCCAAGGTGGAAAAACACTTGCTTAATTTATACTATTATGATATTTAGTTGATCTATCTCGATTAGGTATTTTGATTTCATTTCTAGAGAACTCCTACAAACATTCTAATGCATAAACAGTGCCTCTATTCGGTACTGCTAATTAAGTTATTTACTATGACTGCTATTTTAGTGGCGATATAGTAAATCACTTAGCAGTCCCGAATAGAGCACCAGGTTTGTGGCGTTTAACCATACTGTTCCACAAATATTGTTACAAAAGCTACTAATAAATATAACAAATATGAAATAAAATTATACCCTGTATTCCATCAGAAAATGTGATGGACTTGGAATGTTCTCGCCTCCAGACGATTTGCGGCTGCGGCGAGCCGGTCGCCGCGCAGGTCAGGCTGATGGAGGCCCCTTCGCGTACCGTCTGGTCCCGACTTGTCCCTCGGTCCAGGATGTCTGGTGGTACTGTATAACAATAATTATTAGTATTAAGGAGCTTTGGCTACAGTCTTAAGAGGGATTCATGCCAAAGCCCTCTAACCCAATATGCCAATAACGGTAGAGTTAGTTGTATGTAACATAGTGACAAATGCCGCGCTGGTACCCTACCAAACACAACCAGCGGCCCTAACATGCTTGGCACAAAGATAAATTAGAATCGTTTATCTCTAAGTGCGTCTCTCTCACACTAGTGCCGACGAAAGAGATAGTCATAGAGATAAACGGCTCTAATTTATCTTTGTGGCATGCATGTTAGGTCCGCTGTCACAGTCTATAAGCAGATAGCGCATGGTTGTATCAACTTTAGACCCACACTTTCAGCGTCTCCAGAAAATTATCTCTGGCATTGCTGCTAAATAATTATATTTACAATAAGATATTTTCCTGTTTATACGGTTTATCATTATTAAGAAACGACATATACTGTAATAAAAAGAAAGAATTATTTAAAAGTGAGATTTTTTATTAGAGTTTAAAAGTTGCGGACAGATTTGGGTAGGTCTCAAAATGGATCGATGGATCATTATCAGTCCTAGCGCCCGTACAAATACTTCAACTGAACAAGCACGTGATGTGCGTCAACTTGTATTTATAAATATTGTACTAGGTGTGCCCGCGACTTTGTTCGCATGAGATTAAGATGAAAAGTATTCTATGTGTTAACCCAGGGTATAAGCTATCTCTAATCTAAAATTTATCCAAATCCGTCCAGCTGTTGACACGTCGTGAAGGAATAACAAAAATATTAGGTCACACACTCACAAAGTTTCGCATTTATAATATTAGTGTGATGTATGCAGCTTTGATTTGTGTCGCAATGACGCAGCAGGCATCGTCCGAGCAACACAAACTTACGCACACATAGCGCCGTGCGTAAAATGATTTCAAGTTTCTATAATGTCCTCGAACAATCTGCATTAGCAAGGAACATAGCACGCAGCATACAACACCCTCACTGTCCTTTCCAAATCTTACCGACGACATCCAGATATCCAAGCTGGCTCTTCATAGGATCAGTGTTGATTTGGCACATGTACCAGCCCCGGTCGGTCTCCCTCAGCTCGCGTATGTGAAGGAACCAGGTCCGATGGTCGCTTTGGGTAACGCCCACGCGCCGGCTGCGCGAGATCACGTGGATGTGGATCGTGAGGATGGTTTGCGTGTCTACACGGAGCCAGGCCACCTAGGGAGTTAGAAATAGGTTTTGGAATGTAACCACTTATGTAGCTTTGATCTGTTGTACATCACTGGAGCACACTAGTCGGCCGTGCGCTAACGTTAGCTCTAGCTTAGGCTCTAGCGTTGAATGTCAACCAAGCCAAAAGAACTTCGTAGTGTTTACCCAGAAAATATTTTCAATGCTAGCTCTACGTTTGTTTTGCGCCGGTGGGTGTGTTATGGGGATTACTAATGTATGTCCAAAAAACTTTTCCCAAAGCATCACATCCCAAACTATTTTACTCAAATTATCATTTGGCAAAAAATCATAATTCAAAACAGCTTATCGCAATTTTACAGTTAGCAAAGTATTCTTTGGCAAACTATTGTATAATAAATAGTTTCATTTGACCAAGTATTATTTAGTCAAAATCCTAACCTAACCTAACCGCCAGCGTGTCGACGTCACGGCGGTGCCTTTTTCCGCTCTAAGGTACGCAAGTTAACCCTAATCTAACCTACCAATAATACAATTGTTACGATTATTTGGTTATTCACTTCAGGGGGCTTCGCCCCCCAGCTCGCTCCTTGTGGAGGGCTTCGACCCCTCCACCTTTTACAATTTTTTGGAATATAATATTAGCCAAGAGAACACGTTTGCCTAATAAACGTTTGTCTTAATAAAACTTGACAAAGTAAAATTATGCCAATTGATAATTTGACCAAATTAATAAAATGCGAAATTTAAACGTGCTAAAGATTCCTTTTGGAAATGAAACTACTGCGATAAGTTTTTTGGGACGTGAAATTTGGCAAAAATATTTTTCCCAAAGAGGTGTACAGTCTGTTCGGCGAGAGTTGATAAATATTATGATATCGTTATGAAATAGCAACTGTCGCTTAACTACCGTGCCACGTGGTACGATACTACTGTATATCACCGGGCGGACGGCGGCGAAAAATATGTATTTGTATTGTTCGTATACACAATCGCCATATTACAAATTAATGTCTTATACATATGTGCGCGTCAAATGTCACATAAATCTGCACTGGCTGAAAAGAAACGAAATATAAAAACAGTATCTATGACACGTGTTTAAAATGCGTTGAGAGTGACGTTCTTGTGTCTTTCTATAATATGTCCTTGGTTTCGAGTGTGTCGTTTGGGTTTTCGCGTGTTGCTTTCTGTTTATACAGTTAAATAATTGTTTAAAATTGTTGTTGTTATCGTTGTTGTTAAGGCTCGGGCAAACCAAGCGCGTGTGCGGTGCATCGCGTTTTTAACGCGGACCCGCGCTACTTTCTGCTGTGCCATGTTCAATTCGCGACGCGTTTGCTCGAGCCTTTACTGTTACAATGTACTTGTTTCCTTTAATTTTTTACTATAATCAGTAAAAGTAACTAGCGGGCCGCTATTTGTAATGAGTTAAGAAGCCCTGACTTTTAACTTTTTTTATCAACTCTCGCCGAACAGACTATACACCGTGTTATGGTAATGTCAATCCACGATGACGCGCGCTACCACTTAATTTCGCATCACACGATTGTACGTAAAACTTTGTGATGGGGTGCGTCTTCGTGGATTAAAATTACTATGACTACTACTACAGTCTGATTACCCTCAAATAATGAATGGAAAACTATTGCAAAAGTAGAGCGACCTGGGAATAAAGAAGACTTCTCTTAAATTGTTTTCTTACATTTTTGACGGAATAAAGAACTTTTATTTTTCCTAGCAGTAAAGAAAATATTCCTACACTTATTTATAAACAAAGCTCGACGCTGAAATATTTGTTATAAAATCAACAAAGTTTGAAAACATTCACGATGATACGGCAATTTATTTGCATACCTACCTTGTACGTAGACAGGTTGTGCACAGTGCAGGCTAGAATGGCCTCGCGGCCCAGCGGTGCCGTCACGTTCGCGATAGGCTCGCTGAAGCCAGGCTCGTCTGTACAACAATAAATTCATCAGCAACCGGTATTAAACTTTGACTGACACTTTGATCCAGGTTATTCCGTTCAATTATTTAATATCGAATTTTGTTTAAATTAATATTTCAATCAGTTGCATAGTCCTGTTATATTGCGGGATTAATTTTTGGCGTAATATGAATCATATTCATTAATCTACATCTCATTTTTTTCTAGACGACTTGAGGATCACGTGTCTTTTTACATGTTATTTTATATTGATTTAATTACCTTATTTTGTCTAATAACTGATAATGAAACACAGAAAAGGAAGATTTTGTCAACATCATTATCATCATTTCAACCCGAAGACGTCAAATGTTGGACATAGGTCTCCCTAAAGACTTCGACAACGAACATTACACGCCTTCCGTGTCCAACGGCCTCAAGCAACCTTAGCAAAGTCGAGCGTCCATCTTGTGGAGGGCCGACCCACGCTGCGTCTCCACTCAAGAACCTTTACTACAGTTATGTCGGTAACACTGGTTCTTCTACGGATTTCCTCATTTCTGATTCTATCAAGCATAGAAACTCCAAGCATAGCTTATTCAAAAGGCCCACAGTAAGGGACCTCATTTCTGCTCCATATAAGTCATCACTGGCAACTAATACTGGTCAAAGACGTTCTTAAGACATTGCGAGATTTTGTCAATCCCCAGGTGATTTGCGGGCCTAATGAAATCGTATCCATTTTTAGGGTTCCATACCTCAAAAGGAAAAAAGGAACCCTTACGGGATCACTCGTTTGTTCGTCTGTCTGTCTGTCTGTCCGTCTGTCCGTCAGTCCGTCTGTCCGTCTATCCGTCTGTCCGTCTGTCCGTCTGTCCGTCTGTCCGTCTGTCCGTCTGTCCGTCTGTCCGTCTGTCCGTCTGTCCGTCTGTCCGTCTGTCCGTCTGTCCGTCTGTCCGTCTGTCCGTCTGTCCGTCTGTCCGTCTGTCCGTCTGTCCGTCTGTCCGTCTGTCCGTCTGTCCGTCTGTCCGTCTGTCCGTCTGTCCGTCTGTCCGTCTGTCCGTCTGTCCGTCTGTCCGTCTGTCCGTCTGTCCGTCTGTCCGTCTGTCCGTCTGTCCGTCTGTCCACCTGTCTCTGTGTCAAGACCTTTTTCTCAAGAACGCGCGGAGATATCAAGTTGAAATTAATATCAAATACTCAGGTCTGCAATATCCTGAAGCTGTAAAAATATCAATCTTCTAAGTCACTGCTGTCAAAAGATACGGCCGTTTATGCCACATATTTTGATTTGATACTTTCAAGGGAATCCAAAGGGCATCAAAACCTAGGGTACTTCCCGTTGACCTAGAATCATAAAATGTAGCAAGAAGTGGTGTCTTATAGCACAAGTAAAAGAAAAAGTCCAAAAACTGTGAATAAGTAGTTGCATCACGAAAAAAAAGTAGTTTAACGGAATAAACTTTGCAAGGTCGTATCACACGCGACGATTGCACGAAGGTAGAAGCTTGCGAAAGTTATTTTTTGTCTTATTTCATAGGTAGGTTGTAAATGGTTATCCCGTCGTTAAAAGCGTTTTTTTTTTTAATTTTTAAGTGCTCCTTACCAACAAGGTACTGTCTCTTTTTCATAGGTAAGTACGAAACCCTCGGCGCACGAGTCAGACCCGTACTTGATCGGTTTTTTTATCTTATTTTATACACTTTTTTCAGGTAAAGATAAGGCATTACCAATTATATATTTAAAACAACCATCAGTCCCCATTACAATCTTTTCCTACCCACACCAATGAGATTGTGTAAATAAACGGAATTTCTCTCTAATTCGCGTTGTCTTTTGAGCCCCGACAAATAAGTATCAATGTCACAACCAGCGAGTTAATTAGCAAAACGTAAATAATTTATATAACATCACAGTCAAAAGACAATTTTTTTGTCAATCAAGTTTTCTAATTGAAATCATATCGATTGCATTCCACCATTAATAGAGCTCTTAAAATTAATCCTACTCCATTCTTCTACACTTGTGATAAAGGCTATTATTACTTAGCAGGCTACCCGAGCGAACCTGTCGTATCGTACTTAATCTTAAGAAGAGTTAATCAAACCCCGGGCGATTAAACGCCACATCAAGGAAGTCAATTATCTAAAGGGTATCGTTTACCAATCCAAAGACATTGACTAGCACGGCTGGAAATTACTTGATTTGGAATAGGATATTTATATTCATCGCCCTCTCACTTACATCTTCATTTAGGAAGAAAATTATGATGAAAATTAGAAAAAAGTTGCTAAATAATTAAATTATTGCGTTTAAATGTAACTGGAAATATGTTGTCGTTACAAACCTAAACTTTTGAACTTATATCTTTGCTGGCTTTTGCCCGCGACGTGGCCCGCGACTTCATCCGCGTGGAATTCGTTTATCGCTATTCTCTTAAGAAAGTAGCCTATGTCTTTCTCCGGCCTTTCAACTACGACTGTGTAAAAAAAACAAGTCAATCCGTCCCTCCGTTTTAACATGAAAGAGGAACAAACAAACACACTTTCGCATTGATAATATTGTAAGGATTTATTACTAGCTACTGCCCGCAACTTCGTTAGTGCGGAATTCGGTTATACTCGGGAACTTTTGATTTTTCAAAAAGTTTCAAAAGTGTTTAAAAAGTATCCTATGTTCTATTCCAGGACCTAAGCAGGTGGGTTTCACTCCGCATTTTAGCTATTGCTCGGCTGTGGCGTTGCTCAGAGCTGTAAATCGCAGTAGGTTGCCGCTCGCTCACTCGCTGGGTGATTTGCGCGTTGTTGTCGGTGGATGACGCGGATGAAAACTGACAACCCTAGCGCACACGAAAGAGCACGTTTTATATGATGGAGAGGGAAGGCATGATTAGCCATATTTCCGTACCGAAACACCGTTTTTGTTAGAGAGTGATTCTTCTGTACGTTAGTACTATTATCTATTCTGTGATCTAAGGTCCGCCAAATACAATGATACCAAATACAATTATACCAAATTTCATGAAAATGTTAGCAGCGTTACACGCTAAGTGGTCACAAACATACACATAAACCTTCGCATTTATAATATTAGTAGGAAAAAGTGCCCCAGCCGCCTACGAATACGCAGTCAATCCCACGATTCAGTGCTGTGAACATAATTATGTGAACTTGAATTACGTTAAGAAGACACTTCTAAAAACAATTTGCGAATTACATAATTTGGAATTAATTATATGAGAGTAGCAAACATTTTATGTAGAAAATCCATTTAAACGATGAGATAAAAGTCGTTCGTCTTTTCTCCAAACGGATAAATTATCTATGGGGTATAATAAAGAACGAACCACCTCCATAAGGTTTTCTTTACTGCTGGACGGACTTATTGCTCTACGTGCTTTCTAAAAGTTAACTACATCAAGATTCAAGTTAAATACTTACATCCAGTTACACGCAAGCTTTTTTTCTATACGATTTGTGGGCAATGTCAACAAAAATATTTGAATTACCAGTTTTATAAAACAAGTAAATCTAAAATTCGAGAAAAAATTAAGAACTCACCTACTTATGAACCAATAATGATTTATATTGTTAAAAAAATATAATAACAGATATTTTTGTTTAATAGCACATAACACAAGTATGTTACCGAATGATGGTGAGAGAGGAACAAAAAAAAGAAAAATATCTTGGAAAATCTTTTGTTCGTATTAAGTAATTCTTCGCAAGCCAATGAAAGCAAGGGGATTGTTATTATACCAGTAACGAATAATTGCCAAATACGTTCAAATTAAGCATGTTCTGTCAAAATAATACGGCGGCACGCGACTTTTTCGTGTGTAACATGAACGGAATCAGGTCAAAACGGTTAATGAGCTTAAAAATAATTATGACCTCTCGCATAATACACACCACGCTCTTATGGTGTGTTAAGTTCTTGGACTGAAAAGCTTTAAGTATTGATTTCAACTCAACTATATTTTCGACATTTAACGCAATTGCTCCTCGGCTGCACTGGGAGTGAAGAAATAGCATAGAATGCATGCAGATGCTTATCATCCTGGCATGTCGCAAAAGTCGACTAAGGGACCGGGTCCTCTCCAACATGGTGGACTATCTGTATGGGCGATGTGCTGATCACCTGTTACCATACGGTTCATCATACCATCTTAGGACTACTTCATCGAACGTGGCCACAAGTAGTCTTGTGGCTCTGCCCACCCCATTAGGGATTTCGGGTGTGATGCTATGTATGTATTTAACGCGATTTTACTGAAAAGAAAGCTATCTAAGCGGAAACAAAAACTTGGCGCTGGTGGCTTACAAACTATAGGGACACCCAAAGATTTAGCTATCATTGCAAAGCATTTTCAAGATCAGCGAGTTGCCTTAGTTGTTATAGGCAATGCTTCGCTCAGGTTGCTAATACGCAACAGATAAGAAATTTTTAGCATAACGAGTTTAGCAACTATTTCAAAAAAAAACCGTGTACGTATAAATGCGAAGGTAAAGGCAAAACACGTGTAAAGATGTTTTATACAGTTAGTCTAGACACGTAGCAAACCAAACAGTGGAAACAGTTTAATCAATTGCTAGCAGTTACCGGCATGTGTTGCAATGCTGTGTTTTTTTTTTTTTGGCTTATAAACTCAAACCTCTCCAAGCGTGCGAACAATAACACCAGAGTTTTATCGTAATCGGATGAATGATAACGAAACGCAAAGAAGAGGAACAAACAAATAAACATAGCACCAAACAAACATTTGTATGCATAATTTCAAGGGCTTAGGGAAAATGTTAATGTTTCCCATACTAACTTCAACCCCCTCTTCCTTCGTTTTATTTCCAAAAGTTTATATAGACTTATGTCGGTCTGAAGTTGCAACTTAAACTAGCAAGCAACTTCAAATTCATGTAATTTTCTGTTTGTAAACAAAAATCACGGGTAAACATACAAGCTTGATTTGTCAACAACTCGAAAAAGGCTGTTATTTTAAAAAGTCAGTGTTCATTTTCACTAGCGGAAGTTCGAACGGAAAACCAAACAAATAGGTAAATTGGGATAAAGCAAAAATAAAACTGCCTCGATATAGCGTGCAACATTTTACGAATGCGACGACCCCAAATAAAATTAATTTGTTTCTAGATAAATAAATAAACTAAACGAACTACAGCGCCTCTATTCGGGAACGCTAAGGGATTCTGTAGCGATTCGTCAGGGAGATTTCTCATCTCGCTCTTACGCATTACGCGTCGTGTGGAAGAGTGGGATGAGAAATCTCGCTCACGAATCGCTACAGAATCACTTAGCGTTCCCAAATAGAGGCGCAGATTATCCGTGCTAATATTATAAAAGCGAAACTGAGTTTTTTTGTTTATTACGCCTTCACAGCCAACCTACGGCACGAATTGTCCTGGAATTTGGCATGGAAGTAATTTAGATCATCGAAACGGATATAGTATCCCGGGAAAATGCAATTTTTCCTAGAGGAATCGCGAAATGACAAACAGATGCTATTTCCAAATATTGGTATTATAAAAAACCCACATTCATACATTTGTCTGGATCTGTATCGTATAGAGGTTATTCCTAGTAAGATAAAAGTTTGACTATGAACACATATGATGAAAACCTAAACATACACGATTTGCAAAAGAAGGATGCATTTATTTAATTAAATAAAAATACTTACGTGTTGAAGCATCTGTACTTCCTGCTAATAACCAATCCAAAATAAATAACGCAAATAAAACATTTCCGCTTTTAAATGGATTGAATTGACATATATATTTCATTGTATCAGTTTATTTATATTTTACTACAACTCCGAAGACTTTCTACTAGAACTTTTAATTTTAGCCCCAAGTTGGGCGCCAACTAACTAAAATCATTAATACTGTGATATATAAAATATTTGGTTGAAAACCCGTGGTATGCGAAAGGCCTAGTCTTTCATTTCACCTTAAATGAATTATTATAGAACCGGGGAAGCACGTAACTGTATCTGTTATCGTCAAAACAAATAAAACCATAAAACACACTTTAAGCGCTCTTTTCGGTTATGTTCGTCACACGCTAAGAAGTGATTAAAGGGGCGATCAACTTTGAAACTAGATAATAATTTTCCGAAACCTCGTGAAAAGTTTGGTGCGCGACATTAGACTCGCGGCTCGATCGCGACCGGCGCCGCCGACGGTCTGATGACAACTGGTGCAAGCAGCTTGCACCGGCCGGCTTCAAGCACCACCCCCTTTACGCTAGTGCCGTCTCACTCGTCGGCAACAAACACGCGTAGGACTCATAAAACAACCCTCAAAGTGAAACTATGTTACGATATTTTGAACTTTAATACAACGCGTATCCGTCGAGATCGAAAATCAAGTGTTTAGTTACAAAAGACTAACATTAGACAGTTTTAAATGACAACCTGCATTTTAAGTCGCTGTAACAACTCCGTCTATGTAATAGGCTAAGTAGAAATGCAAATTTAATGATGATATTTCCTGTTTTAAGAGAATTGTGAACGATTAACGATTGGTATAGTACATTGTGCATCTAGGGCCGTAAGAAGGGGATAACTAACGAGAGTCTGTTAGAAGCCCGACGCCGATAGGCGAGGGCTTTTATGACTCGAGTTTGTTATCCCCTTACTGCCCGTGATACACACAATATTTTTCATCACATTTGCGAGGAAATGAAATAAAAATTAGACAAAAAAAGTATATATATTAATTTTATTTCCATTTTACGTCGTGAATTACCATCAGGTGGGTGTTCATAAACCGAGCGTACGTTGCGATCAGCGCGGGGCAGCTCCGCCGGCTTGCGGTCGCGCGCCCCGACGGCTGCGGCTTGTGAGCAGCTCCGCCGACCTGGCGCACTTAACTGCCCGCGGGAGTTCGAAACTACACAAAATCCATAACTCCCTAGGGAGTTATGGATTTTGTATGGTTTATAACTCCCGCTGACGGCGGGGCCCATAGAGGAGTTAAATCGGCTATAGTTGCTCTATACGCTTGCGTATAATAACACCCTTTCCGAGCAAGTGTGATGAAAAAGCTATTATTTTTCCAAGGGTTCCTTTTCCTACGTGCAATGCGGTCAGCATTTGTGGCTGTAATTAATACTTCACGGTTAACTAATACTTCCTAACAGGGACAAAATAATATTTGGTGAGTTACGTCAAAACCACAACACCGGGAAGCCCTACGATCGCCTCAAAGCTGAGCATTGATTTATTCCTCAGTCTTCAATAACCGGCTTTGCAATTATGCCAACATAGGTACATAATATTTTATGAATGTTTTACAAAAAAAAAATTATATACATATTATCACGCCCGAAATCCCTAATGGGGTGGGCAGAGCCACAAGACTACTTGTGGCCACGTTCGGTTAATTAGTGCTAAGATGGTATGATGAACCGTATGGTGACAGGTGATCAGCCCATCGCCCATACAGATAGTCCACCATGTTGGAGAGGACCCGTCCCTTAGTCGACTTTTACGACATGCCAGGATGATAAGCATCTGCACGCATTCTATGCTATTTCTTCACTCCCAGTGCAGCAGAGGCAGTAGATAAAAATTTAACAACGTTATTCAAAATGCCTGATTATAAGATTGCTAATAGGTACTTACACATAAATTTAGGAATTGGTAATAGAATCTGAGGAAAAATAGCAATTACGTTGCAGCATTTAGACCTTCAGTCCTTATTTTGTGCATTAGATCTTGTTTAACCAAATATTACAATGGTGAAGTAGGTATTGAAAAGCAAATTACCTAATAAATATATAAATAAATAAATCAGGGGAGTATCTTTTACACAAATCGATCTAGTCCCAAAGTAAGCTCTAAAGGCTTGTGTAATGGGTACTAGACGGTTATATACATACTTATATAGAGAAATAAATACTTAAATACATAGGAAACATCCAAGACGCTCAATGTTCCCCAAAGACGAAAATTTAAGCAAAGTGGAATTAATCAAAACTCTCCAAAGTTATTTTCGATTCAAGAAAAACGATTTCTTAGATTATTTTTTATCTATAAGTATTGATTCTGAAAACGTGCTTATAATTTATTTCCTTGCAAGTATGGCCGACCGGCCGGCGCCATACAATTGAGTTCTACGAATCGCAGGCATTTCCTTGCAACTCCCTGGTGGCCTTAAAGCTGCAAACCATTAATACCGAAGCCGACGTCACTGGTATTTTCAGAATCAATGGACTTTAAACATGTTGATACTTTATTTAGTTTAACGCTTTAACACTTTACTCACTCACTCAAAGGTTAACTAGAAGAGATGATGATGCTAATTTTATCCTTTCACCCCAAAGAACACACACATACACATACATAGCATCACGCCCGAAATCCCTAATGGGGTGGGCGGAGCCACAAGTGGCCACGTTCGATTAATTAGTCCTAAGATGGTATGATGAACCGTATGGTGCCAGTTGATCAGCCCATCGGCCATACAGATAGTCCACCATGTTGGAGAGGACCCGTCCCTTAGTCGACTTTTACGACATGCCAGGATGATAAGCATCTGCACTCATTCTATGCTATTTCTTCACTCCCAGTGCAGCAGAGGAGCACCCAGTGCAGCAGAGGAGCACCCCAAAGAAATACGACTCAAAAGAGCACTCCACTCCCTACGACCTTGAGCGAAAACTTCTAAATCTTTGCAAGTGAAACCAGTTGACGCAGCATCTTAATTTATTTGTTTATTGCACTATATAGGAAAGTACAAAAGAGAGAACTTAATTCCTGAAGGCGTCTTCTACCAGTCAACAACTAGGCCAAACAGAAATATGTTGAGATCTGTGCAGGATTAAAGTCCAGCACTAGAAGTCTTTCTCAACTGAAAATCTCCATTATTACGATGAGCTCGTTATGCTCATTTATATATTTTGTTTTCTCTCGAAGCCTTAAATTAAAAGAAAAAGAACGGAAATAACATTCGCCGTAGGGATTAACAGCCTCAGTTTCCCCTTAACTAAATAGGCGACGCAGATAAATCACATAAATTTCAGCGACGCGTTCACGCGCGCTCCTCATCGGTGCGACTTGATCACACAATGCGCAATTTAGTTCCCTTTGACTTGGATGGCCTTCATTCCAATCATATGGATTTAATTAAAAATAAGGACAGTTGACACAAGTTAATTTATACAAGCTTTTATTCAAATACACTTACGTTTGTTCTCTTACCATTATAATGTTTTTCCACGCAATCGGGACAATGTGCCTGACGATAAGGTAAATGGGGTGAAATCAACTCAGACTAACTTAGCTTCAATACACAGCAAAAGAAACCTTATAAAGAATAGAAAATATCATAAGTCCTAACAAGCTAATGTTTATTACTCGTTCCTAACTGTAATATGCGAGTAGGTATTGCTTTCAGTCTGAGCTAGTTTGCTTTTCGTCGCTATAAACGGTTAAAAAAACTTCCGAAGTATAGAAGTTTGTAAATAGACGTCGAAGTGAAACTTTATATCGTGTTCTCACTGAAAGTTAGCCGTTATATTGGCCACCAAATTTACGATAAAGCGTAACAAACAAAGTGGTGTGGAAAAACTTTGTATACAGTTTTTGAAGAGAAATTTAATAATTAAGGTTATCCTATTACTTTTCGTTTGGATTACGTCTTACGTCACAAATAAAATAGGCGAACCACGTTGATTAAAAAGAAATATGGATGGTCGTATTATTTCTTAGTACTTAACAGTTAAAAGTTTTAACACACAAAACAACTTGTACAAACAAGTCAAACATATCGTATCGCACCGAAAGAACAACCGGCGAAGTTTGCCCGTCGCCTCGGAACCAGGTCTAAGCAATTCCAATTTCGGAACGAACGAGGTGAAAGAGCAGTTTTTGCCAACGGACCATTCGAAACTTTCTTTATTCTGTCCTTTACAAACCTATTTTTAGGTCGCATGGCTTCTAAAGAACTAAAAAGTTTTTGCACCATGATAAGCTACTGTGATGTTTTTGTAATGTATTTAGCTTATCTGGGATTAGTTACAAGAAAGTAGACAGGTACTTGCCAAGAAATTAAGGGTACTTCGTGCGTCCAGTGGTGCCCTCATCAGTTTTATTGTATTTTCTATTGAACTAAAGTGTTTTATTAATATCGAAGCCACAAGTACCTACACATCAATAAAAATAAAACCATTATAAGCAGCCATAATTAGTATTTAAAATTAAATATAGCAGTTTTGACTCCTCTCAAAGTGGGACAAGCCAAAACCTTTACGACCTTATTCCAAGTACATCTAGTAATCCTAATAGGTATTATGGTAGTAATGTGTAACATATGATGTGAATATACTAATATGACCTGAAATGAAGACCGATTTAGGATCAAAATCAAACTCTGAATACACAGACAAGGAGTACAAAACTAAGATGCACCCATTTAAACAACATATAAGTTTACCATGCTACCGATCGCATATTTCAAATATAAACAATCCACATTCAAGATAGAAACGTTATTTCACTATGCCTCGAACATCGGAGATACAACGAAGAGAAGTGAACGACACGCTCCGTGACTATGTGACATATTGCTTGGGATTCCTGCAGCGCTCTCAAATCTGTCAGCCGTTATTAAACTATGACGGTTCTGATTTATGGAACCCTTCTAGTGCATTCGCAGCAGACTTGTGATGTTGCCCACATTATGTCTCTTGTAGTGGTTAGTCGGGCATGTTTATAATGCGTCATGCTTGTTGTGCCTGCTGCGTATTAACTTGATCAAGATGATAATTAGCGTTTATTGTGATTATTACCTACGTCGATTTAAGGTAAAAGCGCATCTTCAGTGCCTTAACCGTGCGTTCGAGATACTCATCCCACTCTTACGCATTACACATCGTGTGGTACAGTGGGATGAGAATCTCGCACGCACGGTTAAGGCACTGAAGATGCGCTTTTACCTTAAATCGACGTAGGTAATAATCACAATAAACGCTAATTATCATCTTGATCAAGTTAATACGCAGCAGGCACAACAAGCCTGACGCATTATAAACATGCCCGACTAACCACTACAAGAGACATAATGTGGGCAACATCACAAGTCTGCTGCGAATGCACTAGAAGGGTTCCATAAATCAGAACCGTCATAGTCTACTCTTTTTCTTGTTATAAATTTTATGACAACAATTATCGGTTACTTAACACAATGATTGTATGTTTTCATTTCAAATTAATGGAAATCAATGGAATGGGCTCCGACCACAAAACACAAGTTCTGCTATTACACATAATACCTGCGCTGACTCCCAAGTCTCTCATGTTACTGTGCTATTTTATTTCAAAATGTCAAGTGACAATTGTAAGTATACGCTTTTACCGTCGAAATATGTCAATTATGGCAACTGAAGATCCGATCTGATTACCTTTGTAACTTTATACAGCCAACACTCCGTTGTATCAACAATTCTGGTGCTTTAACCAATAGAAATTACATACTGCTGTGTTTTGTTCATTCGTTTATAACTATCACCGGTCTATATACGTCCTGACTGGGCACAGGCCTCCACTCATAGTGAGAGGCACTGTGCAGTAGTCCCCGCCCGGACCCAATGCGGGTTGCGGATTTCACAAACATCTTTGAATTAATTCGCAGATTGTAAATATAATTATCAATTCCACATATATGAGATCCGAATATCTCAGATGAGCGAGCCGGGATTTCAAAACACGAGGCCACGCATTATACCACTACCACAGAATTTAACACAATTAAATATACCTATAATTGGATAGAAGCAATCCTACGAGGTTACGAGATGTAGTGCCCTTTGGGCAAAATATTTTTCGCCAAATTTTACTTCCCAAAAAACATATCGCAGTAGTTTCATTTCTCAAACGAATCTTTAGCATCTTTCCGTTTCGCATTTTATCATTTGGTCAAATTATCATTTGGCATCATTCTGCTTTATCAGGTGTAGTTTAGGTTAGGGTTAACTTGTGTCCCTAACGTAAGTACTTATTTGTCAAAAAAATACTTTTGCTAACTGTAAAATTGCGATAAGTTGATTTGACTAATGAGTTTTTGCCAAATTTTAATTTGAGTAAAATATTTTGGGATCTGATGCTTTGGGAAAAGTTTATGTCCATACATTAGTAATCCATCCTACGATAATAGACACGACAACACATCCACATAATCGTGTTTAAAAACACTTGAACTCTAAAAGTACATCAACAGTGAAATCCCCAGTTCTCATAAATGGCAAAGCAATTCGCAGTTTATTTGGCATTTAGGTAAATTTAGAGGATCCCTTCGCTGCTGACATTTTATTTTATGCGGCTGCTCGTTACCGGCGGCGGCCGCGCGTGAAGTTACGGCCGCGTCGGCTCGCTCACGCACAGCTATACGGCCTGCGCCTGGTTAACCTGACGGTACTTCGACATTTACACCGCTGCGTTTGCAATACGGGGTTTTTCAAAAAGGATGTATGCGTGAGCGGCCCTCTTTCTTTGAACTGACAACGGAATGGCAGCACCCAAAGTTGCAAAGCGGCATACGCAATTTTCATCAGATAAGCCGTCTATCTGCAGATGTTTGCCTCTCTATGGCTAAGAAAGCCTACTAAACTAAACTAGAATCCATAATTCAGTTAATTAAATTTAAAGCTCAAATGTCGCCAGGGTAGTGCTGTTTGATTCGATATTAAGAAAATTTTACAGCTTTGGATACCAGGTATATGAAAAGGAAATGTATTCATTAAAAAGAAAGGAAGCTAACTCGGACTTGACAGACCATGTTAGAATCGATACTGAAACATCGGCATTAACCACATCATTATAAATAAAAACAAAAAATAAATAGCTTTGTATAAATAAAAATAAATAGCTTTTAACAACGGGATAACCATTTACAACCTACCTATGAAATAAGACAAAAAATAACTTTCGCAAGCTCCTATCTCCGTTCAATCGTAGAGTGTGATACGACTTTGCAAAGGTTATTCCGTTTAACTTTTTTTTTATGTGATGTAATTACAAATTCAGGGTTTTCGGACTTTTTCCTTTACTTGTGATGTAAGATACTGCTTCTTGCCAAATTTCATGATTCTAGGTCAACAGGAAGTACCTTATAGGTTTTGATTCCCTTTGGATTCCCTTGAAAGTATTCTTCAAGAGACTGCAGACCTGTGTATTTGATATTAATTTCAACTTGATACCTCCACGTGTTCCTGAGAAAAAGTTCTTGACAGACAGACAGACAGACAGACAGACAGACAGACAGACAGACAGACAGACAGACAGACAGACAGACAGACAGACAGGCAGACAGACGGACAACCGAGTGATCCTATAAGGGTTCCTTTTTTTTCTTTTGAGGTACGGAACCCTAATGATCCAGATATAGATAATGATGATCTATATCTGGCAACACTTTGGTCTTTCGAATTAGTTCGCCGAATTATGGATTCTAGCTTAGTTTATTACTAGTTTAATATTTAGTAAGTACAAGAAAGCCTAGTGATTTTGGCTAGTTAACTTTTTTTTCTAACTTGATTATGAGCCGAAACATACATCTTTCATAAAATACAAACATTCAATCCTTCTAAAAAAACATGCTGTTATAATATGGAGCAGTGCGCGCGGCCGAACCTCTAGGGAGTCGATGCAGCGCACATCTCACTACGGCGATATATTTATATTTTCACTGCATTTCTGTTTCGTTTCGTAAAAGGGCAGTGTTTGCTGGCGGTAAAACAAAAGTAGTTACGTTAAAACACGTTGTTTTTCGCCGCATGTTGTTTCACTCGTCCCACTGAGCATAATTTTACAGGGTCATTTGACAATGATGGAGTTCGATAAGGGCCATACACACGTTTTGGTTCAGAACTGTCCCTCTGTTCTTGAAAGTTATGGATCCTGGCGTCTGATAATTTATTTGGACTACCTATATACCTACCTCTATTGACGCGGTTAGCCTAGTTGGGAGTGACCCTGCCTCCAAAGCTAGCGTCCCGGGTTCGATCCCCGGTAAGGGCAAATGTTTCTGTGATAAGCACGAATGTTTCTTGGATGTTTCCTATGTATTTAAGTATTTATTTCTGTATATAAGTATGTATATCGTCGTCTAGTATCCATAACACAAGCCTTTAGAGCTTACTTTGGGACTAGATCGATTTGTGTAAAGATTGTCCCCTGATTTATTTATTTATTTATATACGCATGTAGAGCATAAGCATAGTTTTGTCGTGTTTGAAGAAAGTGTGAATTTAACAAGTCGTTTTGTTTCACTTTCACTTCCAAGCCCAGTCAAAGGTTGAGGAGAAGCTATCTCCATCTTATCCCTCAGTGCATCTCTCTCAAGAATCGAAGAAAAAGATTCGAGAAGAGGGGGGACAAATTTTGTTTCTTGAGGTGTGTAAGCATTTTGGCAACACGTTTGTTAAGCTACGAGTAAATATCTATAGTCATTCTAAAGTTTTAACGTCTTCTTATAACGAACGTAACATCTACTTATAACGAATCTTTTTAAAAGCAAACTATTTTTAAAGTCAGCCTTAGATGTTTGCTTACTTGTGCTTGTTGTTGCAATTGTTGTTGCTGTTCGTACAAGATTTGTCAAAATTGAATTTGGGCAACCGAGGCAAAAAGCATTGTAGATATAAAGGTTTGCCTAAAATACAGTAAATCTGCTTTAGCCGTAGTTCGAATAAAATCTACACTATAAAGGTGCCTTTATGGACAGAATTGATAAGACTTGAGATAGAAGTAAAAGTAAAATTTCAAAAGTTAAAAGTGAGTTAACGTAATTCTCCAAAGATGTGCTTTCATTACGTAGATTACCGTTACGCAAGAAAAAAAACTTGAAATGTAAAAACAATAAAATCAGGATAGGTAACAAGAACAACTTATCCTTAAAACATAAACTTAGCAATAGCATGACCGAAAAACTTAATGGAAAAGTTGATATTGGATATAGTTAAGTTCACTGACGCTTGAATTTAAAATGAGATTGACGATCCCAAATTTCGATTACTGAAACTGCCCCAGATCCCAATTAGTCCAGATAATTGGGGCTCGTCTGCACTCGATAATATTCAACAGTATCGGGAGTTTCAAGTTTTGTTACCCTGTTAAATACATTTTGGATCTGGTAATGTGAGTTACATAAAAGGAGTATGGTGGAAGGTTAGGCTTAGGCTGAGAACCTGTTTATGTAGTTATATCGTGTACTTGCACATTTGTGTCCAAAAGCTGTCAATATTCGTGTGCGTAACTACAAATCAAATCTCGATCTCTTAAGTGTTTAAAACATATGGACCTTAATGATCGATTTTGTGATATTTCTTGTGTGTATAATATACACACAAAAAATATCACAAAACTTTTTTACTCCTCTGCTGCACTGGGCGTGAAGAAATAGCATAGAATGCGTGCAGATGCTTATCATCCTGGCATGTCGTAAAAGTCGACCAAGGGACGGGTCCTCACCAACATGGTGGACTATCTGTATGGACGATGGGCTGATCACCTGTCACAATACGGTCCATCATACCATCTTAGGACTAATTAATCGAACGTGGCCACAAGTAATCTTGTGGCTCTGCCCACCCCTTTAGGGATTTCGGGCGTGATGCTATGTATGTATGTATGTATAATATAATATGTATAACATTGTAATTGATACAGATTGATTGATTGTGTTACGTAGTTTTATATTGGCAAGTTAGCCTGCGTATCAGATTCACCTTGAATGATTCGTAATAAAGAATAGCAGCTATTCTCTTTGTCTCAGGAAAAAACCTTTTTAGCAGAATCACTGAATTTTCTAATACACGTGGGAACCACCAAAATCACGTATTTTCATTCCCTGGCTTCTTAGTTTCTCATAGAGTCCAATCCCTTGTCAAATAGAAACTTTACCCGTATCTTATCGAATCAATTACTGTGATGGGACAGGAAGCTGTCTATTTCAGTATTTCCGTGATACAAATAAAGTAAAAAAACGTAAGCCTTAGTTTATTATTGACAAGTCATTTCCTATTAGACAGACTATTGTAAGCAGAGATTTTTAGGTATTAAATTGACTTGATTAACTAGTACAACTTAAATAAATAAACCGACCAAGTGCAAGTCTGTTTCGCGCTCTGAGGGTCCCGTACTTAACTTTGAATTAAGACAGACATTGACATAGAAAAACTTTATTTAACATCACAAACGACTGGATACAATATTACGTACGTACCATATACAAAAATATGGTACATTTTATAAATTATTTTTAAACTTACTATTATTTTTAACGCAAGTGATCACCGTCACCGATTGTAAAAAACACTCGTCAAAAAAAAAAACAGCCCAAACTCGGGTTTACTACTAGCCAATGAAGTGTTCCAATGTCTGGTTCTCACCGACCCTCATCATTAAGTGTAATTGTATTGAACTCGTCAAAACAACCAAAACAGCACAAACTCGAGGGTTTTGCTAGAAGCCATTGAAGAGTTCCACTGTCCACCTCCCGGCTCCATCGTCAGGTATTGTCATCCCAAATAGATTTATTTGCAAAGTTTCAAATCGATATGACAATTAGAAGTAGGTTAAAACGGACTTCCTAATATACACGCAAAAGCAAACTTAATTTTCAACGGTCTTATTTGATTTTTTCTCTAGTATTTAAAGCTTAGAGTTCATCGTATTTTACCAATACTCTATATATATATTTCTAGTATTCATATTTGTGACATTTTTAACACTACTAGTTTCTGAGCTAAAGGGGAAGGACAGAATTGGAGCATTTTATGTTCCGAGAATCTGAAATCTCCTAAACGACTCAATATAAATAATCTGAAAAAAAATATGTTCATGCTGCAATCTTAATTCAGCTTTCGTATGATATACCGCACGAGGAGCATTTTTTTTAGCTTCGATGTTTTATTTTTATTTTGTGGATAATTAACTTTAGTTTTTCTTAATTAGCTTTATCCATCTTTTGCGGGCTTCTAAATACTACAAGTATGCCAAACAGCTTGATATGTTAAGCCTTTTCTGAGAGTGTTGAATAAACGGACAAACGGACAATCAAGTGACAATGGTTCCCTTTTTTTACAATTTGGCACGGAACCCTTAAACTTATGTCTTGTGTCCAATTTATTGTTACCCAAGGACGTATGTAATATCGAGGTAAATAGTTAAAGGGATAGGCAGATATTTATACCCCTCAAGGGTGAAATAGATAGTTTATTTGAAATTCGACTCGGCAAATTGTTTACGCATTCCCCTTGGATAAGCAAAATTGCGTAATATTACCCCACTCTTTATGTGGTTTGCAAAAGGTTTTTCATACATTCGCCACTTGTAAGTAGCGCAAAAATGAAAAGCGCTATGTCTTGTTGGGTACCGACTCTGGGTGTGTACCCTATTCATTTAGGTGTTAACTAAATGTGTAAACAAAATCACGTGACTCAACTAATCCAGCCAATCCAGTCAATCTTTTTTATCTCTGGTATGTCTTGATTGGCTGGTAAACTGAGGCACGTAGGTTAGTTTGCTTACATTTAGTAAACTAGCTAGACGAATCGAGTATAGGTGGTTTCAAGGATTTTTCTATTTCCTGCGTGACTACTAAGTAATTATTCAACTTGGTTTCGTACGCGAAAGAAGGGATATGCTTAGTTATTTAAGATGGGTTATTCCTATCGCTCTATGAACATGAAACCGGTGAAACAATTAATAAGTCACACTTTCGTATAGGTTATACACACGAGGTATTTTATCGCTGTTGTATTTCTCGTGGCATTCTCTATCAGTCAATCAGTGCGCCAATCAGAAATTCAAATACTGTACACAGGCCGCGTCATGTAAAAACTTTTTACGAGGTGCGAACTATAGTTATAAGATGAGCAGGAAAAGGTATATTTATTACAAAAAATATTTTATCTACACCCATATCATAAAACCTCCATAGTGTAATCAAAAACCATAGGAAATGACCACCATTTTGACAACCAATTAGGAAAAACCAGTGCTGCAATGTTATTCCCGTATCGTTTTTAGTATAGAAATGAGATTAAATTTGGAACAGCTGTCAAAACTCAAGTGGGTACCTATTCTAGTATCCAAAGATATTAAAACAGTTATTGATACGAAACGTCAATTCAGTATGTTTTTTTTTAATATAAACTGCACAACATCGATCTCGAGTGACATGAGAATAGAGACTTCATTCGTTTGTCTATGATTTAAAAAAAAATGGTCTTGACGGAGGATCGAATTGCCACCATTATGTTGGTGTTTTGCTGAACGAAAGTAGAATTGTTGTTGAATTGAATAGAAAAAGTTGTTTGTAATTTACATTTTATTTGAAAATATGAATAGTAGTCTTCTCGGAGTGTGTGCGATGTGAAAATGCGCCGGATATCGGAAATATGCAGCCACGATTGCAACAAATAACTTGTTGCCAGAAAATATTGTTTCTGAACCCATCATGGAGGATTTATAATATGTGTGTAGATAAAGTTATGTATGCAACTCTGCATAATTTGGCCTTAAAACACACGTGCGATCTTATTATCAAACTCGCTAAAAGCTCGTTTCATAAAACCGCACTAGTGTTTTAAGGCCTATCATTATGCAACCGTTGCATAAACTACTATATCTAAACATAATGTAGTTACACAATAATGAAGAAGACATTAATAGTGCAGTCTATCTGCAATCGCAAGGCATTTGCGCCAATTTACCACTCAGTAAACATATTGCACAATAACTCAGTCGGAGCATTGGTATGAACATTTCTGTTCATCAAATGCTTGATGGTTATTTAATAGCGATTGTATTACTGATAGAACAATGAAATGAAACACCAACACTGTAAAATTTGCATTTCAAAATCAATGCCTTAAAATAGTCACTGATCACAAATGCTTTTGCAACCTTAGACAAAATATACGAGTAACAATGGATATTACGAATATTACCGAAGATTACCGAGTACTTGTTTGACCATTACGCCTTTACAAACTTTGCACGTAATCTACAGTATAATAAAAGTAAGTATCAACATTAAAGTATAATTGAAAAAACTACACCTACTCGCAATGCATACATTTATTAATTTGAAAATCCGTTTTATCTGCAATAGTATTTTTTTTAATTTTGTTTAGTATTGTTGTGGTTTAATGTCCTTCCAAATATTTTTTACCCATGGCAATACTGAAAAACACAGAAGCGTCATCTAAACATATGAGGGTATGCAAACACTACATCTTTACAAATCACCGAACAGGGACGAATACGTGAGGGCTTCCCACCTCGGTAGGCTTGTGTTTCTAGAATCGTAAAATATTTCACGGCGGTGCGCACCCCTACTTTGTGCAGTTAGAGATACATTAGCTAGATGCACCAAATAAGTTATTTTACTTATTTATTGGTTAGAGTTAAAAAATAATTTCACGGTATACACACTCTTGTATACGTAACTGTTGTAAAAACACTAGCGTACTTCGTTCGCTCGCTTGGAAGTAAATGATAACGATATTGAACCATTATTTTTCCAGTGAAATAAGTAAGATAATCAAACCTGTTGATGGTTGTAAAGACAAATACATATAAATTTATCATACACTACGAATATTATGTAAAATACCAATTGACTAGCGAAAAAGGTCACTTGAGGACCTATTAGGACCTTATATTACCACCGTGGGTGCCGTAGAAGTCGGCTAAGGGACATTTACCAGAAGACTGGCAGCAGCGTCCTCCAAGTAAAGTAAGATTTAACTGGTATCGCCAACCCGTCTGCCAAGCGTGGCGATTATGGCAAAACCCCCCAAAAAATGCCCTTTTGGAAATCAACGGGAGAGGCCTATGTCCAGCAGTGGATGTCCTACGGCTGAAATGATGATGATGATTAATTACCATAGTAACATACAGATAGCACCGGAAGCGCTTTATGATACTACCGTATTTTTTAAATATATATAGATAAATTATTATATAATTACAGAAATTTAAATTCATTACTATTGAAAATTGTAAGAAGTCCTCATAATTATATAATATTTCTATAATGTAAAATGAAACAACGACAAAGTGTAATAATTATAGGAAAAAAATCGTATGTTAGTTTTAAGATAAAATTTTGCATGCCATCTATGGTTAAACATGTGAGACCTAACTTGATTGACCACCATTATTTATAACCATGTTTATAAGCAAATAAATTTGATTTGATTTGATTTTGATATTTTTTCCTCTGCCAGGAAACTCATCCTGATACATATCTCCGCGTAGGATAGAAGCGTAGAAACCGTAGAGAGGAAGCGCCCAATTTAGCTTGTAACTGCAACTGAATGTCACCATATCCGAGGAACAAGTGAAGATTGAGCTGCGAATGGTTCTCTTGTCGTAAACTGCGTGTCTTGTTATGTCTCCACGCGAATGAACAAGGAATTTACGACGCCTACCTAGTTTGCATGCGCGAGGTATTTCGTAATATTTTTCTATTGCAAAGCTGGCCGCTTTTGTGAGGAAATCTGTGCGACCCCGATTCATTCGCATGTTTATGAAGCATTTGATTTGATCTGCCTCTAAATGATTACTCCAGAATGATCTAACTTAGAGGCATAGCTATAGCATGTGCTATTTCAAATTATTTCGCACTATTTACTTCTTTGACTATATCTAGTAAAGACATTATTAAATAAAAACCGGTCAAGTGCGAGTCTGACTCGCGCGCCGAGGGTCCCGTACTTACCTATCAAAAACAAACCGTACCTTGTAGTGCTTTTAGGTACGGAAAAATGCCCCAAATTGACAAAGATAATATTCATTTACTTATACATATATAATAAGTACTTACAACAGTGCAAGCAGTTAGGTAATAGTATAGCTTCATTCACCAAAATTATTGAAGTTTATAAACTATGAAAGCACCAAATATTGCTCTAACAAAAAGACAAACTCGATTGAGGGCGAAACAACTTTACCTTTGAAAAACTGATGTCCCCATACATCGACATAGGTGGCGGACAGTTTATGAACGGGAAAAAAGTTTGTACCTAATCGCCAGAAACATTTTTTTTTTCGTGATATTACTACAAATTTACAGTTTTCAGTTTTTTACTTTACATGTGCCATAAGACCTGGCTTCTTGCCAAATTTCATGATTCTAGGTCAACGGGAAGTACCCTATAGTTTTGAGTCGTTTGCGCATGGCAACACAGTGATCCCATAACGGTTCCTTTTTTCCTTTTGAGATACGGAACCCCTAAAAAAAGGGAAAGCTTAAACAACTTGATATGTATGAACACGATTATATTTATATTTATTTTCTTTGTATCATGAGAGTATACAATGTAAACTTAGATTCTATTTTGGCAAGTTTCGGCTCACCATTAGATTTCTTCGAACTAACGGAAGTCGTGGGTAAAATGGATACACAACTAACTACTCATATCCCTTTATCGCCTTTTGAGATCGGATAACAATTAAGTTCACCTTAACAAGCTTCTCGGGCTTAATTAAATTTATCCAAGGCTTTATTCTGAACGGAATACAGTCGTTCAAAGACACCGGCTGGTCAAAGTCCCATAATTCAAATAAGGGTCCGGTAGTTTTATCTCGGCGTTCCCCGAGAGCTAAAGCCGTCGTTCATTTTGCTCCTTTCTACATTATCCCATGAAAAATGCAGTCAACGGCGGCGGATTTAAAGGATATCCTTATGCAGCTAAATAAAAGTAATTATACACTTCGTTTCTATATCCCTCATCAGTCAGACCGGTATTAGTGTTTTAATAAAGACAAACGTTATTATCAATAATAATAAATACCGTTTACCCCACCAGTGGCACATACACCTTATACCCTTATAGCTTAACAGGACTTTAATACATAGAGAATAAAAGTTGGTTTTGTTGATACTCTGGCCAATTTAAAATTTAAATAATATCATTATCAAATCCAGTGATTGCAAAACGTAGTAATAAAGGCAGTGGAACCACTGTAAATATATTTTAATGGAATTAAGTTTATTATGTTTTTCTGGAAATAAAGTATTCTCAATTTAGAAAAAAGCCAGGGAACAGAAACGCGACAGCATGTCGTTGTAATTGTCTCTAAGTTGCGGCTGCGTTTTATCTAGATTGCACAGTGAACTCAAAGAACAGGCACACTTGCATTATAACGTATTGCCAGAATGGAATCACGGCGCTTTCTGCCGATGCTATGTCTTTATACTCTAGGAGTTAACCCGACACCTGGTAGAGGTAAAGGCAATCCCAAATAAAAGTAGTTATTTGAGATACAAGCTCCCATAATACTGAAATATAAAAATGCTCCGGCTCGCTAAAAATAATGCCACAATCTCACAATTTTTTTCTTCACTGGGTTTTCCCTATAAAATAAAATAATAGTAGTTTATGCAACGGTTGCATAATGATAGGCCTTAAAACACTAGTGCGGTTTTCATGAAACGAGCTTTAGCGAGCTTTGGCTGCATATTTCCGATATTCGGCGCATTTTCACATCACACACACTCCGAGAAGACTACTTACTATTCTTATTTTCAACTAAAATGTAAATTACAAACAACTTTTTCTATTCAATTCAACAACAATTCTACTTTCGTTCAACAAAACGTCAACATGGCGGCAAATACGATCTTCCGTCAAGACCATTTTTTTTTAAATCATAGACAAACGGATGAAGTCTCTATTCTCACGTCACTCGAGATCAAATATTGTGCAGTTTATATTAAAAAAATATACTGAATTGACGTTTCGTATCAATAACTTTTTAATATCTATGGATACTAGAATAGAGACCCACTTGAGTTTTGACAGCTGTTCCAAATTTAATCTCATTTCTTTACTAAAAACGATAAAGAAGTCATGTTATTTCTTTATCGCAGCACTGGTTTTTCCTAATTGGTTGTCAAAATGGTGGTCATTTCATACGGTTTTTGATTAACCAATGGAGGTTTTATGATATGGGTGTAGATAAAATAAAATAAACTTTGTTGGAAACAGCTGTGGTGATTAATGACTTTTAATGGTAGTATTGCTACATTAAATGTGGTACTGGCTACTAAGGTGTATTTTAACACATTCAGTGCTGAGAACCCGATAGTTGGGTTCACCGTTCGTAGCGCATTTTCGCTACAAAGCGGAAAAACGCTCCTAATCGCCACGCGCGTAGCGTTTATCGATACTGAATGTGTTAACACTTTGAGTGCCAGGAGCCCGCTAGGTGGGCGCTCTATTCGTAGCGCATTTTCGCTACATAGCGAAAAACGCTGCTACGCGCTACACGCGTAGCGCGTAGCAATTGTTAGGGCTGAAAGTGTTAAGGTGGTAGTAGTAGTAGTAGTAGTAGTGGGCGCAGATAAACGACTTCCCTAAAAATATCATTTTTGTACTGTGGAATTTGCCTTTATTTCATGTTTTCTAATAAATAAAATCAGCGCCTCTATTCGGGAACGTCCAAGCGATATTGTAGCGACGCGCTAGCGAGATTCTCATCTCACCCTTCCACACAATGCGCAATGCGTAATAGTGGGATGCGAATCTCGCTCGCAAGCCGCAACAATATCGCTCGGACGTTCCCAAATAGAGGCCCAGATCTCTAAAGTGACGATGGACTGGACATAATGATGAGGATTAAAATGGAGAAATCGACAAGAGAAGTCACCGAATGATACCTTAGGGATGGCAAAAGAACCAGAGGAAGACCATTTAAAAGATGGGATTATGACCTTCCTAAGACCTGGAAAAGGCACACAAAAATAGGGTACTGTGGCGTAGACTGAGGGAGGCCTATGTCAAAGTACAACCTTACCAATCAAAACAGGTTGCTGACAAGAGAAGGTTGGACCGAAGTAAAAATTATAAAAATAACAGTAAATAAAGTGTGAAGAAGAATAATATATACTTTTCATCACACTTGCTCGGAAAGGGTGTTATTATACGCAAGCGTATAGAGCAACTATAGCCGATTTAACTCCTCTACGGGCCCCGCCGTCAGCGGGAGTTATAAACCATACAAAATCCATAACTCCCTAGGGAGTTATGGATTTTGTATGGTTTCGAACTCCCGCGGGCAGTTAATTGCGCCAGGTCGGCGGAGCTGCTCGAGAGCCGCAGCCGGCGGGGCGCGCGACCGCAAGCCGGCGGAGCTGCCCCGCGCTGATCGCAACGTACGCTCAGTTTATGAACACCCACCTGATGGTAATTCACGGTGTAAAATGGGAATAAAATTAATATATACACTTTTTGTTGTCTAATTTTTATTTCATTTCCTCGCAAATGTGATGAAAAACATTGTGTGTATCACGGGCAGTAAGGGGATAACAAACTCGAGTCATAAAAGCCCTCGCCTATCGGCGTCGGGCTTCTAACAGACTCTCGTTAGTTATCCCCTTCTTACGGCCCTAGATGCACAATGTACTATAATGAATAATAAAGGTCACATGCTCAATAATAAATTAAAGTTAGCTAATTATATTAATTAAATACTAACAAATCAAATTTCATAAAAGCTTCATATTTTATGAATGTAAAACTATGGTCAGAGAATAAAGGCTATTTTTATTTTGTATTTAGTTATGTATTTAAAACAAATCACAAGGATCACGTATAATGCTTCAAAGAGTTTCAAAGCAAAGCAAAACAAGAACAAGTTGAAAGGAACTTAGCATGAATGCGAAATGTGAACGAACATGACGACTTTCGAAAAACAATATTAAAAGCCTTCGAATGGGTGGCTCCGCTTTGTTCGCACCTAGGTAAAATTTGTTTACATTCCTAATTATGATGTGTATGAAATTCACAATATTTAGACATTTAAATTAGCAAACTTTTAACTTTTCTACTTTATCAATTTAAACGAGCATGAAAAATTGCCGATAATGGATACAGATTCATTTTACCAGAGCTCTGCGTTTCGACATAGCCATTGAATGCTCTTACTTAATGGTCAATGACAGTGTCAAATATGGCTATGATTGTAATTTGACAAAAAGAGTAAAAGTTTATGATTTACAGTCCCAATATTAAAGCAAACATCGTGAATAGGTACGTAGAAATCAAAACATCCCAAGTCCCATACTACGATCAGCAACAGCATCAAAAATGAAACGACGGAAAATTAATTTTATAAACTCCTTAAAGAAACCTTACTCAAAAAAAGATACTACACTTTACAAGAATTTTTCGAGGTCAGGATAGTTAAACTTCGGTCTGCCTCTATCCATTACTGTCCCCCTCAGGGTTTCATGTGTTACTTATTGGATTATTATGTAACTATTTAATAATAATTAAATTTCATACGAATGCAATAAAATGACTATGACGATTCCGATATCTGACGATACAACAATACCAACAAGCACAAAAAGACGATTTCGAAAACCCATGTTCCTAATTGACCGAAAAAAAATATAGTTTGATGTGCGCGTCGTGTCATTTAAATTCAGTAAAATTCAACGTAGTTCCAAAAACATTGCACCAAAGGCAATCAGCTTACATTTCTTTTAAATATGGACAGAATATAAAAGTAATAATAAAATACGCCGTATGGCACGTGCTTAAAAAAAAGTGCTTGTCGTATACCACGTGCAGGTTCCGCGCTCGCTTCCGCCGCGCCGGCCGTTGTAGCGAAATATTATCATTGTGTTTTTAATTTTAACTCATACCCGCATTTTAAAACGGACATACATTATTTCATGGTTAAGTGTTTAGTTAAATTTGGAATTTCAACGACATCACTTTGCTATTCCAAGTAAGTCATATTGTTTACCCAATATGGCTTCCGCAAAGTAACGTCTGAATCAATTAAATAGCAGTATACTTAAAATATGCACGTTATGGTGCCATTCATAGCATGCCATCGATAAAGACCCCTTATACAGAAGGCTATACCACTAAATACGCCCTAACCACCCCGTCATTACCACACAAACATTCGGTATATTTTTAGGTATTTATAAGCGTGATTAATATCACGCATTAAAATGCCCTGTTGACATGAATCCAGAACCAATTTACGGAACTAAACTAATCTTTGGACTAACAATCGGTCGGAATAAATCATTTTATTGGTATAATTAGCGGGCCGCGGCGGCTCGCTGGTCGGAACAAACGTCGATAGCGGGTCAACAACTGAAAAACAATAAGAAATAAAAGAAAACTCATTAGTCACGCGAGCTAACCTGGCAGGCTGCTTGCGCTGCGGCCTTTACATGCGATGCCAATTGGGCTTTCCATTCGGACTAACGCCATCTTGTGGGTATGTCGTAGGTGAAGACTTTCTTGTCCATAAAAAGTCGGCTATACACGTTGGGCTAACATCGGCCAATGCAAGGGACGCATTAATACCTGCGAATGATACAGAGATAAATGTGTCCCATTCTTGCCAATCCATGCGTGTCTCAAGTTGGCCGAAGTTGGCTCGACACGTGTAAGCATAATATAATAGGGCATTCAACACTGCATAGTTCATTGCGTAGATAGATCTGTAAACTGAAGGACAGGAAAAGAAAAACAGAAGGGCAGGCAGAGACCCAGTATGTTGTAATAGGAAGCAAATGGAGATCCGCAATATCTTGTACCATGCTGAATCAGGCGGAAATTGGAAATTTTAAGTGTCAAAGAATACTAAGTCGTTTCAAATACCAATATATGTTCTGCAGGTCCAGTACTATGCCAACGATAAGACATCCTGGCAAGATGTTCGTTACATTATTTTTGTCAGTATGTGGAATGTTAGGGTCTGCTGTAATAAATAGTATTTCCAACATGTTAGAAATAATATTTTTTGTCAATTACGATTGCAGCAATGGGAAGTCATCCAACGCTAAAGAAACATTAAACTTGGGAAAATCTTGGGGCGACTTATTATATAAATATGACCCTTATTTATAGTCGAACTCCAGACTTGTTCGCGATAATTCCGCAAGATAAGCTTCAACCGTGAATTTAATAAAGTTACTTTTAAAAACTTTTCTATTTCCCTTTTTTATAGAACGTTGGATATTATACTCGAATTAACTTTATTACTTCATAGGAAGAGTTACTTATAATCCGTATTATTTATTTATTTTTATCGCATATGAAGCCATTAAATGTAAAAACTTAGCAATCACCTTAAATGTTTATCTCAATTAGCAAAAGTAAGTAATTGTTGTAATTCAATTACAACACACGCTGTCTTACTTGATTATTCCTTCAGTAAACGAATTATTTTATTAACCAATTACCCCTTTATAACGTCATTGAACCTGCATAGTTGCACGGATTAAGCCAGCTACATACACGTCAGAACAATACGAAAACGTTGCAAGACTAATGAGATTTTAATGCGAAGGCTTATCATTATCTGTGCTAGTATAACTCATGTGATAGCGTGATAGATCGGCTTCACTGAACGCACTCCCAAAGAATCCTGTGCAAGCGCAAACACAGATAATACTTTTAATGTATGAAACCTTTTCTTTTGTACAAAAGGGCGAACAAAATAACGCTTGTAACTATGTCATAGACAGACCTTTCTAAAATGTAGACAGTCAATTTTAACGTCTTTCAAGTAAAAAAAAAACGTTCCATTACTTTAGGTACATAAATATCCCAAGAAGAAGTTATCCGTAAACGTATCTAAAGGCAATATCGGATATTGATCATTTTACTGCGAATAAATAAAGTGAAAGTAAGGTTTTATAGGGCAATACGAAATTGTTACAGTCATAACTTAGCGTTCTCAATCCCACTGATATTGGAGTGGATGAGTTACACCGAAAACATAGCCATCGCACTTATACAGGGAATCTTCGCTTTCGCGATGAATACTAATACTTTTTATTAGGAGCCATGTCATATTTTAGCTATTTCGTTTATAAGGATGAATGGAGGTGTCGCCGTAACTTAAAGTTATGCCTGTTTGATATTCATTGCTTAATAATGATAATTCTTAAGGTATGCAAATTAAACACGTGATTGTATAATTTTCTGATGTCAGTGATTTAAATAATACGCGTAATAAGCTTACGTAGGTAGCAGATGGATAAGATACCAAATTCCTAAAATATTTTAAGAAAATATGGAAACCTATAAACCCCAAATAAAATATAAGCGCACTGTATAAATAAAAGAACAGCAAAAACAAACCCCACTAAATCTCCCAAATCCTCGAGGTGTCTCAAAAAGTCTGTTACGGAAAATTTGTTTAACGTAACTTGAAAAGGGGCAGATGCCTTCAGAACCAAAGTAAAAGATTTGAGGGCTAGCTTTGAGGGAAAACAACGTGGAAAATCTTATTTTGCAGCACTTATCTTTCAATTAACATTTGACAGGATTTTAAGACATGGTCTTTTGTCTCCTTTCTTGTTGACAAATCCGGTACTTGAAAAATATTTTCTTATTTATTTCAAAAATAACCGAGGCACTTTTGTAATTTGTGATTACTTTCTTTTCCATTTTGTGTGACCGACCGACTTCATTATTTTAAAAGCTACCACGTTATTTTTGTTTAGATTCATATTTTTTATATTACTTCGTTTATTACACTAACGCTAAAATAATCAAGGTAAAGCGACAAATATATAGTTTCAAAACTGTGTCGATTTAAAAGGGACCACAGTTAAGAAAATACTCTCTTTTGCATGAATAATTTTATCCGGCGGCAGGGTGTGTGTAAAGATAGACCCTTATCAAAAGCAATATCTGGTTACAAAACTAAGGGTAAACACGTACCTACCTGCCTAATTGTCTTCCGCTGACCAATCTTCGGATTATGTTCCTTTTAACTGGATTTTAACGGGTGTGTATATCAGTATACACTATACATATATGTGTCTATATATTTATATCTCATCATCATCAGCCTTTATCAGTCCACTGCGATTGTTAATGTTTCTTGTACAATAAATTGGTTTTCCTCCAACTACGCTTTAATTTCATCATTATGTACTTAAAAACTTATTTGCTTTAGAGCAATAAAGTTGCATACAAGATTCATTATTGCACTGCTTGTTTTTTTTTTTGAGTCATTGATCAACAAGTTTACATTACCCATTCCGCCAATTCACAGTCTGACGGGACAGCTGACTACTTTTCTGTGGACTGTCAAAGTGTTAGCCGGACACTCCTCGGACAGCAGCCATATCGAACTGTGATTGCCTCGTCTGAAATGTTATGCTCAAAGTACTAGCTGAACAGATAGTATAGGCTCCTAAAAGATTTAAATAAAATTGCCGTGAATAATGAATATGAGAATTTTCGGATGTTCCACTTTTACTAAATTTCGATTTTAATAAATGGGGTATTATATGATTATGATATGATGATAAAAAAAACATACTGAATTGATGTTGCGTATCAATAACTGTTTAATATCTATATATTAAACAGTTATTGATACGCAACATCAATTCAGTCTGTTTTTTTTTATATAAACCGAACGAAATTTGATCCCGAGTGACGTGAGAATAGAGACTTCATTCGTTTGCCTATGATTAAAAAAAAAAATGGTCTTGACGGAGGATCGAATTGCCGCCATTATGTTGGTTTTTTGCTGAACGAAAGTAGAATTGTTGTTGAATTGAATCGAAAAAGTTGTTTGTAATTTAAATTTTAGTTGAAAATATGAATACTAGTCTTCTCGGAGTGACTGTGTGATGTGAAAATGCGCCGGATATCGGAAATATGATGCCACGATTGCAACAAATAACTTGTTGCTAGAAAATATTGTTTCTGAACACATCATGGAGGATTTATAATATGTGTGTAGATAAAGTTATGTATGCAACTCTGCATAATTTGGCCTTAAAACACACGTGCGATTTTATTATGAAACTCGCTAAAGCTCGTTTCATGAAAACCGCACTAGTGTTTTAAGGCCTATCATTATGCAATCGTTGCATAAACTACTATTTTATGATTCGAGTTCGAAATTCGAATGTTTCATTTCGCACTGTTACACTGACTACTATACAGTAAAGGCTGTTTCCCTTAACGCTAACGCCACTCGTGTTAGTTGCCAGGAAAAAATAAAAATGTTCTTGTGGCTCTTCGTTCAGGCTTAAATTAAGATGCGCGTTAAGCTGGAGTGGATGAAACATGTCTAGAGCCGGCATTAAGTGCACATAAAGCGGGTTAGCTCCACCGCTTCACTGGCCAACGAGGAACGGTTGTTATGCGGTGACCACCGCCGCTGGCAACACGTTTTACTATGACATGTTGTAACATGTGCCATTGCTATGTAATGCTAAGCTACACTGTTTCACAAAGCTTGAAGCGGGTTGGACGTTGTTTTACATAAGTTAGTAATTTAGCCCTCGCTCCAAATTGCAGTTGCCTCCTTGGTGCTTTTCGGCGGTTCGTGAAAATGTGGAATATAAAGTTTGGGTTAATTAAATTTTTAAGTAACAATTACTGGCACTACTCAGAGTCAGTTAATGAACGATAAACATTTCTTTAGTGAAGATTTTGTATGAAATTTTTGAAAAAGGAACTTTGTAGTGGTTGTTAACTGACTATGAGTGTGCGACTATAAGTACTTTTAAAACTCTTATTCCTTATTCGAATGCCAAAAAAATTAAATGTAACATCAGCGCAAACATAATTAAGATGATCGCTGTAAAATCATATAATTATTACTTACATCTTTAAGTATAAATTGGTGAGTATTTTACGAGGTCGATGGTGGTACACACTTACCCAGAAAATGCCTCACTTTTGCCTTGAAAATACCAAGGTTATACGATTCCGGGAATACAGACGCAGGGAGAGCGTTCCACTCCTTGGCTGCACGAATAATGAATGACGCAGCAAACCGCTTCGTGCGAACCAATGGAAATTGAACCACATTTGGATGGAAGCCCTCCCGGCGTCGGGAAGACCGGTGGGAGAAAGTGGAGGGTGGGATGAGGTCGTGTAGTTCCTGGGCACACTCTACCCTACACCTACTAAACCTTACTTTACGACACCTTTTAAAATACCAAAAATCAAGCCACTTTTCGCCGATGTTCCAAACTTTGAGGTTTGGTTTTGACGAGCGAGTCGTCGCCAATGAGTCTTCTAGCTCTTCGGTCCAACGAGTTTATTGCTTCAAGCTGATAAATTGGCAGAGCCATCCCACAGGTGGCAAGAGTACTCCATACACGAACGAACTTGTGCTTGATATAAGTGGAGCAGTTGTTCCGGTGTGAAGAACTGCCGAACCTTAAAAAGGATGCCAAGTTTTTTGGCACCGATTTTAGCTTTTGACTCAATAGACCGGTTGAAGTTTAGGTTAGATGAGAGATCCATACCTAGGAGCTCGTTCGATCGTTTGTTTCAAATCCGTAACTCACATTAAATGAACTAGGTACTTTAAAAGTATTGGTCATTGCAATCCGTTGGCATCGTAAGCATATCATAATACTAGATCGTGTTCTTTTTAACGAGTCTCTAGCCAGCTATATTTCACGGCGCTGGAATAAAAACTAAACTTGTGGCGCGCGGTGAGGACGTATACATTTTATTGTACTGAACGGTTCTAAACATCGTATTTTAAAGTACGTAATTATCTAAGATTTTATATGATTACTACCCAGGACCCAAACAAAGGCACAACGAAATATTCACGTGATTTATAAACCTTATAATAATTTTAAAGATCCAACGTAATATTTCTAATAAGATCAATGTCGCACGCAATTGAGTGTATTACCATCTTAGGACCAATTAATCGAACGTGGCCACAAGTAGTCTTGTGGCTCTGCCCACCCTATTAGGGATTTCGGGCGTGATGTGTATGTATGTATGTAATAATATGTTAGCCCGTAGCATCAAATTCAACGAAATAATTAATTTTCTTATCTTAAAAATTAACAGGACCCGAGTTGATGAACTCAGGGAACACAAGTAATTAATAAATTAGGTACACTAAAACCATAGCTGGGCACCGTTAATCAAATAGTTAACTTCGTTAATTGGTAATCCGCTACTAACGTTAAAACTTTACATTTCGGAACATTTAACGGAATTTAATATTAATCGTTAACTCGTGATAGATATTTCACTTTATATGTCGTTGCGTTAGTAATTTACTTATAAAGAATGTTGATATGTGTTATGGAAATTTCGGCAGGACATGAAACAGTAAAAATAGGGTAAGTATTGTATTAGAGTTTGTAATATGTAATACCTATTATTTATACATCAAATTCAAATCAAAAGCTATTTGACATTAGCCGCGCGGTGTCTTTTTGGCAAATAGTAGGTACTTAATTAATGTTTAACGGACTTTAATTGTTTTAACGGAAGTTAATCAGTTCGTCTTTTTTTTAATTAACTTAAAAGATAATCCGTTACTCGAAATGCTAACTAGAATAAGGATTAACGGATTAACGTTCTTATGCCCAGCTATGACTACAACTACAAATTCCGATTATTTTGTTTAGTTAATTTATATTTAACTTTTCTTGTTATGGTGTTTTCAGTTTGAACAACCGCTTTATGCTGAGCTGATGTTCCGGTAGTTTTTTGCCAGTACAACCTTATCAACTCTGGCATTTGAGAAAAGAAATGGTATCATAAATTCGGTAGTGAAGCGAAAAGCAGCTACAGCAGCTTCAAACCTCCAGAAACTTTAAAGCTAAAGCGAAAAATTAGCTACGAAACAGGCGGAACTTATTTCTCTGCACTTGTTTATTGTTGTTTTGTTTATTTCTTATATAAACTGGGATTGAAGGATGCTTTGAAACTGGTAGAGCTGTGTTAGCGTTGGTTTTAATTATGATGAATTAAAAGTTAGATTATGACAATTTTTAAAGGAAGAAAATCATACAGTTTAGTTCAGGATATGCGGTTAATTTGAAACCTACCGACTAATTTCGGTTGTCTGCGAAGAAACGTGCAGAGGACGTAAGCTTATAATCTTCTGCGGCCGCTAAATGACCCGGCTTGGCTCCGGCCCAGGCCAGCTCCGACCAGCCCAAAGGCTGAAAGGTGAACAGCATTATGCAAATCACCGTACTCTTTATTCTGTTACGTAAAGCTGTTCACGTTTTATTTATTTGCCCAAACACAATGGCCGGGTCAGGTTAGGTGTGTCTTAATAAGCTATTATTTTAGGGGCTATTCACCGATTTTAGCACTGCAACTTCTGTGTAAGATTTATACTGCTTAGACTGAGAAATTTCCATTTGAATGCCTTTACAATTATGAGTTTGTTAAACTCGCACGCTAAATTAAAAATAAACACAATAAAGTATCAAAGATTAAAGAATACATACATACATATTATCACGCCCGAAATCCCTAATGGGGTGGGCAGAGCCACAAGACTACTTGTGGCCACGTTCGATTAATTAGTCCTAAGATGGGATGATGAACCGTATGGTGACAGGTGATCAGCCCATCGCCCATACAGATAGTCCACCATGTTGGAGAGGACCCGTCCCTTGGTCGAATTTTACGACATGCCAGGATGATAAGCATCTGCACGCATTCTATGCTATTTCTTCACTCCCAGTGCAGCAGAGGAGTCTTTCGAATAAAGGACGTAATTAAATATCAATCTGCCCTCAAAAGATTATAATACCTCTGGCAGCTTGAATCCTGCATTAATTCACCCAATGCACGGAATGGTGTGCTTGCTTACTCAGTTTTCAACAGTACTTAACTGCACACGTCAGTGCAACATCTCAGGGTTGTAAATTCGTAGTTAGATTTACGAGGTCGCACGCGGAGACTGCAGGCCACGCCAGATGGTCTGCTAGACGACCATAAACAACTCTAGATAACGTCATACGGAAAAAGCAACTGACACTTAAAAGATATTAGACGGTGCAATTTGGAATGCTAGGTAAAATAGAGAGATATACCGGTCAATTACAAGTTGCACAAACAGTTTTTTAGTCCTATATCCATCCCGCTTAACTTTTAAGGTCGATATAGCTCACCTTCGGCATTTATTTATTTATCCATCCATTGTCAGGTTGGGGTTTACGTACTCTAGGATAGATAACCATACCCTATGTCATAATAACAGGAAAAAAAAGACTATGGCTAACTTTATATTCACAATCATAATACATAATTCAATATTTACCAGCTTTAAAACTTCTTCATACTTATTATCAAAAGTAACAATTTTGTAAATTATTTTAAACTAACCGATTACCCGATTTTACTTTATATTTATGATCAATATTAATTCTGATATTTCTTTTCCACAACGCTGTATGAGTGTCAGGATTTTCTAAGCTTGAAATCCCAAAGGATAATGTTCTAGCACTCAATCTTATTGGTGATCAATTCATGCCATCTTCCGACGTCTTAACACCTCTTACTTGGTTTCAGTGGGCGGTTGGCAAACTTGTTGATGTTCGACGATGTTCGACAACATCGCTTTGAATCGTTCCTTTATCGTATCGCGTATCCGAAGCTAAGTTGCAATGATCGATCCATTATTCTCTCACCCGATCGACCAAACCCCATGTACAAATAAACTTGCAGCCATATACCATGTGATTGAACACTCATACAGCTGTACAATACAACGCGTACCGGAACTTCACCAGTTAATATAAAAGTAGTCGTTATTATCTCGCTGTTTATTTCCGTTGTTCATTTGTTTGAAAAATGCGCTTTTGCTCACCAAGAATATAATGACCTGGTTTGCTAACAAAGAACGGGAACTAATAGTCAATACGTTATAATAACGAAACAAGATTCACGAGACAGATGAAAGCCTCGCGATTCTATTATGAAGCTGTTTGTAACTGCCAGCGTCGATGCCTTTTAGACGTCTTTCATGGATGCACAAGATCTTCCGATTTTTTCCCAGTTAACTAAGCTAAAAATTCTTTTGCTCCCCGGTTCCTTGCTTGCCTTTGTTAAAGTCTCGCGTTGAAGCATAAAATGCAAATTGCACGCTCCCGTACACCACAGCAAATTTTATGAGGAACTTTTCTATTGCATTATTTTCATATTCGAAAATTACGGCTTAGTTAGTCACACGATATGTTTTATAAGTGAAGTTGGTTCGGAATAACGTTAAACATTGTAATCATAAGATTTACAGTGCTGTTCGTTTTACTACGCCTGTGTTGTAAAAGCTCTAGGCAAACTGTGGCGGCGGCGCTATCTGAAACATCGTTTTGGAAATTCTACCAAAGTTTCGTTGGAATAATTTGTGGTTCAGCTTTTTACGTCATTTTATTATCGTGTTATGACGGCAAGAATGACTTACATTCTAGCACCAATCTATGATGTGTAATCTAATATGGTTAAAATTATATAGCTATTAATTTATTTTTCTTCCTACTACGCTTTAATTTCATCATTATGGCCTTAAATACTCAGCAGAAAGCAGCGCTTATTTGCTCTAGAGCAAATAAAGTTGTATATAAATTTCATTTTTGCACTGTTTGTTTTATTTTTTATTTGGTTGGTGGATCAAGAAGTTTACACCAACAGCTACCCAATCCGCCCATTCACAGTCCGACGGGACAGCCGACCACTTTTCTGTGGACTTACTGTTAGCAAAACACTCCACATATCGGCGGCCATATCGAACTGTGATTGCCCCGTCTAAAATGTTATGCTCAAAGTACTGGCTGATAAGATAGTATGGGTTACTAAAAGATTAAAAAAAAAATGGCATAATATGACAATTTATAGACTAGATACAAGTTTTCTGTGAAAATTTTCCGATGTTCGACTTTAGCTTCAGAACCAATGGACCGATTTTAATAAATAGGGTATCTTAAGATTCTGGGAGAACGTGTGAGTGTCATAGGCTATATAAAAATTCTAAGGGTGCGTCATAACACGTGCCAAAATCCTTTTTACGTCGCTGGTTGGGTTTAACTGTACCTTTACGTTTTTTTGCCAACTTTTTGCTCTAGTAGAAAAAAAAGCTGATTATGCACCTCGCATCAAGTGATTTGTTATAATGAATCACTTTCTGCTTGGTGCAACAATTTACTATTATTTTATGAATAGTGTTATTAGATACAAACAATACTAGCTTTTTTATATGTATAGCGGCTTGCTTCTATTCAAACTGTAAATAAATTCAGTTTTATCAATGAAGGTTGATCTGGTAAAAATGATTATTTTTCCTTATTATTTATATTTGCTGTCTTATCTTATTATGTACATACTCTGACTAGCTAGATTAGTAGCTCATAAAGATAGACTAACACAGCTGCTTCCATTTCCTGACATATCGCATTTAACATATCCATGTCGGCTGCCTTAATTTAGCCCGTCGAAGCACTCCGAGCAGGTCGTCTTGTGTCTCTCAAACTCCATCTCCAGTTCTTACCATCACTTTTCACCAAGAGGTTCGTACGTGAATATACAAGTAAGGTGCTGACAAATTAAGTACCGATACTTTTAGAGTCGTCTAGATCTGACTACATAAAAAGTATCATTTTAAAATAGAATTTAAGAAAAAAAAATATTTTTAAATTTTATTTTCCTCAACAAAATATATAAATAGTAGTATTATTTTTTATTTCAGAAACAACATAATAAACTAATACAACAACTTGTAATTAAACTAAACTAAACATAAAAATTAAACTAAATGAAATAGAACTAAACTAAATCTAAAAACGGCCCCTGCGGCATTGTGCCGAAGATGCTGGCAGCGTTTCCTCGTTGGATTGCTAAACTAATTCTTAAATTAAAATGATGTCCAAATCCAAACATAATCAGCATCTGTGCATTTTACTGTCAAGAAGTCACTTGTCAACATCATTGTGTCTGTCGTAAGTGATGCACGTGATAATTTTATTAAGAGGTTTCATAAGATAATGTACGAGGTTTTAATCACTGATCAGTATTATTGTTCTTACTAACAGGGAATATATCTTATATGGAAATAATTGCCGCTCACTTATCCCCTTAAGGTCCTGCTACACGGTCGGGACAACAGCCCGACAGAGCTCGGGTACAAAACTGACCATGTAGAAGTCGATGGCCCGCACGGTCGGCTCCCGACCTTGATCGGGACGGCAGCCGTCACGACAAATGTCAAGTAGAGGGCGTTGAGTCACTGCCCAACCGTGTGGAAGCTTATCGATGCGTCGGTCTTGATCAGTCAGTTAAGAAATATGCATGTATCGTACTCGCTATGTCGAAATATAGCTTATATTCGTATCGTTGAGCCTGGGCCGTTTTTACAGACAAGTTTCACCAATTTTCTTATTGTGCTGCTTTTCTTTTAGTCACATGCGCGAAAAATAGCTAAAACCACTCCGATTTTTCATAAGCTTTGAAAAGCATGGCGCTATATTTTACTGCAACCCTCGTCCTCATTGCTTGCGATCCCAGAAAGTGCTAACACGTCGGGCCAAATGCCGATCGTGTGGCCAGGGCCAAACACAATGTTGATCGACCTGATCAATTGACCTCTGTCGGGACCTTTAACCTCTAAACACGCGTCTACAATGCGTGTCTGTTGGAGAATCAGTATCCATTTAGGTACAAAAGTTTCAATGTTTTATCTGTCAGTATATGTCCCATTGAACGCTTGTACTGTAGTAGGGGAGCACACTTGAATCCGCAAACGAGCGAAGATCCGCCCTCACCTGGCGCACTCAAAACCTACAATTGCATAACAAAAACAAACACAAGTGCAGAAACGAGCGTTGCCTTTGTGTGGGATCCATCTTTGCGGGTGAAGAAAGCTAAACAATGGTCTGTACGGTCTAACACTGCGCTCAAGCCTGTAAAGTCTACTGAGCGAGACAATGGGGAGATATGGGCTCGGGAGAAGCGTTCTTGTCTTGTTACCGCGAACAATATTGTTAGTTTTATGAAGCGACTGAAGGAACCTTCTTTGCGGGCTATATACTAACACAATTGAAATTCTTTCTTGCCCTATTACGCCTAACAGGCGCATACAATGCAAATAACCTCTAGAGTTAGCCTTATACTACGTTAATCAGCCAGTTTATTACACAATAACTCTGCTAGTTTGAATAAATAACGAGAGTTATACGCGGGTACATTACATTGTTAATAATAGTTTAATTGACGCTTGATGCTTAAATTGACTAAAAATTTGTGTTAAAATTTGTTATTTCTTATCAGCAGACTGAAACTATTAAATTCGCAGTTACTTTCCCCCGCGCATATTTAAAAAAGTTCAGATAGATGCCTATTTTATGCAACATACCAAACATCCATGTCAAAACTTTTAATAAAAGTTTCGAATAAGTAAGAAAAGATACTTTCTAACCTTCAAATATAGCATCAATAATGATTATAAATATCGTCACATCGCACAACAGCCTAACCTAGTAAAACTTGTGCCGGGTCCTAAGTGTACCTATACGTGTAAGAAACCGCGACCTTAAGCTTGGTAGTCCAACAATGGAACCACTGCGCTAACCAGTCAGGCCAAATATAAAATAATAAATACTAAAGGTGCATGAATATTATCATCATCATCATCATTTCAACCGGAGGACGTCCACTGCTGGACCTAGGCCTCTCCCAATGATCGCCACAACGACCAATTCTGTGCTGCATCGCATCCAGCGGAGACCCGCAATTTTCACCAAGTCGTCAGTCCACCGTATGGGTGGTCTGCCCACGCTGCGCGTTCCGGTACGTGGTAGCCACTCGAACTCCATGACCCCATCGTTCATCTGTTCTACGAGCAATGTGCCCCGCCCACTGCCACTTAAGTGTAGCAATTGTTTGGGCTATGTCGGTTACTCTAGATCTTTTGCGGATCTCCTCATTTCTTATTCGATCTCGCAGCAATACTCCAAGCATAGCCCTGTCCATCGCCCTTTGGGTGACCTTGAGCCTTCTTATGAGGCCCATAATGAGCGACCACGTCTCAGTGCCATAAGTCATCATTGGCAACACACACGGGTCAAAGACTTTCGTCTTGAGACGCTGCGGTATATAGGACCGAAGTAAATATTATGTTATTATTATAAATTAATTATTTACGAACATTTCGGTGAAGGAAAACATCGCGGGAAAACCTGCCCACATCTGCGAAGTAATTCAAAGATCTGTGTGAAGTCCCCAATCCGCACTGGGACGTGGGGACTACTGTCCAGTCCTTCTCACCATGAGAGGAAGCCTATGTCCAGCAGTGGAACGTGTAATAGGCTGATGATGATGATGAAACATTTTAAAGGGTTCCGTACCTCAAAAGGAAAAAACGAAACCCTTATAGGATCACTCGTGTGTCTGTCTTCTGTCTGTCTGTCACAGCCAATTTGCTCCGAAACTACTGGACTGATTGAGTTGAAATTTGGTACACATATGTAAGTCGGTGACCGCAACACGGACGCGTGACGTAAATATAAAAATTTTAAGCATGGGGGCCACTTATTTAGATTAAGATATTATTATTATTATTTCCGAAACTACTGGGGTTAAAATTTTGAAAAAAATACAGAAAATAATTCTTTACCTATAGATTACAGGAAAACCTATAAGAAATCTATGGTATTTAAAGTAACCTAGTAAATTTCAGATAATCATGTACGGAACGGAACCCTCTCCACGCGAGTTTAACTCGCACTTGTCCGGTTTTTTTTAAATGAAATTGATTTGGACATCTTGTCACAATACGGATTACGTCTAGAATTACCAAGTAAATCGGGTGACATTACTCATTACTCCGCCGGGACTCGCCATGTGGGCACGACTTGATCAAACGGCAGGTTGTGATTGAAAGGGAACGTATAGCTTCAGCAAACACTGAGTTGCGGACAATAGGCCAAAGCGGTGTGTGTGCTGCCGACAGACGAATACACTTTTGTAATTAGCATAACAATCTCACTCCAGTACGATCCGAAAATGCCTGGTTTACGAGCGCCAATAGAGCAGATAGCATCAAGGACTACGTATTGTTGCTGTTTTAACTGTTACAGAAATCTATTCACTTACGTAAACAGATGTCCGTAACGTTCGTCGATATATATAGTTTTTTTTTTTACGGAAATAGTTTATTTTGCGGAAATGCATTACATGGCGGAAGCTTGACCATTTGGTCCCACACTAGGCTAAGCCTGTCCTGTGGTGACCAACATCACAAAATTTACCAGAGAATACATTCGTGACAATCTCTGCCAAGCATAACTAACATTTAATTAGATTGTGAATGGTAACAGAGTATTTAATGTAATTTAATAGTAGTTTATAAGTAACTCAAAGTAATTTTAAGTAAATAAAACAAAGGTACAAAATAGGTTTAACAACTTAATCACACTAATAAGGGGCTGCGTACATGATCAGGTGAGTGAATGTGTGTGTGTGTGTGTGTATGTGTTTGTGCATGCGTGCGTATATACATACATACATAGCATCACGCCCGAAATCCCTAATGAGGTGGGCAGACCCACAAGACTACTTGTGGCCACGTTCGATTAATTAGTCCTAAGATGGTATGATGAACCGCGTGCGTATATATATATATTTAAACGAATACTAACAAATAATTGCCAAATCCACTAAGTCGATTGTTCAGTAAGACCCGTGCCATTTCAAAATAAACCGTCACAGCGAACATAATTACGTATTTCTTCTTGAAAATACATATTTTTGAGGTCGACTCTGAGCGAGCTAATCTCGACTGATAGTATAAAGTAGAGTTGTTACATAGCTGTTAAAAACTTTGAGCACCAATCTGCTACAAAGCACGCGAGCTAACTAGCCCTGATTGACGGGCTGCCTCGCTAAACATACCGCCCCACATGTTTGCTTTGAACATCTAAATAAAGTCATGATTAACATTTTAAAATTGATCAAGCTATCTAATAAAAAAAGTATTAAGATAAACATTACCAGCCGGGTAAAATTACATTTCAAACTTCCTGCGTTTTTGAACTGATTCGACCGAACGTTCTTATTTCCACCAACTAGAAAATGTAATTCCATTATTAATTCATTCCATTTTGGAAACTGGTTCGTATCAGAAGCTCAATGCACTTGTGGAGCACACGGTAGAATGGCAATTACTCCACGGACAAGAGCCAAGTCCTGTATTATGATGATGTTGAAAACTTACTCAAAGGAATAGTCTTTAGCAGTGCACACGACACAGTAATTTAAAAAGTAACTCGTAGCTACTAAACAATGCCTAATCAATTTATATAGGCACTTGAGTCCAAACAAACTCGAACATAACCAACGATTTCGCTTAATTATTTCAAACATAAATCTTGAGATATTTGCTTATAATGCTTTTCTAATTCCAGGTTGACTTCAAACCCGTCACGCTACGGCTAGCGGTAGGTATAATTTCCAGAGTGGATTGCTGAGGAAATGAACAAAGCTATTTATGTAGTGGAATTAAAATAGCTCCAGTGGAAGCCTCTGATAAACTTTTATAAAAGCATTATGGAATAAATTGAACTTCTTAGAAAATGTTTCCTTTGTAGTTCTAGTTAATGGAAGTTTTTTAACCATTGCACTCCGTTTTCACGGCTCTCACCTGGCGCCGGGGATGTCGTGATTGGTTTCTTGCTGAGATTCGTTCAGTCACAGACAGGATTCATGATTAAGACTTATTTTCTAACTTGAAATAACATTTTATTATCATACTGGGGCCGATTCGAGAGTGTGTTGACTAAATTTAAAAGTCGCTAAACTTAAAATAAGAAACGTCAAACTCGATTTTGACAGCTTGGTGCCATACTAAATCGTGTTTGACGTTTCTTATATTAAGTTTAGGGAGTTATAAATTTAGGTAACGAATTGGACCCACTATTTATACTAAAAATAATGTTATACATATAAATTAACCTCGTACATGAACTCCACCAAAATGTGCTGTTATAAAGCTAGTTAAAAATTAAAAATATAGTAATTAATCTTGGCAGTAATTAAAACGTATTTCCGATGTTTAGGTTAATACTTTCGGTTGGAAATCAGAATATCGTTTATCACGTTAGCATAATAACAATCAGATTTATCGTAGTTTGTATAATTTATCACGCAAAACAGCTACGTTATTCTCTTAACAAATTTCGTCACTCATTTCGTCTGTCATTTCGCCCGACAATCATATATTGACCCGCGCTCTCGTAAACATTATGCGGAGTTAGGTGTCTACGATCTTCGCACAGCTGCGTCGAAACGACCAAAGTCGTTTATACGCACTGCCGGGTCAAGTTTGGCTCGACTGTGAATTCGGTGATGAAGTGTGATTTAAGGGAATTACATCAAGAAAACTTTATAAGCCCTTAATGCCAAAAGTGTAACGTGTTATGTTTTTACAAAGTATATATTTATATATCGAAAAGAGGTAAGTAAAACGTACCATTACTTGCTTGTAAGTACTATGGAAATCAGATATTCTTTTGTAAATCATAAAGATAATAACATTATAATGAGTCAAATCTCCTGAAAGCGGTAAATGTGATAATAAATCGCTTTTTCTAACACGAATTTCCGTATTCGTATCTCGTTAAATATTTACCCTGTGCCCACAGCGAAGTACTACCAGCGTACTACCAGCTAGGGTTGCCTCAGATTTATTGTATCCTGCCTGAAACTCGCTCCGATTATATTAAAAGGAGATAAAACGGGATTATACATATAAACTTGATGAACTTGTTGCCGTGCTAATGAACATTCTATCATATAGCATAAACATACGGTCATATAATTTTTTCCTGGTATCTTCTCCACCGCCATTACCCTAAAATTTTGCTCATCACTCATAGTACAAAATTATGTTTTCCTTCTTCCTGTGCGTTTCAGTACTGAGCCGCCTAAAAAGAATATTTGCTGGGAGGTTTTGATATAAAATCCATCTACTCAAAGCGGGACGGGTGTCTAATAAAGTATCGAAGTTGATTTATTTGCAACGGTTCAAGTAGTCTTTTAACAAACATACCTTATTATTCAAAACTTTCGACAACCCTAAAAACCAGTAAAGTGGGATTGTTGTAAAACAGTACCGTTTTGAAGGACGACACAAGTGCGTTCGTTATGCACGCCACTATGTAAAATTGAAAAAAAAAAAATACTTTTTATAAATCTGACTTTGTTAGCTTATGGAGTGGTCGTTGTACTCTATGACGCATTTAAGCCAATTACTGAAAATATGTTTTCAGAAAAGGAATAAAAAATTTAGACTTCAACTCCAGAAGAGTGAGAACCGGATGAAAATTGTAGTAAGACTAGAAATAAGCACGGCTTTACTCATGATTATTGTCAGACACAGTCCGACATGTTTCGGACTCGTATGGAGTCCTTCTTCGAAAAATATTTTTGAAAATACCGGTATTACGGTAATCTGCCTATAATTATCCATAACTGAAGTACAGTAACAGTTTCTTCAAAACTGGTTTCATAATAGTCCCGTTTAAGCTACTGGGAATTATCCTTCTCTCAACGATAAGTTAATGATTTAGTGCAGAGAAAATACAAATAAATCTGCATTTTCTTTTATAAATTGATGTTGGTATGTTGTCGTATCCTACGACGACGAAATATTCTTCTATCACAACTGGTTGCCATGAAAGACTAAAAAATCCTCGTAGACAACTGGTTGCGAAACAGAGTTGCGATGGCGGCCGAAAGGGTTTGTATGCACTATAAATACAAACGGCTTTACTCACGAATTATTGTCAGAAATAGTCCGACATGTTTCGGACCCGTATGGAGTCCTTCTTCAAGAAAGAAGAAAGAAAGAAAGAAACATTTATTCACTAACACAGAAGACACACAGAGTAACATAAATAAAAATTTATACAATAAAAACAAAATGGTGGTGTGTGTGTCCTCGCGGCTGTGAATGGGACACTGGCTCAGTATTAGAGGTGTAAGACACCTACAGCGCTGATTTTCAGCCAGCACCGTTTGTGACTCACGGAGTGCTATACATATAAATACACTACATACTAATTCTTCGTAGACAACTGGTTGCGAAACAGGGTTGCGATGGCGGCGATTTGTTTCTTTATTGGCAACTGGTTGCGTAACAGGAATAAATATTCTTCTATCAAAACTGGTTGCCATGAAAGACTAAAAAATCCTCGTAGACAACTGGTTGCGAAACAGAGTTGCGATGGCGGCCGAAAATATCCAAACAATACCTCCCTAATGATCTTGTTGGCTGCTTTGGAAAACGTCGTTCGTAGAATTGTGATATACGATAGCTTGATTGGAGTGGAGCTTAACCCTCCTGTGGATCGATGCCTAAGAAGCGTAATCGGAGAGGGCCTATTATTTTATTTATCTAGTAAAACACAAAAATGTAATATTTCAGAAAATGTGTTAAAAGGGTTCCGTTTTTTTTCTAAATATGGTACGGAACCCTAAAATCCAGATTATGTAAATAGTTTTACACTTATTTAACAAATTGATGCAACATATCGATAAAAATTACCACGGGCGCTCCTTCCTATGATCAGTTTTAACCTCTTCGATAAGAATAAATACTAATAGAAGAGCAACGTTATCCGCTCCAAGCGTGCCGCTGCTGTAGCTTTGAGCAACCGTGGACAGTTTAGCTGAAGGAACGCGCGCGGGTTATCACCAAGTTGGCACTTAGAGTAAACGTACGACAAGTTTAAAAATAAAGCTCTCAAAAGCCCCTGTCTAAGCAAACTGTTCTTTTGCCATAGGTACTAAAATATTCGTTCTGGTTTTGACCACATGCTTTATGACCGTTTGTAGGACGATATACACATAATCTATAATTTATAAAATAAAAAACGGACTTCAAATAGCCTTTGAAAAGTACCTTAGTTTTTTGTTCACATTTTATTTATTATCCTGTGATTTAACGACACACATTTACTACATAAGTAACAATAGCATAATGCCAATTGCTCATCACCATTCACAAACTGTTGCTATCCACGGTGCATAATGTCAATCGTTGAGGAGTTCTCCTGGTTCTTCAATTTTACTACATGAATTTTCATGGACATAAGTTGCTTGAGAACTTTATACAGCAATTTAATCGCCAACCGTGAAATACTCAACATTTAGGAGTTCCGGTGATCATCTATGGTCTTCATTAACAGTTCCACTTCACCAAATAATGCTTTTGGAACGTAACTGCTTGAGTTATTACAGAAAATACTAAAATTGCTTTATGCTTGCCTATAATATTTGAAGAGTTCCATCGATTCCTCATAGATCCTCTGATCATAACTCGACTTTGACGACAACGGGACCAAACTGGAGGTATACCCTACCGATTAAAAAAAGAATTACAAAATCGGTTTATAAATGACGGAGTTCTAGAGTAACAAACATAAAAAAATAAAAATAAAATACAACTGAATTGAGAACCTCCTCCTTTTCAACGAACAACAAACATTTATAGTTAAACAATAGTAAATCCTAAATATACGCATTAGTTACAAACTAAATCTGATTCATTAGTAATATATTTACTTTAACTTAATATCAAGTTCACGCCAGTTTATGCCACCGTACCTACTGACAGTCATTGAATACGTCAATGTTGACTAAAATTGTGGATTTTGAACGTACTGTACACTAACGAGGTCGCCGGAAAATCTAGTAATCTAGTACCTAATCTTGTGGCAACCCTATTTGTTGCAACAGGCGAGAGGGGTAACGCAGGGTGATGTAGGTTATTATTGGTCGGCTTTGCTCTCAAATCTAAACAACGCCGCCGAAGCTGCCCTTCTATTCGTCGGTATTTATTCTTATTCCTCCTCTATATTTTGAACCTAAGTCAACCAATGTTCTGTGACATAAACATCCTATTTCACGTTCAAATATGTACAAAAGGGGTTTGATATCCTCATGCGGAACATAGTATTTGAACTAAGTAGCCGAATAAGAACCTCTGGGATTACCTTTCCCAGACGAATGTGCGGGATAAATTCCAAGAGTTCTTTGAAATAATATCTCACGAAGCAATAAACCAGTAAGTTAGAACATACTCATGAGAAATACACCAAAGTTTTCAGTTGAGTCGTAAGTTACGAATACTTATAGAAAGAGCTCATAATAATTTTCGCTTCACGCTTTATGATCAGTCCGAGTCAATTTTGCTTTCCTATATGAAACAGAAATAAAGGGCAGACCTTTAAGAGTCCCTTAAAATAAATAAAACGGGCATCAAAGCCCCTTAAGAGGACTGGGAAGTAACGGCAAAAATGAACCTTTTCATATAAAAGGCGATTAATGATTTCCACCTCTAAAATGTTAACTGATTTTGACCAATTTTTGATAGGTTTTCAGTCAGAACAAAATCTAGGTCTATACGTTTTTTGAATATTGATTAAAGATTAACAAAGTGACATAATCGCCGGAATTAGTTCCATGTGAGAATACCAAAACAGCAATAAAACTGAATTTATTGATTATAATGTAAAAACCAAAACGTATAGACCTGGATTTTGTTCTGACTGACAACCTATCAAAAATTTCTCAACATTGGTTAACATTTAAGGGGTGGAATCTTTATAAATCACCTTTTGTATGAAAAGCCGTTGGTTCACACTCCTATTAATTACTTATATGTATGTATACACACGTTTTAATTAATGAACATCTAAAATGTGCGTGTATTAAAAACACAACACTGTCCGGAAGGCTCGTTATTTGTAATAACGAGATCAGGGCCTCTATTTGGTACTGCTAAGTGATTTACTATATCGCCACTAAAATTTGTCCTTGTTTTGTACGTGTTTAGCGTTCATATTCGAGTTTTAGCATTTTAGTGACAATACACTAAAAGGTACCGAATAGAAAGTCCATCGTCCCAGACGTTAAAAACTCTAGTAGGTGTATAATTCAGATGGAGACCTATATAGAGTTGTGGCACTAGATCCACAGTGCTCGAATACCTTTCCCTTATGCACCGGCTAGGACGCTCTGAAAAATTGTTAATAAATATGGGTTAAGTATAATGATTTGCAATTTCTCCAATAAATTTGTACCTGAACAATCTCTAGTTGCTACTTTAAAGGTGCTTTACTCAGAAGATACATACACAAATATTCACAATCCAATTATCGAAGTTCAAACACCAAAGTCAAGGGATATGACAATCGGCAAATTAGGGCCTTTGTAGCAGACTCTGAAACATCTATTTGGATAACCGAGTTACGAAACGGTGGAATAGAAAGAGATGGAACAGAAAAGTGAACTTAATGCGTTCATTTAATTTTATTCTCAAACTGTTACCGAGAGTATCAATGATTTAATAATTAAGAAAGTTGCAAAGGACACTTAATCCTCTCGTTTACCTTGTTTAAGATGCATCAGGTTTCCGTGGCTATGCTACAACTCTTTTTTCAAAGTAAATAAGGTCCACATTTGCCTGGCATGAAGGAGAAGCAACTAGCAAGGACCTGCATGATATTACGTATGTCTATCCGAAATTCATAAGTTACAGTTCGAATGTCACGGTGAGACGTTTCAAATAAGGAATGTGTTCGACAGTGCTGTCACGTTCAGATGGCGTGTTCGGGTGCAATTTGCTAGGTCGCACCGCCTACTGTAATAACGACTTCCGTACCCCGTCGTGGCGCCTCCTCAAATTGGTCGCTTATCACCAATCTACGGTGTAGAGTATACTATCGGTTGAGCTGGTCGCAATTTGTCAACGGCGCGTGGAGGTAAGTTGTTTCCTCGTTTACAAATGGATGGTCGATATTATGACTTATTCGATAACCGTGTGAAATTCATCTCGTACAATTATTTCATAACCTTCTATCGGTATCCTACTAAGAATGTGTTTCATATAATATATGATAAGTGTATTTTATTTAAATCGTAATTGGAGACCCCGTTTATTAAAATTACCGGACAAGTGCGAGTTAAACTCGCCTGGTGAGGGATCTGAACATGATTATTTGACATTTCCTATGGTACTTTTTACATATCCTAGACTTCTTACAGGTTTACCTATGTAATCTTTAGGTAAAGAACTTTTATCTGTATTTTTTATTTCAAATTTTGAGGCCCAGTTGTTTCGGAGATGCAGAGTGGTAAATTTTTGCCCATTTTCCTAAATGACATCAAAACTATTTATCTTAAAATTATAAAAAAGTATATATATATATTTAAATACCCTTTCATTTGATGTATCACACGATATAGTTTACAAAACTTTTTTTGTTCAATTTTCTAATTTAACCCCAAGTGGCCCCCATGTTTAAAATGTATTTATTTACGTTACGGTGTTGCGGTCAGCGACTTACGAGTATATGTGTACCAAATTTCAACTCAATCGGTCCAGTAATTCGATGCGGTCCTAGTTTTACAGTAAGATCCGCAAACCCCGACCGAATTCCAATATTAGTATGTAGGGTAGGGTCAAGGCGGCAGTGGGTCACTTTTTTTCGAGTGATGCTCACTTGATTTGGGCGAGTGTTGGAAAGATGTAGAAGGGTTAGTATTATAGTGTAACTAATGTATATTGATTATTTTAATCGATTTAGTTCAACAAGGTAATATTTTGGAAAATAAACAGTATTTTTTAAAAAAACTTATTTGAGTCACTGTGTACTGGGGGTGGGATACAGTGGATCTGCCCTCAGTTCACAGTGAATCATCTTTAATTTAACTCAAATAATAACGCAATTTTCGGCTTTTCGCATTGAACAAATTACTTAATAATCAGGTAACTTAAATTTGACTACTTATTTCTCAGTCTTAAACTTTAGACGCTTTTCACACGCTCATAACATTTTTTATTTTATTTTAAGCGTTTTTTGTCCTTATCTGTCTGTTTCCCTATTTAACGGGGCCTTGCTGAACGAGAGCCATCCTAAAAGAGAAAATTAACAAAAAATTAACAATTTGTTAAATTTTCTAAATTAATGTACTTGGCTCATGAACCACTGTGTACTCATGTGATTTGAGCCACTGTGTACTAAACCGCCATTTTGGATTTAACTTATACCACGCGTGATAGTTTTGCTTAAATCGAAGTGCAGTGTACGTCAAAATGACCTCAATTAAGTTTATTTCTCAGCAAAATTATTAATCCATTGGTAAAACAAAATGTTCGTGAAAAAATAGAAAGTATACCTTACCTTAAAATTCGCATTTTCTTTCGTCGAAACAAAAAAACATTAATTACGCGGGTTCGTTACATAGCTGACGCAAGCGAACTGGTGGTAACCTGTTTCTATCGGGAGACCTTCCAAAGAGTCAGAAAGAAAGAAAGCTATCTATAATATTTCTGACACAACGGCCAGTGCACCACTGTTGTCGCTATAGCCACTGTTGCCGCCTTCACCCTACTTTTATTTACTTGTCTAAAAATTTCCGATCGCCTTTTTTTCCGATTACTTGATTTTCCATACGAACTATTTCGTATGTTTAAATTATACTTTTCGCAAAATTTCCTATTTTCCTAGATGGCTGAACGTAAGAGTTGACTCTTTGTAATTTCCTAAGAGAATAAATATTTCTTCAGTAATTTGTGTTTAACCCTTTTCAACGATCATCTTGGCATCGTCCCCCCAGATAAATTGGTCTGAGAAATTTTGCGGAAAATAAAATGTACGCATACGAAATAGTTCGGAAAAAAAGGCGACCTGACTTTTTGATACAAGAAAAATAATGCAGGAAAAAATTCGGACGGAAATTTTTATACAAGAAAATAAAAATACTGGAGAGAAAGGTCATCGGAAATTTTTATAAAAGAAAATGAAAATTTCGGAAAATACATCCAACAAATCCAATATTCCAAAAACGATCTGGCAAATCTAAAAAGTTGGTTATTTATTACTTATATTAATTTTTCAAAAAGCTATTTAACGACACACAATTCAAGATTATAGAAAAAAACTTTTTTTTACCTTTGCTTGACTTGTATGGGAGCTACCGTAATTATTTAGTACAATTTTACTCTTTATCTTTATGCGCGGGACATACATCAATAATCGTACTCAAGAAAATGCGGCTGTGACATACAAACAGACAGAGTGATAAAGGGACGGATGGCCAGAAATACAGACAGACACACAGACAGACGGAGACATGGCGAAAATTTCAGAGTTCCTAGATGGACTACGATACCCTCAGAACTTTTTGACAAATTCGAATTATTGTTTTGACGCGTGCTTAACACGTACACTGCCTAGAACCGGTGGCCGTGAAGAAATATTTCGTGATATAAAGCGGAAAGACGCTGCTATATATCGCAGTGAAATAGCTACCCGTCTTCTCGTTTTAAGGTATTTTGTTAAAATAAACAGCATAATTTGACCAAATTTTAGTGCGGTAAAGCCCAGAGGCTGAAACTGATAGCCTATTTGTGGATTTAGCTTATCAAGAATAGACATTTGAAATTACCCGCGGGACCGGCCTGACGTTTCACCGAGAAGATAATATCAGCCCGCGGAGCATTCTCAGGTAACGATGCCACTATAATATCGAAACGAGGTCTTACCTAATTTAAATCCTTTCTCACTTTCTTTTTAACCGACTTCAAAAAAGGAGGAGGTTCTCAATTATTCGGAATCTTTTTTTTATGTATGTTCCCCCATTACTCGGAGATGGCTAGACCGATTTGGATGATTCTTTTTTTAATCGATATAGTATACCTCACAGTTGGTCCCATTGCAGTAAAAGTGAGATCTGATGAGAGAATCTATGAGGAATCGATGGAACTCCTCAAATATTATAGGCACGCATATAACAATTTTGGTATTTTCGGTAAAAACTCAAGCAGTTGCTTTCCAAAAGCATTATTTGGTGAACTGAAACTGATGATGAAGAACCACCGGAACTCCTCAATGGTAAATATTTCACAGCTGGCGATTAGAGTTGAGAAGCAATTTATGCTCATGAAAATGCACGTGGTAAAATATAACTGGTGGTGAAGAAACAGTAGAACTCCTCAAAGATTGATGTCCTTGCATCGTGGATAGCAACATTTTGTAAGGGGTGATGAGCAATTGGCATTACGCTATTGTTTCTTGATGAAGTAAATGTGTGTCGTTAAATCACATTCGATAATCACTAAAAAGTAAAAACAAAATTATAATTTAACAAATAAAATAACCGACTTCAAAAACCCTTTAAAAAATAATTATTGGATTCCGTAAGTCAATTACCTAGAAATGTCAGATATATTATAGATTAAGTGATACATTAAATATATCGAAGTCGGTGGCCAGTGTATAAGGTAATACATCACCCAAGCAAATGTGTTCATTTGCTTGACACCGACTTCGATATATTTAATGTATCACTTAATCTTTAATATATCTGACGTTTCCAGGTAATTGACTTACGGAATCCAATAATTATTTTTTTACTTTTCAAAGGGTTTTTGAAGTCGGTTTTTTTATTTGTTAATGAGAATAATAAATATCTCTCTAATCCGAAATAAAGAGAAAATTTGGGTAATTTACTATTTTAGTTACTATTTTAAGTGACTTCTAAGGCGGGAGCATTTACCACTTCATAGTGAACACATATTTACTGAGAACATAGAACTCGGCTACCAAATCCTTGGTAATGAACCAAGTGACCTATTGAACATCCAATGAAAATGCAAAAAACGTTTCGGCAGCGTAGACAAGCTAGTGATATTTTAGTCTGTGTCCCAATTAAGAGCTCCGAAAGCCACATTAATGTTAATAATGCCCGCATATAAATTTTCATTTCCTATGTCGAACAAATATCAGCATCATACGAAAAATTCCTTAAATGGCTCTCATATATTTTAATTAGGCCTGCTCATGCAGACGTCGATAAGGCGGCGGGCGCGCGCGGTGAAATGGCGATACGCGCCCGCGCTGCCCCCGCGCCGTGTTTTATTCCACATAATAACGTAAGGTACTAGGAAACCCGTCGCGTTTTTCGTTTCTCGTGTAAGTAAATAAAACTTAACCGACGGCACGACACACTGCGGCGACACCCAACACGAGTAAAATCTAATTTTCCGCATAACATTCATCCGCCAACAAAGGAGGACGTTTCAAAAGCTTATAAAATACAATAAAACTTTTATAGACGGAGTGTGTGATACTGGCTTCCGCTCCGCGCCGTCACGGTTGGTAAATAACCATGAATTACAACTTTTATTGCCCGAGACCCATCCATGATGTTTATTGACTTATTTATTGGTAAACCTAAGATGCCAAATCAAATGAATGTGTGCATGTGCATTAGTGTAATTGAATATGAAAAATTCATAAAGCAGTCACGGCAGTCGATACCCGTGGGGACGCGTATCTGCGTTGCCTGCAAGCTGCAGCTGAATACTTGAGATATCTGCCGTGTTTGCGGAGTGGGTCGGTGCTGCGCCGGGCCCTTACCCTCTCGTATCATCCACGGCTGGACGGCCGCCGTAATGAGGGAGAGTTGCGTAATTTACGACGGAGGGCGGTCGACTCAGGGTGCAACTGTTTGAAGTTTTTACGCGTGTTTGGTCTGCATACACCTGACGGTACCTTTTTGTCCCCGATATGGATGTTCCTCTATTCATTCGAAGTAGTTTACCTGTTATTCTAAAAAGGGCAGCGTGTACACAGCCTTTTACTACTGGTGCTTTTTTATATAATGTGACATCAAGCACGTGCCATATTGAGCGGGGATGATTTGGACAATCGCCTGTAAATACCATTAAAAATGTAATTTTCACGAAAGTCATTAATATTAATACTAATACAGAGGCGTAGCTAGGTAACCAAAGGACCTGGTGCAAAAAAACCTACTTATTTTATTTACATTCCGACAATGGGGAAACTTTAGCTAGTTCAATATGAGGTTTGCCGATCAGGGTCCGAGGGCCACCTGAGCTTGGGGGCCCCGGTGCACGGCACCGTCTAGCCCTTGACTAGCTACGCCACTGACATAGAGTATTTAGGCCACAAACGGCTCAATAGTTCAGTAGCCTTAATATTACAGTACTAGCCGAGCTTTTATAATTATTAATGTCAAGTCCATTGTCAAGCACAAATTTAACTTTGACATTGTCATGCAAAGTTGTGTTATAGATATTTGCAATATCTTTGCTTACGGCGGCGTCGTTGATCGGGTCGCCACCTTCCCTAAAACGTAGTTGAGGGAGACGATGGCTAAGATACGCGTCATACTCGTGAACGGGTGCTGTCTGTGGGGTCCGGACGGTTCATGCTCGCAAGGACCATTTTTTGTTAGTTTTTAATTTATTCATTTTGTGCGATATCTGAACCTGACGAGAGAGACTTCATAGTGTTCTCTATACTATATTTCATAGTTTTTCATATTCTTTATTTGTATTAGCACATCAAACGTTATATTTGAAAATATATATTTTTTTATATTTGGATACCTTACATCTACATCTTTATACTTGACCGTGGAGACTGTCTAATCTCCATTTAACCTAGATTAATCAATTTAGATGTATCTTTATTTTTATTTTTATTTTTTTATTATGACCCTTAGAGGCTTTATACATCTCTAAGTCAGTTAACTTGACGCGGAGACTATACCTCTCCCTTATTAGTTTTTTATTATATTTAATATGTACCCATTACGTTTTTAGTTGCACATTATAATTGTTAGTTTTAGATAAAAACTAATTAGGTTGAAAAGTCTTACTGCTGAGTTTCTTGCGGCGTTTCTTCTCAGCAGATGTCACCTTTCGAAGCCCTCGTAGATTCAGACATGTGAAAGAGCCCTTGTGGCCTACTTGCAAAATAAATATTTTAATTTTCACTTAGTGTTTTTGGGTATATTAGTATTTTAAGGTATTTATGTTTTGCGCCTTATTGCCTGAATTAAATGCTAAATTCACAGTTACTCGCGAATGCGATGTTACAAATCTTCGTTAGGCTAATATTAAGTCATTACATTTAATGATAAAAAGCCAAAATTAAACGACGACTTCCGAACTTGGAACACCTACGGCATTGATGTTATCACGTTATGAGTTATAGGCCTCCACAATAAATACACCTTCCAACCCGTGATACAAAAATCATGAGAATAAAATTTATACTCCGCGGTCGTTTGAGAGAATAGATATGAACTGTAGGTATTCTGTCATATTATGTCCTACTAATATTATAAATGCGAAAAATTTGTGTGTGTGTATAGGTGCCGAAGAATTTCAAAGGCTCCCGAGGAAAATAACTCTAACCAAATTCCATGCGAAAGAAGTCGCAGGCATAACCTAGTTTCTGATAAATATTAATGAAGTGCTACATCAAAATATAAAACCAGCCTTTTCCACAGTGGTGGCAGAGGCATCCTTATCCCCTATCTCAGCAATATTGATACCGACTGTTAACTAATATATACTTTAGTAACCGAAAAACGCAACTCATTCGCGTGGCATAGCCGCCACACCCTTCTCATTTGTCAAATCAACAGAAATATATGCGTGAGACCTTACAGATTGATGGGCCCGCCTAGATTGAATTACATCTCGGTATAACCTGACGAGGGTCTTAGATTCCATGCGGGTGTAAGATATCTGCGAACAAGAATAATACGAGAATGAAGTCGGATGTCTGATAAAGTGCACACGTTTCGTAACTGTTAAGAGTGTTATTTAGTTTGGGGTTATATGTAAGTTGAATTGGGCGTGGATTTTGTATTTCCGTTGTGTTACCGCACTCACATGTCTTACGTTATGCAAGATAATTAATTTACGAGCAAAAACTATTATGAGATATATATACATTATCGTCAAATTTCAATGTACAACCTGATAGAACCGGAACATCTGGAAAACTTATTTAATAATTGCTTGTTAGCACGATTTAATCATATTGTCATTAAGATGCATAAATCAGGCTTACTTTGTGAATTCATGTGTTTCAATATACTTATTTATATGTTTATTCATGCAGTGCTAAGTGGTGCAAAGTCAATTAAGAACTGGTTCAACTTTTTTCCAATTGTGATTGGCAACCAATTCAGCATCTGGAAATCGATTTATGTCGACGTGTTCAATGGGCAAATGGAGTTTATCGCCAGTTTTGTTGATAGGTTGTAAGTCCGATTAATTGGATTGCCTTAACACCCCTCTACTGGAGCGAGTCTCTTCTGAAAGTGAATCTTTCTAGTAGTTGAATACTTTCTACTACTAAGCAAGAATACAAGTTTTAATTTAAAGATTTTGCACACAATAAAACGGTCAGAATTATTTTCAGGTAAATAAAAGTGTGGTGCAACGAATGTGTGCGAATAAGACCTTTTAAGACAAAATGGCATACTAGTTTAATAACACATATATCTGACTGATAGCGTTAGCGGTGGACTGTATGATAAGATGTCACTGTATGGTTAAGAGTAAAACATGGATTTGAGCATAGTAATATATTACAAATGGACCGGTCTGACAACTAATAGAAGAAATAAGCGATTGGCAGCATCAAACTTATAACAGCAAGAAAATATAATACAAAGTGTAGTGTAGTCAAAAACAAACACATCAAAAGTGCGAGTTAAACTCGCGCGGAGAGGGTTTCATTCCGTACGTGATTATCTTCTTATAGGTTTTCCTATAAACTATAGGTAAAGAACTGTTAGACCCAGTAGTTTCGAAAAAAAGGGGGGGAATGGTAAATTTTCGCCTATTTTCATAAATAACTAAACTATTTCTCTTAAAATTTAAAATAGCTCTACAAGCCTCATAAGCCCTTTCATTTGATATGTCACACAATATAGTTTGCATAACTTTTTTTAAGTTTTCTTATTTAACACTCAAAAGTGGCCCCTATGTTTAAAATTCATTTATTTACGTTACGCGTCTGTGTTGCGGTCACCGACCGACCTAGTTTCGGATTAAAATGTGACAGACGGATAGACAGGCAGACAGACAGACACATGACTGATCCTATAAGGGTTCCGTGTTTTTCCTTTTGAGGTACGGAACCCTAAAAAAACCATACAACTTATACTGAATACTATTTATTAGCCATCACGGTATATTCATTGCACGTCAGCAAACTATTCACAACTTCCATGAAAAGCAGCGCAGCATCGACAGCGCTTGTTTGCATAAAACATATCTTTACCCGAGATTATGCTAAATAATTTTGCATACAACGTAAACAATATCGGAGCACTGACACTGTCAGGATTAGAGTGGGATGAATTAAAGTAATTCTGAACTAAGATGTAGGAAATTAATAGTCTAAGCATGTGCTTACTGAGCTCCTAAACTAGGCGTTGCATATTCAACGAGTGATTTGCGTAGGTAAGCAATCGCTTACATAACTAAATATATGTTAAGTGGGCATCCGATCTAGTCGATCGTTTGTTAAAACTTGATTTTCTATTTACTTGAACTAATGCTAGTTACACTGAATGCTTCTTACATGTGAATATATGTGCAAACGCTGGGAGCGAATCTTGCTTCGATCACTAATCGATGCAGGATCTAAATACCTGGATTGTAGGTTCTCTGGTTCTACCATAGTTGACGTATACACCCTCCAATAAAAGTATCTTCAAGTCAGCCTTCTAGCTTCAGCTGTTTGCGCTGCGTTTAGATCAGTCAGTGCGCTTTCCATTTTGAAGTATACTAGTATTATCCCGTGGCTTTGTCCCCACGGAGTTCGTTTATAAATCGCTTTTCCCTGAGAAATGTCGTCTTTTCGGTAACTCTCCAACCCCTGATTTCTGTGAAAAAGTCCCGTTAATCCTTTGACCGCCACAGTCGGTTGTGGCCGTCGGCAGTTTGATGTGTCCCTGACGCCACGGAATGCCGTTTCCCATACATTTGCGTCGGCTGCAGCCGTCGTCGAGCGCTCGTGGCACGCTTTTTCGCCGTTAGCCGTGGCGTTCAAAAGGTTAATCCGTTACTCAGTTTTGCATTGAAAGCATTACATAGAAAAAACAAACAAGCACTTTAGCATGCATAATAGAAATACTTTTTATAAACATCACGACTCTAAGCTTAAAAACCTAAGAAATCTTAAGCAAGAGAGGTACACTTAAAACTAATGTGTTTCTGGAAAATAAAGCTGTCTGATTAGATTTTTGTCAAATTTTCCCCTTTACTTTCAAGAATCTCAGACGCGTGTAAAGGTAATCCTATCTTCGAGTGGAGTATTTTTCAAAACAAACAGGCTTTCTCCATGACGCGCCGCTCTCAATGTCATTACGGCGTATTACCGCTAATAAAGTTACTTACTGTGCCTGCGACTACGTACGCACGGCGTACACGTATTTGCCGTCACCATATACTAAAATTATTGCATCTTTATTGAAGGGATCTTTACATACATAGATAGCATCACGCCCGAAACCCCTAATAGGGTGGGCAGAGCCACAAGACTACTTGTGGCCACGTTCGATTAATTAGTCCTTAAGATGGTATGATGAACCGTATGGTGCCAGGTGATCAGCCCATCGTCCATACAGATAGTCCACCATGTTGGAGAGGACCCGTCCCTTAGTCGACTTTTACGACATGCCAGGATGATAAGCATCTGCACGCATTCTATGCTATTTCTTCACTCCCAGTGCAGCAGAGGAGCTAAGGGATCTTTAATTGCAATGAAACTAGAATTGATGCTACTGGGACCTTCCTTAATCCTCTTGTTTAAAATCCCTTTAATGTGACTCCTATGAAACTTGATCAAATAAACAGACAGACAAAAATTCTACAAACGTTTTCGGATTCTGGAGGTATATAGTTTATTCTATCCTCTTGTAGTGTTTTTGCGAATATCTTCAATGTACAGACACGGTATTTCTACAGATTTACTATACGTATATGGTTGGAGTGGCGGTTCGATAGCGGCTTGATGGCTTTTGGTTGCAGGGTAATAAATTTCAAAGCCTAATTAGGCTTACACGTCAGACCGGAACTACCTAATAATCACGAATAAAATCTGTTTCCCGAAAATACGACACGCGTTTAATTCCAAAGCTATTTTAATGCCCGCTATGGTTTTACTGCGGTGTTGTGTTGGTGGTTTGAGCTTGAAACTATGAAGGACGTGAGAGAACTATATCGTTTGTTATGTATTAGGAATGTTAATGATTACTTTATTAGCACAGCGTTTGAATAAAATAAAAAACTGCTGTTTTAGGGATCGTATTATGTGCCATAATAAATATAATAATATGTTTTAATAACAAATAATGTGTGTGGTGGGCGTATCTATCCGAAGAGGAGTACGAATTTTAACTAGGGTAACTGCTGGTAGTAAGGAAATCGGAGAAGTTTCGTCATGACGCAGCACACTTCGTAGCATTCTCGTAGCAGTCTACGAAAATCAGGTAGGAAATCTTGTGATTTAACTGCGTTTTTGTTTATTTACATTTCTTGCATAGCTCAATCAGTTCAATTGACTATATTTTCATATTAACTGAGCTTAAAGCAGGTTGCTTGGCTCAACTTCATTATTGCAATATTTTTCATTGCAATTTTTATCCACCGCATTATCGCACGTTGAGACCATTTGACTCTTAATTTCTCTGCAGCCTGACCCGCTCGCACTCAAAAATTGAATTCGGGCTAATATTGTATGAAGCTGCGCTGTGAGGCAACCACTTAATTTACACAGACAAAAATTTCGCAAAGGTCTTCGGTAACAAACAGTTCAATTACATAACTAAATTATTTTTTCCTCGAACCAAATTGATTTTCGGGCGTGTTTCTGTTTCATAATGCTGTAAATTGTATTGATGACGTCTACTGGTTCGTCAGTGATTCGATTAATTTTTCTCACTTGATCGATCGTCGCGAGAACAAAGCAATTACGATACTGGAACGTAACCGATAGCAATTAATTTGTTTTCGCCTCGATGCCCAGCCGTCCGGACGGGCTCTTTGTAGGCGTCGATTCGACACCATTTATATTAAATTGTTTGTACTACGTATTTATTGGGCAGACAACGAATTCCGAAGACGGAAAAACGCGATATGTTCGACGTCTCGCAGAGGGTCGCTAAAATGACATACCAGCATAAGGGCAGGGATAAGTATTTAATGGCCGAATTCTGAAAGGCCACTCAAATTGAGCTTTAATCAAAGTGACGTTTCAGTGACGTTTCTGTATAGGTTGACAACTAGTTGAGGGACATTTAACTACTTAATGGGTCCAGTTCGAAACGGTGTCCACTTAATTTAAGATTGCCTAAACTTAAAATAAGAAACGTCAAACGCGATTTTGTATAGCTCCAAGGTTCAAAATGTAGTCTAACGTTTCTTATTTCAAATTTAGCGACTTCTAAATTTAGCGAAAACACGTTCGAATTGGCTCCAATATCTAGTCAAATACTTACGTAAGTGGCGTTTCTGAATTCGGCAATAAGAGTCAATCCTGAATTATTGTTTAGTTTTGTACCACTTTGCTATATTAATTTAACAAACGTAAATCACTTTTGGCATGACTAAATGACAAAGTTAATTATTACCTGTAATTATCATTTGGGTAAGAAATAAGTAACGGGCGTTCAGTTCTGCTGGACTGGGAGTGAAGAAATAGCATAGAATGTGTGCAGATGCTTATCATGCTGGCATGTCGTAAAAGTCGACAAAGGGACGGGTCCTCTCCAACATGGTGGACTATCTGTATGGGCGATGGGCTGATCACCTGTCACCATACGGTTCATCATACCATCTTAGGACTAATTAATCGAACGTGGCCACAAGTACTCTTGTGGCTCTGCCCACCCCATTAGGGATTTCGGGCGTGATGCCATGTATGTCTGTATGTATGTTCAGTGAGCCCTGCTGCTTCACCCATGTGGAAAGGAGTAAGCTGGTGCAGATTGATTTTAAAAACGGGCTTTGATTTAAAAAAGCCAAATTCTGTAAAGATTTTTTTAAAGTAGATTGTACGCCCTGGCATTTCACTTATGCTACTCAGACTTAGAGGTATTATCCTATCCTAAGATTTGCGGTAACAAATTCTCCCAAATCTTGACATTTTCTTTCTGTATCACAACAAAAAGGTTCCGTGATGCTGGTACATGAATAACTCTATTTAAGTCAAACAAAGCATATTTCTTGAAAGTAATTCTCGGTTTATATGTGAAAGAGGGCTTTATTTCGGTAAATCTGGAAGCAATATTTAAAATAGCTTTTGTACCCGGCTTTTGCGGGACCAAAGGATATAAAAAGCTCCAGATTTACTATTGGACTTGTGTATGTATTGTAGCGCGAAGTTGAATTTTTTGTCCCTTTCTATCGATTTTGTATACCTACTGAGAAATACGAGTAAAAAGGGTAGCTCAGCAATTTTGCAATATTGAACTTAATATGATTCAGTGACCATTGCCAATAAAACGTAACAAGAGCAGAGGATGTATTTTCCGATTCTATTTGTTTTTATTTCTTTGTAGTTGTCACCACCATACATTGATTTTATGTACTAACTAACAAGAAAAATAATAACCACTCATCCTAGGGTTTCATTTAAACTAAAAAAATAATCCTTTCCCGGAGGTTGCTACAAAAGGTGGGAAGATATCATATTAATGCTGTATTTTAAAATTATCAATCGAGACTTTGCCTAAAAATAAAATAAATACTAAATACTTATCTGACAATATGACAACTAAAGATTAAACATACTAATAGAAAATATAGAAAAATAACACACGTCCCTTAACTAAGCTGTTCCTATTTTCATTGCGAAAAAGGACTTACATAACTTGGGTCAATAATAAATCAAATGTAAAATACAATGATATTCTTAGTAGGTAGATAATAATATAATATAAAATATAATAAAAATATAACAATAACAAACAAGATAATAGCTACAAAAGAGTATAATAAACAACCAAACAAAAACAAAATATCAATAGGCAGTGTATAAACCCATAAACGTGAGCAATAAACTTAATATAAAACAATATTTATTATGAAACAATTCATATCTTTTCAGTATCTTCGTAGGATTTTTGAAATGCTTCTTGAAGAACAATCTCTAGCATCAGTACTTGCTGAGAAGAAAAATACTCTTCCAATACTTCAACTTGTGACCAAAAGTTTACCTAGTTGAAATCCCAAACGTATTTCACCGCTGATTAATAGGTGTGTTTGGGCGAGCGCGACGGCCGCGGCATCGCCGGTCAATCGGACACGTCGCACGTTTTAAACTAAATAGAAGCAAGTCAAAATAAAAATCGCTTTTGTTTTAAACTTTTCGAACTCACGTTACGATTCAATTTGGAATGGATTTATATTTAACGTTACTCCTTTTTACTTCTAGACATTTGACCTATCGGCCGGTCACGGACACCAACGAACGTGTAATAAACCGAAGACGTGACGCGACACACCTACCCTCACGAAGAATTTTTCCGATGCCTATGAAAAGGTGGATGCTTAATTATTAACCGGAATTTTGAGACGAATAAATTTGTGAAGTTCTGAAAAGTGATCTGTCTACTTAATGCCCGGACTCTGGAAATACTTGAACACTGCAAGTTTAATCTAAAAAACCTTAGTTTGTTACAGCAAGTTTTTCTTTTAAAATTATAGAAAGTAAAAGAAGCATACATTAGGTAAAACACTGTCAAAGGGACAATTGTTAAAGGAGATCATTTATAAAATGAACACGAATGGTCCCATAAAACGGAATCATGAAAGTTTATACCCTGCTTTAGTTAAGGGCCGACCATTCAATCGTAACGTAAAAAATTTACGATCACACGTCAAGAGAAACACCAATGAGGCTGTAAACAGTCCCCTTTCGATACTTAAGTTCTTGTAGAAATTCATTAGCAATTACTCTTATCTGCATTGCCCAATGCCCATTGCGTAATTTGAAACAGGTGAAAGCTCATTGGACTGAAAGCGAAATTACCTGGTTCGGTTATTTCTCTTCGAAATGTCTATTTTACGAACTCATAAATGGCGTGTTGTGGACGCGTCACAGAAGTTTTGTAACCCAAATGTCTACGATTTTCGACTGTCAATTACAGGCCGCAAATCTTCAGTAAGTATAAAGTGATAAATATTTAGTTCCCTAACTACTTTCTTACTTCGTCCATATCATTCCATATGTACATGATCGAATTATAAAAGTGACGATACGGATATTTTGAATCATTCGATAAAAAATATAATGTAAATAATATGTTTAAATCGGTTCAGGAGTATCCAATACTCGCTCAAACGGAAACCAATGTAGCGGAATGGGACGTTGTTTTGCAATTTCAAAATTATGTTGTCACGCATAATACAAATACGGCTTAAATACAGTTGATTTCATTAATTTAATCGCCCGACGTAAAAGGAATACGAGGTCCACCATTTACTTACTTGCCCACTTAAGTTTCATATACCTACTCAAAACTCGGACTAGGTACTTATATTCAAGAGTTATCTAGAATATCGACAATAATGTGGGCCTGTATCCGATTTTCCCTAATCGATATAGCAAATGATTTTGCTACGATATGGTAGCTCTTACTAACTTGTCAGCAAAGGCGGCCGCATTGTAAAAGCATCGCGATATCTATCGCTTAGGCAATGTCAAATAGAGGAAAAAGAGGAAGAGGTATCTAAGTGATACTGCAGCGACCCGCGAAAGAGACTCGCATCTCGCTCTTACGCATTCCGCGTCGTGCGGAAGAGTGGGGTGAGAAATGTCGCTCGCGAGTCGCTACATCACTTAGCGTTCCCAAATAGAGGCGCAGGTCTTAAATGTTAGATTCTGAGATGAATGGATGAACAGAGCTAAACCATACATTATTGTGAATATATACGCATTGCATTACGCAATTGAAGCTGGTTTTATGACCCGTTTTTAAAGATGCAATTAAACGTATGTTCGATTTAATTGAATCCTTTAGAACTAAACTCCATAATGGTCCACCTTTCTCCTTCTTTATCTTTTAAAAAGTAGCCAACTTTAATAAAAGCCACAGCTTTGAAACTTTTACCCTGTTCCACGATCAAAAACTCAATGAATAAATCCACTTAGTCCCTTTCGTGATCGAGTAGCTGTTCCCACACAAAAAATGGATGTATCCTTTGTTCCTGATTGTGAACCTTTGTTATGAATACAAAGCAAAATTTGGCTTGTTAGGTTGGTTAGTTTCAGTTTAGCGAGAGTGCTGCCGTAAAGGAACAGTTACTTTGATTTGACGCAACAAATGATTATTTTCTGATCTTATATTAGGACATGAACAGATCAATATAAATTATAGAAATTCAAATTGGTTTAGATATTCAATGACATGTTGAACCTATAACTTAATATAAAAAAACTCTGTATTAATCGGGTACTTGTATGCATTTATCAAATAAATAACTTTACTTTGATAGCATAAGTATTGTTGTTCGATAACGTATCAATTCATAAGAATACAGGTGTAGGCAGCAAGTCAATAACTTCACTGGCTTAAAGGACTCTGAAACAAGGCCAAAAAATAAAAAATAAACAATAGCTTCACCAGTACGTTATTTGGAAAAATAACCAACCAACCAAGACGGTTTTTATGCTAAAGGTATGGTATAAAAATATGACAGAAAAAGAGCATAAGATACGTATTTCTAATTATTAATTTATTTTTGAATTGGTTCCCTATGAAATACATTCTATAAAACAATAAGTTTACTTTTTTCCTTTTTTTCTGACCTACACACGAATCTTCAAATTGGAAAATTCTTTTTTTATCAATAGATTACAGAATGCAATTTGTAGAAATTTTTGCGAAATTATATTTTTGTTCATATACCAAACCGTGCAATACAGCTTTGGTAAAAACTCATGCATATCTGTTATCACTTTTCAGGTTTGATGCGGATGCCTAAAGTACTTAGGTAGTTTTTTCGAACCGAAAACTCGTTTAAAAGCGGATATTGCATTTGAGCGCACCTCCGTCGGATCGATACAATGAAAACTATTCTGCCGGTTTCTTGACGTATGACGTTTTTAGCAAATACGCGTCCAATTTTATTGATACGTATTGGTTCAACACATTTATACAATAAATAACAAAAAATACGTGAATTACGTTTTACGGGTTTTTACTGTTCCTGCTCGTTTCTCGTTTTCCAAATGTTTTTTTTTATAAATCTTCCGAACAACTTAAATTTCATATTCATATTTATGTACGCATAACAGTCGAAAACCATTTAAAAAATAAATTTCAATTTCAATATATGTCAATATCACAAATTGTTTATAATTTGAGATCCTTAACGTTAATAACAAAGAAGCGTTACGCAAATACAACGCAGCGGCCTATAATGTAATAAAACATGTGATCTAATCGCATTAAAAGTTAAAAATGAGTTTCCGTTACGGATAAACGTTAAAAACGGCAAAATATGGGGAATTACCTAAGTGGGGATTAAGGCAGGAGCGGGCGGTCGAAGGGTGATCCTGCACTCGGGTGAAATATTAAATGGCGGGGCAGACAGTAATTAATAATGCCGTACGGCGCGGGCCGGCCGCCGGATGTAACGGAAAAATCGAGCCAACAGTATTTTGGAAGCAATTTAACTGCATAAGTAATCTAACCCCACACTTGATTTTTGCCTTCAAAACCGGGGCCATGATCATGATTACTTAATAAATGGTGCCGTTCCCGAGCTAACCAATCTTATTGGTCACTCATGAGGGCGTTCTTTTAAAAGCGAAAGAATAAAAATAACGTTATTAATAGTAGTTTATGCAACGGTTGCATAATGATAGGCCTTAAAACACTAGTGCGGTTTAATGAAACGAGCTCTTAGCGAGTTTCATAATAAGATCGTACGTGTGTTTTAAGGCCAAATTATGCAGAGTTGCATAACATAACTTTATCTACACACATATAATAAATCCTCCATGATGTGTTCAGAAACTATATTTTCTGGCAACAAGTTATTTGTTGCAATCGTGGCTGCATTTACGATATCCGGCGCATTTTCACATCACACAGTCACTCCGAGAAGACTACTATTCATATTTTCAACTAAAATGTAAATTACAATCAACTTTTTACAATTCTACTTTCGTTCAGCAAAAAACCAACATGAATTATGAAAGCAGTAATGGCGGCAATTCGATCCTCTGTCAAGACCATTTTTTTTTTAAATCATAGACAAACGAATGAAGTCTCTATTCTCATGTCACTCGAGATCAAATGTCGTGCAGTTTATATTTAAAAAAACATACTGAATTGATGTTTTGTATCAATAACTGTGTTAATATCTATGGATACTAGAATAGAGACCCACTTCAGTTTTGACAGCTGTTCCAAATTTAATCTCATTACGATACTAAAATCGATACTGTAATAACATTACAGAACTGGTTTTACCTAATTGGTTGTCATAATGCTGGTCATTTCCTACGGTTTTTGATTACATTATGGAGGTTTTATGATATGGGTGTAGACAAAAAATATTACTACATCATCGAAGTAACTAAAATATAATTCTCACATTCAATTACGTGTTAAACTGTATCAGTGTTCTATCATAATGCAAACCATTCTTAGATAGCATCTTGCATGCAACATTACATGTTTAAACTCCATCGCTGGCGAAGAAATTGAAACAATTCACAACAAACCCGAGTCGGAGATCGATGTTAATAAGTCAATAAAACGTGGTCGATTGAGCCAATCTTATTTTATGACTCCCCCGGCTCCAAGATCAGATATCCTGTGGAAGGAAAGTTACCAACTTCGCTTTCGATCAGCAATGGAAAAACAATAACGTGCTTTGGAAGTCATAAACTGATAAACAACCATTTACATAGACAACTTGCAGGGTTGGGACGGAAGATAACGTTCTGAGACAAGGTAAACAAATGGGAATTATGAAGACTTTGTATGTCATTTATTGTGTCTGTAGGTATGTTATGAATCTTGAAACTTTAAATTTAAATATTATTCTATACCTTCTCATACTTAGTATCAAGTATTTCGTAGGTCAATGTGCCTTTCAAAAGTACCAAATGCGCTAACGTAGTCTTGACAACTCTTGACCTAAGTAAACTATTGCGATATTATTTTACATTTTAATTTTTATGCAATGAACCAACTCTAATTTATTTTTAAAACAACTTAAGCACTCGGAGCAAACCAAAGAAAAAAAATGGTGCCTTCCTGTCATGGACAAGCTATTTATCCCAGGGCATGCCGGCAACCCTACGGCCTGTTTCATGCTGACTTTGATGACATTTTGTCCCCTGAATCCAAAGATGTCCGAGCTGCAAGTGGACGCAGCCGGGACCATATAATACTGGTCCAATGATATTATTGCTATAATACTATTGAGACTCATGAAACGAACGTTTCATTTGCTTTACTAACGTTACTTAGCAGCTTGATAAATTGCAATGTATCTCTTTTGCTCCATAAAAATGTAGATAAAATGAAGATTTTTGAAAAAAACCTTTTAAAACACTGTTAAACCGCGAAATATTTCACTTGCTTACGCCCCTGAGACCGTTTTGTTTACTTAGGAAAATCCTGAATAAATTTACCGCCTTCACGCGGCTTACAAATCCCACGTAAAACTATTCATATTGCAGGTACGTAAAGGGCAAATTGCGACTAAATTGTTTAAGTTGGAATTTCAAGCGTTATTGACCAGAAGTAGCCTGATGTACAGGAACCTAAAGATATTTGTTTATTTTTAGTGCGCTACGATTCTTTTCTCGGCGTTGTTTACGTTCACATGGCTCTTGAACTTTAGGAGGGTCTGCAAATAAGATATTTAAGAATCGTTTAGCAATGTTCATGTAACGCTCTGAATCTATTATAAAACGTATACAATATGTAGTGACTATACTTTGTGCAACAGAACGCTACGAGGTGAAAAAATTAATTCATAAAGTTTATCTATCTTATTACACGGCCTCATAAAGTCTGCCCAAACGCAATACTCGTATTGCTGGAGAAGCACTTCTCAAAATGGAATTCTTATCTTTTAATAGACAATCCAGTTCGTTAAATTTAAAAGTTTGAGGTAGGTGTCGCCCTCGTTCTAGAGGTAATAGATACGAACTCATAGACTGTTCAGTCAAGGAAAATAACCGTCATCATTTTGTAAAATTACATAAGTACAGTCTAATTAAATACACACCGTAATATTTTACGCGCATAAATAGTATGTGCATGTCATTATTTTTAAATTTGTTTCCTAAGTTTACTGCACTCTACAAAAATATAATGCAGCTTTTTGAAAATAGTTTAAGCGCAGCAATTGATAACCGGATGGATGGAGCAATACTGAGCTAGACGCGAATAAACTGGCTGCGACCTCAGACATACGATTATTATAAATCTTGTTGCTGCAACCAAGGTCTTTGAATTGACTTATATGTAAATGAAACTCGAGTTTATAGAGCAGGACTCAAAGTTTAATCATCAATTATCATTTACTACCAGCGGCCCTTATGCAAGACATAAGGATAAGATAAACCGTCGTATCTCTAAGTGCGTCTCTCTCACACTAGTGTCGCCGAAAGAGATAGTCATAGTGATAAACGGGTTTAACTTATCTTTGTGTCTTGCATGTTAGGGCCGCAGCAGGTGGAACACGAAGTCATGATTTTGTACCGCTTAGAACGTTAAACATTATGCAACCAAGATAATAACAAATTGTTTGTATGGATCAAGAAAGTATAGGGTAACTGAGATAAAGGAGGTCTTTGGACACCCTGTCTAAATTTATGCAGATCAGACTTTATTTAGATCATCGGTGGTCTAAAATAGACTTCCCTCTCATATATATCGTAATTTCGAGGTTAATATAGAAATTATGTATACGTACCTTGACGCTTAGATATTTTTTCAATATCATAATCAAATTTCACGTTTCTCGGGTCCGAGATTGTTAAGAAGGGAGTCAAAGCACAAGTGTGTGCTTGGGTGGGTAACGACTCTCGACGCCGAGTGGCGACTGCTCATGAGCATCCCTTTGATCCACCATTCATACGCCGGCCTTGTCGCCTAATGAGATGGCAGTCATTTTGAAAAACGCTCTCACCAACCACAAAACGTACACCTATTTTGCTCGCTCGTTATAAAATTATTTGTCGCCCACTCCGCCAAGTTAAATGACTGCACAAAAAGTTCCAGCGCGTCCATTTGTTTGAAAACCTGCGTTTCATTTGACTGATCGATTTACAACGAACAACTCAATTATGCTGTTTTTTTAATCAATCAAAAAGTATTGTTAAATGAAAACTACATTTTTTTCTAGGAGTTTAGTTTGAATTGATCATGTTTTGAATTCCACTGATGGTAGCTTTAATTTATGAAATTATGGTGCCATCACGTTTCTTAATACCGTGCTAAAAATTTAAAAAATTGTTGCGCGTTATGTAAGTCAAAATAACAAAGTTGGAATAACCGTGATTAATTTTGCTTGGTTTTATTGAGAAATGCTCGACAAAATCCATTCGTGATAATATTTTACTACTTAGTAAAGTTTTAGGCATACTACAACCTACAATAAACGTTTCATGGCTCCCGAAAATAATAAGCGAGATAGCATTAAGGGCGTCATTTGGAGTTTCTCATTTCACATAATATTAAGCTTCACGTAGGTTGACGCCATTTGGTCACGCCACAAATGCGACGGCTCCACATTTTATTTGAGATATTTTTATTTGAATAATACATTATTACACTGCAGTAAATTTATGACTGAATAAATATCTGTAACATATAGCAAAAGTTTAAGCATATAAGTGTAGAAATTATAATAATAAAATTATTTTATCCAGATAACAAAGATCCATTGTAGATAAAAATTAAAAAAAAAAATGCCAATTAATATTAAATAAGTTATTAAGGAAATGTGTCTTCTGACAATAAATAGTGAGTAAAGCCGTGCTTATTTCTAGTCTTAATGAGTTATTAAGACTTAATATAATAATAATCAGATTTCAACTCATTAATATTTCATTTTATTAGATTAATCATTAGTGATGATTTATAACTATTTTAGTATACAGTATGTAACACGACGAAAGGCAAATATTATAACCCGTCAAAGTTTGGATGAGAAGAGAGGTTATGGTACATATAGTACATAACATCAGAATATTTTTTATAATAATAATTGAATTATTAATGGTAACACCCTGCGGCCCTAATATGCATGGCACAAAAATAAATTAGAACCGTTTATCTCTATGACTATCTCTTTCGTCGGCACTATTGTGAGAGAGACGCACTTAGAGATAAACGGTTCTAATTTATCTTTGTGCCATGCATGTTAGGGCCGCTGTTTTTCTATCATGAAGACGTCAAATTGATAGAATCGTGTCGTTTTCATTATTTTTGTTTACCGACCTTATTCCAACAGTATAATAATATATTTAACAAGCGACAGCGTGTTTTTTATGAAGTACCTCATCATGCGGACACTCGTTTCAGACAGCTATAGTTTGTAGGAGGCTATTCGGTCTGCCACGTATTCTGGCTGGTAGCAAAGAATGGCTGGCGGAACACGTCCTCAGCGAAGAATAAATAATAAAAATAATAATAATAATAATAATTAATGAATTTAAAAATTTAAGCAAAAGTTGCTTAAATAATGATTTTGAAATTTGCGTTATACAATCAGTACAGTATTGTATTGTTTTGTAATAACAAATTATAATTTACTTAAAACTTCAACCTGGTTATTAAAAAATAGTATGAATAGTTTTCACTCATCATTATTTTTTATTGTCGTGGGTAAAAATGTTTTACTTTGGTTTTCAGGAAATAATACATAAATGAGTCTAATCAATAAACAAATATTTTGTATGAAACTTTTGAAAATAATTATCTTCTCCAGTCCACGATACCTTAAATTATGATTAAGTAACGTTTATAGAAATCTAATCTTTGCCCGTGATTTGGTCCGTGTAGAATCCGTTTATCACTAACTATAATATTTCGTTGCTTCTTTCTTCAGATATAATCACCAATATATTTTATATATGTTGGTTTATATGTTAACAACGTAGTTTCCTAAACTTGCACGTTTTTTTAAAGGTAACTCAATAGTTTTAAATGAAATGTACGCTGTCTGTACCCGCCGCCGCCGGCCGGGTCACCATTGCAAGCTTCATTTCCTTTTCGTGCAGGCAACGAGTGCACACGCTCTTCAAAATGCCTAAGCGCAGTATTGAAGAAAAAATTTAAAAATCAATTGCAAGATTAGGACAACGCAATGTGCAATGTCGCAAAAGGTTAAGGACGTCATCCTCAGAATCCGACGAAGAAAACCAGCAAGGTATTTTTTGTTCAGTGATCACTATTTTATAGCCGATCTTATTTATTAAAACTGCTCAAGTGAAACTCGTGACCGTCATTTCTTAATCAGTTATAAAAACTGAATTTAGCTTCCGTAAATCTTTTTACGAAATAAAAATACGCACCTTAGGATTAAACGCGAGTTAATTTTAAGTGTTTTGTTACGAGTTAAATAGAACGTTGAAAAACGTTAGTGAATTTCACTTCACTAAAAAATCGTAAAATCGGGATTGACTGCGAGTCAATTGCGATATCGTGGGTAGCTGCGAGCTAAACACGTTGGCTTTATAGCTAATATTAGTGTGATATTATCTCATCACACCCACTAATTTCATAACGAACTTAAATTATTAATAAGAAAGTCGTGAGTGACTGCGAGTCTTTACGATAACGCGGTTAGCTGCGAGCTAACCACGCTTATAAAAAGAAATTATTAATTTTGAATAAAGTCAAGTAACTTACAATTAGTCTTCGTATGTCGTTCGTTTTATTCTGGGTTGTGTAAATCTACCCTCATTGTTATTTTATAAAAATAAATAACGAAACTATTAATGAGAAAGTCGTGATTGATTGCGAGTCATTACGATAACGCGGTTAGCTGCGAGCTACCCACGCTTATGAAACAAAATACATAATTAGTTTTGAATAAACTCAAGTAACGTACAGTCATTCTTCGTATGTTGTTCGTTTTATTGTGGGTCTTGTAAATCTACCCTCATTGTTATTTTATAACAATATAAAACGAAATTATTTATAAGAAAGTCGTGATTGACTGCGAACCCATACGATAACGCGGTTAGCTGCGAGCTACCGACGCTTATGAAACAAAATAATTAATTTTGAATAAACTCAAGTAACTAACAATCATTCTTCGTATGTGGTTCGTTTTACTCTGGGTCTTGTAAGTCTACCCTCATTGTTATTTTATAAGAATAAAAACGAAATTGTTAATAAGAAAGTCGTGATTGACTGCGATTCCATACGATAATACGTGGTTAGCTGCGAGCTACCCACGCTTATGATATAAAATAATACATTTTGAATAAACTCAAGTAACTGACAAGATTTTTTCGTATGTTTTACATTTTATTCTGGGTGTTGTAAATTTACCCTCATTTCTATTTCATAAAAATAATAAACGATATTATTCTCACATTTTAAACGGTGGAACTGTCGAATATTGAACAACTAAGATCACCGGAGCCCACTATGGCCATGGCTATGAAACGAAGCCATCCTCGTCAAATGATATTATTCCTTCTTTGGTGGAAACAGGTCTGAACCCCGAATTGCTCTTAGCCTTAAGCGAATCTACGTCGGGTGTACCGGACTACGGTAAAGCAATCCACGAGAGCTAAGCCAAGCTATGGCTCCCTGTCTTAGAAAAGAGTTTGACAAAGGAGATTAAAGAAAATCTTATGAAACAACACATTATATTGCGTTATTTCATTCTCGATACAAAAATTGTTCACAAATAGTAACCTTCGTTCTATTAGGTAGCATTCGCACAATATTTGAAGAAATGATTTTCCAACAATTTCCGGTGACTGTCACGCTCCCGCGTGCCGCCATTTCTATCGTCTTTTTTGTGCGAGGTAGCAAGCGCACAGTGTCAAATTGCCTAAGAGGCACAAATCGAATACCATAAAAATATAAATTAAGAATTGAGGAAGTCTGAAACCGCTTCGACGACTAATTATCTTGTCACCTACGGATTCCTCGGTAGATGCAGTTAAATTCAGTAAGTACTAACCGTTATAATTGATAACGTGATTTTAAAAGACATAGTTAATATTTTTTCACGTTTCATACCGCGGTGTGAGCCGAGAGCCCTCACGCCGGTAATTTTGATTTTAAATACCGCAACGTGGGCCGAGAATCCACACGCCGGTAATTGTGATTTTAAATACCGCGGTGCGGGCTGAGAGCCCTCACGCCGGTAATTGTGATTTTAAACCATAGTGTGGGCTGAGAGCCCTCACGCCGGTTATTGTGATTTTAAATACCGTGGTATGGACCGAAAGCCCTCACGCCAGCAATTGTGATATTTATTCTTATTTCATGTTTTATACCGTGGTATGGGCCGAGAGCCCTCATGCCAGTTATTGTGATTTTATAATACAAAGTTATTTTTATTTCACATTTCATAACGTGGTGTGGGCCGAGAGCCCTCATGCCGGTAATTGTTTTTATTATTCTTATTTCACGTTTCACACCATAGTGTGGGCCGAGAGCCCTCACGCCGGTAATTGTGATTTTAAAATACATACTTATTCTTATTTCATGTTTCATATCATAGTGTGGGCTGAGAGCCCTCACGCCGGTAATTGTGATTTTAAAATACATAGTTTTTCTTATTTCACGTTTCATATCGTAGAGTGGGCTGAGAGCCCTCATGCTGATAATTGCGATTTTACAAATACATACTTATTTTTATTTCACATTGCATACCGCGGTGTCGGCCGAGAGCCCTCACGCCGGTAATTGAGATTTTAAATTAAATACTTATTATTATTTCACGTTTCATACCCGGTGTTGGCTGAGAGCCCTCACGCCGTTAACTGTGCAAAATACTAATCATTCCCAGGGGTTGGTCGAGAACCAACACAATGGAAATCGTTCATTTATCCTACATACCAGGAGGTTAATCGAGAATTAACACGATGGCAAGGATAACAATACACCTAACAAAACGTTAACCCACACCTTCGCCGTGAATTAACACGCAGGTTATTAATCTACCCACATTTTTAAATAAAAAACATTAAGAATGGATATTTAGACTTTTAACGTGATAAATTGGGTAAAATTACCGTATGCAACACGTTACATGTATATTACACGTTACACGTTACACGGATGTCAACGCTTTACCACCCAAGGAGTGTGTCACTTTACAGGCGGAATCTCATGCTGAACCGTTATCGAAAATAAATCCAAGTAAACACGAAGTAACACCAAGTGGCATAGGGACCCTTACCGCTAGGCAGGAGCCAATTATCGATCTGGTCAATGACATCCTATAAATCCTTTAAATAAAAAATTCTTAAAGGATATATTGATCCCCGTACTTTTGGACGGGCGTCGATTTTAAAGTGATTATAAAATAGCCCTTACGCTGGCAATTGTGCAAAATATTATTTTTTCCTGTACTGTAAATATTAACTATTAATAGAGGTTGTTCGTGAATCAACACAATGGCGATCGTTCATTTCTCCTACCTACCTACGCCGGATGGTTAATCGATAATTAACGCCATGGCAAGGACTGTATAATGGACCTAACAAAACGTTACTTACGCGTTAGTCACGAATTAACGCGCAGGTTATTAATTTACCCACTTTTTTCAATAAAAATTGAAAAATGGATATTAAGTCTAATACAAGCAATTAAGTACGTGGGTGAGGCGTGTCGGATATGGAATGATCGGCATTATGCGAAAACTCAAGCAATGGTCAAATTAATTACCCCTAGACTGGATAAGAGTTTGTTTTTTAACATTCATATAAGATGCATGTTGAATCGAAACCCCCTTGTGCTCAAACAACCCTGCAGTAATACAGGTACCACATGCCGGTAGAATCCAACGTTTTCACAACTATTGGTGTAAAATTACAGATAACAAACTAGTGGGATTTAATTTTTGGATTGGATAATTTATGGCTATACCATCCCCTTTAGTAGTCAAGTGACTCCAGGGCTCGTACCCAGAAGTTCGTTGTCATGAAAAGTATGAAATTTAAAATTACTAAATACATTCATACCGCCGAATAATAGGTCGATCACAGATGCTTAAAAATCATTCTTAAGGATGAATAAATAAATATTCATCCTTGTAAATAGCCACGCTACAGTTACATGAAGCATATCTATAAATTCTATAATATATATTTATAAAGAATCCCAAATAAAGTATTTACGCTTTGAATTCGAATCTGGTAAAATTCAAATCGAAGTCGAATCATTCCTCGAAGACAAATTTACAGCCATGCCCTACGCCTTTCAGTGACGACGCGTGTCTTTACAAAAATAACGAGAGAAGTTGCCTCTTCTCTCAGAATGCGTGGCTTAACATCAGTTATCTACTTAGCCGATATTCGGTGTATCGGAAACAGTTACAACGACTGTGCCGACAACGTTCTGGACCAGTACGTCTAATGTATTTGCCAAGTTCCATCATAGAACCGTTACAAGCGAAGATCGCTTCGCTCGATCTGTTTGCTTACCATCGTCTTCGCAAACTGATCGTAGTTTGTGAATTGATTCGTTAAAAACCTAATTTAAACATACTTGTTTGTTGATTTACGATTAAAATCGAAATAAATCAGGAATGATATTAAAACGAATTTTATTAACAAAACTTTCTTCTCTAAACATCTACGTTGTTAACATATAAACCAACATATATAAAATATATTGGTGATTATATCTGAAGAAAGAAGCAACGAAATATTATAGATGATCAAACGAACTTGCAAAGTGAAGTTCGATTGTTATAATATGAGTTGCTTCTTTCGAAGATATACGAATTACCCTCCCTCCCTTGGGACAAACAAAATAGTACCCATGAGAGAAAGTTTTGATCTCTCTGAAAAGAATGAAGCTTGCAATGGTGACCCGGCCGGCGGCGGCGGGTACAGACAGCGTACATTTCATTTAAAACTATTGAGTTACCTTTAAAAAAACGTGCAAGTTGCCCTGTAAGTTTAGGAAACTACGTTGTTAACATATAAACCAACATATATAAAATATATTGGTGATTATATCTTCGAAAGAAGCAACTCATATTATAACAATCGAACTTCACTTTGCAAGTTCGTTTGATCATCTATTCCTTCATTGACAGCGTATCTTTGTTTATCGCTAGATTTCAAACTACCCTCTTGCAAATTTTTATATCCTAAAGACATTTTAATCATTAAAAACGTGCGTTGAAAATAAAAGTGATACAATCCATAAAACCACCATACTACTTATTATATAGGTAGTCTATTTAATTTTAACTTCACAGCGTTCTGATTTTCAATGGAATAACGTTTCATTTCGGATTGTGTCCCTTTTGTTTTTAAATAACGAACTATTTGAGTGTATACAATCTTTTTCTTATTTAGCAAGATTTCTAAAGTGTTTTATCGCCAGAAGACGTTATAGATTACTTTAGTGAGTTTAACTAGGTTACTAATTAATTTGTTCCAGTATGTTCCCCCTTGTTTTATGCTTGCTCTTAGCATACGAACGGAAAATACTTTGTTTTATACTTGAGCTAACGTTGGTGGATCCTTTCTATTCATCAAAGTATTTAAACCTTGCTATTCATCTGTTTTAAACAGGTATTTATGGCAACATTACAAAATATATGTAAAACTAGCGGACCCAGCAGACGTCGTCCTGCCCGGTGAGTCACCCTTATCATTTAGGGGTATGAAAAATAGATGTTGGCCGAGTCTCAGACCTACTCAATATGCTCACAAGATTTCATGAGAATCGGTCAAGCCGTTTCGGAGGAGTACGGGAACGAACATTGTGACACGAGAATTTTATATATAAGATAAATCTAAATTCCATGTGTATTTAAAAGAAGTTATATTTTAGTTTTCAATAAATTCATAATGAATATAAAGGTTGAAGCGACTGACGCGGCACTTGGGTTGGTCCAAAGCTGCTCTCAGATGGAACTGCAGAGTATCTAATATGGTAATTGAGAAAAATTCACAATAACCATAAATAATTAAAAAAGCACCAAAAAGCACAATAAATTTTATATTCTGTACTGTTATCGAGAAATTAATATCGGCAACGTCATTTATTATTTGAGAACATCGAACTTGCACCTATCGCGTTGTTATAAATTAAGCAGTGAGCTTACCTAGTTGCTTCCGCAAGTGCGTGGCGTTCAGCGTTTATATTTAAGGCGTGTAGCTAATTCGGGATCCTGCACAAGCGAATTAACGTGTCTTAAGAGCCGTGAAGGAGTTTAAGAGCAAACTCGGGAGACGCTCTCGCCGCCGCATGATTAGCCCCACGCCCCACGGCACTCCTGCTAACTTTACTTACGCTGATATAAGTATAGTACATTGAGCATCTAGGGCCGTAAGAAGGGGATAACTAACGAGAGTCTGTTAGAAGCCCGACGCCGATAGGCGAGGGCTTTTATGACTCGAGTTTGTTATCCTCTTACTGCCCGTGATACACACAATGTTTTTCATCACATTTGCGAGGAAATTAAATAAAAATTAGACAAAAAAAGGTATATATATATTAATTTTATTTCCATTTTACATCGTGAATTACCATCAGGTGGGTGTTCATAAACTGAGCGTACGTTGCTGTCGGCGCGGGGCAGCTCCGCCGGCTCGCGGGTCGCGCGCGCCGCCGGCTGCGACTCCCGAGCAGCTCCGCCGACCTGGCGCAATTAACTGCCCGCGGGAGTTCGAAAGAGCCGTCAGCGGGAGTTTATAACTCCCGCTGACGGCGGGGCCCATAGAGGAGTTAAATCGGCTATAGTTGCTCTATACGCTTGCGTATAATAACACCCTCTCCAAGCAAGTGTGATGAAAATATCTATTTCATCACACTTGCTCGGAAAGGCTGTTATTATACGCAGGCGTACAGAGCAGCTGTAGCCTACTTACCTCCCAAGGGCAGTTATGGATTTTGTATGGGTTATAACTCCCGCTGACGGCGGCGCGAGCCGCAGCCGGCAGGGCGCGCGCGACCCGCAAGCCGGTGGAGCTGCCCCGCGCTGATCGCAACGTACGCTCAGTTTATGAACACCCACCTGATGGTAATTCACGATGTAAAATGGAAATAAAATTAATATATATACTTTTTTTTGTCTAATTTTTATTTCATTTCCTCGCAAATGTGATGAAAAACATTGTGTGTATCACGGGCTGTAAGGGGGTAACAAACTCGAGTCATAAAAGCCCTCGCCTATCGGCGTCGGGCTTCTAACAGACTCTCGTTAGTTATCCCCTTCTTACGGCCCTAGATGCACAATGTACTATATGGCTAAAATACATAACATTTAAAATCTAGTACGATAATTATTGCAATTTCGTGCATCTTCATTGAGCGACTGTTTCTTGGTTGCTTTGCGAAGATAAAAGGAGGGTGTATAGAGTTTAACAGTCTCTGGATGTATGTATGTATTTGACCAGCAATCGCTTCTTCCACTTTAGCTCCTGAAATACTGGACCGATTTTAATAAATGGGGTATCATATGATTCGTGGAAATGTGCAAGTGTCACAGGCTGTTTAAAAATTCTAAGGGTGCGTCATACTAGCAGCAAAAGTGCTTTGACATCGCCAGTCGGGTTTTTAGTTTTTATCTTTTTTTTATAATGAATACAACTAACTAACAACATTATAAATGGGAAGTTATGGATGTTTGGATACTTGAATGTTTGTTACTCAATCACGCCTCTACTGCGAAACAGATTTCGATGATTTTAATGACGCAAAGCCCATGTTTCTGTCTTAGTTGAAGATGTCCATTATAACATAATAACAGCTGCGTTAAAAAAATCGTACTTAACTGGAGCAAATTTACTTAATAAAAATAATAATAAAAACTGCTATTGTCACCCTACAACCAGTAATTGATTGCCATACTGGCTAAGGTTAACTAAATGTCATCTGACAAAGTTAGTAACTAAATAGATGTTAATTCAATTGAATTGGATGCAAGGATGTCCATTTTTAAGGCAATAATTAGGATAAATGTAAAATAAATAAAAAACGCATTTCTTAATTCCAGCACTGCATGAACGTGCAGGCGTTTAGCTAGGTGAGAGGTTTTTATAACAATGATTTCACATTACCTCTTCAAGGGCACCCTGTAGAATACTTTATAACTCGTTAATTTTAAATCAGCCCGAGAGAATAAAAATAACCGAGCTCTTCGTGGATGAAGTCGCGGGAAAAAGCTAGTCACTTTATAAAACTAAACATAGTATAAACCGTCCAAGTTTGTTGTTTAAGTTATTATCGTAATAAACTTAAAAAGTGAAAAAGTAACGCGAGTAATAATCGTTATGCTTAGCGTACAACTATCGACGGCTCTACATCCCGACTGTTTAAACATTAAGAGAAGGAAACTATTAGTACCCTCATTTCTCCCACAGAACGTAACCCGTGGATTGCTCACCACTCCTGGAGTCATAGCTAATGAGCCGTTGAATGCTTCTCACCTAACGCCCCGTAACGCCTAAACGACCTAATAATTGGGCAGTGAGGTTGTTACAATTTTAATTGGTTCCCGTTGCCCTTTCATTATTCTACTTTTATAGCGCTAAATACAAACGTTAAAATGTTTTTGCGTTATGAAAACAGATAACTGTTTGTATGTAGTAAATAATAGAACCAATAATCGTGTTGTGTGATGTTGGCGTAATGCATCGTCCTACTAGAACGCGATTGCGCGATCATCTCTAGTTCGCGCGAATTTTAGTCGTCACATACTGATGTCGAACCGATGTCCTAATATAATTTTGACGACGCGGTTAGCCTAGGTGGGTACCCTACCTCCGAAGCTAGCGTCCCGGGTTCGATCCCCGGTAAGGGCAAATATTTGTGTGACGAGCACGAATGTTTGTTCTTGAGTCTTGGATGTTTCCTATGTATTTAAGTATTTATTTCTCTATATAAGTATGTATATCGTCGTCTAGTACCCATAACACAAGCCTTTAGAGCTTACTTTGGGACTAGATCGATTTGTGTAAACATTGTCCCCTGATTTATTTATTATTTATTTATAATTGACATTCGCGCGATTAAATAGGACACATTTTCGACATCAATAGTTACGTTTGATCGCACAATCGCGTTCTATTAGGACGACGCCTAAGAAATAAGACAAAAGCTGATTAAAATCACCTATTTTTTATTAACTTTTATCTACACCCATATCATAAAACCTCCATAATGTAATCAAAAACCGTAGGAAATGACCAGCATTATGACAACCAATTAGGTAAAACCCTGTAATGTTATTACAGTATCGATTTTAGTATCGTAATGAGATTAAATTTGGAACAGCTGTCAAAACTCAAGTGGGACTCTATTCTAGTATCCATAGATATGAAAACAGTTATTGATACAAAACATCAATACAGTATGTTTTTTTAAATATAAACTGCACGATATTTGATCTCGAGTGACATGAGAATAGAGACTTCATTCGTTTGTCTATGATTTAAAAAAAAATGGTCTTGACGGAGGATCGAATTGCCGCCATTACTGCTTTCATCTTTCATGTTGGTTTTTTTGCTAAACGAAAGTAGAATTGTAAAAAGTTGTTTGTAATTTACATTTTAGTTGAAAATATGAATAGTAGTCTTCTCACAGTGACTGTCTGATGTGAAAATGCGCCGGATATCGTAAATGCAGCCGCGATTGCAACAAACAACTTGTTGCCAGAAAATATTGTTTCTGAACACATCATGGAGGATTTATAATATGTGTGTAGATAAAGTTATGTATGCAACTCTGCATAATTTGGCCTTAAAACACACGTGCGATCTTATTATGAAACTCGCTAAAGCTCGTTTCATGAAAACCGCACTAGTGTTTTAAGGCCTATCATTATGCAACCGTTGCATAAACTACTATTTCATCACACTTGCTCGGAAAGGCTGTTATTATACGCAGGCGTACAGAGCAGCTGTAGCCTACTTACCTCCCAAGAGCAGTTATGGATTTTGTATGGGTTATAACTCCCGCTGACGGCGGGGCGACCCGCAAGCCGGCGGAGCTGCCCCGCGCTAATCGCAACGTACGCTCAGTTTATGAACACCCACCTGATGGTAATTCACGATGTAAAATGGGAATGATGAATATATGTACTTTTTTTTGTCTAATTTTTATTTCATTTCCTCGCAAATGTGATGAAAAACATTGTGTGTATCACGGGCAGTAAGGGGATAACAAACTCGAATCATAAAAGCCCTCGCCTATCGGCGTCGGGCTTCTAACAGACTCTCGTTAGTTATCCCCTTCTTACGGCCCTAGATGCACAATGTACTATTAACGCACTGATTTTATAAATAGTTTGAATGATAAAAGTGTCACTTTTAATATGTTGGTACCTACGCAGACTGAAAAATGTTAGTACTTAATATTAATCGCTGCTTTCCCTTATTTATTTCCCTGGCTACAGCTTGTTAACTTTGTAAAAGGTCTCTGGGGAAATATACTTTCTTACTCAGAATTTGTTCCTTGACCAATGCGAGCGAGACTGCTTTTCATATTCTGTAATGTGATACTTCAGAGAATTTACAATTTGTAGAAAAAGATAAGTGAAAACTCAAGCTTACTTTCATTTCTTGGCAAGCGTTAAGGAAATTACTGTTTGCGAAATATCACTAATACTCACTCGTATACGTTGCTCTTTAGTTGAGAAAGCTTTTGCTGACAAATGTTTCGAAGCGAAACCTGAAATGTGTGATATTATATTATTTAAATGAAAAGATGTACAGATATAGTGAATAATATGTTTCCATCGGTAAAACTCGGATCTCAATCGGGAAGACGACGGGACCCGAAGTGACAATTAATTATTGTTTTATATGAGTGACATGTTTATATTCATTAATATGAAACTTTAATATTTACTGTCAAATGTCAAAATGAAAAATGACAGCGTGATATGATGGCTACTGGCCCCCAATTCTCGGTGTTTTCGAGATAATGTCGATTGCAAGATTCAACCTCAGATTCATACAGTTGTGTCAAATGACTGTATGCACTGACGTTCAATCTCGATTGTTAGATTATCTCGAATGCGCCGAGAATTGGGGGCCTGCTGAAGCTAATTGAGAGAGCACGATAAATACGAAATTTTCCGATATAACACGATGGAAACTAATAATGCACTACATCTGTAGCATAATTAGATTATCACAAAAACAACTTTTCACGATACTTATAAAACAAAACTATCGAAGTCTACCCGACCTTAACGATATATATTTATGTAGTCCTGACATCGTCGAGGATCGAGTGTTACTTAAAATACCATAGACTTCTTATAGGTTTTCGTGTAATTTATATATTTTCGGTATTTTTTTCGAAATTTTAGGCCCAGTACTTTCAAAGATAATAACCAATTTTCGTCTGTTGTCCTAAATAACTTCAAAACCATTCATCTTAAAATTAAAAAAAAAAATTAAGATTCTCACAACGAGCCCTTTCATTTGATATGTTTGACACGCCAAGGTTTGCGAGACTTTTTTTATATTATTTTCTAATTTACCCCTCAAATATGTTTAAAATTCGTTTATTTACTTTACACATCCGTGTTGCGGTCACCGACTTACGCAAAAGATAAAATTATGAACAATAATAATGCGATGCAATTGACTCCCTCAGAAAAATTGGCACTTCACAATCCGCACTGGGCCCGCGTTGGGACTAATGAGAGGGACTAGCTCCCACTATGAGAGGAGGTCTGTGCCATAGTGGCGTATAGGCCGATGATGATGATGAGGCATCTTAAATACAGAATGATTTTTATATACGGCATTGTCTAGCTTGACGGCTAGCGAAGCGCAAGCACGTTTGAAGAATCACATCGCATGGTTGTACCTGGTAGGCAAGTAAAACTTTATAAATATTACTCCATAATCTTTATAGTCGTTACAAATCCCTATGACTATGTCATATTTCATATTTAAAGTCTGTTCGCCGAGAAAAAACAGGGCTTCTTAACTCATTTATTTATTTATTTATTTATTTAATTATAAAACACACAAGCTCACAGTCATGGCAACCAAAACACTTGCATGCTAGGGAAAACATATTTTACGGTACTAAAACACATACAATCAAAGGTTCTAAGAAATACATAAATTATAGAAATTTTTCAAATAGCGGCCCGCTAATTATTTTTATCGATGATAATAAAAAATTAAAGGGAAAAGCTATGGGTATTTTTTTCATACAATATTATTGAATAGCCTGTATATGTCCAATTGCTGGTATATCATCATCATCAGACGACGACCATGACGAAGTCTCAGAGTCGGAGGAAGAATCAGAGTAGGTGACGTTTATTATGAAACCTTCAATTGCTTCGTATAATACAACACACGAACACCCATACGACACACTAGAAGCGTATTCCAGAACGGAATGGCAATATATGGCGCTCGCCCGCCCGGCGCCGCGCCGCGCTTGACAACAACTGCGTGCCTCGTACCAGAATCTCCGTGCGCGCGGCGATAAGCGACGCCCGTCATACAGTTTGCGATAGGTAACCGCCAGTCGCTATTATGAGACGATAATATAATATTTATCAACTCTCGGGGAACAGACTTTACATAGGGCTGCCAAAATGGCTTTAATAGACAAATGGACAGCGCAAGACCACAAAAAACAATAAGGATTCCTAGTTCGACTACAGAAACCTAGTGGTAGTCAAACAAGTGAAGGTAATTCAACTTTAAATAGAACTATTATTTCGGATTAATCTCTTATTCGAAAATATAGCCCGACGTTTCAAGGCCTCTCCTGGTCACGTGGTCATGACTGGAACCTATACATTATATTGGCATGATAACATAAGTATGCGAGGCTCATGAAAACAGCATCGGTGCTTGCCAAAAATTTCGCGCTAGAGGGCGCTGCAGCGTGCCGCGGGTCCCCGTCGCCGTAAATACGCAGAACTTTGCTGCCAAACTTCCTGCCTGCACTTGTTTATGGATACGGCGCCCGCGCTGGGACCGGCCATCCGAATAAATGATGAACAGCGTTATTTTGCGGAACAAAAATGTGTTTATCGCGCAACCGCTTGGATCATGTATTTATCGGCGATGTAGTCCATGTTTGTGATTAGCGAAAGCAGAGAAAAGGGTTACTGTTTACAAGCTTTTAGACCATTTCAGTCGTGCGATTTTGTAACGTGCGCAGCGCTGCCTCAGCGAACGATCACAAAATGCTTTAGCAGACGTTTAAAAAGTGATTAGAATAATGAATTTTTAAACACCTTAACAATATGATATTTTGTTCGTATTCATTGTTTCACTATTAAGCATAAACTATAATCGATCTTAATTTAAAAACTGAATCTTTAATTGTTGTATAATCACAGCTAGCATAAAAATAAATAATAAATAAATATATCAGGGGACAATGTTTACATAAATCGATCTAGTCCCAAAGTTAGCTTCTGATACGGGTACTAGGTGACGATATACCTACATATTTATGTTGATAAATAATTACTTAAATTCATATGAAACATTCAAGACTCGAGAACAAACATTTCACACAAATATCCCTTGCCTATCTATCCCTTACCGGGGATCGAACCCGGGACCCCTAGCTTTCGGGGCAAGCTAACCGCGTTGTCAGCTTCTAAAATAGGTGGGGCCAAGGGGAGCTCCGTATGTACATGGATAATCTAATAAAATTGGTTTTTTTCAATTCAATATAATATATATATATATTTATAAAGTATATTTTTTAATTTGATAGCTTTATTATTCGTCAGTATTTGTGCTATAACAACAAATAACACAACAACAGCAAAAACAACAACAATACAACAACAACAACAATTTGTGCCGATATTTATAAAAAACAATTTTTCTACCTCTTACCGTTGCTAAGATAGAGAGAGACCTCTAACAGAGTTGATAAACTTACAAATATTTTATGTTAATTTATATAGATCGAACAAGAGTCCGAACTATATCCTAAGTTTGACTGCAGTAAAGAGACTATGCAGTCAAACTGTTCCAACAGTTTTGCGGGATGCTTGTGAAAGTACAGAATTGTGATAATTGTTTAATTAATAAACAAATAATAATAATAATCCCGCGGATACCCGTCGGTTACGAAACCCTCTTTGTCGCTTAGCTAACGCCTCACTTCTATACAAAATACAATAAATAACATAATAATGATTGCAAAAAGAATAAAAGCAAAAATCGCTTTATCGAATAGCAGTGCATTATAACGTGGAAGATTTATGGGAAACAAAGATGCAAGGGGATTTATCAAAACGGGCATGCATAAGGAATGCTGTACGAGGAATGATGGTGTGGTCAACACTTTTTGACAGCTTCCTTACCACCACTTGCCCGCTGAAGGGGAACTATGTTATAAATATTCTCACGTGCCTAATTGGAAGTGTAAAACACGTTACACCATTTTAGATGAACTAACCTTCAATTTTATAGTATGTTGAATTTTGTAATTTCAATTCTTTTCATAATGTTGTGCGCGCGATCGTTTTTAATTCATTTACAAATTGACACCTGTCAATAAAACCATTTTGGTTTAACTAGGAAATAATGCATCGTGATAAAGGCAAAATATGTTTGTAAATACGTACGTATAAACTTCGAAACGAGCTCGCTTGACGAGCATGAAGTTCCAAGCACCTCTACTCAATATTTATGGTTAATGATAACTGTTCACTAATTTCCCATTATCTGCTGTTTTGGAACAATACCATACTATTTGGACATGAATAATAAATTAACGAGTGAGCATTCAGCCTGTAACTGAAATGAACGTAATAAAGTTTGTCCGTATTATTACAAAAGAAAATGTATCTCATTACCTAATGATACCTACCTACTTCGATGTTGCTTAATGTACCGCCAACCCAGTTTCTTTGTTTGTTATTTGGGCGAATACATATATTTTTAAGTAAGTGGGTAGACGTTTTTATTCGTATAAAAAAGACCCGATGAATATATTACAAGCTGCTGCCCGCGACTTCGATTGCGTGGATTTCGGTTCGGTTATTCCGTAGAGAACGTTAAACTTTCCGGTATAAAAAGTGGCCTATGTGTTAATCCAGGGTATAAGCTATCTTCAATCCAAATTTTAAACGAATCCGTCTCGCCGTTGAAGCGTGCAGGAATAACATACTAACTCACACACACACACACAAACTTTCGCAATTTATAGTGAGTGTATATGTGTTTTATTATTATTGGAGGTTAATTGGGCCGTATATGTGCCGCTTCGACCATTGCTGATCTATTGTGGCAGCCCTTCGGTTTGGCTAGTGCTGGCCTTAGCAGGGGTGGTCCGCTAACGGCCCTTTCCACCGTGTGCTCAGACCCTTACCGGAAGAGCATCGGTTACTGCAATTCACACGCAGATAATGTACATAAGTTAGAAAAACTCATTGGTACATAGCAACCGCTTGGATTCGAACCCGGACCTCACGATCACGAGTCGACGTCCTTAGCCATTAGGCCACCGACACTCTCTATATGTATATGAGTAACTAAATATTTGTAAGTTCAATTTGCACCCTGACCCGAACCCAAATGGAACACCTTCTAAAAGATGTTATCCAATAAGCACTATCTAGATGGGATATAAAGATAATTACAAGATAAAATTAATAGTGTTGTTAAAACTTTAAATAGGTGGGAACATTAAAACTGAACTTTTTTACTACTATACATAATACATAAAAGAAGTTTGGCCGGTTCACGCGATTAGTTAGTGCAGTTTCAAAGTTTACTGTTGTTGTCGGGGGAGATTACTATCGGACCGCTGTTTCGGTGCCTTTAATAAGGCAACATTTTATATAAGCTGCACGTTATGTACACACTAAGGTCAATAAAATAAAGCTTAGCCTAAATTTACGTTTAAAATTACTTAATAACTTAGGAAATAGTAGTTTATGCAACGGTTGCATAATGATAGGCCTTAAAACACTAGTGCGGTTTTCATGAAACGAGCCGATAGGCGAGTTTCATGATAAGATCGCATGTGTGTTTTAAGGCCAAATTATGCAGAGTTGCATACATAACTTTATCTACACACATATTATAAATCCTCCATGGTAGGTTCAGAAACAATATTTTCTGGCAACAAGTTATTTGTTGCAATCGTGGCTGCATATTTCCGATATCCGGCGCATTTTCACATCACACACACTCCGAGAAGACTACTTACTATTCATATTTTCAACTAAAATGTAAATTACAAACAACTTTTTCTATTCAATTCAACAACAATTCTACTTTCGTTCAGCAAAACACCAACATGGCGGCAATTCGATCCTCCGTCAAGACCATTTTTTTTTTAAATCATAGACAAGCGAATGAAGTCTCTATTCTCATGTCACTCGAGATCAAATGTCGTTCGGTTTATATTAAAAAAACATACTGAATTGATGTTTCGTATCAATAACTGTTTAATATCTATGGATACTAGAATAGAGACCCACTTGAGTTTTGACAGCTGTTCCAAATTTAATCTCATTTCTTTACTAAAAACGATAAAGAAATAACATTGCAGCACTGGTTTTTCCTAATTGGTTGTCATAATGGTGGTCATTTCCTATGGTTTTTGATTAAACAATGGAGGTTTTATGATATGGGTGTAGATAAAGGTTAATTTTATTATAACCAGAGACAACCAAACAATATTAAGTACTGCACTGCACCTTGTGAAAAATAATTTATGATTATTTTTGGTATGGAGATAACTTCATACATACATATACATCACGCCCGAAATCCCTAATGGAGTGGGCAGAGCCACAAGACTACTTGTGGCCACGTTCGATTTATTAGTCCTACGATGGTATGATGAACCGTATGGTGACAGGTGATCAGCCCATCGCCCATACAGATAGTCCACCATGTTGGAGAGGACCCGTCCCTTAGTCGACTTTTACGACATGCCAGGATGATAAGCATCTGCACGCATTCTAGGCTATTTCTTCACTCCCCAGTGCAGCAGAGGAGAGAGAGAGATAACTTCAGGTTACGTGATTATGTCGTAAATAATAGATATCTGGATATGCGTAAATAGTTCTTCTTTTTCCAAGAAAATAGTAATCCTGTTGGCAGTACAAGGCTAAATTATTATAAAATGAACTGCAGTAGCGCGCCGCAAATTGAAAGCGAATCAAAAATTACATTATGTAGTTTCACTGGCTGGCCTGCATATTTGCAAGGCTGAATTCGACTGTAATCATCATAATTATGCTTATTAATAATTCGAGTGAACGCGGGCCATCGCCAGTTTCAAGAACGACCAATTTACAGAGCCAATTTCGTAATGCCTACCAAACCAAACTTACTGATCTAAAATACTTCCCAGTTCTAGTTTGATAGCATCATTTATGGAAAGTCCACAAGTACCAACTGAACTTGAAAGGAATTTACAGTTAGTTACCTTGCGAAGTGTCAAAGTCGCTATTGAGACGGTTTAGGCAAATGCTTGGATGTTTCACGAAATTCACATAGTGATCTCAGCTCGTGCAAAAGTATCTGCGAAAGGTGTTACATTCTGTAGCTTATATAAATTCCGTAAGTGTACCTGTGGTGTGATTCTCTAACATACGCTGCAGCTGATTAGTGGCTATTAAATTAGACTGTAAGGACAAAGTCATTGAGTCTTTATTTCATTGTGGCCCTCATCGCTGATCAGCCGCTGCACACATTAGAGAATCGCATGGCCGTATGGGGCTGTATGGCGCCACCATAAAGTATCTGCCTCTAGATAATAAGAATCCCTTATTCGATAACCATCACCATCATCATCCTATTTACGTCCCACTGCGAGGCACAGGGGCCTCTATTCGGGAACGTCCAAGCGATATGGTTGCAACTCGCGTGTGGCTAGAGTGAGATGCGAGTATTGCTCGCGAGCTGCGACAATATCGCTTGGACGTTCTCGAATAGAGGCGCTGGCATCCTCTCATACTGAGAGGGAGTTAGTCCCCATACGGGCCTAGGGCCGATTGGCTTCACACATTTTTCGCTTACTTTGCAGATGTGAGCAGGCTTCCTCACGATGTTTTCCTTCACCGAAATGCTCGTGGTAAATATCAAACTCAATTCCGGAATTGCCGATGTTTGAAACCGCGACCCGCTGCAAACAGGTATACGCCTAGAACCTATTTTTTTCGATATCTTTTCCTGACTAGTAGCTGGATTCTCTGTTCGTAGCGAGTTAACTCTACAAAATGGAAAAGCGCTGCTTGTCGCTACGACCGTAGCTCGTAGGGTTACGTGGCTTATAAAGTGTTAAAACAGAAATATGCCCGACTGAGAGACAAATGGTTAGTCCATCGTCTCAGAGGTAAAAAAACTGTAGGAATGTGTAATGTAATATATGAATTCAGATAAATACAGGAGTGTGGCACTGAGCCCAGAGTGCTCGAATACTTATTTCTTACGCGCCGGCTGGACGCTATGAAAGAAAAGGGAGTCCGATATGCAAAAGAATGCAAGAAAACCGTTGTTTTTTTAATCCATAAAATTGCTATTAGATGTCATAGCTGGGCCCTTTAACATCACAAAAAATATTTCTTACCAAGTTTTAGGCAGCATGTGCGAAATCCAATACGTACTGTATGCTTCCTAAAAACCTCGTAAGTAATAGGCCTTTTGGTTTTAGTAGAAATTGTAGGCCCTAGCTATTATATCCAATAGCAAATTTTGCGAATTTCTAGGAGGTGTTTTGCATTTTTTCGAGTTCCATGGCCCCCTTTCCCTTATATTTTAAGAGATTACTAGCCAGCGCGTTCGAAATAGGTACATACCCGTACTGTGGGTCTATTGCATCACTCCTATGTAGGTCTCTATCCACATTCATATATCTACAGTTTTTTACCTCTGAGACGACGGACTAGTTCCTCCTGAACCAGTGAGACTCATAATATTACCTTTACCGGTATTTTAAAAAGCAAGCAATTGTAAGTAGGTACAATAACATCATTATAATTTGCGTCATTATGTAATGTTCATTAACAGCCATTACGTAAACCACTATATGTATCTAGTGTCTATCAACATACCAGACGTAATCCAACTTATGCAATTAGTAGATTTGCATACCTAAACTATCTCAAAGTAGCTTGGGTACTTGAAATTGGTATGCGTTTGGATTAAATTTGCGTTACTTGTGCACAAGATTGAAGTGTAGACCGTTACTTTAAAATTAAGATTAATGTCATGGATCGCCCAGGATTGTCAAGGATTTTCTCACCTTGTCAGTTATGGTTTATGGTCTTTTGCTGTAAGTTTAATACTTACAATAATATCTAAAATAACCTATCGTTACAGTACCGTTAAATAAAAAAATGCTTGCTGGAATAAAGCAAAGGTATCTTCACACAGATGGAAAACCGTCATCATATTTTTCATTCAACCAAGAAATATTTATACTATGATGTAACAGTAAGCCCTCACACGCTAGACGATTCGGCAGAGTGAACTTTATAAAGAAGTTCTACACGCCCCGACGCGACGGGTCTCCTAAATCCAAACTCTCCCACAGTAGCAAATACCGAACAGAAGCAAAACTTCATTCAACTTATATTGGTTTATGCCTATTGGATAGATATTAGAATTGGATGGATTGAATATTTTAAAACCGATTGCTTAAAATGCGAACTAAAAGCATAGAAATAAGGCTTGATAAATATATTATAAATTGTTTAAAAATTGGATATAATTTGTTTTGCCTTCTCTCTAACACATCTCAGCTCAGCTCATCTCATCTCACACTTGAGGGACCGACAGTTTTAAGGGAAAAAGAAATTGACGTCTTTACTTTATTTCATGACAGATTTGGGATCGTGGTTAAACCGTACCCCGAATAAGATACGGAAAAAGCGCTAGGAAGTTGATGTAGGCAGCCCTTCAAACTCTGAACATAGAAACAAATCTGACAATACCTAGTTTATTTAAATCCACCGAGTCATTGCATTGCTACGAGTGAATAAAGAATCCAACATACAAAGATACTTACGTGCGAAAAACACACCCCTGCTTTCGCGCAGTAGCATAATTAAAATGATTTGAATAGGCATGGCGATTAGTCACAACGAATTGACATTGAAAGCGGTTATGCTCTTGTAATCAACAACCCAATACGTGTTAATGTGTAAATGGGAGTCTAGTTTGCGCCAACTCATCAAATCGTTGCCTCGCGATGTCTGCGCTCACAGTAAGCACCCGCGTCCACACGGCTCGAAGTAGTGTTCCAAAAGACTCGAGCCTTTTAGTTATTTTTTTAAGGCTTGCCTCGATTTTTGACGCCTAACGCACTAAAAGCTCTGTAGCCCCCAAGCCTAGTTCTATTCAAGAGCCTCGAATCTTCGAGCTAGTAACCTTATTATTGGAACGTGGATAGGTTGCCGGTGTAGGTGAGGGTGGATGATGCAGATAAAACAGGTAACAGGGTAGAGGTAATTTATTTTATAAATACGAGGCACTCTGGAACAACATTACAAAACTTATGAATATAGGTAGGTGAGGCTATGGAATGAGATGATTTGGAGGCTTTGTGTGACACTCTACTTACGATTAAGTGCCTCACTGGTAATTCTTAATAACAGGATAACGGGTACAATTGTGCTTCCTTTGTAATTCACACTGCACTTTTTAACTGCGATTACTATGATTCTAATTATTTAGGTATTTTACCGTATGTATGTATTAAAATAAAGCTATACTTCTTTATAATTCTAAGACCTTTCTAGGCCGAGCTCTCTTATGAAGTGAAGTCAATTGTCTAAATCGATCTATCGATCTAACGTTTGCGTTTCGAATTTGGAATAGGAAAATAATTTGAAGGAAGAAGAAGAAGAAGATGAAGAAGTCAGTCGAAGGAGTTTTGTACGAGTCGCGATGGCGCCTCGTTACATTATAATATTTTGACAAGGGCTTTTAGCCTTTAAATATGTAGTATTTTAATAAGGTTACTTACTCGTAGCTCCGAGATTCAAGGCTCTTGAATAGAACTAGGCTTGGGGGGCTACAGAGCTTGATAGGTTTTTAGTGCTTAAAAAAAAGAGCTAAAAAGCTCGAGTCTCTTGGAACACTAGCCTGAAGCATGACCACAGCGGGGTGGTTTTCTAACTTGTCGGCGATATCTCGCCGTCGAGTTCGATACTGACACAAACAAGTTTTCTTCTAAGACTAGACATAAGCACGGCTCTACTCACGATTTATTGTCAGAAATAGTCCGACATGTTTCGGACTCATATGGAGTCCTTCTTCACGTTGCGCCGCGCGGAGAGCGGCAGTGCGTGGGTTGCAGTGAGCGCAACCGTACTCAACCCCTGAAGGACTCCATATGAGTCCGAAACATGTCGGACTATTTCTGACAATAAATCGTGAGTAAGGCCGTGCTCATTTCTAGTCTTAGTAATGTCTCACGAAAGTTTTAAGTTTTCTTCTCGTCGGCGAGTAAAGCTTTAGGCGATATCACATGGTAGGAGTAGTCAGTACCATTACCATGAGTAGCGCAAACCGTTCTCGCTAGCGTAAACTATCGGAAATGAAAAAGGGACCCAGCGATAGTTTAAGCTAGCGAGAGCGGTTTGCGCAACTCATGGTAATGGTACAGGGGCCCGTTTCTCGAAGCAAATTAGTCTAATATTAGTGTTTTGTCTCGTTAATTAAAAGAAAAAATTAAACAAAACACTAATATTATTAGTCTAATATGCTTCGAGAAACGGGCCCCTGGTATCAGACGCACGCTCATCCTGCGGTCGCGCAATTGGAAACACTTCTCTTCATAACTAATGACATATTTTTCATTATACACCCTCGTAATGTGAACGAGATTAAATTTAACACAGGTTAGTCACAATTTGCCTGTTTTATGAAGCTTGACCTCTGTTCTCATTATTCTCTTATGCCTTTACATTCCACCTCGCGCCAAGAAAATCGCTCAAACCGTAAGGCGGTTTGATTCCCGCAATATTTTTCCAACAAAATAGCTTCCTGCATTTACCGGAGGAACCCGACAGGCTCACTGTTACGGTACGGCTACCTCACAATTACATATTAGGTATTACCTTAGTACTTGCTTGAGATTCTTAGGGAAATGTGCTTGACGCAAATGGCGCAATAAGTTTCCTGAAATCCTGCGATTTATGGTTGGCACCTGTTTAAAAGAATAACTGCAGATTACACAATATGTTAAAGTTGTGCAATTTTCCGACATGAAAAGAATTATCTTCCTAGTGATTTTTACCGTTTTTGTTCTGGGGTAGGTACGCTTTGACCATGATCCATGACTAAGCAGGTCGACTTATTACAGTGGAGCTACTGCTATCTAAACTGCCGTAACCGTTGCTACAGGGAAACTACCAATTGGCTGCATAACGGTTAGCTCTTAGCCCTTAGCCAAAGACCACCGACGCCTTCCTGACGTGAAAAAAATCCTATGGTCAATCCTATGTTCATTATTGGGTGATAAACTATCATCCTCCCAATTTTCAGTAGTCCAGCACTAATAATAGACATTTGTCGACCGTTAGATGCCGAGCCGAGAATACAAGAAATCGCTATTATTCAATACAATCTCTATGCCGCGAGAGTTTGCGTTAGTAGGACTAGCACGACATGCCCGCGAGTCGTTGGTCGCTCAGTGCGTCTTTGTCAAGCTAGTGAAATATGTAAGGGATGCATGATGAAATATGTTAGATGTGCAGTAGGTACCTACCCTAATTCTCGTGTCAATGGGATATATCGTATGATGTGGGTTCAATGTCAGATTTAATGTTGGATGCATAGATTCAATGTTAGATGCACAGATTTCTGTCCCATATCTTGCTGCTTCATCTTCATCACATTGACGCGAAATAGTTTTGCAATTAAATGAAACAAACAGACTGTTCCAAGCAGCAAACAACCTGTTGAGGAGAAAAAGTATAGCGACAACAGCGATACATCATCTGTGAAAATTTCAACTGTCTAACTATCACGGTTCATGGGATACGGCAGACGGGCAGACAAGCAGACATACAGACGGACGGACAGCAGAGTCTTAGTAATAGGGTCCCGTTTTTCCCTTTGGGTACGGAATCCTAAAAACTAGTTAAATGCTGTTACGCAGTGATGCAACGCATACTACTTTTACGAATACGAATACGAATATCAAACCTACTATTCGGCGAATGCGAATACGAATACGAATATTTCGCCATTGTAATAAAAGACTTATTTATTTGATGAATGTTTACTCTTCTAATAATTAAAATTTACAACAGGCAAATTTTTATTTAAAAAACATAAAATTTGTAGATTTTCTGGTTTTAGGCGATTTCTTTTTTCAGTCTGGATGTTCCCAGCCGTTGAAAAAAGTCTTTCCGAGGTGACTGTACATGGCTTCAGTAAAAAATATTGCGTCGTCGTTGCGGTTAAGGGCCTCTGCACACGTCATATTTTTACGAGCGTTTTTCAAATCTGCATAAATAGAGTTGCGTACAAAAATATCAGTTTTTAAATATTCGTATTAGTATTCGCCGAATACGAATATTCGGTAAATGTCTACTATTCGGCGAATACGAATATTCGTATTCGTATTCACCGAATAGTAGAGCGTTTTTCAAATCTGCAGTAAATAGAGTTGCGTACAAAAATATCAGTTTTTAAATATTCGTATTAGTATTCGCCGAATACGAATATTCGGTAAATTTCTACTATTCGGCGAATACGAATATTCGTATTCGAATTCGTTGCATCACTACTGTTACGCTGTCGACTTTAAAAAGAATTACCGTGAGTTCAATAAACTTACAGCTGCTTGTACAGCCTGTTCCTAGCCTCAGACAACTTCTTAAGCTTTATTTTCTATTTTAGAATAAGAGGTAGGGATTCAAAAGATGATTGTGTCGTCTTTGAAAGATAAAAATAAGTAGTTCAATATTGACTGTAATTTTAATGTTGACGCCCGAGGCTTGGGGTTTATTTTAATGTACCTAATAGTTAAACTAGTAACAAAATAATTATTTCCCTCGAGCCTGCCTTTTTACCTAAGTACTGTTTTTAAAATATCTAGCCAACGAACATGTGTAAATATCAGTATTGCAACGCAATAATGAGTAAAGGATAATATGCAATGACTGCGCAATTTCCGCACCGAAAAATCTTCCCAATTAGATCAGTGCCAGTGGTCCGGTATTATTATCACGGACTAACGCGGGGCGTCGGCGCGGGATAGAACCACTATCAATCTTTATCACGAACTCACTTATCATACTCGCTGCAGATTCTCAATTCTAAGGGTTTGAATCTGCAGCGTCAGTGAAGCCTTATTCCCGAGGGTAAGTAGCTATGTGCTCATGTACTAACTCTACGAGAATAATCGAGAGCGGGAACGAGTAGGATTTTGTTCTTCGTAATCTATTATTAATCTTTATTTTAGAGCGATTGAAAGTCATCTTGTTTTATTCGTCTATGTTATTACTGAATGATGCAACGTAAATTAACTGACGACGAGAAGTTCCGTTTTAAAAAAATATATCTAACAAACCGGGTCTCTATTCGCGACTGCTAGCTAAGTGATATAGGTAGGTACTATAAAATATAAATAAATAAAAAGCCTTTTATTTGACCAAGCATCTTAGTTGACTAAATTTACATACTAAATTTCTCTTATAAATATTAAAAATAATAATATTAAAAATACATACTTAAATTTCTCTTTCTATTATTACTAAATGCCTTATTTCTAGTTATTATTATGCTTTAAGCTAGGTCCCCAGGTTTGGTAAAGGCCAAGGTAGGTACTATATCGCCACAAAATTGTCAAAGCCGCGAGTGTGAACGTCAAACACGTACAGAACAACGACACATTCGCGATTTTGGCATTTTAGTGACGATACAGTAAACGGATGAAGATGAAGATTTAACGTTTTTCGCATTGACTGTAAAGTTGCACTTTTTTTAATTTTATTCGTCCATATATTTTAAATAATATTTTGTATGCTGCTAATGTTAACCGTTCGTAACCAAAGATTCGTTTGAATATAGCAAGGAAGCGGCGGCGTCGCGGCCCGCGGCAGCATAAATAATTTTCTAGTATGATCATGACCAGTAGCGACATCTACACAGCCAATTTCAAACTACATAGTAGTAACTAAGGTCCGACCGAGATCTCGGTCTCGGTCTCGGTCTCGGCAAATCTCGGCCAAAAATCGGGCCGAGATCTCGGTCTCGGTCTCGGCCCAAAATGGCCGAGATTCTCGGCCGCGACCGAGACTCCGCGGCAATCAATTTAAATTTTAGCGCGCGGTTAACCGCGGTGGCGAAGGCGACTTTACCGACACCCGATCTACTGACAACTCGTTCATTTCTTTTCGATAACGAATTGGAATTCGAATTCGGAATTTTTGACTAAGAAGTTTGTTTGTAGTACACGGCAGAACGTTTAAACCATAATAAAACCTTTTTTTTATTATAAGGGATGTATTTTTTTTTAGTTAAAAAACCGGACAAGTGCGTGTGAAACTCGCGTGAAGAGGGTTCCGTTCCGTATATGTTTATCTAGAACCTATCCTTTAAATAACACAGACTTCTATAGTTAACTATTATTTTTTTTTAATTTTATGCCCAGTACTTTTGGAAATATGGGGGGGGGATTGTCAATTTGTGCCTATTTCGATTATTATAAATAACTTCCAAACTATTCATTTTAAAATTCCAAAAAAATATATTTATGTGTTTAAAATACTCACAATAAGCCCTTTCATTTCATTTGTCATACGATATAGTTTGAATAACTTTTTTTTTTAATTTCTAATTTACCGGCCAAATGTGGTCCACATGTTTAAAATTCATTTCTGTGTTGCGGTCACCGACTTACTATTTCGGAGCAAATTGGCTGTGACAGACGGATAGACAGACAGACAGACACACTAGTAATACTACAAGAGCTCCGTTTTTTCCTTTTGAGGTACGGAACCATAAAAAAGACTAACGTAGAAAAAAGTACAATTTTTCCGTGTCTCGGTCTCGGTCTCGGTCTCGGCCGAGAATTTATTTTATTCTCGGTCTCGGTCTCGGTCTCGGCCGAGATTAAAAAAGCAGTCTCGGTCGGACCTTAGTAGTAACTCAAGAAGGTGCCCCGTATCAAAGTCGAGCCTCCTCCAGTATATTCCTCATTGTAACCTAAAAATTCGTCCTTTGCGGTATCTGAAATTAACTCAACATATACATATACCTAGCTGACATTCCATAAACCCTATTCAACAATCTCTTTTTATGACGGCAATTATATGCACTTCAACACACCGAAACGTGAGTCGGAAGCGGACCCGCGTGAACAGTGTCACAGGAACTTAAATTGAAACCTTCACATCAAGCCGCGCGGCTGCGGCGCGGTCACTGGTGTGATGGTTTCCATTATAGTTCCTGTAACACTGCTGATGCGGGCCCGTTTCCAGCCCGCGTTTCGGTGTGTGTGTGCCTTAATATTGTAAAATAAGGTTTTTGCGTACATTTAGAGGTGTTAAGCCGCCGTAATTTCGGTGTAAGAAATTTTTGACTCAACTGATACTAAGAAACCGGGATGACAACTTCTTTCAACTCTTTACGAAAGTAGAAGCTCTACGTGATCAAAATATTTATTAAAGTTATTCATAAATATATTATATATAAATCATATTATTACTATCTCATACATCGACGGTACAGCGGTTTGAACGCCTGATAATTTGACTACCTGTGGTAATAATTACAAAACTAAACTATAACAACTATATCACGCCACATGTAAAAAGAGCGCTGACGGACATACATTTTTTTATGGTCGCCAGCGCTCTTTTTGCGTATGGCGATTAGGCTGTAACAGCAAAGGATAATAATCTTGGACTCTTATTTACGCCTTTCTTGTTTTACATTAAAAGAGGTTATAAATAAAAAACGTATTAATAACACTAGAGAGAACCTCATTTAATCGTAAAATTAAATACACCACTGTGCCGATGTTACTGCTTTACACATTCTTACATTCTTGAATTTCAGATCAAAATTAAGCTGTCACTCTCTGTGTACTAGCACATAAATTGCTAGACACGCCAAAACTGCAAACTGTAAAAATAAAAACAATTTTTAGAATTGGATCATATAGCACTAACAAGTTCAGGAAACAACCCTTTTATGGCATTTTTATGCCAACAGCATAGTTAGATAACTTTTCAGACAGTTTAATTTCAGCATGGCCATACTGAATTCTGTTATAACAGTGAATTCTTGATAATAAAATGTTGTACTCACCTTAAATTTAGGATATTCGTTCATATAAATTGTGACCATTCCAACATAAGGCAAGAATCCTCTAGCACGGCCGACTACATCTTTTTTCGTCAACCACAACTGTCCTTGTGCGTACAGACCCCGGTCATCCACACTGTTGTTATCTCCTTTGGTTAAAAACTTAACTGTACCATTGTTCCTAAAACAAATAAATACTTTCAACCAATGGGATCTTAGTTCTTTAATATATTACAAATTCTAACTGATATGATTTTTTCAATCTGCTTGATGAAAATTACACTAATATTATTTATGCGAAAGTTTGTGAGTGTGTGTGTGTGTGTGTGTGTGTGTGTTAGTACGTTTATTACTCATTCAAGCTTCAATCACTGGACGGATTTGGATACAATTTGGAATGGAGATAGCTTATACCTTGGAGTAACACATACAATACTTTTCATCCAAATCCCACATGAACAAAATCACAGGCACAGCTAGTATGTTTACAAATGTGCCCACATTTGCTCCTAAGCATGTTATGTTATGTAAAGTCAGTAACAAAGTGATTGCTTGGGTCAGCCACTGTCAATTTTCCTTTCTATACATATGCTATTTATAACCCAAATGTATGAAAAAACATATATTATAACCCAAATTCATCATATTTTATGGTATCCTATTGCAAACCATGCACGAACAATTGGAGGAAGTCATAGAAATATAAATAGAAATTGTTTATTAGTCAGTCTTTTAGTACTCATTTGGACACACACACACTTCACATGCTAGTGAGCCTTACAACCTATCAGCTTAGACAAACACGCATTTAATTAGCTATATTGCTATGTAAACTAAAAAAAAAAGTAAAAAAAAAACATGTGCAAATGAGTTGGTTTTTGTCATTTTGTTTCTAAGAACATTATGTAAAATGTCATTCTTTACCCGTGGTCAGTGATCTGAAAAGAGTTGTTTTTTTCTAAAGTTAAAAAGAGAATGTAACATCTTCTCCATGTTAAAACAGCCAAAAATTTTATAAGTTTTATTGAATTCAGGGATCTCAGGATTTGTCATGTTTTAATATATATGAAATTAGGCAGTGTTGGTTATTTTAGCAAAACAGTTAGTTTTAACTGCTTTTTGATGTGCCCTGGCAAACTTTAGGTATATTAGCTTTACCTATTTTGATCACTGCTCATCTAGGGCTCTACTGAATTCATAAGAGGTATTCGCTATTAATCTGGCCCCTATACATAATCAACACAAATAAAAAATAAGTTACTTATTACATAGTAAAAATTAAGAACTTACTTTTCATGAAGCTTTAGTACCCTATGTACAATTGGAATGTCGCGACCTTCGACCTTAAATACAACGATTTCTCCGACGCGGACGGGCTCTTCGGGGTAGTTGGTAAGAAACAGCAAATCCCCTCTGTGGAAGGCAGGCTCCATACTACCCGACAAAACCACGACGATGGGACTTTCGCTGCCGGTTACCACCATTAAGCCTTTCCATATCATCAGCGCGGAAGACACTATCATACCAAAGCTTAGCACTTGGTAGATAAACTGAAAATCAATGAGAATTTACTTAAACAACAGTGGACACACCGCTCACGTCATTACTCGTACAACATTCAATGAAAATATACCTGTCGTTTATTCATCCGCTTCACATCGTCAAATAAACTGTCCAACATTTTTGTTTATTGCTAATATTGGGGGTTAATTAACGTAGTTAGTATAGGTATTTGGTTATCCGGAATTACTTTACTTTTCTATGCCCTTTTTGTCGACAGAAACAACCACGTCAGAAATGTCATGGCAAACAAAAACCACAGATATAGAAACTAGTGATTGACACGATCGCGGTAATAGAATAAGGTTAGATGATCATATGGCGTCAATTTTAAAAGTATCTTGAATAGTCTCATAAGGGTAAGTACATAATGTACACACTAACTAATTTACACTCAAATAATTAAAGATGGGGTGATAGCTCAGCGGGTCGAGCACACTATTTTGACGTATAATTTACGTCACTACATAAAATATTGTCGCGGCTGTATATATGTCGCATGCCCTAACATACTATTGACGTAACGTAAAATTATCCCAAGAGATAAAGTTTTATGTAATGTCACGACGATACCTAAAAATAATGTTGCTAGTACGTCAAAAAAATATATTTCATACGTTTCATTCGATCATTTTCATAGAACGCTCAGTGTATAGTTACCCTTTTCATTAGCCAACTTATTCGAATAGTAGGTTATCCTTCATTAGCCATCTTAAGTATAAGTGACACGTTTATTTACTAGGGTTATATTGCGTGCACTTGGTGCAGGGCAGACAGGCAGGCCTCGTACATCAAAAATACTTTTAACATTAAGCTGAAGATGCTGCTTTATTCTCTAATGCAAATGGAATGGAACCGTGAGGAAGGCAGTATGTCATTACTGTGGCAAGATTGGTCACGAAGGAAGAAAATGTTATTGGGTGACAAAACTTAGACTGGTGAGGCCACAGCATTCTTCGTGCAAAGCACTGGGTTGTGTGGACTCCGGCGGTTTAAATCATCTGTGCAACGACAAGAACTTGCTGATGAATTGAATATCCAGTGCTTGCTGAAGCCGGTAGCAACAAAAATAACGAGTCACTATTCCCCGTGTTCTCGTGTTGGTGAAATACTATTACAGAGCACTGTACATAGAAGTGAAAAGGTATTATATGTTCATAATTTATCAGCTAATTTGTAGTCTGAACCCTGATACAATAAAGTTGGCGCAAAATGCGATAAATAGGTTTTTTGTTTACAAAAATTTAGAAAAATTGGACTTTGTTGCAATCAGTGCTGAGAATTTATTTTATCAATATCATTATGTCATTTAATAATATGTAATAGTAATTCTAGTCAAAACACTGAAATTTTAACATCTAGTCATGATAAAAATTTTGCTTTGATGGCTTTTTCAGATGCTGAAGATTATGTACCAGTAAGGCCATCATATGTAGGGAAAGTCCTGCCTGTGCCGAGTGTGGCTGACATTCATTCGACTACACTTGTGTATTATTAGGACTACCACCATCATGCTGTGATGATTATGTATCACACTTCTCCTTGTTCACACACAATGAGTATGACTTGCTACTGGCTAATATACTTAATTTATGCTAATAGAGTTTGGTGGATATTATTCGATAGATGTTTGATAAATGTAAATGTTGACTGACTTGTTGCCATTTATTTACCAAGTTTCATGCAGTGAACTACAGTTGATCCATCCATACTTGTCTTATTTGGTAAACAAATTTCTTACCCCAAAATGCACCTTTGTTGGCTAAACCAGTTAAGGAAAGCTTTTTGCACTTTTTCTAAAAGCAGTATATACATATTTGTTTTCACTGGGGTTCCAGACACAGGCACTAGCCTCTATATGAGGCTAAGAGGGGAACACTATGAGGGAAAGTGTTAAGTATAATAATATAGTTAATATAATGTATGGACAGCCTTGTCTAGTTGCTCTTTCTCTTGTCTACGATCCTGTTCTGATATTAATAAAAAACCAATTTGAGGCTATCATCTTTACTTTACCTACTAATTAACCTTTTGAACGTCATGGCTGAATGCGAAAAAGCGTGCTCCGGACGCCGAGTGACTGCTTTAGCCGAGAAAATGTATGAAAAACGGCATGCCGTGGCGTTGGGAGCACGGATATCTGCAGTCAAAAGGCTACCTTTCAAATACTGTAAAAGTGTAAAGTAATTAAACAAATGTATTTGTTTTGAGAGCTTTGTTTTTATTTAATTGGCAATGGCCGTCTAACATATAGCCCTACTCTACCTTGCGGTGTGATGTTGGGATTCATAATCAGACAACCTTTGTAATTGAGGCTTAGATTTAATGTAATCTGAAGGAGCGGTACATGGTTATAATATATGTCACCTGGATAGGATTTACTGAAATAATTGTGGGTCGGTTCATTGACTGACCTAATTTAACTATAATGTTCCAGGAAGTATGAATTCTTACTGACGAATAAAAGTTTAAACGTGCCAAAGATGTGGTTTGGTATATCTCATGCGGTTTAAATTTTCATACCTAACCTCTGTATTGCTGGGAGTGTTTTTGCTGATTGAAAATATACACCTTAAAGACCGGTTTGGTACTTAACTCATGTTCTGGTAGTTTTGTGGATTGGATCCTTTTCCCTAAACTACGTCCAATTAATTATCATAGTTTGTTTCAAAACAAATTTCAACAGAGTTGCTTGGATTTATTGGACTTCCTCGCTCAAATATGAAAGAAAACGTAAGTTTGCTTCAAATTATATTAACCTTTTGAACGCCACAGTCGGCTGTAGCCAACAGCAGATTTCCGTGCCCCTGACGCCAGGGCATCCCGTTTTCTATACATTTTGGCGGCCACAGCCGTCACTCGGCGTCCGGAGCACGCTTTTTCGCACTCAGCCGTGGCGCTCAAAAGGTTAATAATAAACTTACTTTAACAAACACAAAAAGCCCGATTTTTTCCCGAGATGCGAGAATATAGGTACGATACGAATAGCAAAACAACAGCCACCCCATGATTATGACGACATGCAATATCGGGACCTCTCCTCCAAAAATTTAAAATTCGGTTATAACTCGTTTAAACAATAGTGTAAGCGAAAATCAATTAAAAACAAGCAATAATGTCTTCAAAATAGTGACGATAAAATTTGTCGGGGTCACCGAGCCATCTACATAAAATTATCGTAAAGAACTGTCAAAATGCCATAGTTTTGTCTACTTTATCATTAGTGTGCTAAGGGTATAGACATAATGTCTACTAAATCGTCATGCGTAGACATACAAACGGCGTAAAATTTATCGCATGGTTACTGTGCTAGACCACCGCGACAAAAATATTTTGTCGCTAGCGTGTAGATAAAATCGGTAGATAAACACTAGTGTGCTAACCCCGCTGGAGTCATAAATAAAATATATATATATGTATATATATATATGTATATATATATATATATATATATATCCATTCGTTTCAATCAATTACTTACTCTTCATATCCTTTCAGATTAGAATTTATCTCTGTATCTGAGTGACTAGCACACAAGTTTTTTCGCGCACATAAAGCATCTGTCACTTTTTAACTAATATGCGGATGCGAAAGGGATGAATGCTTTATATGCGCGATAAAAATTAGTGTGCTACGGGGGCTGGTTCGGAGGAAAGTTCGGGGGTTCAGGTGTTGGATGATTGTCTAGTCGACCGGTTTGAAGATCGATAGTTTGCCCTCGTTTGAACAAAAATTCGGAGTTTGAGTGTTGGACGGTCGTGTAGTCCCAGCATAATAAGTTTTTTTTTAAAGCGTGCTATCGGAGCTGTGAGTAGGGTTGCCAACCGTACTATTAATCGACCGAGCGAGCGAAGCCAGCGTAGCGTCTCCGTTTCAGCTTGGGCAAAAATGCTTTCGTATGTCCAATGTCCAGCGGATGTCCATTTGTTCTCGTCTACAGCTCGCAGTTTGAGGACTGAACCGATTCTCGTGAAATTTTGTGAGGAGGTTCAGTAAATGTATAATTTTTTTTTGTCGGTTCAGTTTTTCGAAATATTTGAAAATGGCGGAGATATGGAGGTTTTTGCAATTACAAACTTACTGACGGTGTTGGTAAACTGACTCGATGTATGGAGATATCATTTTTCAACGGCAAAGTTAAGTTTGTCGCAAGGCCAATCATTATTTCTTACTTTTTCAAAGGGTTTTTGTTTTAGATTCAGTTTTTTGAAGTCTTTTGTCGCGAGGTCTACAGCTCACGGAGCCACTAGTATATAGTATTGTACTATATTTTGGCTCTGTGTACTATATACTGTTGAAGAAATATATAGTACACAAAAATACTATATTTCGGTCAGTCCTTACAAATGGGCTTTGAGTCGGCCAGTTTAATAGGCATTTCCGCAGCTCGGATAGCCACAAGATGCGCAAGAAGACGAATTTTGTGTATAATACTTAATCAATCATACCTTACACTCTTTTTAAAGGGGTTTTCTTTAAAGTACTATATTTTCCTTCAGTGTACTGTTTTATTTATGGCTTTGACTGGAAAATACTATATTTGCCCCATAAATAGTTGGCAACCCTAGCTGTGAGTACCTATGCTTTAAGCCAAAGACTATAGTAAGTATAGATCTTGTCTCAGAAGCAGTGGCGTAACTATAGGGTGGCAGGGCTGGCAAAATGCCACGGGCCCCCGACCCAAAAGGGCCCCGGCCCAAGAGGCCGCGAGCTCAAAAATTTTTTTTTTACTTTGTACCTGAGTATAGGGCCCCTTCAAAAGAATTTGCCACGGGCCCCAGATGGTAGTTACGCCACTGCTCAGAAGAGTATAGTAAGTATAGATCGCGTCTTGTAGGTAACGTAGGGAATGCATGCAATCAATTGCAGTCGGCCATGAACGTGTGCTTTCTCGGAAACTATACCGGGTAGGAAATTCACCAATCTGATTAAGCGCTGTATTAAAATCTTAATGAATCTAATACTAGAATGTCTAAAATGCACTATGGAATTGTGACGTTTTGCTTAAATTGTCGTTATGCAATCTAGTCCTTACGAACCTAACCCGGCAAACCGCGGCTCGTGAGCTGTTTGTGGCACTTTCAAGAAACAATTGCAACTGTTTCAAACCAATCAGTGTAGTGTCGACAATGTCGTTCATTTGTCGTCTAAAAGTTTGCCAACTGACACCCATGCGGTGCGGCCCTAACATACAAGACACAATGATAAGTGAAACCGTCTTATCTCTAAGTGCGTCTCTCTCACACTAGTGCCGAGGAAAGAAACAGTCATAGAGATAAACGGGTTTAAGTTATCTTTGTGTCTTGTATGTAAAGGCCGCTGCCCTTCTTCGGCAGCCAAAGCCCAGCCAAAGTAATTTGTAGATAAATAAATAATTACATTTAAATATAGTTTTATTCTAATATAGGTTTTGCGGCTCGCCTGATGGCCACATACATATTGGCTCATGAAAAAAAAACGTTGTTCTAGATTATTTATAAACTGAATACAATGAAGGAATACTTTGAACGTGAGTAAAAATCAGACTGGATCGGTTGTTTTCTTACCTCAGTTGTGAAATGGTAAAAAGGAAATCGTAAATAATAAAACTCACTACACATTGTGTTGGCATATTTACCTATAATTTAAAATGTATACTTAATACTCCCATTACACCTGCATATCAACGTCAAACGTTTCAATAACCTTTAGCTTTATTGTTATAGTGTTAGGAGTAGTAACGTCCGCCACTAGAATGTCAGCGCCATTATATAATCCTAAATCTGTTATTTTCTTCTTTAGATTGTCTCTTGTCCTTTCTTCTATGCTTTTGATAGAAGACATGTACAGCGTTTTATTACGTCCATTTATAATTGTCGTAATACCTACAAAAAAAAAAATATATAATAATTTATTTATTTATTTATTGAACAAAAATCCACAGCACTTTCAAATCTTAAACAGGCAGGCAGGCAGGGACATTTATTCTTTAAAGAGGCCACGCTTCCAATGATTTTTTTGCTATATTATACGAGAAATACCATAGCATTAAATCTACTAAAATATAAAAGTGGACTAAGGCTAGCCACTGACCTACAATATAACTGTGCAATATCACTGGTGGCACAATTATATTGATCGTCAGTAGATGATATTGACGCTCAATATCGACTACTGGCGATCAATGATATTGCACAGTTATATTGTAGGTCAGTGGCTAGCCTAAGTATAACACGTAGCATAGCAGATAAAATTAACGTTTAAGACGGGCGGTCATCCATCGCCTCACAGAACTTCATACCTTCATCACATACTCTCTTCCAGCTACTCGCAAAAATATCAGTCAGTTGCCGATGCGAGAAGCGCATTCAGATATTGTAAAGCGCATACCAGTGGTGAATTACTTAGCATTAATTATCACTAAGTACATACCATAATGTAAATTGTACTTATAATAATAATTATGAATAAATATGAATATGAATATGAATTCCTGTGATATTTATGTATAGCAATATCAATCCACAAAGACGCACCCCACTACTAAATTTTCCGTACATTTACGCAATCGTGCGACGCTAAATTAAGCGATGGGGCGCGACCTCGTTGACCGATATATCTATAGGTTGACAGCTGGTTGTCAGTCTTAAATATTTAATCTCAGATCAAATGCTAAGTGGCGTTACACCCCCTTCACACGGCATCAAGTTTTGTCGGATCTGCTAACTATCGGATCCCGCAAAACCGGATAGTGTGTTCACATGGCTGCCCGGTTTTTTAGGATCCTCCGGTCCTATAAAACCGGACTCCGTGTGAACAGACTATCCGTCGTGGGCGCATCCCCGACCGCCTCCGCCCTCCGTCTGATTCACCGGATCCGATTTTTTGCAGGATTCTTGTACCGAGCTTGTGTGAATACAAGTACCTATTGAAATACTGTTGCCACTTAACCTTTTGACCGCCAAGCATGTCTGAGAAATAACACGAATTTCAACTTTAAGTCAAGCTAATGAACGACTTTTTTACCCTGTATGCGCTGACGGCTGCAGCCGACTGTGGCGGTCAAAAGGTTAATCGGATCCGGAATTTTATCGAACGACCGGACCGATTTGGAGTCGCAGAATCGGATGACACATTTTGCAGGGTCCGTTTTATTGCCGGGCCGTGCAACCATATGCCTGTGTGTACGCGTGCATTGAAATACTGTTGCCACTAAATCGGATCCTGCAAACAGTTCCCGCAAAAGATCGGTCAAATCATACAATACTAATTTTCTAAAAGCTTACCTGGGCTTTTCATCAAATAACCCTGATCTTCACAAAGTTTGGTAAGAATTGTCTGTAGCGTAGCCCCAGATTCCACTTCCATGACCCTTGTGGTGTTGCTGCAAGCAACACAGCCAGGGCGTCTCTCAGCGCTGAATGTGTAAGTGTACACACCGTCTGCTATGTTAAGCACCATGTAATTGTTCATGTTGACACAGCATGATGAAGCCAGTTTGAAAACCTGAAAAAATTAGGAGTAGACAGGTTAGGAGGTCAGAAAGCCCTCTGTGCAGAGCCACGCCCTCCTGAAATGTGCCGGCGTAGCCAACTACCGGGCAACACATCTATACCCAGGGTTGCTCCAGCAAGTCGTCGGCAACATCAGCTTTCGTATTATATTATGTGTTAAGCTACACCCTTTGGGTAAAATTGTAAACTGGGCTATTTCAAAAATGTGTAAACGTTTAAATAAGATCTCTATGTACATGCAATTAATGGCTAATAAATGAAATGAAAAATCAAGGGTCTGCTAGGCTTTCTACGGTAGCTGGGTTGGCATGAGTACTGCTGCCATTTCTTTGAAAGCAACGCTGTCATCGCACCGGGTAAACGATAACAAAACCAACAGTTTTCAGATAAGTCAAATTCGGAGAAACAAATATAATTGGGATAGGTTCTTAGGGGGCGTCCATAAATTAGATGAGGCATTTTTTATTTTTTTTACCCCCCCCCCCCTCTCCCCTTGGTGAGATGTTGTAAGATTTTTCTCGACTCCCTCCCCCCGGCCCCATTCTCACGTGAGATTTTTCAAATACGATAAACACAATTGTGTCACATTTTGCCATATTTTATTCAAGACACTTTTTACTTTCATTTAGCTTTAATTTAACTTAACTTTCGCGCAGTTTCACACCGTTTTCTGCTAGAAAAAAATTACGTGATATTTGCCAAGACCCCCCCTCTCCCCCAAGTGAGATTTAGTAAGATTCGTCTCAATCCCCTCCCCCCCTAAGCACCTCACGTAATTTATGGACGCCCCCTTATAACCCTCTCCAGACCATACACCATAACCAGACGTAGATATAAAAAAAGGGAATTGGTTAGTGTCGCCTCGAAATGAGCAAAATGCTCACTTCACGTTAGACGCCTCCAAACAACGCCGCAGTGGCGAGGCGATCGTTATAGATACACACAAGACCCATAAAACGTATAAATGCCACATTGAAGCATTACGTTACACTGGAACAGACATCTAAAACAAATGACAGCGAGCACCTGATGACGGAGCGGGCATGCGCGTTCGGCGGTGATCGTTTTCTTATACGCGTTTGTGCCATTTGGCCTCAACAGGCTTTATACATTATTAAACATTATCCACTCTAATATACATTATTAATAATTACTCAAAGAAATGTCAGGTTGTAGTGTGAAAGTTTGTATAAATCGCGTGGACAACGGATCCAGACGATGGGACATCACTGGGTCATAGACGATTTGAGCTGCTCTACACAGAAAGGAAACAAATGGAAGAAGATATTAGGTTTAGATGCGGCAAATAATGTGTTAAAGCCGGGTACTCATTAGCAAGCTGTAACTATAACCATTGCATGTTACTGTTACCAAAAATGCGTGTGCTTGGTTGGTGAGCTCACGTCTTTAAAACTCACCTCAGTTGCACAAGCCGCAGCTATAACCGCATTTGTACTGGCCACCGCAGGAATAATATTCTTGAGCACCCCTTGAACCAGCCTGTATGTAACTCCAGTGATTCCATGCTTCATGGCCCGGTCCTGGGCTTTTTCCAGCACCCAAGCTACATGCTGGGGGTCATCGCCATCCAGCTGTGTGTTATTTCCCCATGGGTTTTCCTTGGACCATTGTAATACTTTAACATACTCAATGCAATGTTCTGGTAATCTGAGATAAAAGTTGTTTGTTATATTTTGCTATTTGTTAAAATTATATTTCCTGATATAAAACATAATCAGTTATCTATTTATTTCAAGAATAAGAAACGAAAACAAAATGAGCAAAATCTGTGGTAAAAATAATCAACTTGATATCTATCTGTTTCTCATAATTTGGATACCTTGCCACTTGTAAAAAGAGAGTTGACAGCCATATAAAATGTATAGCCCTTAGCGCTCTTTTTACATGTGGCGAGGTATAGATGTTATCATTTAGCAAAATCATTACTGTGGGGTGTTGGCAATTGTACACAGCGGGAATGTTATTTGTGGTGGATACAAGTCCAGCGTATACATATAAAATGTATAGCCCTTAGCATTCTTTTTACATGTGGCGAGGTATAGATGTTATCATTTAGCTAAATCATTACCGTGGGGTGTTGGCAATTGTACACAGCGGGAATGTTATTTGTGGTGGATACAAGTCCAGCGTACAGTCAATGCAGGCACTCATTCCTGGCAGGATGACTCTCGCATTGCCTTTGAAACCCTCAGTACCACCATCAACCAGAGGTATCACACTACTTTGATCCAAGGTCCCTGAATAAATAAAATATATTTTAAATTTATCTTAACATAATTTTTTACATGATGCTGACATCTTAAATATAATTCACAACAAGGAATCTCAGTGTAAACATTGATTAAACACTATTTTATTATTATTATATTAGAAGGTTGTTTGTACAATAAATTTATTTTGGAAAAAATATATTTGCTGTATTATTTGGAAAAAGTAGTACCTATCAAGACTAGAGATGCAATGGATACCCAAAAAAAATATGTCTGTCTGTGTTTGTGTTCACATCACGCGGAAATGAATTCATAATAATAATACGATTAGCAAGGATGTACTTTGGTGTCTGGGGAAGGACTTTACATATTTTTTATCACAGAAAATTGCACAGCACAGTATAGACAAATTCTAACTGGCAGGGTCATAGGCAAAACTTACTGTACAAATAATGACATGATTTGGTGATTTAAATGGAATATTATTCTGACTTTTCCCAGTTAAATATAATATTCCATACAATTCACAGATCAGAAAATGCCATAGGCTGCAAGGTGGGAAGCTCATAAATAATGTAAGTATTACCATCATCATTATATTGTAGCAGCGACATTAGCATGCCGTTGAGCCAGCGCCTGGCTACAATTGAATCTAGTCCACAGACCACAATGTGGAACTGGCGGTAAAACCCATCATCCATGTCTTGAATTGTGCAATAGTGCGCAATAGCTTCACAACCAGGTACTCTAGAAACACATCAGTATAAAACTGGGTAAACAACGGTTTTTCTAATCATTATTTTATTTTGAAAGATATGCTATAAAAAAGTAGGTAACTATCTATAAAGTTAATTTATTTATTAACTTACCTTTTATTAACAAATTCAACAGCACACTTAGCCTTAGGCAACCCAATATCATTTTTCCTAAATAAAAACTGTCTGTTTAAATTAGACAATTCTATGGTATCCATATCTATGATATGGATTTTTTTAAAACCCATCAGGGCCAAGTCTTTCAGTAATTCACAGCCAAGACCACCAGCTCCAACTACCAAGACTTTGCATGAATCCATAATGAAATCCAGTATTTCGGCCGATGCTTCAAAATCGGGATGGCAAAATGGACCTGATCTTTCCAAGAGTTTTCTTATATTTAGCCATCTTCTTTGCAGATATTCAGACTGGTCATCAATACCAGCCATTTTACTGAAAAAATTAATACACAAGATGATATTATTAGAGAAATTAAAAATGATAAAATCGAATCATAGCAATATAATAAAATTATAAAAACCGGCAAATTCGATAAATGCCATTTAATTTACCGGCGCTTGAAAGAGAGTAGAATTTGAAAAGAAACTCACTCGGTTGCAAATTTTATGATACCTCAACCTAGAACAAGAACCTTTAAAGGGTTGCTGTTGTCCTGCAGCAATTAAAATCTTATTACCTGTTAATTAATTATTTCCAGTCTACAATACACATCTAACTGCTAAAATAAGAGACTCAAAGCCAAACCTGCCAAAGCAAAAAGCAAAATTGCTAAACGTCAAATACGTCAAACGTCAATGTCAAATCTTTAAAAAAAAATGTAATACCTAACAATAAATCAGATATAATAGGTACTTAATAACTAGTGTTGCCCAGTATTATAAGCATATAACATACAATATAAAAATATATATATATTCTAAAATATGCGCTTTATTTTAAATCATTAATAAATTACTAATAATATTTTTAAAAATATATGGAAAGCCAGAAATCTTTTTTTTAAATCTAAGTTGATATTTAACAAAAAACAAATGTTATGTTCTATAACTGAATAGATGGCATTGTGTTCTATTAGTGTGGTATTCATTTGTTGAAAATGGAGGCGTGAAGGAAGGCTATCGTCGGAAAACCCGAATTTTCAAGTTAGCAGTTGTGAGGATTTCCATGTGAGTAGAAGCGTTCCAATGCTTGCATAGTTTTCGGCAACTCTTAAAACGTTCGTCCTCTGTGTTTAAATTAAATATCTACGTGTGTTATCTTTGAAATTCAAGGGAGAGACTTATGACCATTTTGGTAGGTATCATCATGGTTTTAACATGCTGGATTCAAAAATCGTTTGTTACCGTCTCGAGTTTTGAAGTAAACTAATTATGAGTAATGATATGCTGTAAAAACATTGTGAGAAGACCTTCACAGTAATAACGAAATATTTATATAATGTATCTATCTAAATATAGGTATAACATGCCTACATTCGTTGTGAGGTACCACTTATTTGCCATATTTGTTGGTTGGCTGTATTTTTTACTGCTAGAAGAAGATGAGATTTGTTGTCAAATACTAAAAAATACTTTGCAAACAATCAATACAAACATAACTGCTGTTAATTACGTCTTTGTTTTCTTTATTAGGTTTCATTATGGCTGGGACTAAAGTAAATACTAAGTCCAAAGGAAAAGATGACAAGAGCAAAGGAAACAAAAGTATAAACAGTACCAATGAAGAAAATGAAGAGCATGATTTTTCATTGCTTAGGAAACCTGTACTTACAAGTATTACAGGGTTTGCCCAGGCAAGAAAAATATTCGATTTTGCTACAGAGGAAGTGAGTGTATAATTCTTATTTCGCAAAGCGACAATTGTTCGTAACTAGTCCTGATCTTAAATGTTTTTTGGAAATAAGCTCATTTAAGTTCATATTGCATGTATTTTATACACCTAAATATTTTCAGCTGAAAAGTCTCCTGGCCAATGAATGTGATTTATTATATGAATGCAAAGTGTGTCGGAATATTTTTAGAAGTTTGGCGAATTTGATATCACATAAACGTATTTATTGCAAGGAGAAATTTAGTTCTTCAGTTCACAGTCATTTCATCCAAAATACATCAGTGGTAAGTACTAAGCACTGCTGGTTCCATTAATTTATTGTATTATTTGTATTTTTAGATGTTAAATAATTTATTATCTCTATATTCCATAAACACTACAAATTTCCTCATTGCTATGAAACCTCTTTAACTTTATTATATCAGCTGTTGTTTATAAGAGTTTTGTTTTATGGGACAAAGGTCATTTATATTGTATAACCTTAATGTTACTAACTCTGCTTTTTGAAGTAATTGTGTAATAATCACTTAACAGGCAACCGAGATGTCAAAAATAAAACGAATGGAGGAAGCTTACCAAGAATCTTTGAAGGCTAAAGAGGCAATTCCAAATGATATTGATGACCGTATACCTATCACTAAGGACTTGACAGGAATTGTGGAAAAACTTTCCAAAATCAAAGGTCGATACAATTTTGATGAAAAGCAAGTGACGCTTCAGAAAATACCAAACAGTTCCGTTGCAATGTTCCAGAGTCATAGAGAGGAAAACAAAATTGATAATATGCAGGCTCAAGTAAGTTTTTTCTAGTAAATTAACATGTTTGTTATTTAAATAAAAGATATCTTATTACTTTAAGCAATGAATTCTTGTATATATGCATATTAGGTATATGTAATTGTTTTCTGGGAACTGGCTGTAAGGATTTGGATGAAATTTTGTATTTAGATGATGTTTTACTTTCCAAGTTTATCTAGATAGGTGTTATCCCTGAGAAAAAAATAAAGGAAGATGCCAGGTGATGCTAAATGGTGGACTTAACGCCTATTGGCATTCAATGGGTCTAATGTACCATTAGGGACCCGCCCACTGTTAGGGCAGCAAACTTAATACTGTAGAAATTTGTCGAAATATGAAGAATACACTTGAATAAGATGACAAGGAGTTGAAAAAAAGGAAAGTTTGATAATTTCTATAAGTACCCTACATTTTATATAATTTCAGGTACAGGAGCTGGATAGTATCTTATCTCAAGACAATGCAGTTCTACAAAGAGATGGGTCATTTAATGTGCAAAGTTCTTTGAATGCTGACAAGAATGAAGACTCTGACAACGTCATACAAATTAGTGATGACGAGGACGATGACGCCCGTGTACCTAAATGCAAGATATGTAAGAAATATATATACATATATATATCATCATGAATACATATAAAACAGTACTGTGACTCACTTATACACAATGCACAGCCTAAACGGGTGGTCCTAGAGGTTTGAAATTTGGAGGAGACATTCCTCGAGTACCCTAGAGGAAGGACTAAGGAGGATTTTTTTGAAATTTCATCCCTAAAGGGGTGTTAAAGTTTGTATGGAAAATACCGCGGGCGAAGCTGTGGCTGGTCCAATAGTATATCTATATATATTACAATTGCTTATAGTTAATAGCTACCTATAGCTGTATGCAATGTATTTAACTTTTTTCATTCTGCACTTACCTACTAAATACCTGATTAAGCGAGCAAAAAAAGGTTATGATCGAGTTTATATTAGTGTCTTTCATGTCATGAACCCCGTGCCCCCTCCCCCCTTCAACCTAGATTGGTGCAGTTAAGTCAAATTAAATCAATGAGTCAAAATATGACGTAATCGTTTATTGTTTAGAATGCTGGCGCCATAACACTAAGCGCACACTACGATTTTTGTCGGGGCGACGAAGATTTAGAGAGTGAGAGCTGTCTGTCGATGTCGCCGCGATAAAAACCGCAGTGCGCGCCTATCCTTATATATGTAAGCCTATGATGAAATAATTCACGTTTTATGTCCAGGCCATATGCAGTTTTCTACGCAGAAGACACTCAAGTTCCACATGAAGTACAAACATCTGGAGAGCAGATTGGTGTACCCGTGCCCCGATTGTTTTGAGATATTCTCAACTTCCTGGAGTGTCTACCGGCACCTGTTCAAAGTGCACAGGTAATATTAGTAACTAGCCTGCAGCCCTAGCCAGGTTGACACGAGATAAGTTAGCACCGTTTTATTTCTAAGTGCATCTCTCTCACACTAGTGCCGACGATAGAGATAATCAGAGATAAGATGAGATTAAGTTATCTCAGTGTCAAGCTTGTTAGGGCCGTTATGATTACCTATTTAATTTAACTACATACGGAAATTAACAATATAAATAAATAGAAAACCGGTTTGTGCCGCATAACGTTCGCCCGCAAGTTACATAGAGAATCGACACTCCTGCGGCTCTAGCATGGCTGACACGGATAAATTAAACCCTGATTTATCTCCGTCTATCTCTTTCTTCGACACTACACTAGTGTGAGAGAGCCGGACAGAGGGTTAAGACAGGGTTGACTTATCCTCATGTCAACCGTGCTAGGGCCACTGGGCACTTTTCTTTATTAGGTATGTGTAGGTACAATAACGTATTGTTCATCACGGAGGTGATTGAGGGCTACCAGTTCCGAATGACCTTGACTGTGATCCAACGGACCGTTGCCGGAATGACATCAGTTACTTACTAAAATGCCACTGGGACATTTACCTTTTGAACGCCACAGTCGGCTGTGGCCGACAGCAGATTTCCGTGCCCGTATACATTTTGTCGGCTACAGCCGTCACTCGGCGTCCGGGGCACGCTCTCTCGCATTCAGCCGTGGCGTTCAAAAGGTTAAAATACGAAAATTCTTAAATTTTTATAGGTAGCTTCTTATGGTCCGCGAGCTAGCAACAGATTTTCATGACTAATTCCCTTTCGAGCGATAACTCGTAAAATGCTTCATAGTTTTGACGACGCGGTTAGCCAAGTTGGTAGTGACCCTGCCTCCGAAGCAAGCGTCCCGGGTTGATCCCCGGTAAGGGCAAATATTTGTGTGATGAGCACAAATGTTTGTTCCTGAGTCTTGGATGTTTCCTATATATTTAAGTATTTATTTCTCTATATTGTCCCCTGATTTGTCCCAAGATACAGGCTCAGCCTAGTTTGGGGTCCACCGGATACCGATCAATGTAAACATGTCTGTCTCAATAAATATTTTTTCATTTTTCATTTTTTTCATTTATTATTATTATTATAGTTGTATCATGAAGCCTCGTGAAAGTCAGCTGTAGTCCCGTGGGGTTTTTTTTTCGCCCGAAAGGGGATTAGTCCTGAAAATCTGTTGCTGGCTCGCGGACCATAAGAAGCTACCTAGAAAAATTTAAGAATTTTCTTAGGTTTCAGATCGTTTCTAGACTATTGATTCTTAACACATCATTTTCAAAATATTATGTCTGATTCTTCGATATTTCCTTACATTCTTGAGAGGAAGTATTTTGATATCATTTTTAGTTTGTTTTTAAACATACAATACATTAGATTGACGATATTTGTACCTGGCTTGTGGACTATTAAATCTTTTTTATTAATTATCTGTAGGTATTTCTAACACTTTATGAGATGAGTATACTTACTAGTTACATACCTAGATTGAGTGTCTTACCTATACGAAATGCTACCCATTAGGAAAAATATCTAGTAGCGTTATCTGAGGTATATTTTACACATATTTACAGGAAATCTGCAGCGCAAATCAGAAGACTGAGAGAATCGATCCAGTCAAAAGCTTTTAGGATGAACAATCCTCCCGCTTACTATGAGAAGAAGAAGAATATGAAGCCGGTCACACCGCAAAAGATCAGCGAAGAGGAGAGACTGGATCAAGAGAATCAGGTACGTCACAAATGTATGCCCTGCAGGGCGTGAACTCCATATAGGCATTTAGGCAGTGCCTACTCTGGAAAAATTACCCTGTGTCCGATTTTATTAATAAATTTCATAAATAATAAATATTTTAGGTATTTATGAATCGTAGAAATAATTTAATGCGAATTAAGAGTTATAAATCGGACACAGGGTCATTTTTCCAGGGTAGGCACTACCTAAATGCCTATATGGACTGCACGCCTATGCCTGCCACCAAGGGCGTGCAGTCTATACAGGCATTTAGGCAGTGCCTACCCTGGCAAAACGACCGTGTTTCCGATTTTATTAATAAATTTCATAAATAATAACTATTTTAGGTATTTATGAATCGTGGAAATAATTTAATGCGAATTAAGAGTTATAAATCGGACACACGGTCATTTTGCCAGGGTAGGCACTGCCTAAATGCCTATATGGACTGCACGCCTATGCCTCTTCATCCATCTTCGCTATTGTACTGATAGGCATATCCTTGTTTTGAGATCTTTGGAATGACAGTAAAGCTTTCGTTTCCGAAGGCGTGGATGGACAACCTGGAGTTCGACGGCGAGCTGCCGCGCTGCGGCGGCTGCGGGCGCACGTTCGAGCGGCGCGCGGCGCTGGCGGCGCACACGCACACGTGCGCGCCGCGCGGCCGCGCGCTGCGCCGCCCCGCCGAGAAGCGCATCGAGATCCAGATCCGCAAGGACTACAACAAGGGGCCCCCGTGCCTCAACCTGATACCCAAGACTGAAACTAATGGTAGGTGATCCACGATCCTAACCCTAACCACAGTATAATCAAGTATACAGTATTCCACCTTCATACGAACGGCCGAAACGACGCGCTTCGAGATCTCGGCAAACTTCGGTACACAACAGTTGCGAGTGCGCCGCGATTGGGTACGGACGTGGACAGTGCGAGACGCTCCCGCGAATTTATTCACGTAAATTATGTGGCACGAGAATTTTTGATGTTTTTGATATATTAAAAGCGAAATAAATAAAATGCATTATTTTACTCCATACTGACTTACATTCTCTTTTGAAAATAGAAATATAGAAATGATTAAAATTAAGACTAACGGGATTTGCAGTTATATTTCATGAAAAGATGCTAAGACAATTTAATATAGCATTATCAAATACATAACCCAAGAAAGACAGTCGGCGGGCAGCCCTACTGCGTGTTTACATACCGAGCGGCCGTAGGTAATTATTTCGAGGACACTGCAGAGACAAAATACTGTTAGTTTGTTATACTGTGCCCTAACAGACCGACCGACTTGGAGATGTAAATATTGACCTGTATGTACATATAAGTAATTATTGTTACGTGATCTGGGCGTTCATAGATTGAAGAAATTTAGACTATACTATTTATTTTCAGAAAACAAACTCGCAAATGAAGAAACTCAAACGACAACCAAAGGGCGTGTAGAGAAACACCCTGAGCTTGTTGAGAAATTATCTGAGCCAGTTAAGAAACGTTCTGAAGTTATGGAGGAAAAAACAGAACCACCTGAAAATATCAGCGATCCTGTAGAGAAGAAATATGTAACAACAGAGAATAAACTCGTGGAAGCCACCATGGACATAATTGAAGATAAATCCAGCGACAGTGTCGAATCTCCGGAAAAATCTGTGCCGAGCAAAATGCCGGTTGATAAAAACCCAAAGATGAGATTGCCGTTCGCGCACCAAATTGAAAAGAGTAATCTAGCCGCGTTCAAACAGAGAATGGTACTAGATGTAGACTTAGAAAAGTTAATGTGTAAGAAGTGCGACTCTAAGCACGGACGCGTACAAGACCTTCACGAGCACATGGCTGGGCACTACAAATGGATGCGCTATGCTTGCAAACTGTGCAACTACAAGAACTACGATTTTGAGAAGTTGCCGGAGCATGTCAAGATAGTTCATAAGCTGAAAGGCGATTCCGATTTCTATTTTAGTACCGTGAAGGCCATTGACGGTACAGAGGCCTTGGAACTAGCTGAGCCAATGGAGGAGAGTGATGTAAATGATGAGAGCTCGGAGTCGCGGCGTCCCAGCCGATGCTCCAGTGACTCGAGTCGTTTGTCGGACGACAGCTCCTCGAGCAGCATCCGCGTGGAGGCCGGCGCTAGAAAACGGAAGATGTATCACAACAGAAGCAGCGGAAAAAGAAAGAAGGAAGCAAATGGTATGTCATTTACATCATACACGCAAACTTACGTACATTTTAGTTTCTTTTATAAACTTACAAGTAATTTGACACAACTTTGTTTACAGATGAAACAGATGACATCAAGGAAAAAGACATATCTATGGATACAGCGATAAATAATGTAGGGGATAGTGAATCACCGTCAAACATGAAGACCTTCGAAGAAAATTCATCAGATATGGAAGATGTTGAAGAAAAAATTGCCAAAAGACATATTACTGAGGTTACCTCATCTGTCGCATCCCGAAGACCTGTCCGAAAGAAGACCAAACCAAAAAATGCTGATTTCGAGTATGACTTATCTAATCTTTTAAAAATGGAAGCACAAGGTTACAGAGACTCGCTGACTATAACTACCACGAAGCCGACCCAAACTAAGAAAAAGATTCAACAAGAGCTACAAAATAGTTATGATATAATCAATAAAGACCACATCGGAGCTTTAGCGCTCCTCACTAAAAAAGCAGTCGATAAAGCTGCAGCTGAGTTAAAAACAACTAACTTCAGCGGTCCAATTTTCAACATTCAAAAAGAACAACGTATGCCGAACATTTTCGCCAGACCGATGTTGCCGAAAGTTTCCAGGGTGGAGAAAGTGTCACCGAAAAAAGATAACATAGAAGAGGCAAAAGATAGTTCCAGTTCAAATAAAGTGCCGAAAGTTCAAAATTCCAGCCCCATTAACGAATTGGAAAATGAAAAGGTTGCTTCAGAAGATAGTACAAATAAACTAGTTAGAGATGATACTAGTCCCACAGACACGACTGAAATAATCGATAAAGTAAGCAGTCAAAATGAACAAAGTACAATCAGTGAACTTAGTGAAGCCGTAATACCGAAACTAAAGATACCAGCAGTGGTTCCCGTTAAATTTCGACGACAAAGTTTAGAACTTATCAATAATCCAATTATCAATAAAAATATTACAGATTTCTCAAAAGCTGGAATGAAAACAAAAATTCTCCTTATCAAACCAATTAATAGAAATAAAGATGGAATATCTATGAACACGCCGTTGAAATTCCAGACTATAAAATTAAAGGAACAGAGGACATCGAAAGAAGACAAAGCAAACGATCAAATAGTTGTTGTTAAAGTTCCTAAAGTTGAGCGTTCAAGAAGTGCCTCGGATAACAACATTACTAATAAGAGATTAGTATCGGCGACTAAAATAACAGAGACTGCTGTTACCGAAGTACTTGAGAATAAAAATATGGCAGAAAAAGTTATCGAGCCCATTACTCAAAGTAAAAGTAATACCGATGATTCAGGGACAAAAAATGACAAAACGAAACCCAGAAGTAATAACAGTGCTGAAGAAATTAGTGCCCATTGTAGTAGTATTTCAGATCACGCGAAAATTGAAGAATCAATTGCTAAACGTGTGAATAAAGGTCGGAATAGTGAACTAAGTAGTAATACTAAAGAAGCCCCTAGCATCAATCCTGTACCTATGGACATTGAGGAGTTAGGAACATGTGTCGTCGATAAAGCCAATGTTAGTGAGGTTAGTTCAAATAATGGGAAATCCACAGTTAGCTATAAACAATCCACTGACTCCAAATCCGCACCAAGTATCTCAGAGATAGTAGTGGAACAGAGCTCTATCCAGGAGTATGGTCAGGAGGTAGAAAACATTATTAATAAAAAGGAAAAGGTTGATATGGATATCAATGAAATGTGTTACATGTCTGAGATTGCTAAAAGTGAAGAATCACTTATTAGTCTAAGTTCTGAAGAAAATGTTTTAACTAATGGAGATGCTACTCAGTTATAATTTGGGGCTCACTAATTGTAATGTAGCAAATAGTGAACAGATATTGTTTTTATTTCAAGGAATTTTAATTTTGTTTACTTGTACATAATAGATTGTAGCTTACCTAGTTATAAACTACACTTACTGGTAATTCTGGCTTTTATTTTTCTTGGCTTCATAGAAATACTAGCAGAAGAAAACCCTCGCGAAGCGTGCACCCAATGGCTTCGAACACTAGTGGGTGCAGGGGGAATTAGTACATTGTGCATCTAGGGCCGTAAGAAGGCAAGGGTATAACTAACGAGAGTCTGTTAGAAGCCCGACGCCGATAGGCGAGGGCTTTTATGACTCGAGTTTGTTATCCCCTTACTGCCCGTGATACACACAATGTTTTTCATCACATTTGCGAGGAAATGAAATAAAAATTAGACAAAAAAGGTATATATATTAATTTTATTCCCATTTTACATCGTGAGGTGGGTGTTCATAAACTGTAAGTACGTTGCGATCAGCTCGGTGCAGCTCCGCCGGCTTGCGGGTCGCGCGCGCCCCGCCAGCTGCGTCTCGCCCCGCCGTCAGCGGGAGTTATAACCCATACAAAATCCATAACTGCCCTTGGGAGGTAAGTAGGCTACAGCTGCTCTGTACGCCTGCGTATAATAACAGCCTTTCCGAGCAAGTGTGATGAAATTATTATTTACCCGTGTACCCTTACACCTGGGTGGTACACGTTAAATAAGAGTAGTATGCGCTTTAAGAACCGGTTTTTCACCTGCCTTCAGAAGCTCGGCTGTGATTCCGTCCTCACCTGGCGCTTTGTTATTTTTAAGCTGTCAGAGCCATACTAATCTCGTACAGGCTGACATCCGGGATATCTTCGGTGTAGAGTCGGGTCAATCTAGCTCTCGGGTCGTTAGCTAGATTGAGGACAGGTTTCCGCGTTGACGTCTGTCCATAGAACTTCTCGACCTCTCTCAAAAGCTTTCATTAAGTTTCGGAAATTTAGTATTTACAGTTTTGGTTTGGTAAGTGGGGACACGTAACTCCAACAGCAGAAATGACACTTGGATCTCAATATTTCATAAATAATAGTTTACGAAACTAAAAACCGGTCAAGTGCGAGTCTGACTCGCGCGCCGAGGGTTTCCGTACTTACCTATGAAAAAGAAACTGTACCAACGGTACGGAACATGAAAAATTTAAAAAAAATGTTTTAACAACGGGGTAACAATTTACAACCTACCCACACCTATGAAATAAGACAAAAATAACTTTCACAAGCTCCTATCTCCGTGCAATCGTCGAATGTGATACGACCTTGCAAAGGTTATTCCGTTTAACAATTTTTTTTTATGTGATGTAATTACCAATTTACTGTTTTCGGAAGTTTTCTTTTACTTGTGCTGTAAGACACTGCTTCTTGCCAAATTTCATGATTCAAGGTCAACGGGAAGTACCCTAAAGGTTTTGATTCCTGTTGGATTCCCTTGAAAGTATCAAAATATGTGGCATAAACGGCCGTATCTTTCGATTGCGGTGACTTAGAAGGTTGATTTGTTCAGCGCTTCAAGAGATTGCAGACCTGAGTATAGTGATATTAATTTCAACTTGATACCTCCATGCCTTCCTGATAAAAAGGTCTTGACACACAGACAGACAGACTGACAAACAAGTGATCCTATAAGGGTTGCTTTTTTCCTTTTGAGGAATGGACCACAAACAATTTATAGGAGATAATAATAAAAGAATGTATAGTAACCACTAAGTTTAATAAGAAATACCATTACATCACCATACATTCACATCAACAGTTTAGGTGCTCTTAGCTAGGGTCTCTGCCTTCGCTACAACTTCCTCGATGGGGCCGACCATGTAGAAGGCAATCTCGGGCAAGTGGTCATACTCGCCCTGCAGGATCTTGGAGAAGCCCTTGATGGTCTCCTCAAGTGGCACCAGCTTGCCAGGGTGGCCTGTGAATACCTCAGCCACCTGGAAGGGCTGCGACAAGAACCGCTGGATCTTGCGCGCGCGAGACACTGTCAGTTTGTCCTCTTCGGACAGCTCATCCATTCCCAGGATGGCAATGATGTCCTGCAGCGACTTATAGTCCTGTAGAATCTTCTGCACGCCACGCGCCACATTGTAGTGCTCGGCGCCGATGATGTTGGGGTCCATGATACGCGAGGTGGAGTCGAGCGGGTCCACAGCTGGGTAGATTCCCAGCTCGGCGATGGCGCGCGACAACACCGTGGTGGCGTCCAAGTGGGCGAAAGTAGTGGCAGGCGCAGGGTCGGTCAAGTCGTCGGCGGGCACATAGATGGCCTGCACTGAGGTGATGGAGCCCTTCTTGGTGGTGGTGATACGCTCCTGCATCGTGCCCATGTCGGTGGCGAGTGTGGGCTGGTAGCCGACAGCGGAGGGGATGCGGCCCAACAGCGCCGACACCTCAGAGCCAGCCTGAGTGAAACGGAAAATGTTGTCAATGAACAGCAGCACATCCTGCCCTTCCACGTCGCGGAAGTACTCAGCCACGGTGAGCCCAGTCAGCGCAACTCGCGCGCGCGCGCCCGGCGGCTCGTTCATCTGCCCGTACACCAGTGACACCTTGGATGTTTTATCCTTGAGCGAGATCACGCCCGACTCTATCATCTCCTGGTACAGATCGTTACCCTCGCGTGTGCGCTCACCAACGCCAGCAAACACCGAGTACCCTCCGTGCGCCTTGGCCACGTTGTTAATCAGCTCCATGATGAGCACGGTCTTGCCGACACCAGCGCCGCCAAACAGCCCGATCTTGCCGCCCTTGACGTACGGCGCGAGCAGGTCGACCACCTTGATGCCAGTCACCAGGATCTCCTGCTCCACCGACATGTCCACGAACGCGGGTGCCTCGGCGTGGATGGCGGCCCTCTTGTCGGTGGGGATGGGGCCGCGCTCGTCGATGGGCTCACCGATTACGTTGATGATGCGCCCCAGCGTCTCCGCGCCCACGGGGATGCGGATGGGCGAGCCAGAGTCCATCACGGGCTGCCCGCGAACGAGACCTTCCGTGCCGTCCATGGCGATCGTGCGCACCGTGTTCTCCCCCAAGTGCTGCGCCACCTCGAGCACCAACCGCGGCTGTCGGTTCTGGACCTCCAGCGCGTTAAGGATGGGCGGAAGGTCGCCATCGAACTGCACGTCTACCACGGCACCGATAACCGCTACAACCTTACCGTTTGCCGTGCCTGCGGCTGCGGCCTTCGCAGCATAGTCCCTCTTGTTGACGGACAAGACAGCAGCGATTTTGCCACATTCTGTAACGGCTTCAGCTACAGACTTAGCAGCTAAAAATCCGCTTCCAACCCTACTTACTGCTCCCAACATTTTGATTATCTGCAGCACTTAGTTGGAGGTAATCGGCGGCCGGAATTATGTAACGTGAGCGAGCACGACCGATGGCAGACAATTTCGGTCATAGACAAAAATATAAGTCGTTATCTAACACCACCCACTTCCGCCAGGCTTTGACAAAAACTGTCAGCCTCAATAATAATATAGCTAAATACAAAATATTTTATTATTTCTCACTCATTACTCTTCATAAAGACACAAAAAATATGGTTTCAGTCAATAATGCATAACATACTTATGATTTTGTATTATATAATCACTTTATATAGAATGCGCAATGTAAAAAGAGCGCTGATGGGCATACATTTTATATGGCAATCAGCGTTCTTTTTAAATAGGGCTTTGTATATCTATGATTATTTCCTTTTTAACTGCCACAGTCAGTTTTACAACCTGTGGTGACAGTTGTGACAGTACAGTACATAACATAAATGTCAGTGGTTTAGATTTTGAACCTGAAGTAGAGAAATGTGGGTTTTACTTTAAAAATCATTATATTTCAGCAAACATGTATCGGTCTCGTATTTTATCAGTGGTAAACTTATGAATTAACTCTCTTACTACATAAAAGCTTTTTTTATATATCACATAGTAATGGTTTTCTTCCAATTTTATTTCAGGTCCTATGGCGGCAGCGTATTAATATAAAACCTAATTATGCCAGCCCCATGTTAAATAGTGTAACCAAAATTTCATCAAGTAGGGAACAGAGCACAGTCACAGTAGATGACAGTTATGTAAAGAAATTTATGAAAGCAGTTGGGTGGATGGACCAGTCCAGGACAGTGAGTTTTATTAAGTGTAAAAAATGTAATTATAGGATTTTTATTCAGGCAAATGAGAATAACAGCTAACGAAAAAGCTGTGGCTCACCTTGAGAATATTATCCCACGAATTTATATTATTTTAAATATAGTACTCGTCGTAAGGTACCTACCACCAGAGTATTTATTTAGGAAGCTCACTGTTTAAGAGAAAAATATATTTTTGGGCGAGCAAGCAAGCGACATGGATAGGTTAGGTTCAGAAGGTTAGGGCGCCTTAGCCTACTATGTTATGTTTTTTTTTTTAACTGCTTGGAAAATCGTGCTTGCTTGTAAGGGGTGAAAAATAATAACAACAATGCTATTTAAAACCTGAGACCTTCTACAATTATTTGCTAACCTTACTCAGTTCTATAAGCCTTTAAAAAAAGCCTCATCAAATTAGCAAAAAAGTATGTTGGGTACCTTTTTTGAAGTAGTGTTGTACTTTGTACAAAGATACCTACTTTGAAGTAAGTTGTTAAGACATCATAACTTAACTTTTGAGGTTATTTTTGAAACTTTAACAATTACTTTCTGGAAAACAGTGTACTTCCTAAAAAAACCTTTTAGTGGTAGATACCTAACATGAAGTGCTATCTGTAAAAAAGACCCAACACAAAATACGTGGCATAATATTATAAAGTCCTTCCCCAATATTGGTATAAACATTGTTTTTAGCGCTTAAAGCTCACAGGCTACTTCCTCTATGAAAGTGTACCAGACAAAGTATCTTACATGGAATGGGTTGAAGAATTAAAACTGCCAGACACATTTGCCACCTGGTTCACTATAACAGAGCTACACGTGTGGCTGCTGCTGGTTCGGTACATGGCAGAAGATATTGTACCCAGCATTGAAGGCAAGAAGAAATATGTTAAAGGAGATGGCCATCTTGTCAGGAACTGCATTATAGAGGCTCTGTGGGCAGATGTTGGAAATAGGATAAAGTTATTAGAGGTAATACCACATTTACATATGAACCTTAACCTCTCATTTGTGGATAGTAAAAAAATTAGCATTTGTATCTCATTAGATTCTTGAAGTACTAAAAACATACATGAAAAATGCACTGAAGCTTGGATCCATGTCTAAGCACACGGGGGATTATTGGCTGTATTGAAAATATATATATATATATTCCGCACATAATCCAAAGTAAAATGTTATTGTGATACATGGGTGCAAATTTTATTCCTAATTTGTGCTATAGAAAAGAGTCGCTGCACTCGTGTTTTCAATCGTCACTATGTTAGGAATAGGGATGTTTCCTGGGTAAAAAATAATAATAATTCTAATTAGTGTGCCAGTTAGATTATCATCATACCATCTTAGGACTAATTAATCGAACGTGGCCACAAGTAGTCTTGTGGCTCTGCCCACCCCATTAGGGATTTCGGGCGTGATGTATGTATGTATGTATGTATGTTAGATTATCAAAAAAATATTGAACACATATTTTTTGTTTAATCAAATCAATCAAAATTGACAAAGATAACGTGCATCACAGTTCGGGAGTGGGGGCTCATGACGTCACTTAATGGTAGAAAGTGTGCAAAGTCGTGACGTCACGCGAAATTTCAATGCACTATATCTTATGAGGGACTAATTAGAATTTTTCAGGAAACACGCCTATTACCTATTTAACACAATTGTATCATAAACAAATATAAGTATATTTCATCCTAAACTAGATTTAACCAAGCCTTCCAGCTAATCTCCATGTTACCCTTGCCATATCTCAGATTTTGTCTTCCATCTTCTTCTTTTTCCATTGCATGGGTACCATCTTAGTTATGTTCTTTGACCATTTTGTTTTACTTGTTTGTCTTTGTGTCCAGGCCAAGACTTAAATTTTGTTATTGTATAAGCAAGCAATTAAATTTATCAGTAGCTAATTAAACAATTATCATTATGACATAATTTCATTCAGAATTGAACAACCAGTGAGCTGGGCCTCTATTCGACATTGTCTAAGCGATATCGAAATCATTTTGCTACAATATGACAAATCTAATAATCACTTGAGAGCAAAGGCAGCCACATCTAAAAAAAAACATATGTAATATAGCTTAGGCAATATATGAGGCCCTGGATTCTTGCTATAATATTTTATATATAGAAGAAAATCTGTGGCTCCTGTGGCCCTAACATGCAAGACACAAGGATTAGTTAAACCGTCTTTCTTATCTCTAAGTGCGTCTCTCTCACACTAGTGCCGACGAAAGAGATAGTCATAAAGATAAACGGGTTTAACTTATCTTTGTGTCTTGTATGTTAGGGCCGCTGTGTTAGAACTGATTCTTGGACAGGTAGTGAAGGTTTTAATGTCTATTTATCAATTTATTCAAGGGAGCAAACACAGCTATTGCCAGAAAACAAGTATCGGAATTATCAGAACAGTTTCAAGCAGCATTGGTGGGCTATGATGAAGGCCTCTCAAATGATCGTCTGCTAGCTGCAGCTGTTTGGAGGAGATTCTACTCCATGTCGGAGGACACTCAGCCTGAACATGTTGAGAAAATTGTCCATTTCATTAGGCATCAAGTAAGGAGCAATGTTTTTTACATACAGATAACAGATATATTAAATATTATCAGTGATGCAACGTATAGTTGTATGGCCGGATACCGGATATCCGGCGTAGCCATTTGATTGATTTAAACACTTTTAAACAGACTTCATTTATTTTCAGATCAAAGTGTTGGACAAAATACCAAGTGAAGATTTAAAGTGGAAACCTGACATTAATTGGTTAAGTATACTTAAACACTAGCATGTATCTATAGAAATTTTGTTAATAATTTGTAAAATATGTAGTTATGTAAATTAAAACGAGACAGTTGTAAAATCAAATTTATTTAAAAGCTATCAACGCTGATAAAACAAGTTCCTTAGCTCTTCACACTTTTCTCTTTGCCATAAAACTGTGATAACTGCTCTACACAGGTAGTCCAGTTTACAGTCTGTGTTGCACCAAGGCCATCGGGCATCGCTTAGTTTGGAGAAGAAGGCTGCGTACAAATCCAAGAGGTGTTGGTCGTCTGTGACCATTCTCGTAACTAGGTTATCCATAGAAGCAGGCGATAGGTCGGGGAGGTTGAACCTTTGTTTGAGGTTGTATAGCTGGAACCAGTGGGGTCTCCTATTTGGCGTGAGGTTTGCTTCAGTAAGGTTGTAAATGTAGTTTACTATGTTTATCGGTTCCTAAAATGAGAAAGGAAATTTAATAGGTTATACACAAATAGGCTTCCACACACCAAACTCAGATCGTGCGGCAAATATCTCTACTTAAACTATAATATCAATATACGGGTAAATTTCAAAAAAATTGTACGTAAGGCGTTGTTAAGAAAAAGTAAAAAAAGGTCACCTGTGTTACGAAAATTAGCCATACAGTTGTATGGTTAATTTTCGTCATACAGCGGAACTTTTACCGCCACAGCTTCGCCCGTGGTATTTTCCATACAAACTTTATCACCCCTTTAGGGATGGAATTTCGTAAAATCCCTCCATAGTGCACCTCTAGGGTACTCGAGGAATGTCTCCTCCAAATTTCAAACCTCTAGGACCACCCGTTTAGGCTGTGCGTTGTCTATAAGTGAGCCACGGTACTGTTTTATATGTATAGATTACTTGACCATTAGATATTTAATTTGTTATAGATGTTTGATGGGCCAATGAAATTAGTAGATATGATTAGTCATGATCCTCTTCGTGGGATATCTTGATACTCACAGGATTTACAAGTAAATCATATTACTATAAGTTCCAACTTCGTATACTAATACAACTCCATGTTCAGCCCCCCAGCATTAGTATTAATCGCTCACATAATGCATTCATCCCTTTCGCACCAACTAATTACCAAAAGGACAAATGCAGCGTGTACTTGTATGATACACTAGTGTTCCATAGGACTACTTAACTCGGTCCCTATTGCATTACAGGGGCCCGAGAGAGGACTGAGTATAATGGCCCCGCAATGGATAATTATTCGATGAACTCACATAGCTGTTAGCGTCAAAAGTAGCTATCTTATAGTTGAGATTGTAGTTAGTATATGAGGTGGCGCTGCCGGCGCCCCACGAGACCCGCGCTGGAGCCCCATCCGCACTGTAGAAAATCTTGAACTCGTCCGAATGCGTGTGCCCGTTGAACTCGCCGCTTATTGTTGATGCAAATCTGAAACATGAGTCATGTCATATCGGCGGAGTTTATTATTTTGCAGTTTGTGAGATGAACTGAGCATAAATTATTTAGGTATATAAATGAGAAAGAGACCAGAACCCAAAACACTACCCTGAGGGACAACAAAATCGATAAACTTGAGCCGGAAGCGGACCATGAGAAGCTCTTGATGTAGGTATTCGGTGGAGCGGGGGTTAGGATTATTGTTAGATCATTATCATCGTCATTTAAGCCGAAAGACGTCCACTGCTGGACATAGGCTTCCCAATAATCGCAAGGGCCTATCCTGTGCTGCTCGCATCCAGCGGAGTCCCGCAATCTTAACCAGGTCGCCAGTGCACCGTGTGCGTGATCTGCCGACGTTCTGTCTTTCAGCCGATCGCCACTCAAGGACTCTTCGGCCATCTGTTCCACGAGCAATGTGCCGCGCCCACTGCCGCTTAAGTTTCGCAATTCCTTGAGCTATTTTGGTATTGTTGGTATATTGGGAGATATATTAGTAATATTAACATCATCAATAATAACAATAGTTTTAAAACCTTTTAAATAACACAAGGAGATGTGGAGGTTATACATGCCGGTCGTGTTGATGAAAACTATACTTCGTTTTTTTTAGCAAGAGAAAGATCTTTACAGAAGTAAGCGTAAAGCTTCTTATTGAACACGTTTTACGGTAGTATGACGGAATAAGTGGAAATATATGTTTGATAGTTTCCGAAATATTCCCGTAAAACGTGTTCAATAATCTCTTGCTAAAAAAACGAAGTATAGTGTGCTACTTTGCTACTAAGTCCTTTGTAAGTTATAAAAACTAATTTGACTGACCTGTTAATAATCCGATTATACTCCCGAGTCCAGGTGAAAGTCAGGTCGGATACACCCGGCGGTATATGTGTCACTATGTGGACCTTCTCTCCCGCCAACTCTGCTTTATGAAGCTCATCCACTAGCCAGTCTAAATGTTTCTTCGCGTCAAGCGGATCATATACTAACCACCTAAAAAATTTCTAATCATTGAAGTAATACGTTACACTAGAACAGACATCTCAAACAAATGACAGCGAGCACTTGATGACGGAGCGGGCATGCGCGCCGCGTCCGGCGGTGATCGTTTTCTTATACGCGTTTGTGCCATTTGGCCTCAACAGGCTTTACAAAAAATCATGTTGAGGCGTCCACTCTAGTATACATAATTACTCAAAGTAACTAATATTAAAAATGCGTAAGTGTCAAAACGAAGCAACTGGTTCACTTGATTTTTAATATATAGATAGGTATAATTAGAGGGCCGGAGAAGGACAGTACCTATCCAATAACTTGTTATCCCGGAAAAATACACAGTTCTTGAAAGAATACCGATAGACGAATTCCACGCGGACGAAATTGCGGGCAAAAAACTGGTTTACTTATAATTTATATCAAAAATAGTCTGCTCTTATTTAATCTGAGGTCTTTTTTATGAGATTGTCAAATTTACGGTATTTAAACTATTATGCAGGGTACTCCTTAATATATCTACGCATTTTATCTTTAAAAAAAAGCCTAGCGACTACCGTCATGTTCTCATGAGTCGCGGTATGTCACGCATCGTCTAAAACCTGCCAAATCATCATCCAAACTTCTGGCCAATTAATAAATTTTACAGATAGCTTCATAATATAGCATAAACGTTCAAAAGCTCTTACCAGTTGTATTTATAAGCGACGTTGTTATTGACCGTGATAACTCTGAGGCCGGGTCTGACCTGAACGGAATATTCCCCGCGGTCCAATACGCTAGCCTTAGCTTCTTCTGGGAGATAAAAGTCCCACTTATTGGCCAACGCCTCGTACAGCCACGTTGTGTTCAGTTTGTCTCCTGTTACTGATGTCGGTGCAAACCTGTAGAAATTTGCTCAGCTATTTTAATGTCCATGTGTTGAAAAAACACTTCTAAAGGCAGTTTCCAACATACAAAGCCAATTGTAGTGGTGTCAATAAGTTTTTTCAACCTTTACCAAATTTTTGCCAAAGCTTTACTAGCAATAAATTTCACAACCGGCACTGAAAAGGGTTCCTTACTGGTTAGTCGGTTGAGATTCGTGGTTACCGATAACGGGCACAACCAGTACGTCATCGCCAAAACTACTTCTAAGTTTTCCTACGACGTAGCGATTCATGTCGTTAATCATTTCATACGTCGTCTCCCAAACAAAATGGTCGATTGTGTCACCAATATAATACACAACATCGACGTTCTGAAATGTTTAATAATAATATAAAACAGAAAGAAAGGATACGAAAGGCCAGGTCAAGAACCCTATAAACCGGCGAGCGTGCATGATGAACTTAATGAGAATAGACGAAGCGAAAGGTGTGTCAAAATCGTAGCAAGTGGAAATCCGTGGTCTCTGCCTACCCCTTTGGCAAACAGGCGTGATATATGTATGTATAAAACAGCAAGTCAAGAAATATTTTTACAGGGTTCGCAACGCGCGAGTACAGACGGTCCTGGTATATTAATATTACCAACCATCCATAGGCGATGGTGACCGCTTGTCTAAGGTTTTTGTACACCTTTGTGTAGTAAAAAAACACTATTCGGTCTTACCTACATGTTTATGATGGCACTATTTTTTATCATGGCCATGTCATATTGCCATGACATCATGGCAAGTGCGTTATACGGGCGCGTCTAAACAATTTTATTTTTGGTGCTGTGTTATAAAATAATATACAAAGTGCTTACCAACCTAAGGGATAAATATCAGAATTAAAACAAGCTATTTACAAATGGTAGGTTGTGGTACGTACCTTATGCGTTTCAGCAATCCTATCAATGACATCATCGAACGCCCAAATTGGCGTGTCACAATTTCTATAATCTCCCCAATACCCGGCCGGGGCAGGGTTCGTCGTAGGTCTGAACCTCGTCTGCGATGCACTCCTCATCTCCCGTATTTTCGGAGCCAGCGTCAAATTGACCAGTTCCTCGTTGTGTACCTTTACTATACTTTGTTCGTAAATTGACTCGTCGATGTTCGTTCGGTATTTGAAGGCTTGGGAGGTAGTTTGTCCGTGACGGCAGCATGTCGGCTCGCCGCACTCTGCGGCGCCGAAAGGCTCATAACCTGGATCTATATGGGCATCGGTGATTAGAGCCACTGTCAGGGGTTCGCTATTGGCGAAACTGGGTGGATTCTGTTGAAAAAATAAGTTCAAGCTGTGTTAATAGGAGTGTGAACCTACGGCTTTTAATACAAAAGGCGATAACGATTTCAACCCTAAATGTTAAGCGATGTTCAGCAATTTTTGATAGGTCGTCAGTCAGAACAAAATCTATGTCTATAGGTACGGTATTTTTTCACTATAATCAATAAATTCAGTTTTATTGTGGTTTCAGTGTTCTCATACAAAACAAATTTCGGCGATTATATGACATTCTTGATCTTTAATCAATATCCAAAAAACGTATAGAACTAGATTTTGTTCTGACTGACAACCTATCAAAAATTGGTTAAAATCGATTAACATTTAAGGGGTGGAAATCTTTATCGCCTTTTATATGAAAAGGGTGATTTTTGCCGTTGGTTCACAGTCCTCTTAAAACTGTTAGTTTCCGAACTGTGACCACTGTGCTATAGACTGAGGCTAGGAAAGCAATTACAGTCAGCAGTCACTTGGTCTAGGCTTTACTTATTAGACCAACCTCGTAAAGCTGATTCTGTGCATCTCCCCTTCTCTGGATTTAATTGGTTTCACGACTGTAAGAACGTCTTGTAACATAGAGACCATACTCTTTCAAACCCTTCCAGTCAGAAAGGTCCTGATGCTTAAGGTTTCGTCACACCGGAACGCGGAACAGAAGCAAAGCGGGTGGAAGCGGGCCCGAGTAAGCAGTGTCACATTAGTTAAAATGAAAGCCTTCATTCACATCTGTCTAGACTGGTCAAAACCTTCTATTTTAGTTCCTGTGACACTGATTTCGCGAGCCAGCTTCCGTTCCACGTTTCGGTGTGTAGGAGCCTTTATTGTCTGTTTTTTGTCCCACTTACCGTTTGTACTTCCGTCGGCTCTGGCAACTCGACTTCCCACTCAAACCTCGGGTCGTTATAAACACAGACATTGGGGTTGTGTGCCGCTTGCAACACGAGACCACAGAACGTTCTGGGTGCCGCTTCTGGAGTAGTCCTAATGATGTGGGTTAATATCGGCTGTAATGATAGACGATAACGTTATAGAATTTTAATGGTTAAAGGGAAGGGACTAACCCTAAGCTGTGCCGTAAGCAAGCACGGGGAGAAGCATATGCTGGAGCCGGTAAACACGTGACCTCGTTACCCTACCACTTTTGATTACGATTATTACTGGCTGATTTAGTTAGATAATTACATTGCTTGAAAATTAATCGGATATGCTTAGTTGTGGCTAATCCTTTGATAACAAATATTATTATCCAGATTGTTATTATTTTTAAAATATTGTATTTATTTGAACATCACGTTGCCAATGCACAATGTTGTGCATGTGAAGCGATTATCTGAGCAATTGGATTGATACGAGTCGGAAACTTAAAACAACATTTTCTTAAGCGCAATAACATAATTGTATGTATAATTCAATAGGCACACTATATCTAAACAGCGATCGACCGATCCCTTAAGGCCGGCCACTACATTCGTTTTTCTCATTAGATTTTCGTTTTCCGTATTCGAACTATTTCAGACACCCCCAACGCAGGCATTTCGTATGAATAGTTCTAAATGGCACACACGTTCGTAGGAATTTGGTAAGGAAAAGTTACTAAGGTGTGTGCCGCTGCTTTCGAATCAGGAAAACGAATCTACGTGGCGGGTCTAAATTCGTAAACAAATTACATAATTACCATATTCAAAGCCACAGCTCCTCGGCATACAGGGTAACTCTCGATACCCAAGGAAACGCAGAGCGCAGTGATCGAGTCTATTAGTTGGTCATCTGTTTGTCCGAAATTTACGCCACTGAATAACACTGCAAAAGCGCTTCGGCATAAGAAACAATCCAGGGTCTGAAAAAGAAACAACCGCATGAAAATGTATTGTTAACAAACTTAAAAAAAAGAGGAGGTTCTCAATTCGGTTGTATTTTTTTTAGGTTTGTTACGTCGGAACTCCGTCATTTATAAACCGATTTGGAAAAATCTTATTTTAGTCGGTAGGGTATACCTACAAGTTGGTCCCGTTGTAGTCAAAGTTTAGGTGTGATGAGAGGATCTATATGGAATCGATGGAAATCCTCAAATATTATTGGCACGCATATAGCAACTTAGGTATTTTCTGTAACAACTAAAGCAGTTGCGTTCCAAAAGCATTATTTGCTGAAGTGGAACTGATGATGAAGACCACAGATAACCACGTGAACTCCTGAATGATAAGTATTTGATGTTCTTATTTTTCAAAGGGATTTGAAGTCTTTTTATTGGTTAATTAGGGTTCCGTACCTCGAAAGGAAAAAAGGAACCCTTATAGGATCACTCGTGTGTCTGTCTGTCTGTCTGTCTGTCTGTCTGTCCGTCTGTCACAGCCAATTTGCTCCGAAACTACTGGACCGATTAAGTTGAAATTTGGTATTCATATGTAAGTTGGTGACCGCAACACGGACGCGTAACGTAAATGTATGAATTTTAAACATAGGGGCCACTTTTTAGGGTTATACTAGAAAATTAAAAAAAAAGTTATGCCACCTTTATCGTGTGACATATCAAATGAAAGGGCTTATTGTGAGGATGTTAAATATATATATTTTTTGAATTTTAAGTAAAATAGTTTAGAAGTTATTCAGGAAAATAGGCGAAAAATGACCATTCCTCCCCCCTTATTTCCGAAACTACTGGGGCTAAAATTTTGAAAAAAATACAGGAAATAGATCTTTGCCTATAGATTACAGGAAAACCTATAAGAAGTCTATGGTATTTAAGGTAACCTAGTAAATTTCAGATAATCATATACGGAACGGAACCCTCTCCACGCGAGTTTAACTCGCACTTGTCCGGTTTTTAATATTGAAGTGAATGAAGTCGGTTAAAAAGCAGAGTTTAAGTTCGAAGGTTTCTAATTTTCAGTAATCGGAGAATGAGTTCGCATTTCAATTGCAAGACCTTTTTCCAGATAAGTAAGTGAAGTAACACTAAGGTCAATGCCATGTTTTACAAATATCACATCCACTTGATCCACTCACAACCTACGTTTACTTTATAAATACCCTTATCATAATGTGAAAATCAGTAGGTATCCCGTCTAAGCCCGAACCGCAGAAGAAGGCTTTATTAGCAAGACCTTTGTAATGTGTCTGACGACAATAGAATCCTTTCACGACTTGTTGATATATTTAGTACTCCAAAAGGTAAGTTAAGTTAAATTTGGTAATTTTCTTTGCACTTATTTTGTTTGCAGGTTTATTTCGAGACTGTATACACACAATAAATATAGCCTTTATATCCAAAACATCTACTCTGACAAAGTGGTCAAAAATATGGAAACATGATATTACTGTCAAGAGCGTAAGAGCGCTCGGTACCATTACCATGAGTTGCGCATACCACTCTCGCTAGCGTAAACTATCACTCGGTTCCTTTTACTTGAATCGGCAGCAAGCAGCATTTCCGATAGATTTCGATAGCGTGAGCGGTTTGCGCAACTCATGCTAAGGGCTCAGTACTATTACCATTACCATGAGTTGCGCAAACCGCTCTCGCTAGCGTACTCTATCGCTCGGTCCCTTTTACTTGTATCGGCAACAAGCAGCATTTCCGATAGATTTCGATAGCGAGAACGGTTTGCACAACTCATGGTAATGGTACAGATATTTTTACTTACCCGTTTGGTAACGTATCTATTATGTATTTAAGACCTCCACTGTATGTAGTGCAATACTTACTGTTCTACTCTGAGCAGATGTCTCGAGCGACCGCGCTGACGCGTACTGAGGCATGCGTAGTATTTCAAATACATCGTCCAATGACTTTTTTTCATCCTCGGTCAGCTTGTTGTTCACAAACTTTTTCAATAAGTCTTCAATTTTATCTTTAATCGAAAAACACTTTTTAGTTTCTACCACGGTAGCCCACGGGTTTTTATGTATTACCTAATGTGGATAACATTATTATAGTCTATATTCAACTCATGCTCATTCTACCTTGGTTAATAGTTAGAATGAACATGAGTTAGTTGGTAGGTCTAGAGGAAAAGGCTGCAACATCGGATATCCCGGTCTGGACAGATCACGTTGGACCTTTCTCCCACAAGCCTTTTACAAGCTACGCGACTGAGATGCGAACTGTAGGTCGCCTACTGGTTTATGCTACTCTATCAAGTCAGTACCTATCCGTACACGACGCTACTCAAATAGTACTTATATTCGATCATTCTTTCTTGAGTCGTCTGTGTCGATGTCAAGCGACTCTAGCGATGAAAACGTTCTTCTTTATATTTATTATTACAGACGCAATTGCTATGCGATTTCGAATAAAGGCGCTGAGTAGTTTCAAGCAAACAAGCAGTTCAACGTTTACAAATTATTCTAGTGCTTCTCATCGGTATTCATAGACTTGTCTTTAATTTAATATAAGTTATAACAAATTGCTCCTCTGCTGCACTGGGAGTGAAGAAATAGCATAGAATGCGTGCAGATGCTTATCATCCTGGCATGTCGTAAAAGTCGACTAAGGTACGGGTCCTCTCCAACATGGTGGACTTTCTGTATGGGCGATGGGCTGATCACCTGTCACCATACGGTTCATCATACCATCTTAGGACTAATTAATCGAACGTGGCCACAAGTAGTCTTGTGGCTCTGCCCACCCGGCATTTCGGGCGTGATGCTATGTATGTATGTATGTATAATAAAATAAATAAACTCACCGTATGATACAAGTGTTGCAGCGGTCGTTGCCAATACCATAAACACCACAAGCACCTTTATCATCGCCGTCATCGTAGCTAATAACCGAAATTAAACCAACACCCTTATATAGAATATCAATTATTAAACTATTTTGAAAACTTTCGAACTATGCCACCTGCGTGATCGACACATGCGGGCGCCACTGATAGTGCGAGCTCTTTTCGTAATTATTTTCTATAGCTTATCAATTTATTAATCCATCATCAATATCAATGTTCGAACAGTCGTTCACTGTAATTAAGATATATGTTATTATTGTTTAATGAGGCTAAAATAAATAATAATAATTTGCACATGATTTATAAAGTTCAAAATTCTTGAATGCAAATTGTTCAATGTTACACAAACTTTTATTAAATAATAGTACATTGTGCATATAGAGCCGTAAGAAGGGGATAACTAACGAGTCTATTAGAAGCCCGACGCCGCAGGAGGAGAGCTTTTAATGACTTGAGTTTGCTATCCCCTTAGGTACTGTGTATACACACAATGTTTTTCATCACATTTGTGAGGAAATTAAATAAATATTAGACAAAAAAAATCCCATTGGTGGGTAGAATAAACTGTATGTCGCGTCGGTTGCGCGCTACTTCTATAAGAAAACCATCACCGTCGGACCCAGCGCGCACGCCCCTTCGTCATCAAGTTACTCTCTCATTTTTGTTTCAATCATCTGTTCTAGTGTAACTCATAACTCCCCCGGGAGTTATAAACCATACCAAATTCATAACTCCCGCGTAAGGTAAATCGGCTATAGCTGCTCTATACGCCTGCCTTTAATAACACCCTTTCCGAGTAAGTGTGATGAAAATATTATTCCTTGTTCATAAATGATTTATCTTTTGGCTCCCACGGACTCCAATTTGTGCCAGCTTAAGAAATGAGTTGTCTCCCGAAGGCACTGCAGTTGTTTGATAACACTAATATTATAAACGCGAAGGTTTGTGAGTTTGTGTGTTTGTTACTCCTTTACACCTTAACAGATGGAAGGATGTGAATGAAATTTGGAATGAAGATAGGTTATACCCTGGATGAACACACAGGCTACTTTTTAACCCGGAAACTAAGTTCCCGAGGGAATAACTATAAACGATTGCGGGCATAAGCTAGTATGAAATAAATCTAACCTAAAGCGCAATGCACACAGAACGCGTGCGCGGGTCGGGCGCGGTTGTATTCTGTTGAATTTATATGGACGACAACACACAGAACGCGTGCGCGGGTCGGTATTCAACGGAAACACCAGCGCACGCGTTCTGTGTGCGTTCCGCTTTAGAGATAAGTTATTAATAGTAATGATTCAACAACCTGTACTTGAACGGTTTCATTTATTAAATATACTAACAAGGTAAATCGTAACAAATCATGTAGAAACAAATTTAAAACATTAACTGGCTGGACTTTAAGTTGAATGTGGCGCTTACTAAATTATAAAAATAAACTACATTATATAACGTGGTTTTTTACGTTAACATAGTTAGCTATGTAAAACAATGACAATACAAAATATCCCTGTATCTTTTGTATTGCGAGTTGCACCAAGAGTAGGTAATCAATACATATAAAACAGTACCGTGACTCACTTATAGACAACACACAGCCTTAACGGGTGGTCCTAGAGGTTTGAAATTTGGAGGAGAAATTCCTCGAGTACCCTAGAGGTGAACTAAGAAAGGATTTTTTTTTAATTCCATCCCTAAAGGGATGAAAAGGGGTGATAAAGTTTATATGGAAAATACCGCGGGCGCAGCTATGGCGGGTCCACTAGTTAAATATAATCTTGTTGGTTGATTACACTTCACTCATTTCTACGTCTTCAATATTTAAATCGTCAAGCATCTCGGCGAGTGTGATGCGAGGCAGCGAGGGGTCGATTTCGTCAGTGTCCACCGGAACAACGTTCTCTTTCTTGAAGATGTTGATATTCTGTCTGAAGGCTGGATCCTCTTCCAAGTCATCCAGGAATTCATTATAGTCCCTATAAAAAAAATACAATTAGGAAAATCGTTTCCAATTTCAATAGGAATAGGAGTTCTCAGGATGGGGAATAGGTATTCAACAATAGGGATGGTTCCTGGGTAAAAAAATTATAATTCAAATTATTCCGTCAGTTAGATTATAAAAATTTTTTTTTGCTTTATCAGATCAATCAAAATCTACAAAGATAACGTGCATCAAAGTTCGGGAGTGGGGGCTCATGACGTCAATTAATGGTAAAAAGTGTGCAGTCGTGAAGTCACGCGTAACTTCAACGCACTATATCTTCGTAATTTTTTGTTTAATGACAAAAGAAAAAATGTGTTCAATATTTTTTAGGGTTCCGTACCTCAAAAGGAACCCTCATAGGATCACTTGTTTGTCCATCTGTCTGTCTGTCTGTCTGTCTGTCAAGACCTTTTTCTCAGGAATGCGTGGCGGTATCAAGTTGAAATTAAAATCAAATAGGTCTGCAATCTCATGAAGCTGTGAAAAAATCAACCTTCTAAGTCACCGCAATCAAAATGTTTGTTACATATTTTGATACTTTCAAGGGAATCAAAACCTATAGGGTACTTCCCGTGGACTTAGAATCATGAAATTTAGCAAGAAGCAATGTCTTACAGCACAAGTTAAGGGAAAAGTCCGAAAACCGTAAATTTGTAATTACATCACATAAAAAAAATAGTTAAACGGAATAACCTTGCAAGGTCGTATCACACTACGATTGCACGGAGATGGAGCTTGCGAAAGTTATTTTGTCTTATTTCATAAGTAGGTTGTAAATGGTTACCCCATTGTTAAAAGGTATTATTTTTTTAATCTTTAGGGTTCCGTGCCTACAATGTACTGTTTCTTTTTCATAGATAAGTACGGAACCCTCGGCGCGCGAGTCAGACTCGCACTTGACCGGTTTTTATAATGTAAATGACGGACTAATTAGAATTTTTCAGGAAACTTCCATAATTACGCATGCACTGAATTTAGCGAAGCTATCTATGAATCTATCTTCCATCTTTCTATGAATGTTTCTTACTCATTAGTGGAGCTGAGCCCGTCGTGCAGCTCCTCGGCCATGTGTTTCAGCTTCCAGTTGCGCGCGCGCCGCCGCGCCGCGCGCTCCCCGTAGTACTTCTTCACTAGGAACACGTCGGGCACCACGCTACGATCCAGCTTGTCCAAATTGCTGTCATTCACATTCGAATCTCCGAGGTTGTAGCTAAAAGCAAAACAATATCTAGATGTTTCAGTAGAGGTAGTTTTATTAATAAATAGGTCAAGCCCGCGACTTCGTTCGCGTGCAATTCGGTTATAGTTAGTCCCAATTTTTAACCGACTTCAAAAAAAAAGTGGAGGTTCTCAATTCGGTTTTTTTTTATGTCTGTTACTTCAAAACTCCGTTATTTATTAACCAATTTTGAAAATTCTTTTTTTAATCGGTATACCTCCAGTTTGGTCCCGTTGTAGTCAAAGTCGAGTTATGATAAGAGGATCTATGAGGAATCGATGGAACTCTTCAAATATTATAGGCAAGCATATAGCAATTTTAGTATTTTCTGTAATAACTCAAGCAGTTACGTTCCGAAAGCATTATTTGGTGAAGTGGAACTGTTGATGAAGACTATAGATGATGACCGGAACTCCTAAATTTTTAGTATTTCACGGTTGGCGATTAAATTGCTGTATAAAGTTCTGAAGCAACTTGTGTCCATGAAAATTCATGTAGTAAAATTGAAGAACCAGGAGAACTCTTCAACGATTGACATCCTTGCACCCTGGATAGCAACAGTTTTTAAATGGTGATGAGCAATTGGCATTATGCTATTGTTCTTGAGTAGTAAATGTGTGTCGTTAAATCACAGGATAATAAATAAAATGTAAAAAAAAGGGTATTTGAAGTCGGTTTTTTTATTTTATAAATTATATGATTATTTTTTAACCGCCGCTGTATTAAACCGAACGAAACAACAAAAAAATATTCAAATCGGTCAAGCCATTTTTAAGTATAAGCGAGACTAACTTGATTTTTATATATCTAACTATATATATAAAAATCACGTGTCACGGTGTTTGTGGTCGCACTCCTGATTTTTATATTTTTTTATGTATATTTGGTAGGTATGAGAATAGGTCGTAAAGTATATTTCATACCGCTAGGTGATAAGGGTGTCCACGCGGACGAAGTCGCGGGCAGAAGCTAGTATATTTATAGATAGATAGATAGATTCGTCATTCGATCATACATCGCGCGATAGATTCGTTGTAAATTGATAAGGAAGAAAGTTAGAAGATGACAATCAGATTTCGCTGCATTTATATGCGAATAAAGCACTTTAGTTCCAAAGTAAAGTTCCAAAGTAAAGACCAAAAAAGAAATTACCCTAGGACAGTGTCTCCAGGCTTCAGTAAATGCCCAAGATGAGTTTTGGTGTGAATGGGACTGACATCCAGGCCCAGCTCACTGGCTCTCACAACCCACGCATCAGCAACCACATGCTTATTGGACACCGTGCCTTGACCAGGGAATGACTTCTTTTCCTAAAAGGGCAAATCGTTTATAACTATATATTTTCACAGTAGAACAGATAACGCTCTATTCACATGTACTTAGAAAGGACTTACGTGTTCCTTCAAAATATCAATATCCATTACAATATATTGCACCAACTGTTTCGGATTACAAATAGAATTGAATGGATTCCTCCAGTAAACTGTAGCAGAGATGTCACAGACTGAAATATAAAAAAAACAAAACGTATTAACTCACTATTGAAGGTCATTTAACTTGAAGGTCCAATAGATTTTTTAAACATACCTTGTCCAGTATTTGCATCTATTAAGTGAATAGTGCTGGTTACTCTATGCACCAAACAGATAGCCGATATGCCTCCAAGTTGCTGTGTCAATTTCTTCGGAAGACATACAACACTATCCTTCGACAGTGGTACAATTTCTATGCTGAACGTGAACTTGTAATTATATACATTGCTGTGTATATCATGAGATATCAATTTCTTGGAATGGCTGCACTTAATTGGAAGTACTGATTGAATAAAATCCACCATCTTTCGAGAATGACTTTCTGTAGTATAAAAGAAATCCAATCCATCTGAAAATAAAAACTTATATAGCACAAATTCTAATAGTTAAAGGCTGATTCAGAATTGTCAGTATTCATATAAAATATCGCAGATAAATATCTTCATCATCTTCATGTTTTTCCTGTTAATAATTCAGGGTATGCTTAGACCATGATACCAGATTTGGCAGGTTGGGTTATTATAATGGAACAACTGCCATCTACCCTCTGTAACCCTTGTAATAGGGGAATAAGACAAATTGGATCATGGTTATATATTCAATTACCAACTGTGCAGGTTTCCTCACTATATTTTCAACTACTTGGATTTGGACCCAGTAGTACCTCATAATCACAAGTATAAATCCTTAGCCATCAGGGCACCGATGCTCTAGCAGTGGTTTTCAACCTTCTTGGGCACGCATCCCTTTAAAAGTAAAAATTATCTGGTGACCCCCCAGATTCCCATGACCGTATTAATACTGTCAGTAATTTCTACAATGCAGTATTTCAAAACCGGGCTTGCACCGCAACCCCCTGGGCAAGTTTCGACCCCTGAGAAAGAGTTTGCAACCTCCCTGGGGATCGCAACCAGCCAACCTAGCAGATGAATAAATATCTTATGCTATACTATTACTTACTACTACTTTACTACTAACCATGTTTTGGCTTAATGCCAAGGGTATTTTCATGAGCTTTATGCTTCAAAATCAACTGCTCTAAGTAGTAGAAAGTCTTTCTGTTGTTTGCTCGTTGCCTGACTTGGACCAGTGCACGCCAGTAGTCCTGAGCTTCAGAGCGATGACAAGCATCGCACATCTGATGTTGGATGTTGAATTCCACTATAAATGTTTGCTGGAGCACCGCTCCTCCCATCACTTCTCCTTGTACTGTCAGCTTTACCTACAAAACAATATTAGCAAGTGATATAATTGTATGTCTAAATTGGGCTCAAGTGCTATGTAAAAACTTGACAATCAAATCTGAATTCAATTCAGTTTTCTTAGAGTCTATATCACTTAAATATTACAATTAAAATAGCAGTCCAATTTAAATAATTGCAGAATTTTCAAACAGATTATTGTCAATTTATAAGAATTAAAATCCAGAATTATTTCTTACTCATAAGTGAGTGATGTGATACTACAATGACTAGACATTTCCAGTAAAATTATTGATACTAAGGCGTCTGTCACGTACAACTAGCGGGCGCGGGCACGGTGGCGGGCGCGCTGACTTGTCTTGGCGTGCACGTGCGCTTTCGTACGTAAGTGTTCACGTACGAAAGCGCACGTGCGCGCCAAGACGTAGACATACAACGTAGAGTTAACGTAGAAGACGGTAAAACTAAGAGTAGCAATACTTCTTGTAATTTCTTCCAGATAGCTAATCCCATGCACTTTTTTTTATTAATCATCAGGACTAGTATCAATGTGTGCGAAATATGTAATTAATTGTTAAAGAGATATGATGAAATTCAAGAAATCAACTGATTTTGCAGTGGATACTTTTGATTTGTGTAGATGGGTGGTTTGGGTCTGGGATGATTTATTTATAAGCTATTAGCTTATAGTTTATCATGCCTATTTGGCGTAGTGCTTATGATTAGATTAGGCTTAAGATTTATGAATAACATTTAACCCTTTGAACGCCACAGCCAAATGCAAAAATAGTGCCATACACGCTGACGCAGATGGAAATGTATGGAAAATGGTATATTGTGGCATCAGTGGCACAAAAATCCGCTGTTGTATTAGCCGACTATGGTGTTCAAAAGGTTAATTTGAAACATACTTTGATTCTCTTAGAGTGGGGCTCGGTCCACGCAAACCCTGCATCAATCAACTTGACCCTATTGAGACCTTTCAAGCGCTTCAGGCAGAGAGCAAGCAGCTCTCGAGACTCTAGAGCCGCCACAACCCACTCTGCAGGTGGTTGAAGATATCTGAAATTTCATTATTATTATAATTTGTTATTCAATTCAATTAATTTATTTTGAATGAGGAAGATTCATAACTACAATGTCATTATCATTAAAAAAATTATCAAGCAAGCAGTTATAGCAACTTATACATGCCTGTATTCAGCTATTCTGTATTCAGGAGCCTTTTATGAATGGTGTAATTGACCAGTTGTGTTGGTGGTGTAGTTAGTAAGTTTAAATCAGGTTTAGAAATATTTATTGATTTACAAGCTGAACCCTTTATCCTTTTCAATGCCTTATGTCAAATGCAAATGTGTCACTCACACGCCAAGCGCTTTTCAAAAGCTATCCAAAACTTCAACTTCAACTTAATTCATACGAAAGAAGGTCTCTTTTGAGTTGTACCTTTGACAATTATAAGTGACGGTGGAGTGGTAGGCACAACAGCTCATGACGCTTGTAAGAGGACTGTGAACTGCAAAAATCACCCTTTTCATACAAAAGGCGACAACGATTTCCACCCCTTAAATGTTAACCAATTTTTGATAGTCAAAACAAAATCTAGGTTTATACTTTTTTTTATATTGATTAAAGATCAACAAAGTCAAATAATCGCCGAAATTAGTTTTGTATGAGAATGCTATAACAATGATAAAACTGAATTTATTGATTATAGTCAAAAAACCAAAACTTATAGACCTAGATTTTGTTCCAACTGACAATCTATCCAAAATTGGACAACATCAGTTAACATTTAAGTGACGGAAATCATTATCGCCTTTTGTATTAAAAGCCGTAGGTTCAAACTCCTCTTAAGTGTCCTTGGCGTTGAAAGGGTTAACAGCAGCAGTAGTATCAGTCGATTGTCAACAAAGGGGTCAAAGAACAGAAAAGTATAGGAAAGGTTACCTTTCACATCCTCTGCAGAAGAAGAGTGTTGCTTGTTTAGGGACACCATCGGAGATGTCTACGTGAGCTCTTAAACATGCCACACACATGTTTGATGGGTTCGCCTCTATAGGCACAGCACATTGGCAACATAATCTGAAACCCGAAAAGAAGATTAGTCAACTTTAACCATAACTTTACAAACTTATCTGTATAAAAGTATATTTTCAAGCAACTCTTTATTTGCTTCAAACTTAAGATTATTATTTAACCTACAAATAAACAAGTAACTTACATTCGCGTGCTATCAGACGCTATATTTTCAGGTGAAATATATTCCATTGTGTACGCCTTACAGTACTTATAGTGATTATGTGGAATATTGTTCACCAAATTCAATGGAATATCTTCTTTATTCAATTAATTACACGCAAAGATAAAACAACCGCGTGAACGCATATTCAATTCAATGTAGTGCTGCTGCCCTGCCATCTGTCCAGGGCAGTGTTGCCAACGGATGAAATAGCAATCCGCCAGATAAGGCTCCTCAAACCACCAGAGGGCTTAGCACACTATTTTTTATCGCGTACATAAAGCATTCGTCTCTTTCGCACCCGCATATTGGTTGAAAAGTGACCGATGCTTTATGTGCGCGATAAAAATTAGTGTGCTAAGCCCTCAGAAAATCACTAACAAAAAGATGTCCCCCTCTGAAAACCGCTAAAATTTCCACTAAGATATATGAATATGATTAAAGCAAAAAAAAAGAAAAGTAAAAGTACGTTTATTATTAAAAATCTAATTGTAGTTATTATCATTTTTTACTTTTAGCAATTAAAAAAATCAAGTTGCTTAGGATATTATTTATATGAATAAATAAATCGTCTTCAGATGAAGCTGCATTTTCATTTTCAGCCTCATTGTTATCAGACTGATATGACTCCTTCGTCCCAATTCGTTTTATAATATTTAAAGGAATTTCATAACTGTTGCAGCACTTTCCCATTAACTGCATACCGCAGCGTAATAAAAAATATATATGTTTATATTGTGAAAGTATAAATTTGGCTAAATAGTCGTTTCTTATAATTTATGATAATTCTCCTAATCCGCTAAAAAAACCACTAGCCACTAAAAGCAAAAATTTGCCACTAAACGGGGGTTCCAAACCACCAGATTTAGTGGGAAATCCACTAAGGTGGCAACACTGGTCCAGGGGCAGGACAGTTTCATACTTCGTGTCATCGCTACTAAATGGGTGCGACATCTGTCAATTGCCCCCAATACTTTTTTCCGGCAAAGGGCATTCAATAGGAAATTCAACAGATGACGCTACAAAACCAACTTTGAAAAGAAATTAAATTAAATTTAAAGGAAATTATCCCAAAATGTGTCATTTTATATCAAAAATAAATCTATTTTTAACAAAATGACAAAAATATTCTCGCAATTTTATGTGCTATAATTTTTGGGTTGGCATCACCACCACTTGCGTAACAACGGTTAGGTAGCTTCAAAGTATCCCAAATAGAATTAAGTGTGCAGTTAGTTATTTGCAACGGTGTTTGCAAATAATTATTTTAGGCCTTTTGTGAAAATCTCCGGAAAGTGCGTAGAGTCGAGTCCAATGCTCCTCCGCTTTGCTGTTGAGGAATCACTTTGACAACCTGTGAATTCAGTGCATTTTGTTCAGTTTGCGGTATTGACGCTATCACTCTGAAAATTCAGTGCTCTTTGTTGTGTGCGATATGGATGCTATTTTGCATGTTAATTTCTACGTTAACAGTTATTAACAACATCGGTAAAATGCCAAGACTGCGCATTTGGCTGCGAGCTTAGTGGTAAGTGGTAAACATAATTTCATCTTATATACATTTGTATAACATCGATCCAAGAAAAACAAAAGGAAAAAATGGATCTAGTGTGATCGTTATTCATTCGTTCTTTATGTTATTATAATTCACGGCACTTAAGTTGAACTTTGATCTTGAATGCGTGGCGTTTTTTCCACACTTGTCGCGCGGACGGCCGCCATTTTTTTATGTGCCGGGGATCATACTGGGATGGATATTTACATATTTACTTACTTATTTTGTTTCTTTCAGTCAATTCTCAGTAAAAATATAAAGTTATAGTCATTTGTTATGATATAATAGTTAACCAAACTGAATTAAGTAAATTCATTTGAATTGTAGGAGATGTAGTCATAAAAAATCAAGTATGTTCCAAAGAAAGTCGGAATAAGAAAACTCAAAATTTGTATGTAGACCGAATTTAAGTATTTTCCGATAAAACTAGACTATATTCTCATACAAACGATATGAAAATACTATGACATACTTCAAAACAACCTTGTAAGGGTACTTGAATCCAATTATATTTATGATAATAACTTTGTAAGTGTTAATACTACTGTTTATTATTTTTATAACAAAAGCATCAATATCTGTTTTTTATTCCAGAGGTTCCAACACATCGTTTTCCAAATCCCAACCAATTTCCAGAGCAATTTAAAAGTTGGGTCAGTCTCGTTGGTGGAAAACTTGAAACGAGCTCCGATTATGAGTTCTATAAAAGGAAGATCGTTTGTGATGTACACATTACACCTGCTGACAGAAATCACAATAAACGATTGAATAGATTAGCGGTTCCTTCGCTCCATTTGCATTTTGGTAAGTTCTAAAATTTTTTTCAGAACATAAGTAGGTATGTGTGAATTCATTTTTTAACCAGGACCTTGATGGTACAGAAAACAAAGCGCAGCAAGAGTAGAGAGGCGTGATGACATCGGTAGGTCATATATAGGCCAATGATGTTCAGAATGTTTAGAAAAACAGATATATATATTATAGTATATCCATTTTAACTCTATATCATTTGCAGTTCAGTACAGTGATAGTGTAGTGTCATAGTCTCCAAATAAAAATAAATTGACTGAGGGTTTGTTTACACCAGATTGATAGCATGTATTTGCTTGCTCGTTGAAGACTGCAAACTACCTGGTGTAAACAGTGAATTGTCTTTCAACTATCGTGTAGTCTGCAGTCAAAGTTGATCGACCCAAGCCGAAGTCACTTGCTAAAAGTCTGTCAGATTGACCCGGAGGAAAATTTCCATGAATTGTATGTGTATGGAATATTACAAAGCAAATGTCCTAATGCCCTATTTAACAACTTAATCTCAAAAGTGCCTGAAATTAAGAATTACTAAGAAATTTTTGAATATCTGTATAAATAAATTTATAATTCTTGTTGTTATACTTTTTCAGTGCGACCTGCTTCACACCAAGTTGTTCCTGCCTCAGAGCTGCACACCAACGCTAGTGAGGCTGGTCTACCTGTGAATATAGGTAAAAATACAAAAAAAACGTACTGTTTTTAATACAAACTAAGGCCGGGTTTAATACAAATGTCAGATACAATTTTAGTAAATCATTACAATTCAGTACAATTTTTGACATTTGTGACCAGAATTTGATCGAACAGATCTTTATAAAATCCAGGCTAAGATATTCCTGAGTATCTATCTAGTAATAAATTAACGATATTTATAATTTTTCAGTGCGGCCTGCTTCAGACCAAGTTGTTTCTGTCTCAGAGCTGCCAACCAACGCTAGTGAGCCTGCTATACCTGTGAATATAGGTAAATACAAAGTTTACTGTTTTTAATACACACTAAAGTCAGGTTTAATACAAATGTCGGATCAAATTTTAGTAATTCAGTACAATTTTTGCCATTTGTGACAAAATTTGATAAAACAGATCATTATAAATCCAGCCTAAACACTAGTGAGCCTCCTCTACCTGTAACAATAGGTAAATACACAATACTTACTATTTCACTACTAAAAGTAACATGAATTCTCTATTACTTTTTATTAATCACTCCGATCTGAAATGTTTGCAATCTATTTAACCGACATCAAAAAAGAGAGATTCTCTGTTTGACGTATTTGACGTATGTTTTCAAAAACTACTGGACAGATTTCAATGGGGCTTTCGAATATAAAATATTCAGTATTTTGGGATGGTTCATTCATGTCGTGTCTATAGAAGCCCCTTTATGTCTATGTATTTTTGCAAATATCTCCACAACTACTGGACAAATTAGAGGAATATTTCGAAAATGTGATCTTTACTCTTCTGAAGTGATTTTAGTATATAGTAAACTAACAATTTCACGCGGCTTTGCTGGCAGCGAACTCAAAATATTTGAAGGGATATTCATTGTAACCACCCCTAAAAATCCATAAACGCTGACGGGGGATTATTTGAGAATGTAATCTTATAATCGGTAGACTTTCAGATTGGGCCCATTAAGGGCAAAGCTGGTCTGATGATGGCATCTATGAGGAATCAACTGAACTCTTTAAATGTTGTAGGCCAACATAAAGCCATTTTACCATTTTCTAACCAAACTGATGCAATTGCGCAAAAGCAATCCTTAAACGTCAACAGGCCTTGCATTCAAATTCTTGCATTTTATAACTGTCTATCCATGAGTTATAGACAAAATTAAATGATATTGTTAATGGAGATTAGTGAAAATAAGGAAACTATTATTATTACATCATGTGTACTAAAAAGGCAACAATTTCATAGTTTTTGAGAAAAATAAAACTGACTTCACAAAAGTAAGATACGACTGGCCGGCCCTTTTTAGCAAATTAACTAGAAGCATTAAATATAGCGTTTATTAATTATAGCGTTTTTTCAGTAATAAAATGAATATATTGAATTCGATGGCAAAGTAAATTAACACATTCATTGCCAACCCATAAAACAAGTCTACACCACGACGCCGGTGAAACGTATCGCAATATACAGGGTGAAAAAAATCTGTGGGCCCTGGAGGGGAACTACTTTAAATCCTTTAGTTAGCTCATTTTACTAAAAGGAAACATTCCTTTATTTTTAAAAAGAAACAAAACTGCATTTAACGATTTTCTAAATTTTGCTTGTCTCACCCGGGAATCGAACCAACTTAAAATTAAAAAAAAAAAGGGTAAAATTTGTCTAATAAACGTTTATATGGTCATTGAAATAAAAAATTGAAATCAAAAATTTATTTTATTTTATCATCAATAAGAAGAACATAAACATAAAACATTTTTTTTTATGTAGACGGACATTAAGAAAAGAAAAGAATCTTAATAATTTAACCGATAAGTTGCTCAAAACGACCCACCTCGTTCCGGATACACAAATTTAGTCTACGTTGAAATTGATTTCGTGTAGCCCTCTGGAAAGTGTTGTGCTCCTAATAACATTTTCTACCGCAACCCTTAATCCATACAGTATTATAACACGTTTTGTAAACTTCATTTTTTACATGACCCCATAAAAAGGAGTCCAAAGGCGTCAGGTCTGGACTTCTCGCTCAAACAAACAAAACAAAATTTGAAATTCGATCGAATACTTCTTTTTTATACTTTTTAAAAATATTATCGTCCGAATTTCAAATTTGTTGCCCCGCATTGCAAAAAAAAGTACGTTCCATTATTAAACTTTTCGTCAGAACGAACGTCTAGTGTAAGAAGGAATCGTGCTGTGCCTAGATTTATTATTACCATTTACCGATTTTGTTATCCATTACTTAGAGATAAATAACATTAGCAAGCTTGTACTTCTTACGATGTCTTTAGATGTTAAAGAGATTAGAAAATTATAACGTGTCATTTACTTGTTACAAGTGAACAGTACTAGGTATTGTTAATAAAGAACTTGTAATAAATATTAAATTTCATGGGTATCTCGTACAACAGATGAGTGTAAGACCAAATGTTTATTAGACAAATTTTGTCCTGAATGATAATCCTACCGATTCGTATAATAAAATAGTGAGGGTTTATTTTTTATTTTTAGTTGTTTCGATTCCCGGGTGAGACAAGCAAAATTGAAAAAGGCTTAATGCAGTTTTGTTTCTTTTTAAAAAATAAAGGAACGTTTACGAACTAAAGGATTTAAGGTAGTTCCCCGCCAGGGCCCATAGATTTTTTCCACCCTGTATATAAGACCCGACTGTTGGGCACATTTATACTTTTGTCGAACGAATCGACGCTACACACCGAGATCCCGATATCGAGTTCACGATGTCTCGTGGCAGGGCATTTGTATTTGTCCTGTCATACTTTTGAAGTTAGAAACATGAAAGTTGGTATAATAATTCTGGTTACAAATACAGAAATGTCACAACGATTTTGGATAATAAACCCTTAAAGCTATAAAATAGGGGATGAATTTTTAAGTATGTCTTGTCATCTTTGAAGATGCAAACTTGAAAATGTATAATGACGCTGTTGGTTTTGTTAATTATGAATGATGTATTACAATTTTTAGAGAAAATCTACCCTTAACAACAAAACAAGTAAAATGTAGGGCGGAATTTTGTATGGAAATACCGAAATATTTCGTAGATAGGTTTAAAAGTTAAACAAACTGTTTTAGCGTGTTTGGAAAGTCAACTCTTATAAAATTAGGGGTGAAGTTTTGTATTGGGCCTCTCACTGACTCATCATGAACTCTCCTGACTACAAGACCGACAAACGTGAAATTTGGCAGGTAAGGTCAAGGTGTTGGCATTCGCCAAGAAAAGATTTTACGAAAATCGGCCTCTTATGGGATAAAATGGTGGTAGGAAGGTTATTATGTAAGTTTCCGTTATCTTTGTTAGACCTACTTACCTATAAATCAGTACCTATTAAGGTTATCTATGTTAAATAATAAAATATAGTCTAGTCTTAAAATTTAAATATGGCTGAAATGCCGATCTAAACAAAGTAGATTTAATTCTATTTTCATCAATTTCAGGGCAATTCGAGAGTAGACCTTCGGGACAAGGCTCATCTACTGCACAATCTATACAACACACAACGTCCCAACTTAATAAAACAGGTAAAATGTTTTTTTGTGTTGAACTATGGGGAATTAAATGAGGTAAAGAAGTGGTTATCGTGGGGGCTGAGGATTTTCAAATCGTATGGTACCTTTCATCACTTTTTAGGGTTCCGTACCTCAAAAGAAAAAAACGAAACCCTTATAGGATCACTCGTGTGTCTGTCTGTCCGTCTGTCACAGCCAATTTGCTCCGAAACTACTGGACCGATTGAGTCAAAATTTGGCATGCACATGTAAGTTGGTGACCGCAACACGGACGCGTGACGTAAACATATGAATTTTAAACATGGGGGCCACTATAGGGGGACGAATTAGATTTTTTTTTAAAAAAAGTTATTCAACCTATATCGTGTGACATATCAAATAAAAAGGCTTATTGTGAGGATATTAAATATATATTTTTTGGAATTTAAAAACAATTTGTTTGGAAGTTATTTAGGAAAATAGGCGAATATCGACCATTCGCCCCCCCTTATTTCTGAAACTACTGGGCCTAAAAATTTGAAAAAAAAATACAGAAAATATTTCTTTACCTATAAATTACAGGAAAACCTATGAGAAGTCTATGGTATTTAAAGTAACATAGGAAATTTCGGTTAATCATGTATGGAACGGAACCCTCTCTACGCGAGTTTAACTTGCACTTGTCCGGTTTTTGGGGTAAGTCCCGGAGCACACATCGACCCTGTTAGGGAATTCGGTAATGGAAATTATATTTGGCATTGGCATATATTTTCCTGTACGATAAAAAACGCCTAAAAATAATCACTAGCTGTATGCTGCTATCAATAAAATTACACTACTCATTGCCGACGTATTTTTAACCCCCAACGCAAACAGAGGTGTTATAGGAAAGAAGAAATAAACATTTATTCACTAACACAGAAGACACACAGCGTAACATAAATATAAATTAAACAAAACAAAACAAAATAGTGGTGTGTGTGTCCTCGCGGCTGTGAATGGGACACTGGGCTGGGCTGGGCTGGGCTATGATAGGTGGGAGATGTTACAAGTTTAACGTGTGTAGCTGTGTTTCTGTCTGTGGCATTGTAGCTCCCAGATGGATGAACCGATTTTGATTCAGATTTTTTTGTTTGAAAGGTATCTTAATTGAGAGTGTTCATAGCTATGATTCAAGAAAATCTTTATTCCGTCTGAAGATTATCAGCTCTTTTTTAGTTGATGAAGGGATGTGAGCAATTTCCACAGGTGTAATCAATTAGAAATTTGGTATCCTGTTACTTCAGTGATATTGCAAGAACATGATAACCTTGACCTGATGCTGCAGCATCACCTGCAGACTGCAGGTTCCACAATTCCCCACCAACCGGAGTTTTTTTAATATTTTTTTTTCACTTTTCAGTTATATCACAAAGTGTAATCCGTATACTTGTGGAACACAATTACACCGTGTTAAGTAAACCAAAAAGGGCACCTATAAAAGGTAAGAGCCTGTGTTCTCATGAAATCTTTTTTAACCTAATATTAGTAAACTGCACTCAAGATGATATATTACTATATCATCTTGAGTGCAGTTAATATTATTTAAAAAATTTAGTTATATTAAAAGTAGATACGTCAGATGAATATTTAAATATTAGCTTAGGGACGAATTATGGCAAATTCACCACATTTCAAAAAAGATTTTTATAACTTTTGTTTTCTCGTTAATTCAAATCTTTTTATTCAGATTTTATGATTTTGTAGGGACTGATTTGTTTAACTTTTCGTAATTTTGTTTTGCAGGTATAATCAAAACGAATACTATTGACAAAAGTGTACTAAACCTCCTACGCGGAAAATTAAGCGCCTACAGACAGAAATTGCACGTCTCAGGAAGAAAGTGCAATCATTCGCGGCAAGACTCGCAAATGCCGAAAAATTATCTAACAACGCTTCGTTCCAACAAGTGGTGAAAAATATGAATACCCCGGCACGACTATTTCTGCACCTGCAGCAGCAATTATATTTCGTTTACAAATATTACACCCCTTCAAAAATATTGTGAAGTATAGAGTAGAATAATATTTGTAAACGAAACATAATTGACACTGATGACAAAAATGAAAATAATGAATTTATAAAATCTACAGAATACAGTAAAAGAAAATGGCTATGCTATCCGAGCAAGGATTTTGAAAATTGTTTCCATGACCTGCAAAATATTACAACATCGTTTTTAGAGACAAATGTTCCAAGAACTTATATCAAAAATAAAATAATTGCCCTCCTGGTTGAGTACCCTTTCCATTAAAAAAATATTTTACTCATATTTCAGTTAATGTTATACTGTACAGTTGGTGCAGATCGAACAATAGGATTTTGTCAGGTAAATTAAAATATGATGGTGAGGATGAACGTAAAAGTGCTGCTCAGCATTACTACAATAGACAAGAACATCATAAAAATAGGAAATGATAAAAGGTTTGAAAAAATTGTTGGATAAAAGTCACAAAAGAAGAGTTATATTTATTAATATTTTTGTTTCTAATTTTGAATTTGTTGTCAGCAGTATTTTTTTCTTCTTGATGAGTACTTAATTTGTCGGTAACTTTTTGGTAAACGAACGGATCTACAGAATAATATAATAATGATTAAATAATAATATTTAGACGTATGTCTCCATAAAATAAAATATATTTCGGTTACTTTACTGGGATAACAACGCCATTTATACTTAAGAGGACTGCGAACCAAAGGCAAAAATCACCCTTTTCATACAAACGCCGGTAACGATTTTCACCCATTAAATGTTAACCGATTTTGACCAATTTTTGATAGGTTGTCAGTCAGTATACAATCTAGGTTTATACGTTTTTTGAATTTTGATTAAAGATCCCGATCGTCAAATAATGCCGAAATTAGTTTTGTATGAGAATACTAAAACAACAATAAAACTGATTGTATTGATTATAATGAAAAAATCAAAACGTATAGACCTAGATTTTGTTCTGACTGACAACATATTAAAAATTGGTGAACATCGGTTATCATTTAAGGGGTGGAAATCGTTACCAGCATTTGTATGAAAAAACCGTAGGTTCACACTTCACTTAATATATTTATTGCGTATATAAAAGCATTGTTTTTGTTTTGTTATTGGATTATTGCTATGTTATAAGTCCTATTGAAATGTTGACAACCTTTTACAATATTTTAAAGGTTTCTTAGAATCCATCTATAAATATAATTGCTTTAACCAGCATCGTTTTCAAGTGGCTATTGCAACAAATTTCACGTTCACTTCATTTCAAGAAGAAATCTGACGAGTAAAGGCATTCGTTGGTACCTTCTTGGTAATTTGCATGAGGGAGCTGAAATTATTTAATAGCAGCTCATTGAATACCCTTTCCAATGACACGCCTTATAGGGCGCAATATTTATTGCACCGCCATAACTCCAGATGTTTTGTTAAGATTTTTTGTAATAAGTTCTAGTTAATGTTTCTAGTCACCATTGCATCGAAACCGTATTTGTGAAACAACATTTTCCAAAGAGTTTGTATGCTCTCTGTAGTTTTAATTTCATTTATTTTTAGACGGTGCAACTGTTTTGGTCGTTTACATTTTGTTCCTAACCTTTTTAGGGTTCCGTACCTCAAAAGGAAAAATCGAAACCCTTCTAGGATCACTCGTGTGTCTGTCCGTCTGTCACAGCCAATTTACTCCGAAACTACTGGACCGTTTGAGTTGAAATTTGGTATACATATGTAAGTCGGTGACCGCAACACGAACGCGTGACGTAAATATATAAATTTTAAACAAGGGTGCCACTTTTGGGGGGTAAATTAGAAAATTTAAATTTAAAAGTTATGCAACCTATATCGTGACATATCAAAGGGCTTATTGTAAGGATCTTAAATATATTTTCTTTTGAATTTTAAGTAAAATAGTTTGGAAGTTATTAAGGAAAATAGGCGAAAATTTACCACCCCCCCCCCTTATTTCCGAAATTACACGGGCTAAAATTTTGAAAAAAAATACAGAAAATAGTTCTTTACTTATAGTTTACAGGAAAACCTATAAGAAGTCTATGGTATTTAAAGTAACCTAGTAAACTTCAGATAATCATGTACGGAAAGTAATGCAAAATACAATTTCGATCATCAAAATGTTTTACTCTTACACAAAACTTTATTACCTTCTTACTCTAACAGCTTAAATTGGTTCCACAGGTTGAATTAAGATTATGGAGAATGTATCATAATGAAAGCTGTTTTTTTATTAAAGTTTAAAGAATAAAGTATACATTTCAGCTTGTTTTAAGTCATTCTCAACATTCATATTTTTTTATTCATCACGGATTGTATAGATGTATCTGTTATCTTATTTAAGTTATAAATACTATTGAATAAGTTTCACATTGTTTGTTTCTTAACTAATTAACGTAGCAGTTATACAGATGTATTCGAAGTTTACAGGAACTACAACGGCTCCAACTCTAAATTAAAAAAAAAAACGTTAGATGGTTATTGTTCTTCAGTACTACTTGCTTTAATTACCAATTTTAAAAGAAATATGCAAGTATAAAATGTGAAATGTATTCATTTAGTGAAAACAATCCGGCAAATATATTTTTCTTCCTACTACGCTTTAATTTCATCATAATGGCCTTAAATACTCAGCACAAAGCAGCCCTTATTTGCTCTAGAGCAAATAAAGTTGCATACAAATTTCATTATTGCACTGTTTTGTATTTTTTTTTAATTTGGTTGGTTGATCAAGAAGTTTACACCAACAGCTACCCAATCAGCCCATTCACAGTCCGACGAGACAGCTGACCACTCTTCTGTGGACTTACTGTTAGCAAAAAAAAAAAACAGGCCACATATCGGCGGCCATTTCGAACTGTGATTGTCTCGTCTAAAATGTTATGCTCAAAGTACTGGCTGATAAGATAGTATGCGTTACAAAAAGAATTAAAAAAAAAATTGGCATAATATGACAATTAATAGACTAGATACAAGATTTCTGTGAAAATTTTCGGATTTTCGACTTTAGCTTCAGAACCAATAGACCGATTTTAATAAATAGGGTATCTTAAGATTCGGGGAGAACGTGCGAGTGTCATAGGCTATATAAAAAATCTAAGGGTGCGTCATAACAGGTGCCAATATCCTTTTTACTTCGCTAGTTGGGTTTAACTGTACCTTTACGTTTTTTACCAACTTTTAGCAGTAGTAGAAAGAAAAGCAGATTATGCACCTCGCATCAAGTGATTTGTTATTGCGCTCGTGTTTTTAGAGCCCTCACTAGCGTTCGGGCTCCAAATCAACACTCGGCGCAATAATGAATCACTTTCTGCTTGGTGCAACAATCTACTATTGTGAATGTTAAAAAGTACCAGCCCCGCTTATTTTTTTTTGTTTTAAGTTTCGTTGAACATATTGTTTACGTTGTATGTCACTTAGGAAACGTCAAAAGGGACATTAATAAATGATAGGATTTGAATTCCTTGCAAGACGTGTTTAAGGCATCAGAGAGAACTTTTAAATGTGATCAAATGCTTTTTATTCTTAATATTACATATAGTGATTCTAACTTTCCGAAGCTAGAAGCACTAAAACTTCATATGCTTATAAGTTATAAGTTAAACATAGTCGAAAGAATATATTATTCACAAAACAAAATACTCAAATGTATATTGTATGCATTATGCATACCGAGCATACGGATGGTTAAATACTATGGTTATTGTACATATTAATATGGTACTTGGTTTGTTTAGACATTGTAATTTTTTAATGCCTTTTAGATATAAAATATAAAGCAATTAATGTCTTTTTTTTGCGCCAAATATTCTTCCTTTTAGCTTTTGCGTCTACTAAGGCTGTGCTGCTTTGTTCTTTATATCTCGTGACATTCTCATGTACGTAACAATTTCATTTTGTTTTGGGAATGTCACGAGATATAAAGAACAAAGCAGCACGCCTCAATATAAAAATATATGGATCTGTACGTATAATATGTAGGTATAGTAGGTAGGTAGGTGTTTCGGGGGCAAAACATAGATGGCGCTGTCAAAACGGCTACCATGAAAAGGCGCAAGAGGGCTCTCTTTACCCTATACTTACTTTACTCTTTGCATCTGTCTGACCAAACATCTGACAATGACAGTTTGTTGACGTTGACGCTAAAGCCTGTCGTCCACTAGCCTCGCCGAGGCGAATCGAATCGAATCGCAATAATTCGCCTCCTATATTTTCTAATGCAACTGCGTCCATTGAATCGGCGCGCCGCGGCTCTTCGTCAATGGACGCAGTTGCATAGAAAATATAGGAGGCGAATTATTGCGATTCGATTCGATTCGCCTCGGCGAGTCTAGTGGACCCCAGCCTTTACAATTTTAAGGCAGCAGCGTTAGGCCGGCCACACACATTCGTTTTCCTGATACAATTTCCGAATTCGTTTTTCGAATCGGGCTCTCCGAACGCAGCAAATCCATATATATAACAATCAGGGCTTGTCACACATATTCGACTTTTCTCCTTTCGCCGGGCCTGACCCCCAATTCTCGGTGCATTCGAGATAATCTCATAATCGAGATTAAACGTCAGTGCATACAGTCGTTTGACACAACTGTATGAATCTGACGTTTAATCTCGCAATCGACATTATCTCGAATGCACCGAGAATTGGGGGCCCGGTGACAGACGGACAGACAGATGGACGGACACCGGAGGCTTACTAATAGGGTCGCGTTTTACCCTTTGGGTACAGAATACTAATAATAAGGATAGTAACAACCGTCGATATCGTCTACTGACGAATAATATAATTGAGCAGTGCAACTAGTGAAATTGCACAGTTTTAATAATGTAGGTCTGTACCTAACCTAACACATATTTTGATTTGGTCGCGGTCCACTTTCGACGGCTGTGGGCGTCAGCCGGGTCGGAGCGTCTGTTAATAGTTTAAGCACTATTAACTGTGAACGCAACTTAATCTACTCTATGCCGGTCTACATACCCCTCCCGACCTTCGTTCTTCACTTCTTTCTTGCACTTGCCGCTTACGTAAATTTATCTTAGTGAGCGTGACCCTTTTTAACAAGTTTTCTTTTTGATCGATTAATATACGAAAATGTTCTCTACCGCCTGTAGAGCCGGCCGATTGGCCGCGAGGTCGGTGGTGGACAAATCTGTAGCAGATAAGACATCTTTAGTCTCTGTAGCTTTGGTGAACAAACGTGATTATGCAGCCAAGGCCGCAGCCGCTGCCGCAGGGAAGGCAAACGGTAAGGTTGTAGCGGTTATCGGTGCCGTGGTAGACGTGCAGTTCGATGGCGACCTCCCGCCCATCCTTAACGCGCTGGAGGTGCAGAACCGGCAGCCGCGGCTGGTGCTCGAAGTGGCGCAGCACTTGGGCGAAAACACGGTGCGCACGATCGCCATGGACGGCACGGAGGGTCTAGTGCGCGGGCAGCCCGTGATGGACTCTGGCTCGCCCATCCGCATCCCGGTGGGCGCGGAGACGCTGGGGCGCATCATCAACGTGATCGGTGAGCCCATCGACGAGCGCGGCCCCATCCCCACCGATAAGAGGGCGGCCATCCACGCCGAGGCGCCCGCGTTCGTGGACATGTCTGTGGAGCAGGAGATCCTGGTGACCGGCATCAAGGTGGTCGACCTGCTCGCGCCGTACGTCAAGGGCGGCAAGATTGGGCTGTTCGGCGGCGCTGGTGTCGGCAAGACCGTGCTCATCATGGAGCTGATCAACAACGTGGCCAAGGCGCACGGAGGGTACTCGGTGTTTGCGGGCGTTGGTGAGCGCACACGAGAGGGTAACGATCTGTACCAGGAGATGATAGAGTCGGGCGTGATCTCGCTCAAGGACAAGACCTCAAAGGTGTCGCTGGTGTATGGACAGATGAATGAGCCGCCGGGCGCGCGCGCTCGCGTCGCGTTGACTGGGCTGACCGTGGCTGAGTACTTCCGCGACGTGGAGGGGCAGGATGTGCTGCTGTTCATTGACAACATTTTCCGTTTCACTCAGGCTGGCTCTGAGGTGTCAGCGCTGCTGGGCCGCATCCCCTCCGCTGTGGGCTACCAGCCCACGCTCGCCACAGACATGGGTACGATGCAGGAGCGTATCACCACCACCAAGAAGGGCTCCATTACCTCGGTGCAGGCCATCTATGTGCCCGCCGATGATTTGACTGACCCTGCGCCCGCCACTACCTTCGCCCACTTGGACGCGACCACGGTGCTGTCGCGCGCCATCGCTGAGCTGGGTATCTACCCGGCTGTGGACCCCCTCGACTCCACCTCGCGTATCATGGACCCCAACATCATTGGCGCTGAGCACTACAACGTAGCGCGTGGCGTGCAAAAAATCCTGCAGGACTACAAGTCACTTCAGGACATCATTGCCATTCTGGGCATGGACGAGCTGTCTGAGGAGGACAAACTGACAGTGTCTCGCGCACGCAAGATCCAGCGATTCCTTTCGCAGCCTTTCCAGGTGGCTGAAGTCTTCACAGGCCACCCTGGCAAGCTGGTGCCGCTCGAAGAGACCATCAAGGGCTTCTCCAAAATCCTGCAGGGCGAGTATGACCACCTGCCTGAGATTGCCTTCTATATGGTCGGCCCCATCGAGGAAGTTGTTGCCAAGGCAGAGACCCTAGCAAAGAGCACATAAATCAATTAATGTGAGAATAATAGGAGATGAAAATAAATAATTTATTTATTGGAAGGAATCAGCAATGGTCTACTAGAAAATATTCTCGTAGACCCCATAGGGTAGTTCCTATTTGTTCTATGGACTTTAGTTTCTTTCAACAGTTCTTATCATAGAACAAATTTGAACTATCCTGACCGTGATCTATTTAGTAGAGCAAATTTCCATTGCTATAACATTTTAAATAATGTAGTATAATATAGTAATTATGGGAGTAGAATCAATATTGTATGTCAAGTGCATCTGACTGCTGTAAATTTATGTTACTTTGTGTTTAATATATCAAATAAAGTAATATAAAAATATTTATTGTATTTTTGTTTGTTGACCACAAGTAGTCTTGTGGCTCTGCCCACCCCATTAGGGATTTCGGGCGTGATGCTAGGTATGTATGTATGTATTTTTATTTTAGAGACCCATTGAAGCCAAGCAGAGACGAGTGAAACTTTTAGGCATAATCCTCTTGGGAGTCATGAATATATTATTTTAAATACATCTTTACTAAATACTTGACTGGCGACGTAATAAAAGTAGGTACTTTCTTTTGCTCTCGGTATGAACGCACGCTAAAATTCTTATACAGGTGTCCCGTTAACCCTTTGACCGCCACAGTCGGCTGTGACTCCACGATATGCCGTTTTCCATACATCTGCATCGGCTACAGCCGACGTTGAGTGCTCGTGGCACGCTTTTTCGCCGTTTGTATCTACACCAGGTTCTCATTTCAACCACTATTAACAGGACACCTGTATAGATACTCTCACTTCTCCACTATCATGTGATAGCCCATTTAAATCGGTCTAGTTTCAGGGCTATTTGCAGTGGACCATCTGTTTTTTGTGGTCACATTCATAGGTATACCACGTCCAAAGGAAAAAGCGCGCTGGCGGTGGGGGCTCCGCAGTAGTCTATTTACATACACCACTATCAAACCATTAATTCAATTATCGCACATTAATAATAAGCGATATAATTCCCGGAATATAAGTTGAACTAAAATGGCAGCTGTCCGCGCAAGTAGAAGTATGGAAATAAAACCGGACAAGTGCGAGTTAAACTCGCGTGGAGAGGGTTCCGTTCCGTACATGATTATCTGAAATCTACTACGTTATTTTAAATACCATAGACTTCTTATAGGTTTTCCTGTAATCTATAGGTAAATAACTATTTCCTGTATTTTTTTCAAAATTTTAGCCCTGGTAGTTTCGGAAATAAGAGTGGCAGAATGGTAAATTTTTGGCTATTTTCCTAAATAACTTCTAAACTATATTATTTGAAATTTATAAGAAAATATATTTACGTTCCTCACAATAAGCCCTTTCATTTGATATGTCACACGAAATAGGTTGCAAAACTTTTTTTTTTAATTCTCTAATTTACCTCCAAAAGTGGCCCCCATGTTTAAAAATCATATATTTACGTCACTCGTCCGTGTTGCGGTCACCGAATTACATATGTATACCAAATTTCAACTCAATCGATCCAGTAGTTTCAGAGCAAATTGGCTGTGACAAACGGACAGACAGACAGACAGACACGAGTGATCCTATAAGGGTTTTGTTTTTCCTATTGAGGTACGGAACCCTAAAAATCCTCCTAAAAACCTCGATTGAGACCGAAAATTGGTTCTGCGCAATCAAGGTCAAAATTCAACTTACGTGCCGCGAATTATACCCTTCTTTATCTCTATGTATACTGCAAAAAAGAGACTGGTTCTCAATTCACCACGTATGTGTACATACGCCTGTGACTTCGGCAGGAATTCGGTTATAGTTTTTTCCTCAGGAAAAAGTAGCCATGTGTTTGTTATTCCAGACTATACTTAATCTATCTCCGTTCATCTGTGCTGGCGTGATATGAGTAACAAACATCCATCAATCCAAACTTTCGTATATTTAATATTAGTAGGATTTATATATACTTGACGCTTGAAAGTGAAACTAATATAAGTCTTGCAATACTGCGACATAGTATACACCGTCCAATGTAAAAAGAGCGCTAACGGTCATTTTATATGGCCGTCAGCGCTCTTTTTCCATTGGGCGAGGTATATCACTTATTTATTGGCTGTTAGGAAATGAAAAATAGCATACTTACATAAAGAAGCCAACACATTTTCTTATGAAGATGGTAGGCATCTAAATCCAGATTTTGTTTGTGAATGAGAGAGTTAAAAAAATATATTTTTAAATTGCATCAAATGACTGTTATCCTACCCTGTATACCTATAGTTATTCTTGCACGGGTGTAGTGATATTATTACTAGTTAATAACGGGCGACCGAGCGTCGCTCGGAGTCTTTCTTTCTTACTTTCTCAGGGATGACACCTATCTAGATCAACTAGATAAACTTGGAAAGTAATACATTAGTGGCTCCGCGAGCTATAGACCTCGCGACAAACTTAACTTTGCCGTTGGAAAGCTGATATCCCCATACATCGACATAGTTCGGGTCAGTTAACCAACACCGCAAATAATTTTAAAATTACAAAAAAAACCCATATCTCCGCCATCTCTAAAAACTGAATCGACAAAAAAAATCGATATAAGTATCGAACCTGCTCACAAAATTTCACGAGAATAGGTTGAGAAATGCGACCTGTAGACGAGAACAAATGGACAGCCGACGGACATCCGCTGGACATACGAAAGCATTTTTGCCCAGCTGAAACGGAGACGCTTCACTCGCTCGATCGATAATAAATACAAAATTTCATCCAAATCGTTAGAACCGTTCTAGGTACATAATAAAATAATTTCTTGCTAACAATGATAATAAGATTTACTGTTTTCTTATTCAAAATTCTAATTTATTTCGGTATTTGGGTAATACGTGTGTATTACCCAAATACTCTCTTTTCTAGAATCAAAAATTGTCCCTCCTGTGACCAAAAGTTAACGAAAACGACTGCTTAATTGTACCTACGTTTTCTTCATGGAGGCCAAAACTATACATAGGATAAGACCAAAAAAAAAATTTGGCCTCAGGGTCCTTAACTTTCGGGAACAGCGGCCCTAACATGCATGGCACAAAGATAAATTAGAACCGTTTATCTCTAAGTGCGTCTCTCTCACACTAGTGCCGACGAAAGGGATAGTCATAGAGATAAACGGTTCTAATTTATCTTTGTGGCTTGCATGTTAGGGCCGCTGGAGGGGACATTTCTGATTCTAAACGTGTGTATGACCCATTTACCATCCGTGAGCATTAGGTGAATGAAAACTAGAAAAGCTGCATGCAGGGATTACTTACTTACTGCCCAGTAGTATATATATATATATGTATATATATATATTATTATATATTTATCATTGTTTGTCAGGCCTACTACTCTTCCGCTAATAGCACAATCTCAACTATGATTTGATTGGTAAGCAGGGACATCTTGTATTATTCTGTTATTATATAATAAACTAGCGACCCGCCCCGGCTACGCACGGGTGCAATGCTGATACTAAATATACCTACCTACTACAGAATGTCCTTATAAACAACGTATACAGCTTATGTTCCAGAGAGCTCCGATAAACGCGCGTCCGATCGCTAAAGTCCCTGCATTTTAAATCTGTTATATCTTCGGAAATATTCATTTAAATTACATGCTGTAAAGGGCCATATTGATCTATATTAAATGGACAATGTATTTAAGGTACTTCATTGGATAAGGATTAATGCTGTATTGCTTAAAATCACTTCGTAAATAAGCCATTTTTTCCCGTAAATTGTTAAGGATAAAAAATGGTTATTGTGGGTTATACCATCGCGGACTTTTTTGTTGACCTTTTTAAGGTGTACAATACTGTAGTACATTATTTTGATTTATCTCGTGGGGTTCAGCCAGCGTTTGCAATGTAAGCGTAAAAAAATTCGCCTGTTCCATCTATCCCTACCGCCATATCCCCCCTAATAGAGATATGTGGAATACTTTTCCATTTTTCTCCACCGGTAGGGATATTATTCCATATATCCCTACTAAAATCCACTGCGGTAGGGACTTGTGGAAATTTTTCCATCTATCCATACCAGCTTACCCCCTGGTGGGGATAAGTGGAAAATTTTCCATTTATCTATACCAGTTTGCCCCCTGGTGGGGACAAGTGGAACTTACTCCACCTATCCATACTAGTTTGCTCTTTGGTAGGGATAGCTGGAATTTGTTCCACCTAGCCATACTAGCTTGCTCTTTGGTAGGGATAGCTGGAATTTATTCCACCTATCCATACTAGCTTGCTCTTTGGTAGGGATAGCTGGAATTTATTCCACCTATCGATATTAGGTTGTTCTCTTGGTAGAGACACAAGGATTTTTTTTTCTCCATATTATCCTTACAAGCTAGGATTAAATGTTTCAGAATGTTATTATTACTGTATACACACGCCTACAAACGCCTAGTAAAACACACACTCTTAACGCAAACACTCTCATTTACAATATTGGTGTGTTCTGGAAATCGAGAGTCAGCTGGAAGTCGGTTTGGGTGTTTGGAAAAAGCCAACAGACTACTAAGAGAACAAGCTAGTAGGGCTATGTGGAACAAGTTCCATCTATCCCCACCAAGTGAACAAGCTAGTAGGGCTATGTGGAATAAAATCCATCTATCCCCACCCGGTGACAAGCTGGTTAGGCTATGTGGAATAAATTCCATCTATCCCCACCAAGTGAACAAGGTAGTAGGGCTATGTTGAACAAGTTCCATCTATTCCAACCAGGGGGCAAACTAGTATGGATAGGTGGAATAAGTTCCACTTATCCCCACCAGGGGGCAAGCTAGTATGGATTGTTGGAAAATATTCCACTTGTCCCTACTCACTGGGGGCTAGGGTGGACAAATGGACATATTATTTCCATGTATCCCTACCGGTGGAGAAGAATGGAAAAGTATTCCAAATATCTCTATTAGGGGGGATATAGCGGTAGGGATAGATGGAACAGGCGAAAAAATTAGTTTATTTACGACATCACATTAGAAACCTCTAAATTTATCAGTGTTTCTCTACAATATTATGCATATACTATACACATAAACCTTCCTCTTGAATCACTCTATCTATTAAAAAAAACCGCTTCAAAATCCGTTGCGTAGTTTTAAAGATTTAAGCATACATAGGGACAGACAGACAGCGACAGCGACTTTGTTTTATACTATGTAGTGATATGCTTACTTGGGAATTTATATAACTAAAATAAAAACTCAACATTAGCTTATGTTTTTTTTAATATAACAAAGGTTTTATCGCTTTCCTCCCACACGCGGTGCGGATTTCTGGCTCACTTTCGCAGCCTTTGCTTTAGGCGCGGCCTTTGCTTTAGTTGGGGCTGCGGTAGATTTCTTTGCGGCCTTGGTAGATTTCTTCTGTTCCTTGGCAGCTCTGAAAATAAAAAGGTATACATTAAGAGATAGGTTGACTACGGTTTTTGCTACATAAATTCGGCGGCTTTAGATTGGTGCACCACGACGGAGTTAACTACAATCAAAATCGATATTGTATGATGTACCAGCATTGAATGAATTATTCATAAAAATAAAAATAAAACCCTGAGAGGGCACTCTTTGAAGCTGTCACGCTCCTAGAGCACTAGCAGTTCCAGGGGCCACTTCCTCTGAAAACGCATAGTAAAAGTGTGGAACAGTTTGCCCGAGGCAGTGATAAGTGCACCCACAGTTAACTCTTTGAAAAATAGACTTGATAAACATTTTAAATTAAAAAACACAAGTGGACACTGATTATGTACCCATCGGTTATAAACTGCCTGTGCATAAAATCTATAATAATAAATAATAATATGATTATTCAACATCTAAACAGCACATTCTGCTATAAGTTATGGACTGCTAAAGATTTTCAAGGCAATCCCAACTAATTTATAAAGTTGAAAGTGTGTTTGTTGGTTTATACTTCTGTCACGCAGCAGCGAAGCAACATGATTTTTTGCATAGAGTTTATGAGCTGGAGAGTAACATACTAGGAAAATGAAAAAAAAAATATCCCGGAAAAAATGTCAGTTCCCAAGGGAACAGCAATAAACGAATTGCATATGGAAAAGCTAGTATATTAATATAAATAATAAATAAATAGAAAAACATAATGACAAGCCCATGCCTGCCATAGTGCAAGCTAAACATGGATGTTAATGATGGTACTGACTGAACAGACACTTACATATTTCATTTAAACAATAATGATGACATTTACACAAGTCCCATACAATTTTATTTCAAGATAAATTGAGCTGAAAAAAATATTTGCTATAGACATATATATAATATGTATATATATGTACCTAGAATAAAATTAGGGAAACGAATGTCATCAAAATTATAAAATTATGCATTCAGGTTATAAACTTACTTGATAGCCTGATCTCTCTGTGCCTTACGCACTTCAGGCTTCATGTTACGCTTAGCCATGATGTCACTCAATGAAGCGCCTACAATGGCCCTCTGGTACTTCTGGGTCCTGCGGGTGCGCTTCTTAGTCTGCTCTTCTTCTTGTCCCTTCTTGAACTTGCGCCTGGTAAAATAAGTTTAATAAGTATTCAATTTTCAGATTTATGGAAGACAATTCAAAGAAGAATCACAAGCAACTAGTTTGGTAGATACTGGTCACTAAAGATATAATGAAACCTGATCTTGTGCAGATTTCAGGAGAGAGGAAGTTAAGCATACTCTCAGTATTAACATAATGGTTGCAAAACTTGGGCCAACAAAGTATGGAAAGGAAAAACTAAGAGATCAATATAAACTGTTACATACAGGGTATAAATTTATAATAAAAAGGCCTTTATCTCATGTAGCAACTTATGCATGAAGCCTTTCTTAGGTATATGCCTCTTCAACAGTTAGCCAAGGCCTCTCTTGCAACAATCGTATTTAAGTTCTTATGTTGTATGTTCCTACATAACTCTTTTTTTTCTATTCTTTTGTTTGTTTTGTCTTTCTACATTTCAATATGTTGGAGATGTTCCAAAGTCTGGAAGGTAATAGTCTTGCACTGCCCCAGTGACCAACAGGCTTGGGCGCTGAAAGTAGCAGCTAGCTGATATAACCTATGCAATCAGAACTCTAATGATGGAGCTGGGATGTGGAAAGTGCAACTCTTCAATGGCTACTAGTAAACCAATCGAGTTTTGGCTGTTTTGACATTTCCATTACAATATACTTGGTGACAAGGGCCTTACACTTTCAGTGCCAGCACAAAAATCAAGTCCCATCTCAGACACCGAAAAATTGTCTCCATACAAAATTGCTATAGCAAGAACCCGAACAGCGAGTCGTTCGGCGTGCCGACAAAGTCATAGAAAACCCGATTATCGGGTTTTCGGCACTGAATATGCTAATGATGGAGCTGGGAGATGGAAAGTGGAACTCTTCAGTAGATACTAGTAAACCCCTCAAGTTTGCGACTGTTTCGATAAGTCCTTAAACTTGGTGATGGTGGACACTTACATTTTATAAGTACCTTTAAGTACATTACTGATAAAAACGTATTTGTTAAGGTTCTTTAAGCTATATTTTTATTCATAGTTAAGTACAGGACTATCAGCGCGCGAGTAATGCCTGCACTTGTTTTGATTTGGGAGACCATTTAGGAAATATTGAGCTCTAAAGGTATCATTTCTGTAAGAATTACGTGTCCCAACCCCCTAAAGCCAGAACTATAAATTTCTAAAATCTGAAATATTACTTAAATGGTAGCTTATATCACGAAGTTAAAAGCTAAACTATCATAACTAAGTAGGCTTCATTAGTTTGCCACTTTGCCGGCTTTTCAACAATAAAATCTCCTTAGCCCTCACACAATTACTAGTCAACTGAGACCTGTGCAGGCAAACACCACAGTCAGTTTTGTCTGCAGTTCCATTGCCCATAGGTAAAATATAAAAATATATGGATAGTTTTATATTCATTCAGGTGAACTGTATAGTTGTAGAACACTGCACAGTTGACTGCCACCAACGTTCCTGTTTATTTGTGCAGTTCAACTGTACAAGCAAAACTGCTTAGGTATACCCAAGCATGGTTGGCAAGCCAGCTATAGACTGTATATAAAAAATACAAAATTCTACTGTATCATCTTGGGTTGTCCCATTAGTTTTTTGTCAAGTTCTTAGTTCGTCCCATTCTGCTTTCGTCCCCCACTCTTAATTCGTCACTTTCGCCGGTAGTCTTTGTCGTCTTTGGTCCAATTTGTTGTTTGTCTTGTTCTTATTCAGGCTCATTCGGTGTTCGTCTCTTCCTCTTTTGACATATTCGGTGTTAGTCTCTTTATTTTTTAGTCTCATTCATTACTCGTCACTTCTTTTCGACACTTTCTTTTTTGGTCCCATTTGCAATAAGTCACTTTCGTTTTTAGGTCCATTCGCAATTCGTCTTGTTTGGCTTTCGTCTCCCGTTTTAGTTATACAACCTCCGCTATTATGTTACTGGCCACTCAATGACTGCTTAAGGTTTCAAGTGGTTAAGAATTGTCATAATTGATTATTGACAATCTATTGATAGCCGCTGTGTAGTTTCTTATAAGAATTTACTGTGTAAATTAAATGCAAGTGCAGTGCATGCACTGCAAATGCAAAAGCAAACAAATGCAAATAGTGAATGTGTCAATAAAGAATGAGACCAATTTCTAAAGAGGCCATATAAGAAAAAAACGAATTTAGAAAAAGACCAAAGACGATATGATGAATAACTAATGAGAATGAGACTAAAAAATAAAGAGACTAACACCGAACATGTCAAAAGAGGAAGTGACGAACACCGAATGAGCCTGAATAAGAACAAGACAAACAACAAATTGGACCAAAGATGACAATGACTACCGGCGAAAGTGACGAATTAAGAATGGAGGACGAAAGCAGAATGGGACGAACTAAGAACTTGACAAAAAAGGAATGGGACGACCCAAGATGATACCAATTCTACAAGTCTAACTAAAATATGTGCTTTAGATACAATTTGTTAGAGAAAAGAGGTACAATTGTTAACAGGCTGGTTGGTATGACTGATGACGGGTGTTTGAATTTGTATGACATTCTTGTGTGAAAATTTGGATATGTCAGCAGAGGCTAATACTAATTGTTATAAACCATATTCATGTGATTTTGAGAGAAATACATAACTGTATAACGTAACGATATATCTGTATCATTCAGTTTAAAGAGTAGGTAGTGTACAATTTCTATCACAATTAGTTAAGATTACCTGTAGAGCACCGTCCATGTCACTTTACGCGGATTTCTTCTCATGAGGTGGGCAGCCTCACATTTTGAGTTCAAGAATGTGAAGGACTGAAAATAAAAAGGGGAATAATAATAACAATGTACACTAGAGTTTTATCGTAATGTAGAGACTAATTCCAATAATTAATACATTTTTCGTATAAATGATAGGTTATGGTAGGAGTAATGTTAACATGGTTTCTTACTACGATGAATGAAATATGGAGCTTCCGGACATTTTTTTGTTATTTTCAAGCGCTTTTTATCCAAAACATAAGATAAAACTCACCTTTCCATCCACTTTGACCATGGTTTTCCCATGGCCGGGATAGATCTTGTATCCACTATAGGCGCAAAGACCGATCCTGAAAATAATTGATACATCGTATAAATAATACACAAAGTTTCAAATTCTTTTTAATTTAACAAGAAAACATTGTAAGATCACTTAAATTCATTAAGATACAGAACAGAAATCACAAAAACGTACTTCATTTTGAATTGTCAATCACGAAAGAACTGTCAAAAATTCAGAGTTGTTGTCACAATCGCACCACAGAGCTAAAATTACTTCTAAGGCTAGCCTAGCGTCCTTTTTGCAGTGACAGATGCTTTAAGTATGTACGCGATAAAACCTAGTGTGCTAGGGCCTCTGGTGCCTGGCGTACATAAAGCATTCGTCCCTTTCGCACCCGTATGTTAGTTAAAAAGTGACATATGCTTTATGTGCGCGATAAAAGCAAGTGTGTTAGGCACTTAGGACCCTATAAATTATCGGTTCATGTGAGGTGAAGTCACACGTGAGATTAATGTTAGATTTACACAGTTATGTCAAAGAACTGTATGCACTGATACAAGTGGAGCTGGCAGTTTCCTCGCTCAACAAATTAGTTTAGCAATACAGCGAGGAAACGCGCATTTTTGCCACAATGCCGCAGGGGCCATTTTTAAGCTTCCGTAACCAAAGGGTAAATCGGGACTCTATTATTAAGACTCCGCTGTCCGTCTCAAGTCAAAGTCAAACTATCTTTATTCTATTTAGGCTTTTACAAGCTCTTATGAAGGTCAAGGAATGAATCTACCACCGGTTCGGAAAAAATCCTCTACTGAGAAGAGTCTGTCTGTCACTAGGCTGTATTTCATGAACCGTGATAGTTAGACAGTTGAAATTTTCACAGGTGATGTATTTCTGTTGCCGCTATAACATCAAATACTAATAAACAGAATAAAATAAATATTTAAGGGGGCTCCCATACAACAAACGTGATTTTATAGATAATGGCACGGACCCCTTCGTGCGCGAGTCTGACTCGCACTTGACCGGTTTTTAGATTTAGTTAAGTTCCTTTTGTTTAATTTTTATGTTAAGCTTAGTTTAATAAGTAATTATTCATTTTAGTTTCAATAGATTATGTTGTATCTTAAATAATATAATAAATAACATTGATGATAATAAATCTGAAAACTTGACGAATGAATGGGGAAGCACAGGTCTTGCAGAGCCAAAGAAAAAAAGTGCTTTGACATTGACATATTCGAAATCGAATCTAATCTAACCTAAAATATTGATTGTCAGTAGTAGTGGTCAGTAGTTCAATTTCAAGTTATCTAATTAGTTTGAACATAATCATTCCTGTTTTTTTTTGTATATTTTGTCTATTCAACTGTTGCAATGTTTTGTCCAGATTTTTCCGAATTTCAGGTACGTTGAGATGGTTATCTAAGAATTGCTACACCACCGGTGGAATAACAATATCACTGCCCATCATTCCTATTTTATTATTGTGTACAATAGGTTCTATTAATAAATTATTTGAAAGTGGCGGGCCTTTGCATAGCGAGCATTAGTGCATTGAACTATACACAAGATTTAATAGTTCCAAACATAAAATAGCAGTAGAAATTTACCTAAGCGTATTTTTGCGGGTAGCCTAATTGTACATAATAATATATTCAATGAATGCCCTTAATTAAATAACCTCATCCTTTTTATATCAATTCGTTACATTCACCACAATTAGATGTAAATCTTAAAGTAATAAAACATATTTTAAACAAAACTTATTCTAGGATGTTTTGAAGAAAATGCGTGTACTGGACGATAAGATTGTTTATGCGCTCAATACATCACTCCCAACAGAGTCTTTCCAAAAGAAAATAGATGCCTCCTCAGCATGTGCAGACTTATACTCAAAGATTCAGGAAGGACACATGGAAAGGGAGGCTGTTATTAAGAATTGCATTGTTTCCACTGCTGAAACTGTTAAAAAACTGAAAGCTTCCAAAGAGGAGAAACCTGATGATTATGAAATATTGAAAACTTTAAAAGCCGAGCAAAGAAAGGTATATTAAATTATTATTTTTTCCCATTGGTCCCCCAGCAGAAAACAGCTGGGAATAACAAACCACTAGCCTAGTATTTTAGTGGGGACTCATGGGAATCTTTTCCCAAACTGTTCCAGCTGGGGACTAATTCCCATTAGTACCCTCCTGCTTATTTGAAACTAGTAATATAGTGTTAATTCTTGATATAGTTTGGGTCTGTTAATTTAGGGCTAATCCCAGTTGTCCGCAACCTGCAGTTCTCACAGCAAACTAATAGGTACAACTAGCTTCTGCCCACATAGAATTTGGTTATAGTTATTCCCTCTGGAACTTATCTGGGATAAAATCCGGGATCTATGTCCTATTCCTGAACCTAAGGTAACTAGTTATATACTAGGTTTTGTGAAAATCCATTCAGCTATACAAAAACTAACAAATAAACGTACAGACACAAACTTTCCCATTTATAATATTAGTAGGAAGCAGGCCTCCTCCTTTTATCTCAGTGATTTTGGGTGATAAAAATCTTTGATGAATACAAGAGATGTAGAGCACCAGAAAAATACAATGGACAGTAAGAGTAGTTTTATACTTGGCCTGTAGACGCCGGCGGGGCCATCTTCTAGTCATACAAAATGTCAGATTTGTAACTATAACTATTTAAAAAAAGTGGCAGTGACATATTGATGGATCGACAGTCGTGGCGAAACTACATGCGTTCCTAGTTTGACTAAGGAACCCTAACTAGATATTTAATCATTGATTTATCTAAAAATACTGTTAGGCTGTGAACAAAATGTTGGCAGACCGCAGTTTGAGTATGGCTGACCTAGGCAGAAAAGGTTAGAGATGTGCTGTGCATGGGTTGTCTATTTTTAGAATAGCTAAATCAAGCCAAGTCTACAGAATCATGAAGATGGTCCATACCTTATTATGCATTATTATAAATCCTATGTAGGAATATACAGATATGTTAAGTAATATTATAAATATAAGTTACATTTTTATTTTTCAGAAATAATACACATCTTGTTATAAAATATATTTTTCTTGCAGTTACGAATTTTGCAAACTGAACTCAGTGTGGAGGAAGTAATCAAGGAGAAGACAACAAAGCTGTTTACAGAGAAATGTAGAAGCTACTATAAGCCAAACAACTTATGAAGACTGAATATTAACATTTGTTTTTGAGTTACATAGTGTATATAATTATAAATAGAATTGAGTTGACCTTTGTTTTGACTAAATCCTTTTTTTTAATAATATCTAGAGTATATAACTAAAAATAATTTACACAAAGCAGTACCAATATCATATAATAATATAATGGTTACTTTAAAAAAATTGATTTAGTTTCTGCTTTTATTTCTAACTAGTTATCTACTTGACAGCTTCACCTTCCTTTCTGGCTTGCTCGTCCCTATATTCTTGATGCCAGTCTAAGTTCATTTGATGAACAGATTCTCCTCTCTTAGCAGCTGCTTTACCAGAAATTATAGCTCCAATACTTGCAAGTACTGTGAGAACCATAAGACGATTCGCAATTTTGATACGGGCTTCACTGCGGGACCTCTCTATCACCTGAAGTCTGAAATGATGGTAACAGAGTTAAATAAATCAGAAAACACAACTTATTTGTAATGGTTGAACTATTTACTTTAATAAAATTAAAACCTGACCATCGATGTAAACAAATTTTTGCTCCTAGTATTGTGAATCATACTAGGAGCAAAAGTGCATCCTTAGAATTCTTATATAAAAGGCAGATGACCAGAGTTGCGAGGGATAATTACGAAGATAATTATGTATTGATTAATAATCAATGATAATAACGCTTATGCCTGTGTGATTTACACATCATTTTTTGTCTTAAATACCGAGATTTTAAACATTAACACATTCAGTGTCGAAAACCCGATATCATGTTTTCTATGACTTGGTCGCCACGCCGAATGACTCGCTGGTCGGGTTCTTGCTATAGCAATTTTGTATGGAGGCAATTCTGCAGCACCTGGGATGGGACTTGATTTTTGGGCTGGCACTGAAAGTGTTAAATAAATATACTTTTATTGTTCATACACAAGTTGATAACGACTGGATAAATATCAATGAACATTAATTATCTTGATAATTTGCAACCCTGCCTATGACACTCACATTCTTATCTCACTTAGCTATTGGACATTAAAATCCGTCCAATAGTTCAAGAGGTAAGTGGAACATTCGATTTTAGGTTACATATATACTAGTACTCTTTTTATACTAGATTGTAAAATGCTACTGACTTCGCGCAGTTGGGTAACAAATCATTTTAGCTACAATGTTTACTGTGTTTGACCTTCAATTGTTTTTCTGTGATCAACTCGACTCAAACAATTGCATAACACTTCAACGTTCTCTAGGATAGTTAGAACCAGATAAAGCGAGAAGTAATAATAACGTACGAGACAAAAGACGGGATTTCATCCTTGCTTTTGTATTTTTTGGTCCACACAAGGATTAACTTCTGAAAATCACTTGGTCGGTATCTTGCCGACATGGACTCAGGAGCCGAGCCCGGCGGTGCTGCCGGTGGTGGAGCAGCTGGTGTAGAATACATTCTTCTAACAAAGTTTAACATAGGTCTTCTTGAAAAAAACATATTTATCATTTTTATACGCTCAAGGAAAATTACTTGTTCAACTTATGACAAATCAAAATGCAGGCCTGTGTTATTGGTGTGATGCAGGAAGTTTTCCTATTCCCGTCCCTTTCGCTCCTATACTTAAATCTCCTTTGCACACAAAGTCTAGTGTGTATCGACCAATTAAAATATTGAATGTTTTTAAGCGAACGTAAGTATATATATAATACGGGCTGCACCGTTGGCAGGGCCTCGGCAAGACATTACATACTATTATTGGAGTATGAACAAAATTGCAAGAATATGATTGGCCTCCAATTTGGGTAGGTAAAGTTTCTTGAAGACAGGCATATTATTATTAGAAAAAGAAAGTGACAGTTCTTCTTCATTGCGCTGTCACTTTCTTTTTCTTTATTTAACCTAAGGCAAAGATTTAATCAAACGGCTATAACGGCGGGGGAAATGTCATCGCAGTCATTTAAAACAATCTTCTGAATAAACGATACAAATTAATTATCTTTCTAATCTTGGTCTCTGAGACCCACTTTCAAAAAAATGTATAATATGTCTTCAAAGAACTTTACCTACCCAACACTGCACTGCATGCAGTTAAGGGACTCATAAAGCAGGTTAGTTTTTTGTCAATTTATTGCTGCAATTTGGGTATTCCTTTAAATATAACTTTTGAGAACAAAAAGTTTAAATGTGAGCTTTAAGGGATACTTAGCCCGTATTTATTGGTGCATCAATAATTTGCCAAAAAATTGCTGGTTTACAAGCACCTTTAAATAATGGTTTGGTTACACCTGCGGGATCCGGAAAGGATTTGCGTTGATGTGGCATTTCAAAAGAAACTTTTTACTGCTTTTACCTAGTATAGAGATGAGAAAATCTTTCGCTATGAAGGCAATCCTTCGTGCAAAGGATTTTTGACACTGTGTACTACTTCAAGAGGTTTCTTTTGAATCTTCACTGAATGCCGACAATGTAGCGAACCCTCAGACCGTTAGCACACTAGTTTTTATCGCGCACATAAAGTATACATCCCTTTCGCACCCGCATATTAGTTAAACTCACTCCTCTGCTGCACTGGGAGTGAAGAAATAGCATAGAATGCGTGCAGATGCTTATCATCCTGGCATGTTGTAAAAGTCGACTAAGGGATGGGTCCTCTCCAACATGGTGGACTATCTGTATCGGCGATTGGCTGATCACCTGTCACCATACGGCTGATCATACCATCTTAGGACAAATTAATCGAACGTGGCCACAAGTAGTCTTGTGGCTCTGCCCACCCCATTAGGGATTTCGGGCGTGATGTCTATGTATGTATGTATATTAGTTAAAAAATGACAGATGCTTTATGTGCGCGATAAAAGCTAGTATGCTAGGCCTCCAGAAATATCTATTTTAGAAAAACTGTAATACCTGAGTTACTAGCACACTAGCTTTTATCGCGCACATAAAGATTCTCGGCCCCCAATTCTCGGTGCATTCGAGATAATATCGATAGCGAGATTAAACGTCAGATTCATACATACAGTTATGCCAAAAGACTGTACGCACTGACATTTAATCTCGATTGTGAGATTACCTCGAAAGCACCGAGAATTGGGGGCCTGCACTTACGCTCGCCGTGTGAAGGCGAGTGTAAGCGAATGCGAGCGTGAAGTAGGCCCGCTCGAGTCGCGTGTGCGCTCGCCTCACCTCGTCTGCGTTCGCTATAGTTGTCGGTTTTTTGTGCAAGATCAAAGTGACGAGTGAAATCGCGAGCGGCCCTTCCTCACGCTCGCGTACATTAGTGTGCCACAGGTTATAAAATACTTCACGTACGATTTTCCTTTATAAAAGAAAACAAAATTGAAATAAAATAAACCTCTTCGGAATAGGAATTTCAAAACTTCCCGAGGGAATAACTATAACCGAATTCCGCTCGGACAATGTCGCAGGCAAAAAGGCAAAAAAGGTAGTTTTAGATATAATATGAATTTAATTGTACTCTTTTCTTGTATTACTTAGGCTCTGCTAACATCTAACAAAAGAATAAACAAAAAAGCGGCCAAGTGAGAGTCGGACTCGCCCATGAAGGGTTCCGTGATTTATGACGTATTCAAAAAAACTACTTACTAGATCTTGTTCAAACCAATTTTCGGTGGAAGTTTACATGGTAATGTACATCTTATATTTTTTTTAGTTTTATCATTCTCTTATTTTAGAAGTTACAGGGGGAGACACACATTTTAGCACTTTGGAAGTGTCTCTCGCGCAAACTATTCAATTTAGAAAAAAATATATATTAGAAACCTCAATATCATTTTTGAAGACCTATCCATAGATATCCCACACGTATGGTTTGATGAAAAATTTTTTTTTTGAGTTTCAGTTCTAAGTATGTGGAACCCCAAAATTTAAGGTTTTTATTTCTATTTTTGTGTGAAAATCTTAATGCGGTTCACATAATACATCTACTCACCAAGTTTCAACAGCAAAGTTCCTATAGTTTCGGAAAAAAGTGGCTGTGACATACGGACGGACAGACAGATAGACAGACAGACAGACAGACAGACATGACGAATCTATAAGGGTTCCGTTTTTTGCCATTTGGCTACGGAACCCTAAAAAACGTGTTCACGCACGTCCCTCCATTAGGTACTTATTAAAGTAAATAATCTTGATACGTATTTCTATAAAAATATAAATTTCATAGGGTAAATATGTTCTTACACTGTTCTATTTTTGTGTATAGTAAGCAAAGCATCCGCCATCTCCTTTTCCTCCAAGGTTTTGGAATCTTTTTGTACAACATGTACGTAAAAAGCATAATGAGCAATCGCGGACAAAGCTGTCGCAGCATGTCCATCGTCTTCTACGCTTTGGGGGCTACCAAAGAGTATAGTAATAGTGCCTCTCGCTGCGGCACCACTCGCCGAGCGCCTCGTACGAGCGTGAAATACCGCCATAAAAAGTTCTGATACCCGCCGGAACTAGGGCTGCCATCCGTCAGTGTTACCCCGGATTGAACTAATTTGGAGGGCGTCCGGGGGATCTAAAAAAGTGTCCGGGTACTCTTTACTCGTCCGGGTCGGGGTCAGATTGATTTATAAATAATTAATTAATTTAAAGTTATAACGAGCCCGTATTTGGCCTTTTATTACATACTAATCAGACTTACTAGGGACCTATTTAGGGACTATTCGACTTGCTTTAGGAGTATACCTCTTTCTGTGACATCTTTGAAGAGTTGGCAACCCTGACTGTGACGTTTGTTTTGTCTGTGTCAGATCGCGGAATATCTATCGAAAATTGCAATGTACATTTAACAAGCAAATTAAAATCAGAACATTGAAGTCGTTTTGTATAATCACATTTAGTAATATTTGTTAGTGCCTTATTTATGGAGCATTGATTGTTAAAACAGTATAATTTCTTCTTTAGCGATCAATCGTCTACTGTAAATGTAAGTTAAACTTGAGCGTGTGACTGCTTTTAGCAATATTTTCACAAAAAACTGACTTAGACTGCGTTGTTTAACTGGCTTCTTGAAGAGTGATTGATTTTAACGAGAAGGAATATCCTTTGATGGAAGGAGTTTAACAATTGTATTTAAATTGAAATCTTCCTCGCATTTTCAGTCGAATGTTTTAGGGTTCAACAATGCAATTGCAATATAGTTAGTATTTGATCTCTTTAATTTTATCCTTGTACCGCAAATAAATGTTGAAATTACAACAATAATGATCTAGCTCTTGTCAGTTTTTGAGTTTTGTAAACCTTTTAATCATGTGTGCTTGTGTTATATTAACATTTGCTTGCATTGTTTACATTTTTATACTATATAATATTTATTAATTAAGAGATTATTTATTAAGATTACTGTCATTTCATTAGTGTCCATCAACATAACTAAATAGTGCTTCAAATATATTTACCGAATTACTTTCACTATATTGCTAATTTGACCTTGGGGTTACATTGTAGCAAAGGTTCTCTCTTTTGCATGGTTCATCTATTAATTTCCCATAATGTTTCTGATGTCCTGTTCCCATCTGGATTTTGGATACTCAACTTTTAGAGCTCCATTCTGTTTCCATTTTGTTTCTCTATTTGTCCATCTTGCATTGGTCATCTCAGCCACATCCTGCTTATTGGAATTTAATAAATTCTAAAGTGTCAATGAGTTTTATCTTTTTCCTTATTTCTGCTGCTCTTATCCTGTCTTTCAACTATATGTCAAGCAGGGTAGGATCCAGCTGTTAACCCCCTGAGTCTGGTATTTATAAAGAAAAATTGTAGAACCACTTTATATTGTGACTCCTGACATGATATTTTTGTCTTCAGTATGACGCAAAGCATTCAACAAGATGCTATTTATGCTGGCAGAGATAAGTTATTCACAAAATTTCGTATCAATCCACTGAAAGGAGAAATTTTGGACTAAGGAGAACCAGACATGTATCATAATGTTCACTCAAATTCCGATTCCTCGGTTGCTTATGTCATCCGATTCACTTAAAATTTGGCAGGCTTTCATGAGGACTCTCATCATGGCACAATTTTTTGCAATCAGCCATCCAATCCTTGTATAAATAAAGATAAAATGGGTTGAAACTTCTTGAAGTGCCATAGAACAGCAAAATGTTTTGAACCGCTATAAATCCAACCCAGAGTTGATTTAGACTATATCTTGAGATTCCAATACAGATGATATTCTATAGAGAAATAGGGAAACTGGAATTCTATAAGAATTTATTTTAAATATATAAAACACTTATATGAAGTTTTCTCAAATTACATAATTTTATTTACGTGATCCTTGACATAGACGGAAAGTCATATACAAAGAACAAACAATTGTTAAAAATAATTAAGCTCTATGGATTCTTCATAGTGTCCATAATCAACTTTGTATTAGCGAGAAATTGTTTTTAAACCTTAGTTCATGCATGTCCTAGGTTCAGGACTTAAGTCTTGAAAGCTTCTCTCCATTATAAAGTACACCCAGCTTTTATGACAGTGCAATTTTTGATTTGTATATACTTTAATTTAACCAAACAAAACAAAAAGTGCTCTATTTTCATAGCTGGGCACCGTTAATCGAATAGTTAACTTCGTTAATTGCTACCTGTTACTAAAAAAGTTAACTTCGTTAAATGTTAAAGCGTTACATTTCAGACCATTTAACAACAGTTAACATTTAACGACAAGAAACAGCATTTTATATGGCGTTAGTAATTTACTTAAAAAAATGTTTGGTATGTGCTATGGAAGTTTAGGCAGGACATGAAACATTTGTAAAATAGGGTACTGCATTAGGGTTTGTAATAAAATACCTATTATTTAGAGATCAAATTCAAATCAAAAGCTATCTGACATAAGCCGTGCGCTCTTTTTGGCAAATAGTAGGTATTGAATAAACGATTAACGGGCTTTAATTGTTTTAACGGAAGTGAATGAATCCGTTAACAATGTTTGAAGTTAACTTAAAGTTAATCCGTTACTCGAAATGTTCACTTCGTTAATTAATGATTAACGGTCTTGTGCCCAGCTATGTCTAGTATGTATGATTTAGCATTTGGACAGTAAATACTAAGTGATCTGACCTGTTTTATTTAGATGTCTGGGGGTCACAAGCATCGTTACAAGAATGCAGGGTTAAGTGCTGATGAGCTGCGGCGCCGTCGAGAGGAAGAAGGTGTCCAGTTACGGAAACAAAAGAGAGAGCAGCAGTTATTTAAACGCAGAAATGTCTTACTGCCTCCACCCAATACCCCTGACATTGCATTACAGGTTAGTTGAAAGAATAGCAGCATGTTATGTTTATATAGATAATTATAAGGTATTCAGTAATCATTTTTTTAAATAGTGTGGATGCAAATCATAAATGGAATGACTTAATGATTAAATATTTTTGGGACTTTTGGCACGAGTCTAGCCCAGGGTGGTTAGGTAAAGTTAGGTTAGTAGTATATTTAAGGTAATTTGCATAGAAATATATAGTAAGGAAACTGCCCAACGCGATTTTCGCGATGCTCACTTTTTTGGTGTCAAATGACACCATCACATACTCTGTAAATATTGCCGGCATCGGCGTTCTTATTACATTGAGGAAAGGTCCATCATTGCGTTCATGCGTTTTGTTTTTGTGGTTCGTAGCTGCTAGCGAGCAATGAAAATGACAGCAATGAATCAGGCAAAATTAGACTCTGTGTAAATGTCATAAGAACTAAGACGTCGGCAATAGAGCTTCGTAGTTTATAAACTTGTAAATAGATGGCGTTACCATGACGAACTCAGTCATTTTTTCAACGCAGTTGTATTGAACGCCATATCCTTCTTTTGAGATCATTGTAATTTGTAAATCTTTTGTAAATAAATTGTTTTCCTGTTTGTCAATGTCATAATTCCAGTGTCACGAAACGAAATTGACGAAAAATGCATTATTGTCATGATTAGCTAGTAGTTTCTAGTTTTTCACACATCACGAAAATTGCTAAAATAATATATTTATTGGAAAGTTTTTTTTGAAATGAAGCTTTAGTTTTGTGGGAAACAGAACCGTGTGTTTCTCTCCTAATATCGGTACGTTGGCAAGTTCGTGGCCAATAAAATATTTATACCAAATTGTCAATTCCTTTGATGTAGTTTTGCGTCTTAATCCATCATCTCAAAGATAAGCAATACAAAATGTACAAAAAACAAAGGGTGAAAAAGCAAACTGGATATATGTTGTTGTTGTGCCAATTGTGTTGTCAGCACCACAGAGGTTAGGATTTGGAATGATTGATTGTGAATTTATTATTTAACTAAATTTCAGGATGATATCAATATCTCTCAATCAGATGATATATCAATAGAAATGGTGTCAGCTCTCTACAGTGAAGACCCTCAGGAGCAAGTGATGGCAACACAGAAGTTCCGTAAACTATTAAGTCGTGAACCCAATCCTCCCATCGATGAAGTGATACGGACAGGAATTGTTCCAAAATTTGTCGAATTTTTAGCTAATAGCACAAATCCTACTTTGCAGGTAAAACTCATATAATAGCTTATCTTTCATTCTTTTTTAAAATATTGATAAATCACAAAAAATCGGAAACTTGTTATCCTCTTCCTTAATACGGATTTTTTCCTGGGTAAAAAACTAGTAATTCTAATTAGTCCGTCAGTTAGATTATCAAAAAAGATTGAACGCGTATTTTATGCTTTATCAAATCAACCAAAATTGACAAAGATAATGCGCATCAAAGTTCGGGAGTGGGGGCTCATGACGTCACTTAATGGTAAAAAGCGTGCAAAGTTGTGACGTCACGCGGAACTTCAACGCACTATATCTTCGTCATTTTTGTTTAATTGACAAAAGAAAAAATATGTGCTCAATATTTTTTTATAATGTAAATGACGTACTAAATAGTTTTTTTTTCAGGAAATTTGCCTATTCAATAAATTTAAATATCGTTCCAGTTTGAAGCGGCGTGGGCACTAACAAACATTGCGTCAGGTTCTGCGGAGCAGACTCGTATAGTCGTTGAGAGTGGGGCAGTGGCTGTTCTTGTGGGGCTGGTGGGTAGTGGGGTCAATGAAGACGTGAGGGAGCAGGCGGTGTGGGCGCTGGGGAACATAGCCGGGGACTCCCCACGCTGCAGAGACACCGTGCTCGCCGCTGGCGTCCTGCCGCCGCTTGTTGAGTGAGTGCTTAATATTTTGATCCACTTACTCCTTAATGTCTTACATCCTGAGTTTCTTGCGGCGTTCCTTCTCAGCACATGTCAACACTCGAAGCGCCTTTAAATTCAGACATGTGAAAGAGCCCGTGTGGCCAACTGCAAAATGAATATTTTAATTTTAATTTCATGTCAATTTATTTAATTGCGTTTGAAACCTTGTGAAAATGTAATAGGCAAAAATAATTAGATACCTATGTAAAGCGGCTTGTAAACGGCCTAGTTTTTCGGCAATTTATTGCTGCAATTCGGGCTATCCCCAAAAATATTACATACATACATACATACATAGCATCACGCCCGAAATCCCCAATGGGGTGGGCAGAGCCACAAGACAACATGTGGCCACGTTCGATTAATTAGTCCTAAGATGGTATGATGAACCGTATGGTGACAGGTGATCAGCCCATCGCCCATACAGATAGTCCACCATGTTGGAGAGGACCCGTCCCTTAGTCGACTTTTACGACATGCCAGGATGATAAGCATATGCACGCATTCTATGCTATTTCTTCACTCCCAGTGCAGCAGAGGAGCATAATATTACATCATTAATGGGACAAAAAGGTTGATAGTAACCTTTCGAGGATAGCCCGAATTGCAGCAATAAATTGCCGAAAAACTAGTTCGTTTACGATCCCCTTAAAGAACGCGTGACATCTACACGTATAGAGATATATAGATATATAGATATATCGTAAAGGGGGTAGGTTCTATTTCAGGTCCTATTTTGGGTATATAGCAGGTTTGGGTATCCAACGGTTTCCTTTGTGATCTCCGCCGGGTATGCCAGCCTGACGGTTTTTACCCAAATTTAACCTGTGTTTGTTATGGAGTTACGAAATATCTCAGTTTCTATCAGAGCTACGAAGTTGAGACTTATTATTACAATTTTTTGGTCATCAGATCCTGGCCATATCAATAATACTATGTTATTAATAATTTCGACTTAATTCAGCGGGGCCCTTTCGAAAAAAAAGTTCAAAGTAATGTCCCTTTATCGCTTTAACCTTTTGACCGCCCCAGTCGGCTGCAGCCGTCAGCGGCTACAGGGTAAAAAAGTCCTTCATAACCTTGACTTAAAGTTGAAATTCGTGTTACTTCTCAGACATGCTTGGCGGTCAAAAGGTTAAAAAGTAGTATTGCCACGACATGTAATTTAGACGAATTGACAGCGAATATCGTGCTTTTTACTGCTGCATTTCATTGTTCAGACTCTTAATATTTTACGGCATTGGTTTCAGAATATTAAATAAATACACAAGATTATCCATGACTAGAAACGCTGTTTGGACGCTGTCAAACTTGTGTAGGGGTAAAAATCCTCCAACTGACTTCCACGCCGTGGCTCCAGGTAATGTATAACAAATAAATGAATGAACTACCTGACTGAAACCAGGCGATTACTATTCCCGCGTAATGTACACTGAAAATGCTTTAATGACTTCCAGGTATACCAGTTCTAGCTCGATTGTTGCATCATACCGACGCAGACGTTCTCAGCGACGCCTGTTGGGCGCTTTCCTACCTCTCTGACGGACCTAACGACAAAATACAGGCCGTAATAGACGCAGGCGTATGTCGGAGACTCGTGGAGCTGCTGATGTAAGTGACCTTTCAACAACTTGATGTATGTGTGTATAGCAATTAATTGATGCGCTTATTGTCTAAATTGACACTACTTTGTGACTAGCGCGCGTACTACTGTATTTTGCGGTTAATAATATCTACGCTGATGTAGATTTGTAGATAATAAAATATAAAGTACATAAATAAAACATGTGTTAAAAACAATATGTGTCTCAGCTGCAAACACCACTTAAATACATGTACTTACACTTATATAAAATGACTTTCTAAACATCGTTGAAAATAAATCATGGATTTTTTTTTATATCTTTGCAATAGCAGCACGAATGTTAACAAAACATAGCTTAGCTAAGAACGTTCTGCACCATATCAACTATCAATAAATTATAAATTTCAATTTGTTTATATAAAACAATTTGCACAAATGGATGTATCAAATGATAGCTGTGTCACAGTATAATCAAGTATTCAGTATTCCACCTTCATACAAACGGCCGAAACGACACGACGCCCTTCGAAATCTCGGTAAACTTCGGTACACAACAGTCGCGATTGCGCGGGTTCGGTACGGACAAGAATAGTGTGAGATGTTCCCATGAATTTATTTACGTAAATTATGGCACAAGAATGTATGATGTTTTTGATATTTTAAAAGCAAAATACATTATATGCTCTTCTTTTATTCCATACTGACTTACTGTCACTTTTGAAACAAGAAATATCAACCAAGTAGAAATAATTAAAATTAAAACTTACAAGAGTTAAGATCCAGGCCCAGCCTAGTTTGGGGTCCGTCGGATATTAGCGTTAAGGAAAAATTAAAGCTTAAGAAAATTGTTAAATTGTAACTTTGATAACTTTGAAAATTAATTTTATTATTATTATTAAAGTAATATTTCATGAAAAGATACTACGACAATTTAATATAGCATTATCAAATACGTAACCCAAGAAAGACAGTCAGCGGGCAGCCCTACTGCGTGTTTACATACCGAGCGGCCGTAGGTAATTATTTCGAGGACACTGCCGAGATAAAATACTGTTAGAAGACTGTTAGTGTATTATACTGTGGCTGTGTTCAATGATAGTCGGGTAGGACATGTTTTGTACAATATTGTTTTACAGGCACAACAAATCGACGGTGGTATCGGCGGCCCTGCGCGCCGTGGGCAACATCGTGACGGGCGACGACTCGCAGACGCAGGCCGTGCTCAACTGCGCCCCGCTGGGCTCGCTGCACGCGCTGCTGCGCTCCGGCGCCGAGGCGCTGCGCAAGGAGGCGTGCTGGACGCTGTCCAACATCACCGCGGGCAACGCCGCGCAGATACAGGTACCGTGCGATTAATACTAGTTTATGCAACGGTTGCATAATGATAGCATAGAATGCGTACAGATGCTTATCATCCTGGCATGTCGTAAAAGTCGACTAAGGGACGGGCCCTCTCCAACATGGTAGACTATCTGTATGGGCGATGGGCTGATCACCTGTCACCATACGGTTCATCATACCATCTTAGGACTAATAAATCGAACGTGGCCAAAAGTAGTCTTGTGGCTCTGCCCACCCCATTAGGGATTTCGGGCGTGATGCTATGTGTGTGCATAATGATAGCAAGCTCGTGCGATCTTATTATGAAACTCGCCTGTCGGCTCGTTTCATAAACCCGCACTTGTGTTTTAAGGCCAAATTATGTACAGTTGCATACATAACTTTATCTACAAACATTATAAATCCTCCATGATGTCTTCAGAAACAATATTTTCTGGCAACAAGTTATTTGTTGCAATTGTGCCTGCATTTTCGATATCCGGCGGAGTTTTCACATCGTTCTCGGAGTCACTGTGCGTTGTCTATAAGTGAGCTACGGTACTGTTTTGTATCTATAGATTATGAATGTGTGTACATGCACCGGTTACCGGTCCGGCGATAATTTCTATGCAGTCGTTTTTTTCCGGTCCGTTGTCCGGTGGAAAAAACGGAAGTCGAGCTGTAACTGCTTAGTGTCATTGCCACGAACCACGAGTCGGGATTTCCATTTAGATGACACCCGAATGGATCAAACCCATTGTATTAATATTTCTCTTTTCAGACCGTAATTGACGCCAATATATTTCCAACTTTAATAGAAATTCTAAGACAAGCTGAATTTAAGACGAGAAAAGAAGCTGCTTGGGCGTTGACGAACGCCACCAGTGGAGGCAGTCACGCTCAAATTAGGTCTGGTTTATTATCCTTAGAAAATTGTACTTTTAATAATATATCTTAAATTTTTAATATACAATTCAGTGCATGATATAGCAAGCAATGAGGGTGAACCTATGGTATGAAAAGTCATACAAAAGGCGATAACGATTTCCACCCCTTAAATATTAACCGATTTTGACCAATTTTTGATAGGTTGTCAGTCAGAACAAAATCTAGGTCTATACGTTTTTTGATTAAAGATCAAGAAAGTCAAATAATTCTGAAATTAGTTTTGTATGAGAATACTGAAACGACAATAAAACTGAAGTTTTTTTTTATGTCAATTGACTGACAAACGAGCTGACGGCCCACCTGATGGAAAGTGGTCACCGCCGCCCATGGACATCTGCAACACCAGAGCTGCTGCCAATGCGTTGCCAGTCTAGGGAGGCTGGGGAATGGGGATGGGATGGGGATGAGGGAATAGGCCTCCGGATCTCGTCACTCACCGTACGAAACGCAATAGCAAGCTATTACTTTACGCCGATATTCTGTGAGAGTGTGGTACTACCCCGGTCGAGCCGGCCTATTCCTGTTTGGCCCTACCACTACTAAAGTTATTGATTAAAATGAAAAAAAAAACAAAGCTTCAAAATCGCTTAACATTTAAGGGGTGGAAATCGTTATCGTCTTTTGTATGAAAAGCCGTAGGTTGACACTCCTCTTAATATAAAAGGTGAGAAAACGGTATTCACCACTAGATTTTTTTTTTTTTTATAGGTACTTGGTGGAACAAGGCTGTATACCACCACTGTGCGATTTATTAACACTATCAGATCCGAAGACAGTGCAAGTGGCTCTTAACGGCATTGAAAATATATTGAAGGTCGGTCAGCATTCTGATCAAGGCGACAACCCGTATGCTGTGCTTGTCGAGGAGTGCTTTGGTTTGTACTTAAATATTATCAGGCATAGAGGTAAAATAGATTACATTTTACACCTGTTACAATCACTTTATGTGAACTCTCACAATATGTAGAGATAAAGAGGCGTTTTTCATAGCTGAGCTGGAGCGTCGCATTTTTGTGTTCCTCTCGTTTATTTATACAGATGGAGAATGTTACTACTTTTACTGTTCACTAAATTATCCTTAAATAAAACGATAGGAACCGGGGTGAATTTCAGGTTATTACCCATATCGTTTCCACAATACAATAATAGAATTTCAAAAATAATTAGGAAACAGGAAATTAGAATTAAGACTAGAATATTTTGATTAAATTCACATTAAAACCATCAAAAATTGTATATATACCAATACTTGATTAATCACATTTTATCTACACACAATTAAAATAAAAACTAAATATTATTTGCTATAAGTCATTACACTTTTGATTTGATTGATCCAGTATATGAGAATAGGACAATCAAATCTCCCTGCAATAATAAGGATATTTGAAAATAAATAAATCTGTCGTTTTACTGTACCACCTTTGTACCACCTACCTATGTTTTACAAATAAATATATATAAAAAAAAAAAAAAAACATTATTTATTGATTCACCATGGGTATATTTCAAAAAAAAATACGCCTTAATTTACATTTTCATTTTTTTTTAATAGATCTTTATAAGCAATATGTAACAACAGGTTTTAACCTAAATCATTACATTTGTTGTTCATATAATTGTTATGATTAATTATGCTACCCACGCTATAAGCATGTCAGAATTAAAATAATTATAATAATACAATACCTACAACATTACAGGATATTAACAATTACAATTATAGACGATTGAGGCTTATAACGGTATATACCGGTATTTTTTAACGCCTAGTTACATATTTTAATTAATTATTTATTTGATTTTCAGGTCTCGATAAAATTGAATTTCTACAGTCGCACGAAAATCTCGAAATATACAAGAAAGCTTTCGAAATAATTGAGAATTACTTCGGTTCGGATGAGGAAGATGGTCGGCTAGCGCCCGCGGTGTCCTCGACCACGGACCAGTACCAGTTCAGCGCCGTGGAATCGGCGCCCATGGGAGGATTCCAGTTCTAACCCTCGCTACATGCTTTTCTCTAATGAGTAATGACGCTTATTGTGCAGTGAGTTACTCCTTATTACCATACTTTGATTTAAGAGGGTACTGGAACAGGGGTTAAACAAAGATGGTAGGCCTTCTGAAATGGATTTATTAAAATATTTATATGCTCACAGTTCGAGCGCTAAACCGAGAATCTGTATATATAAAATGACAACCGTCTGTCTTGTAATATTTGAATTCATATTGTTTCTAAAGCGCCGTTCTAGCTAGCCTGCTCTACAGTACATATTAGTGTTTTGTCTCATAAATTAAAAGAGAAAAATAAATAAAAAACTAATATTATTAGACTAAAATGGGGCTCATTCCCTCTTAAGAGGACTGAAGCAACAGTAAAAATCACCCTTTTCATACAAAAGGCGATAACGATTTCCACCCTTTAAATGTTAACCGATTTTGACCAATTTCTGGTAGGTTGTCAGTCAAAACAAAATCTAGGTCTATACGATTTTTGAATTTTGATTAAAGATCAACAAAGTCAAATAATCGCCAAATTAGTTTTGTATGAGAATACTGAAACAACAATAAAACTGAATTTATTGATTAAAGTGAAAAGACCAAAACGTATAGACCTAGATTTTGTTGTTACTGACAACCTATCATAAATTGGTCAACATTGATTAACATTTAAGAAGTGGAAATCGTTATCGCCTTTTGAATGAAAGCCGTAGGTTCACACTCCTCTTAAATATCCTTTGAGAAACGGGCCCCTATCAACGGTAAATATCTGTCAAATTGCGGGGTAATTAAACAGTTCTTATTGTTACTAAATCTCGACCCGTTTCTCAGTGCGAACGGTCGAGATTTTGTTTAAGTGTGCGTGCGGCGACGCATAGATACTTTGGCGCAGACATACAAGCCGCGCGCGGTGCTTTGTATGAAGATAACCTATTTCCTCTGTCTTTATACTATGCTTAAACCGTGATAATTGATGACTATAGGCGACATACACGATTAGGATTAATTCGAGATTTAATTTTTGGACCTTATAATGCATTGGCTTTCTATTGCAGATGTATCTAATAACTATTGACAGACATAAGACAAGGGAATCAATAAATATCCTGATGACGTCCTCGAAAAATGGTTCACCAAACATAATGTCAAAACCAGAGTGAAATTATATTTTGCGCCCACTATGTAGGTTCATGTGATTTTATTAATTTATGTGTAGTAAATTTGTTTACAAATAACGCGCTTTCTTTTTTTGCTGTGTAGATATGGCATATCTAGTTCATTTATTTATTAGTAAAAATATATATTTTGTTGGCCTCGCTAATATTTGTTGATAAAATTATACCTGTATATTGTTATGTGAAAAGTAACGTTTTAATTGGATACATATGTATGTATAATATAATAATATAACAAATTGATAAAATCGTGTAGTTTTTATTTCATCAATTAATAATACCCGTTAGTACAAACCAGCTGTGCCCGCGAATATTTTTCGCTTGGGATTGGAATAAAATGTGTTCTTATTAGGGTTCCGTACCTCAAAAGGAAAAAAGGAACCCTTATAGGATCACTCGTGTGTCTGTCTGTCTGTCTGTCTGTCTGTCTGTCTGTCTGTCTGTCTGTCTGTCTGTCTGTCTGTCTGTCTGTCTGTCCGTCTGTCACAGCCAATTTGCTCCAAAACTACTGGACCGATTGAGTTGAAATTTGGTATTCATATGTAAGTTGGTGACCGCAACACGGACGCGTGACGTAAATATATGAATTTTAAACATAGGGGCTACTTTTTGGGGATAAACTAGAAAATTAAAAATAAAAGTTATGCCACCTATATCGTGTGACATATCAAATCAAAGGGCAAATCAACCTAATAGGGTAAAGGCACCAGTAGTCAGCCTTTTAACGACGATCGAGATTTGAAACCGCTGTTATTAATTCAGGATTTGACTAAAAAATAAAAAATAAATACTGTTTGATCAATAATTTATTCTAGTTTCATTACAATTTAAGGCAAACATAGAATCATTCTATAAAATAGAAAAAGAAGTTTAAAGCAAAACATACACATTTCTCTAGTAGTCAGCCTCCAAAATCTAATAGTCAGCCACTTTAAGCCCAGTACTCGGCCTCTAAATTATTTGTTAAAATTTGATTTAAAACAATAATATTTAATGAATAATGAATAGACAATTAATAGTCCTTAAAGTTACGATAGTCATGCTTTTAGTTGAATAATATTACCTTACAGTTACAAGGTTCAGACTCCTTTTTCATCTTGAGACACTGCGGCATATTGGTCCAGAAGATATGGTACAGCTTCCCGAACGCTGCAAGCCGGATTCTTTGGTCTAGACCTCTTTCTCGAAGATAGACTTCCCTTATTGGACAGTACCTATGTCCCCAGGTACATAATTATAATCGTCAACTTCTTTGAGCGTAAAATCTCCAATTTCCACGGGAGTTTGCAGTACAGGGACATCTGTCATGATTTTTGTCTTGTCCATGTTCATTTTAAGGCCAGCTCATTCGGAGGTTCTACTGTGGTCATCGAGCATTATACTGAGGTCCTTCGAGGTCTCGCCGATTATGTTGATGCCAAGCCCTTTCTCATTCAGAACCTTGAAAGCACATTCCAGAGCAGCGGTGAACAGATTTAGAGAGATAACATCTCGCTGTCTGGCTTCCCTCTGCAACACTGCAGTAGGGTTTGAGTTCTGGTTTTATAGTTAAACTAATATAGTGGCGTTTACAAACACTTCAACACTCCGATGTACCTGTTGTCGACTTGGTAGCGCTGGAGAGACTGCAGTACAGTCTCAATCGTATACAAGGCTTTCTCGTAGTCCACAAACGCTGAGCAAAGAGGCAGATTAAACTCTTCGGTCTTCTATATAAACTGCTGTAGCGAATTTTGTGGTCTACCGGTGCTGAAGCATTTCTGGAAAGCGGCCTGTTCGGGAGACTGGAAGTTTACTATAGTTCACTTTTGAGCCATGTTTACAAGCTGTTTTTGAGAGTAATTACGAACCGTCTTGCACGCAGGTTTGATAACTTCCAGTCTCCCGAACAAGCCGACTTCCGGAAATGCTTTAGCGGGGCATTATTGCCCTGTTTCGAAGAAGAACAACACCACACTTCTTTTCCATGCGTGCAGTGTTTACCTCTCATGTGGAATCGAATAACGTATGAAGGGCTTTAAGGACCGGTTTTCCAACTGCTTTCAGAAATTCGGCTGTGATTCCGTCATCACCTTATTGTATTTAAGCTGTTTGAGAGCCACACTAATCTCGTACAGGTTGACATCCGAGATGTTTTCGGTATAGTGACGAATCGATCTAGGTTTTGGGTCGTTGGCATTAGTTACAACTGAATCAAGACTCATGTTACGTAGGCCTTCAGGAATCCATAGGTGATGCCGGTCTTGCAATGTGCTTCGGAGAACACTAAAAGTTCTACATGCTCCTCTAATACGCATTCCTTTCGTATGGCTTCCTTTGCAGAAGATAGTTTTTCTGGTGGATGCTTTTGTTTGTGTTTTGGTTTTTGTGACATGCTTTACTGAACATAACATTACGTTTTTATCCATGAAACAGTAAAAAGACTAATAAATACCTAAATAAAGCCCTATGTAGGCTTTTTCATACTTTATTAAGTGGCTGAGTACTGGAGCAGCAATTTCCATTAGTCAGCCATACCAAAAAAATACTTTAAAAAGCGGCTGACTACTGGGTTTTTCTAAAAATATTATAGGGAATGTTAGGGTAAATTTGAATCTTAAAAAATAACGATTTTAACGGACCGATTTTATTTCAAATTCGAACGATACCACCAATATCCAGAAGTCAGCCGCAGGTGGCTGACTACTGGAAATCACATAAAAAAGTGGTTCCCAATAGTCAGCCTCCGTAAATAATTAAGAAATCAATGAAATACGCTTATTTTATTATCATTTTCGGTTTAAGCAACTATATGCATTCACAGAAATATACAAATATATCATATAATGTTAACACAAGTCTATCTTTCTTACCCGATTTGAAAACACCAAGTACGAAAAAAAATTATGGCGGACTTCGTAAAATTGCCCTTCTCGACCGAGAGCACTCGAATAAACTTTTTTTATTTTCCCCCCTGCCATTTCCCCGCACCGATCGATAAATATAATGATTAATAAGGAATCAAGGAATCGATTAAGAGGCATATAATTTATTAATTTCAAATAGACTGCTATTTCAAGGCAATAAAAGAGGCAAAAGGCTGACTACAGGATCCTGGCTGACCACTGGTGACTTTACCCTAGTATCCGAAAAAGACAAAGAAATCGCTCACCAGATCTTCAAGGGAATCAGCCTATCTATCGTAACCGGCTCTCGCTTTCTGGGCAGCTATAATGGAATAGGAAAAGAAGATTTTGTAGCCAAAAACATAGAAAAATGGGTGTGCACTATAGAAAACTTATCACACATCTGCAAAGACTCCCCTCAAGCCTCCTATACAGCCCTCACCAAAGCAGCCCTATTTCAATGGTCATTTCTCCTACGAGTCATAAATAATGCAAACCAGTTTTTTGAACCTATAACACATACACTACGAACCACTTTCTTGCCGACTCTCTTAGGTGGCGATGTTTCATCCACCGAGGCCGACTTATTTTCACTGCCCGTTCATAAAGGTGGCCTGGCAATCTCTGACCCATTCAATATGACCAATCTCAACTATGAAATATCAAAAAAAGGTTGCACATTGCTTTCATCCGCCCTAATAGACAACAAACAGATGGACATCGCTCAACACCACAAATCCCTAAAAGAAGCCCGCAAAGAAGGCTACGAGAAAAAAGAAACTCTCGATGACAAACTCATAGATACTATTTTAGCTAACCTAACACCAGTTAAGAGAAGATGTATAGAAAGATCAATAGCCACTAAAATGAAAACCAAGTCCTCCAACTGGCTTACAGTCATACCAACCAAGAAAGATCATTTCGACCTATCCCCAACGGAATTCAGAGACGCACTATCACTACGATATCACCGAATACCAGTTTCCATGCCGAAATCATGTGACGGCTGCGGTAACGACGATTTCAATGTAGATCACGCTCTTTGCTGCAAAACGGGGGGCCTCATCACAAGACGTCACAACGAAATAAGAGACCTCTTTTGCGAACTTTGTCAACATGCATGGGGAAACGTAGTCAAAGAACCAATCCTCACCGAAGGAGACTGTGGGTTGCGAGGAGACCTAGCCTGTCGTGGCGTATGGGATGCCCAGAGGGAGGCGTTATTGGATATCCGTGTTGTAGACACCGACGCTCCTTCTTACATCTCGCGCCCCGTCGCTGCCATCCTCAAATCTGCTGAACAAGAAAAACAAAAGAAATACTCCGATGCCTGCGAAATGCGTCACGCCACCTTTACCCCTCTCGTAACATCCGTTGACGGTGTATTTGCACCACAAATGCGCAGATTTATAAAGCATATTGGTGAAACCATCGCCGATCGCTGGAACCGCTCGCTAAGCACCGTAATGGGATGGCTAAGAGCCCGCGTCATAATATCAGTAATTCGAGCCACAAGCATGTGCATTCGCGGCACCCGCCATAAATGGAAGCGCGCAGGACTGCTGGGGTTCGACGATGGGGCGGCCCTCCCGCTCAACCAATAACCGCAGTTGTTGCAGCTTAATTTTTTCTAGATAAATTTCATGTAATCAATAGAATAGAAAACAATACTGTTGTGTACGTTTTGTTAAATAAAGTTTAAATTAAAATCAAATCAAAGGGCTTATTGTGAGGATCTTAGATAATTTTTTTTTTGAATTTTAAGTGAAATAGTTTAGAAGTTATTCAGGAAAGTAGGCGAAAAATGACCATTCCCCCCCTTATTTCCGAAACTACTTGGGTACTAATATTTTGAAAAAAATACAGAAAATAGATCTTTGCCTATAGATTACAGGAAAACCTATAAGAAGTCTATGGTATTTAAGGTAACCTAGTAAATTTCAGATAATCATGTACGGAACGGAACCCTCTCCACGCGAGTTTAACTCGCACTCGTCCGGTTTATTAAAGATAAGCCCATGGATCCAAAACTAGGATATACTAGAAAAATTCCAGATTATCTTAGTCAGTCTTATGGCCGAATTCACAAACGCCACTTAAGCATTTGATTAGACAATAAATAGTTAAGTGTCCCTCAACTAGTTGTCAGCTTATTCCTATACATAAACGTCACTTTAATTAAATATCAATTTGAGTGGCTTTTGTGAATTTGGCCATTAGTGTACTGGCTGCACAGCATGAAAAATTTGAGATTTATGGGTTGGCAAATTTTGGTTTTCTTGCACATTTTTGTTACTTAGTAATAAAAATAAGACTCCAGAAAAATATTTTGAAAATGCTCAAGCAAAGCGCAATATATACATTTTAAATATGTTTGGCTGGACGTATATTTTGTTCGTGCCTTTTTGCGATAAGGGGCTCGTAAATGGGCTAGTTTTTCAGCAATTTATTGCTGCGATTGTGTAGTTGACTATACGTATAGTAACGAAATATTAAAATATTTCTGTGGAATGATAGCTTAACCCCCAACGATACATATAGAACAGGACTCATTTAAAAATAAATCAAGATCTATATTTCAATAATTTAATACGTTCATTTTTACTTCTAAGTCACGTGACTTAAAACGCTAATCACGACGCCATAAAATTATGGCAATCGAGTGCGTTCCGAATCGCGCCCACAGCGCCAGATCGTGCTCGCGCTTGCATCGATTTATCGGGTCGTGAATTCCCTGGTCGTACATTATTAGCTCCCGCTTCTTTACATTTATGACAACCTGGGTACTTTTGTTTTTTTCTGCCAGTGGAATGACGTCACATGCGAGAGCTGACAGTTGATAGCGTTTTGGCCGCAAATTAAAAAATGAAAAGTATTTTTAGCGCTTTTGCCTTGAAAATGAGGAAATTTAAACACGAAAATATTTTTTCACATTTAAATAGAGTTAACAAGCAACCTGAAATATTGTTTCAAAGGCAGTTAAGAACAGAATTCGGGGTATCCTCAAAAGTTTACATTCAAACTTTTTGTCCCCATCAGTGATGTGATATGTAATCTTTTTGGGGATAGTCCGAAATGCAGCAATAAATTGCAAAAAAAGTAGCCCGTTTACGATGTGACAGCTTTTTGCACATGCGCAGTAGCAGATACGCTGAGGCCGCATGTATTTAAAAAAAAAGCGTGTTAATAAGCCCACCATGAAAAAATATATTTACTTAACCTGAGAATAATATCTTGAGCCAAAAAAAAACAATGACATAAAAAACAGGAATATATTCTTGGTTCAAAAAAAATTATGTTCCGTTATATAGAAATCACGGATTGTGTTGACCAAGGCGATATTGTATTCAGGACATAATTTTTTTCCGTGATATTAATTGATTTACCTATTTTAATAGCGCGCAAGTTCTATGACTAGGTACGGACCTCTAAAATTGGCAGTCTTAGTATTTTCAAAGCCTATAAAACGATTTTAATTTGATATTTACCATTACCATTTGCGAAGTAATTCAACGATGCGTGTGAAATCTCCAATCCGCACTGGGCCCGCGTGGGACTACTGCCCACTCCCTCTCACTATTTGAGAAGATCTGCGCTCGGCAGCGGCCCTAACATGCATGACTTAAAGATAAAATAGACCGTCTTATCTCTAAGTGCGTCTCTCTCACACTAGTGCCGACGAAAGAGATAGTCATAGAGATAAACGGGTTTTATTTATCTTTGTGGCATGCATGTTAGGGCCGCAGTGGGATGTTTAGGTTAGTGACGTGATGTGTGTCTCGACGCTGCCTGTCTGTCTTGCGCAGCGTCACAGGTTTGTAATAACTAAGTAAGGGTACGTCCATTAATTATTATGTGATGCTATAACATCCCCTCCCCCTTGATGAGTTTTCGTAAGAAAATGAAAATGAAAATATTTATTTTGCAAGTAGGCCACACGGGCTCTTTCACATGTCTGAATCTACCAGCTCTTCGAAAGGTGACATGTGCTAAGAAGAAACGCTGCAAGACACTCAGCAGCGAGTCTCCTTTTTCAACTATAAAATTACATATAACTAAAACTAACATAAAAAGTGCAACAAATAAACCTAATGGGCACAAATTAATAAGATGTGGTGGAACGCCCACCCCTCTAATATGAAAAATCTTGTGTCGCGGTGTTTGTTACCAAACTCCTCCGAATAGGCTGGACCGATTTTTATGAAATTTCGTGTACATATCGGGTAGGTCTGTAGGGGTGACTCACCGGGGGAGAGAGAGAGAGAGAGTGCCCAGCACGCACCTAACACACAATTAGACCCGGTAGGTGGCGCTGCTGCCGGTACGAAACCAAATTTGTTTTATTTAATTTGGCACTGCTTTTCCAGGCAGGACTTCTAAAGGCTCGAGGCTAAAAATCTCGTGTCACGGTGTTTGGTGGTCGCACTCCTCCGAAACGGCTCGACCGATTTTTATGACATTTGTTATGTATATTTGGTAGGTATGAGAATAGGTCGTAAAGTATATTTCATACCGCTAGGGGATTAGGGTGTCCACGCGGAGGAAGTCGCAGGCGGAAGCTATTATTTTTATAAATAAGTAAGTTTATTTGTTATGTTTATTTATTTTGCTTCATTCCGCTAAATATCTAAGAGTTAACCCTGATATCTTCTATATACCTATATATCCATTTTTTTAATATTGAGTGCGAGTATCTGTGTACATGTTGTGTTCGCATCTAGAAGGTCGTTCAGCCAACCATGTATTGTATGGTTTATTAAATAACTGTTATTTTGCTGTAACGTCCAGTTTGCGAACATAAATAAAAAAAAATATTGATCTTTAAAATAAGAGTGTTCATTAAAAAGTTTATGTGAGCTTTAGTGAGATTTTGCCGGACTCCTCCCCCATTTTGAACTCACGTAATTAATGGACGTCTCCTAAAGAATTTGCTTTAGCGATTAGGTTTGCAGAAAGCAATATATTTGAGGGTTTAACAAACGAGTTCGAAGGTAAAGGTCCTCGGGTTTGGGGACGGCGCTACATTTGTGGCTTCCCCTTCATTTATTTACGCACACGACAGGGCACGGTCGTACGTTTCTCTAACGCGGAAACCATACGGACGATTGGTGGGCCCAACAATCAATACGGAGTTGGGCAAAAAAATGTGTTTGTAAAGCATAATGTCAACTTATTTCACTAAATCAATTTCACACGTTAACGCGCGCGGTGACCCTACATTTTACCTACTTACCTTTCGAATGTTATTATTGAATCATAATATAATTCATACAATTTTATATGAATCTCAAGAAAATAGCAAAAGCCTTTTGACCGCCACAGTCAGCTGCAGTCGTCTTCGGATATAGGGTAAAAAAAGTCCTTCAATACCTTGACTTAAAGTTGAAATTCATGTTACTTCTCAGACATGCTTGGCGGTCAAAAGGTTAAATATCTCATCATCAGCTTATTAACCTTTTGACCGCCACAGTCGGCTGCAGCCGTCAGGGGATACAGGGTAAACAGTCCTTCATTACCTTGACTTAAAGTTGAAATTCGTGTTACTTCTCTGTCATGCTTGGCGGTCGAAAGATTAAAATATTTACTCACTGCTGGTCACAGGCCTCCTCTCATAGTGAGAACTGGGCAGTAGGCCCCACGAGACCGCAGTGGAACAGGATTTAAAGCAACAGTATTTAATCTTTACCATCACCTGAATAACCTTCAAAGTACTGGCTAAGTCCGAGCGGGTGCATTCCATCCTCCAATTAGCTCGACGGCGACGTACTGGACTAGGCGAAGGATATGCTTAGAACTGTTCCCGACAAATTAATTATTTTGTTTAATTCGTTGGGAACCAGTTATTTACGAGTAGTATGTGAAAATCTACCTAAAGCTCCAGGTATCTTATATTTTGAAAAGAAGTTGTAAATATAGTATAAGGATAAGCTATGATTGGCACGTTTAACTTTCTTTGAAGTTACAGTACTGTCACAGTATAATCAAGTATACAGTATTCCATCTTCATACAAACGGCCGAAACGATGCGCTTCGAAATCTCGGTAAACTTCGGTACACAACAGTCGCGAGTGCACCGCGGTTGGGTACGGACGTGGAAAGTGCGAGACGCTCCCGCGAATTTATCCACGTAACTTATGGTACGAGTTTTTTTTTTTTTTGGGGACAATCTTTTTACACGAATCGATCTAGTCCCAAATTAAGCTCTAAAGGCTTGTGTTATGGGTACTAGACGACGATATACATACTTATATAGAGAAATAAATACTTAAATACATAAGAAACATCCAAGACTCAGGAACAAACATTCGTGCTCATCACACAAATATTTGCCCTTACCGGGAATCGAACCCGGGACCGCTGGCTTCGGAAGCAGGGTCACTACCAACTAGGCCAAACGTGTCGTCAAATATTAAAAGCAAAATAAATAAAATGCATTTTATTACTCCACACTGAGTTACAGTCACTTTTGAAAGTAGAAATAAGAACCAAGTAGAAATGATTAAAATTAAGACTAACAGGATTTGCAGTTATATTTCATGAAAAGATGATAAGACAGTTTAATATAGCATTATCAAATACGTAAAAATCTCGACCCGTTTCTCAGTGCGCCAGTCGGGGCTAACACCGCACGAAGTTCGCGCGTCACGGCTTTTCGGCACCGCTAAATGAATGAAAAATGTGTGATAATCGCAGGAGAACGTATTGCTGTGGTTTTGGGTGTCTTAATAATTCATAGATTCCAGAATTTTCTCTGTTCAGATTACTTATTGAACAGGAAAGGTAAGCAAGTCACTTATTCTAGCATAAAATTTTTACTTGATGATGAGATACCTACTTACTTATTTATTGTTGTATTAATTTCTATCAGACAGAGGATGTAGGTAGGCCTACTTTCCCACTAGAATGTATTAGGTACTTTTGATCTGTCAACCCTGAGACAGTAGGCAATTATATCGCGGATTGGGCCGGAGATGGCCTACTTCCCCTCTTTATACTATGATTTTGGTGACCAGTTAACAAACACGCTGTGAATGTACTTATGTGTAAGCGTAGGAACTCTCATTAGTTGGTTACGACAATAAAGCGCACGTCGCATAGTGAGATAAAGTCCTGTAATAGAGGTGATCAGTAGGTAATAGGTACGACAATCACTAAGTAGATAGCTGCTACTTTGGGTTCCAATAATCTGGTAATTTTGGTACTTACCCTACTCGTATACTTCGTTTTTTAGTAAAATCGAAAGTACGTACGTAGAACTCAGTTCCGACTTTTTATATTGATGACTTTTAATTAGGTTAATGCTTGCGCAAATAAACAGACCAAATCATTTCCATTGGTAACTACTTACCTTACAGATTTGATACCGCCTGAACCTAACCAACACTAGTGGCGTTTGAGGATCTGCGAGTCCCATTCTCAAGCACGAAGGTAGGCTGTCCTTTGTAATCAGATTATAAACGAAGCGCAAATGTCTATTTCTACGTCGGCAGAGCCTACTGCCGGGTAATGGTTGTAATAAGGATAATCTGGAATAGGTACACACGGAGCAAGACCATTCATATAACAGACCCTACCTCATTTCTCTATATATATATATATATATATATATATATATAGATTTTTAATCAATTATCAAAAAACATCCTAGATTTTGTTCTGACTGACAAGCTATCAAAAATTGATGAAAATCGGTTAACATTTAAGGGGTGGAAATTGTTATCGCCTTTTGTATGAAAAGGGGGATTTTTGCCGTTGGTTCACAGTCCTCTTGAAAACAACACAAACAGGCAAAAGGGTTCGTTCAACTTAATTGATTGATTTGGCCAGGTTTAGTTTGGTATTGAAGGTATGAGAATAAAAAAACCGGCAAAGTGCGAGTCGGACTCGCGCGCGAAAGGTTCCGTACCATTATCTATAATCAAGCAAAAAAAAAACACGTTTGTTGCATGGGAGCGCCCCTTAAATATTTGTTTTATTTTAATTTAATTATTTATTTTTAAAGTGAATACATAACTAAATATTCTGTGAATATTTCAAGTGTCTAACTGGTGCCGTTATCAATATCAAGTTAAAATTAGCAAAAAAATCACGTTTGTTTTATGGGAGGCCCCTTAAATATTAATTTTATTCTGTTTTTTAGTATTTGTTGTTATAGCGGCAACAGAAATACATAACCTGTGAAAATTTCAACTGTCTAACTATCACGGTTCATGAGATACAGTCTGGTGACAGACGGACAGACAGACAGACGGACGGACGGATAGTGGAGTCTTAGTAATAGGGTCCCGTTTTACCCTTTGGGTACCGAACCCTAAAAAGCAGGTGTTGAGTAACTTAAACTTATTTGAATTATAAAAGTATTTTATTACACAAATTAAGATTGCGATAGGTCTACTTCTCGATCATACAGGTCCTGAAGTGCCGTCTGCTCCATAACCACATCATCGCAAAACTTCAATTTGTCCACCAGGTTGTGGCGGAGCACCTTCTCGTCTTTAGCAAGCATATTTTTAAATGCTATGGTAGTTAATAAATTTCCAAAGAACCTACGATCCCTTGTGTATTTAGGAAAAATACCAACAGTTGTTTTCCCCGGAAAGTTCACGAATGTCTGTAAGTCATCAATTAAAAATCTGCAAGAAAGGTAACTGAATGAAATTATTTTATTTTAATTATTGATTAATTAGAGATGTCGGTAGGAGATTAGGTTACTGCGGCTACTGATGGATTAAGAAATTAAAGATTCATGTTAAATAATAATATGGAGTTTACTTTGAACACACTGTTTACATCATATTGCAAAACAAGAGCTGGGAAGTCCCAAGAATAAATAAAGCAAAACCCTTAGATTATAGAAGTAAAAGATACGCTGTAAATTAATTGAACCTACGACTGTAATGCTACGCTGCTCCCGCAAACATCAGCGCCCTAATGAAAAAACAAGATGGCTGTATTTTATTAGTACGTTGATTTCAAATATGTTTTTTCGCCTTACGTCAGTCAGTGACAGTATGACCAAATTAAGAAGATAGTAATAATGCTGTCACAAATAAACACTTAATTGCCAATATTATTTAGTATCATAACCTTACAGGCCAAACAAATGCGCATATGCTTTGTATGAATCCGTGGCCTGTATAGTTGACGTTTTAGGCGGCATGGCTTGACGGTTTCAACGTTTACTCTATAAGTATTCTATACTCTAAGGCAAAACCGGATATTAGGATGCTTGACATCTGTCATATTCAACTGACAGCTGAAACTAGCTTCTTGCTGTTTTGAGTTTAAACAATTATTATTATTATTTTAAGTACCCGTTAATTATACCCGTCCCGGGTTTGCAGGGATACTGTAAGAGCCCAAACGCACAGGCGGGTTGCTTGCTTAGCGCCTAGAGCCTACTGGCTATTGAATGCGCCAAGAGCGTAGTGCGGCCGGTGCTGAGGAATCTAGAAAGTTTGTTTTTCGCTAGGCTCTGGGCGCTAAGCAAGCCACCTGCCTGTGCGGCCTTAGCCTTATTTTCCTAACTATTCACAAATCCAATCGTGCTAATAACATAAATGCGAAAGTTTGTGTGTGATGTGTTTAGGTCCTAGAATAGGACATGGGATAATTTTTAGCCCGGGCAATTCGAAAGTTCCCGAGGGAATAACTAACTGAATTCCACACGCACGAATTCTCGGGCAGAAGCTAGTTCTTTATATAGGTTGCGTCGAAGTATAAAAAGGTCCGTCACTTTTCGATCTAATGTGAAGGGAATAAAGTTCAAAAGTAACGAACCTTCTCAAATCGCAACTAAACCTACCTAAGCTATATGATTTAAAAGTACTGTGAACCAACGGCAAAAATCAGCCTTTTCATACAAAAGGCGATAACGATTTCCACCCCTTAAATGTTAACCGATTTTGACCAATTTTTGAAAGGTTGTCAGTCAGAACCAAATCTAGCTCTACAGGTACGTTTTTTGAATATTGAAAAAAGATCAACAAAGTCAAATAATCGCCGAAATTCATTTTGTATGAGAATACTTAAACAGCAATAAAACTGAATTTATTGATTATAGTGAAAAAATCAAAACTAGATCTAGATTTTGTTCTGAATGACAACCTATCAAAAACTGGTGAACATCGGTTAACATTTAAGGGGTGTAAATCCTTATCGCCTTTTGTATGAAAAGCCGTAGGTTCACACTCCTCTTAAGGCCTCCATTAGGTAATCAATATTATAAAATCAAAAATAAAAGAGAAAAATAATTTTTGGTTACCTACCGAATCGAGTCTATTCACATTGTAAATAAATAATTAAAGATTTCATTTTTAAACGTACCATATTTTGGCTCTATCTAGCAGTTCGGATAATAAGAGCCTTGAAAGACATACTTACAGCCGGACACAGGCGGACAGTAAATTAGGTAATCGTATAAGGGTCTTTTATTTTATCATATTTTGTTACCGAAGCCCAAAATTTAAGTAGTTCTATGTATGTGTAATGTCTGTATAGACATGATAATAAAACTGTGGGTAAGTACTGACCCTTGTTTAGACATCGTCGAGGATGCACATGTTTGGAATAGCTGAAAGAAGTGCTGAAATACATGCTTTACTATATCTTCAGCTTCAGAGTACCTGAAATTAATACATGTTACAGACCAATTCGGTGTGATCAGATAACTAAAGTAGGATCCAAACCCGGTAGGGAGGTATTTTTAATTATCTACGACAAGCTTTTTGCACTGCATTGTCATCGGAATTACACACGCCATGCCATGCCAAATCTGCCTATCGGATACTTTATACCTTTGGCCAACAACTTAGTGGAAGTTAACAAAAAAACAGGTAGAGTACGAGTCTGGCTCGCGCGCCGACGGTCCCGTACCTTCCCTAACACGTTACTTACTTTAGTAAAAATTATAAACTTGATTTTGTCAGTAAAGGACTCCTATAATATAGCCTTGTTGGGACCGCAAGGTGCAGGCAGATCTGTGCAAAAGACAGGTTAAAATATTGAAAATATATAGATAGATAAATACTTTATTCACGTAATATGGCAATTCAAAGAACAATACAGTATAAGTAAAATAATAAACAAAAACTTAAAACTGAAGCACCAAGACAAATTACTTATATCTAAGGACGAGCCAAACATGCCACATTATTGAAGCAGCAGCTCAGCAGCTCAGCATGTGCTGCAATTAATAAAAATACCTTTGATAACTTCCCAATGTACTAGTAAATAACCCCAATAGTAAGGTTGATTGCAGAATATTTGTTATAGTAGTCATTATAATTTTATTTATTTATTTAAACACTTAACGCTTGTTCACAGCACAGCTCTTTGCACATATTTTAAGTATTTCACTTGTAATAAACTTCCGATAATTTTACGACTTGTTTCTCAACTACCGATAAAGGTTATAGAATTCAACTCAGTGGCTCGTCAAGGATCATTTCGTTTGTACACACTTTTCTTGTATCGTGTATGGTTTTCTTTAAAACTGACAATAACTACGCTTCGGGACACGTTGAACTACTTTGAACTTGAAATGACTGAACTATAAAATGACTTCCAATTCCGTTCCTTCATTCATTCATTCATTCATATTCTGTATTGCCTTTATTTTCTTCAAGTTCCGCGCATTTTCGACTGGCTCAATGGCGCAGTGGTAGTGTAACTGCTTACTGTGACAGAGGTCGCGGGTGCGAATCTCGCTAGGGGGCAAACTTTGTGTGATGAGCATTAATGTGTGTCCAAGACATGGGTGGTATTTATAATTATGTAGGTATGTATTTTTCTATAGTACAAGTTTCGTATCGTTGTCTAGTAGGTACCCATATTACAGGGAATTCTAGTTTCGGATCAATGTGCGGCCCAGATATAATATATTTTTCATCACACTTGCTCGGAAAGGGTGTTATTATACGCAGGTGTATAGAGCAGCTATAGCCGCTTTAGCTCCTCTACGGGCCCCGCCGTCAGCAGGAGTTATAAACCATACAAAATCCATAACACCCTAGGGAGTAATGGATTTTGTATGGTTTCGAACTCCCGCGGGCAGTTAAGTGCGCCAGGTCGGCGGAGCTGCTCGGGAGCCGCACCGCAAGCCGGCGGAGCTGCCCCGCGCTGATCGCAACGTACGCACAGTTTATGAACAGCCACCTGATGGTACTTCACGGTGTAAAATGGAAATAAAATTAATATATATACTTTTTTTTGTCTAATTTTTATTTTATTTCCTCGCAAATGTGATGAAAAACATTGTGTGTATCACGGGCAGTAAGGGGATAACAAACTCGAGTCATAAAAGCCCTCGCCTATCGGCGTCGGGCTTCTAACAGACTCTCGTTAGTTATCCCCTTCTTACGGCCCTAGATGCACAATGTACTATTATTATAATTAAGGAGAGGATTTAGTAATTTCTGCTTATTTCTAAAGCATTCAAACGATCTTCATTATTATAAGTATTTTACACAATACATTGGAGAAGCTTTCATACATTTTTGTTTTTGACATTTAACAATAACTGCGTGAGGTACCTACCCCGTATTTGCTGAGTATTTTAATGAAAAAGAATATCTTACGCCTCAAATAACTCACTGAAATGGTTGAATGCAAATGTCGTTGAATAACGACATGTTGTTTGTCCGTCGATAAATGAAAGATCGCACATTATTGCTTTGTATTTTCGATGGATGCCGTTTTCTGATGTGATTTATGAAAGGGAAAACAAGACTTAGCTTAAGCGTAACTCTTTTTTTTATGTCAATTGACTGACAAACTCGCTTAAGGACGTCTTTTTTAGGGTTCCGTACAGAAAGGGTAAAACGGGACTCTATTACTAAGACTCCGCTATCCGTCTGTCTGTCTGTCCTATCGCTGTCGCTATAATAACAACAAATACTAAAACACAGAATAAAATTAATATTTAAAAAGAAAAAATAAATTTTTTTTTTGCTCGTTTTTGCTCGATATTGATAACGGCAACAGGTAAACGCTTGAAATATTCACAGAATATTTAGTTATATATTCACTTTAAAAATAAATATCTAAATAAAAAACCCACTCCAGCTCCTCTGCTGCACTACTGGGAGTGAAGAAATAGCATAGAATGCGTGCAGATGCTTATCATCCTGGCATGTCGTAAAAGTCGACTAAGGGACGGGTCCTCTCCAACATGGTGGACTATCTGTACGGGCGATGGGCTGATCACCTGTCACCGTATGGTTCATCATACCATCTTAGGACTAATTAATCGAACGTCGCAACAAGTAGTCCTGTGGCTCTGCCCACCCCATTAGGGATTTCGGGCGTGATGCTAAGTATGTATGTATAAAAAAAAAAATTAAGGGGGGCTCCCATACAACAAACGTGTTTTATTTTTGCTTGGTTATAGATAATGGTACGGAACCCTTCGTGCGCGAGTCCGACTCGCACTTGGCCGTTGTTTTTAGTTAAATTATGTCACTTATGTGCACTTTGACGAATTTAAGCGAGTTTAAGCTTGTTTTTCTGATAAAATCGTTATTCTTCGCTTTATCTGATTCTCTCATCGTGAAGCGATATAAAAGGTGAGAAGTGAGGAAGCAGGGTCGCTGGGAGGAAATTGACATTTTTCCCGCGCTCGGCGCGGCGCGGCGGTTTGCATTTTGAAATGACGTTTCAAATAAATTTCCGCTGCCGCCTGCGCTGTCGCCGGGGTGTTCGATTGGATAATTGGCCCGATAAGAATTAATTCCTTCAAACCGCATCCGGTTTGTGAGGAGCTGTCGGGTTACTAGGAACGTCTGTTTATTTCCGTTTATGGTTCCGTCACATATTTTACAAGATGTGGATTATCGTTTTGATTTATATTGAACATAACTTTAGTCCGGGGGTTCACTCGCTCCTTCTTTTAAGCTTATGTAAATTAAAATTAGTGCACTATGGTTCATATACAATAAAATCAAAATCCCTTGCTCAAAATCTTAGCGATTGGTGAAACAGAAAGATACGGTTGAGAATCAATTAAACAGGACACATTAGCATTGTTGACAATATCACAGCAGCATTGCTGTCCATTTTTAGGGTTCCGTACCTCAAAAGGAAAAAAACTAAACCCTTATAGAATTACTCGTGTGTCTGTCTGTCTGTCTGTCCGTCTGTCACAGCCAATTTGCTCCGGAACTACTGGACCGATTGAGTTGTTTGGTACACATATGTAAGTCGGTGACCGCAACACGGACGCGTAATGCAAATAAATGCATTAGTTTTGTGTAATTATTAGTGTTTAGTGTGTTTGTATAGCGCTCCGATTGCTACAGACGGTGCTGGCTGAAAATCAGCGTTGCGGGTGTCTCACACCTCAGCATTATGCTGAGCCAGTGACCGATTCACTGCCGCAATGACACACATGCCACGTTTCTTCTGTATTATTTTGTTGTATTTTTATTATTGTGTGTCTTTGTGAAGTGAATAAATGTCTTTTCTTCTTTCTTCTTTCTTCTTCTTCTCATTTTAAACATGAGGGCTACTTTAGGGGGGTAAAGTTGAAAATTAAAAAAAAAAGTTATGCAAACTATATCTTGTGACATATCAAATGAAAGGACTTATTATGAACTTTTTAAATATATATATTTTTGGAATTTTGAGTTAAATAGTTTGGAAGTTAATTAGGAAAAAAAGCGAAAAATTACCATTCCCCCCTTATTTCGGAAACAACTAGGCCTACAATTTTGAAAAAAAAAATACAGAAAATTGTTCTTTACCTATAGATTACAGGAAAACCTATAAGAAGTCTATGGTATTTAAAATAACATAGGAAATTTCAGATAATCATGTATGGAACGGAAACCTCTCCACGCGAGTTCCTCTCGCACTTGTCCGGTTTTTTGCAATGTGCACGCGTCTGTCGTTTTCTTGTGGGTCAATATATTATTGGATTGGTCTGATGGCATCCACGGGCAATATTAATTAGGGGAGCTTTGAGCTGTCACGCACGCCTGCCTCGAGCTGCCAATCGCACTCTGCCGCCGTCGGTCCGTCCCCGGTAATTAGAAGCAGTCTCCTGAGCCAAACTCTTGCCCAAACGGAACATTAAAAGAAATCTCAGTAACAAATTAATATTATGAAGGAAGTTATGTTGGCGCTACCTATTTAAATTTTGGATCAAACATGCGCAAAGAGCTTCGCAAAGACGGAGATATCCTCTTGCATTGTTTTGTCTTGGCTACCTCGAACTTTCACTTCACCTCAAATCAAATCAAAATATTTACTTATAAATATGGTTTGGTTATAAATAATGGTGGTCAATCAAGCTCAGTCTCACAAGTTTGACCATGGATGGCATGCTAAAATTTTAGCTCATTGCAAACGCTTTTTATGAAGTGCTCAAAAATCCTTTTGATTCATTAAAAGTAAATGATTATCTGATTAGTAAATGATTTTGATTCATAAAAAAGAACCTTATTACCGAGCCAATAAAATGTATAATAAAATTCCTGATAGCCGAATTCAGAAAGGCCAGTCAAATTGATCTTTAATTAAAGTGACGTTTCAGTGACGTTTCTGTATAGGTTGACAACGAGAGACGAGAAGAGACGTTTAACTATTTAATATCTAATCAAATGCTTAAGTGGCGTTTCTGAATTCGGCCATAGACTTTTAAAACTGAAGAAAAAGACAATATATTTATTAAGTAAATAAAAAGCATGTTGGAGAATAAGTTTTACTAATAGACACTTATTTGAATTAGAAATCGTCTTCCATAAACTCTTTTGTGTCATTTTTTATGTTTAGCCCTAAGTTACGTATTTGTTCCTCCCTAACAGGGTCCATGGTGTACCTTAAATGCAAGATCTTTAAAATACCATGGTTGCAATAAAGATAGTCTATTCTTAATGTACCTAAGCCTTACGATAGCTATATCGATACGAACATACCTGCACCTACCGCAGTATTTTCTTTAAAGTTTTACCGATAATCTTACTTATCTATTGTTTTGTTGGGATTTGTGAATTTTCATTTCTTATTTGGTATGATTTTGCGTTTCGCGAATGATTGATCGGATGCTGCAGAACTGTGCTGCAGAATGACGACTCATGTACAAGTGTAAAATGTAAAATCTGGCTTACCCTGGGTGATCGTGAAGAAGCACGGAATTATTAATCATCTTGAGTCCAAAACACTTTCTAAACGAGGAATGTTAGTTATTATAAATTAACTTGAAACAAGAATGAGAAGCAGGTTTAATAACGATATTAATAAACTATCCTCTTGTTTCAGCTAGTGCTGCTGAAACAAAGGTTGTTAAAGTTCCCGCCATTGAAATAAATAGTAAGGAATTGCTCAAAGCAATTCTCGCAATGCTTACTTTTGAGGTGTCATATCGCGAATATGACACCATCGCACGTTCAGTCGCACGGCAACCACGGTCATGGACACCCGTTTAAGGGACACTGTATCCAGGGCCGTCTTAAACTAGGCTGGGGCCCTTTTGGAAAGTAAAAAAGGCGAATTATAATAAGCGAATTTTTTTGCTCGTTTTTGCTCGATATTGATAACAGCAACAGGTAGGCGCTTAAAATATTCACAGAATATTTATTTATATATTTACATTAAAAATAAATAACTAAATTAAAATAAAACAAATATTTAAGGGGGGCTCCCATACAACAAACGTGATCTTTTGCCGTTTTTATAGATAATGGTACGGAACCCTTCGTGCGCCTGTCCGACCCGCACTTGGCCGGTTTTTATAACATGAGGAAGAAAAAAGTGTCAAGGAAAATAGCGAAAAACTAGGTTAAAACAAAGTATACCTCGCAAAAAGAGCCCTCATGGCCATAAGGTAAAGGCACCTATTACCGTGGTAGTTAAGCAAGTTTTCAAGTAAGAGCCAAAAATTAAGGGTTTCAAGACAACGTAACGAGGGTAAGGATTTTTTAAATTAAAGTATATAGATTTAACTTGTTATTTTAAAGGTTTTTGATACAATTATAGGTAGTTACTAATAGTTAAATATTTATTAAAGCCAAAATTTCGAAATCTCCTATTACCGTGGTATTGGATAGGCTGTGACCCTAATACCGCGAATTTGGTTCCTATTACCGAGGGTAAGAATTAATGATAGTTTTGGGTCCGTACATTTATTGACAAATTGTTTTTTTTTTTAGAATATTGAAATGAAAATGAAGACTTACTTAGAGTTTTATAATTATATCAATAAAATTATAATAATCAAACATTTAAATCGAAAAGCCATGTTTGGTTACAAAGTAACTAATAAAAAAGTATAAAAATTGTCCCCTGATTTATTATTATTATTTAAATTGATTTTACCGTAATATTTGAGCTCAAAAAAATAATATATCTACCAAGTCTTAGTCCGACTCATACAAAAAGCATAGCTGAGTATGAAGAACAACAGATTCCGACCCGAACAAAACAACCAAAATCAAAATAATGGTTATTTCAAAGAAATCAGAACTACGGTACCCTAAATTAGTTATTTCATTATATTGTCACTCTGTAATAGGTAATATTAGAGGAACCTATCTCCGACTCTTACTAATCATGAATACGTCGGAATTAGGTTCCCATATATCCTATTACCGAGGGTTATCTGCGTATACCATCGGTAATAAGTTTAATTAACAGTACTGTAAATCCTAATTACGACCCATAAAAAAGATAACAAATAGTGATTTTTTTAAAACAAACCGAAAATATATACTTCCTTTTGCTTATAAATCCAAACTCATAAAACTAGGAAGTAAATCTTTGATTTTATCTGTATATTTAAACGACCTATTAATTTAAGGGTCTCTATAGAAAACACTAATATAATGCTTACGTTTTTATCAAAAATTAAGGCCTTCTTGTATATTTTTCATAACACGGATATAGCTTTTTAGCTGCTTAGATAGATGAAGATTTCAATAACACAAAACATTTAGATACTTAACCGACAATAAATTTAAAAAATAATGCCAACTGAAACTAAGGTATCAACGTATTACTGTGGTATACCTCGGAATTAGGAGCCACCGTGAAAAATAGATCCGAATACCGAGGTATTTTATATTCTAGTTTTTACATATTTCCAAACAAAATATCAGAAAAATAGTATTTCAAAGTCGCAAACGAAGTTATAATAAATCTTTTATAAAACATAGCCTTAGATAAGTTATTACAATTATTAAGCAAATCACTAAGTAAGATGCGAGTGCACTTACGTGTGGCCTAACGTGTTTGTATGGGATAAGCTGCTCCTGCGCCGCCGTTGCCGGAACTGACGAGTTGCAAGTTCTTTGCTTGATGCATACGGACCCGCGCCAGTAAATCCAATAGACAACTAAGTACGCTTTGGTCTTGTACAAAAAGATTCTTAATCAGTCGGGCCATTTGCTAATAAAACACGTATTACACGTATAAATAAACACCACGATAATGGGTGCCGATTTGGAAGGGGTCGTTAATAGGTGCCGTTACCTTATAAACTGTATGGCCGTCAGCGCTCCTTTTACAACGGGCGAGGTATACTTTCTCAACATCCATTGATTGCTTTGAAGTAAAGGAAGGTCAATACTATCATCAACTTAAATACAATGATGTACCGTAAATAAAACTTGTACAATGTCATTTATGTCATAGCAAAAGAAGAAGAATATTGTATAGAATAACTATGCAAGATTGGGTTGCTATCTTAATATCTTATCGAAGTCACAATTAATCAAAGTACGTACTCTCAATTTTGTGAATAATTTAAGAAAAACTAAAAAAAGTATGTAGTCAACATTTCTTCGCCGAGAATAAATTGAATTTCCCAAACCTTTATCGTGAAACACAATTACGATTACGACACACAAAACTTGTTTGGCATGGAATAATATATGTCCTAATAAAGTAGGTTTCACAAATACCTACTTACCTACGCACGAATATAAAGGCTTTTTTGTCGGCATATTTTTATTATTAATTTCCAAAAATGTGCAAAGAACAACCATTCTCCCTCTTATCTTTGAAATCAGCCAACATAAAAATCTCAAATTATTCGTGCTGAGAGGAAGTTAGATATATTTTACAGAAAATAAAACGAAGTCCGAATTTCTATAGTTTCCGAGAAAACGACTTATTTTATAATAGAATAACCTTCACAAGGTTGTATTATATTCGACGGTTGCATAGAGATACGAGCTTGCGAAAGTTAGGTATTTTATGATTTATTTCTTAAGAGTGTATTAAATAGTTATTCCGTTATTTAAAGCTATTTTATTAATTTTAAGGGTTCCATACGTACAACGTACTTACTGTCTGTTTTTCATAGGTAAGTACGGGACCCTCGGCGCGCGAGTCAGACTCGCACTTGACTGGTTTTTTTTAATAGGTATTTATGATAAATTGTCGTTCAGTGCAAACATGTTAATTACTCATAACAGGATATTAAGGTTAGAGATGATTTACACATACATAATAAGATAAGGTGACAACTCTAGGCTTGTATTGTGTACCATTATGTACCATACTCATGTACCATACCATAATAATCATAGTAATTTTTTAACCCTTCACAAAAATAAAAGGGACCATTAAAACTATCGTAAACATGATTTTTAATATTGAAAGTCTTGTTTTTTGACCCGGTGTGTATTATTAGAACTTTTTTTCTGTGGTCCTTTCGAACAGGTTAAGGTCATGCACTGCGTTGCCTTGTCTTCAGTTAAAAAATCTTGTCAAGTCGAATCCATGATGTCTTAGAATAGAATAGAATAAAAATAGAAATGTTTTATTCTTTAACCGAAGTCTTCCGTACTTCTTGTAAGCATAATCCTGGGGATACGTCTTCAGTAAAAAAGCGATGTAATTCTCCACTAAATACGTCATTAGTTAATAATTATGAGGCAAATATTGTAAGAAGATAAGATTAATTCCTAGGTCCACGTCAAAATCCAATCCAAGTTTCATTATAACTATTGTTAAACCACTTTATTAACTGTCGAGCACTAAAGCATTTTTTAATAAGCATTTTTCTGATGCAGTGCTCTGATTATAGGTTGCTTAATGGTTGTTGTAGGTATGTCTCGTACTAAAAATATTAATATGATGCTGGTTTTTGACTTAATTATCTTTGTGATAATAAGTAAATCTGCATTATTTGCGTTGTGTTTAATCGTAATAAAATTCTTAAAACCGAAAAATATTAAACATGTACCATATTTTTTTCTTTTGTACCTTCATTTAAGCAGGTCTGTGCAATATTTTGGCATTGGCATCTAACATCCCTTTGAGGTATGATTGGCATCTAGGCCTTATTATGGGTAGGGTCCGGGCGGAATGCGACAGGACTCTGGAGAGTGGTCGACCCCACGGAGTCCTTCCATATTGAATTCTTAGCTTTTATGATTTTAGAATAACTATGATGCACATAAAGCAACTTGGTCTTTTTAAAATCACAATTGTATTGAATTTTTTGATCCACTTCTAGGTATCCTTATTTTGATCCTGTCGAGTTTCTTGCACTGTTTCTTCTCAGAAGATGCCACCTTTCGAAGCGATGGAAGATTCAGATATGAGAAAGAGCCCGTGTGGCCTACATACAAAATACAATTTTTGATTTTAGATATTTCCTGAAAGATAATTGCTCTATTCTGATAAATAAAATTCATAAATAATTAATTAGTATTTTCTTTCATACCAATATTATTTATTCACCTGATTTAGGTACTCGATCCATTGTCGAGCGAAAGCTCAACGACAAGACTTCGCCGTGAGCAAGGGCGGATCCAGGTTTCAGGTCAAGGGGGTCACAAGCTACATTATGACACGCTGATTTTTAGTACAGCGCAAATCTAGCTCAGTGGGGGGCATGGCACCCTAACCCCCCTTCTTGGATCCACCCTTAGCCGTGACAAGCGCTTTTTGCGAGAGCGAGAATTACATGCCAGTAAGACAGATATGAGTCAGGAAAAAATCTAACTACGAAATTGTGCTATGTGAAGATAAACGAATGTATCGAACCCAAGGGCAGAAAAATGTTGGTTTGTATTAAGTCATTAACGAGCCTTCCAAGCCAAGTTAGAGAAGCGCACACTGCAACACGTTTCCTGGAACAGTTATTGATTGAAAATCGTCCATGATGCTATTTTTGCTCCACTAAAAGTCATCAAAAGAAATCTCGGTTACTTCAATGATAAGATGACGTATTCTTCATCTCTATCTTCTATTTATATTTTTAACATCCGATCTGCATTTTTATAAGCCTTTCTTTTGTTAATAATTTAATTACCAATACTGTAATAAACTACATTAGTATAGTTAACATACTGAGGAAGAGCGGTGCCTCTTAACACAGGTGTCATTGCACACTTAACCTTTTGGCCGCCAAGCATGTCTGAGAAGTAACACGAATTTCAACTTTAAGTCAAGGTGATGAAGATCTTTTTTACCCTGTATAGCCTGTCACGCATAGTCGACAAAAGGTTAATAAAAGTAAATTTTAAAACTGTAACCCGACTGGCTACGTAAAAGCATTTTTGGTCCTAGTAAGTATTCTTAGAATTCTTATATGATGATAGGCAGACACTCGCATGTTCTCCACGAATCATAATATAATGTTACCCCATTTATTAAAATCAGTCCAGGAGCATCCGAGTTTTGGTCACATACATCATTTTGGCTTCGCATAGCCAGTTTATTATTATTATAGCTAACTTATTCTAGGAGCTATGTCGGTTAGTCCGGTTCTCTGCCGGATTATTCATTACGAATTCGATAGTCGTGACGCTTCGTAAGGTTTTAGTTTAAGTCACGTTGTACCTTAGCCCCTACCACCTACGACATCGGTGCCAAATAATTTATTTATAGATTTAAAAAAAAAAACGCTTTTGTAAGTAACTCACTAGAAAATATAAAGTAATTTAATTTATCTACACCCATATCATAAAACCTCCATTGGTTAATCAAAAACCGTAGGAAATGACCACCATTTTGACAACCAATTAGGAAAAACCAGTGCTGCGATAAAGAAATAACATGACTTCTTTATCGTTTTTAGTAAAGAAATGAGATTAAATTTGGAACAGCTGTCAAGACTCAAGTGGGTCTCTATTCTAGTATCCATAGATATTAAAACAGTTATTGATACTAAACGTCAATTCAGTATGTTTTTTTAATATAAACTGCACAATATTTGATCTCGAGTGACGTGAGAATAGAGACTTCATCCGTTTGTCTATGATTTAAAAAAAAAATGGTCGCGCCGCCATGTTGGTGTTTTGCTGAACGAAAGTAGAATTGTTGTTGAATTGAATAGAAAAAGTTGTTTGTAATTTACATTTTAGTTGAAAATATGAATAGTAAGTAGTCTTCTCGGAGTGTGTGTGATGTGAAAATGCGCCGGATATCGGAAATATGCAGCCACGATTGCAACAAATAACTTGTTGCCAGAAAATATTGTTTCTGAACCCATCATGGATGGAGGATTTATAATATGTGTGTAGATAAAGTTATGTATGCAACTCTGCATAATTTGGCCTTAAAACACACGTGCGATCTTATTATGAAACTCGCTAAAAGCTCGTTTCATAAAACCGCACTAGTGTTTGAAGGCCTATCATTATGCAACCGTTGCATAAACTACTATTACATGAATAATATTGTTAAGTACGCTGTAGCATTATCATTCATCATTTCAGCCAAAAAACGTCCACTGACAGCCAGAAGACAACCAATTTGTGCTGCTAACATCCAGCGGAGACTCGTAATCATCACCAGGGGGGCTAGCACGACCTGCCCGCGAGTCGTTTGTCGCTCAGTGCGTCCCTTACATTTTTGACTAGTTTGACAGAGACGCACTGAGCGACAAACGACTCGCGGGCAGGTTGTGCTAGACATGCAGGTCGTGAGATCACCCACCGTGTGGGCTGCTCACGCTGCGTGAAGTCGCCATTCAACAAAAACTTTTCGGCCCTAAGTTTTCATGGTTAGAATGCATACAATTATTAATTATTATTTATAATTATGATCCTTAAGAGGTTTTATACATCTCTAAGTCACTTAACTTGTCCAGACGCGGAGACTATACATCTCCCTTATTAGTTAAGTATTTATTAATAATTTGAACCCATTAGGTTTGTTTGCTGCCCTTTTTGTGTTAGCTTTAGATAAAATTTTAATGTAAAAGTAGAAAAAATAAAAAAAATACAGCTAAGTTTCTTGCGGCGTTTATTCTCAGCAGATGTCACCTTTCGAAGCGCTGGTAGCTTCAAACATGTGAAAGAGCCCATGGGGCCTACTTGCAAAATAAATATTTTCATTTTAATTTACATTCAAACAATGTATTTAAATTAGGATATTTGTATATAATTCGTAATATTTTATTTAAGTCGTAAAATAACTTTAAATATAGTTGGATTATTTTACCTTTCTTTTAAACAAAGTCACGAAGTAAAAACGGATGTTAAAATAAACTGAAAGGCAGGAATCTCTTTTCCAGTGGATAAATGCTGCCTCTATTAAGTAAATTGCGTATTGCGAGTGAACTCACAGGCGGTAGGTAATTACGCAACACTGTATTGGTGTCGTCAAAACAAGAGAACTACAATAGTACATTGTGCATCTAGGGCCGTAAGAAGGGGATAACTAACGAGAGTCTATTAGAAGCCCGACGCCGACGGCGGAGGGCTTTTAATGACTCGAGTTTGTTATCCCCTTACTGCCCGTGATACACACCATATTTTTCATCACACTTGTAAGGAAATGAAATAAAAATTAGACAAAAAGAAACCCATTGTACACCGTGAATAAGATGGGTAGAATAAGCTGTATGTCGCTACGGTTGCGCGCTACTTCTTTAAGAAAACGATCACCGGGCCACGGGACCAGCGGGAGTTATAAACCATACTAAATCCATAATTTCCGTGGGAGCTAAATCGGCTATGGCTGATCTATACGCCTGCGTATAATAACATCCTTTGCGAGCAAGTGAGATGAAAAAATATATAATGCGTTGGTAAGTATTTTCTATATACAAATGTGTGAGATAACTACTCGTACATTTGGAATAATTTCTCGATGTCCGAACTATCCATATAAAGCATAACCTAATTCAAATTAAAAAGATGAAAAAAGTCCCGATTGCACAACCTCTACAAAAAGAGAAACAAGAAATTGATTCTGCCGTGCCCGATGGCTGTGGTCGATATTTCCTTAAAATTCTACAATAACTATTCGAAGTCCTCGACTGCTATTTCGAATTGACTCTATGGCCACGGCAGAATTCATATCTTGCTCCTCTTTTTTAAGAGGTTATGCAGTCGGTGTTTTAGATTTTTATAAAAGATAAAAACATTCTTATTATTTGGTGTTTTTCAGACTCTAGGCAAGGAGTTTAAAGTTCCTCGCGGTACATCTGGGGCAAATAATTTGTCTAACATCTTTCAAGTTTCAATTTTAATCACACAATTTGTTTCCATTATTAGTCCCTTCACAATTAAATTTAAAGTGAGCGGCCGCGACTTTGGAGAGTCGTTGTTTTGATTTAAGGGAATTAATTAATGTTATTACGCAGTTCGCCCGCTTCAGTGGTGGGGTTTTATGCGCCATAATCTTGATAGCAATTGCGGTGACTGTGAATATAATGCTCCCCGATGAAACGAAATAGACAAGAACGCGTGAAGTGAGTGATGCCAGTATATTCAGTATTCAGTGTCAGTAGATATACATAATCAGTAAGTTAATTACTATAAAGTTAGTTTACCCATTTGAATAAAATGTATCGCTAATGTTACCGAAAACCTGATTTGTTTTTAACCGACTTCAAAAAAACCGAAGGAGGTTCTCAATTCGACGCGTATATTTGCCTTTTTTTATCGCATATAGAAATTTTGATATTTTCTTTCATGACTCAAGCAGTTACGATTTAAAATCATTATTTGGTGAAGTGGAACTGATGATGAAGACCACGGGTGATCACCGGAACTCTTCAATGAAAAGTATTTCACGAGTGGCGATTAGATTTCTGTATAAGGTTGGGAAGCAACTTATGCTCAACAAAATTCATGTGGTAAAATAGAACCGGTGATGAAGAACCAGGAGAACTCATCAACGATTGACGTCCTTGCATTTTGGATAGCAACATTTTGTAAAGGGTGATGAGCAATTGGCATTATGCTATTGTTATTGTGACTGGACTCGTATTATGATAAATGTACTTATAAAGACGTCTGTATATAACGCTAAGTTGTTCAGTTTTAAACCTTCGCGATTTAAACACATATTTGTATGAAAACTGGACTTATAACCGCGATAATAAATTATTATTTACCTGAACGTTGTCACACAAATATTTTGTTTATTTCCATTGTTTAAATACGGATTGGTGTAATGACCGACACAACATACACTATTAGATGTACGTCTTGAAATAATCTAAGTAAGTAAAGTAAAGAAAAGTAAAATAATCAAAAAGTCCAGCGAAAGAGTTCGTAACACGTCTCTTAAGAAATACTACCCTTTTTACCGACTTTTGAAAGAGAATTTCTACTAACAACGTTATTATAATTCAGAAAGCGGTAAATTCTATCTAGTGGGGCATGGCGTGGGGCAATATTTGTTCCATGAATACTCCCTGGCCGCAACGCTCCGTTTCAAATTGCGTTTCCGTTTTGTTGTTTAAATGTTTCCGTATTCGAGTTGATCTTTGCTTTCACATGCGGTTAGTTTAGTTAAATAATAATAAATAAAAGTAATTTCATTACGTCACACAGTTTCAAAATTGTTTTCATTAAAGGCACACCTGAAATATCTTTTTGCCGCTGCTATAAAATGTTATTTCGTGCAGAGCGCATGTGTTACTGTAAATTGCTCGAATTATGTTGGAGTTCGCTTTGAAAGTTTGTTATAGTTAATCGTAACCCAAAACATAGCTGGCAAATATTTATAGGGCCTGCCAATTACGAATTCGCACGACAGCTGTGCTCTAATGGAGTATTTCGTAGTCGCTCTAGCTTCAAATGAACGGGCGCCGTCGCAGATGTGGCGACGACGCCCGCGCAGTACGAGCCACGAGTGACAGCCGAATGCATCCAATCTGATACTAAATAGAAATAAATACTCTTTTCGTTTTTACTAACTCTATAATCCACAGTTTTCAAAACAAACAGTGGCGGTTTAAAAAGGATTTTGACGTTTATTTTACGTTAAAACGTCAAGTGCACATCCATCTTCTATAAAAAAAAAACTTAACATACTTCCATACTCGATGGGATCATCGTACATCTGTCCGTCCGTCCGTCCGTCTGTCAGATGCCTCTATCTCAGCAACGGGAAGACGTAGAAAGTTGGATGTTCAGCAGAGGCGAAGCGTGATGGTAAGCCGGTGCATAATTTCTTAACTCAAATATTATTATTATTATTAATTAACATAAAAATTACACATTACATATTTTTTAAGTAAATAGATAATTTAATGAGTAATAATATAATTTTTAGAATGAGAAATGATACACCGGCTTACCCTCACGCTTCGCCTCTGATGTTCACAGATTATGTGTTGTTATGCCATGAATAGCGCCATTACCTAATAAAAAATGTTTGTCAACCTGGAAAGCTCCCCATACATACATCGATGCCCTAAAAATTGGCTGATTTTAAACCAGTTTTCTTCCAGGTTCTATATCCAAAACGGCTCAAGTTTTAGCTATAAAATTTGGCCGGATTATAAGTTTATACGTCATAGTTAAATAAAAAATATTTCTTTTTAACGGAGTTCTGTTATAAATAGTTATATGAAAAAAAAATGAAATAAGGAAATATGGCCTGCAGCTTAAGAATCTGCTTAAGAATTTGCAACTGTCAAAGTTCTTATAGGCACCACAAATATAAAGTCTATTATTGATTGGTCGAGACCATCGGATAAGTTGGTACATTGTTAAAAGAAAGTTTCCGGAATGAAATGTATTAGGAACTAGCAAACCCGGCAAACTCCGTTTCGCCACCAGATGGCTTCGTTTTATGTAACATTTCGTTTGGTGTAGCTATGTATCAGAGATGGCGTTGTATGTGAAAAAAGATTTTCCCGTGGAAATCGGTTCGTGCGTTCTGGAGTTAGGTATAGCGTCAGGAAGGAAAACCCGACTTATTTTTATATAGTAGATTATTACGCAAAGCGCGCAATCCAATCTTAAGCTCACATTTCAAGGCAAAATGTTGACCTACGTTTTAAGGGTTCCGTAGTCAAACTATTACGACTACTTATAGTTTTGCCATGTCCGTTTGTCCGTCCGTCCGTCTATCTGTTCGTCTGTCGGTTCATCCGTCTGTCACAGCCACTTTTTCTTGAAGACTATTAAAGTTCCAAAGCTGATATTTCGTACGATTATAGAAGATAGCCCTCTGTGCACGCACACAAAGTATAAAATAAGTGAATTTTCTTTTTTACGGTAGCTCCTATACACCTTAAGCAAAGGCGATTTTTTTAAATTTTCATATACAACCTCGAGTGAGGGAGGTTTCGTTGAATAGCCTTTAGAGAAAAATTATAAGTTACCAATTTTTAGATTTGGGGAATTTTAGGAAACATTGAGCCCTAACTAAAGGTGTCATTTAAGTTAAAGTTATTTGTCCTCCCCTTTTAAAAATCGGTTTTCTTTTTTTAAATGTAACCTTATAGGTATTACGAAGTAAAAAGAAAAACTATCACGGCTAAGTAGGTTTCATTGGTTCGTGAGTTATAGGAGACTTAACTTGTTTTTACCTACTGAAAATCATACCAAGTAATATTGAATAGAAAACTAGCTAAAGTTATGGTTTTCAGAGTTATTATAGCTATGGAACCCAACACTAAGCATGACCATGCTTTGAACCGAATTCTTCAAATTGGTTAGAAAATCTAAACCATAATAAAGGGAAATAGGGATTGCAATGGGGCCCAGACAGGTTATATGTATTAACTTACAGAGTAATACGAAAATTATCGAACCGCACTTGACCAGTTTCACGCGGTAACATTAAATTACAAATATATTGAAAAGAAAAATGGTGTGGTGCATCATGCACCATAAAAAGCACAGAACTATATCGAGATAGAAGGAAAGAGTGTATGTTCCCGCGTGCCAAAAAGATGTCGTGAGATCATCTTTGTGTGTAACAACGGCGGCGGCGCGGCGCGGGGGGCGGGAGTGGCGGTGCCTACACTGTGTTAGCCGCGTGCTAATCGATGCTTTTGAATCGTTATCGCGCGACTTATGCTTCCCGTCACTAAATTACACTCGTGATATCAAAGTAACTACGCACAAATGTTACACGCTCAAATTCCATACAAATCAACGAACTCTTTCCTTCTATGTCGATATAGTTCTGTGATAACAAGTTTTGGAGTGTTATTATTAAGATCTCTTGTTAGATAAAACCTACTAGATAATTTAATTTATTCTTGATAAAGTTAATTTACCGCTTATAATTAATAACTTGCGCCACATTCAAAAATGTGGCAGAACTTCGTCCTTCTCTGCGAACGTTTTCTTGCATGTAATTTTAATTTTATTTGAAGAAATCAAATTTAGACGAAACTGAAGACTGGATTGCTCGTAATAAAGGGGTACAGTTTAATAGATCCCGTTTAATGTTACGGCTGCTACGTGTTTAACGAACTATCCGCACCGTTAAGGTTTGGAACCCTCTCCCTGCATCCTATACTTCCGCAATCATTATAATTTTGGTGTCTTTAAGTTGAGAGTGAATAGGCATTTTCCACCTAAGACCTTGCCTCGCTTTTCATCAGGTGTGAATAGGGTACAGATAAGTTTAATTTTTTATAATTTTCCCCTATAGCATAGAGTGCTTTATATTGGACCTGACCGATATTACTTCGATCACAAGTTGTACATTATGTTCTAGATACAGACAAAGAAAAAGTTATGACGACTGTCATAAGAATATTTGATGAATATTGCTACTGCGAATTGAATATTCAGATTGTGTGCTCTGAAGAACCACCTTTATAACTTTCAAGCAAGAAATATACCGTAACTATACGGTAAAGTTACATTGTTTTTAAATCGACTTACCTTATCCTAACAGCTCGTGGTGGGCCATTGAATATATATTAATGATGTGAGCCAATATTTTTTATTATCTGCTTTCGAATCCTCTAGCCCGAGAATTGGGTTGTTATGATAATGTTATTGCCCTACTTATGCTGCGCTTCCCTAATACGGATAGATATATCTAGAAAACCCAATCTAACGACGTTCTCAGACAAATGGTGGCACATATCTAGGCGGTTAATTTATGACAGATAGGGCGTAGCCAGGATTCTGTTAAGGGAGGGGAGGGGGCGAAGAAAAACCAAGAAAAACTAAGGTACATGCTGCACGATCAATGGGACAGGTTACGTTAAAAAACCGGACAAGTGCGAGTTAAACTCGCGTGGAGAGGGTTCCGTTCCTTACATGATTATCTGAAATTTACTAGGTTACCTTAAATAACATAGACTTCTTATAGGTTTTCCTGTAATCTATGGGCAAAGATCTATTTTCTGTATTTTTTTCAAAATTTTAGCCCAAGTAGTTTCGGAAATAAGGTGGGGGGGATGGTCATTTTTCGCCTATTTTCCTGAATAACTTCTAAACTATTTTACTGAAAATTCAAAAAAATATATATTTAAGATCCTCACAATAAGCCCTTTGATTTGATATGTCAAACGATATAGGTGGCATAACTTTTATTTTAAATTTTCTAGTTTACCCCCAAAAAGTGGCCCCTATGTTTAAAATTCATATATTTACGTCACGCGTCCGTGTTGCGGTCACCAACTTACATATGAATACCAAATTTCAACTCAATCGGTCCAGTAGTTTCGGAGCAAATTGGCTGTGACAGACGGACAGAGAGACAGACAGACAGACAGACAGACAGACAGACAGACAGACACACGAGTGGTCCTATAAGGGTACCTTTTTTCCTTTTCAGGTACGGAACCCTAAAAATAAAAAAAAACAAATATGTATCAGCTACGCCCTTGGACAAATCAATTCTATCTTTTTCTATTACACAGTACCTATAACTAATAAGTTAATAACTTACATAATGATTTTTTAAAACAAAAATGTTCAGGAAAAACAGTCATCTTATTTTGCTTGCTTACACCAAATCGTGATCGTAAATTATGTTAAACAAACACCCATATAAAGAACTATGGATCAGGCCTTTTGTGTTTACGTCCGGGTTACGCTGGCTTACAAAAATTTGCAGACAACAGCAGTATCAAAACAACAAATAAAAAATGTTTAAAAATGTATTTTGGTACTCTATCCTTTGTTCCGAAGTGACTGCATTACTTTCTTCATTAAGTCATGGAAAACAAAGAAGGAATAATTAATTCAATTGGATGGAAGCACATTAACCCGTGAATACTGCTCTGATTGTTTTCTGGTAAAAAAATCGTTAGGGATAGTGCATATCCTCGGATGTAGCATTGGCTACTACAGAATAAAGGTTTTTACCAATGCTAATATCCAGGGATTTGCACTATCCCTGACGAAATATAAACCTCAAATGCCTACCGTATTTGTCGTCCAAGTGGACAAATATATAAAAAAGACCTTTTAATAAATAGCGTGCGTATAATCATCTAAATTGATTTCTGGGCCATAGTGCCTTGTCATGGCAAGTTATCTAATTATTTTGAACCACCATGGAACTGAAACATTTAATTATACAGTCATATATTATTATCATCATTATGTATGATGTATTCGTAATATATCTCGTTGTTTTTTGAAAATGAACAAAGATACCCATCAGACTTTAAACCAGTAAGTAAGAAATCAAGTAGAAGTAGGTTGTAATTCGCGTCATGCAAAAAGAGCCCCATATAAAATAGAATGTATGATGTTCAGCGCTAGTTTTAACCAAATTCAAAAAAGGAAGAGGTTATCTATTCGACCCGTAAATATATTATTTTTATTACGCGACGCTACCTATAATAAGTCTTGTTTGCTTCGCCGACGGCACCACTAGTTTTACGTAAAGTATAGGTAACAGTTTTTTTTGTTCCCTCTAGTTCTTTATTCAGGCAACGGGCGGCAAACGGCACGGGTTATGCGATAGTCACAGTTTTCACGCCATTAGTTCCTCGGCGTGTGCTTATCTTAATTCGTTAAATGTGCTCGCAAGGATTTTATACACTTTGCATAGAAAAACAGCTTTTACCTAGAGGTAAAATTTTACTGACTGAAGTCGAACGAAAGATAAATATATGAGAATCAGCCTATATTAACTTAAATGAAAATAAAGTACCCATTACTTAGAGCTAATGATTAGTAACTAATTATAGTTAATTTAACGCGACACCCGAAGCCTCTTACCAGACAACCGATTTATTTAACAACTGTTTCATTTCAAATCTTTTCTTTGGGCGTTTTAACTGATCGAACTGTCTTTATTATTTCCTAGCTATCGCCCGCGACGTTCTCTGCATGTAATTTGTTAATAGCTATTTCCTTGGCAACAGCGCATTTATCTAGATGATAAGCTATTTCGTGTTTAACAAGGTGTCTACTTTCACTGAACATTGGGTATATTTATGGTTATTTTTAGGGTTCCGTACCAAATTTCGAAAAAACTGTGCCCGTATACAAATACTTTGTTGTCCTTCTGTCCGTCCGTCCGTCTGTCAATAATGTATTCCACACCCCACACCAGCAGCTTAATTCAGTGATTGAGATGGAACACGAGTGCTAACTACCGTCAGAAAGATACGCGATGGTTTTTGGAGTTTACTCTTAAGAATCGATTTTCGTATATAAGCCCGGGGTATGAAAAATTATGGGGAGTAAAATCAAACTACGATGTCACACTGTCACACGGTACGGAGTCACATGATGTTAGCCGAAGAGGCGTCGCTCGCTTCGCATTGCAGACAGATATACAGTCGTATTTTTAATTACACGAAGCCAACTGACAGTAGCTAACAAGACAGTAAACGTCAACTGGGAACACAGCAAACGTCAGTTGATATCGTCTAATTAAAAATACGACTATAGTGAATAATATGTTTCCATCGGTAAAACTCGGATCTCAATCGGAAGACGACGGGACCCGAAGTGTCAATTAATTATTGTATTCAATAAGTGACATGTTTATATTCATTAATATGAAAGTTTATTATTTACTGTCAAATTTCAAAATAAAAAATGACAGCATGGTATAATGGATACTGGTTTATTTTATAATCGTTCGTAAGGAGTAAACTCCTGTCGTGCGTCGGAGCTGACACACACACTTTTTTTGTAGAATCTTATCGAGTTGCTAAGCTGAGTCACGACTTAATACGGATCAAACTGGTACATCGAGTGATATGAAACGTTCCCGTTTCTATCGGATTTCAGTTCAATCTAATCTCATAAAGGGACGCGGCATCCGCGCCGAGACACAATATTTCACTTTTTATGATGTAGGTGGCATCCAACGCCGTAAAAAATATAGAAAGAAAAGTGCTGTGGCGTTTTTACGGCGCCTTTAATAGTGTTCCTAGCTTTTAATAATGAAAATCCTCGAAGAACAGTGACAGAAGCGTTTTTTAATTTTTTTGAAGCTGAGTATTAGCGTAAACTGTTTTTCACTGAATATTCTTTTAGCTACCTACAGCTAAAAATAATCCAGATTAGATTGTAAAATACGTAGTGGATAGTTTACCTCTATAGAAAACCTTTAGTTTTTTTTAAGTTGGTTGCAGGGTCCAATTTAGAGTTTTTTTTTACGACGTAACTCGTTATCCAGGATTCCATGTTTTCTCAATTTTCCACATCAACCAATTTCTAACCGAAAACTTTTATCAACCCTCTGCGAAATTATCTTAGGTACGTGTGAATTAATGCAAGAATACAAACTCGTTTTTAGAGATGCAACGGATATCCGGTTACTATCCGGTATCCGGCCTATCCGGCCATGATTTTACTATCCGGCCGGATACCGGATAGTGAGCTAGTATCCGGCCGGATACCGGATAGTAAAAGCTTGCATCAGCAATTGGATAAAACCAATAAAATCCCATCAGAAAAAAACGAAATCCATGTCAGTTATCAAATTAAAGCTTAGTTTCTTGTAATTCAAACATAAAACTTCACATACGAGTAACATCGCGTCGTGCACGTTTGAATATTCCAACTGACGTAATAGAGCGGGTATTGAACCTCAAAGGGCCTCCCCGCGCACTAACAATTCGTAACAAGTTGCTAACACGACTTTAGAGATAGCTAATGTGCGGCCGGTTATCCGGTTGCCGGATATCCGGCCAATGGCCATGCCGGATATCCGGTATCCGGCCGAACCAATATCCGTTGCATCTCTACTCATTTTATACCCGTTGAGCATAGCATAGGTAGGAGGTACATACCAAACAGCGGAAATATGTCTTATTACATTTTTTTTTATATGTATCAGTTATTGTACACGGATCATTATTTTCAGCTTATATTGATATCGTGGGCTAGCTCGTTGCGTCTACAGAGACAGGATCGCATCATAATTGACTCTGGCTATAAAGATAGCTACCGACGCAACCATCTTCATCAATATTTTGTTAGCTATTTATCTGCATGAGACTAAGGTCTCTCTCTATAGTAAAGTTAACGTATGTTTGATGAAATAAGTTTCTAACTGTCTATCTTTTATCCTTTGGGCTATTATATTCAAGAAATTTGAACGAGCTAAAAAAAACAACAAAATGCGGTTCGCTGTTTTATCGTATAGCACAACATATGATTTACAGACCGCCCAAAAAGCAAAAGAGGAAGACGATTTACAGAATTTACCTCTTTTTGCGTAAGAAATAGTGAACGGCGAAAGAAAAAGGTCCGCAGAATAATGTTTGCGGAGTTTTAGTGAGAGACGAGGCTCGCAATCTGTCGGGCAATAAGTCATGACTGTCAATACAACGACAGAATATAAAACATTAGTCCCCGAGGCGAGCGCTCATATTTCAAAGAGGTGTACCGACGTGCATTTCGAACTGTGTATGTGATTGATTAAAGTGTCGACCTTCAGGATTCCTACTGCCCGACCGCTGCCGGGTTGAGCTGGGCCTGCTTCTGTCCCAAATGTCGGTTTGTGGTCGGCGGCTCCAAACCGATCATTACTTGTTGTAGCTATCTAAATTTACGTAAGAAACACTTCATTATTATTTTAAACATGGGAGTTTTTTTTTTTGGATTGTTATAGTACTTTAGGGAGTCTATGACTAGGACATTATTTAAAGTCAATATTCTCACTAATTATTTATTACTTAAGGACACGTACATTATGTCCTACTGGCAAGAGACTACTGGCGGCTTGCATTGCGTAGCTAATGCACATGGAATGCCGATGTGCATAGCTAAGCATTCCTGTGTCGCTACAGTACGTTATAATTTGGAAGTCATTCCTGCAGTCTCGAGGCCCTTCTGGGGCTTTCAGATTCAACGGATATACTAAGATGTTTTTAGTTAAGTAATTGAGATCAATTCGGTACAAAAAAGCCAAAAGGTTCTACCCGAGGGAGCGAGAAAAAATGTAGTTTTAAATTTCAAGACGAAGAAGAACGAAGAGTTAAAAAAACTTACTATCACCTTCACGCTGAACTGAACTCTCAATTTACCCCCGTTTCGACAAACTTAAAGCTTATTGCGGTAGATGATAAACCCACCGCTTTTTGTCGGTGTATGAGGCAAACGCAGTTTTTACCACAATGGTTTTCATTTCCCGGAAATGTCACATTATTTTCTCACATTACACTCACTTGATGGCACAGTGATAGCACCTGCCTACTGTGCCACAGGTCGCGGGTTCAAATCTCGTTATGAGCTAAACTTTGCGGGATGTTCACAAAAGTTTGTTTCGTATTTCTATATGTATGTATTTATCTACATAAGTATTCGTATCGTTGTCTAGTGCCCATAGCACAGGGAAACCTAGTTTGGAACTATGTAGATCTAATTAGTGTTATTGACCAAGATATACTTAATTTTAAATCCGAAAGTATGGATGTTAGTTGATTAAGCACCCTTCCATATAGTTAAATGCAATTGATAGAAAATATTATGTGTGTTATTACTTTATTTCTTGGAACAACCAATAGGTAACTATAGTCATCTCTCAAAAATTAAACGCTCCCTTTGAAATAAAGTTAAGTGAATCCTACGCGGAAGTACACTCATTTTTAAAAGCTAGTAATATCATACTTATAATATCATAAATTCGAAAATAACTCTGTCTGTCTGTTACATTGTCACGGCTAAACTGGTGATCCGATGTTGATGAAATTTGCTATGGATATAGTTTGAGCATTGAGGAACGACATGAAAAAAATCCTGGAAAATTGACTTACGGGATGAGGTCCGATGAAAGCCCGTTGATGTATTTTTATGTATCTGCGTAACTTACGGCCAAACAGCCGAACCGATTTTGATGAAATTTGGTATGAATATAGTTTGAGCCCTGGGAAAAGACGTAAGCTACTTTTTTTAAAACAACCAATTCAAATAGAGGCTGGAAAATGAATTAACGGCAACTTCGTGCGTGTGTCCGTGCTAATTTGAGGGAAGAAAATCTCAATTTACATGGCAGTAACATGAAAATTCATCATATTTTTTTTATTTTTTTTATGTCAATTCACTGGCAAACGAGCTGACGGCCCACCTGATGGAAAGTGGTCACCGCCGCCCATGGACATTTGCAACACCAGAGGTGCTGCCAATGCGTTGCCAGTCTAGGGAGAATGGGGAATGGGGATGGGACAGGGATGAATAGGCCTCCGGATCTCATCACTCACCGTACGAAACGCAATAGCAAGCTATTACTTTACGCCGATATTCTGTGAGAGTGTGGTACTACCCCGGTCGAGCCGGCCCATTCGAACAGTGATCATATAGTGCGGATTACTGTTTGGCTCTACCACTACGAGATTATTAGATTATACCTAAAGATATAATTCCACGCAGACGAAGTTACGTGAAAAGCTCGTATGATATAAGCCAATGTAATTTAATAATACGTTAATCGCAAAATAACAAATAAGTAGCAACATTACACGAAAAGCGCGATGGAACTAACGTTACGGCACACATTAAATCCGTATGCGCAACCCTGCCTGTTATTTGAGGCAATGTGACGGTAATAATGTGCTGCTGTTATTATTTACGGGGGAAAAAGTGTAACCGGCGTTGTTGATACAAAGCGAGGCGGCGCGGCGAGGTTAATGAGAATGGCCGTCATTTCGCATCCGCCTCATGGGCCGAGGTGGAGCGAGTAATAAAGTTTTACGCCACGACCCTTATTACGGCTCGCAGTTCCCACGGCTCATCCGTTAAAGCTCGGTCACATCGCGGGCGCGGCAGCAGCGCGCGCGTTCAGTCCCGCTCAATCCATACTTAATATTGTAAACGGATGAAAAATAATAAAAATATAACAAATCAAAAAACCAAATTCAAAGACCCTTTGAAATGTAAGAAATAATGATTGGCTTTCGTAAATTAATTACCTATAAACGTCAGATATAGGTATTGTTGATTAGGTGATAAATTAAATATATCGAAATCGGTGTCAAGTGAATGAACACAGTGTGAGGGATATATTACCTAATTTATTTCCCACCGACTTCGATATACATATTTTATTTATCATTTAATCAAAAATATATCTGACGTTTCTAGGTAATTGATTTATTATTATTTACCTTTCAAAGGGTTTTTGAAGTCGGTTTTTTATTTGTAATTTTTTTATAATTTTTACTTTTTAGTGATTATCATATATGATTTAAGAACACACATTTACTACATAAAGTAACAATAGCATAATGCCAATTGCTCATCACAAAATGTTGCTATCCAAGGTACTAGGACGTCAATCGTTGAGGAGTTTTCCTGGTTCTTCACCACCGGTTCTATTTTACCTCATGCACTTTCATGAACATAAGTTGCTTCCCAACCTTATACAGATATCTAATCGCCACCCGCGAAATTCTTATCATTGAGGAGTTACGGTAGTCATCTTTGGTCTTCGTCATAAGTTCAACTTCACCAAATAATGCTTTTGGAACGCAACTGCTTGAGTTATTACAGCAAATACCAAAATTATTATATGCGTGCCTTTAATATTTGAGGAGTTCCATCGATTCCTTGTAGATCCTCTCACCACACCTCAACTTGTAACGAGGCGCTATCGCGACTCGTACAAAACTCCTTGTACTTCTTCTACTTCTTCTTTCAATTTCTTTTCCAATTCCAAGTTTAGATCGATAGATCGATTCGGACAATTAACCTTCATTACATAAGAGAGCTCGGCCTAGAAAGATCTTGGACTTATAAAGAAATAAACCTTTATTTTATTACACACATATTGTAAAATACCTAACTACTTAGAATCATTATAACCACAGTTAAAAAGTGCAGTGCGAGTTGTAAAGGAAGCACAATTGATTACGTACCCGTTATCCTGCTATAAATAAGGATTCACCAGTGAGGAACTTAATTAGTGCCTCGTATTTTTAATAATAAACTACCCAATACCATCCGTTGTTTACTTGTCTCCATCCACCCTCACCTGTATCCAATCCGACTACGTTCCAAACTTTGACCACAACGGGACCAACTTGGAGGTATATATATATCATATAGATAAAAAAAAATTATCCTCCAAATTGGTCCAGCCAGTTCCTAGTAATCGGTGAACATACAAATAAAGAAACAAGCAAATATAAGTACGCTTCGAATTAAGAACCTCCCGTTCTGTTTTTTTTTAATGTCGGTTAAAAAGTAATTCTGCCTGTCTGTCGAAATATGGTATAGAGATAGTTTGAGCATGGGGAAGGACATAGGTTACTTTTTTAACAAAATAACCCCTAAAAGGGTGAAGTAGGGGCTGGAAAATTTATTTACAAGAGTTTGTGCACCCCGATGAGAGCCCATTGATGTCTTTTATGTATCTGAGCGATTTACGGCTAAACCGCTGAACCGATTTTGATGAAATTTGGTATGGAGATAGTTTGAGCCCTCCTTCCTCAGGGCTTCCTACCATAGGCTCCTTTTTTAATACAACTAATCACTAAAGGTTGAAATAGGGGCTATTAAATGTATTAACGGCAACTTCGTCCTTTGATGAGAGCCCGTTGTTTGAGGGAAAAAATCGAAATTTATAAAGTCAATAAAATGCAAATTTCTTTTATTTTAAAGATATACTCGTATTTCCATGCAGACGACCTTGCGGGTAAAAGCTATTATCCGCGTATAGCGCCCGCAATGTGACCTGGCTTTTAGTCTCCGCCGGACAGGACGATTAACAATGGGTAAACAGATTTACTTGCACACAGATTCGCAACATTCTAATTAAGGCCCTGCATCGCGATTCACAAACCCGCCCTAATTCTAGAGTTGCGGTGCGTTGGATAGTGATGGATTATATTAATTCTGCGCATGAAAGAAAGGGATAGCGTAGGCATCATTTGCTTGGCGTAAGCGCCGAATCAATTCAATGTCTGTAAAGAAGTAACACGCTGTTGTTTAGCGGCGCCAAAGTTAAATGAAAAAAGATCGAGGTAACCTTTGAAAATGAAGAGAATGGAGCGAAGTTGATCTAATCGTGTTTTCGTACTATCAGATTGTTGATTATACGGTCAAAATACATATAATTCTAAATTGGTCTCTTATACCTCATACGGCTCGCGTAGCCACAATCGAAAATGCCGCTTTTCTTCAATGCCGCCCCTTAACTTATTTACATGACACGTTTCGACTTTTAAACGTGTTTTAAGTTTATTTATTATGACAAGTACTGCTAATGTCTAAATATTTCAATGTAATCTTCATTATTCACAGCACTCTTGATCAAAAATATGTTTATATCAAAGGACTTTAGAATAGAGAAAAGAGAAAAGCAAGTTATAATGAAAGTCAAAGGCAAACTTAGAAACGAAAAGGTTTCAAATTCATGATCAAACTTCGAGCTACCATTTTAAGTGTACGCATATAAATAACTTTAGAAAACGAAATTTAATATCGCTCTCGAACGTTTTACTTTAATGGCTATTTATTGGAAAGGTTAATTTAAAAGCAACGAGCTTTCAAACAATTAGCTTTTAATTCTAGCGGTAAGGTAACAACGCAACAGCAATCAATGTTGGATCGCAGGCAGGCTGCCAAGAGGACGCCGGTTCATTAGGTCTTGCAACTAAAGAGTTGTCGGACCCTCGCTGCGTCAGCGCGGGCCTCGTTACCCTAATGATACCGATTTCGTTCCCGTAGCCTTACTTTTAGTTGTACGGAACCGTTTACAGTAGGTACCCGTCGCTAATGGCCTAATGCTTCGGTTTGTTCCGCATTTATTTTGTTACTTAATCGCTTCTATCTGCGATAGTAATGGACCGTTTAGCTAGGGCTCGCAGCGGCTGCCGGCACTTGAGAGCCAATGTTTAATCTACATGAATAGTAGGTAATAATCTCTTGCTTCGAAAGAAAGCTACTAAATTTAAACAGCGCTTAACGCCAACTAGTGCTTAACCTTAAGGCTTACCTATATAAACTAGTGGCTCCGTGAGCTGTAGACGTCGCGACAAACTTAACGTTGCCGTTGGAAAACTATTTATCCCCATACATGACTAAGTCTCGGCCAGGTTTACCAACCCCGTAAATAACGTTGTGATCTCAAAAATCCTCAGCCATTTTGAAAAATTTCAAACATCTGAATCGATAAAAAATCCATATAATTATAGAACCAGCTCACAAAATTTCACGAGTTTAGGTTGAGAAATGCGACCTGTAGAGGAGAACAAATGGAACTCCGCCGGACATACGAAAGTTTGCCTGAGCTGAAACGGAGACGCTTCGCTCGCTTCGCTCGCCCGGTCAATAAATAATAAACGCTGTCAAGTTCTCTATGGACAATTTACCTTCCTTTTTATTTTTCTGCAGTAATCTGGAGGTCACGCAAGATTTTGTGCGACATCACCTTTCGTTAGTGAAAGTCGTTACTTCTGAAAAGCCGCAAGAAAATCGCGGGTTTACCTTTTCTATCCGGTTGCCCGTTGAAAACCCGCTATTTCTTCACTATGATTTATCTTTCAGCGTCTAAGCTGAGGGTCACTTTAATAAATGTATTCGGGGAAGAAGACCGGAAACCAGAAACGAATGAGGAAGTATCTCAATGCTATTGCTTGGAAACCAGAAAATATTTGACACAGTAATGTAATGTCATAGGATGCAACAACGTTAATACTGTTTCATTATAAGGTTTAAGTAGCGCCCGTAAAAAGTCGGATTACTAATGTATGGGCAAAAAACATTGCCCAAAGTATCAGATTCCAAACTATTTTACTCAAATTATCATTTGGCAAAAAAACATTAGTCAAAACAGCTTATCGCAATTTTACAGTAAGCAAAAGTCTTTTTTGACAAATAAGTATTTACGTATGAGATACAAGGTAACCCTAACCTAGCCTACCCATGACAAAGCAAAATTATGCCAAATGATAATTTGACCAAATGCATAAAATGCGAAATGTAAATATGCTAAAGATTCGTTTGGGAAATCAAACTAGTGCGATAAGTTTTTTTGGGAAGTGAAATTTTGTGAAAAATATTTTGCCCAAAGAGCAGTACACCTAAAAAGTCATATATTGTCTAATATATGGCTTTGTTGAACAACGTCTCCCGGAAACATCATAGCCAAAAAGAGTTGTTTTGTAGTCAAAAACCTAAAATCGACATAAGCTTAATAGAATTTGTACTCACGTATGTATATAGGTTGCGAGTGTGGCCTATATTGTCTTACTGGCATTTGCCCACAACTTCTTCTGCGTGGCAATGTATCTTTAAAATATTACGAAATCTAATGCTTCTGACTTTTTAAATATATATTTTTGTCCTGAAATTATGGGCGCTCTTTCAGGCACGCAGGAATTTACCGTTAATATTCAGCGCCTATTTCACCCTGTTAGGGGCAGGTTATCTTAAAAAACAATGTCTGTGTCTTTTCCCAGGGATTAAATTGTTTTCATAACAAATTTCATCAACATCGGTTCTGATGTTTAGCCGTGAATTGCACAGATACATAAAAATACACGGGCGGGATCGGGCCGCACGAACATACCTTAAATCAAGTTTCCAGTCCCAATTTCACCTTTTTACGAATTGATTTTCCTTAAAAAAAGTATACTATATCCTTCCCTAGGGTTCAAACTAGCTCCATACCAAATTTCATCAAAATCGTTTCATCGGTATAGCTGTGAAAACGAAACAGACAGGCAGACAGGCAATTGCTGTCACAATGAAAAAATTACTATGGATAGTATGGATTTTAATAAATAGTCGGGTGAGCAACGACGTCCTGGTCGAGCAGCTGGCACTAGCCGCGAGCAGCTGTAACTAATCATTTTAACCCATTTCTAACGTAATGGTCGTTTTGCTCCGCCCTTACCTTCGACAACAAACCCTGCCAGCCCTAAAACGACGTATTCCACTCAAAACATTCAGGAGAGGACAAGAAAAGTTCAAATAACCCAAATTAAGGAGCGCAATAAAGAGACCCTTCGGAGAGCCTTGTGGGAGTAATTCATGAAAATGCTAGTCGAACGTTTCAGTGAAGATGTTCGAAACAGCATAAAGGGTTGAATAAAAAGGTAGGCGCCGCTCGAGCGTTTCTTTTACTTCACACTTGGAGACTTTTTGGAACTTTAAGAGAACATCTAAAATAAAGGTATTATGGCTTTGTTCTGCCACGAACCACAGTTTAATCGGTTTTCTAACGCCGGCACCAAAAAAACAAAAATTGCAATCCATTTTCTGCGACCCCAATAAAATAGTCAAACTGGATTGAGATATGCACCAAAACACACTTTAAAGTTTTATTTGTACGTACTTATTGTGAATTTCGCGGTGTAATAGAGTAGAAGTAGCCATAAACTATTCTTCAACAATAAATAACTGTCTAAATCATAATCTCGTCCTACAGAGACAGCCCAACTGGGAGTAATCTCAGTTAGAATGCCGAAAAATATAACGTACATTTACAAATACTTGCCCCCTCAAAATAACGTATTAGGGAGCGCCGAGTATGACATAAATAGTGGCGTTGTGGAAGTCAGTTGACTATATAAAAATGAGGTTGCGAGGGATATTACGTCGGCGGCAGGGCGCCGGCGCCGCGCCTCGCGCCCTTGCTCCTCGCAGTTCGCACGCAGACCCGCTGGCGCCAGCACTGCCGCCGGCCGCCCCCGCCGCTCGCACCGCACTATAGCCTAATCCACGCGCGGCGCGACGCATCCGCGCTCGCCCTCGCTCGAGTGTCGCCTCTAGCGCGCCAGCCGGCTGCCGACCATGAGCCCGCCACCAGCCGCGATCGCGCCGACTTAAAGTGTTTGTGCCAAGTGAACAAACAACATGTTTCAAACACGTAGAACACATAACTTTAGTGCTGTTGTGAACCGCGATTGTATACCTCTGTTTCGCCAATCGAAGTATCACCTGGTTTTTAATCCAGCATAGACCGACGAAGAAGTGGATGACGATGGCTTTGTCTCCAATAAAATGCTTATTATTAGTTTTGATATCCTTTTGGCAGGTCAGTTATTTAGCATCAACGTGCACAGAGACGTGTACGTGTCATAATACTTTACCTTTATCTCAAATATGTTCCTTTAACATTACATTAAAAGAAAACACGAATATATATCACGTACCAGTGTGTTGTGGAGACGAAGAGCAAACATGGAAGCAGGAGTTTGCAAACAAGACATTATCAGAAGTGACAGTCCGCTATTGCACCGCCTGTAGCGTCAGCAGTGCCGAATTTGTCTTGCCAGCGCTTGACACATATTCCCTTGCGATCAGAAACAGTAATCTTTCAAAGATCGCCATCAACATTAAGACTCAAAATTTGCGTCAAATTGATTTGTCACGCAATCGACTGAAATCCATTACGAAGGGACTCTTTAATAATTTTTCGTTCCTTCAGAAGCTAATTTTAAGTAAGAATGAAATTACGAATATATTTTTGGGAAGTTTTAATGGATTATCAAAACTGGAACTGCTGGATTTATCACAAAACAACTTAACGGTATTAACAAATGTTTTTACTCCGCTTAAAAATCTTCAACATCTCAATTTGAGTAGAAACAACATTGAATTTATCCATGAGAATTACTTTAATAATTGGTTGCTGCAACATTTGGATGTGTCGCACAACAATTTGAAGAGGATGTCTCCTGGCGCTCTTCAGCTGCTGCCGAACCTGGCGCGGCTGCTGCTGACGGATAACCCGCGGCTGGGGCGCGCGCCGCCTGAGGCGCAGCTGCTGCTGGGTGCTGGCCGCCGCCTGCAGCAACTCGACGCCTCGCGCACCGGTCTATGCCACGTGCCAGAGGCCTTCACCCACTCCGTGCGCTTCCTTTCACTCGTCGGTAATAAAATAACCTCCCTCAGGTGCGGGGACCTCGACAGCTACCCGCTGCTCCAGTCGCTAGACTTTTCTGATAACGAAATCGTTTCTGTCGAGGACGATTCCTTGGGTCGATTAGAAATGCTCCTGTTCCTTAATTTTAATAAAAATATATTAACGAGCATACCAAAGTCGCTTCCGGATGAATTAAAATACTTATCTATCAACAACAATTTGATAAGGAATTTGTCTATGCATGACTTTAAGAATTTACCTAATCTACGTATACTGTTGCTGCAGAATAACCAGATACGATATATACAAGATCACGTGTTCGATGATTTATTGTCGCTTGAAATGCTGGATCTGTCAAACAATCCAATACAAATGTTGTCATCCAATACGTTTGACGGACCGTTGTCACTTCGAGATCTACGACTGTGCTATCTGAACTTGTCAGAGCCGGAGCAGGATGGCGCGTTTCCCGTGTCTTCCCCGGAGAGCATCAAGATGCTGCACCTGCAGTCCAGTCCCGGCCTAGCGCGCCAGCTACTCGCCGACTCGGCTGCTCTAGCCGCATTCTCGCATCTACAGTACTTGGATCTGAGAATGAATAATATTTCAGAACTCAGAAATGATTTACTATTTTATCTAGCTCAACTAAAGACCTTAAGATTACATGGTAATAGCCTCAATTGTAGCGCCAAGATGTGGTTGAAAGACTGGATGAGCTGGAATGAATCGACTTCTAATGGTGAGACTTGCTATTACTCCACTTCAGAAGCCAAAGAAGAAATAACCAAGTACAATTGTACATTTCCAGAAACGTTTACCATAAGTGAAAGCTTGCCGCCGGTAAATTTATACAGCACTGAAATGATAAATAAATTATTGAGGTACTACGGATACTTAAATAATAAAACAGAGGAACTGTCCGAACCATCAAAACGGGACAAAAGTAAACATTACTCTAGCAATTACGACAATGATTCAAAGATAAATAAAACTTTTTCCAAACATACAAAATATCCTAATGGTTCAACCTTTAGTGACAAAAAAGGGATAAACGCATTAATGCTATCATATAACTACCATCTTAATGAAACTATGACTATGAAGTCAAGAGAGTCGTCCAAAATCCTTGATCAAAATAAACTTTTACACGATCAGTTTAATATCGACCAAAGGCTGTTGGACTCGGAGCCTAATTTATCTTCGGTATGGCGGGACTCCAAAAACGGGAAAGACGATGAAATTTCAGAAATCAGGAAAAATAATAAATCTGGCAGGCGCTTAAATACACCAGTAGAAGCTTCAAAAGTTTTAAATATGAAGTTAGTGAAAAATGAGTTTCACCTAGCGACTCTTTCAAATGTAACTCGTAATGAAATAAGGCCTGGCATTTCCGACGAAAATCAGACCGCGAATGCTAATGAGAAATCAGAGTATTCGCCGTATCAGAGCCCACACACAAACTACGCCCAGTTTATGGGTACAGTTGCCGTGTCTGTTCTGATAGTTATGTCCCTGATCCTTTGGATCAGTTTTCGCTTGAGATACAGGAGAAGGCGCGTGCCGATTGTGGAGGTAGAAGCTGAGGACCAAATAGAGGTGTCGAATATATCCGGCAGAGTGCTGTGGTGACATCTGCGCGCGGCTGACCCCACGCCCTTCGAATACGACTCGCTTCTGACGTAGCACCAGTGGCATTGTGAGTATAACTTAATATTGAATACTTCTCGTAACATGCATCACATTTCTGAAAACGTTAAAACAAAATTTTGCTTACATCGTGTATCCAATTAGTTCCGTCGTATATATATATATATATATATATATCAAAGAAATTTTCACAATTGCCCTTTATCGAGTTCAATATTCAAATTTTAGCCAGCTACCAGAATATCAGACAGAGTAAAAACTTTTCCATTCCAAAAACATTGTTATTTGAGTTTTCGAAAACACATTATTGGAAACATTAAACTTCATAATTTGCTGTAGCATAATAAAATAGAGAATTAAATGAGAGCAAAAGCCTCTGTTCGGACATAGTTAAAGTAAATGTTGTGCAGGAGTGAGTGGCACTGCGAGGTGACCCGCAGATAACGCGTTCTTTGTTGCAGCTTCGAGCGGTCGGCTGCGCGCGGCACCGGACGTGTTGTGATACAATTGGACGTACATATTTTTTTATGAAATAAGTACAAATAGTTGGATGGGCAGCGATGCTTGTAATTGTTTGTGTCTAAAATGTAAATAACCTGTTTTTGTTGAATAATTAGGACATAGAGATAATGTATTTTTGTGTAAAATCGTAGCATTGTGATCAGGTTTGTTTGACTTCAAATTGGTAGGCCAATAAGTGTACCTACTACGTTTGAGTATATTTTTTAAGGAATACGTATTGATAGGTAATTAATGTTGCTATAAACATTTACATAGAGCAGATCTTGTCTTCCTTGTTAACCCTTTCACTGTAATAAATAGCATAAGCTACCTTGTAAATGATCAGGATTATGCCCTGACAAAGCAGTGCCAAAAAATGCAGATCTCCGCTTTACAAAAAAAAGGTTTATTTTTCGTATCGAAAGGAAAATGAAACCTGTTAATAAGTGCTATTTCTGATCCCATGGACGTACATAATTGAATTACCCGTAAATATTTAAACTTACGTCCAATTTTTGAGGTTGTGTTTATCTGTTCGCAGCTCAATAAACTTTATGATTTATGAAAATAAATTAATGAATCATTATTTATCTATCACAATAGTTCATGATTATTGGATGCGTTGCTTACTTACTTCGTTGTTTTCGTTCTTGACTTGTTAATATGACGGATGTCTGTGGGTCAATTTATATATAGTAAACGCAACATTAAGTTTGCCAGGACAATCAGGGGTGTGATTTTCTGTCGTGTGCAGCGGCTGATCAGCGGATAAACGAAACTATAAATTTAGACTATAAGAACAAAAACATTCGGTCTTAATTTAAATACGTACCTCGACGCTGATCAGCCGCTGCGCACATAAGAGAATCACAAGGCAGGGCCCCTATTCGGGACCGCGATCCCAAAACCGCGAACGTGAACGTCAAACACGTACAAATAAATAGACACATAAGCGGTATAGAGGCCCAGGTTATGACTAATATTGGATGGAAATTCGTTTTATGCTTCCTAGCTAAATTAGCTTGATTATGGTATGCAGGGTGGGCCATAACTTTTTGCGCTATTAGAAACATAATAGAGGCAAAACTACAATTGCTATTTTATTATTTAAATGCTATTTATTATAAGTAATTAGTATAAAGTACCTTTTCAATTTGTAAAAACACTGTCGTCTAAATGAGCTCCGTCTTGTTGCTGGCACTCCTGCAACCGACTACCCAATTGTATGAAAAGATGCTGACAATCTTCACTTCTGGTACGTAGCCGCCCTGTTTGCTTAATATTTGTTGTTGAACCAGTTTCTTTAAACTTATTGACCATAACTTTGATTAAATTGATGCTGGGACACCAACTTATACGGAGTAATATTCAATCCTAAAAAGGCATCTCATAGTAACGTAAGACTGGTTTTCTTCTTTGAAAAGTGTTTAATACAATTACCACGTTGCTTTTCTGTGAAACGGTACATCGTAGTTAAAAATGTACAAAATGGTGTTTAATTTCCAGTCATCCCGCACAATTAATAGTTTAGAAAAAATCTGTGTTGCTATTTGCAAAAAGTTATGGCCCACCCTGTATAAACAAGTTTTAATAAAAGTCTAATTTTTCTTCCGTAATTACTTATAAAATATACATATTGGTAATTTGTAAAATGCTTTTTCAATTCGAAAGTGATTTCATTTAATTATGTTTAATTTATAAATAGCCTTTTGTTATGATTTTTATTCCGGCCAAAGTATTATAAATAAGGTATACGTATTTTGTTCGTATTATTTACTTAATTTTAATATTTTATAATTCCGATTCGGCCTTTAACTCTCACAAAACGAATACCTATGAATTAAAAACCTACGTTTCTGTTCCTTTCATGATACTAGTAACAGCTTAGGTATATTACGACTATAGTCTAGAAAAATAAAATATGCAGTCATTTAATAGAACTTTCGCACAATTGTTGACATGACACAGAATGGGATACTTCGTTCGACACTGAAACTAAGGTTGTAACTTGATATAATAAAGTTCTAACGCCATCATGTGTAGATACCTATAGATATATGTTTTTACGTAAAATTGTAGTATAATGATGTACAAAGAGATAGCTAAAAATTTAATAAATAAATAGAATTGCATTTAACAGTCTTCAGATGTTTGCCTCCTACAAACCTTGTTGTTCCCTTTTCCCCCGGTATCACTACATTTAAAAGCGTACTTACCAGTATCTATTAGGTAATTAGGTCCATGAACTTTTCCGCGCTGGCAGTTAATAGTAGATTGTTGCACCAAGCGCAAAGTGATTCATTATTGCGCCGAGTGTCAGTTTGGAGTCCAAACGCAAGCAAGGGCTCTAAAAACAAGAGCGCAATAATAAAGCATTTGATGCGAGGTGCATAATTTGCTTTTCTTTCAACTACTGCAAAAAGTTGGTAAAAAAAAGTAAAAGTATAGTTAAACCCGACTAGCGAGGTAACAAGGATTTTTGCACTTGGTATGACGCAGCCTTAGAAATTTTATATAGCCTATGACACTCGAACGTTCTTCCCAAATCTTTAGATATCCTACTTATTAAAATCGGTCCAGTGGTTCAGAAGCTAAAGTAGAATATACGAATGTTTTCAGAGAAAACTTGTGTCTGTTCAATTCATTATTATTTTACGCCAGTTGTTTTTAAATCTTTTAGTTACCTATACTATCTTATCAGCCAGTACTTTGAGCATAACATTTTAGACGTGGAAATCACAGATCGATATGGCCGCCAACATGTGGATTGTCTTGCCAACAGCAAATCCACAGAAAAGTGGTCAGCTGTCCCGTCGGACTGTGAATGGGCGGATTAGGTAGCTGGTGGTGTAAACTTCTTGATCAACTAACGAAATTAAAAGAAAATACAAAACAGTGCAATAATGAATTTTGTATGCAACTTTATTGCTCTAGAGCAAATAAGTCTGCTTTGTGCTGAGTATTTAAGGCCATAATGATGAAATTAAAGCGTAATTGGAAGAAAATTATATTTTTGCATGGAGATTTCGAGCAAGAAATAGCCTTTCCAAACTAGGTGAGGTGAAATGGCTATTTTTTACTTATTGATTTATGATATAAAAGTCAGCGCTCATTCAATTAACTGCTTAATAGGATTGTGGTACCTACTTCGTTTTCATAGCGATTATGGGAAATTCAGGTGATATGAATTCTGCGGTGGATTTTTGGTATTTTCTCAACATGCTTCAACACATTTGATACTGATTGTATTCCCATTGAGTTAAAGTTCGTGTCAGGTAAAAATCAGTCAATTGAAATTAAATGGAAATCAAATTGTTAAATTAACAATAAAAATTGGTGCTCGCTTAAGAAAAAAAGAAGTGAGCGTACGTAATAATTTTTCAATATTTGTGTTGCCAGAGAAAATACGGGCTGCCTGCGTTGTTTGTGCCCGCAGGGTGTTTGAATTGATTTCAAATACGCATTTATCATTCCACTTCGAACTTTGGTCATAACAATAAATACTAATTACTATAATGGTATTTATTCTTATGATTTGGTGACTTTTCAATAAAATAACAATGCGTATCATCAGTTGTAATAAACTAGCTTTTAATTTACGTCTGAATACTAATAAGAAAACGAAAGGAAAACGTTATTAGACATTTTCTTACATTTTCTCAAAGAAGAACTAGGTACATTCAAAGGACAATAACAATCGAAAGTAAAAACATATTTTTAAAATAATAATCGTTCATATTTTCTGCGGTTTATGTCTCCTAGTTCTTCTTTAGGGTTCATCGTAAGGTATGTTTCTGAATGTTAAATGTTCTTTCGCGATCAGTTGCTATCTAAAGAAAGAGTCCCTGAAAACGAATAAGGTTAAAGTAACAATTTTAGACCGTACAGCAATAGTGTTGGTTGAACCTGCATAGCGCGCGTAGCGTACTAGTGTAACCTAGTTACAACGGATAGCCTGTCACTGGCGGCGTGGATGTATGCGAACCACAGCCTTATAACTATTAAAAATTTTAAACTGTGGAAAATTATTTACGATGTGAAGGCCATCAAAATTCAGTTCATATGTTTCGTGTGTACTTTAATGCACCAATGAATGATCGATCATAATTTGATATATGATATCTAGCCGCATTATTGCACCATTTCAATATTCAGGTCCACTTAATTGCAGTCCTCGACGATATTCTACTTGACGGTACGATTTAAATTAAATGCTTTTATTGAACCTTCGGATTAAACGGGTGGGTAATTAAATCCCGCCAGGATTAATGACCTTTGTCTACACAGGTATACACTTTGATTCATTAAGTCCCGTGTTTTGTTGCTTAATACTTATTAACAGACACTACGCTTTAATTAAATAACCGTTAGATTTACTGCGAAATCAGAGTGTAAACTTAGAACTGTTATTTATAGTATAAATTTAGCGGAGCTTTTCTTAAATCCGTTTAGGTAACAAGGCGCTATTTACCGGCGCGTGCCAGAACAAATGTTGACGCTCGGCTCGCGACGTGCCCCACCGAGCATACTTCAAGGGTCTTTGATTGCTTTCCTTTAATCTGCCCCAACCACTGCACTATCTATTTTTATCGATTACGACTAATCACAAACACAATAGTCCAATTAGCTACCACTAGGGACAGAGTTGGGGTTCGTCGCTACGAGTCGTTATGGATCGTTGAATTAACAAATAAATTTAGTGAGAATCTTTGAATAGGGAAGGTTGGTATCGCTGTCGGGAGAGGGCCAATATCAATATTTAAGCGGGGCACAGACTCGTGCTCGCAGGCTGTTTGTCTTGTGCACCGCGACTCATAATGGCTGAAGGGCTGTTTACATTTCACTATGGAATAGGAATAACCTTGTTAAGATTCGAGTTCCCCTGTTTCGTATCACCTGCTTTACGTGACAGGGAATTTAACAAGCGACGGGATTGAGAAATGGATGACTTAGTGGGAATCGTTTTCTTTGTCAATCTACTTAATGTGACGGAGTTATTATTTGCCTGTTAAAGTACTGTAATATGTTTCTATTGTAGTTTATTTCAATTGCATTTTTAAAACGTACTTTGTTTCAATGGTGGGTAATAATCACCTTAAGAAACAAAATTTGTCCCTCCTGTGGTCAAAAGATAACGAAAACGAAGGATTACGTTTTGTTCATTCAGTCCAAAACTATGCTTGACGCACTATATGCGGATATAGTTAAAACAAAAAAATATGGCCTCAGGGTCCTTAAGTGTCGAGAACAGGAGGGGACAGTTCTGAACCTAAATCTGATTATTACCCTGGTAGCGAAAATTATAAAAAGTATCATGGAGAGGTTTCCAGTCTAGTCCAGGGTGGAGAGGTGTATGTTCAGTAGGGGAAACTCCGCGGGAGCGAAAGGGGTTATTGAAATTAAATTTCAATACAATCGTTTCATTCCTCATTCGGATCTTTCGGGTATTTCTTGATACTTATCACAGAATTTCAAGGCGAATTTGGCTAGCAACAGATTTTCGTGACCAATTCCCTCTTGGACTGTAATTCGTAAAATGCTTCAGTGAGTTGTATAATGAAGCCTCGTCAACGGCAGCTGCAGTTCTGTGGGTGGGTGGAGCAGCAATAGATACCTGTGACCTCCCAAAACTCCCAAGCACTTTTTTTTATTATTCCCTCTCGATTGAAAATTTATCAGATAATAGCTGAATTTCATCGCTCGCGAGGAAATGATTGACGCAATTTGTACCTGGCTCGCGGATTAATGAGACAGTATAGGGTAACGCCGTTGTTACCACGATGTCACTGAGCTTTTTGTCTTTTCACAAAGCGTTAACCTAAATGTATTTCTAATATAGGTATACAAAGGACAACACGTGGAGCAAGTCGCAGGCAAAAGCTTGTTTATAAATGTAGGCATAGCGCGTGAGATTGTAAAATAAATCTAAAATTAATTAAATAAGTACCTGCGAGCACTCCTTTCCCAACCGACAGGTTAAAATGAATAAAGAACAAGAATTTACTTAATAAACCATCACACTAAGGAATCTCTATGAAATTTGATAGAGATTTGAATCATCAACATTTGATAGCAAGTACAGCAATTTAGTTGTAAAGTGAGCCAACTATCGGCAATTTGAAAGAGCTGCCTCGGAGAGAGCAATCGATTTCAAATATCTGCGTCAGCTGAGGAAAGCTTTTACACATAAGTAGGTATCTGATCTGCATGAATATCCTTCGCACTTAAGGTGACCCTTTTTAAGTAGCGTTACATTTGGACGAGTGTCGCAAAAATCTTCATTTCTGTCAGCTCCACTCTGTTTGAAGATTCAATGCATAGAGTAATAAAACGTGCACGTTTGAACGTAGAACACGTCTATTCATTATTTTAAGCCACTGTTCCATTTCAAAAATGTAATTATGCAGATGCACTCTTACATAATGCGACCTATAAAACCCGCGGCGCTTCAGTTTACTCTTAAAACAGTGTAGGTCAGTTGTTAATATAAATCTGACACTGCATTAAAGTGTTGGCGGGGACCTTCGGTTACTGAATAATTCATATTGCCTTGAGTATAGTTTCGATTCATTCGTTCTTGCTGAATGTTTTACTTTAGAAAGTATTGAACTTTTGGACCACACTTATTTGAAGATCAGTGTGAGATTGTATTTTATATTGATCGTGCGTCTTACGGACAATTTTTATGACAGGATTGACTAAATATCGGTTTTGTAAAATTATCGGATCAAATATCAGTAAATCAATACAGGCGCCTCATTCGGGAACGCTAAGTGATTCTGTAGCGACTCGTAAGCCAGATCTCTCATCTCGCTCTTAGGCATTTCGCGTCGTGCGGAAGACTGGAATGAGAAATCTGGCTTATGAGTCGCTACAGAATCACTTAGCGTTCCCGAATGAGGCGCCAGTTTTTGACATAACTGATCTGGAACCTGGTAAGTATGATGGACCTTTATTAGACCCTATCTTTGTATTAGGTAACAACGACATTCCATTGAGTAATCAATACAAAAGTGAATTATTATGATTGCTATAATTATCGGATCTTGTACAAATCTCTTTTTCAATTGAATTGAGATTTATATGGGTGTTTTATACCTACATACGAAGCCTAGGTTTCTTATTAGTTTTTATATTAATAGAAAATAAATGCAATGGTCATATATCTTCGTGTACAAGTAATAAACATTTAATAATCAAAAACAAGTTGAATGTTTCAAGTTAAAGTGTAACAAAACTTGAGTTGCATTTAATCAAAGGCACCTTGAGTTGGTGATCTTGTGAGTTGGCTGGCGTGAGTAAATAAAAATAATACCTAGCATTTCTTAGGGCTGCAACTTCAACGCCTCGGTGAAACTTATATTAAGTACCTACTTAATTACATAAGCAAATATAAAAGAAAGTTTTTTCACAATTATTGGTTTAATATTTCTCTTTCAGTGCTTCTTTAGAAAACTCATACAATTTGCTTAAAATATTACAGAATCGAAATTTTATGCGAAAAGTACTCTTTCGTTGCGAAGGATCTGCCACTCAGGTTTTCTGCTGAGTGTAGCGGTACAAAAATGTGTAATCGTTAAACATATTTTTTGCTCATATAAGTAGACACCATATATAAATCCTATTGGATTTGTACATTTTGAAATGACGAACAGCAACCCTAGCACAAAGTCTCACTCTTAGGGGAGTACGGTTGTAATGTGGCATATTAAATTGTAGTGGCATTGTGTGAGATGTGGTTTTGTGACCATAACGCGAGTGAGGTGGCCGGTATCCAGCGGCGTGAATAATTCATGCTGGCGTGGCTGTCACGGCCATGCTTGGCCCTGGCAAGTTTACGCTGCACATAATGTATAATGAGCTTCAAGTTTTGAGCTCACCTGTAGTTTGAGGTAAAAAATCTTATTCTACAAAATCTTGCTCCCGCTCCCGTCACCGTCCGCCCACACTCCTACGATATCCAATTTCCAATTTCTAGACTTTCGTGCCGCCACCTGTAGTTGATGATGCTTTCTGATATAATAGTGTGCTATCAGACAGCCAAGGCAAGATGAGATAATATGTAGTGCTCTAATTAATTACATTTAGAAACCGAATTTTAGTTAAATAAATAGAAATGGAACGCATGTTTATTAATAAGTCATAAAATATAAAAGAAACTAACCTTATTTTTTAGATAACTACGAGCGAAAATAATGTCGCCTATAAGCAATGGATGATTTGGTACAAAGCTCGCGAGATGCTCCGATGTTTTCAAGTGTCGCGCGAGGGCTGTTCGTTCCACGTCTCTGAAGGGGCTGAATTATTCAACGACCGCCGGCTGTGATGCTAACTGCACCTTTGCATCATTTCAATTAAAACACTTGGTGACATTTTATGGCAATGATTGGTAAATATTAGAGCTCTAAAGCAAGAAAAGTATTTAAGACGAGAGAGGGTTGGTTCTTCTAAAAAAAAACTTGATTGTAATATACTACATTGTGCATCTAGGGCCGTAAGAAGGGGATAACTAACGAGAGTCTGTTAGAAGCCCGACGCCAACAGGCGAGGGCTTTTATGACTCGAGTTTGTTATCCCCTTACTGCCCGTGATACACACAATGTTTTTCATCACAATTGCGAGGAAATGAAATAAAAATTAGACAAAAAAAAGTATATATATTAATTTGATTTCCATTTTACATCGTGAATTACCATCAGGTGGGTGTTCATACTCTGTAAGTACGTTGCGATCAGCGCGGGGCAGCTCCGCCGGCTTGCGGTCGCGCGCCCCGCCGGCTGCGGCTACCGAGCAGCTCCGCCGACCTGGCGCACTTAACTGCCCGCGGCAGTTCGAAACCATACAAAATCCATAACTCCCTAGGGAGTTATGGATTTTGTATGGTTTATAACTCCCGCTGACGGCGGGGCCCATAGAGGAGTTAAATCTGCTATAGTTGCTCTATACGCTTGCGTATAATAACACCCTTTCCGAGCAAGTGTGATGAAAATAAATTACTTTGCAAAATTAAACCGTAACTAAAAGTATTCCATCCGATGACATGAAGGGATAAGAGAAAAGTTGAATAGCTTGGCAGACTAAGCAACGGCGTGAAGGCCTTTAAAGGTATTAAAATGAAGGAATTAATGATCTTGGTTGGTGAGGATTTTATTTTTAAGAGTCCTATTAGGGTACGCAGAGGCAATCCCGCAGTGTCAGGGTTGCCTATTACCGAGGGTTGCTTGTCATAAAATCACGGTTTGATATTTTGCTGCGTGATTTAGCTGTTTGATCCGCACTTAATTTCGGCTCTTCAAACTCATGCCTCAGTGAAATTGACACTTTAGAATTTATAGCCGTGGCGAAGCACATCAATATATTGCCTCATATGTGCTCTGCTTTACCTACCTATTGAAATATCGACACATTTCGACAGTTTAAATGATGAAAGCAGGAGTTCAAGGTATATTAAAATCTAAGTGACGCATATTTAGTCGCAATGGCAGTCTGAAACCGAAATTAGTTACGTGACTTGGATAACGTCTCACAACTCACAAAAATCACTCATTTAGGCTAGTCAAGACATCGATGTGGCCATGTAATGCTTGTTTTTATGCTAAAATAAGAAAAATCGTTTGTCTTATGCATCCGATGCGACCATGCAGCTGGCGGGAAATCAAGGCACGGTACCAACGACGATCCAGTTCAGTTCAGCCTAACGACTTACTTAAAATACCAAGCTGCAACATACACATGGTTAGATAAAGGTTACATTAAGTTGGTCAGGTTTGAATTCTTCATCCTTAGGTTTCGATAAAATTAAGGCCCAATTTCCACGTTGGAAGTGGAAATTGGGCCTTAGAATGTAAGCTAACTGCCAGGTGTGAAAATGTATTTTCAAAGACTGTTAATACCTCTCTGCGTTAATGGGGCATTAGGCATTAAATTTGCCATTTCGTTTGCCATTCTTGCAACTGACATTTAATTAAGAGAAAATAAAAGGGCAAAGGGAAAATCAAAGTAAAACTATTTTTCTGGATTTAGTTAAAAATAATTACGAATCACGCAAGATCACGAATCAAATCACGAAACAAAAAAAATATTCAAGAAAGCTTTCATTTGGCATTGCTCATGAGTCGGTTAACGAACGAGCAAGTTTTGAAATAAGAACACGTTAATGATTTAAATTCGACTATTAAGTTGCCCCGAGACAATAATTGCCTTAATTCAATGTATGAATGACGTGAGACTCGATCGGTGTCTACCAAATGAAGGTAAAATACTAAGTATAAAATCCTACAAGCTACGGAACCCTGCACCGTGCGTGATCCGACACACACTTGGCCGGTTTTTTCGCTTCAGGCAACGCAACGGCACTGCCTATTAAACAAACTACCCGCAGTGCTTGATGCAGAAATATATAGTAATTTATTATTTGCTTATCCTTATGAGTTGGAAGCTCATATCCTCTTCGGGAACATTATTTATTTCCTTGGCAAATCTCATCCCATCGCTATCTAATTTTATTGACTATTGTTCCTCTTATTTATGATTCGGTGAATTGTGTTTCGATTAGACAATGGTAAGGGGCTGCCTTTCTTACTTAATTGTACTAATAAATCAGATTTCTTTTGTTACACTGTTGTTTGCTGTTCAATTAATTGGATGATTATTGATGGTGAAGCTGTTAATTATTTTATTTAAACAAAACAAGTTATTGTGATGTTACAATATTATTAAGTCAAATTCACGTGTACTATCATGTGCGTTTTACTTTAAAATAGATTTTGATGAGATACAGTGCTGAGGTTTGATGATATGAATAAATATCAAAACATAAGGTTAAAGATATACAGGAGAATATATTATATAAGTACTATGCATATAAATATTGTATAACTGTGTGAAGTATATAAGACTTGTAAATAATTTGATAAAGCTGACGATTTCTTTTAAAAATGGCACTCAATTGTATAAGCATGTATACCTAGGTATAATTATTATATTTTAAAACTCTTGTATACTTACATAGCATTTAGGGTAGAGGTTTAAAATCAGCTATTTTCAAAGCACTTTTCTACTTTGTTTAATAAAAAAGGTGACCATTATATAAAGAATATAAATCCGTCGTCAGCTTAATTAAGGTTCAATAGAGTATTAAACTTCCCACGCACTAAATCGTCGTCCGCCTCAAGTGTCGACAAGGGGGATATAAAAGGTTTAATTTATTATTAGTGCACTTATGCGACGGCAACACTGGTTGGTTTTACAATCAATGTTACCAGTGAAGCTCTTCAATTGTACTAGTATCTTGTTTTACTCTCAAACGATTTGAAATGTTCCGTTTAATGATAAATCAGCCATCTCTCTATCTAAAACCCGACTGACGACGTAAAAGCATTTCTGCTCCTAGTATGACGCACCCTTAGAACAGGGCGTCTATTCGGGAACGTCTAAGTGATGCTGCAGCGACCCGCGAGCGAGACTCGCATCTCGCTCTTACGCATTTAGCGTCGTGCGGAAGAGTGGGATGAGAAATCTCGCTCGCGAGTCGTTACAACACTTTGCCCTTGACGGGTGAAAAGCCTCATATAAATTGTATTGCCACTAGAACACCAGATTTTTGTTCGGATCTGACACCCGACAAGTGGGAACCAGCTGTAAAAGTGCAGTTACACGAACAACATTTTTACGGCAATGTATGGCCAGCAACTATAGGCGTCTTCCTCTAACGTACGAAGTAATAATAAGATAGCAGTAGTGGTTGGTTATAAATTGCCGTGAAAACTTGCTCGTGTAACCGGCCTTTTAGAGATCTTATATACCCTATGACACGCGAACCTTTTCCACGAACCATTATAATACACCATTTATCAAAATCGGTCCAGTAGTTAAGGAGCTAAAGTAGAAAATCCGATTTTTGGTCACACACGTACATACATACATTTTGTTTTGGCATAGTCGGGTAAAAATAAAATTAAACAGTCAAATAAACAAGTAAAGCGTATACTCAAATGTTTTCACGAAATAAAAACCGACCGAGTTCTAATGTAATGGTTGGTACGCATGTTTTTGAGCTTATAAAATCAACATTAATCTGTCAGTGGGAAAAATGGATACGCGTCCGACGTCGCTTTGATCGTGCATTACATAACAATACAGCCGTTAATATCAGCGTAAAAATCGACGAATTTCATATGAAAGGGGTATATAAGTTCGACAGACCCTTTGATGCGCGCAAGCCGAGATAAAACGTCGTTATTATAGGAATCAAAGGGCGAAAGTTGCAAGATTAGCCGCCACCCCTCTTCCTGCGCTGAGATATTAGGCTTATTTCATGTCATTGCCAATGCTGCGAGAGAAAAAAAGTTAAAACGGAAACTTTTCTCTACGGCGGTAGGATCTGAGGTAATTGCTTTTAAAATAGCAAAATTATATAAAAGTCATAATAGCGATGAAAGATAAGAGAAATACGAGTAAAATCGGGTTGATAGAAAATTCAGATATTGATTTGAATTCATATTTAGCTTCTAGTCGGTCGGCATAGCTAGGCACCGTTAATCAAATAGTTAACTTCGTTAATCGCTAATCCGTTACTAAAAAAGTTGACTACGTTAAATGTTAAAGCGCTACAGCAACTTAACGGAATTTAACATTAATAGTTAACTCGTGATAGAAATTGCATTTTAAATGTCGTTGGTTTAGTATTTATAAAAAATGTTGGTATGTGCTATGGAAGTTTAGGCAGGACATGAAACTTTAGCAAAAACAGGGGCATTAGAGTTTGTAATAATACCTATTATTTAGAGATAAAACTCAAATCAAAAATTATCTGATAATTATAAGCCGCGCGGTGTTTTTTTTTTGGAAAATAGTAGGTACTTAATTAACGCTTAACGGAAATTACTGTTTTAACGGAAGTTAATGAGTCCGTCAACAATTTTTGAAGTTAACTTAAAAGTGAATCCATCACTCGAAATGTTAATTTCGTTAATTAACGGATTAACGATCTTGTGCCCAGCTATGTCAGTCGGTATATTTAGACGGAGTTTAATCATATAAATAACATAATAATGTTTTATAGAAGCTATATATTGTAATGACCGTGGTCACGAGCGAACCGAGAAGGAGGGCGCCAGGGTCGAGTCAAGCGAGTTTCACAATCAACCCGTACTTTATGCGTATATTTTATCTTCTACTTTTTAGTTTAAAATTATGGACTAGATATTTTCCCGTACCTGGTCTTGATTCTAATGATAATATAGTCAATGGCGGTATACAATCGTATCGGCTTTATGTAATTGATAATGATAACAATTTGGTGAATTTTGTCTACACCATCTTTATTAATGTTAGTTTTTAAGTTATTTCGTTTACATGTATGTTAGTCTTTAGAATTAAAAGGTATAATGGTTATTCTTCTTGTTATTAATTGTATTATATGTATTGTAATCCATTACTTTTGAACAAAGATCTCAAAAGAAGGATATGCCTATCAGTACAATTTCGTGTAGCCAGTCTCATGGTAGATTATCAAACGCCAGCGCCCACACCTTATTGCTGATGTCTTAGTTATTACGACATACATACGCTATCATATCATTGTGGACGGTGTGGTCGGTGGTGCTGCGGTCTCACACCGCACGAAGCGGGAGGGCATTTTTTCAATTATAACGGTGTCACTTTAATGGGTGTCATGGATTGTGGTTGGCATGCGGCTGAACCTGCGATGGTGTCTCGCGTTCTAACACCTCAAACGTTAGCTTTGCGAAAATTGCTTTGAGCAGTTCCTTACTATTATTTCAATGGTATGAATTAATTAAATCTGCCTTTCTAAATATTTAATAAAATTATTTTGTGACAGAATGTTGTCAGAGTTAAGAGATCAGCATTAATTATGCGTACCTAATGAACGTCATGTAGTACGCAGCTTATCAGCTCCGTTATTAGCGCGCGTGGCGAGTTTACTGCCGTCATTACTGCCCTCGTAATTTTACGTCCCTTTAACTCAACGACAGAACTTGTTGATGTCTTTTGTCCAACTTCCCCAACTTCCGAGATAAGGAAGATGCTTGAATATTCTTTTTGACGTATGAATATAATTTTTCCATATATTGGTTTTATACGGAGATGGATGAATTGCTTGGAAAAAAATACAAAGAGTTACTTGAATGTTAAGTTAAGAGGAGTGTGAACCTACGGCTTTTCATAAAAAAGGCGATAACGATTTCCACCCCTTAAATGTTAACCGACTTTGACCAATTTTTGATAGGTTGTCAGTCAGAACAAAATCTAGGTCTGTACGTATTGGTTTTTCATTTAAGTTTTCAATGCCCTAAGAAAATGAAATGAAACCAATGTAAAGTGAATTCATTCATACTTGTCTTATTTGATAAATAAGTTTCTAACCTCAAAATGTGCATTTTTTGCGTGAAACAGCTGTTTCATCATAAATAAAGCAGGCCAAGGCTAAAAATTAGCAATGTGACACCTAAAATATTGTCTCCGTCTCCTTTATTTGCAAGGAAACTGCTGTTTAGCCAAAAATAGGTACATTTTGAGGTTAGAAACTTGTTCACCAAATATATTAAGACAAGTACTTGGTTGAATTCACTTTACGTCTCTTCAACGTATTATTGCAACAAAACATGCATTATACAATCGCTTAGGTAGTTTTTGCTTAACGCCTGAACAAGTTGTCATACGACATCATAAAAATTTACTTTCATGTTCTTCATTTACGATTGAAAATTTCATTTTAGCATTCAAAGTCAAAGTTTTATTGCGGAACCACTGACGTTACAAAGTATGTTGTCTTCTCAGAGTGGGAATAACTTAATGATTTTAAGTTAAGTTTAGTTCGCATGAACATAAATCTTAAAACTGCAATTTATGCCGGCGACTATAGCTGTTTTACTCTAACTTCGTATGTTAGACGAAGACGCCTATAGTTGCCGGCCACGTATTGCCGTGAAAATGTTGCTCGTGTAACTGTACTTTTAAATTGATGTTTTTAACGAATTTAATTATTAAGACCATAATGCAGATGATGGATTATTAGTGATCACTTTAAAAAGAATGGCGCTTATTTGGTCCCGTGTTTGCAAAACTTGAAAAGGGATATTTGTTTACTAAAATTGCGCGTAAATAAACTAAAAACTCTACCTACAGAATATATGTACATGTATATAAATTATAATTTTATTTTTGCATCTCTTCGTTAAAATAGTTTCAGTACCCTGAATCCGCGACTAGGTAATTTATCTCGATCACACTTCTATTCTCATGCCTACTTGAGTCACTGACTTAGTCTGCTTCAATGCTACGGTGCTACGATTTTGTCGTAGCTGTGCTACGGCTCCCATACAATCCTTATGATACTTTATATTATAAATGCGGAAGTGTGTTTGTTTGTTCCGTTATCACGACGAAACGCCTTAACAGAATGCCATAAAAATTGGCACAAACGTAGCCTGTTATATGGAGATGGACATAGAATACTTTTTATCCCGATATCCTGGAAGAATTTTCAGGAATCTTTATTAGTATTTTGAGTGCCAGGAACCCGCTAGGCAACCGCTCTGTTCGTAGCGCATTTTTATTTGGCAAAAACACTGTTAAGTGCTACACGCGTAGCGATTGTTGGCGCTTAACTTGTTAATAAACACGATAAATGCTACTCCTCGGTAGATGGCACTGCGCGTCATAAACGACACTCACGTGGACGCAGTTGCGGGCACATTCAATTATCATTAATGTACAGTATTGTAGAAGTTGATATGAAAGCCGAGAGCCTATTTATCCAGCAGCGTAGGCGTAGGCAGAAATAATAATTATGATGAACATGTTTCAGTAGCGATCGTAAACATAACTCCTACGAGACTTATCTTAACAAAACACAATACATGCTTAACCGCAAACAATAACATTACACGATGTATTTGTACGCATTCTCAATACCCAAAATATATTTGAGAAAGACCAAAAGAAGCCTCTATTCTACATTACCTAAGCGATAGATATTATGGTTTGTCAAGTTAATAAGAGCTACCATATCGTAGCAAAATAATTTGCAATATCGTTTACGCAATGTCTAGTACATGCCTAGTTCTGCTGTATCAGCTGATTACTTAACCTATGAGGGGCGCTAAATCCAGCACGAAAACTATTTGAGACAATATCAGGGGGTTAAAATAATCTTACAGATACAAGTTAAGTTTATAGAGATTGTCATGGCACTTGAGGTGACGAGAGCGTACCGACAATGTAGTTAGGGCTTGCGGGTTATAGCCGTGAGACTGGATGCCGTAAAAATGGGGCAGTCACGTAGCAGGCGTGGTGCTAACTTCACATTTAAGTGCCTGGACCGATGTATCAGTCTTTTATTGACCAGTTTCTATCTCGATTGTATTTTTTACTTAATTCTTAAACTGTTGTGTGGCTGTTGTTTGTTGAGTTCAAGTTTATTCCTCAGCGAGATTCAAATTCGCGACTTTTACGCACAGTTTGTAGGTTCACTCTTACTTAGTCATTAGGTCACTCAAGATCGATGGATGATTATTTATTTTACTTAATTTACTAATCGATAATAAGACTTAAATTAATACGAAAGATAAAAATGGTATTTTGCGGTTTTATTGTATTCAAAAAAGCTAATTGAATGCCAGCCTGTGGGAAATTCGCGTGGAACGATGATGAACGTTTGATATAGGATACGATTAAAAGCTATCTACAGTAGTGTTTTTCAACCTTTTTGAATACGGCATTTATTAGTAAAAAACCGGCCAAGTGCGAGTCGGACTCGCGCACGAAGGGTTCCGTACCATGATCTATAAAAATGGCAAAAAATCATGTCTTTTGTATCGGAGCCCCCCTTAAATATTTGTTATATATTTTGTAATTATTTATTTTTAAATTGATTATATAACTAAATATTCTGTGAATATTTCAAGCATCTACCTGTTGCCGTTATCAGTATCGAGCAAAAAAATCACGTTTGTTGTAGCCCCGTTAAATATTTGTATTTATTTCGTTTTTTAGTATTTGTTGTCATAGCGGCAACAGAAATACATCATCTGTGACATTTCAACTGTCTAAATATAACGGTTCATGAGATATAGCCTGATGACATTCGGACATACAGATAGACAGATAGACGGACGGACAGCGGAGTCTTAGTAATAGAATCCCGTTTTACCCTTTGGGTACGGAACCTTAAAAAGATCTGGCGATCTCCCATTACCGTGTGTAAAACTATGTTAGTGGTTTCATCGACGAGGTATTTTAAAATCTGGCTTGCGACCGCGACCCCGAGCAAGGGTTTGCGACGTCTTTGGTGGTCGCGACCCACGCGTTGAAAAACACTGCTCTAGAGGAACTGTCATGTAAATCATTTGGAAATATGTTTCACCTCGTTATATCATAACCACAGTTATCATAACCAGCTTATACATATACTAGTGGACCAGCTACAGCTTCGCCCGCGGTATTTTCCATACAAACATTATCACCGCTTTTCACCCCTTTAGGGATGGAATTTGAAAAAATTCCTCCTTCTTGCACCTCTAGGATACTTGAAGAATATCTCCTCCAAATTTCAAACCTCTAGGACCACCCGTTTAGGCTGTGCGTTGTCTATAAGTGAGTCACGGTACTGTTTTATATGTACAAATGTACGTCCGACTGCTGGATTCAGTTATTTTGTTATGAGAAACGGTCATGAGCATTCATCCCCTAACAGGTCCTGCGTAGATTGGACTTCACACACTACACGCACCATTGAATTACTTCGCAGACGCACACAGGTTACCTCAAGATGTTCTCCTTCACCGAAGATCTTCGCATGAAATCATATGCAACAAATCGTCCTTTTATTGTTCCACTAACAAGTTCAATTTCCCAAGTTCATGAGAGATAAGACAAACTAAATAGTTGTGTAGTGGTAATTCAAGGGGAAAGAATCCAGAAGTCCTGTTGCGAAGTTTTGCAAACTAATCCAATTAGGAGGCGGGCAATGCGGACCTTATGCTAGGGCGTAAGGGCTGTCCAAAATAATTTATCAATACATTTAAAACGGTACCGTGACTCACTTATAGACAACGCACAACATAAACGGGTGGTCCTAGAGGTTTGTAATTTGGAGGAGACATTTCTCGAATACCCTAGAGGTGCACTAGGGAGGGATTTTTTGAAATTCCATCCCTAAAGGGGTGATAAAGTTTGTATGGAAAATACCGCGGGCGAAGCTGTGGTGGGTCCACTAGTATAGAATAAAAATCTGTTCTAATCTCGATTTTTTAATCAGCAAGAAATACGTCTACTGCTGTGTCTTTGTGAATGAGCTGTTTGCAATGTTTAATTTGAAAATATAAGTTTAGATTTATCAAGTCTCAAGACGAATGTTTTTGAGCAAGTGTGTATTGTCAGTGATGACTCACGGCACTGATACATGGTCGCTTACTACGGGCCTCTTTGAGCTCAAGGTCACCCAAAGGGCAATGAAGAGCGCTATGCTCAGAGTTTTACTGGAAGATGGAATAACAAATGAGGAGATCCGCTAAAGAAGTAGGACAACTGACATGACTGTAGTCGGGGCACATTGCATGTAGAACGTAGAGTTCTTGAGTGGAGACCGCGTACTGGAAGACGCATGGTGGGAAGACCTCTCACACGGTGACCTGAGAACCTGGTCAAGATTTCGGGACTCCGCTGGATGCGAGCAGCACAGGATCGTGAGCAGTGGACGTCTTTCGGCTGGAATAATGTTTATTATAATTTTAAGATTGCCTTATTTTTTGCCTAAATTTAAGTCACGTTTACCTTTTTTTATCGGAATAAGGCATATCCATACTTATATATAAATGCAGAAGTAAGTATGTCCGTCTGTCTGTCACGTTTTCTCAGCTAAACCCCTGAACCGATTTTAATGAAGTTTGATATGGAGATGAACCCTGGGGAAGGACATAGGCTAAGACAACCAATCCCTTAAGCGCAAAATAGGTGCTAGCAAATTAATTAACGGCAAGTTCGTGCCTGCCTGATCAGAGCCCGTAACCTAGGGAAAAAAACTAAATTTAAAATGTCAGTAAGTATAGGTAATGAAAACTCGTAATATTTTAAAAACACATTTCCACGCAAATGAAGTTGCGGGTTAAAGTTAGTGATAAAATCACTCGATTCAGTTAAGGGGCAACCCTTGCTGCCCTTTATCTTGATTCCTCCCGGGACCGGCCGTTCCAATCGCTTTGTACCTCTTAATTATGATTTCTAAGAAATGGCTATAACTTTTTATTGAAGCATTAAAATATCGAAATACGTTCTATTATTTGCCTATTCATTTACTCTTCGAAATACGAACTGATATTGTATTTGCTCGTTGCGTGCAAACGCTGTAAAATGAAAGGGCTCGTTATGAGGATCTTAATTTTTTTATAATTTTAAAATATACGGCTTTGAAGTTATTTAGGAAAATAGGCAAAATTTACCATTCCCCCTCCCCCGCGATACTGGACCTAAAATTTTGAAAAATATACTATAAATAGTTCTTTACCTATAAATTACAGGAAAACCTATAAAAAGTGGATGGTATTTAAATTAACATAGTAAATTTTATATAATCACGGAACCTTCTCGCACCTTTCCGAATTTTTGAAAAGTGTTTATCACAATAACCACGTTGCTTTCCTGTGAAACGGTCCATCGTAGTCAAAATTGTACAAAATGGCGTTTAATTTCTCATCACCTTTGTAACGCACAATTAATAGTTTAGAAAAAAATATGTGTTGCTATTTGCAAAAACTTATGGCCCACCCTGTAGATATAATATAAGCTAGACACAGACGTAACAACAGACGGTAGACGGTTACTAACTAGACATTGGGGATTGAAGTTGCTCGCGTCCGTAGGTTTTACTCTAGAGTCCCCTACACGGGATCGCTAGGTAGCGCAAAACGAGCAAAACACATTATCGGTGGTAGGTTTCGACCGCGGCTGGTCACCACCCCCAAAGCCATTCCACGCCAAGCGACTCCAATCGTCGTCCGGCATGATGCCTTGGGTAGCCATTTGAAGAGGTTGGGTCTGTACACCGAGAAAGCGAAAAACAAAATCAGTTTCAGTTTTTTATTTATCCTTACAGTAAAAAGGCATTTCCTGGATAATTTCGCGTTCCACCTTCGGCTACGTCATCACTTTCTATTAGGATACTGTGGTCAAGCGAAAGCATATAAAGAATTAAAAAAAAACTTAGCATATGTCTTATTCATTTTCAGGCATGCATACATGAACTAAATTGAAGCCGTGTATTAAGTTAATATATAAAGTAAGCTGTAAGAAATAAAGAAACATTTATTCACTAACACAGAAGACACACCGAGTATCATAAATATTATTAAATATAAATTAAAAGCAATAAAAACATACTATGGGAATAAAATAATACAAACTGTAATACAAATTATGGGAATAAAAAGTATAATAGCAACTGTAACAAATTCGTCCTTTGAACATCAGAAGCATCCGTTTTTACCCAAACAATTGCGCACAGTTATCCTTGTCTAATCGATTGTCAATAACAACAAAGCCAGAGATGAATCCACGAAACTCTGGTAAGCCTGCGTTAATTAGATTAGTTCGCAAGTTGCCGGCCTGATACCTGACCGAGATGTTCAGTTGCGGCCAACTTTGTCAAACTACGATCCTATCAGCATAAACTTGGTACATGCTGGCTCGACGGAAAAACAGTTTCACACGTACCATCCATTTATTACAAAATTATTATAGCATCTTGTAGTGACACTCAATTTAAGATAATTATCTATTAAAAGGGTAAAGCTATGAAATAACCACTAATTAATAATAATTTAACGCGAAGATATAAATTACTTTGTATTGAATTAAATTTTCACGTGCCAAACCGAGTAGGTTGTTAGCAATTATTACGGACCGGCGCCTGTCCCCTGAAGTTCGCTTATCGCTTATCGGACAACAAAGAAGGTGTATCTTCTGCAAAGGATTAAACACAGTGACTTTTCAACTAGACGATGTATCGCAAATAATCTACGCTAATGAAAGCCAAGGCTTAATTAATTGAGGTGAGCGTAAAGGAACGCAACAGCAGGTAAACAAGGGAATTATATTCGATTACTTACCAGTCGACAGTACCCGGGGGTACACTCCAGTATCTTACAAAGGATTTAGAGCAGTTATTACGGGGCTGTTTCATTTTAGACCGGTGTTTTGATTATTTATTTGTTTTCTTAGATACCCTCTCACTTATTAATCATAGAGAACAGGTTATCTAGAGGCAATGTACGTATGTTAAATTAACAGTTGGTTTATATTGCCTATGAGTATGAGTCTAAGCTTGCCCAAATAACTGAATCATATTTTTGACAGAACAACGAAACAAAATAAGTTGGCTGAATTGAAAATCTATTTGCATAATAGGTTCGGGTTAGTCACGTAAATTAGAGGCGAAGATGTAATTTCAGACAAGAGGTCGGCGGTGAAAGTATTTGAAAAGTTTGGTCGGTGTTGTCTGTTCGGAGTGGGGCGAGGTGTCAGGTCGGCCGCGGCGCGGCAGCGGCAACTTCACGAGTTTGCTCTTGCCTTCCCTCACGACACCTCGGAATTTTAAGCAGGTGCCAGGTGAAAGAGTTTATTCCAACCCACTCAAATATTTAACAAATAACTCGTGAAGATTTCTTCGAAAGTTTTATAATCACAATTTACTCGCAATCTCTTCTTTACAACGCTGGTATATTATCTGGATTACGGCCGAGCGCAGCTGCTGGAGGTGCTCAACACGCATTGCGATGAATATTTCGCGTAAACTGCTCCTTAAATAAAAGTTTTATTGTAATTTTTTGATACGATCCTTTATAAATATGCGCTAAACCTAAGTCATGTTAAGAGATGAGATGGTCGACCGTTACAACCAGTTTACCATTTGAGCTGAGGCGAAAGAAAGATGAAAGTAAATATATCAAAATCGTAATCACACAACATCAACGCGTAAACTAATTTCTGCCCATCCGGCAAAAGGTTCCGTTTATATTTATTTTGCCTACCGAGAAGTTAATTTGCGAATGAGGCAGGTACACGCCTCAATTTACGGGGAAATAAATGCAAAAGGGTTGTTTGTTTGTCGCAGGACGCGAGCCAAACAGCAGCGTTAAATAACGCTGTATCTGTAGGGAAATGCGTCGCGATAACATCGAAGCGCGTTGCCAAATTACACCCTCGCTGCGTTTTACAATAACCGCTGGGTGCGGGCGCGGCGGCCGCGGCATGTTTGCTCCTGGTTCCCCACCGTTAGTCCTAGACCGCAACTGCGGTTAACCGCGCATGGTTTTTTTATGACTCAAGGAAATCAATACAAGCGCGGTTGATGTTGCAGTAGGTAAATGACAGCCGTTCGCGGCAAAAATCCGCATTTGCGGCCTCGGCCGTACGATTAATAATTCCTTCGCCTTCTCATTACCTTTTTAAACCACAAGATAATGCACTTCGAATTGACATTCCATGCTGCCCCAAATAAATATAAATTTTGGTTCCTATGTATACTTTATATTCCTTTGAAAAACGACGAAACTCTTGTTGATTTAGTACCAGACAAATTGGAGTTTCCACTGCAACGTAATACTTGCAAACTCGCCGCGGAGCTCTCATGAAAGCACAACAAAAACGCGTGTAAGCTGCGGCCGCAGGCCAGCAATAAAGATAAGATAGTTTATATAAATCTTCATTATATTAAACCCCGGCCGTTCTCATATTTTCAAACGGGACGTTTTAACGCTCTCACCGCTTGCGGTAAGCGGGTGCAACAAATTTTCCGAATAATAGTGTGAAGGAAAAAATGTAGAAAGCAGAAAAGGTACCTAATATCGGAGAGGAAAAAGGGGTGGAATATATGGAGCCGTAAAACATCTTTCGTACTGGAAATATGAAATGTTTAATTTATATCGTGTTTAAGAGTACCTTCCTTTGGGAATCATCAGAATGCTCTGACCAAGGTTTCTTAGTTGAAGGGGCACTTTCACGTAATGAAAGTATGCTATTTTCGTATTCCACTGCTTTTACGCAGATAAATATTTTTATATAAAGGTCGTGAGTTATAAATTTTATAAACTGCTGAATCTTTTTGTTTGAATTAGTTGAAATGTTTGTAGTAAGAAAATGGAGTTGTAAAAATAGCAATTAAGTTGATAAAGGGCTGGAGCGGAATGTCGTATATCAAAGCTGGGTTCTTGACGTCTCCTGGATAATGAGATTGTTTTAATTCGGCCAACTCCGCCGCGGCTTCTGCGGGCTATCCTTTTAACTTGCTAATCAGCTTATCCCGCCGCATGGATTTGTGTACGGAACGGGAAATTTAAATCTTCCCTCCGTGACACTATCGTAATTAATACACGGTAATGATACTCCTACCCTTAGAATCGTGTTCCATTGTACCTGATCTGGCCACATACCTCGCGGTTATGCGGGGTTGCTCGCCGAATTGACCTTTTGTTGTTACCAAAGTAATATTAAATTTCAGTTTGAATGGCCTTATTAATTAAGCTTAAGTCAAATGACTGTAGTGTGACAAATGAATGTCTGTAGTGGTAGAGCCAAACAGTAATCCTCACTAGATGATTACTGTTCGAATGGGCCGGCTCGACCGGGGTAGTACCACACTCTCACAGAATATCGGCGTAAAGTAATAGCTTGCTATTGCGTTTCGTACGGTGAGTGACGAGATCCGGAGGCCTATTCCCTCGTCCCCATCCCATCCCCATTCCCCATCCACCCTAGACTGGCAACGCATTGGCAGCACCTCTGGTGTTGCAGATGTCCATGGGCGGCGGTGACCACTTTCCATCAGGTGGGCCGTCAGCTCATGACATAAAAAAAATGAAAACTTTTATGAGTAATTACGAAAACTTGATATAAAAACGGCTTTAAGTTATGGTTTAAATGACACGGGCCGTTCCTGACAATAAATCGTGAATAAAACTGTTTTGTTTCAGGATTTTAATTCAGACCTGACTAGAATTTAAGTTTAGAACCTCATTATACGAGTTTATAGTTAAATCTAATACGCATTTAATGTTTGCATCTAATCTTTGTATGTTATCTGTGTCCTTCAAATATATAAGTTTTGGCATAAGTAGCCGTGTTGGACAACTAGCACATTTAACAGAGAACGCTGCACGCCACTCGGGCTGTGAATGGAGTCGCGTTATAGAGCCACAAAGTGCTGCATCACGTTTGAATGGCTCGTCAAGCTTGAAGAGCAAACTAAAAACATCTGCATAGTTACGATAAACAAAATGCGGAGGCACCGTTTCAGTTCCTATTTTCATGATGAATGCAGGCACGCAATTAAGGTGTAAAAAAAAGACCACATCAGAGCGGCGTAACGGATCGCCATCGGATCTTTCGATTGGTTATTCATCGAATCGGATCAATTTGACTTTGAAAAAACCGGACGGACCAGTGCGAGTTGAACTCGCGTGGAGAGGGTTCCGTTCCGTACATGATTATCCGAAATTTCCTATGTTACTTTCAATACCATAGACTTCTCATAGGTTTTCCTGTAATCTATAGGTAAATAACTGTTTTCTGTATTTTTTTCAAATCTTTCGGCCCAGTAGTTTCGGAAATAAGGGGGGGGGGGGGGGGGGAATGGTCAATTTTCGCCTATTTTCCTAAATAACTTCCAAACTATTTGACTTGAACTTCCAAAAAAAATATATATAAGATCCTCACAATTCCCCTTTTATTTGGTATGTCACATAATATAATTTGAACTTTTTTTTCAATTTTCTAATTAAACCCCCAAAAGCGGCCTCCATGTTTAAAATTCATTTATTTACGTTACGCGTCCGTTTTGCGGTTACTAACTCACATATACAAACCAAATTTTGACTCAATCTGTCCAGTAATATCGGAGCAAATTGGCTGTGACAGACGGACAGACAGACACACGAGTGATCCTATAAGGGTTTCGTTTTTTCCTTTTGAGGTACGGAACCCTAAAACCATTGTTGCGAGAGCCGTTCATGGTTTATTTTGAGCCCTGTGTGATAGGATTGCGCATATATGTGTGAAAAGAGTGTAAATAGGGCAGGTGCGGTTCGCGGGATTGAGTTAGCGAGGAGAGCGACACGGCGCAATGGCGCTCTGGAGGACGTGCCCCATCACAACAACCCCTGATTAGGCTCTCTTGCTTCCTCATATCATGCTCCTGTGTACCGTGAGGTAGCTGCATTGCATTATAACGTGCAATGCGATAGAAACACTATTCTATTTATTAATTCTTGATCACAAAATCATGTGAAAGTTTAAACTTTAGATACTAACTAAATTAATGAACCACTTATGAATATTTTGTTAAGTAAGAAATTGAATTTTTATTATTTTACTTTATTTGTTGATGTGTTATATGGTTTTAAATCCTGGACCTCTGTATTTTAAATCGAATGAGCCTTTACGTCGGGCGATGAATGTAAATCAAGTGAATGAATGAACTAAATTGGACAGTGTACCCATTCAATGCAGTTGGTGCATGGTAAGCACAATGCTTCCCGCTGAATTCATTCACAATTGAATCAGTATTCGATTGTCCCCAAAGTTCAAGTCTTTTAACATAAATTTCATGATTCACGTAGTTATTTCCGTTTTTACATGTTTAAACGTTAGCTTTGAAATGGGATTTAAATGTACAATCCATTCCATTTATCTATAAATACATGGATCGTTTTTATTACTTGCGAAAATGAACCTTGTATCTGAGGTGACATAGGGAGGTCGGGATAGACGCCTGTCGTATGTGACAAACATGACGACTGAGGAGGGTTGAATTTGTGTTAAACCGTGTCAAGTTAATTCACAAAATAAAACCATAAGAATTCATATCTCAGAACAACGCTGAAAGGACCATCGTAAAACCAACCTCTTTATATTCACAGAAAGGCGCAGGTTAAGCGGAACATAGTCTAAATCGGCCGATAACTTTCGCAAGCTCGTGTATTTTATAATTATGCTGTCGCAAAAACAACCCTTCTGTGGGTAAATTGAGTTGAAATTTGGAGGAACTAGCGACATTTTATGCGAGCCTGCATTTAGCAGTGGAAATGTACGGTGCCGGACTGCTGACGGGCGACGCAGTTATGCTAACAATATCTGCGCGACGTGATTCGGCGTTTTGCTGCCGCTGACAACAGCTGCCGCGCTTCGCTTCAACTCCAGCCCGACCTCGGGTAATTCTTGCTTCGACTTATACAATGTCTTATTCAAAAGAAATAATACTTATAGCACATTGGAGTTTAGTTTGAATAAGGCTGTTCGAAAATTATATAAACTGAGAAGTAATGTAATTTGGTCATTAATCTTAGAATTGGACATCATAACAGTTTATCATAAGGAAATTAACTGGGGTGGTCTTTGCTCGCTATGTCCCGATTATTGGCCCTATACGTTTTTTATTTAAATAAATTAAAAAAGATCGTTTCAATAAAGTATAGAACTTTGCATAAATAGATACTTATATATTAAGTCTACTCATGATCATGATCATGAGACTTTGTAGGTCGGGAAATATTTTTATTGGTTGATTTGCCTTTATAACCCAGTTTTATATGCCTAGTTCAGGTTTAGTTTTTTAAACCAGTTAATATTTGAAGAATTATTTTTGGATTTCCACATACGTGTTTTTTTAAACTAAAACTATACGTTTTACAGTTAGTGTCCAAGATGTTATATTATTCAATTCAAACAGTTTATAAACAAAATGCTAAATGAAAAACACGATAATATCATATACCATTGTTAAGGTACTATTTAATAATACAAGCAGTGTTTCTGGTTGTAATACTTATACAATATTCTATCCCATCAAGTGGCAAGGCAACAAAGGGAAATCTTCTGGTTGTTCTGCCCCTGAGCCCATTGGAAATGGGTCTGACGATAGTATCCTCCTAATGCGCTTGATCCGCTCCATAATGTCTTTAGGCTTCCGAATTTACACTAATAGGTAGGTAGTGATAACTTAGTTATATTCAAATATTTTTTTAATATTAATATAAATTAATTGTCAACGGAAAACGGTTTCTTTTCTAAAACCGACTTCTCATGTGTTTTTTAACTTGAATATATCACAGATGCAGGCTACTAAAATGTAAACCGAGCTTATGACTTTGACTAGCACAAGCCATCGATATTTAATGAGTCTAGTAAGACATGAACTGGAATCCGGTAGTTAAGACGCTGATAAGAGCCAATGACCTTGAGTGATCGGTCACTGTCTGTTTGCACTGAAGTGAACGAGAAGCACTGTGCGATTTTTTTGTATGGGGAAAATCAAAAACGGATGACTTATACCTTAACCTTCTTTCAAACGTATAAAATGTGCTAACTATCTAATCTAGATCTTAATATAAAACAAACTTCGCTAAGCCCAATGAATAAAAATGATCCTATTTGAATTGATGCGGGAACAACGGGCGAGTTACGGCCATGAAGCTATGAGCCGTTTGGTAAATGTCAAGAACAAATAAACAGTCAGCGACGACGATCGAGTGCCAGTGCCGACCGCGAGTAGAATGCGATCCGCATATTCCTTGACCTAATTCTTAGTATTTATAGTCAGACTTAATCCAGCAACACTATACGGTACCTTCTTGGTAAAAAAAATAAGGTACCTAGTCTCATAGAGTATGTTTAAGTAATCAAAGTTACGGGGGGGTGGGTTATTTATTAATAATTTTAAAAATCATTTATTTTGGTGGTGACCTAGATTTGGGATTAAAACAAGTTATCTAAATTATACCTATCGGACGATCTTTTGAAAAAAAAAATGGTTAGCATGATTGCGTGATTTTTAAATCTCGGTCGGTTCAAAAATCCTATAAATAAGTATGTTACATTTGACAATGCGTTCAATTTGAAATAGGTACCAATTCGACGACGTGTATACTTTGTTTCTAGGCAGTTATTTCTTTGAAGCCCAAATTAAAAGGTTCCTTCACGAGACATGAAATGCGTCAATTATGAATGTATTCGTAATGCTCGCAAAGTTTTCAACGTTCGTGATGTAGATTCATGGGCGACCGGAGTCGTAAATGTTTTTTGCAATGAAGGGTGCAGTGGAGTTAGCCATGTTGTTATTCGTAGCTTTTGCGCGAGTGTCCGTTACATGGGCCGCTCCCGGCGGACGGCCACAGAATATTAAGTCGGAATGGGATAAAAATGGCGACGGCATCGGGCGGCCCCGGCTCAGGTGACAGTAGAATTTGACGTCGGTAATTTGACGCCTTTATCCGGGTCAGCTTCCCAACAAATAGCGGATAGGCGCCGAATGAGCGTCAAGGGGAAAATTGACATGTTTTGCATAAGGTGGCCAATGTTCTGGAATAAATTGGCGTGCTACATCCTAAGTTCTTGGAAATACGAGCTTAGTTCGGGACTTGCGCTCTCTTCGTAGTTCTCGATGTTTACTGTTCTATTTTCGTGAGGCTTTTCATAACTTTGGTAATGTATACGAATAAGCAAAATATACGATCTAATATTTACTCGCTCTGCTCACCTCAGTAACTAATGGAAAAAAGAGCTGCTCATATTGATAAAAAATTAACCAATGAAGCCTTAAACAACAAACATTTCTCTTGGTGATCAATTACCCATCTCAGAATTTAATTAGACGGTGAACTCCGGCAGCATCATAATAAAAATATTCTCCACTGACGATAAATTCATGAGAAGACAGCGATTTTATGAATGAACGAGGAAAGGAAGCAATAAAAGTAATTACGGAGGAACGAGTGAAACTTGGCCGCAGTCTCGCATTAGGCGGACTTAGTGCCTGCTGCGCGGAAAAGTTGTGCCAATTAATGTAAGGGAGTGTATCGAAGGGGATTCCATGAGGCAGCGATGCAAGCTGCCGGTAGACGTGGCACTCGCTTAAACATCAAATGATTTATAACGTTTAGGTCCACTTGCACCAAAAAACAAATAAAATATATTTAGATTTTTCAATGCGTTTAATGTTCGTCAAAATGTATAGCACTGTCAGTCATTAAACACATTAACGACTTACAGTACATTGTGCATCTAGGGCCGTAAGAAGGGGATAAGTAACGAGAGTCTGTTAGAAGCCCGATGCCGTAGGCGAGGGCTTTTATTGACTCGAGTTTGTTATCCCCTTACTGCCCGTGATACACACAATGTTTTTCATCACATTTGCGAGGAAATTAAATAAAAAATAGACAAAAAGTATACATATATTTATTGTATTCCCATTGAATACCGTGAATTACCATCAGGTGGGTAGAATAAACTGTACATCGCGATCACCGCAGGGCGGCTCCGCCGGCTGCGGCACCCGCACGGCCCCGCCGTCTGCGGCTCGCGCGCGGCTTCGTCGACCTGGGACACGCACTGCCCGTGGGAGTTAGAAACCATATAAAATCCATAACTCTCTAGGGAGTTATGGATTTTGTATGTTTATAACTCCCGCTGACGGCGGGGCCCATAGAGGCGGTAAATCGGCTATAGCTGCTCTATACGCCTGCGTATAATAACACCCTTTCCGAGCAAGTGTGATCAAAAAATATTTATGATTATGGTGCAAGCCGCTTTTATCCTCTGATTATGGTGTCACCTGTTAAGCCATCAGCTGGTAAAATGAATCTAAAGTTCGTAAGTTGTTCTTATTTCTTACTATATATTCCAGATATGGAGGTGGCTAGCGATTTTATGGGCGTTTATTGTCCTCAGTTTTTAACTGTTTTATATTTCAAGTTTATATAAGGTTTATATTTCGTGATTCGTTCGGTTGCTGTCAGCTTTTTTCTCTTTTAATCCCCTTAGGTTGTCGACCATATATGCTGGACATAATAATGTATGAAGCTCCAAAAATGTCTTTCTGTATTCTGTGTCCTTTCTTTCCATTCTGTATTTCCAGTCGTCGTTTTTATTTAATAAATAAATTAAATAAATAAGTTAGGGGACCACCTTTACACAAATCGATCTAGTCCCAAAGTAAGCTCTTAAGGCTTGTGTTATGAGTACTAGACGACGATATAAATACTTATATAGAGAAATAAATACTTAAATACATAGGAAACATCCAAGACTCAGGAACAAACATTCGTGCTCATCACACAAATATTTGCCCTTACCGGGGATCGAACCCGGGACACTAGCTTCGGAGGTAGGGTCACTCCCAACTAGGCTATCCGCGTCGTCAAAATAGATATACTCTTATTTTTATCAGATATACTGGAACTTCGTTTAACTTTTTCATAGCTATCGTTAGCAAACTTTGTACCTTGTTTCACTGACGATAGGTAGCTTAACTTCTATACTCAATATGAGTTATAAATATAAAAAAATAATCGGTAGATGTAACCAGTCTTGATCTTTATTGGTATTTTATTTCTAAGATAGCTTTTAAAAGTATTTAAATGATTTTGGTATCAATACATATAAAACAGTACCGTGACTCACTTATAGACAACGCACAGCATAAACGGGTGGCCCTAGAGGTTTGAAATTTGGAGGAGGTATGCCTCGAGTACCCTAGAGGAATAAGGAGGGATTTTTCGAAATTTTGTTAAAGTTTGTATGGAAAATACCGCGGGCGAAGCTGTGCCGGGTCCACTAGTTACCTATATGTTCTTAAATAAAATTTATTTACAAATTTAATGATTTCTTGTGCTTTTATTTTATTTTAAACATACATGAAATACAATTAAGATAGTGAAAATATATTCAACGCCCCATAAAGAAGTCTCGGGCAAACGCTAAAAATGTAATACTATCCCTGAAAGTCACACAAAACCCGAGTAACTTTTCATATTATTTCGGTGGTAGAGCCTCAGACTGTTTTGTCGGGCATGACAATTGCCAAGTCTTGGCTTCGGCCCAAGACGAAATTTTCATCATTCGAGTCAAACACGTCGTCATGCCGACGTCGTACGTAGCACTTACCAAAGATAAACTTCCACCAGTGAATTATCTACAAATTGAATCTGTAATACCTATCTGACGAAAGATTGGCATTAATCAATTAATAGAGAATATATGCATTTTTTTCCATCTTCTATTGGAAAAAAATGAGTAATTGAAACCAAACTGTGTACGTAAAACATAATTGTATGGTTTATTTTTTGAGATATGAAGCTTTGAAAAGTCATAGTTCATACCACTCGCAATAACGCTCGATACAAAATGGACATGATCTATGACGTCACAGCGCGGTTAAGACTATATAGCTCAACCAATGTTAAAAGAGCGCTGACGGTCATACATATTATATGGCCGTCAGCTGTCTTTTTACATTGAGTGAGGTATACAAATATATATGGCGTTTAAACGAAATTTGCCATTCTTTGCGATATGGGAAAGTACGTGAAGCGGTTGAAATAAAGAAATGTAGGCATTTTAACCGGGAAGATGGATATAAGTTATGGAATTCGTGGAATCCGGTGATTAGCAAATGCAAGCGTCAACATGTATCATCAAGCAAATCGTCGGATGTTGTCAGTATAGTGTGTCGCCGGCCTTATACTTCGAATCCAGAAAAACAAGATTAAGTGCGGGTAGTTAGAAATACTCGTGCGACTCGAAGGTGCTGATACCCGCCACTTCAGTCTTCTCTTGACCACGGCCGTTGCAATACGGTCGAAACGTCGAGGTAAATAATAACATTTTTGAGTTACGCGATTAAGTGCCGTTTAGAAGTAAATATGTGTTTAAATCGCGAAAGTTTAAAACAATCTAGTAATTCCGAACTAAAAAACAATATTTATTTCTCGCTTATATGGGCCCTTAATAAGAGAGAAACCAGACATGAGCGAATTAAACTCGCGTTAAGAGGGTTCCGTACATGATTATCTGAAGTTTCCTATGTTACTTTAAATACCATAGACTTCTTATAGGTTTACTTGTCATTTATTTCAAAATGTTAGGCCCAGTAGTTTCGGAGATAAGGTTTGCCTAAATAACTTCCAAAAAAATTAGGATTCTCACAAGGAGCCCTTTCATTTGATATATCATACGCCATAGGTTGAAAAACTTCTTCTTTTAAATTTTCTTATTTACTTCCAAAAAGTGGCTTCCATGTTTAAAATTCATTTATTTACGTTACACGTCCGTGTTGCGGTCACCGACTTACATATGTGTACCTTTAGACTCAATCGTTCCAGTAGTTTCGGAGCAAATTGGATGTGACAGAATGACAGCCAGACAGACAGACAGATACACGAGAGTTCCGTTTCTTCCTTTTGAGTTACGGAACCCTGAAAAGGTACAGTCAAAATGATCATTTTTTTCTTTTACATGCGTTTATTAACATTTTTCTGATTTTCATGCAAAGTACCTATTGTTTACCAATTTACTATTATTATTTGATTATTGTGTAGTATAGTTACATTGTTATTAAGTTTCACTTTGTTGTTATAAATAATTTACGGATCTACTTAGATTTTAGGAGGATTGTTCAGCACTCCGACAAACTACTTAGATTTACGAGTGCCAAGATTGTATGCACTATTATTGTAAGTTTTTCATATAAATTAATTCATAAAAAAATGATTTTGTGTTCCCTACGTGAAGCGGTTTTTCTAAATAGTAGTAGTAGCATTTACTTCAAAAGTTTCCGAAGATTATAAAGATCATAAAGTGCGATAATTATTTACGTCGTAAAATTTAACTTTTTATAAATTTAAACCAATCCAAACTCAAACATTATCCTCTCAAAGTTTTTCGGTAGCATTTCGTAAATTTTATTACGTACTACACGAGAGGCCTTCATCGTTTCGGATCAGCGATAATCCCATTACATTTCCAGTTTCGGCAATTTGAGTGCCCTGCTCTATGGCAATAAAAAGTTATTATTGAAACGCAGGTGAGTGCTGAGTTCCCCCGGAGCCTTAACCTGAATCTTTATGGGCGACGAGTTTGTGAACCTGCATAATCTTAGCGTCTTACCGGTAAAAGACGGCATTTAAGTTTTTTATGATAGTTCAACGTTCTACAACAAATTATAGCTGCAAAATATTCCTTGTACTAACATACAGGGTGACATCGAAGACGTGATCAGAAACCAGTTTTTCAGACTCGGTAATTGATGGCCATTTTCAAGCAATATTAACTAGTTACAAGAAACAAAAGCTTACCCCTTAATTAAATCACCGATTCAGTAAATCATGGTCACCCATAATGTTTGGCTTGTGTTCACATGGAATAATTACCGTAACTACCGTTAAGTAGGGTGACCAGACTGTACCATAAATTGTTTAATTTTCATCATTGCGTGATTAAGTCTGAACTCTAAACACCTACATACCTATATTATTACGATCCCATTTTAATGCTCAATTAAGTCATATCACTTTTGATCACGTCTTCGATGTCACCCTGTATTTTGAGATCGATATATTTTATGTCACCCATAAAGTGAAGCATATCCCTAATCTTGATGAATTTCGTAATGCATCACCTTATAGTCCGAAACAAGCATGGATTTATAACTCATAAAAGCATTCTCTAGGCGCCATATCACGGGATATTACGAACATTAAATTATATTGCTCGTTCGATTTAACTTTGAACGAAAATTTCGTGAACAAACTAATTAGCTAATTTAGATTTGCGCGTGTTTGCTAAAGTACATTGATAACACGTACACGCTAGTATTTTGAAGAATGTTGCGTTGCAATAAGTTATTTTTCTTCTTTTGCACAATGAGCGAATCGATTCTAAGTCAGCAGTCAGCGAGCGGTAGGCGGCCCGCTGTGAAGTTACAGCGATCTTCGCAGATAAGTGCCTTCGGTGTCCACCCACTGCTTGATTTATAGGACTTGTCTAGATATTAGCTTGCCAACAAAACAACCTACGGTGAATATTCCTGTAATACATTTTCCAATTTGATAAATAGATAGAAGGAGCTTCTTGTACAGATTGTGAGATCTAGATAAGATACGGTTAGTGAGTGTGTATCTATTGCTTTCCGCATCGACGATGCCGTGGTGATTCGGCTGTTTTGTTTAAGATCATTTAATGTTGTGTTACGTTTTGTAAGCTTTATACTTGACTACCTTTTGCCTGCGTCTTCGTCCCCGTGGAGTTTGTTTATGCTGTTCCCTTGGGAACTGTGCATTTTTCCGGAATAAAAAGTAGCCTATGTCGTTTTCTGGCCTATCAACTATTGCTAAACAAAAAAGTCACCCGTCACACCGTTTTAACGTGAAAAGGGAACAAGCAAAAAAAATAAACAAACAAACATACTTTATTTTATAGTAACATGATTATAATTTTGTTTTTCACCGCAAGCGCACCTTGAGCGATCGGTCTCTGTATGTTTGCACCGAAGTGAACGAGAAGCACTGCGCGGTTATTTGTATGGGGAAAAACAAAAATGAATGAATTATTATAAGTACTACACTACACGTAAAATATAAATTAGTAATTTTTTGAGTATGAGCGTGAGTGGTATTAAATATCGTGATGTAATAGTGGTATTAAATATATAGACCCATAAGTTAAAAAAAGTAAGACAGAACTCTTGAAAGAGTATTCCGGACATAACTTCACGATTATTTTCTATCGTATCGATATCATCAAATCGTGTTTTGGGATTAGTTAACTTTTCAATATGAACATAATATTTTTTTACGCTTTGCCAAATCAAATTTATTGGTTTTGTTAAAAAACTGTTTAAGTAACTCCGATTTAGGTGTTGTCAGTGCCTTAAGCGAAATTCTCCGAAATGTTCTGATAAGGCCTTTTTCTGTGCAAATAATATTTATTGATATCAGTAAGAGCTGAAGAAATAATCACTTTCTTAGTTTCTCGGAAAATAATTACGCGAAATACGAGTATCTTGAAAAGGTTTCTTATGAATAATGCCGTTATTAATTTAGGTAATAAGCAAAGGATTCGAGATAAAGAAGCTGTAAGTAATAAGTAAATTCATTAATCGTTTCGAGTAAAGTGAACCGTCGCAATCTGAAGCTCACTCAATGTTTTCATAAGGAAAATATCCTCAGCGACGAAAAACTTCATCTGCAACTTTTTCTTTCTTCCCTTATTAGCTTTCCACTCTTAACTAAGACTCTGCTGTTTTTTTCCATTTAATTCCGCTTTATAATTCGTTTTAGGTATAGCTCGGAGTTTTCCCGCTTAAGAACCGAGTACCTACTTGGTTCTCAAGATCCTAGATCAACTGCGTTTCAAAGTGGTCGGGTAGATTCGTAATGTAAGCATAACTTCTGCGAAACTTGGAAATTATAAACGAAGTAAATTGTCAGTGATGAGGCGCGGGACTTCCGAACAATCAACAGAGCATGGTTTGGAAAGCGCCTACATCGACGCGTATCTGCGTCCGTAAACAAAGTTGATGGAAACTTTGTGTGTCACCAAGGAGTAATTAAATGTGAATTGAAAACAAGTCACTACCCTGCAACCTCAAGGGGAGAAACTTTGATAACATTGTAAGCCAAGCCAGAAGAATACGGGTCTGTTAATCAACTCTAAGAGCGCTTACGCACTACGTCAGTTCCGTATCCGATCCGTATCCGTTAAAAATGTTGACATCTCGGACCGGTGTCAGCGACATTTCTTACTCTCTACTTCTTACTCTTATTTCGTCATAACTATAATTTGCCAACTTCGGAATTGGTCTACTTCTCAGTTTGCCTCTATCGGGATTCGTTCGTTTAGTAAATGGGCCTATTATTGTTTCGACAATATCGTAGTTCGTCAACTTCTTATTTGCCCAACTTCTCACATAGTCCAATTAGTTATTTGTCAATTTTGCAATATATCATTTTCAATAAACCTATTTGAATGTGTTTTATTGTTTGTAATTTATAATGAATAATTCGACTATGTGAGAAGTTGGGCAATTGAGAAGTTGACGAACTACGATATTGTCGAAACAATAATTCGCCCATTTACTAAACGAACGAATTCCGATAGAGGCAAATTGAGAAGTAGACCAATTCCGAAGTTGGCAAATTATAGTTATGATGAAATAAGAAGTAGACGAATGTCGCTGACACCCTCGGACCGAATGACGGATGACGGACGCCGGACGTAGTGCGTAAGCTACCATAGAAAAAGTTCTAAGACCACTCCAGACCGTATTTTCACGGATACGGAACGCAGGTAGTGTGCAAGCGCTCTTATGTTAACTTTGTTTGCTTGTAAAATTTTATAAGAAGACTTAATTGTTTTCATTGTGCGGCGTCAATATTTAATATATGACATTATCAGTTCTTATGCGTCACACCATATTAACAAAGAGATTTATATATGTAAAACGAAATATTGTGCAGAAAATTGTGTATTCCATTAAAATTATGACAATGTTATCAGTTCAGACAGCTTGAGCGTAGGGGCGATAATGCGCATCAATTTATTACGAAGAGATCTTAGAGAGAAGAGAAATAAACTTCCACCACTTATTTAACAATTGATGGCTGAACAACAATTAAAAGCTCAGTTAATCAGCTTGCTATAAAGTGAAATGTATACATATATGCTTTATTGATCCGACACTGATCGTCATTGAAATATACGCCCGTATGAAATTTGCACGCTGTGTAATGTACATAAATACGTTTAGAAAACATATTTTTCGAACAAATTAAAACAAAATATTTGGAGAGGTTTTATTTGCGGTGCTCCGGGTAAACGTTGTTGTGTTCTTTCTGTTTATAATTTTTTTTTTCATCAGAAATGTAAAAAGCTCGTTGCCTTTTATTCAAACATGTTGAAAGAACTGCAACGTGCATAGCGGTTCACTAGTCGACACAGACACTCGACGGCGAGTGATTGCCGAACAAGTTAAGAGGCGTATTACAAAGCAGCACCTCTATTCGGGAACGCTAAGTGATGTTGTAGCGACTCGTAAGCGAGATTCCTCATCCCACTCTTCCGCACGACGCGGTAATGTGTAAGAGCGACATGAGAAATCTCGCTTACGAATCGCTACAGAATCACTTAGCGTTCCCGAATAGAGGCTCTAGGCTGGCATCGTCGCATGTTTCATGACATAATAATTTAACAAATCTATAAAAAAAAAAAATGTCTATAGTATTTGTTTTATGAACTTCACAAGGTTTGTAAAAAATGGCGCATCGTGAATCGTTTGATCTCGTAAATATATAAAAACGGATTAAACTGCCTGCGTAATAAACTGAAAAACCTATGTTGTGAACAATTTAGATATAATTTAACCGGTTTTGGTTACCTATACCGCATGGATTATCTGTATAGTTAATTTCTTTGTTACTATAATAAAAGAGGTCAACGGGATGTCATCATTCATCATTTTAAAACTTTATTATTAAATTTTCTAAGTATTGTGCGTCATATTCATATGAGCGGTACGGCAATTAAAACTTCCTTTTGATTTTAATTGCTTCTCTACAGCCCTTAAAAACAAAGTACCATGTTCAAACTGTTGGATGTCAAACTATTAGGCGTTGCCCTAATAGTATGCGATTGCGCGATCATCGCTAGTTCGCGCGAATTTTGTTCGCACGAACGCGCGATCAAACATACTGATGTCAAACAGATGTCCTAATTGCCCTTCGCGCGATCAATTAGGACTAGTGTTGTAAAGGACTCGAGTTCTGGGAGTCCTTTTATTACGACTCGGAACTCAAATGACGAGACTCGACTCATTGTCAGTAAATAGGACTCCCTTTATTGCAGAACTTCCAACCAAGCAAGTCTCGCGAACTAAGCGAGTCTCGCATAGGACTCGAGTCCATTTTCTGCGTTCGAGTCCTTTGATGTAACGAGTCATACTCGAGACGTATTATTGTTTGATTATTACTTTCTGAAATTACAATTACTTTTATTGAATAATACATGTTTTCTCAAAGGTAGTATGAAATGTTCCCATAACATGTATACAATATCCGAAAGTGATTCATCTTGGACAGTTATTAGAAGTGTCCAGGAAAACGCAAACCTGTCCAAGAAGTAAGGTAAGTAAGTAAAATCCATTACAAATCACAATACAATAAATACATTACAATACAATAAATTTTCGCAGCTAGACTTGGAGTCTAATTGTGAATCTAGCCGCGAGTCTAATTTGGCAACTAATAGTCTCAGTGAAAAACTCCAGTTTATCGAAGACTAGCTATAGAGAAAACTCGAGTCGCTGGACTCACGCTCGATACGACTAGGGACTCGGAGTCTTCGAGTTCACCGAGTCGTCTATTAAGTGAGTCGAGTCCACAAAATTAGGACTCCAGGACTCGAGTCTTTTACAACACTAATTAGGACATCTGTTCGACATCAGTATGTTTCATCGCGCGTCCGCACGAACAAAGTTCGCGCAACCTAGCGATAATAGCGCAATCGCGTTCTATTAGGACGACGACTTAAATCATAAATTCTATCTATCAAATAATTGCCTTCGTTTCCATAAAGGAGGCCGGACATCTATTCCACACTCGCACCGCACAGGTGAGCAAACACCCACAACACGTTCCAAATGCTAATTAATGTGCACTGAGGAGGCACTGAAATGAAAATTTTACAGAATGCATTACAGTCTACTCGCCTCTTGCTGCGGCAGGAGTTCAAATAAAACGGAATTAAATTGCATCCACGATGCCGCCCCCACCGTAGTAACTACGTACACTCCTGGCAATAGTATTGCCACTGTTACGGGCTATGAGGGCAATACTTGTCGGAGTTTGCAGTTTATTATTAATGAGATCACCAAGCGTTTGTGGCCAATTATATTGCACGTGATTTTTTTCAATTGAACGTCCTTATAACGATTAGGTTCATCACTCAAAGAGACTTATGCAGTCTAAGAGAATACTTACTTAAAGTCTTCATTTCCAATGATATAGTTCAATACAATTAACTTACAGGGTAATTTTACAAAACGCTACCTATTAGCCAAGTAATACGATCGAACCCAATTTTGAACGAACAACTCATTTGACAGGACCTTGTCAATGGATTTAATCCAGTTAGAGCCGAGCTCCGGAGTCTAAACACTAAACTTCCAAGTTGGACGTTTAAGAGCTAAGCTTTTATATGTGTTTAGTTTAGAGCAGTGACAGTGGTGAACGTTTGTAATTAACCGTCGCTGTGTTCAATTAGAGAACTGGAGGAGCGCCGCCATTAGAGGCGGTAGGGGCCAAAACTGCAAACGCTCGTGGGCCATTGCTTTGTTTAAATTGTACGTAAGATCTGTTTTTGACCAGTTTTACTCATTTTTTAATTCCTCCATGATAGTTCCTTTATGAATTTACTTCAAATGCTTAAACCTTATCACCGTTTTTATAATTTGCAACCTTAAACAAGTACTGCACATAAATGGTACCCTTTCAAGAAACAAATTTAAAATACATTTTTTTCTTTTATTATTAGTATTTTTTTCGACGTAGCACTACATAAAACTACTATTTGCTCGGATTTATAAATGAACTAGCTTTCGCCCGCGACTTCGTCCGTGTGGATACCCTAATCACCTAGCGGTATGAAATATAATTTACGAGCTATTCTCATACCTACCAAATATACATTAAAAATTTCATAAAAATCGGTCGAGCCGTTTCGGAGGAGTTCGATCACAAACATTTCGAGATTTCTTTATTTATAGATTAATTAAAACTTATTCGTAATTTGATGGTTTACCTGCCTCTCACGCTTTTGATGTTTTGAGGGCTATTTAAATATTTTAGTAAATATAGTTTGTTCCGTCTAAGAACTCCAGTGGTGCGAGTAACGAAGTTCCGAAACTTTGAATTGGCTGGGCTCATAATCCCGCTCATATCCGATTTGTGTGGGCTACAGAGCCGAACCCTTTACCATACACCTACAACTTGCACTATTAAAATTAAATATTAGGTATTATATAGCTGCAATTATTATTAATATTAGTAAGCGTTTTGTGAAAGGAACTCAACATTGCATTTAGAAATATCTAAATTTTTTATTAATCGTACGAACATAAATAGAAAAGAAGTAAGTGAGTTTAATCGAATCTTTCATTCGGCTTTTTTAGCTAGGTTAAAAACCGATCAAGAGTGAGTCGGACTTATTGAGCGGTTATATGCAACGTCGAGTGTGCTACGACTTTGCAAAGGTTATTCCGTTTTATTTCGTTTTCTCGAAATCCATAATTAATTGGACCTTCGTTTTATTTTTCCTGTTAAAATATACTTAAGTACGTCTCAGCATCAATAATTTGAGATATTTCAGTTAGCAAATTTCGGAGATAAGCAGTCTTTTCTGCAATTAATCTAATAAATAAAAATGAATTTTGTTTGACTCCTATGTGTTATTATACCATTAAGCCGATTACGACGAAGCTTTTGGCAAGTTGTTGTGGGCACGAACAGGAAGGTGTGTGACAAAAAGCACTCATAATCCAAGCACGCAAATTCTCCAACTATTCCCAATTTCATAACATTAAAAGTTGCTGAGATAAACGGGTGTGACATACAAACGGATATAAAGACATTGAAGTCTCACCATACGGATTCTTTCTTTAGGTATGGAACCCTAAAAACAATATCGCCCTGACAATAATAACATAACACACGGTAAAATTTGACGGAGCACTGATCTCCCATCTCGGAAAATATAAGCCAATTTTCTTTGACAATTGCGTCTGTGTCCCCCTTGAAACTAACTTACGTTCAATAAATGGTCCTGTTCCTTCATATTTACGGAGTTATTGCATTACATCTGCCTTGATCAGATATTAAATTGCCCACTTGAGGAATACGGGCCCTTCCCTAACAATATTTGCATATAGCCTAGTATGTATAGATGCGTATCAAATGAACACGTGATCGCGAACAATGCTATCTATAAACAATTTTGGTACCGAAGAGGAATTACAACCGAAATTTACGAGCTTTAAGATTATGCCGTCGTAATTCAAACCATCGCGTATAGTTTTGGGTATGTAGGTATGTTAATTGTATAGGAATGTTATAAATATCTGTCACCATTGTTGGGCTATAAACATCCTGATACTGGGCATAGTCCTCCTCTCATAGAAAGAGGGACTGGCCAGTAGTCCCCAGGCGGACCCAAAGGGATAAATATATATATAAAATATAATAGCCATTATTAAATCAAAATAAGCCACGCCGCTGCAGTGGCTTAATAACTTCCGTTCCTTGCTTTATTAATAAATGAGCGGAAACCATTACGGTTCGATATGGTTAATTTAAATTAATTATTTAACTATTACACGCGCACAAAATTCTGTTCATTTTAAACTCCTAACAATTTGATGCATCAATCACATTAATTAATATGGCTGAACCAAATTTTAATGACGGAAGGCATGGGTGACACTCATCTGCTGAGAACTAATTATTGAAATTTACGGGAATAAAACCTAGCAGGGCAGGTAGATAGACCAATGGGATGGATAATTCCGTTGGGTGTGATTGGAATCGTACTATTTTATGGCATTTACGTGGTATTCTTTAAATTAGTAATACAAAAACTGAAAAGTGTACAATGGCGCCTAAACGCCGGGCTTCGATGATCTCAAAGGAAGGATATGCATACAATTTCGTGTAACAAGTAACAAGTCTCATAGTAGGTTGTCAAACGCCAACGCCATGGCTTAATCATACCCTACTGCTGATGTCTTCGTTCTTACGACATACACATCAAAGTCTAATATTGATTGATTCGCACGCTATCATATCATTGTGGACGGTGGGGTCGGTTGTGCGGTGGTCTCACACCGCACGATTCGGGAGGGCATTTATTCGGGTCTATAAATATTATAAAATCCCATAAAATTAAAGTTCCGATTTTTACAATCCATAACGTTTTTGGTCATAATGTTGTTAGTCATATATTAATAGGAATAATTTCTGAGTTCCGATTTTCGCTGGTCATATTTGTCGAAAGTCATAAAAACTATATTCATAATGTATTATAATTCATAATGTTACAGGTAATAATATTACTTGTAATAACGATTATTACGTCTAAACTTGTTGAACATAACAATAATATACATAAAATTTAAATACCTAACTTGCGCAAGGGCGAAAATTGCGGAGCGTAAATTTAACTTAATTTAATTATACCAAATGTGGTCAGGTAATCCTCAAATTCATAATGTATAACATTAAAAGACGAGAATCAAGAATAACATTTTACAACCAAGCAAGATTTTCTGCGCTGTTACAAAAAAAAAGACCTAACATTTCTGAACCTAACCAATCCAAATCGCTTCTGCTCCAACCCATTTTGCTCGCTCACTTCGCTCGCACGCTCACTGACGATTACCATTTGTAGTCATAATATGTCAACTACAAACAAGCACGATACTTTCCAAGTATTGAAAAATACCATTATTAATTTTAGACAAAGAAACGGTATGGGTAAAAATAATTAGCACTTTAAAATATATAGCTTACAATATTTCTGAATAATAATCGTTATGCCTTTGTATGTTATAGATATCAATTTTATGACTTTTGAAAATTATAATCTGTAACAATATGGATTATAAATGTTATAATTATAAATGTTATGCTTTACAACCTTTATGACTTTCGATAATTATGAGCATAAATAATATGGGAATCAATTTCTGACTTTCAAAATTCGAAACAATAAGTTTATGGGTAACAAGGGGATCCCCATTTATTCAATTATAACAGTGTTACTTAAATGGTTGTTACACATGCGACTGAACTTGCGATGGTGTCACATTCGCGTTCTGACACCTCAAAAGTAAGCATCGCGAAAATTGCTTTGAGCAGTTCTTTACTATATTTCAATGCTGGGCTTTCATAGTGTTAATTATATTATCCAAAGAGAATTGAGCCAGTTTTGTTTGATATCACGTGATACCACATATAAAAATGGTATATCGGCTTGGCCTAGAAAAATGTTGTAACTCTAATTTGGTTTAATTTTTTTCTGATACGATAATTTTAACACTACGGCGGCACTGGTACATGTGAAAGAGCCCATGAGGCCAACTTGCAAAATAAATATTTTCATTTTAATTTTTCATGGCTGCACAACGCTCGTATTTCCGGAGCTTGACCAAGATAGCAGACTTGCATTATTTTATTAGTAGTACCTAAGTATCTACACTAACATAAGTTATTCAAATGAACAAAGCGTTATGATTATTTTTTCTATTTAGGGTACGGGAACTTCTGATGTTCAGTACCCGGTGAAAATTAATACGTCGTATAGTAAATATAATTATTTTCTTCACATGCAATAATTAAGAAGAGCAACGGAACGTTGGAGGTGGAAACTGAACAATATCGTATTCAGTATAATATTTGCAGCGTTTAACCTTCAGAGGCCATTATGCTGCCAGATCTAATCGTACATTTGAAAATCGATACACTTTTATATACTTCAAATTTCAAATACGGTTTGCTGATTTTCCACTTAATTGCTCCACACGCTTCGGATCGCAAATTCTGGAGTTCGCTAACGATGATAATTATTATGAAGAGCTGTTCCCTCTGCGTTAGTGTAGCAGTGCGACGTCAAAGTGAAACTTTACTAATTAGCAAATAAATTGAATAGGAGTCACGTTCGTCACGGTTTTTATCTATAGAGGCATTTTAAGGTGTAATTAACTTGTTCAGGTTCCGCTGTTTTGGGTTCAGAATGGTACAGGAAAATCGTGCAATCAGCTTTGATTACAACTGCAGTCTATTATCTATTTAAATTTAATAAATAATTTCTTTTAGAAACGAAGTAAATTAGCAACCTTTTTGGTTCTTAATCACGCGTTATTTAATATGTAGATATTTATTGCATTATATTGTGCATTGTTATGATAGTGACGGGTGATTTAATGCAGATTTGCATATTTAATTTCATACCATTTCGGATCATGGAAAACTGTTTGAAATTGTACTACTTACTAATAAACAATAACGACCGCAAACACAGAACAGAGAAAAAGAACACAGAAACCTCTTTCTGTGTTCTGCGGCTCCTCACATAGCTTGTTATCAGTGAACTATAGTTAAGTACCTATTCGTATCGTTATCTAGTACAGATATAGTGAATAATATGTTTCCATCGGTAAAACTCGGATCTCAATCGGTAGACGACCGGACCCGAAGTGCCAATTAATTATTGTATTCAATGAGTGACATGTTTATGCTCATTAATATGATACTTTATTATTTACTGTCAAATGACAAAATGAAAAATGACAGCATGGTATGATGGCTAATGGCCCCCAATTCTCGGTGTTTACGAGATAATGTCGATTGCAAGATTAAACGTCAGATTTATACAGTTGTGTTAAATGACTGTATGCACTGACGTTTAATCTCGATTTTTAGATTATTTCGAATGCGCCGAGAATTGGAGACCTGCTGAAGCTAATTGAGAGAGCACGATAATATGCTCATTAATATGATACTTTATTATTTACTGTCAAATGATAAAATGAAAAATGACAGCAAGGTATGATGGCTAATGGCCCCCAATTCTCGGTGTTTACGAGATAATGTCGATTGCAAGATTAAACGTCAGATTCATACAGTTGTCTCAAATGACTGTATGCACTGACGTTTAATCACGATTTTTAGATTATTTCGAATGCGCCGACCTGCTGAAGCTAATTGAGAGAGCACGATAATACGAACTTTTCCGATAAAACACAATGGAAACTAATTATGCACTACATCTGTACACATATTGAATCCTAGTTTGGGATTAGATCAGTGTGCGTTATCGTTAATCATTAATACGTATCAAACTTTGAATTACAAAGTAGGTATTTTAATATTCGGAAAAAAAAGTTAGCTATCCTTTTTATTCATTTTATTCACCTCTAACTTTCTTGCAAAAGAAAATACATCGTTATTGGCCTATCAGTTATCGCAATCATGAATATGAGTGATATTAGTTACTTTAACGCATATTTAATTTTACTAAACAGAACGTCAAATTCAATAACTAAAAATATAAATCATGTACTGTGTTCAAATCAGTGATTTTCTCTGCCGCCGTAAAGCAAGCGTTTATTAATCTGATGGTAAAAATGCAAGTGGCACTTGATCGCCGAACCTCGGGCCACCGCCTGGCCTCATAATCCGCCTTTACCCCGCCCAGAACCCGCAATTTGGATCAAATTTCCCGTAATATAGCCCAAGCTATCGTTTTCGCAATTTTTCTGTTTCACAGAAAAATTGCGAAGTTCATTAGAGTGAAAGAAAATCATTCGAATTTAATCGACCGCATTTCTTTCTTTCAATGTATATTATGATAAATAAATGAGAAGTGATTTTATTTTCAATTAAGTAAGTAAATATTATTTGATAAAATAGCATTATATACTCAGCTGAAATTAAAATTATACTTTCAATATCTGAAATCGAAGAGCATTAGCGACAGATGCATAGTTAATCTTTTCATCTCCAAGGAGCTGATTTACGTAAAATACAAAATTATACAGCTTTTATTCAGTCTTGGCACACAGCGGGTGCATTTGACATGGGATTTATGATTTTAATAAAACGCACAGTCGGGACTGTAAGGTTACGAGCATTGTATTATAATATTTCTTCGGCGTCTTGTAATTACTTAAATCTCAAATAAGCAGACATTGCGTTTAATTATAGCCACGTTTAACATAACTCAGCAAAGCGTCAGCGTTAAAGTCTATTTAAATTGTGTTAAAAGTGCTTCTCGCGATACTTAGAGAGAGTTTGGCGAGGAGGATGGCACATTAAGAGAGTAAGGTAAGGAGATGTTTATCCGTTGTGGTATTGTTAAATGTAGTAAGAGAGCACAATATCCTTTAAATCCCGTTAGCAATTAACATGAAGCATTCACTCGAGTTATTCGAGTTGGTGCGGCTTACACGTCACATAATCTCAACTCGAACTGGCGGCTGGGGCTTACAGTTTACACTAATTTTCGTATTCAGGAAGCAAGGTAAGTTAAGAAGGAGGCACGTGAGGATCAGGCAAAGCAGTTTCATTTATTTAGTTTCTAGTAGGTACTACCCGTACAACAAAGCTATTAGGGTTTGGGAGTTTTTATAGTTAGGTGCGGTAAAGGTTACGGTGCTGTAACTATTCAAGGTGTTAAAATGGTAAAATTAGAACAATAAATATATCATAAGAAAACCTTTCACTAAGAAAAATGTGGGCTTCTCGTACCCTTTCATATCTTAGTAGTAATGTTGACCTCGGCCCATTTTAGACTGCGAACACTCAAAAATTTCATCTCTTGACTCTATAATAGTAAAATATTCTATTTCAGTTGACTTTATTCTTACTTAGTAAGAATCTTTTCCAAAGTTGAAAAGCGATTTCAAAAATGTTCGTGCAAGTAGTTGTTTTTATTTAATTACCTCACTGTTTTGTTTTACTCGAGAAGTCCAAAATACAAAAAGTAGGTGTTTGCTTATTCATTAATAAAACTTGTAATGTCACATTATGCATTCCGTTATTTTGAACGAATTAAAATGAAACGTGTTCTTTCTTTAGTTCAAAAAACACATTGATTTGTAATTGGGCGGAATACACACAAAATTACTTTTATTGTAAGTTGGAGCTGTTTGCACCAAGAGTAAGTCTGGAGCGAGCTCCAGGCACCGTGCTTTAAGCTTAACCTAACCGATGCATTTAGTAGGATAGATTCGTAGGTAAAGTTTGCGGAGGCACTAATGCATGTTATTTAGAATGCAAAACTTGCAGGTCCCTAGGTAAAAACACGCCCGGGACGTGTTTATATAGAACTAACAAGCCCGCCCCGGCTTCGCACGGGTGAAACCACGAATGTGGCTGCAGTACCATAGAATACACATTTTATGACAAAAAATATTTATACTTGATGACTGACCGATTGGCCAATATGCGACTCCGAAGATCGAGATCTAAGGCTCTTTTCCCGTCAGAGTCAGAAACTGGTAATAAGACACTTGAATTTGACTTGGAGTCTGGTTGATTGTGTGTCTTTTTATGTACTTCATGGATTCAAGATGTTATCTTAGTTTTTGCCGTCGGGTGTGAATTTATTTATTAGTTTATTAATTTCTCATTCATCTTATTATTAATCAAAAGTAAGGTCATCTCGGCTGTAAAAAATATTTCCTCTTATAAGCTTTCATTCCTTAATTTATACCCTTAGGGATGGAATATAAAAAAAAACCTTCTTATGTCTTACCTAGATTATAAAAGGAATCTATTGACTCAATTTAGTATTTCCAGAATCACTTGTTTTGGCTCTGTATTAATGAGTCAGTCGGGAGTTTCTCGTTATATTTATAATAGTACTGTAGATATATCGATAAACGAGTATATATATATATATATATATAGATTATAAATACAATGTTTCGGTCACACATTTGCACAGTGTACTATTTAGCAATCCTCAGGTTAGCTCGTTGTTTGCTCACTACTAATGCCTGAGCGGGGAGCTAGCACGATGATAAATACAGGCAAAGACCTGCGGTGCCTTAGTACAATAAGCTGTTGTTTGCATCTAACCGTGTTTGTTATTTTGCGGCAAGAGGGCAAAATGATCTGCGACTACATAATCTATGATAATATCGTATGTTTTGCTCTGAAAAATGTTGGTGTTTCATTTTCAAATTACAATAATTTACGTCGGTAAATATTAAGCTTTAATTCAAGTTAGATAGGGAGGTTTTTAATATGAGGGAACTTGACATTGGCGAGAGGTAATAGCAAGATATGAGCTTGAAGCGGGTAGTAAATTTAAGCGCAAAGCTCTGTCCGATTCCCCTCAAGTCAAACAATATATCTGTGCGCGGTGCAAGCGGCCAACAATGCGCGGCCGGCACACAAAGCCTGGCCAAGATAATGGATATTGCTTTTCTTGCGAGTTTCAAAGCAGCCTACTTCGGAACCTCTTATAATCCGCTTACAGCTTCTCGCAAGTACGTTATTGTGCTTTAGTGGAAACATTTCCTCGGTAGAACTGAAAATTCGTGCTTCCAGTTACTTACGACTTTGTGATCCGGCTTTGTTTCAAATAGCCCCAATACTCTAATGCACGCTGGAGCGAAGGTCCGCGGAAAAATACTCTCTTTAGAAAAGTTTCACTTCGTATTTCGTAGAATATCTTTAGTCCACGAACGGGTTCAGGTACCTAAGTTTTGTTCATGGAAGTATAAGTATTATTTCCTCAAAAAATATATTTTGATGGTTGCTCGTTTGCCCGTACGACTTTTAAAAGTAAATTGTTTTAAATCCATAAAAGTTGTAAGTTTATATGATCTTGGGTGTCTCACATTCTCACATTCTAATGTATCGTAAAAGTTGTGAGTTTTTACAGAGCTCTTTTACAGATTCTTTTCACAGCCTATTTTGGTTTATTTGTAATGTATATTAGTTTAATATGTTATTATAGAATAGAAAAGAATTACTTCATTTCGTATCAACATCGTAAAAAAGTTATTACACAAGCCATATACGTATGTATTACGACATCCACTGTTCAAATGTCGTAATATGATACGGAGATCAGAACCTCTATTCGGGAACGCTAAGTGATTCTGTAGCGACTCATGAGCCAGATTTCTCATCCCACTCTTCCGCACGACGCGTAATGCGTAAGAGCGAGATGAGAAATCTGGTTTACGAGTCGCTACAGAATCACTTAGCGTTCCCGAATGAGGCGCCAGGCCTTTAACCTCTTTAACGCCAAGCATGTTTGAGAAGTAACACGAGTTTCAACTTTACGTCAAACTAATGAAGGGCTTTTTAGGGTTCTGTACCTCAAAAGGAAAAAAGGAACCCTTATAGGATCATTCGTGCGTCTGTCTGTCGGTCTGTCTGTCTGTCTGTCCGTCTGTCACAGCCAATTTTCTCCGAAACTACTGGACCGATTGATTTGAAATTTGGTATATATATGTAAATTAGTGACCGTAAGAGGGATGCGTAACGTAAATAAATTAATTTTGCACATGGGATCCACTTTTGGGGGGCAAATTAGAAAATTTCAAAAAATAGTTACGCAAACTGTATCGAATGACATATCAAATGAAAAGGGCTTATTGTGGCATCTTAAAAATGTTATTTTTTTTTGGAATTTTAAAATAAATGGTTTGGAAGTTATTTAGGAAAATAGGCAAAAATTGACCATTCCCCCCCCTTATCTCCGAAACTAGCGGGCCTAAAATTTTGAAAAAAATACAAAATATAGTTCTTTACCTATAGATTACAGGAAAACCTATAAGAAGTCTATGGTATTTAAAGTAACATAGGAAATTTCAGTTAATCATGTATGGAACGGAACCCTCTCCACGCGGGTTTTACTCGCACTTGTCTGTTTTTTTACCCTGTATAGCCTGACGGATATATCCGTCGTTGGCGTTGAAAAGGTTAAAGACTAAAAATAAAACAGAGTTGAGAGCAGGTATACAAGATATATATACTAGCATACGTTGCAATACATTATTTTTGGTCCCTAACCTTCCCGGGCTTACACACTACAAGTCATCAGAGTTTCATTGTAATAGGATGAATGGTATATGAATATAAACAAACATTTTTATATATTAAATATATATAATATTTACCTGAATAATCCTAGTGCACAAAACGCTACAGTTTATAGTACATTGTGCATCTAGGGCCGTAAGAAGGGGATAAATAACGAGAGTCTGTTAGAAGCCCGATGCCGTAGGCGAGGGCTTTTATTGACTCGAGTTTGTTATCCCCTTACTGCCCGTGATACACACAATGTTTTTCATCACATTTGCGAGGAAATTAAATAAAAATTAGACACAAAGTATACATATATTTATTTTATTCCCATTGTACACCGTGAATTACCATCAGGTGGGTAGAACAAACTGTATATCGCGATCAGCGCGGGGCGGCTCCGCCGGCTGCGGCACCCGCGCGGCCCCGCCGTCTGCGGATCGCGCGCGGCTCCGCCGACCTGGGGCACGCACTGCCCGCGGGAGTTCGAAACCATACAAAATCCCTAGGGAGTTATGGATTTTGTATGGTTTATAACTCCCATTGACGGCGGGGCCCGTAGAGGAGTTAAATCGGCTATAGCTGCTCTATACGCCTGCGTATAATAACACCCTTTCCGAGCAAGTGTGATGAAAAATTATAAATATGTTAGGGAGTCGCCATCAGCGTGTTTTACTATAATTTCAATATGCATCGAAACAATATTATCGAGCGCTTTACAATGATGCCGTGACAATAACAGAGTGCGGCCTGCATTGCAAAGACAGTAACTAGTGACTCGACTCAATTACGGGCGGGCACCATAAATCGCGCCGCCACGGCAATTACTGTCGTCGGTCATCCGCAAAACGATGTTAATAGTCCTGATTCCTACATTTATCTTTGTTACGCTGTATCTTTTATATCTTGAGTGACAAACAGCGCGTGACGGTTGAATTTATGTGGGTTTTTGAGTTCAGGCGACGGCATTTAATTTGAGCAATGGGGATGTTTCCTGGGTAAAAAAAGTAGTAATTGGAATTAGTCCGTCAGTTCGATTATAAAAAAAATGTTCAACACGTATTTTTAGCTTTATATCAAAATTGACAAAGATAACGCGCATCAAGGTTCGGGAGTAGGGAATAATGACGTCACTTAATGGTAAAAAGTGTACAAAGTCGTGACATCACGCGGAACTTCCACGCACTATATCTTCGTCATTTTAAGTTTCATTGTCAAAAGAAAAAATATGTGTTCAATATTTTTTTATAATGTAAATGATGGACTAAATTAATTTTTTCAGGGAACTAGCCTATTCAGTGGCTATTTATTGTTTGAAGGATTAAAACGGATAAAGTATCTTTAAAACGTATATATTACGTGTACCTTTCTCGCTAGTTTTATATATCCGCTACATAAACAATAAGTTCTTGCCAATCACAGCGGCCGATCGCATTACGTCTCCCATCACTGCCTGTGTCCCCAAAATTGTGTGTAATAACAAGGTTAGAATTGGCTGAGTCCAGAACGACGAACGCTCACATTCGGCGGGAATCCTCATTCGTTTCGTCTCGGGGGACATGAGGCAGCGCATCATTGCTCGCAATATGCTTTTATTTATCCAACATTGTTACATTTCCTGACCTACTGCTATATAATTTTCAACATGTTCTCCGTTAATAAGTATTTAGAGACTATAATCGTTTTAACAAATGATAAACCGGTACATAGTAAGTAAATATAATTTATAGTTTCTCTGTCTAAAATAGTTCCGGATAATAAATTTCTTTCAATTACTTACCCTGGTAGAGAATGAAAATGAGAGAAAAAATCTTAAGTAACTTTGAAATGAATTTTTAATTTGTGTTGTTTATCTTATCAAAAGTCCTTAGCTGTAGCACTATATAGTAGGAGAGCCCATGACACTAATCCTAGTATGATAAGATTCCAAGATGCCATAAATATAATTAGACGCGTCATTAAGTGGGGATCATGAAATGGAGATGCTGCAATGCAAAAATCCTGGCGGCGGTACTTAAAAAAAAAAAACGATTTCTAGTATGATAATATTCCCAACTTTCGTTTGTTCCTCGAAATAGGGGGGGGAGTAGGAGTATACGATAATGCAGTGCCGCAAGCCCCCCTGATTAGCCTTATCAGTGGCAGCAGCCTGATAAGTGACGCCTCGTACCTAGGTATCTAGTATAATCGATTTCCTAAAAAAAACAAAGCTCATCCGAAATTCAATTCAATTCAAAGAGCATCAATTTCTCTGTAAGAAAAACCACTGCTGCATTTTCAAAATAGTGGAGAAAGTGGTTGCTGCAGCGATTGAAGTTCGCCCACCGCGCAGCTGCTTTCGGCGTTTCAATTCAGTATTGTCAGCAATCCGGTCGGTTGTCGGTTCCTTTGATTTGTACGGATTGAATACGCGTGCCACGGTCACGTGCAAATAATTGCACGTATCGTTGATTGTTTAAACAAATTAAATCGGCATATTGCATGTGATATTGTTCGATTTTTCAGCCGTTTTAATTCTTTTGTTTTCACTTTTAAGGATTCCTTCCGTACCCAAATGGTAAAACGGGACCCTATTACTAAGACTCCGCTGTCCGTCCGTCTGTCTGTCCGTCTGTCACCAGGCTGTGTCATGAACCGTGATAGTTAGACAGTTGAAATTTTCACAGATGAAGTATTTCCGTTGCCGCTATAACAACAAATACTAAAAAACAGAATAAAATTAATATTGAATGATTTTTTTCCCGTTTTTAGGATTCTGTACCGAAAAGGGCTCTGTACGGGGCCTTCAACAGAGACTTTAACGTCCATCTTGGAAATAACTCGACTCGACCGCAAACCACGACGGTTTCTATATGCACGTTCCAGTGGCGGTTCCGATTGCGGTTACGGCTAGCCGCCACCTGGTTAGCCACAATTGCAACCGCATCCTGCGGCCAGCCGGAAGGCCGGCTGCAGTGCGGCTAACCGGACAGTGCGTTTTTACCCTTAATAAAAAGGGTTAAGGTTGTTTAATATTGTATTGATTAAATTCTGACGTATGCACATAACAATATAAAAATGTATGTTTTCGTAATTTACTCGTTCAAATCTTTCATTTGTACCAGTATCAATATATTTTGGACAAATCTAAAAATATATACCAATCTATAATGTTTTAAAATTGTTGCTAGCGTTCGCTATTTTTTAAGTTGCCGATGACTCCGTGTATAGCCTATTTATAGACTCGAGATAAAAACGAATCTATACACAGTTTTTGAAAATGGAGCCTTTGCATTGCTACGCGGGAATAAAGAATCCTATTTACATACATACATACTCGTAAATAGATACGTGCAAAAAATATAACCCTCCCTTTGCTTTCGCGCAGTCAGTTAAGTAAGCGTTTCGCCGACTATGGACACTTATACGCTATAAATTTTTAAATGGACTTGTTTTACAAACTAGTCGGCTCGAAGAGAGTATTGTCTCTGAGTCAGTGTCTCAGGCGAAGTTCGGAACTTGTGCCAGCTGGCTATTACCCGTCTTATCGACTAGCCGGGACATGTACCTACATGTCCGGAATGTATTGTCTAACGAATCCCGGGCCTCTATTGGATACTTCTAAATTATTTAGGTACCAATCGTCACCAAAATGCCAAAACCGTAGATGTCTTGACTTGTACGTGCTTGTCATTTACATTTGCAATTTTGGCATTTTAGGATTGTTTCACACGTACCACAACCACACGACAACCACAAAAGCACACCACAACCAAAACACGTGGTAGGGCGCATATTTTATATTGGATATGAATAGTACAAGTACCACATTTTGCCGTCATTATCGACCGCGTGTGTGATACGGCCACATCGCACACAATTCACACGTAACCACTGCTTGACCACATTTTAACGCTGCGACGTGGTGTAGTTGTGGTACGTGTGAAATAACCCTTAATGTCGATATTAGTACCTACAGGCCCAGCCACATTGCGGGCGCGGCAGCATTCACGCGATTTATCCCGCTCACACTAATGCAATTCCACAAGAGGAAGCACGAACGGTTGTCAAATCCTTGTTTCTACAAATGCTTGTTTCGTCAAATGCTTATTTTGTTAAATGCTAGTTTTGTCTAATCCCTTGTATTGTCCAGTCCTGGAATCGTAATAAATTTGTTCTGGCACTTACTTGTTTTGTCTAATTCTAGTTACGTCCAATTTTTATTTAGTCGGATCCTTCTTTCGTCAAATCATTGTCTCGTTCTAATGCTTGGTGAGTCAAAGTCAGGTTTCGTATCGATCGGGTTTTATCAATTTTACGTGTACATGTACAAACAAAACTTTTAAAATTCTTGTAATTAATTAATTTCATAATCCTTACATATTTTTTGACATTTATTATTAGCAAGAGTATTTTTTTTATAATCAGCCTTTTTTTGGTCATTTATACTAGACAGTCGTAGTTTTACAAACAAAGTACGTAGGTAATCATTTTACCCAAGTCAATTTCATCAAACAGGTTCCTACTGTAATTTTTTCAGTTTGCAAATCCTGGATTACTTCTTCAATTTTTTTGTCCTTTAGTACATCACCTGTTCTCTATTTTTTTGTTGATGCTGATCCGTTGCTTATTTTATACACATAACACATTTCATTTGACTTATTTATTTAGCTTCTTTAAAATACTTCTTAATTTTAAGTTATGAATTTTTTAGTAACAGTTTACTATTTGATTGTACCATTGCATGACTTAAATGCGTTATTTACAAAATAAGAGAAAATGATTTGACTCACCAAGCATTAGAACGAGACAATAATTTGACGAAACAAGGATCCGACTAAATAAAGATTAGAAGTAACTAGAATTAGACAAAACAAGTATGAGACAGAACAAATTTATTACGATTCAAGGACTGGACAATACAAGGGATTCACGAACAGAGGATTAGACAAAACTAGCATTTAACGAAATAAGCATTTGACGAAACAAGCATTTGTCGAAACAAGAATTTGACAACCGTTCGTGCTTCCAGCGGCATAGATCGCGTCGCGTTACGCCGCAGCCGCACCCGCAATTCGGGCCTTAGATCATTTAGCAGTACAGAATAGAGAGGGCCAGTCATGTGATTCACTAACGTGTGCAGCGGCTGATCAGCGCTGAGGGAGACATTCAAATTTAGATCTAATGGGTTCGTCCTTACAGTCTAAATTAATAGTTACGTTTATCCGCTGATCAGCCGCTGTTCATGTTAGAGAATCACACCACAGGTCACGAAAGTTATAATTTATTTTATCTACACCCATATCATAAAACCTCCATTGGTTAATCAAAAACCGTATGAAATGACCACCATTTTGACAACCAATTAGGAAAAACCAGTGCTGCGATAAAGAAATAACATGACTTCTTTATCGTTTTTAGTAAAGAAATGAGATTAAATTTGGAACAGCTGTCAAAACTCAAGTGGGTCTCTATTCTAGTATCCATAAATATTAAAACAGTTATGGATACGAAACGTCAATTCAGTATGTTTTTTTAATATAAACTGCACAATATTTGATCTCGAGTGACGTGAGAATAGAGACTTCATCCGTTTGTCTATGATTTAAAAAAAAATGGTCTTGACGGAGGATTGAATCGCCGCCATGTTGACGTTTTGCTGAGCGAAAGTAGAATTGTTGTTGAATTGAATAGAAAAAGTTGTTTTTAATTTACATTTTAGTTGAAAATATGAATAGTAAGTAGTCTTCTCGGAGTGTGTGTGATGTGAAAATGCGCCGGATATCGGAAATATGCAGCCACGAATGCAACAAATAACTTGTTGCCAGAAAATATTGTTTCTGAACCCATCGTGGAGGATTTATAATATGTGTGTAGATAAAGTTATGTATGCAACTCTGCATAATTTGGCCTTAAAACACACGTGCGATCTTATTATGAAACTCGCCTATCGGCTCGTTTCATGAAAACCGCACTAGTGTTTTAAGGCGTATCATTATGCAACCGTTGCATAAACTACTATTATTTTATTATACGTTTTACCAACGCAATTATTGCCGAAAATAGCACTTCGTAGATAAATACGTAGATGAAACATCACTTATTATCTATAGGTACAGCTAAAACTAGGTCGTTGAATAGCAAACAATGTGCCCGGCACAATTGGAGGAACATTGTTATAACACGAGCGGGGACCGTGGGATGCCCCAAAATATCTAATACTACACTAAAACAGACGAAAAGTGTTTACATGGAACAGGGGTGATATTAAATTCAATCAGGTTATCAGCCGTATGGCAGCAGTAACTTGAGACTTAAGAGATACGGTCTCAGCGTTGACGCTTGATGTTCCATGTGAATTTTTAGCCGACTTAAAACGGGGAGATATGAGAGGTATCACGATTATATAATTTCGGTTTTTCACGCAATTGCTTTTTATAGTTTCAGTCACAGAACTAAGTATATCGAGATAGAAGGAAAGAGTTCGTCGATTTGTATGGAAACTGATCATGTAACATTTATGCGTAGTTACTTTGATATCACGAGCGTAATTTAGTGATGGGAACCATAAATCGCGCGAAAACTATTCAAAAGCATCGATTAGCACGCGGCACCGAGTCTAGGCACCGCCACTGCCACCGTTCCGCGCCTTGCCACCGCCATTGTTAGACACAAAGATGATCTCACGACATCTTTTTGGCACGCGGGAACATACACTCTTTCCTTCTATCTCGATATAATTCTGTGGTTACAGTCAATTCACAGCTGTTAAACGGATTGAGCTGAGCTAAGCATCTTAGGTTTATTCGTGGTATTACATTATGTACCTAATAGTAGATTGTTCAACAAGGGTCTAAAACGAGCCATTTCACACGAGAGTTCGACTGCTATTCAAATATTTAATATTTTTAGTCACAGATTATTGGCAAACATATCTCTTTAAGGGATCTGTTCCAGTGTACCTTTAGACGATTTAAATTTGTTTCGGGTTTGTCGAAGCTTATTACAGAATTTAATTGAAGAACATATTTTCATAGAAACAAGAATGTTTTCAAGATAGGTGTTCAGTATAACTACGCCAACAAAACGTGTAATATTACTAACATCAATTTGGTAGTAATTTAGTATTGTACAACTGGTAACATTCTTTAGGAACAAGTGAGCGAGTACAAGTAATTTAATGAAACTAGGGTTTATTTTGAATTCACGCGTCGACCCCATTTTTAAAGTAGGTAGTTATATTCTTAGATCTGATGTACTATAGGTAAGCAATCATTGGTAATACCTATTTAATCGCTGAATTATTTCGACAACGAAGTACCAATACCACCTATCTAAAAATGTGGTTAATATATTATTCGTTGCAAAGTTCGAAGTGAGATAGGAGGTATTGATACTTTATCGTCATCGATTCATAAAATCTAGGATACAAGTAGGTAGCTGATAAATTTCTTATCAAAAATCAACTTATTTTAAAATTACAGTGCCAGATATCGATTTTTACGGTAGATGTCAATGTACTTGATACTGCAATCAAAGATTAAAAACTCTTTCTGTAGTTGGCCACAGATGTCCTATACAAATATACAATACGCTATCATTGACTTACTAAAAATGTTTTAAGCATGTTACAATGATTTCCATCATATTAAACAGCATAACGCAAACATATATTACCTCTCTTCCTGCAGGCGAACACGGAAATTATTTTCATCAGAAAATGACCATAATTGGTTAGCATGTTTTATAGTCGAAAAGCGATGCTACATCCCTAGGGCGTTTGTACACAACAAAGATTCGAAATTTATTTCCAAAATTATTAATCAGATATATGCATGCACGTGATATTTTAAAGAGGTAGAGCATACCAAAAGGTCCTCATTAGATGATTACTATTTGTAAATAGGCCACGCTCCCACAGAATACCGGCGTAAAGTAATACTAGCTTACTATTGTGTTTTGTACCGTGAGTGATGAGATTCGAAGACCCACCCCCTATCCTTATTCTGTCCCCCATACCCCTGCATTGGCTGCACCCATAGGCGTGCAGTCCATATAGGCATTTAAGCAGTACCTATCCTGGCAAAATGACCCTGTGTCCGATTTATAACTCGTTATTAGCATTAAATTATTTCTACGATTCAAATATACGCAAAATATTTATTATTTATGAAATTTATTAATAAAATCGGACACAGGGTCATTTTTCCAGGGTAGGCACTGCCTAAATGCCTATATGGACTGCACGCCCTTGGCTGCACCTCTGGTGTTACAAAAGTCCTTAGGCGGCCGAGACCGCACTTTCCATCAGGTGGCCATCAGCCCATTATGCAACAGTCAGATGGCCCACCTCATCGAAATGGACAAGCTCCATGGCAATAAAAAAAAGTTAACGAGAAAGCTCAAGTTCAAAGCCATATTTCAGTGAAACAAAAAGGCAGATCACAAACAACTCTACACACAAGAACAACTAAAAAAACATGGCATTGGAGAAATTTTATTCAGACAAGGTCGTGAATAAAATTTGAGGTCATTTGATGCTGGCTGTTTATTCAGAGTATCTTGAAGCTTCGAGGTTTAAATTAGGTTTGAATAGATGTATGATATAATATACTTTTATATGAATGTATGTAGCTTACTTACTTGTATTGAAAGTGCTTCTAATGCCCTTCAATTAAATTATTTAGGCACTGCGATTAAAAATATTTTAACATATTTCAAAACATCCACTTTAAGAAAATAACCGCATTATAATTCGCGGACATAAGCTTGGAATAATTAAAACTACCTAATCATTGCATAATCTTAATCATTGTTAGACAAGAGATGTTAAGAGAGTTAAAATGAACGCTTCGAAATCGACACCTTTGTGCTGACCGACACAATACGCTTTGAAACTCGGGCCCAGGTCGATTATCCTGTTCATGGGTTATTCCATTCACAGGAAATTAGCATACATATACTAGATCACTCAAATTGCAGTCAATAACATTTAATGACAAATATTGGAAAAAGGACCACATAAAATGACTGACTTTATGCGTCTACATTTGAAAAGAATAAGGTAATAATAAAATGGGAAAATAATGGCGCCCAAAGCATTGACCTTTGTGGTGACCAAACTATGTTTTATTAAAAAAGAGGTTCGGGGGACAATTAGAACGACTGATTAGTGTCACTGGGGGTCATCAATAAAGTACGTCACACGTTAAGGGGGGAGGGGGTCGACGAAGTGTGACATTGTGTGACAAGGGGTGGGAAGGGTTCTACGTTTCGTGACGTCACAATTCAAAATCGAATACATCTAAGTGTTAAAATGCCTAATTTGTACAATTAACGAAATACTTAAAAATATTTCGAATCTATCTGTATGGTCATAAGGTTTCAATTGTTTCGTTAGCGAGTTCACACTCGCTCTACTAGTGACACACGCCGGCCGCGTTTTTTCAAATGTTTGATTTGATCTTGAGTATATTAAAAATATTTTAAATAGAAAAAAACTGATTTTGGAACAGCTGTTTCAATTTAATAATTTCTAGATGTAAAATTGCAAAATATGTCTCACAAATGGTAGAGGTTTAGGTCTGGGTCTAGGTCTAGGTTTAGGTGGTCTAGGTCTGGCGGTCTCACAAATGTGACCAACTGTGACCAGGTCGGGGAGGGGTCAAAAATCACGAAATTAGTGTGACATACTTTATGGATGACTCCTTGTCACCTTTGAACAGCTTGCATACACAAAAATCTATGTTGCTACTGCACATCGAAGTACTACGAGTATCCATTTTTTTTCCGAATAAGTTGTTTATTTTCAAATAATCAATCTCAAATTCGCTCTGCACCCGTATCCGAATAATTATGGACATTAAGGTGTGCGTTTCAGGTTTCGTGTAGTGTTCAGGACAAACAAGAATGTGTAAGCGGCGTGTTGAGTAATGGCGCAGACGCTCCAAACATTCACAGTTGATTAAGCGAGCCTTTGAAGTTACACGGGTGACAAGATGATTAATTACTGTTTATGACAACTAACTGAACGTGAAATTCGGGATGATACTAATTATTTCAACTCTACTCACAAACAGCGCAGACGTATTTTCAAATTTAGCACGAAGTACACTTGAACTGCTTTGAATTTGTTCCTTCCACGCGAACTCATCCCGTCTATGAACTTATAAAGTCGAATGATGGATTACGTTTAGTAGCATTTCGCTAAATACGAATTTTGTCGGATAAGAGATAGATGACGTTGCGTGGGTTTCCTGAGATGGACCATTTATCAAGCTTCCACGAGACTGTATTCAAGATCCTGCCAGCTAAACCGTGGAATCAGTTATAGTTAACACTATCACACATGACTCTCATTGATCTGCCAACATTTTACATTCTGAATCGTTTATTTATAATAATCTAAGACATATTGCGTTGTTTACGTCAATTTAGTAAAAATATAACGCAATAAGACCGGAACAAATGACAGGATATTCTCTGGAACAACCGATGCTCTGTAACAACAAAACTTTATATGTCCTTGTTAAAGTCGCAATTTTCCCGGATCGAATGAAACGTCATATTGTCACCGCATTATAGCTTGAAAGAGGGCACGTGCAGTACAATGAAGAGTCCGCACATACACCTACTTATAACATGTATATATATTGTTCAATAACGGGCACGAAAGGTTTGAGACGTTCTGGTTGCGATGCCGATCACGTGCGTATTATTGGCAGCTAGGAATCAGGGAGGCTCGAGTTCGCGTCAACTCTCGGCTCAAGCTTAGAATAGGTCCCACACCTGCTGTACATTTGAGAAGTGTCGAGTAGCCCTCCAAGCTATACTCCCAACTGAATTTGAATAGGCCCTTAAATGACCGTAAGTAAAGCTTGTGTGTGCGCTACATTGAAATATATACTAAGGAACTGCTCCAATTCTCGCGATGCTTACTTTTAAGGTGTCAGAACGCAAATCTGACACCATCGCACGTTCAGTTGCATGGCAACCACGGTCCTTGACACCGGTTTAAGTGACACTATTATAATTAAGTATCTAGTACAATTCCACAACCTGTGAGACAGCACCACCGACCACACCGTCCACATTGATATGATAGCGTGTGAATCAAGCAATATCAGACTTTTGTATGTATGTCGTAAGAACTAAGACATAGTAGGGTGTGGTTAAGCCATGGCGCTGGCGTTTGACAACCTTCTATGAGACTTGTTACACGAAATTGTACTGATAGGCATAATCTTCTTTGAGATCTTTGGTGCGGTATAATTGAAGCGGCGAAGTTTGCAGTAGCGATTCAATGGTGAAGTCACGGCGTGAATGTTCAAGAGCCTAAATGAAGCAAAGAACCAGTTACCGTCTGGTAACTAGTCGGTACCGACAACACAAATGCATTAAGCTTGTTCAAGCGTAATTAATGCATACATGGTGATCTACTTAATCTATTGATTGTTCTGTTATAGCGTCTTGTGACATTTGACCAATGCCCTAAGCTTCGGAGCTCAATTTTGGAGTGCCAACAGCTAGCAGATAGCAGAATACGTTTTCATATTTAGTGAAAATGAAAATGAAAATGAAAATGAAAATATTTATTTTGCAAGTAGGTCACATGGACTCTTTCACATGTCTGAATCTACCAGCGCTTCGAAAGGTGACATCTGCTTTTCTTTTTTCAACTTTGACATTAGAGTTTTATCTAAGTCTTTTTTCAACTTTGACATTAGAGTTTTATCAAAAAACGAACCTGATTGATCTGATTTGTAAGTAATTCAATAATGTGTACCTAATGGGTACACATTATTGAATTACTTACAAATCAGATGATTACGCGCGGAAACATCCTGAAAAGCGTAACTAGAAATATTTGGGGAAATGCGCACAGAATTATCTTTTCCATCCATGGTTTTATACATCACGCGTGTCAAATTCAAATACAGAAACTGAAAATCAGCGCCGAGGCTCACCACGGCATAACCCTGAGTGGCACCGTCTTTGGCACCGTTCCGCACAGCTTTTTATGTTCATTGTTTATTGTGCTTTTCTTGTTATCTGTCTGCGTCTAATGTGTGTTAAATAAATGTCTTTATTATTATTCTTATTAAATATCAAGGGTAATATATTGTCCATCAAAACAATACGAACACAAAAATAACACCCTATTTTAAAGTTTACTTATTAGACCGAGGATATAGACTATTGGCTATCCCTTTTGGCATTACTTGAATCTATGTCAGATTTCTATCTCACCCTCGCAATTCTTGATTCTCAGTCCCTTTACAAAGACACGTACAGGCGACATCATTACCGGCTCTCTGATCGTGGATTATTGTGATACCCGTACAGTACCTATATGTACTAAGGTACGAGTAAATAGCACCGAACGTTATCCGTAATACATATAATATAGGTCCTAAGTTATGTGTACTTAGGACCTATATTATATGTATTTACTCGTCCCGCTTTATGCTGTATTTGTGTGGGCGCCTAGCGACAGGCTTAATCGGTAGAATTAGAGCTTAATATGGAACTAATGTGTCGATTCCGATATAGCAAGGACGTGGCATGACTTGGTGACGTTTGTCAGTCTTTTTTTAAGTTGTCATAGAAAACAGAAAAGTAATTCCGCGCTTCATAGGTACATTCGGGTTCGTGTGTGTGCTACCAAAGATTAGATACAGCTTAAAGGTAATATTATTATCTTCCTACTACGCTTTAATTTCATCATTATGGCCTTAAATACTCAGCACAAAGCAGCCCTTATTTGCTCTAGAGCAAATAAAGTTGCATACAAATTTCATTATTGCACTGTTTTGTATTTTTTTTAATTTGGTTTGTTGATCAAGAAGTTTACACCAACAGTTACCCAATCCGCCCATTCACAGTCCGACGGGACAGCCGACCACTATTCTGTGGACTTACTGTTAGCAAAACAGTCCACAAATCGGCGGCCATATAGAACTGTGATTGTCTAAAATGTTATGCTCAAAGTACTGGCTGATAAGACAGTATGGGTTACTAAAAGATTAAAAAAAAATTTGGCGTAATATAACAATGAATAGACTAGATACAAGTTTTCTGTGAAAATTTTCGGATGTTCGACTTTAGCTTCAGAACAATTGGACCGATTTTATAAATAGGGTATCTTAAAATTCGGGGAGAACGTGCGAGTGTCATAGGCTATATAAAATTGTAAGGGTGCGTCATAACAGGTGCCAAAATAATTTTTACGTCGCTAGTTGGGTTTAACTGTACCTTCACGTTTTTTACCAACTTTTTGCAGAAGTAGAAAGAAAAGCAGATTATGCACCTCGCCTCAAGTGATTTGTTATTTGCTCTCGTGTTTTTAGAGCCCTCACTTGCGTTCGGGCTCCAAACTAACACTCGGCGCGATAATGAATCACTTTCTGCTTGGTGCAACAATCTACTATAGTGTTTGTTACTTATACAACATTGCTAAGCTAATTAGCATTCAGTAGATTGGGACTTTGAGGTAGTTTAAAACCTTTCCTAACTAGCATAAATCTAATCCAGACAAACATCTTAATCTTTACGGCTTATGTTCCGCGGAACCGTAATTAGAGGCGCACGTTAAGTCGCTGCGTATACGTAGGCTTGTGATACGCTGACGTTTTCAAGATATTTTGCGAGAGAACGGAAACTAAATTGCTTGTATTATTTACATCGCTTGATCAACTTTCGGTGAACCAAGTACTAGCTATTTGTCACCATTTTGACTGAAACTCTGGCTCAAAGCATTTCGTGACAAAAATAGGCACAACGAACATAATATGAACTAAACATATCTTGGGAACCATAAATATATCTTCTTTATATATATAATTCTACTGTACGTGTGTATGTCACTAAACTCCTCCTAAACGGCTGGACCGATTTGAATGAATTTTTTTGTATGCGTTTCGTTCGCGCCTTGGATGGTTCAGATTCACAAATCAGCCCGGCAGATGGCGCTGCAGTACCTTAAATACAAATAAAATAATTCGTATTGTCAATTGTTTTTTATGAAATTAATATAAGCTAATGCTAATATTGTCTAGATTTAACCAGCTCTGACACTGATTTACTTTACTACTTACATTGTTCTTCTTATATAAAAAATAGACTTAGGTATAACTCCCTTCCCGTTAAGTGCTTTTCATCCTTATTTATAATGTTACCTAGGTAACTTACTCATTGGTTTCATCTTTTAAACTTACCATGTTATAGACGGAAATCAAAATAAACAAGAAGGTCATCCAACAAAGTCAGTGTTTATTCAGTAGAGTATGGACAAGTGATTTAATTTAGAGTTTCCTATTCGTGTAACGGCGCGGCGGCTGACAGACGCAGCCTGCCAGCGAGCGCTGCAACAGATTTCCTGAAACGAGATCTCACTAATTTTAACTGCAAAACTGTTGGAAATTTTCATTCCATTGCGGTTCATTGTTCAAAAGTTGCTATTTCTATGCCAATGCTTTTTAAGATCCTGATTTAGTTGAATTTGCAACATTTATATGATGACATCCTCCTGCTACAAATGGTTCATTTATCCATCGTTTTACAAAAATGACTTCATTTTCTAGGCACGTTATTTAATGAACAACCAGCTTTCATTTGATATTGGGTAAAGTCACCAGTGGTCAGCCAGGATCCTGTAGTCAGCCTTTTGCCTCTTTTATTGCCTTGAAATAGCAGTCTATTTGAAATTAATAAATTATATGCCTCTTAATTGATTCCTTGATTCCTTATTAATCATTATATTTATCGATCGGTGCGGGGAAACGGCAGGGGGGGGAATAAAAAAAGTTTATTCGAGTGCTCTCGATCGAGAAGGGCAATTTTGCGATGTCCGCCATAATTTTTTTTGCACTTGGTGTTTTCAAATCAGGTAAGAAAGATAGACTTGTGTTAACATTATATGATATATTTGTATATTTCTGTGAATGCATATAGTTGCTTAAACCGAAAATGATAATAAAATAAGCGTATTTCATTGATTTCTTAATAATTTACGGAGGCTGACTATTGGGAACCACTTTTTTATGTGATTTCCAGTAGTCAGCCACCTGCGGCTGACTTCTGGATATTGGTGGTATCGTTCGAATTTGAAATAAAATCGGTCCGTTAAGATCGTTATTTTTTAAGATTCAAATTTACCCTAACATTCCCTATAATATTTTTAGAAAAACCCAGTAGTCAGCCGCTTTTTAAAGTATTTTTTTGGTGTGGCTGACTAATGGGAATTGCAGCTCCAGTACTCAGCCACTTAATAAAGTATGAGAAAAACCTATATAGGGCTTTATTTAGGTACTTATTAGTCTTTTTACTGTTTCATGAATAAAAACGTAATGTTATGTTCAGTAAAGCATGTCACAAAAACCAACACACAAACAAAAGCATCCACCAGAAAAACTATCTTCTGCAAAGGAAGTTATACGAAAGGAATGCATATGAGAGGACCATGTAGAACTTTTGGTGTTCTCCGAGGCACATTGCAAGACCGACATCATCTATGGATTCCTAAAGGCCTACGTAACATTTATTTATTTATTTATTTATTGCAAATATATTTACACGGCATGACAGTATGAAACCAATTCACCGCGAAACTTTGCTAATTAAAAACAAGATAACAATAAAAATCAGGAATGATAACAATAAAATAACAAGAGTCAGGTAATACTAGAAGGCCTATCATCCATCATCTCGCAAAATCTTAGATATTCATGGCACACAGTAGCCCATCGCCACGCGAACAAGTCACACTCGGGCGCTGACTCCAGGAGCGCATTCAGTAGCGCCAGGACATGAATCTTGATTCAGTTGTAACTAATGCCCACGACCTAAAACCTAGATCGATCCGTCACTATACCGAAAACATCTCGGATGTCAACCTGTACGAGATTAGTGTGGCCCTCAAACAGCTTAAATACAATAAGATGATGACGGAATCACAGCCGAATTTCTGAAAGCAGTTGGAAAACCGGTCCTTGAAGCCCTTCAGACGTTATTCGATTCCACATGAGGGGTAAACACTGCACGCATGGAAAAGAAGTGTGGTGTTGCTTTTCTTCAAAACAGGGCAATAATGCCCCGCTAAAGCATTTCCGGAAGTCGGCTTGTTCAGGAGACTGGAAGTTATCAAACCTGCGTGCAAGACGGTTCGTAATTACTCTCAAAAACAGCTTGTAAACATGGCTCAAAAGTGAGAAGGGTACTATAGTACCCTATAGTAAACTTCCAGTCTCCCGAACAGGCCGGTTTCTGGAAATGCTTCAGCACCGGTAGACCACATACATTCACTACAGTAGTTTATATAGAAGACCGAAGAGTTTAATCTGCCTCTTTGCTCAGCGTTTGTGGACTACGAGAAAGCCTTCGATACGATTGAGACAGTACTGCAGTCTCTGCAGCACTACCAAGTCGACAACAGGTACATCGGAGTGTTGAAGTGTTTGTAAGAAAACGCCACTATATTAGTCTTACTATAGAACCAGAACTCAAAACCTACTGCAGTGTTGCAGTGGGAAGCCAGACAGCGAGATGTTATATCTCTAAATCTGTTCACCGCTGCTCTGGAATGCGTTTTCAAGGTTCTGAATGAGAAAGGACAAGGCATCAACATAATCGGCGAGACCTCGGAGAACCTCAGTTTAATGCTCGATGACCACAGTAGAACCTCCGAATGAGCTGGCCTTAAAATGAACAAGGACAAGACAAAAATCATGACAAATGTCCCTGTACTGCAAACTCCCGTGGAAATTGGTGATTTTACGCTCAAAGAAGTTGACGATTATATGTACCTGGGGACTTGCAGCGTTCGGGAAGCTGTACCATATCTTCTGGACCAATATGCCGCAGTGTCTCAAGATGAAAAAGGAGTTTGAACCTTGTAACTGTAAGATAATATTATTCAACTAAAAGCATGACTATTGTAATTTTAACGACTATTAATTGTCTATTTTTTATTCATTAAATATTGTTGATTTTTAATCAAATTTTAACAAATAATTTAGAGGCCGAGTACTGGGCGTAAAGTGGCTGACTATTAGATTTTAGAGGCTGACTACTAGAGAAATGTGTATGTTTTGGTTTAAACTTCTTTTTCTATTTTATAGAAAGATTCTATATTTTTGCCTTAAATTGTAATGAAACTAGAATAAATTATTGATCGAACAGTATTTTTTTATTATTTTTTAGTCAAATCCTGAATTAATAACAGTGGTTTCAAATCTCAAATGTCGTTAAAAGGCTGACTACTGGTGCCTTTACCCTTTAATTAATTTTATTGTAGAGTATCTTGTTAATATTTTCCACCGCAATTATAACTTAGTTCTTTAGTAAAATTAAGTGAAAATAAGGGCATATCGCATTATCAATTCAATTCAGAGCGAGCGAAGGCTCCAGTAAATCGACTTTTGATTGTTAGCCTACTCAATTTTCAATTATCATCGGCTTAGTATTGTTTTACGATAAACTGTTCAGTTTAATTTTATTTTTAGTCAAGTACTTGTTTTGTGGAATTGTGAATATTTTGTTTTTATTAATTTAGTTACGGACCAGATGAAGGAATGAGCGTAATTTTGTTATTAAATATTTCGTGTACAATTTAGCAGCTGTGATCGAGAACAACGGTAAACAGGGATAACTCATGCAAACAAGTCGAGATAAGAAGTTGTGAAAAGCGTCCATTGCCCGCTCTTAGAACAATAGTTGATTTCTATCTCATAAATTCGCTTTGTTCATTTAATTAACTTCGCAAATTGTTGTTCTTTTCAGACATTCGCGGAGGCGACCTTACATGGAAACCTTTTGGGAGCACTCACTTAATGCCACGAGGAAAATGATTGAACATTGAAGTCGCCTAATTAAAGGGATATAATCCGAGGCTGCGAGTGAACCCAGTAAAATTAGATGTTTGAATAATTGAAAACAAGAGGTAAGGGGTACAAGTAAGGTCGTTATCGCTGCCCCTCCGGGAAATGAAATGCGGCTGATTTTTGGTCTCCCGTACAACTTTTCCTGTTCGCCTGACAACTTGGAGAATAAATTATTTTATTGAGTTACTGTTATTCTTTTGTGGAATGAAAATGGGTAAGCACTGGCAGATTTTACGATAAAGATCATTTGGGATAGTCGACACGTGTCGCTCTGAACCGGCCGAAAGTTACGCCTGAGGTGTTTGAATTTGGACTCGTTCGCAAGTCATTTAACATATATGCCAGAACCAAAATAAAAAAATATTACAAACACGGCATGAAACAAAGTTACTTTCAATCTAAAATCGGGTTTAATGAGTTTTACGAGTGAATGCATATGTAAAAGCCCTATTCCACCAGTCAATCACTTGTTAATCCAGGTTCAAAGAGAAATTTACTTGAAGTGGCATTTTAAGCTAGACTTTAAATGATAGAATAGAAAGAAATAGAAATAGAAATAGAAAATATTTATTTCGCAGAAACAAAAAAATACAATTTTTACATTTTTAACATACAACCATAGCATCACGCCCGAAATCCCTAATGGGGTGGGCAGAGCCACAAGACTACTTGTGGCCACGTTCGATTAATAACCGATTACCGGTTCGATTTACATTTTTAAGAAGTTATATATTGCTGCGAAAATGGCATCCACTCAGCTGTGTGTCGTACCGCCTATTGGGGGAATACGACGCTGGTTTTCAGTGGACCCATGGACTGGTTCAGCTAGACAGCATCCATACATTGCGTTCGCTTCAACATCAAACGTAAAAATATATAACAAACTAGGTTGCAATAAGTGTTTATAATGATTCAGACTTATATATATTAATGCTTCTGTGTTTAGAAGTTTTATAAAGGGTTTACAATACTGCTTATAATGTTTTATATCTATATTAATGCTTCTGTGTTTAGAAGTATAATAATGGGTTTACAATACAACAGTTAACGAAAATTAACAAAACCTGCCGACATTTCGATACGTGTTATTTATGCCTCGACACGAAGGCGTTTACCTTTAACTTTGAATTGATAGTAAATATACTTTAAAAGTTCGCCTGAAGGAAAATAATGATTTTGAATTTCTAATAGGGGGTGGGAGATTGTTCCAGCATTTCGTGGCTGCATACTGGAAGCTGCCACGAAATGCCGCGGTTCCGTGTCGAGGACATATTAATCTAGGAGCCTGTCTCTCAGGTCTCTGCGAAAATTTCAGTCTCCGGTAGAGGTACGGCGGTTTCTTACTCTTAATGATCTCAAATAGGAGTGAGGCAAAATGCATTCTACGACGAGCTTCCATTTTTAACAAACCACCCCTGTTTAGAAATGGTGTAACATGAGACCGATGCGGGACAGGAAAACAAAATCTTACGCACGCATTTTGCAGGCGTTGAATTAGGAGTTTGGTGCGAGACAATAAACATTCACCAAATACGGTATCAGCATAATTCAATTTAGATAACACCAAGGTATCTGTTAACTTAATACGGAGATCGACGTTTAGGTACTCTCTGATTCTATATAGTACTTTCAAACGATAGAAGCAGTTACGGACCGTTTCAAGCACATGATTCTCAAAACGTAACGATCCATCCATGAGTACACCCAAATTCCTAGCTTCTGATACTCGATCCAAGTTATCATCCAAAATTGTTACCTGTGGATTGCGAGATATTATTTGTGACCTAAATTGCCGCGTGCCTAGCACCATGAACTTAGACTTCAGCGGATTCAGAACTAAACTATTTATATCTGACCATTGGACTATTCGAACGAGGTCACGGTTCAATTTTGAAACGGCCGGTTCCATATTGTCGGGTTTGAAGGAGATGTGAAGTTGCAGATCATCTGCGTAAAGGTGGCATTTGCAGTTTTCTATCTTATCGACTATATTTGCGCTGTAAAGAATAAAAAGTATTGGACCAAGGATCGAGCCCTGGGGGACACCTCTCGTTACAGGCGACGCACTGGAGACTGCAAGGCTCCCATCAGCGTTTCGTATTTCAACTTGTTGGGTACGACCGCTGAGGTAAGAAGCGAACCACCTAACGGCACTGAGTTCAAATCCATAATATGTTAGCTTCGAGAGCAATAACGTGATATTAATTGTTTCAAAAGCGCGCGTGAAATCAAGCAGAACAAGAATTGTGCCTTCACCCTTATCTTGCGCTGCTAGGATGTCATCAACTACGTCTATCAAAGCCGTGGATGTGCTCCGTCCCTTCCTGAAACCCGACTGGTTCGCAGGTAATATATCGTTGCCTTCAAGGAATTGCGTAAGTTGCATACATACCGCCTTTTCCAGAATTTTAGACATTAAAGGAAGAATACTAATAGGTCTTAAATCTTTCAAATTGATCGGAGCTGCAATTTTAGGTATAGGCCTTACTGCAGCTACCTTCCACGCATCAGGAAAAGCGCCAGTTTCAATTGACTGATTAACTATATTTGTAATAAGTCGTAGTGTACGTGGCAAAGTTAATAGCAACATATCAAGTGAAATTCCATCAATACCCTGGGCATTGGTTTTAATTGATTGAATAATTTTAGTAATACTTGATTCAGTAACCGGCTTGAGGGTAAAAGTGGCGGGGCCATGTCTGTGATATTCATAATAAGTTAATTGTGATATATCGATATCATTCCTGCCGGGCACATTAAGAAAGTGATCATTTAGACGAGATGGGTCCTTCAGATGTTGAGGTAATTCAGTTTCCTTACGCTTGAAGTCGGCTACGTTTTTTTTTATATTTTTCCAGAGCGTGCGGGGGTCATACGGATATTCATATATCCGTAGACCTATGTGCCCTCAGTATGACGCCGATTGAAGAGAGAGAAAAGACCCGACGGTATATTTCTCGAATGTGCTGGAAACTAAAAAAAAGAAACCGAAAAACCTTTTTCGGTCAGATTAAGAGAACCCACCAACATTTTTGTCAGATTAAGAAAATATGCTTTCAGGATACCGAGATAAACCTCTCCTATGAAAATCTGACGCGCTCGAGTATTTCAAAAAAACTTTTCTTTTTTGCGTTTTCAAAAATTCATCGTAACTTATCGTCACGCCGAAATTGTCAGTTTTTTTAAAGGGAGCTTCCTTGGGGCCTACTTAACACCTCTTCCGAAAATCTGACGCGCTCCAGTAATTTTTTTTGCATTTTTGACTACTTTATATGCCTACCCCCACCACGCAAACCGGCAGATTAGTATACCGTTGTTATCAGAGGTACTTGGGGCATACGTAGTATGAATATCTGACGCGCTCGAGAATGCCCAAGTAACTGTTTTTTTAACATTTTTGAAAAACCGTACACGCCAAACCCACCGCTAAAATGGTTTTTACCATACGAGCTTTTCTTTTCGAAATTATTTTATCTTTCGATTTTGATAGGTCTCGACGGCGCCGTTGAATTACGCCATTTAGCTACCTCGCCTCCCTAACTATTTGAAAAACCGTAAATAATGAAATTTAATACCTCTCCTTATAAAATCGAATGAAGATATCTTTTTATGCTTATTATAAAGAATGTAATACTTGTTTTCTTATTTAGTTTGCTTAAAAAATACACCTTTTCTTTTTATTCCTTTCGCATTTTTCTGACACATTTTACAACTTCTAGTGCCGAATGAATTTTTTATATTTCCATATTTCAGGTGTCTAAAACAAAAACATTTCCTGAGTAAAATGAAGGCGCAATATGTACAAAAAATAAGCCTTCTATTTTTAGGGAAATTGAGTATAATTCATAAAAAGGTTCTTTCGGCTTTATGAAGAAAACAATACAAGCTCATACCTCATTAATCAATGTCACATCCTAACACAACGAAAATGACCGATCCTCCGGAATAAGAATGTTTCTTTCCAAAAAAACTGTTTTAAGGTTGCCAGTAAAAACAAATGAACCGTGGGCCTTGTGATTTTATTACAGAAAGAAACGTATATATGCTTATACGCAAATGATATTCAAAAGCATCTGTCTGAATGTGGATAACCCGCACTGTGCCTACATATGGTACTGCCACTTCAATCCACCACAATCATCAGAATCAGAATCAGAATCAGAATCAGAATCAGAAACTTTATTGGTAAAATTGTGTTTTACATGTCATGCTATCTTAAAAATAATACAAATAAATATTGTGTCATTTTTCTAAATTAATTATTACATTTCGTCCGAGTTATAACATTACATTCCTTATTTGTTATTTGTTATTTGTGCCAAATTTAAATAGTAAGAATAATAGATATTTGCCGCCTTTGTACCTGTCTTATTTCCTTATTACATTAATAATTACAATGAAGTCGCTTTAAAATGAAGTCGCTTTAAAATTATGACTTATGCCTAGGCCAACCAATCTGTTATCTTATACAAGACATTGGAAATTGATAGACAGTTTCATTACTTCAGAATGAAAACTATGTCAGCATAGAGCACTGAAATCATTACCCGTAATGTTGATTACCTATTTGAAACGTTTGGAAACGAAATGCGCGTATAACAACACATTCACTAACTTCATTTGCAATAGTCCATTTGAAAAAGCAAAAACGTAAAGACCTAGATTTTGTTCTGACTGAAATTCTATCAAATTTTTTTCAAAATCGGTTAATATTTACGGGGTGGAAATCGTTATCTACTTTTGTATGAAAAGCCGTAGGCTCACACTCCCCTTAATAATTTAATTATCGCGGTTTTTAATTCCCGCTTAACTATACCTTTGAATCCTTAAATGAAGCTTTCAGTTTTATATTTAAATCAAGCGGTAATTAAGTCAATAAAAATAATTAAAGAGTGTTTGGGCTGCAACCACGCGTCCTGTTTACGAACGAGACAATCTCAATTAGGCAGCGTCAGTATTCCCACTTTTAATTCCCGTAACTGGAAGCGGAGTTTAAAAAGCAGATAATAACCTTTACACAAAACACAACGGCGCGGTTAAAATGCTGTAAAATGTGTTCTTTTATTGCTTTGTTTTAATTAAATCTTCTGCGAGCACACTGATTCTTTTTTCTTTTTTCATTTCGTTATTGCTTATAATCGTCATTTTATAACTTTGTCATCAGTTTGCAACTCGGTGCGAGCATTGGTGCTATTATCAATGATATTAAAAAACCAAAGATGCGTCTTTCAAGCTCAAAATTTAAACCCAGAAAGCAACCCAATTGGGTTGCTTTCAATTAGTCATGCGCGGACTTTTGGCCGAGTAACACATGTCGTGCTCTATTGAAAATGTTCTCAAAAAAGCCATTCTTGAGCCAAATGTCGGTTCATAATACTACAAATAAAATAAAAGGAAGAACTGATGCTTTATTTCATTTGTAGACAACTACATTACACTCATACAACACATTCAACGTAAATAGACGTACTAAAATGCATTTATTTTGTTCATACATGATCGCCATATTCCAAATTAATGTGTAATATCCGCACGTCAAATGTCACCTAAAGCTGGCCGAAAAGAAACGAAAAAAGAAGAAAATTATCGAAGACACGTTTTTAAAACGCGTTGAGTATGGATATAACGTGTCTTTCTATAAAATGTCATTGGCTATTATTACAAAGATTACTTTTTTAGGGTTCCCTTGGTCTTCGGTCTTTACAGTTTCGCCATGTCAATGCCATGTCTGTCTGTCTGTATTGTCACAGTCACTTTCTCTTCAAAACTATTTACTCGTAAGTTACAAAGCACGAAGATATAGAATAAAATTGGGCTTTTTCGCTTACTCCCATGTAAAGCAAGGTAAAATAAAGTTTTTTATTCTACAACTTCAAATGAGGTATCGTTGGGTAGCTCCTTAAAACTTTTTTTTTTATTATTAAGGCAAAGTATGTACCTTCTTGTATTATGGGTATGTCATAAACATTTTCTTTTTCAGGGTCTGTTTAGGTAATATTTATTGAGCTCTAAAGTTGGATTTACGGTCCCCACGCCCTACAGCCAACACTGTAGATTCTAAAAATCTGAAAATAATTTTAAATTTAAACTCATTATAACGAAGTTGAAAGGAACATTATCACGACTAAGGCTTCATTGGTTCATGAAGAATAGGCGACTAACTTGTTGATACATACTATTCTCTTAAACATCTATACCGAACCGTTCCACGTCTAAAACATACATTGTGATATAACTTGGTTCAAAAAAGTAGCGTTTGGTGCTTGGAGGTCAGACGTAGACATGACTACGGAGTACGGAACCCTACGTTGTGTTGTGCAATTGTGCATGGTCCACAATACACTTGGTCGTTTTGTTAACTGTCATCGTTGAATACAATTTTATTAATACCCAAATATATGGAATACTATTACGGGAAGTCATACACTTATTAACAAAGTCTGTACTAACTACATTTGTATTTTACACATGTAACTCGTTTAGCAATTAGTTAATAGTTGCTTTCCAAGCGGCAAACAAATACATAAAAAACTTTCTCTTACTTATCCTATCCCGTCTTCAGAAACACAAATATTGACATAATTAATAACAACAGAGCACGTTCGCTCACTACTTGTGCTGAATTATAACTAGAGAAATACCTGCCTTTTCTTTCAGGGCTATCTTTTCTGAAAGAAAAAACTTTTGTACACATTTTTTTTTGCTGACTAAGAAAGCTGCGATCAGCCAAGCTTAATTTCATCAAACATTCGAATCTTACTTTAATACCTAATAAGTATAAAACATAATAAAAATGTACGCCTTTAATGTTTTCTGTGCGATTTGGTACTTATAATTTGAGTAAAAAATATAATGGGACGAAAACAAAAAAAGCCGGCCAAGAACAAGTCGGACACACGCACGAATGGTTCCGTACCATTATCTATAAAAACGGCACAAAAATCATGTCTGTTTTATGGGAGCCCTCTTTAAATATTTGTTTTATTTTAATTTAATTATTTATTTTTAAAGTAAATATATAACTAAGTATTCTGTGAATATTTCAAGCGTCTACCTGTTGTCGTTATCAATATCGAGCAAAAACGAGCCAAAAAAATCCCGTTTGTTGTAGGGGAGCCCCCTAAATATTTATTTTATTCTGTTTTTTAGTATTTTTTGTTATAGCCGCCACAAAAATACATCATCTGTGAAAATCTCAACTGTCTAACTATCACGGTTCATGAGATACAGCCTGGTGACAGACGGACGGATGGACAGCGGAGTCTTAGTAATAGAGTCCCTTTTTACCCTTTGGGCACGGAACCCTAAAAATGGTCAATTAAATATTTATTTCTTTGATTGACTATGAATTGAACTATCTTAGTTATTTCTATTAATTTTTAATACTTTCATAATTTTATATTGCATAAGTAATGTTTCTTCGAACTGAAATGTCTGGCTACGGATCTTTTGACAAGATTTATAAGTGCACGCATCCCCTATTCTTGCTCGGGATGAGAACTCTTATCCCTTCCCCAACTAAAGCGTCGACGTAAAACGCCGAAAAATCATCAAAGTGAGTTAGCAAAAGGGGAAGACGTGGTGGCTTTAACCGATAGAAAAAAATGTATCTCGGTTCTTGTGTAAGTAACGACTTTCGATTTACTAAATACGACTCGAGAAGGGTTGGAGCCGAGGGGAGGTATCACTCCACTCCACACCGACTCAAGTGTATTCGTCTGCCAAATAAGGCGTAACACACTCTTCGACGAAAATTTACGGCGTATGAAAATCAGGTCTCGCCACTTTATTTCTGTAAAATTTCAATTTCACACTGCACTGCCCAGTTGTTCCAGACTCGTAAATCAGCAAGTGAGCCGCTCCATTCGGTCCTGAATAGGCGCTTACACGGCTTGGCGATCGGTCATTCGACTTCGTTATGGCTACTTCATTGAACGCAAGTACGCAGATTTTATCGATATTTGATTTCCATTTTACACTTTTTCTTTGTTATGGAATTTGAATCAACTTGGTGAAGTTTCAACTTGTTTCGGTTACATTCGTCACCGGGAGAGATCGACAAAAATAATACGACAAACATACTCAAGATGTGTTTTGTGACTACTGTCACAAAACATGTCATAGTCAAAGAAATTATATTAATTGTTTGTAGCAGTGCAAAATTTTCATTATAAAGAAACATACAATGCATATTATGATAACGATTATTTTGATAATCATTTTAAGTTTATTTTAAGCGTTCTTTAATTTTATTTATTTATTTTTAGCTGTTATTTAGTCTTAGTTTATTTTATTTAGTAGTATAATTGATGAACGTTTATGTTTGGAAATAAAAGATTATCACAATGCATATTACGAGTATATATATTTTAACTCGTTCAATTTTATTCCATCTAAATAATGCACGTTTCGGCAGCTGGTTCATAAGTCTCATTTGGTTTCTAAAGTATATAAAAACTTCAAAAGTCAAAGGTTTATTTTTGCTTCACGTAATGAAACCGGCAGAAGTGGGTTAGATACTATATTAGACATCACCCGCCATTTTACACATGAGTGCACCATTATACCCCATCCTGGTTTATTATTATTACTCTCCGGGAGATTACTTTCGATATAAAGTTTTCATAAATCCAATACTTACATAAACCGATATTATCTTTTTTACGATCTCTAAAATAATCATACCCGACGCACCATTTCCTCTTCCTTTAGTCCACTTTCTTAACTATTTTTCACAACTAGTTAAGAAAAAACACTTTATCTACACCCATATCATAAAACCTCCATAGTGTAATCAAAAACCGTAGGAAATGACCACCATTTTGACAACCAATTAGGAAAAACCAGTGCTGCAATGTTATTCCCGTATCGTTTTTAGTATAGAAATGAGATTAAATTTGGAACAGCTGTCAAAACTCAAGTAGGTCTCTATTCTAGTATCCATAGATATTAAAACAGTTATTGATAAGAAACGTCAATTCAGTATGTTTTTTTAATATAAACTGCACAACATTTGATCTCGAGTGACATGAGAATAGAGACTTCATTCGTTTGTCTATGATTTAAAAAAAAATGGTCTTGACGGAGGATCGATTTGCCGCCATTATGTTGGTGTTTTGCTGAACGAAAGTAGAATTGTTGTTGAATTGAATAGAAAAAATTGTTTGTAATTTACATTTTAGTTGAAAATATGAATAGTAGTCTTCTCCGAGTGTGTGTGATGTGAAAATGCGCCGGATATCGGAAATATGCAGCCACGATTGCAACCAATAACTTGTTGCCAGAAAATATTGTTTCTGAACCCATCATGGAGGGTTTATAATATGTGTGTAGATAAAGTTATGTATGCAACTCTGCATAATTTGGCCTTAAAACACACGTGCGATCTTATTATGAAACTCGCTAAAGATCGTTTAACGAAAACCGCACTAGTGTTTTAAGGCCTATCATTATGCAACCGTTGCATAAACTACTATTTAATTACTTATTTGATAACTGGTTATTGAAATGGAATAAAAAGTGGCCTGTTTTAACTGTCATTCGAAATTAGTTAAGAAAGGAGAAGCATGATTCTGCTTTCCCAACTAGTTATGAAATAAGAAATAGGTAGAAAAATATAGAAATTAATGTTATTTATGGGTTTTTATTATTTCTATTAGTATCGTACAATAGTTTTTCGCGACGCCTATTTGTCGAAATGAACTCCATGGGCTTAGAAAAGGACACAGTGGTTCACTCACATACGTTTTGTGTTCAAGAATTAATCAATTATCTTATCTATTTGCGTTAGAAAGCAATAGCCAATTCAGTTTATTTCCTATGCAAAAGTAGATAAATGAAAATTATATGACGGTACTATGACAGTGACAAGTAATATTTGACTTTGTAGCCAGTTTAATTAGTAAAACATGAGTACTGATTCTTATTTCATAACTAGTTGGGAAAGCAGAATCATACTTCTCCTTTCTTAACTAATTTCGAATGTCAGTTAAAATAGGCTACTTTTTATTCCATTTTAATAACCAGTTATCAAATAAGTAATTAAAAGTGTTTTTTCTTAACTATAGTTGTGAAAACTAGTTAAGAAAGTGGACTAAAGGCTCCTCCCTTTCTTCATATACCTAACTAAACAAATAAGTATAAATATGACTGATAGAGAAGTGAAAGTGTATAATAATTCTATCGTCTCAGAATGAGGGTCCTTAAATTTCAATTCTGTATAATTTTATTTCAAGTTCTGTGACGAATAGAAAAAGAGATAACGAGGCCGCCGCCGCCGCCCGCGATCATCGCCGCGAATTATGCGACTCAGGCCCTGAATATTAAACGAACTCTGGAAGTAGCGTGACGCGAATTTTGCCAAATTACGGTTATCGACCAAATTGGCTTTCTGATAGACCCTGCGAGAGCCACCGGTGCCAGGTTTTATTACGCCAAATGTGAAATTTTCAATAAAGCGGCAAGCGTTGCCTTAACTATATTATATTTAAGCTTAACGTTTATATCATCACTGACTATCCCACGACTTCTTCCGCGTGGATTTCTTTTCTAATTATTCCCTCGGGATGTTTTGACTTATCCAGAATAAAAATTATCCTATTTCTTATTCCAGGAGCTAAGGTCTAACTATATACGATGTTTCATGAAAATCCGTTAATAGTTAAAAATCCAAAGTCAGACTTAATGTTGTCGTGTCCCATCAGCATAAATCGGTTTAAAGGTTTAACAGTCATTCATATTTTAAAATAAGACAAATTTAAAGGTGATATGAAACCGAGTTATAAGTTTTTATTGAGATAACAAGCAATGACCAACCCCGTTGGGTCTTCGATTTGGAAAGGACGCGTTTTTATACTTTGGATAATTCACTTGACCGTAATTGTGTCACATGAGGCGAGATTAAACATGAGTATTTGAACCATTCCTACTTTATGTACAACGATTAAATATTTTCAATGCTTACTACAACTACTATGGCTCGACTGCGCAATTATGGATAGGTACCTGTATACCTACTTCGTGTTTTTTGCTAAATCCCAATGACAAAGGCACAAATGATAAACAGTCGACTCCTCGCACTTGAAAAGAGATAGATCATAATAAAATGAGTGCATTTCATGTTTTAGCCTACGTAAGCGGGTTTTAAAAATGGCATGAACTTAACACATTCGCTGCCGCACCTTTTTCCAGTGACTTCGCCAGGTGCCGTGTCAAATCATTAGGCGAGCATTGCCATATGTGCTGAACACAGATGCGTCCACGGCACGTAAAACGCACATATGTGTCGCCGGCAGTGAATCTGTTATACCTGCGCCTCTATTCGGGAACGCTAAGTGATTCTGTAGCGACTCGTAAGCCAGATTTCTCATCTCGCTCTTACGCATTACGCGTCGTGCGGAAGAATGGGATGAGAAATCTGGCTTACGAGTCGCTACAGAATCACTTAGCGTTCCCGAATAGAGGCGCTGTACATGTAATAAGGTCGCGTTATCCGCCTCATGCCGCTACATACTATGAGCGGGAGCTGAAAAATTGTTGTCAGTTCATTTAATACGTCTGCGGGCGGGGCCTGCACTCGTTTATCACATTCTGTAAATCGCTTGGAAGCTGACGGTTATTAATCGTACGAGTCATAGCTCCATGTCGTAAGATGTTTATCACTAAAGCACTTTCTTTCGTGCTTCGTTCTGCGGTAGGCTCCACATGCGATGCACATAGTAAATATAGTATATAAGTAATCGTAGCTTGAGTCTAAACTAAAAAGCCCGGTCATATTGCGGGCGCGGCGTGACGCGGCGCGATCCATCCCACTCACACCGATAAAATACCACATAATGGGTTTACTGTCATTAGGTACAAATGGAAAATCGTCCACGTAAAATAAACATTCTGAATTTGGGTCAAAAGTAATAGTATCCAAAGTGAATTTAGTGAAAATGTAATTATGCTGAAAAGTATTTGTAACCAAATTTATTTTCGTTGTAAATTAACAAATAATGGACGTGGATGTTCAAGTGGACGATTTTCCATTTGTACCTAATGACAGTAAACCACATAATGGTATCGTATTCGCACAGGTGGCGGTGCGACGCCATTGCCTTGTATTACATTATTGGTGTGAGCGGGGTAGATAGCGCGGGGCTGCCGCGCCCGGTATGTGACCGTACCTTAAAACGTACAGTGTAAACCGTTTGTGTTTTGCTATCCACTATGGCTACCCGTCGTTTGCTATTATAAATGAGTATTATCAAGGACACCCCTTCACCTAAGAACTGCTTTATTCAAAATTAAATCTTTGAAGACTAGGTGAGTATTAACGTCATGTGACTCGCCGAGTATTGTAATGTTATGTATTTACAAAGTGACCAAAATATATTATTCACTTTTTATTTACCAGCCTCTTACATTATACGCCAACCAATGCCACACTCACTGATTCATCATAAAGTTTAACAAGCCTATTTTAAAATATGGCATATGTATGTGTTATTTATCGGTTATGACTTTTTTGCAACAAGGTTATGAGATACGTTACCAATTGCAGGCACGGACAAAAGCGGGTCGCCAGAAGGTCAAATACTTCAATTTTTTAAAGGCATAATATAAAAGTCAAAGCCAATTTAACTTAACAAAAGAATGTAAGTTTCGGCAACTCATAATTCTATCAAAGAACGACGTGGACAATGCCCCTGGTCTGCTGTAAATATTGTTAAGTTGGGATCGCGGAGACGCGCCACGTAATCCCGGGGGAGACACGAGCCCACGCTCCGGCCCCGGTCCCGGGATTAGTCCCGGAACCGGCCGCCAGATAGCTCTCGGCTTAATGTGATATTAGCAAGTTAGCTCCTACACACCCTCACTATTACAATCTCGGGCCATCATTATCATCTATTCCGTAAGCTTTGTTTTATGACAATCGAGAGTAGCCGGCTTGAATACGTGTTGTCTTCGCAATATGGTGTTTTTAAATTATGACATGTGACGATGGTAATAAGCATTATAAAGGTTTATTTTTATGACACTATCCTGCAATTAATAATTCATCAATGTATGAAAAATGTGCTTCTATGATTCCTGCTAACATGATGATTTCAATAACTCCTGCACATGCAGGGCAGGGGGGGGTGCCTATAATTTTTTTATTAACATTGATTCAGTTACCTGATTGTATGTACCTTTTAAGTGTTATAGGTTTGCTATAATTAATGTATTTCAATTAGTACTCTGTAGTATTTGGCATTGTCAAGTATATTGTAAGGACTACAGCGCCTCTATTCGGGAACGCACGAATTTATTACTTAACTAGCTTCCGTCCGCGACTTCGTTCGCGCGAAATGTGGTTATAATTATTCCCTCGGGAACTTTTGACTTAACCGGGGTAAAAATTACTCTATTTTCTATTCCAGGGGCTAAGGTTTAACTATATACGACGTTTCATGAAATCTGTTCAGCCATATGAAGCTGAGTGGTTACAAACATACAGACACACGCACACACACACACACAAACACACACACATACACACAAATACACAGCCAGCCATTCGTGAACTCCATCATCACCTGATTGCTTACAAAATTTGAAGAATTCTGTTTGTGGAGAACTAGTGGACTGTAAATGAAATGAAGGATTATGAAAGGATGTTTATTCTTACAGAAATATCTACGTTTCACAAAGTAATAGGGCTACAGCAGTAACGTGGTAAAAAAGACGGTTTAGGCCTTAAAGTCGTCCTCGTGCCAGCTAGGATGAACAACGACTGAGGCTCTAAGCCATTTCTTATAATTAGCTGACACGAGGGGGACTTGCAGGTTAGGTACAAATCAGGCATACAAAAACGGGTTCAATATCAAAAGATAAAGAGCGTTGTCCACACCGTTGATTCGTCATGGATCCCATCATCAGAACACGAATCCATGGAACCGTTTGTGAAATATGACCTTTATATAACAAAAAGAAACATCAACATCGAGATAAAAAGCTATTCGTGAACATGCATTCAATATAAACATTTATATTTATACCTACGGGTCGAATAACACTATCATAAACTTAGCTTGACACTCTTACCTTTGCCTTTTTTGTATGCTGTTGACTATGATTGTCATTGACACGTGACAACCGACAGTGTAGACTTGTATTGAAAGAAAATGTGACAAGAAACGCTGGAGTAAATTAGTTACCCCATATGTACATTCATGGGATAAAAGTTAAAGCTACATCACTAAAATTTTATCGTAAGTGTACAATTTGATTGAGTGATTTCCGACTGAAAACAATCGAATAATATCGCCCTTTTGTTCGGATAGACATTTATTAATAGACATCCAATTCTATCCGTTACCTAGGAAAGATAAAATATTTTATTTCCATTTCACGTGGATCCGTCGCAGTGCGGGATTTATTTAGTTTTATTACTTTATTTATGTTCATTCTGGCTCGGATTTATTTACTTGACATCAGACTTATGTATGAGTTCACGCCCATTACAATTAAACTTTTCGAAGCACTTAGCTTAGATTTACTTTAAAGATACCTTAGTCACTTTCTCTTTGAGTCGAAAGAGCAATTCACGAAGTGAATGACTTTACATAAAAAAATATATAATCTCGTCTAATATCTCTAAATAAAAAAAACAGATATGTGAAAGTGTAACTCGTGTACCGAGAGTCCCAGATTCAAATCTACCTATGAAATTAAACGAGGATGAACTTACGCAAACTACTATGTCTTTATGCAACGTCAAGTGTGATACGACCTTCCAAAGGTTATTCCATTATATGGAATTTTGTCGAAATCCTTTAATATTTGGCGCGTCGTCTTATTTTTCTATAAATTAAACCGTTTTTCCTCTCGGCCTGAAATGATTTAAAATTTTTGGTTGACATGTTTCGGAGATAATGGGGACCGACCGGGGGAACGGCCTGTTTTGCACATATTTGGTAAGTAATAAATAGAAAACGTGTACTGAATAAGAAGTAGTTTTGAAATTCATGAACAAATTCCTTTCAAATCCCATGACATTTGTTTCCTACCGCAATAGGTACGGGCACGCGAGTTCTATTACTGGTCCTAATTTCAAGTTCATAACTTTTCTAGTTGCTGAGATAAATGGCGGTGACATTACAGATGGACAGACAGACAGATAATGAAGTTTTACCATAAGGGTTCCGCTTTTTACCTTTTAGGTACGGAGCTCCAAAGCAAAAATGCTTTCATCTTATTTTGATTTTTATCAAGTAAACTAAGTAAGCGAAGGGGGATATTCAATTTAGTTTTTTTTGCAAGAGGGTTGCAGCGGTGCGTTCGCTATCAGCGGCCATATCTGACTGGATTAAAGGGGCCCATTCAGGACGCCATCAACGGGATACATCAACACCAACCAAAGTATAGCAGTTTTTCACGGCAAGTGAGTTTGTAATCAAATTGAACACGAATGGGAAGCTTTTGATTTGCCATTATGTGACGATCATAGTTATAGTGGGTTTAGGTAGATCATGTTTCTTGCAGATGGTCTAAAGCTCAAAAAGATGCACGTCCAAAATCATTGGGTGGGCATAGTTACTCAATGCAACCGCTAAAAGCATTTTGAATAGGTTAAGAACAGATTCGCCACCACCATGTCTTTAAAAAGAATGCTTTGCTCCATAAATATTTTTAAGCATTCATACATCCTTGGAATTGGCATCCTAATTGTATTCTTCTTCTATAGCATTTTTTTTAAAAGTCTTCTATGTTAAATCATAATGAAAATTGCATCGCTGCGAGGTTCGACAAACGTAGGTACTGTAACACTACTCTTGCCGGCTTGGATTGGTTTAGATCCCGCTAGTATTGGGTAGAGTTCTCTCAGAATAAGCTGGAGGTTATCGGTATTCTTAAAACGATCAACAAATTAAATACTTGTGCGAAGTGTAAATTCATACTAATAATATAAATGCGTGAGTTTTTTGTTTGCTACGCCTTCACGGCCCAACTACGGCACCAATTGTGCTGAATTTTGGCATCATGACATTCATGACCGTGGCTTTGGTCATGGAGACAGACATAGGATGCTTATATTATCTCGGGAAATGCATAGTTCCCGAGGGAATCGCAATAAACAAATTCTACCGGGACGAAGTCCCAGGGAGAAGAAAATACTTAATACACCAAGTAGCAAGTGTGTGATCGCTAATTTCAAAGTAGCTTAACTCAAAATAACAAATGTGAACCTCGATTTTGACAGCTTGCTGATTTACAAAATCAAGTATGACGTTTCTTATTTTAAGTTTAGAGTGTAATGATGTTACAATATGCAGAGCTAAATATTAAAAAAATCTATTAAAACAATTACATTATCCAGCATAATGTGATATTTAACCGGACTAGCCTTAAAGTATCCATTGCGTCCATTAGACCCGTAGCGCGATGTTTTTCGGCCTTTTATTTCACTTTACTGATTCCACACTTCACAGTCAGGGGAAAACATGTCACTTCGATCTGACAGTGAAAAACAACCCCCGTGTCATTTGTCAACGTCAGCCACTCAACGCGAGGGCAAAACACAATTTCATAAAGACATCCTTGTTCTTGTTATGCCGTTCTTAGGCGCTTTTTACTATGTCGCGTGACGCTGCCGAGCATCATATTTGAGAAATGTGTAAAAATGAGCTGACAATTACAATGTTCAATTATAAAGAAGACACGGAATGTCAAGAATATCTACGCCGTGCTCATTCAGTTTACATTCTAACGGAAATAGAACTTTAAAACAAACAATATAATTTCAAAGAAGCTCGGGAAATATGCAGTTTTGAAGTCAAACGCTGAGACTAAAACAAATTCAAAGCAAAGACTTTAATCCCTGCGGTACGCCGAATGGTATGAATGGAGAACGGCTTAATATTCGATTTGTGCTCCCCATTTTTCGCTGGCTAAGTACTAGAGCTCAATGTGACAGGAGCAGACCTATTGAGGTTTTACGTCATTAATTTATTATTATTATGTCTTCTGCGTTATCAGACGAATACAATTTGGGATCGTGATGAAGTTCTGGAATAGGTTTAAATCCTTTAACAATACGGGGAGATTTCATGTTGTAATTGGATACTTCGAACAACATAAAATTTGCAGGTCCGTAGAACTTTGACTTAATGTAAACGTGTCACTCCTGTTTCGTGTTTATATAGTAGGTAACTATGAGAATACAATGAACGCATGAATGCAGTACAATACCGAATATAATGTGTCCGAATCTTATTAATTGCAGTGATTGATAGTCTGCCACAGTGACGAATGAGGCAGAGGGAGTGCGCTAAAAACTATATAACTACCCTTATAGTTTTTACGGTATGTACTATGACTATTCTATTGGGTTTTGCTTCTACATAGCATCACGCCCGAAATCCCTAATGGGGCGGGCAGAGCCACAAGACTACTTGTGGCCACGTTCGATTATTTAGTCGTACGATGGTATGATGAACCGTATGGTGACAGGTGATCAGCCCATCGCCCATACAGATAGTCCACCATGTTGGAGAGGACCCGTCCCTTAGTCGACTTTTAAGACATGCCAGGATGATAAGCATCTGCACGCATTCTATGGTATTTCTTCACTCCCAGTGCAGCAGAGGAGCAATAATGTAAAATATAAAATAACAATTAAATGACCCGTTATGCCAGTTTCGGGCCTTAAGAAGCGCGTTAACATAGGTATATAATATAAAATCACAACCACACCAACTGCAACGGCCTGTTGCAATTGATAACTTTTACTCTCAAAAGGTTTGAAATATGTATTTCTTAGCTGTAAAAGTCAGGAATCTAGTCCGAAATTGTTGGTTTTGGAAGTAACACAAAGGAAACTGATAAATAATTCAAACGCTGCAATGCGGTCCCCAAGGAATTGACGAAGAATGTGCTCGTGAACTAGGTAGAAGTAGGTTTAGTAAAACACGTAGTGAAAAGTAATAGTTCGCGAGGGACCTCTCTAATGATGCTATCCATCCAGCGAAACACTTCGTATGAAATAGCAAACAGAAAATATTTTAGTTAAGAAAACAACCTCATTTTATTATCTTACTCGTAAGGTCTATCCCCTATATTTTAGAAATAACTTTCCTCTAAATATAGTACATTGTGCACCTAGGGCCGTAAGAAGGGGATAACTAACGAGAGTCTGTTAGAAGCCCGACGCCGATAGGCGAGGGCTTTTATGACTCGAGTTTGTTATCCCCTTACTGCCCGTGATACACACAATGTTTTTCATCACATTTGCGAGGAAATGAAATAAAAATTAGACAAAAAAAAGTATATATTAATTTTATTTCCATTTTACATCGTGAATTACCATCAGGTGGGTGTTCATAAGCTGTAAGTACGTTGCGATCAGCGCGGGGCAGCTCCGCCGGCTTGCGGTCGCGCGCCCCGTCGGCTGCGGCTCCCGAGCAGCTCCGCCGACCTGGCGCACTTAACTGCCCGCGGGAGTTCGAAACCATACAAAATCCATAACTCCCTAGGGAGTTATGGATTTTGTATGGTTTCTAACTCCCGCTGACGGCGGGGCCCATAGAGGAGTTAAATCGGCTATAGTTGCTCTATACGCTTGCGTATAATAACACCCTTTCCGAGCAAGTGCAATGAAAATATTTTTAGTTTGTATTCATCTAATGATATTCGTGTGTTATTTAATTAACTCACGGAAAACACGAAGTACCAGCAAAGTACGACGCGCGGACGACGCGTTTAGCCTAGTTGGTAGTGACCCTGCCTCCGAAGCTAGCGTCCCGGGTTCGATCCCCGGTAAGGGCAAATATTTGTGTGATAAGCACGAATGTTTGTTCCTCAGTCTTGGATGTATCCTATGTATTTAAGTATTTATTTCTCTATATAAGTTGGTATGTATATCATCGTCTCGTACCCATAACACAAGCCTTTAGAGCTTGCTTTGGGACTAGATCGATTTGTGTAAAGATTGTCCCCTGATTTATTATTAACACTATTAAAGTACCAATTTGGCTTGTCTAAAATTTTACGGCTATGTAACAACCGAGACTTATTTGAAAATAAATAACAGATTTTTAAATTATAGACATGTGATTGCTTTGATTTGTTTGATGTTAGCAAACAGCTTTGCAAGCTCTGTCCGAAATAAGTCGCTCGGTTGATATTAGCAATAAATTGTTTATTTCTAGCCCTCCCATTTTTTCATGGCCGTTTTGAAATAAAGATACCTCACCGAGTTTCTTGCTGGCTCTTCTCAGTAGAGATTTATTTTTTCCGAACCATTGGTAGATTCATTCCTTGACCTTCATAGCAGCATGTAAAAGCCTAATTGAATAACGATATTTTGATATTGACTTTGACTTTGACAGTAATAGGCTAGTTTCCTAAAAAAATCGAATTAGTCCGTCTTTTACATTATAGAAAAATATTGAACATGTATTATTTGTTTTGTCAATAAAACAAAAAATGACGAAGATATAGTGCGTTGAAGTGCCGCGTGACGTCACGACTTTTTTTACCATTAAGTAACGTCATTAGCCCCCACTCCCGAACTTTGATGCGCGTTATCTTTGTCAATTTTGATTGAATTGATACAGCAAAAAATACGTGTCCAATATTTTTTGATAATCTAACTGAGGGGCTAATTAGAATTACTTTCTTTTTACCCAGGAAACATCCCTATTATTCTAGAAAATCTGCATTGTGTCCAAATGTGTATTACCAAATCAAAACTAAACTGGTCTTTTCCGATAGTTTTATAGTCTCGTTCCTACGTGAATTTTCAAACAGGAAATTTTGACTGGTTTCGAGACCTGACTAGATGAGGTTGTAATATTGTTACTGGAAAGCGTAAAATCGGTCTGGCCGTCGAAGTTTCTATTTACATACAGAGCTTCCTTTAAAAAAACATAATGAGAAAAGCAAACTTATCTTATAATCTACTACAAAGAACTTACTGACTGACTGACTGATTGGTGTCATTTATTTATGGAAGACCACAAGCTATTACCAACAAGTTGGAAACTTAACATGAATTCAGAAAAGCCAATTACAGGTTCTCACCGTTAGCATGAAGTCTGCGTTTGTGCACAAACTAAGGATTAATAACTAAATCAATTTATTATTAAGAGGAAACGCAGTACGTAATTAATAAAGTCAGCGGAAAAACGAGGGTATACATAAAAAAAATGTTGGTGGTGCATGGAGGTATAACATAACATTTTAATACGCCAAAAGCAAATTCTTAATCAGCATTATTTAAAAGCCACACTATTATCACAAGTTACCTTATAATGACAAGAGAATTGTGTAATGAAATTTGGTTGCTATAAGCTTACAAAAAGTTAATTAATTAGTGATTTTGAGGCAAAAAGTTACGAGAGCGCAGAATAGACGGTGATAATCCTGTTCCGCTATTCATGACAAGACATATATTATGGTATGTTGCTTTATGTCGTAATTATAAACGGCGCTAACTTTACAAAAGACTTATATGCAACGCCAATATTTATAGACATTAACGTTGCTGCTACGTAGTCAGCTTATTCAATAAGAATTAAGACAGGCAGGAGCGTAGCCAACCCCCGTAATCATTCAATTTACGTTATTTACTTACCATAATTATTTATGAAGTATAGATTAATGGCGTTGTTAATAAAGCAACCCAAAAAGGTATCTCTTCATTGAATATTTGAGCGAGGGGCTCGTCTTATCAGTATTCCAGTCAGCTGCTAGTTCGGTTAGAATGCTTGCTGGCGTCCCAGAGGCGATTCCCTAAACAGGTTACCTAACCGCATTTATATCTTTAGCGGAACACAAATATTACCATAATTATTTTGCAGGCACGGTCCTTAATATAAATACATTGCCTTCCAGTATGTAATCAATTGTACAAGCGAATTCTTCGCTGCGAGGTTTTCATTATGAGGGCCCTCGGCTTTTGCTGCCATTCAAATCGGGCACGATGGAATTCAAACCTTATAGTTCAGAGGTATGGCCGATACAAAATTGAGAAATTCGTAAGCATCTTCGCATAGGTTTTTGCTAAAAGGAATGAAGTCAATCGTAAAAAAGATTTTCAGCAAATGTGTGATATTTTTAGGTCCCCGGCCTATGCGAGAGTGGAATTTATGATTTTGCAATTTCACGAAAGTTATTCTTTTAAATCTGTTAGCTGTGCTCTGGCAACGTGCATACCTATAAGTTATCAATTAGGTTTGCTCGATTGTGTTCGAAATTGAACTAAAATTAATTTCGTGTTCGCTGAAACCATCAAACGTTTTTAAATTAACTCTATTATTGTTTGTTCATCAGCCTCAATTCTAAGTATAATAGACTTATCGCTGGACTTTTTTCATTTTCTGGTCCGTTTTAGTAATTTGAATGGCCGGCAGATTTTTAATAGTAGTTTATGCAGCGGTTGCATAATGATAGGCCTTAAAACACTAGTGCGGTTTTCATGAAACGAGCTTTAGCGAGTTTCATAATAAGATCGCACGTGTGTTTTAAGGCCAAATTATGCAGAGTTGCATACATAACTTTATCTACACACATATTATAAATCCTCCATGATGTGTTCAGAAACAATATTTTCTGGCAACAAGTTATTTGTTGCAATCGTGGCTGCATATTTCCGATATCCGGCGCATTTTCACATCACACAGTCACTCCGGGAAGACTACTATTCATATTTTCAACTAAAATGTAAATTACAAACATCTTTTTCTATTCAATTCAACAACAATTCTACTTTCGTTCAGCAAAAAACCAACATAATGGCGGCAATTCGATCCTCCCTCAAGACCATTTTTATTTTAAATCATAGACAAACGCATGAAGTCTCTATTCTCACGTCACTCGCGATCAAATGTGGTTCGGTTTATATTTAAAAAAAAAATACTGAATTGATGTTTCGTATCAATAACTGTTTAATATCTATGGATACTAGAATAGAGACCCACTTGAGTTTTGACAGCTGTTCCAAATTTAATCTCATTTCGATACTAAAATCGATACTGTAATAACATTGCAGCACTGGTTTTACCTAATTGGTTGTCACAATGGTGGTCATTTCCTACGGTTTTTGATTACACTATGGAGGTTTTATGATATGGGTGTAGATAAATTTAAATATTGAACTAGTACGAGAATAAACACAGATTGGGTCCAATTCGAAACGGCGTCTTCTTAATTTAAATTTACCTTAACCTAAAATAAGAATAATCAAACTCGATTTTGTATAGCTCAAGGCTGGAAAAATTGAGTTTAACGTTTCTTATTTTAAGTTTAGTTTCGAATTGGCCCCAGTGTTAATAATTTTTAGTTTGCCTGAACTGACACATATATAAATGGTGGCTAGGATATTCTTACTTAGAACACAAGTAAATAACCATTTCAATTCAGCCTTAAAAGAAACCTGCTAAAATCTCAGCTCTTTAATACTCAGCACATTTTTATTGTTTCATGAAATCAACAGCCAACTCACGGACGGTCGCTTTTGTCAACTCAATCAAAATATTCATTGAACAATTAAAGATTCCCTTTTCTCACAAATTTATTTTTTACTAAATCCATCACTTCTAACATAAATAAAACAATTACCGGACATCCCTCATACACGTATTTCTCGAAAGAGATTTTTTTGTTCTTTAAATCTACGTAAAATACTTAAATACGAATGTAGCTGTATAATTTCAAAATGAAACAAGTCGTAAAACTGATTAAACAAAATGGCTGTGCTGAATGTTATAAAAGCTTACTGTGATTTAGCAGGCTTTAGTTAGTACATAACGCGGTCACCAACGCGTCGCGGCTCAGAGGGGGCAGCGCATTCATTCAACGAGGACTTCAAGTTATTTCATACAGTATCTGTCATTGCCTAGAATATATCTTTTATTTAACAGTAATGGGGAAGTTGCATGAAAATCAAAATGAGGTTTAAATTATATATTATGGCAGTAAATGTAAACAAAAGCATATTACAGAAAAAAACAGATCATTTTGACTATTTATTTTTAGTTCACTGAGAGTCAAAATTAATGAAAAATAGATATTGTTTTTAGTTCTGATTTTAGTTTTTTGGACATCCTCATCAAATTTATGTCATGTTTTATTTCTACGATGCTGGTATAAAAACAGTATCTTCGGAAATAGTTGCAGATTTCGTTTAAATGCCATACATTTTGTACAGTCTAGCGACAGCTATGACCTCATACTTGTTGTTCATTTTGTATGGAGTGTTTTGCGAGTGGTATGAACAATGACTTTTCATAGCTTCATAACTCATAAAATAGTCAACAAAAAAATATTTTGCGTTCACAGATCGGTTTATATTACTCAGCACTTTCCAATACAAGATGAAAAAAAAATTAATCGATGTTATTCTTTTGCACATAAAAAATACCGAATTTAAAGCTTGACCTAGTCATAATTTATGGCCGACATAATCTCTAATTAGTATGTATATTGGTATTAGTGTGTCGGAATGACGATGACGATCTTGCTCCTGATTTTTTATTTGGCAAAAAAGTTGATACTCGAAACACGAACGAAAACATTGCATACTTTAGTCCAGAAAATTTCAAAATTAAGGCAATAGCATTAAATCATTATATAACAGTACATCTTCCCAAAGAGCCACAAACATCCGATCGCTGGCCGTCTACCTACGGACTTCACCAGATTATCAGTCTATATAATAAGACATATTTATAAAGTAATTGAGAAAATTAATATTCGAAGAGTAAAGAGGCTATTTTGGTGACTGCGGGCGGCCGACGGCTGGAGCGCTGTGCATCGCGATACGATGCAACACGCCACGCTAATGAGCCCGCGCCTCAGATAAAACCTAATTTACGACCGTCCACACGCTGATACTGGACGCAATACGTGGCGATACTCCTAATTATTCGCCTTGTATTACAGCTGGGTCTATATTGTCTCCCATGAAATAAAAGTGACCATAACGTTTTTGGTCATAATTATTATTAGTCATAATGTTGAAAGTCATAAAAATTATATTCATTACTTTTTATGTTATAATTTATTTATTGTACTTCACAATGTTAAAAGTAATAATAACTTGTAATAATGATTTCTAGTCTAAACTTGTTGAAGGTAACAATTAGTTAGAAGATAGATTAATTAGTTAGTAGAACATAACAAAATTACGGTACCTAACTTTTGCAAGGGCGAAAATTGCTGAGCAAACTTAACTTATAATATTTACACTAAATATTGTTAGATAATCCTCAAATTCATAAGTATAACACTAAATCGCACAGTCCAACACGAGAATAAAGCATAAAGTCTTATAAACAAGCAAGATTTTCTGGGCTGGTAAAAAGAAGACCTAACATCGAAGGCTAAGGCGGGAGCGAAGCGTTAGCCCTCTGAACCGAACCTATCGAAGTTGCTTCTGCCCCGATCCATTTGTAGTCATTATAATGTCGTCAACCTCTTCAGCATAACATGTTACAAACAAGCAAGATACTTTCGAAATATTGAAAAATACCGTTATTAACTTTAGACAATGGGACGGTAACGGTAAAAATAATTTACACTTCAAAATAGGTATATAGTTTAAAATATTTCTGAATAATAATCGATATACAACCTTTGGATGTTACAGATATCAATTTCATGACTTTTGAAAATTATAACCTTTAACGTAACTTTTTTAATCCATATTGGATTATTAACGTACCTAATTATAAGCCTAAATAATATGGGAATCAATTTCTGACATTCGAAATTCAAAACTTATGGTTATGGGTGACAAAGGGATCCCGTTAGAGCTATTAGGTATACTCGGAATGCCAGCTAGAATGAAACATTTTATATCATTAGAGTAACTTTTTCCTATTTTATTTTCCATTGATGGAAACCAGCGATTTCTATTATTTTTGTGCTCAACCCCCGTCCTATATTGAGCTCGTAAAGTCATAACCAGGGATAAAAGGCACTTGTGTTTAATTACCTAGGGTTCTGCAGCTTTATCGGAAAAACATTAACAGGTAGCGGTTAATTCCCGATGATATTGTGCGGACTCTTCGATGCCATAAATTAATAGTTGTTTATATTCTCTTATCTTTTCCAATGATTGTGTTTTATTGTTAGTGGATTTTATTAAACTTTGATGGAATTTCTCTTTACTATTAATAAGTTAATAAAGAGTAATTACGGGTTTGTTTACAATTTGCTAAAATTACAATTATGGATTTCTTATTTGATTATGATTAGTTTTAATATTACATACATACATACATAGCATCACGCCCGAAATCCCTAATGGGGTGGGCAGAGCCACAAGACTACTTGTGGCCACGTTCGATTAATTAGTCCTAAGATGGTATGATGAAGCGTATGGTGACAGGTGATCAGCCCATCGCCCATACAGATAGTCCACCATGTTGGAGAGGACCCGTCCCTTAGTCGACTTTTACGACATGCCAGGATGATAAGCATCTGCACGCATTCTATGCTATTTCTTCACTCCCAGTGCAGCAGAGGAGTAATAATAATAGTGATGACATTATTATGAAAACTAAAATGTTTTATAATTTAAAAGTCTGTTACTCTACTTTAAAAGAATCACAACACATAACCATCTACATTTTTCCTGTATTTAATACACCTTAAAGTTAATTTACTTAAAAAATCTGATTCAAAGTAAGTAGAATTAGATTGAACTTTTCGTTTTCATACATTTTCTGTTCGCATGAGCTCGCTTAGTTCACTTGTAAAGATACATTACCGGGAAAAGACAGAAGTCAATGCCGACTTGTTCAATCGTCGCACATACAACCTTACGTAATAGCTTATCCCACACCGCAGTGGGTAAAGTTATAAGCTTAAAACCCAAGCGAGTCGTTCATTGTAGAGAAATTTCGCGGTAACCGTACCATAAATTTCATGCTCAGGCCGAAGTTAGCGAATAATTTTCCGTGTCTCTGTTTATTTTAAGCTTTCAAAGTTAGCAGTTACTCGTTGCGTAATCGAGTTCACAAATGTGGATCTTGGTTCAGTGATTGCGGAGGTAACTTCACGACGCGTTGTGCTCCGGCCTATGATTGTTGTTAATAGAAAAAATAATTCGGCACATTTTGTCTAATCTTGGACAGAAACTTTGGATGAATTACAGAAATTGCCAACTACTATTCAAAAGTAAATTTATAAGTCTTTTAAAAGAAAAAAACAAAGAACAAATAAGTATATGATGGCTCAGATAACTTTGTTGAGCTCAATAATTGAGACCGTTCCTAAATCCTTTGCGGACAGCTCCGTGTAACGGAGTTTGAAGCCAGCTGTAAAAGTTTCCTTTATTTCTTTTTTGTTCCACAATGTTATTACAATTTGCAGTCGCCGAGTGTTATAATTCTGTAGTCTACAGTGACAAAATGAGAGGAAAATTAGTGTCCCTTTTTAAGTAGACTCGTAACAAACTTACTCGAATAATGAAAAGAATGTAGATTAGGTTGCGTTTAATTGTGTCTCAAATAAAGCGGCTACACACAATTTTGGGGTTTTATTAAAAATGTAGTGTCGACTATACTTTCCTTTTTTCCGTTTTCTCAAGTCATACAAGCTCAGACTTACAGACAAAAAGAAACCTTGGAAACAGAAATATTTATATGTACGTACAAACTGCAGTCTATAACAATAGGATACTTACAAGGATCGCAAATATTTATGGAACTTGATGCTGTTAAATATAGAAAATCTAAAAACATAAAAAGTACAAGGCAAGCGAATATTGTTTATATATAGAATGTAATATTGTATATATACACAAAATGGGTCCAATTCGAAACGTTATTCGCTAAATTTAAGATTGCCTAAACTTAAAATAAGCAACGTCAAACTCGATTTTGTATAGCTCCAAGGTTCAAATTCGAGTCTAACGTTTCTTATTTCAAATTTAGCGACTTCCAAATTTAGCGAAAACACGTTCGAATTGGTCCCAATGTACAAGTATGAATTGTTTCTCTTTTACTCTTGATCGAATACTATGAATAGCGTAACCAATCTTACCAAGCTTACGGAAAATGTCATATAAAACTTGTGAAAGTGATGGCATATATAACGCGCTTATAGCCGATAAGTATGGCTGCATAAACATATATACTTCTGCCATAAACAGTGACGTCCAACCAAGCAGTGGGCTCTTGTTCCGGTACGGAGTTTGGCTGCCTGCCTTGTTATCGTAGCGCCGAGATTACTCCCGGCTGCGGAGGGTATAACGGGTTTATAGTTCAAAAGGAATAGACTCCGGATAATATAACCAACCAACTCTACTTTCTATATTAAAATAGACAAAGTTAAGGCTCAATGATCACTTCCAGCTTTTTAATTTTTAACGCATCTTTTTCCTCAATTAGTTTACTTGTCGTAATTCGCCGAATTTTTCCTGTCCCTTAATTATACTGCAAATTAATAAATATTTCACATGTGAATTATTTCACACATGACCTTAAAAATAAAGAGTTAACCAGTTTCTACCCAACACGGTTAAGTTTTTGTATTGTTTAAAGCCCACAGATTACGCTACAGAGCTTGCCAAAAGATAAATGGCCAACCTTTGTAAAATACTCAGCTAAATCATTATGGAGAAGGAAATATTATTATTTCCGCGGTATTTCCCATACAATCTTTATCACCTCTTTTCACCCCGTTAGGGATGTAATTTCAAAAAATCCTTCCTTAGTGCACCTCTAGGGTACTCGAGGAATATCTCCTCCAAATTTCAAACCTCTAGGACTACCCATTTAGGCTGTGCGTTGTCTATAAGTGAGTCACGGTACTGTTTTATATGTTTAGATGATAACTCTTGAAAATAAACAACTTCTCTATGTCATCATATGTACCATAGTAAAGCACACTTTAGTCTCATCACCATCAACCTAAGAGTTAAGTACGTTTTAGATAACCCAGAGTATTTCTCTTGCGTATTGAAACCGCGCGTAAAAAAATGTGGCCGCACGACAAAGGCCTCGCTGGCAGTGGCCACGAGTGCGTGGAGGGAATCTTATAAGACTTCCATTTTAATAAATCTTCTGGTACCCGAATGCTTACCTTTTACTAACATAGTCTATCAACCCTTTTCCCAATGTCACTGAGTTCGTGGCAAATCGTGCGGTTCATAGTTTAATAACATCTAGTTAACTTTACTCTTACGTAAAATAAATAAAGATTAGCTACACAGACAGTCGGTTTATACAAGGGTATATTATTCCACCCGCACGATGGCGAAGGCGGGCGAAGTTTTTCAGCATGCATCTCGGAGAATCTCTGTTACGAGTAGGTACAACGAAGGAAAACCAACGTCTAATTCCGCGGCACGGAACGCTCTCGCTTAATAATTCCGTAGTTAATTTACGTCTCGTCATTCTGTACGTTGTTTCATGAATAATGTGCTCACTAGTCTGCGCCCCGTACTGTTACGGGGAACGAGTGGTACATTCCGAGCTGCTCTGCCCGCAACATAGGTTCTCATTTACGTTACAACCGAAACAGTATCCGGCGAAGCTAGCTTTTTCTACATCTTTAAGAACTGTTTCTCTTACTTTGTTTCGAATACTTGTTTGTGATTTACTAAACAGCACTAAATCGCGTTTCTTATTTTATTTGAAAAAGTTGGGTGCCGTTACGATTTACTCGACTTTGAAGCAACATTATGAATAGTATTATTTCATAAATACATATCTCAATGTAACTAAAATATGTCCTTAAAAAGAATGAGCAAGCACATATTTTACTGAATGAGCTGTTATTAAATGTTAAGATAATAATGATAATTTTGTTTGTTTAGGACTACACATATACTTTACGTTGATATGTAGCCTTCATTACATTATTTTACAATGTTTTAAGTAGGTAAACATTTCGACCAAATCCAATCTTTAAGAAATTCTTTCCGGCTTCATGTTTTCAAATATATGTATGGAAATGAAAAAAGATACCCACAGTAAAAAAAATATGAGTATAGGTACATTGTGAACATAGCTAGGACGCTGCGGTGCAACGATATAAGGTAACCAAACGTTCCTGCCAACGTATCTGTGCCGTGCTGGTATCAGTAGCATTAAGTAAATCCACGTGCCACAGTAAATTTACTGCATCCAATCCAATAAAGCCCCAATGTTGTAAATCGCGCATCAACGTAACACCACGAGCCATTATCTAGTCACTAGTCTGAAACTGGAACTGAAGGCACATATTTCTAGTAGCCAGAATATTATCTGTAGGTACACTGTTATTTATAAGTGCCTGCGACTTTGCGTAGAACTTGTTTATCACGATTCCCTAGGGAACATTGCATTTTTCTGGGATAACAAGTATTATATATCTGTCGTCTTGGTTTTAGATACTTCCATGTCAAGTCATGTGCCGTAGTTTATTTTCACGTTTTCACATTTATTAAATTAATATGGATAAGAAAAGAAAGCGGAATTTGTCCTATTAGAAACAAAATGTGTAATGTGACAAAGAGGAAAATTTGTGTTCTTTAAAGAGAACTCGTTACAAACTTACTGGGACTTATTACAAACTTGAGGTCGGGTGTGGCTTTAACTTGACTTCTGTTTAGTTTATCTCACTCATATTTTAGTGCAAACCTTTTGTTTTAGGGATAGCCATGAACGCTCAAAGACACATTTTTAAATTTCAGTTGCTGACCTTTTACGTCTGTGAATTTTATTTTATCTTATCGAGTTCACATCGTATCATATACTATTTTTATAATGACGTATTTAAACCGTTCTGTGCAGATGATGCAGAAACCAAGTTACTAAATATTTGATTTTATTAGATAGATATATTTATACTGGTACGCGGGTACCAGTATAAATAGTCTCCCCTCTTGTATTTCAAATAGCCCCTATGTTTGTATTTCCAGCCCCTCATACTGTAGGCAAGTCTCGAGAGAAATTGTGATATGGTAATTGTCCAAGTGTGTGTGTGTGTGTCAAGTAACTTCGTTTTACAAAATTTTACTAACCGTTTACAATTCAGTAAAACGGATCTTAATCATTAATTAAACTTTTGTAATTTGTGTTAAAGTTTAAACCAAATTGAAAATAAAACCATTAGAACTATATAAAGGTTACACTGAACTGAATACACGTAGATAGCTTTGTGGAGAGTGTCGCACTTAACAAAAGCACTCTTAACACAAGTCAAGAGCACTCTGCATTAAAAGTTAACGGGACTTGCTTTTACGCCGCTGGCTGTTATGTTCAAAGTGTCAATTTAACACATAATTATAAATAACTTTACCATTGTCAACATTCTTTGTCTTTTATAAACGCCGAATAAAAATGTTTTAAGCATATAAGGAAAACGGAAAATTATTCTAAACCTGTTGCCTTTTTAAATTCCTGTCGTATTCCGACGACTGAAAGCCCACTGTGATTTTATACGGATTAAGACGGAATTCGTAAGGTACCTAATCCTGTTTGCTAATGTAATTTTTACATTCGGAAATTATCTATACTTCTCTGGTTTGAATACGCTGGACACGGATGAGTTTTAGCAAAACTTTCGTCATTACAATTATAATAGTACAAAAACCGGCCCAATGCATGTCGAACCATGCACAATGTAGTGTTCCATGCCAACACCCAATGCTATTTTTACGAACAAAGCTGTGTCATCTATGCTGTGGACATTGGACGGATTGGTATAGACGTTCCACAGAATAGTATGTATTAACAAGTTGGTCGGCAATAACTTATAAACCAAGGAAACCTAGTTAGTCGTGATAGTTTACCTTTTAACTTCGTTATAAAATACAACGTGTTTTGTAACAAACGCTAAACTATAAATTAGTTTGTTCAGAATCGAGAGTAGAATCCACTCCACTTATTTATAACACAGGTATTATTATTATTTTATTAGAAAAATATTAATTTCTCTTAACGTGTGGTTAAAGGGATGCGTAAAGTTACACGTCAAATCAATAATAATGTTTCAGTAATAGCAAAATGGCGCCAACATGCACTCATTTTTACGGAAGAGGCCAGACTTTAATAAATAAACATTATTCGTGACAAAACGTACGGTTTTTTTTTGGAAAATATCACTCTACTTTTCCGTGCTGCAGGATTAAAGTAAAAATTTGCTTTGTTCTTTAAAAACTTCTATTGAAAATGCCGTTTTGCTTCACCAATATTCAATATACTCAAATGGTGCAGACCTTAGCGTGGTGCGGATATAATGTTTCGTTAGAATGTTCCGTTACAAGGTTCGCGGGTAAGGGTTTCGGAGTTTCTGTTTCACACTGGACCATGCTGGACGCAACGGTTGCGTGACTTTGGGTGTATGTGACGGCGGTAGCTTGCAGCTAACTCTTATCGTACTACTAGAAGCAAGTAAGCCTTATTAAGAAAGTTTGTAAGGAAGGATTGATTGACATATGAATAGCATATGCTATTCATATGTCAATCAATCCTTCAATCTGACAATCTGACAATATGACAATCTGTGTATGAGAATATTCTCATACACAGATTGTCAACAATGTGATCGCGCATGCGCGTGTCTCAAGAAGTGTAATTAAGTTGTATCAACAATTTTAGGATAAATAAAACAATAAAATCTTCCTTCTTTAATTAATACGAAATTAACATTAATTCAGAACAATTTAATTTTAATTGACAGCTTTCATATTTAAGATATAATTACATAGTTTTGGCTAAAGCTGGGGGGAGGCAACTAACTCCACATTAACATATATATGAGTACAGTCGAGGTCAAAAATATATACGAGACATAGTGTTCAAAATATGTAGTAGGTAGACATATTTATCACGTAGACTGTATACCAAAGTTTAAAATATTAAACACACACTTATAAGGAAAACTAATATTTCCCTGAGAGATTATTCAGCCAGTACCGCCCCACCATTTAATAAGTAATTTAGACAGCGCAATATCAACGGCATCACTAAGCAACCAAATTGACAAATAAGCCGGTGATCAGTCTTGCACTAATACGTGTCGGTATTAATACCAACATTTGCATAGTACTGTATGTTCACCTGCGAAACTAAATCCCCTTACATTATTTGTCTACGGAGCCGACCTTTCATAATTTAAGCAAGACAAATAGTACGGGACCAATCACAAATATGTACTTACATAAAACGACACACTCAACGGCCCAGACTGGAATGATTCTTTATCGTAGGTCCGTAAACAACAAATGATGGCAACGACCAGACGCCAAGACGAATGGTATGTTTTGATACGATACTTGTATGGCGAAAATCGATCCGCGATCTCCGGCTTTAGCTACCAGTGGACCCAGAAGAAGAACAACCTGATCTTAAAGATAATTTTATCTACACCCATATCATAAAACCTCCATAATGTAATCAAAAACCGTAGGAAATGACCAGCATTATGACAACCAATTAGGTAAAACCAGTTCTGTAATGTTATTACAGTCTCGATTTTAGTATCGTAATGAGATTAAATTTGGAACAGCTGTCAAAACTCAAGTGGGTCTCTATTCTAGTATCCATAGATATTAAAACAGTTACTGATACGAAACATCAATTCAGTATGTTTTTTTAATATAAACTGCACGACATTTGATCTCGAGTGACATGAGAATAGAAACTTCATTCGTTTGTATATGATTTAAAAAAAAAATGGTCTTGACGGAGGATCGAATTGCCGCCATTACTGCTTTTATTCATGTTTGTTTTTTGCTGAACAAAAGTAGAATTGTAAAAAATTGTTTGTAATTTACATTTTAGTTGAAAATATGAATAGTAGTCTTCTCGGAGTGACTGTGTGATGTGAAAATGCGCCGGATATCGTAAATGCTGCCACGATTGCAACAAATAACTTGTTGCCAGAAAATAATGTTTCTGAACACATCATGGAGGATTTATAATATGTGTGTAGATAAAGTTATGTATGCAACACTGCATAATTTTTGGCCTTAAAACACACGTGCGATCTTATTATGAAACTCGCTAAAAGCTCGTTTCATAAAACCGCACTAGTGTTTTAAGTCCTATCATTATGCAACCGTTGCATAAACTACTATTAATATATAAAGCAGATTTCTTTATCTCACAAGGAATCTTTACCGCGAACAAGACTTTACAAGGCCAACATTACGTTCATAATGCTAGAATTCTACGTTCATAATATGGCTATGTTAATAGGATCACGCTAGGGACTATCTGGCAGCGCTCAAAGCACTATTAGGTACTTATTATTCACGCAACACACGTACGCGACGCGGCAAACGGAAAAATCCAATTAACTTGACTCCGTACGAAGAGTTCCAACGAAAGTCGTGCCCGATCCGACTCCGCAGCCCCGCTTCTCTCGCACTGACGGATAGTTTTCTATAACATTAATCGAATAACACTGAGAAAAAATGACAACCAAACTACTTCGGTTATTTGAGTTTTAACCATAATTAGGTAAGGCGTAACTGAAGTTATTTGTATGTAACGAAATGGTTTATCAATAAATAACAAAAGTGAATGTAAGGAATGACTTAAGTTCGAACGAAAGTTCGGTTTCATTTAACAAACTATTTTTTTCAGTGAACCGCTGTGTTTATCACTCGTTGGATTGTAATGGCTATTTTAATCAATAAAACCACGGATTGGTCGGTAAATGTGTTGTGTTGCTAATTTTAGACAAAACCACATCAAAGCACTTAAATTATGCACAGTTGTGTTAAATACTACCTGTTATCTTTTTCCCAGATATTTCATTATTTGAATATACATAAAATAGAAAATCCCTAGCTCGCTTATTTATTTATCAGTTTCAGGGACGCTCTGTTTTTTTTTTTTTAATGTCTATTGACTGGCAAACGAGCTGACGGCCCACCTGATGGAAAGTGGTCACCGCCGCCCATGGACATCTGCAACACCAGAGGTGCTGCCAATGCGTTGCCAGTCTAAGGAGGATGGGGAATGGGGATGGGATAGGGATGAGATAATAGGCCTCCGGATCTCGTCACTCACAGTACGAAACGCAATAGCAAGCTATTGCTTTACGCCGATATTCTGTGAATGTAAAATTAAAATAAATGATAAGCCGTATACTTGCTACAAAAGGAGGAAAATCTCATGATTTTATAAAATACAAATAAGGCGGGATTGTGACGCGAAATAGTTCACATGGGAGTCTACGGCTAGGTACATGAGAAACTTAAAATGGGAAATAAAATGCACTTGAGATTCAAGCGCCAGGAGTTCACAACAATGTCTATCCACGAGTACTGTTATAAGAACTCTAGAACAATCTAAGAGTTTTAATAACAAACAGCACTTGTACTAACTGTAAGAAGTTCAGTGTATTTAACAGAGAAGGTACATTTATAAGACACAAGGGATAAGTTAGTGCACTAATTAAATTTATGTTTTGGCAGATTGTACGTGCCTTTAATGTGCAATGAAGAGTTAAAATACATACATACTTATTGAGAGCTAGATATATATAACGCATCCCAGACACATCTACCACACATACTTATCACTGCCTTTTGTAAGATGCCCGAGAAATGAGTACCCATTTTACTCATTTCATTTTAATAAAATTTAAAAATATGGTCGGATATTTTTCTTTATTCTAAACTGTACACAAATCCTCATAATACAAATCACCGTTGAGTAGCACCAACTCGTAAGTACCAACTTAAACTGGCTAAAAGCTTCAATAGTTTTAGGCAGCTCTGATCATTATGCATAAATCAAAAAGACTTAAATGTCAGCAGCTAGTAATAATGTCTATAAAATAAGGCCGTAAGAGATGTGAGTACCCTTTTCTACGGAGTCTTAAAATAATCAAGTAACAAGCTAACTTCCCAAAATATTGCAGAAGCGTGACGTGAAGTGACGTTATGATTACCATATTTATGAATTGAACCATACCATATTTATATGAGTGTGGTCAATCAGTACGTCCAAAGCAATTCGCGTTTAGTTCTGTGACAATCGGATAATCATTGCAAGTTGAAGCTTACGTCTAACGGTACGCATTCCCATTGGCTTGCTAATAAATAAAGTACAAAAATATGCACTGCTATTAATCTACATATACGTATACATATATTTGGACTCCAAACTGATAATATTTTACAAAGCTTTGGGCTGTCATGGCTCATTAAATAACCTATTGTTCTGCACACATTGTGTTACCGGTATATCAGTACGGACGGGTACTGTCAAAATTATGATATCAGGTATAAACTTTTCCATGTTTGATACCTACTGGATGAAGTTTCTATATCAAATACAGAGCGGTGCGGGGCGGCTAATTTTCGTAACACAGTGAGTGAGAGAAACGCATTTGGGTGAATTTAAAAAAAAATGTACGTTATTAAGGCGTAGTTAAGAAAATTTCAAAAAGTTCCACTGTGTTACGAAAATTAGCCATACAATTGTATGGTTAATTTAGTAGCGTAGAGGAACTTTTTCTTAACTACTCCTTTGTTTTTGAAAACCGCCCAGCAAACAAACCTAATGGGTACAAATTAATTCTAATAAATAACTATTAGGGAAATGTATAGTCTCCGCGTCTGGACAAGTTACATGACTTAGAGATACGAGTACATGTATAAAAAAGGCTTCATTACTTAAAAAGGTTCGGTTTGTGGTTGCCGTTTGAACTCTCTTTAGGCGCATTCAGCTCGGTTGCATGACAATACTTAATCTGTTGATTTACTTATATAATATAAGGAATGATACGTTTGTTCGTCACCACACTTCATGCCACTAAGTGTAACATTATAATCCCATCACATTAATGATCGTTGATAACACCTTTGCCCCTCATGCAAATTATAAGCGAGGTAGTCGAGACAGTACGACGTCTGCCCGCACCGACGCTCTCCCGATCGGGTCACGCGACCTGTCATTTGCAATAGGGATTTACACCCCTTTAACATTTCACCCGCCAAATTATCGCCATCGACGACCCTTCCTTGCTAAACTTAACAAATAGAACATAATTTTTCTGGTTTAAGCTGTATGTAGATTTGAAATGTTTCAGCAGTATTCATATTCGCAACGTGTGAATTAACGTGAAAACTAAGGAATGCCCGCGAGCTCGATTATCGCGATTCCCTCGGGAACTGGATTTTTCGGGAATGTATTAATTCACACGGGAAAGATCACCCCTTTACGCAAGCATCAGGGAACTCATTTTTACTATAAAAGGAAGCTACATAAGTTCGGTATACCTAAAGTGCTTTAAAACATCTCCACGTTAGTTAGCCACGACTGCAGACGGTTACGGCAACTGCAACAAAGTATAATTAAGTATTAAGAATCATATATATATTATTTCTGAAAGGTATTTTTTTGAAGACGCTCCATATCTCCGTTAATTCTTTACCAAAATTAATGATTTAAACGTCATTTTAAAGCTTATGCTCGTCGCTTTGTCACAAAAATACATAAATAGATTAAAATTAACGTTTTCGTTAAAAAATAAATAAAAAACCACGCGATTTGCAAGCGCCATCTATTGACAGTCTGCTTAACTAACATGTGTGTTGGCTATTTGCACATGCAGACTAATGTGAACAGATGGCGCTACTATCTTTGTGTCATAAATGTTAGGGCCGATGGAGGGTACTGCGTTAATTATTATCTTTGTCAAAATTATCCGTCACTATATAGGTAGTATAATAATAATACCTTCAATTATAAAACAGCGCGTGGCCCACAGCCGCATACGTAAATAAAAATCACCTGCATTGCAAGTTCCATCTATTCACAGTCTATTTAACTAAAATGTGTCTTGGCTATTTACAGACCAATATGTCAATAGATGGCACACCCGCAAGTACTCCGTTAATTATTATCTTTGTCATAATTATCTGCTATTGACGAAAAATAGACAAATATAGTACTAATAATACTTACATTTACTTATTCTCAGTTTATTATATTATTATTATCCGGTGTTTGATCACGATACTGTTCGAAAATTCGCACGGGTCAGCTAGTAGCTCTATTAGTTATTTTACATTTTACATAAATATCTTAAGACCATAAAGTGGTATAGTTGGGCACTGTGGTCACTGACGCGGTCGCTTGCATCGGTCTCTATTTATTAAGTACCTGTACATTTTAAATATCCATCTGATATATTTATAGACATTTACACTTTCATGTTTGCCCATGTCTTCAGAAGCCCGAATAACGCCCGAGCATAGAATTCTGTATTCAGCAGATATTCTAAATAAATCTCACTCAAGCGAAAAGATTTTCGTTTGATACGCAAAAAAGTCACAACGGTTGCTATAAAAAGCTATATTTTTTCCCAAGAAACTTATTCTGCATGTGCGAAAAAGTGGGAGCAGATATCGAGACATTTAGGCTTCGACTTATCTGGAAATTTCCGGTCATTGAAGCAGAGGGCGGGGCAGAGCGATAATAACCGATACTTTTACTGTCGTTACCTTTGCTATAGATATGTTATGAAGCTTTACAACCCCTTTGGTTGTACGTATCGCTAGGGTCGAATACATTCTTCTTTATCAATAGGTAAAGTCCGGTCGTATTAATAACGACTCGGGTTGTGCGCGAGGTGAAATCGTTGGAAAAACGGTTGATCGCGACACAAAAGGGGCCGCGATTGGGGGCGATTAGGGCATGTGCCTCGGCTCAGTAGAGCTGGAGCCTTTTATCTCCGTCCGTCAGCCAGCGTGCATACTCCAAATTAAACTAGATGTGAATGATTCAATAAACTTCCCATTAAATGCATTCGTTATGACGACGCTTTTGAAATGATGTTAATTATGTCATAATGAATGGAAAATTCATCGTAAACATTTCTCTAAAGTACGTGAAAATGTTTTATCTAGTTTCTAATTAAAGTGTCAAGTTACGATGGAAGAGAATGTTTTATTAAAATATAACGTTTGTTTTATGGTAATGAAATAGACGCTCGCTATCGCAGATAAAATTTCCTAATGCATTTGGCGGCCACAGATAGAATGGTTGTCAGCCATTATTGCTTCTCCCCCGCGATATTGCTCACTGGATGGTGTTTTGTATCTTTGCGACTTGCTGTTATTAAAATAAAATAACTGGGGCTAATATTTTTTGAGATTATATTTCATCGTATTCATCATATTGTAATTTACAAAATTTTGCAAATAAATACTAATATTAAACGAACACTCTTTCATCAATCAATTAATCGATCAGTTCTAGTACATTGTGCATAAGAAGGGGATAACTAACGAGAGTCTGTTAGAAGCCCGATGTCGAGGGCGAGGGATTTTAATGACTCAAGTTTGTTATCCCCTTATTTCCCGTGATACTCACAATGTTTTTCATCACATTTGCGAGGAAATTAAATAAAAACAAGACAAAAAAATATATCAATTTTATTCCCATTATACACCGGGAATTACCATCAGGTGGGTAGAATAAACTGTATGTCGCGTCGTTTGCCCGCTATTTGTATAAGAAAATCGATCACCGCCGGCACCACCCGCACCTCGCCGGACCTGGCGCACGCCCCGCCGTCAGCGGGAGTTATAAACCATACAAAACCCATAACTCCCACGGGGATATAGTGGACGGCGGGGCGTATAGAGAAGCGAAATCGGCTATAGCTGCTCTATACGCCTGCGTATAAAAACACCCTTTCCGAGCAAGTGTGATGAAAAATAATGTATTTGCTGTAATGAATGTAGTATTGCAAAATAAAGTGGCAAAATACAAACAGTACTTAGGAACATTTTGGTGTGAAATAACATAAAGTTTCATATGTACATATATTTATTATTTAGCTCTAAATTCTTCTTTAACAATGGCCCAATTCGAAAAGGTGTCTTCTTAATTAAAAATTTCCTAAACTTAAAAGTAAGAAACGCTGAACGCATAAAGCTGTCATATTCAAACATGACGCTTCTTATTTCAAGTTTAGTGTCTTTTTGGCGAACTTAATAAAGGACTTAATGCATTAAAGTAATACCATTCGCATTAAAAAATTAAAGTTCAGAGCCGCATAAAACATATCAAGTCTATAATAAAAAAAACTAGTAAAAATTCTAATATTAATGATAAATTTAATTGACTATCTATTTTTTTCAATGATGAGTGTTTTATTGAATAAATAGTTCTCTTTCTTTCTCTATAAATACAATATTATTATAGCAAAAAAAGCAAAACTTTTCATCTCAAGTAAATTTGACTTTTATATTCTGTTTGAAGTTGTCTTCACAACAAGGGAAACGTTCCGTGGCTCATACATCTCATAGGCACACACTATACTTATACTCAGAGATGTATTATATACAGAGAAGCGAAACTATGTGTATTAGCGCTACATGGGAATCCACTTACATGACGGTTTTCCACACTAACATTGCCCTTGGCTATTGAACTTATTAATATAATATATTTGTGTAAAAACGAAAACGGTTTTCTAAAAAAGAATTCTTAGTAACAATGCCTTTTGTGACGAATAATATACTTTAATTATTTATGAAAAACGCGACCTCTCAGCGAAGACCTCTCGATATTAAAGCAAAGAAATAAAAAATATCACAATGAGAAAGAGAGACTTTAAATCTTTCTACAGATACGAGATAAGCAAAGTCGCCTTCATAAAACAGTAGGATATGAATCTGTAAGTCATAAAGAATATCGTAAAAGCATTTGCCTTCAACTTGTGGAAGTTTCAATTTGTGAGACCACTTTCGGGACGATCTCACTTTACGTACTTTTTTATAGAGGAAGGAAAGCGAGCATGCGAGTCACCTGAGGGTAAGTGATCACCATGCTTTAACTGGAGTCATTGAATAAGTATTGAGAAATCACACGAAGTTATTTCTGTAGGGCTCCTATTATTTTCTGAATATCACGGAGACGGACTCGATCGCGCAGTGGTGCACTACCATCGCCTTTTGTACTGGTCGGGGTTTCGAATCCCGGTAGGGGCAAACTTGTTTAATTAACGTTTGACGTCAACTATATATATTTGTATGTATTTATCTATGTAGGTATTCTTATCCTTGCTTAATATTCATAGTACAGGGAATCCTAATTTGGGACTAGATAAATGTGTGTTAGCGTCCAAGGTATCCTTACATATTATAAACCAAAGTTGCCCGCCGCGTCTGTCTGTCTGTCTGTTACCGATAAACTCAAAAAGTACTGATTTTTTGTAAATTGTTTGAAATATAACGAGAATCGTTGGAAGCGTCGGAAAAATTTAAGCCATCCGAGGGAATAATTATAACCGAATTTCACGCGGACGAAGTCGCGGGCGAAAGCTAGTTATATTATAATTATATTATAATGGGTAGGGATCTGGATCCGGCAGGGACTAGAACGGCTGAGAAAAGCAAACATTGCTGAAAATACATTTTCGATTGACTTTCACGTAGGTATTATTTTCAGCATATTGACTTAAGACCCTTAGAAGCCTATAAAAATATAATTTGATGAAGGTGCCAATTTCACGTGTGGTTATCTGATACTTTTCTCGAATAATACCTGGCTCCTGCCGTAATTTATTATTCATAAAATTAATTTTCACATTCGCTAGTAGCATCCGGCAACTGGATTGATAAATGACGGTACGCGGTTGTTCTCGCCCTTGCTTCTAATGAAAAGAGAGAAAAATCCCCGGAATCAGAGGACAAAGCCTTACACACAAAAATAAACACAGATTTTTCCTGATACAAAACAATATATGTGCTACTCAAATAATCCAAAGTTACGTTTTAAAAGCAGAGTATTTAAAGCTTTATTAATATTCGTACCCAAGTATATTTAGGAACTCGTACAAAGTTGTCTGGGGTCGGAGCGGCGGCACTTTCAATAAAGTTTATTGACGTTTTGCTTCCACTAATTGTTAAACTTTCCGATGATAAGCCAAGCACTTTTAAATGAGCAAACATTATTTTCCGTGTTTGATACGTAATTCCAAATAAGAAGATGGTCGTCGAGGCGAGCGAACGGTCCCTGCTGGTCCCGCACATTCAGATTTGCATGTAATTAAAACTTGCACAATTAAACACAGTCGAGAAGGAAAACACGGGAAAATTGAGATAAGATTAATTTTCTGACTAGTTCCTCGGAGGAGTTTGCGAGCTAACTTTGAGAGATAGCCGCTCGGAACGGTTTTGTACGCCCCTAGCGAATATTACTTTCGGTATTGTAAAGCCATTGTTCAACCGACACTGAACGCTCTCCATACGCTCAACAAAGAAGAATGTGACATCAAAAAGATTGAAAATATGAATGAATATGAATGTAAAATTAATGACATCTTAGAAATAATAATAAAATATCCAGAATAACATAATATACCGATAAATATGTATTGGAAAACCAACTATTTACAATTTCACACAATATGAGGCAATGCTATCAATCTAAATATACAATGGAACAAAATGCAATTAAACGAAATGAATAAAGTGACATTCGTAAGGCTAATTTTAGACAGACATTAAGACTGGCATGCGCAAATCGAAAGACTTGGTTGTAATAATAATAAATAGATTCGTCTATGTAGGTACCTATTAGGTAAATTAAGACGCGCAGCACATCCGGGCGTCTATTCGCGAAGGTCTAAGTGATACTGTAGCGACCCGTGACCGAGGCTCGCATCTTGCTCTTATGCATCACGCGTCGTGCGGAAGAGTGGGATAAGAAATATCGCTCACGAGTAGCTACAACATCACTTAGCGTTCCCGAATACAGGCGCAGGCTTGCAAGCCACTTCAGCCGCCTTCCCACAGATATGTAAGCTCGACCCTAAGATACCGTCTTATTCTATGGGGGCATTGTACAAGTTTTAATAGAGCACTCATTGACTTAAAACAGTGTATATGCACTATATGTGGTGCAGCGCTTCATAAATAATGTAAGCCATACTATAAAAAACGTAACATTTTGTCTTTAATATCTCTGTACACTTTTGGAATCAGCTTTTATCTACACCCATATCATAAAACCTCCATAGTGTAATCAAAAACCGTAGGAAATGACCACCATTTTGACAACCAATTAGGAAAAACCAGTGCTGCAATGTTATTCCCGTATCGATTTTAGTATAGAAATGAGATTAAATTTGGAACAGCTGTCAAAACTCATGTGGGTCTCTATTCTAGTATCCATAGATATTAAAACAGTTATTGATACGAAACGTCAATTCAGTATGTTTTTTTAATATAAACTGCACGACATTTGATCTCGAGTGACATGAGAATAGAGACTTCATTCGTTTGTCTATGATTTAAAAAAAAATGATCTTAACGGAGGATCGAATTGCCGCCATTACTGCTTTCATGATGGTTTTTTGCTGAACGAAAGTAGAATTGTAAAAAGTTGTTTGTAATTTACATTTTAGTTGAAAATATGAACAGTAGTCTTCTCGGAGTGACTGTGTGATGTGAAATGCGCCGGATATCGGAAATATGCAGCCACGATTGCAACAAATAACTTGTTGCCAGAAAATATTGTTTCTGAACACATCATGGAGTAAGTATTTATAATATGTGTGTAGATAAAGTTATGTATGCAACTCTGCATAATTTGGCCTTAAAACACACGTGCGATCTTATAATGAAACTCGCTAAAGCTCGTTTCATGAAAACCGCACTAGTGTTTTAAGGCCTATCATTATGCAACCGTTGCATAAACTACTGTAGTTATCATCTTTTGTTCAAAATAATAGACTTCAATATTACCTTAAAGTCAAATGATCAGCCTCGATTTGATGTTAAACTTTTATTTTATATCGAATGTTATTTGAGACGCTATCGTTGAACGTGTAGGCGACCGGAGACAAGACAATTATTTTCCAATTAATTATTTTATCTTAATTGTTTGTTTAGTAATACAATCAGGGTTGTATAGTCTATGATTACCCGGCGGGGCAGGTCGCGGGAAATAATGAGCGCTGTCATCGAACACTCCTCGTTAATCTCCTCGAGGAGTCGAGTGGTGCAACTCAGGAGGAGTCGCGAATCGTACTACATTCGTGAGCCATATAATCCTTAGCAATTATATATTACTTAATTTTATAATGAAAGCATTTTTATTAATATTTATTTAAAATGCTTTCACTGTAAAATGAAGTTATATAATTGCTAAGTATTATATGGCTCACGAATGAAGTACGAATGTAGAACGATATATCCTAAAGTTTAGGATATATTTTGATCTAATAAAGTTCTCGAATTTTTAATTGCTCCCTATTTCATGAACGAGGTAAGTGCTGAATCGAAGTAAACATCGCTCTAAAAAGCCATGAAATATCAGAAGAGCCCAGCGGCCCTAACATGAATGACACAAAGATAAATTAAACTCGTTTATCTCTATGACTATCTCTTTCGTCGGCACTAGTGTGAGAGAGACGCACTTATTGATAAAACGTTCTATCTTAATTCTATGTGTGTGATTCATGTTAGGGCCGCTGGGAAAGTTCAAGTAACAACCGAAGATCTAGAAGCGGGAAAACAACGTTGCTACCAAATATTACGATTTTATTATTTTAAGAATATTGTACCTACTCCGGCAAATTCGCACAGAACTAATGTAATTCCACTCTAACATAATACTTCTACAGAAAAAACTGGTCAAGAGTCTGACTCGCGCGCCGATGGTTCTGTACTAAATTTTAATAAAAATTTGAAAAGCACTACAAAATAAGGTTCACCATCACCAATTATGAGGACTTAAAATAAAAAGGTAATGGAAAAGTCGTTATCGTGTCCAATTAGTTAAAAGCGTTTTGCTTTTAAATTAATGGCGTGTGAAATGTACATTACGTTTTGGCAACAGTTAATGAGCGAAAAATGTAATATGTATTTTAAAAGTGTAAATTACTTTTGCAGATGCCGTACCGTACCTACCACTGACGAATATAAACCCGACCACACCCGATACGTGTTGGTTTAATAAAATTCACTATACTCTCCATTAACGTTTGGGCATATGAGATTGAGCGATGCTGCAAATTTGCCAAGTCCTCCAAGGCTAGGTTTTTTTAAGATCCGTTCGATCAAATTTCAGTCACGAATGTGAAAAATCTAGTACTAATTTACTAAAATTATCTCAGACATTTGGTCTGACAGACCTTTGTAAAACCCGCACCGCAATTGTACAGCCCAGTCAGTATCTCCATAAACAGATGCAATGGAAATCTAAATTCGATCGATCGATCTTCGACCCGCGCTGCCCCGCCGCCGCTCGTCAACCTACTTGTTTATTTATTACTTTATTGCCCCACTCAACGCCGAGTGGCGGGAAGCGCCACGATGTGGCTATGCGACCCCACTCTGATTGAATTTTAAACATACCTTGGCCACTGCGCCATTACTCTACTGTAGTACCTACCTATTTACTTTGGACGCGTTCTGAAAGAAATAAACAAGATGTTTATGGTGTATGAGAGCACGAATAGGACGGAGGAGTCGTAACTACACGCGTAACTGCTCGTAACTTTTCAGGTGAGTACAACGGTAAAATAAAAATATAATGAAGAACGGCAAGTTACGGTAACGGCAAATACAGCTTGTGTTTCTTGGTTTGGTTACGAAACTGTTTTGAAACTTCCTGTACCGTCGGTACAGAGGTCTGGCGCCTCATTCGGGAACGCTAAGTGATTCTGTAGCGACTCGTAAGCCATATCTCTCATCTCGCTCTTACGCATTTCGCGTCGTGCGGAAGAGTGGAATGAGAAATCTGGCTTACGAGTCGCTACAGAATCACTTAGCGTTCCCGAATGAGGCGCCTGTTTTGTGCATCAACTGGTCGTGAACTGAGCTCATTGCTTTGTCCGTTTGGTTCTGTTTTGTCTTCGTCAGTTCTAATTTTGAGCGAGTCTAGATCTAAATAAGTGTCGTCTGCCAGTATTGTCAAGTCAGTCGGTCAGCAAGAAGGCTGGACGCCCCGACACTTTCCTATTATGGGAGTTTAGGTACTTATTAATACAGAATAGTGTCAAGCGGAAGTCCAAAGATAGAGCACCCCATATATGTTCTACGATTTTTTTAGATTAGTTGTTTTTTTTTTTTTAATTTCATATAGTGTGAGAAGACGAAATCCGTTTGATACTTCGGATAGCAATTAAACTAAAAATTACATAACTTTCTGGATGAATCTGATACCCCTTGAGGTGCTTTTCCTCTGGACCTCCGCTTGACACAATTTCCTGGATGTCCTTGTGTATAATAAAAGTTTTATTACCTTATAAACCCTGACTATGAATTTTGCTAATTTTAAAATGTTACTAGTTAATATTGCAAAAGCTTTTTATTTAAGTTGTCTGCGCCTGAACGCCGTGCACCGTGTGAGCAAGTTTACCAATGCTCTGGAGTGTGCGCCGCAGGTAAAAGTTTGACTTCGAGTTGATATTCCCGTAATTACAATGCAGCCTCATTGTTACGCATTAATTAATTTTCAGTTCTGAACAATACTCGACTCCTGAAGTGGCGTCAACGAATGGTTTAACACTTGACATTGTAATGTTGCTGCATGGTTTACGGCGTTTATGCAATGTACACTTTACAATCATTTGACTAAAGAACTAGGTAGGTATCATTACTTATTATATATCTAATTTCGTTTAATGAGGAGGTTTTCTCCAAACCTGTAGTTGATTCATTCAGTGAGCATCATTAGAGCTTGCACAAAATTGAGTTAAGATATTTTAACTTTCATTTTCATAAATATTGAAAGTTCACGGCGCCGCGCGACGTTTAGCTTCGCCTTCGTGTTCACGTCGCTAACAACCATGGGCGTAGCGAGGTACGAGCAGCGGAGGGCAGCTTCCCCCCCCTAGAAGATGCAGTTGATCACTGTTTTATTTTTATTTTTAACGTAATCTGTCCCATTTGGTCGTGCAGCATATACTTAGTTATATTTTTTGTTTTTCTTCGCCTGCTCCCTCTTATCAGGATCCTGGCTACACCCTTGCTAACAAGAATGTAAATATGCAGAGCATTGCTTTATGTTAAAAAGTAATCTCATTAAAATGATTCTTCATTTAGAATGAGCTTTTCAATCAGACGGAGTAGGAATCGGAAGCGATGAAAGCGAGATCCAACGCCGACGCCAGGCTGCCTAATCAGAGTAACGAGCTCTGTCAGACGCCGAACAGATTTAACTGTTGCCTTATTTGCTCTCCAAGGAGCCAGGTTCGTTGGCTTACATAACTTTACACCACCATCGCAGCGAACTCAATGAAAGACAGTTGACAACATTGGTAAAATTGATAGTCCATAAAAATATGTGCTGAAATAAGCTACCGTTCATGTTATTACCCGACAACGGCGAAGCAAAAAGAAGAGTTATGATTTTGACGGGTATGCATGTATGTTCATCTGTTCCCTCGTAACTTCTAAACTACTTACCATGATTTGACAAATGAGGTATCGTTGGAAGCGTCTTGATCGTCCGCTGGTTAGGTATAGGCTATGTGACGCCTCATTAAATTGAATATGGCGCCCTCTAGAGGACATAGAATCACGATTTTTTTTTTTTGAATTATGACATTTGGCTATCAAATGAAAGGGATTAATAAGCACATTTAAAAATATATATATATTGTAAGCTGATTCTGTGTTTTTAGAGCGTACGTTTCAGTAGTCGGGTTTTAGTTTTTGAATAAATAATAGGTACCTACTTGTAATTTATGCAGTTTTACATTAGTATAAGTTATGGAAATTTCAACTCACTAACTCCAATAACCTAGTCGGTTATTGCCCAACCGACCTTAGAATGCCTCTCCACACCACAAGTAAAACTTGTTAACTATCCAAAATTTAAAAAGTTATTAAAAATTTAAAGCATGGTTTATTTTATAAAGTAGCAGTTTCCAAAGTATCACTTTGTCTTCAACACAGAATAAATATGAATTTAATTACTGCAAAGTTAGTTCCAAATTGCGCGGTGGAGAAAGATTTTGATACTTAATTGAATAACAGCGCACGTTCGCAGTTGTTGGCGCAATTCCATCCGCTTCAAATTGATAATTACATTTTGAATATAAAAGATAAATTGCATTTTACTCACAGTCCTTGTGTTAACACTTATTGGGCAGCTTATTTAACGATTCGTCAACTTAATCCATCCTAGAGGGACATGTATTGAATCATATGAGGATTAAGAATAAGCGATAACCTGCGCCTGTATTCGGGAACGCTAAGTGATTCTGTAGCGACGCGTAAGCCAGATTTCTCATCTCGCTCTTACGCATTACGCCTTGTGCGGAAGAGTGAGATGAGAAATCAGGCTTACGAGTCGCTACAGAATCACTTAGCGTTCCCAAATAGAGGCGCAGTTCATTCGTCCTGAGTAATGCATAGCGATTTCTAAAAAAAAACATCATATATAGATATCCATATAAATGTACACGTAAGCTGCTACGTTTCTTGTTATTTTATAGATGGATTCCTTTGTTTATTACAGCTTCGCCTAAGTATGAAACTTGGTGAAAAAAGGTATACTCTCACACAATGCAATGTCTCACTCCCAGTCAAATACGTACCTCCTTAGGTCAATCAACATGAGAAGCAGTAAAAATGAAAAGTAATTAATAAACTTGGTAAGCATACGAATAGAATAAAAAATATTTTTCACTCCTATTAGAAAAAAAAAAACATTTCTACCTTGGACAGAGGGAGCAAAGTCGCATTTTGCTCCGTGCTGTTTAATTTAAATCTAATACAGCCAAACCATATTTTTATAATAAATTAATAGGATGGTTTTATTTAATTACATTTTTAATTACTAAAATTAGTATGTATATGTTGTTATTGAGCGTATTTTGGTTGTTTTCAACCGACTTCAAAAAAGGAGGAGGTTCTCTATTCGGTTGTATTTTTTTTTAAATGTTTGTTGCCTCAGAACTCCGTCGTTTATAAACCGATTTGAAAAATTCTTTTTTTAATCAGTAGGGTATACCTCCAATATGGTCTCGTTCTAGTCAAAGTCGAGGTATGATGGGAGGATCTATGAGGAATCGATAGAACTTCTCAAATATTATAGAATCGCATGTAGCAATTTTAGTATTTTCTGTAATAACTCAAGCAGTTACGTTCGATCAGCATTATTTGGTGGAGTGAAACTGTTGACCATATATGATCACCGGAACTTATAGGCTATTGGAAGTCGGTTTTTTTTATTTTCAGGGTTCCGTACCTCAAAAGAAAAAAGGAACCCTTAGAGGATCACTTTGTTGTCCGTCTGTCTGTCTGTCTGTCTGTCTGTCTATCTGTCAAGACCCTTTTTCTCAGGAACGCGTGGAGAGTATAAGTTGAAATTTATATCAACTACTCTGGCCTGCAGTTCCTTTGACCTGTGAAAAAATAAAACTTCTAAGTCAACGCAATCAAAACATATAAGGTACTTCCCGTTGACCTAGAATCATGAAATTTGACAAGAAGTAAGGTCTTATGGCACATATAAAGGAAAAAATCCGGAAACCGTAAATTTGTAATAATATCACAAAAAATATAGTTAATCGGAATAACCTTTGCAAAGTCGTATAACACTTGACGATTGCACGGAGATAGGACCTTGCGAAAGTAATTTTTTGTCTTATTTCATAGGTGGGTTGTAAATGGTTACCCGTTGTTAAAACGGTGAATTTAAAAAAAAAACGTAACTAAGGCGTAGTTAAAAAAAGTTCCTCATCAAAGTTAATTTAATTGTATGGCTAATTTTCGTAACACAGTGGAACATTTTTAACTTTTTCTTAATTACGTTTTTTTTTTTGGAAATTCACCCAAACCCAATCTTTTTCATTTTTAGGGCTCCGTATCTACAAGGTACTGTCTCTTTTTCATAGGTTAATACGGAACCCTCGGCGCGCGATCCAGACTCGCACCTGACCGGTTTTTATTTAAATTATAACCTTGTCTTATAGGAGAAGTGAAAAGCAGTGTGTCACTCGGGAGCAAAAATATTTATAACCCGGGCTGTAATGCTTGAATTCTTCATTTCCTTCAGGATTTTAGGTACCTATGTTAAAATGCCTCGCATCATTGCCCTCTGTATTAAATATTTTGCAATATTTAACTTTTGGGAGCACAATGACACAATCTACAATTAAAAACAATTTCTATGGCTTTGTAATATATTAAGTTTTATGAAATATCATAGTCAACAAGGATTTAGTAAGTCTTTTCCTGACTTTAATTTGAAACTTTTCAGAAAGAAAAGTTACAAAAGGAAAGGTTTGCGCGCCGGGGCGGATTAAGAAAGGTTGTGAAGCTACGGCATGGGGGAATAATGGAAATGAAAGTTCTAACAGGCTCGGCTTACTTAGATTGTGCGGCTTTCAGAAATCTTAGAGCCGGATTAAACTAGACACGTTCAAACCACAACATAAATTCCCTCTCAGCGCTCCATGTTTATAATGTACGTAAGGACGTAGTGTTGGCACGAAAAATGTCAATTTCAGCGAAAAATTATTACGCAACGTCGGGCTGTGCCGATATACAAAGCGCATATCGTTCTAGGCGGTCCCGCCACTATTTCTGGCATCTTTTTTCGGAAAAGTCAAATCCTAGTCATAACCACACGGGTTTTTCATAGGTCAGTGCCATGCATTCTAAATACCATTAGGGGAAAGTGGGGGAAATACGAAAACCTAAGGGAAAACTTAAATAAAACAGTGGAATTTAATGACAGAGTTTCTTTATTGTTTAATTATTAAAGTTTACTTATCTGTCTAACGTATTCACTAATCAACATTTATATTTTTTTAATAAATGGTAACAATATGAAAAAAAAACAAACCCTTAGTGTTCGGCTTACCCGACGTTAGTCGGGTAAACACAAACACCAAGTTAAGCTGATTAATATGTGAGTATTCCACTATGTAAAAGTTAAAAAATATGTAAAAGTTTGTCATTTAGCTGATTAACATGTGAGTATTGCACTATGTAAAAGTTAAATTACTATTGTAGATAGAAATAAATCAACACCAACTTGGATTTACCAAAAACCTTACATCATAAACATGCAAAATATTGAAAAATGCATACCTTGACAAGTACGTGCGTCCGCGTCTCCCGTGTTGTTGACTGGCACTAGTGGTGGAGTGGTCTCCGAAATGGCGGCAAGTAAAATATGGCTACCTCTTTCTAACACATTAGAACCATTGGATTCGGGATTACCCCGCGTTCGCGTTTCCCCCACTTTCCCCTAAATGAAGAGCATTGAAATATATAGTAAGGAACTGCTCAAAGTAATTCTCACGATACTTACTTTTGAAGTGTCAGAACGCGAATCTGACACCATAGCACGTTGAGTCGCATGGCACCCACGGTCCTTGACACCTGTTTAAGTGACACTATTATAATTAAGTATCTAGTACAATTCCACAAACTGTGAGACGGTACCACTGACCACACCGACCAGTGATATGCGCCTCTATTCGGGAACGCTAAGTGGTGTTGTAGCGACTCGCGAGCGAGATTTCTCATCCCCCTCTTCCGCACGACGCGTAATGCGTAACAGCGAGATGCGAGTCTCACTCGCGGGTCGCTGCAGTATCACTTAGACGTTCCCGAATAGACGCCCTGATAGCATGTAAATTAAGCAATATTAGACTTTTGTATGTATGTCGTAAGAACTAAGACATCAGCAATAGGGTGTGGGTACATGGCGCTGGCGTTTCACAACCTACTATGAGACTTCGGCAGCTCTACGGAAAAAGAAAGTAACTGTCATTTTTTTCGACACCGATGTTTTTACATTTTTGGGACTTTTAGAGTCTAAAAAAATGTCAGTTACATTCTTTTTCCGTAGAGCAGCCGAAATTGTACGGGTAGGTATATTCTTCTTTTGAGATCTTTGATTAAGAGTCATTTGATTGGTAAACCGTATAGGTAAGTTCCACTGACGTTTAGCACAATAATGTGGTATTTTTGTGGTATAACGTGACAGCAAACAAACGAATAAATACTATTGTTAGCAATAAACGAATTTAACAAACCGATCGTCATTAATCTAGGCCAGCTAAAGTTCCTTCGCATCGGAATATCTTTAGTGTTCGCAATAAGGAAAGACAGTAAAATTTTGTTCGCAGAATAAAATTCTTCCTGGAAATTATGCTACAAAATCCAATATTTCAAAAACTCAGTAGATTGGACGCTGGTGTAATGAAGCAGAATAATATTTAGCTTTAATAAGTGGCAATGCTTTTTAAAAATAGCAATTGGTGTCTGTTTCGGAACAAATTGTACATTCAGAGCTCCGCTAATGAGTTCGCTGGGCGGGGGGGTTGAGTTGCGGCGCGGGGGGGAGGGTCGTCTCCGAGGGCTATATTTTACGTTTAATTGACGCGCAGCTGTCACTTAATGAGACGTAGATTTTTACAATTTTAACTCTTTCTTTATTTATATCTCACTCGCTTTTACCCGCGACTTAGTCCTTGTGGATTTCGTCTTTTGTTATTCCCTGGGGAGCTGTGCATTATTCCGGGATAACAAGTTGCCTTTGTTCTTTTCCAGCCCCCAACTATTGCTATATAAACAATCAAGTCAAGTTTCTCCGTTTTGATGTGAAAGTGAAACCAACAAACCAATAAAGACACTTTTGTATTCATAATATTAGGATTATACAGACTAACTGCAACAAAGTAATAGAACTTTGCCAGTCAAATTCAGTAATTATAAGATTCAATTTTAGGACATTGATTCTGTTTACGCAGGCAGAAGTCCTCAAGGGGTCCAATTGGAATTTCATTCAATTCTCCGTGCGTGGGCGCGTCCATTTGCTGGCTCAGTGGAGGTATTATTTTACTGCGTAACGTAATTAATGATTTTCATAATCTTTCTCAGCCACTAAAAATAAATAACGGAATTTACCAAACAGCGAAACGTCAATTTGGTCAATAAACGATTCTTGAATGGAAAATCTCGAGCTACGTAACTACAGCAAAAGTCAAGCGCATTAAATATTTACAGACATTTTAGTGTCAAAAGTTAGCATAATAATGTCCAAATCTGAATGTAAGATTATGATAATGAGGGGATGTTGCCCAGGGGTGTGATTCTCTAACGTTTGCAGCGGCTGATCAGCGGATAAACGAAACTATTAATTTAGACTGTAAGAACAAAGACATTCGGTTTAAATTTGAATGTGTACCTTATCGCTGACTAGCCGCTGCGCACGTTGAAGAATCACAAAGCAGGACGAGCGGATCTCGCCGAAGATGTTTATAACGTCGCGCACTAAAAGCTAAATTTCTGTACAAACGACACTTACCCAGTTTTACGATAGCATAAAACCGAATTGTGAAATATGAAGGAAGATACCTAAATTAATAGGACATAAAAATGTAATCTGTTTATATTGCTAGTAGTGACCTGGATTGATGTTTAAAATCTCCACCTGGCACCTTCCGGAGCACAAAACAGTCACTTTCCTGCCTGTGATTCTCTAACGTGCGCAGCGGCTGATCAGCGATGAGGGATACATACAAATTTAGACCGAATGACATTGTCCTTACAGTCTAAATTAATAGTTTCGTTTATCCGCTGATCAGCCACTGCGCACGAAAGAAAATCACAGTTAGCAACTTTTTCTGTCAATTTAATCCCTATTCAGGGCTTTAAATAATATTTTCCAATAACCTTTCGTAGTTCACCTCAAATTGAAATGTTTTGCATTACAGGGATATTTAGCTTTTGTTGTCAATCTGAATGTATAATTTAAAGTAAATCTAACCTATCGTGACATCATTTCGCGACTTCACTAATGTAAGCATGCCCTTAAAGTATTAGTACACGGACATTAAAGGAGAAAAATCTTTCAACCACCCCCGTTTTAAATTTTTTATTCGTTTTTACGTTGGAGTAGCGGTACGCTCGGTTAGGGATATTTACTTAAGTTGAACGATAATTTCAAGATATTTTTTCAAAGTTAATTGAATAGAATTGAGTAACCGATATCGAAGAACTTCAATAATTTTTTTGGCTCCAATTGCTTTGCTTCCAGTTATTCGTTTTATTTAATTTCTTAAGAGGCCATGTTTTGTCATAACAGCGCAGTGTGCTGTGACTAGAGTCACATACTGGTTACTGCTTGTTGAAGAACAATTCTGGGAGGTAATACGTTTTGTTTTTGCTTTGTTGTACAGTTCGTTATTTTATTCAAAGAGGAAGTCTGAGGAGCTTGCCAAGTAATTTGGCAGGGCGGCGCGACGCTTCGCAGATAGAGCGTTATTTACAGCGGCTATTGGAGCCGGGGTGTATCGTAACTTCTGCTTAAATACCTTGTTACGGCCCTAGCCCTGCGTTTCGCATCACTAGCCGAAAAAACGAACATCTACCTTTTTCCCCTTACTATTTCTCTCGAGCGACGGCCTTGCTATTTAACGTTATTTTCTTAATAAATACGTAACGAGAAACGCGATATTAAAAATGTGTAAAAAACACATTTTGTTTGATTTATACATACTTTTTACAACCAGTGTCCAGGGCGTAAACTTTCCTTAAATTACTTAACTCAAAATAATGTGTACCCGTCAACATAAAAACCAGAGGCTCAATAAGTCTCGTTGGAATATATTCTTGAACCTCTATTCTTCTATCACCGTAATGATGTCTATAGGTACACCAAATTTGTGCCTTTCATTTTTACTTTTCGTTTTTACCAGGTTAAGAATTCATCTCTTTTATTTAACATTTTAAATGAAGGAATCTATTATATCAACTTAGAAAAAAGTTTACGAAATTTGTACATCCTAATAAATCAAAAACTGTTTAAGATATTTTAAGATCCATAAAGTAAGGAATGTCTTATATTGTGTGAAAGAAATTCATTGGACACTGAACTATTTCCTGTAAATATCTTGACATTAATTTTAGCAATAATGCTGGTCACTAAACCTGCGTGTTTGAAGGAATTATATAGCAAGTCTCTAAATAGAATCTCGTAATTTGTTGTCAACAATAGGCTCCCCCCAGCACATATATTTTATTCAGTTTGACATCCAATTCTTTCGTCCATTGTTGCCCGCTATTGTCTGCGCTATCGATATCGTTCCAGGCGGATTAAAGCGATAGTTCTTTATTTGAGAAATTGTAAATAAATAACATATGCTTGTGAAATACATTACTGAAACCTTGGAAAGTAGATAAGAACTTTTAAGGCCTGATTACATTGTAGAGGGCGGCGCGACCGCAGCGTGACGCCGTCTGTTGTCTTGTATTAGAAGTCGTAACAGATGTCTTATATAACACATATGGCGTTACGGTGCCGTCACGTTGCGTTCATAGTGCGCTCGCAATGTGACAAGGAACCATTACCATGAGTTTACGCAAACCTTTCTCGTCATCGAAAACTATCGCTCGGTCCCTTTTACTTGTATCGGCAACAAGCAGTATTTTCGATAGATTTCGATAGCGAGAACGGTTCACATAAAATGATGGTAATGGTACAGGCCGTAAGCATCTGACAAATGACGTTATGAATTTAACAGTTTCTTAGCAAAATTTTAAAAACACGTCAGGTCTACTTTCAAATATCAGACATACAAAAATCTCTTAAGACACTTCTTACTCATGTACCCGAGATGAAAGCTGTGCCCTGCTTCAAGAATCACAACTCGCCGACGAGAAAAATATAAAGGTTTATCTTGCGCTTTTAAAATAATATTATGTCATCTACGAATGATTTTTCATTTATGTTATAAGAACAAAGTGCCAGAAAGCTCAAAGAACCATTAAACTAAAGTATATTCGCCGAGAGTTGAATAAAAAACAGGGCTTCTTAACTTACTACAAATAGCGGCCCGCTAATTATTTTTAACCGATGATAATAAAAAATCTCCTCTGCTGCACTGGGAGTGAAGAAATAGCATAGAATGCGTGCAGATGCTTGTCATCCTGGCATGTCGTAAAAGTCGACTAAGGGACGGGTCCTCTCCAACATGGTGGACTATCTGTATGGGCGATGGGCTGATCACCTGTCACCATACGGTTCATCATACCATCTTAGGACTAATTAATCGAACGTGGCCACAAGTAGTCTTGTGGCTCTGCCCACCCCATTAGGGATTTCGGGCGTGATGCTATGTATGTATGTATGTATGTATGTATGTATGTATGTATGTATGTATGTATAATAAAAAAAGGGAAAATCTATATATATATATTTTATAAAATATTATTATTGAATAGCCTATATATGTCCTATTGCTGGCATATCATCCGACGACGCTCATGAACTAGTCTCAGAGTCGGAGGAAGAATCAGTCGGTGACGTTTAAAATTAAACGTTAAATTGCTTCGTCTAAAACAACACACGAACACCCAAACGAAACACTCGAAGCGTATTCCAGAACGGAATGGCAGCCACGTGCACGTGCTCGCCCGCCCGGTGCGGCGCCGCGCATGACAACAACTGCTTCCCTCGTACCACGAAACTCTGTGCTCGCGGCGATAAGCGACGCCCGTCATACAGTTGCGATATGCAAGCGACAGTTGCTATTTCAAGATGACATCATAATATTTATCAACTCTCGGCGAACAGACTTTAGAATGGGCTTAACATGGGATGTTCACAATTAAAATCTTACGAATTAAGGAAAATTATAGTTTTAAATAAGATTTCAATATTATACTGGACAATTATTTTCTTTTAATTAAGTCACTACCTGTATTACTTATCCCATTTTCTCATTTCCTTTTTATAAGTATGTTCAAGATTCTGCAGTTCAAAACATAAATAAACTCTACCTACGCTAAGTTTCAAAACAGGGCGTTCGATAATTCGTTACCTTTAAACCTCTTTAATAAACGTTAAATCAACATTAAATGACATGAACCCATACATTCAACCGTCGTAATTGGCTTCGTAAGCGTTTGGTTTATAGTGTGATCACTTTAAGGGCCCGATTAAATGCAGGGAAGGCTCCCCGTAGACGCCCGGTCTCTGAATTTACCACGAAATGGAATTTACAACACCGATGTAATATTTGTGTAGCTAATAAACGCTCACAACATACGGGCTAATGTCTTGTTACGTATTCATAACACACCATTGTTTCCAGTAGCGGCCCCAGTACGCAGATTTATATTCATAAATACCTAGAAATTTAACATGAGACAGCGACACATCATACATTAAATTCTTAGTAGGTATTCATCTAGTTTCAACGTAAGAAAGAATAAAAATCTCAGTATTGAAGTGGTCTCATTATTATTTTTATTATCTCAATACTAATTGAAACATGAGTGTTGAATGTTTATAATTGCATCAGACGTCATCATTATACCCTCATAATATAATCAAGATACAAGCGTCTACTTATTTTCATGGGCTTTGACGGAACATTTGTCGCATATTTAGAAGTGCGCCTGGTTTGGTCCAGATACCTGAAAAATTTGCAAGGCAATGACAGTTTCCAATATTGGTTTAAATGGTCGAATTGGTAGTCTTCATAGCTGGGCACAAGACCGTTAATCCGTTAATCATTAATTAGCGCAGTTAATATTTCGAGTAACGAACATTTAAGTTAATTAAAAAATTGTTAACGGACTCATTAACATCCGTTAAAACAATTAAAACCCGTTAAACGTTAACTAAGTAACTATCTACTTTTTGCCAAAAGGACACCGCGCGGCTTATGTCAGATTGCTTTTGATTTGAATTTGATCTCTAAATAATAGGTATTATTACAAACTCTAATGCAATACCCTATTTTTTTTTTACTAATGTTTCATGTCCTGCCTATACGTCCATAGCACGCACCAACATTTTTATAAGTAAATTACTAAAGCAACGACCTATAAAATGCAATTTCTATCAGGAGTTAACGATTTACGTTAACTTCCATTAAATCTTCCGAAATGTAACTCTTTAACGTTTAACGAAGTTATTATTATTATTATAAATTTTCCTTATAATCTTATTTACCTACTTTACCTAATAAATGAACGTTTTAGAAAATATTTAAAATCAATATTTAATCGTATATTTGCATCGAGTAGAAATTGTGACAAACTAACCTCCGTACTGTATTAGTTTTGCCTACTGTGCCATAGCCTGTTAATTTTATTAGCTTGCGGAAATGAAAGCTTGTCAGACCGTTCATTCTACTACAGACCAATCAACTTTGATTAAACTATGGCAAACCACACTGTACCAAAATATTGTATTTAATAGAACACTAAAAGCTATTGACGTATCCCTTCTTGAATTTAAATTAACATGCTTAAACGATAGCTCTACCGGAAACTTTATTAATGACTGCTTTCAGAGTTTTACTTAATAATAATAATACCTTTTAATTCAGCCAACGACAACAACAAAAGATACACTTTTTTTAGTTACATTCTGTTTTTAACCGGTTTTAAAAAAACCGAAGGAGGAGGTTCTCAATTCGACGCGTAACTATATTTGATTTATTTTTATATGTATTTTCACCGATTTTTCGGAGACGCCCGGACCGATTTGCACGATTATATTTTTAATCAATAGGGTATTTCTTCAAATTGCTTCCGTTGTGATCAAAGTCGAGGTCTGATGAGAGGATCTATGAGGAATCGAAGGAACTCCTCAACTATTATAGGCACGCATATGTAAATTTTGATATTTTCTGTTATAACTCAAGCAGTTGCGTTTCAAAAACATTATTTGGTGAAGTGAAATTGATGATGAAGACCACAGATGATCACCGGAACTCGCATGATAAGTATTTCGCGATTGGCAATTAAATTTCTGTATAAGGTTGGGAAGCACCTTTGCTCATGAAAATTCATGTGGTTAAATAGAACTGGTGGTGAAGAACCAGGAGAACTCCTTAACGATTGACATACTTGCACCTTAGATAGCAAAATTTGGTAAAGGGTGATGAGCAATTGGCATTATGCTTGTGTTACTTGCTGTAGTAAATGTGTCGTTAAATCACATATCACATATCACTAAAAAAAGTGGAACAATTAAATTTTAACAAATAAAAAAATTACTTGAAAAACCCTTTGAAAAGTACATTTACTTGACACCGATTTCGATGTATCTAATTTATCACTTAATCCACATTATAACTGACGTTTTTAGGTAATTAACTTACGAAGGCCAATCATTATTTCTTACTTTACAAAGGGTTTTTGAAGTCGGTATTTATATTTGTAAAATTTTATTATTTACTTATAATTAGTGCTACTCTAGATGCGTCGTGTCAGAGTAACCGTTGAATCAGCTAATAACGGTACATTATTGGTTTATTTTCACCGGTTATTTAATAGAAGTAAGGGTATTTCCCATCACCTCATGTTATCCCGCCCGGGCCGTGCCCGCAGAGGGGCGGCTCGTATTAATAATTATCAACAAATTACGCCAACCTGAACACACATTGTCAGTGATACAACTTACCTCCGTCCATCCTTTTTCGACAGGGTAAGCATGAATGTCTGCTTTTGAAAAAATAAACGACTTGGCCGCAATTTTAAGCTTGCTGCACAGTACAGAGGGTGACTAGGTTTTTTTATTCCTTCTTAATCATAAATATATACCTACAGGATTGTCCAGACCAACCAGCTCTTCCCACAACCATATAAGTGGAAGTGAATAGGTTTTGTGACATGCTTCATATTTAAGACGAGAGGCGTGACGTCTCCTGATAAGGGTTTTTAAAACGATCTGTTTTTTAAGAGGAGTATGTGAACCTACGGCTTTTCATATAAAAGACGATAATGATTTCCACCCCTTAAAGGTTTACCGATGTTGACCAATTTTTGATAGGTTGTCAGTCAGAACAAAATCTAGGTCTATCACTATAATCAATAAATTCAGTTTTATGTTTGTTTTATTATTCTCATACAAAACTAATTTCGGCGATTATTTGACTTTGTTGATCTTTAATCAAAATTCAGAAACGTACAGACCTAGATTTTGTTCTAACTGACAACCTATCAAGAATTGGTCAAAATTGGTTAACATTTAAGGGGTGGAAATCGTTATCGCCTTTTGTATGACAAGGGTGATTTTCGCCGTTGGTTCACAGTCCTCTTAGGTTCGTTGTTACGGTTAGCATCACATACATGAGGCGACTGAGAAAATTTTAATACCAAATCATAGCACTTTTTCATGTACTTAATTTACGTGTCCAAGTCAAAAATGTTCCATGGCATCTATACATATTAATAGTGTGATACTACACGGACTACTAGGTAGCTACAACACGGCAAAGTGTAGTTATCGTATTAACGTAAAGCTGCCTACGGAGGGACATCAAAACAGTTTTCGTTGATCGGTCTTAACGTCAAGCAACGGACATCCGATACGGTGGCCATTACGTTTCGACGGATCTTATCAGGAAATTCAGTCTTCCATTTCCCATTGGCATCTAAAACAAATATTTAGACGGTTAAAAAGTGCAAATATATATTTCGCCTGGCAGTATTAAGCTGAATTACAGGTTAATTTGATTCCGAATTTGTATTACATGAACTTAATTGGTAGAGCTAAATCGTAATAACCCCTATATAGAGAAACTGTAGTTAGTTACCGTCTAACATAATGTTATTTGCATGATCAAAGAATAAGCAAATCTTATACTGTACCCAAGCGAGGGGTGTTGCATAATAATAGTTTATGCAACGGTTGCATAATGATAGGCCTTAAAACACTAGTGCGGTTTTCATGAAACGAGCCGATAGGCGAGTTTCATAATAAGATCGCACGTGTGTTTTAAGGCCAAATTATGCAGAGTTGCATACATAACTTTATCTACACACATATTATAAATCCTCCATGATGGGTTCAGAAACAATATTTTCTGGCAATAAGTTATTTGTTGCAATCGTGGCTGCATATTTCCGATATCCGGCGCATTTTCACATCACACACACTCCGAGAAGACTACTTACTATTCATATTTTCAACTAAAATGTAAATTACAAACAACTTTTTTTAATTCGTTAATTCTACTTTCGTTCAGCAAAACACCAACATGGCGCCGATCCGTCAAGACCATTTTTTTTTTAAATCATAGACAAACGGATGAAGTCTCTATTCTCACGTCACTCGAGATCAAATATTGTGCAGTTTATATTAAAAAAACATACTGAATTGACGTTTCGTATCAATAACTGTTTTAATATCTATGGATACTAGAATAGAGACCCACTTGAGTTTTGACAGCTGTTCCAAATTTAATCTCATTTCTTTACTAAGAACGATAAAGAAGTCATGTTATTTCTTTATCGCAGCACTGGTTTTTCCTAATTGTTTGTCAAAATGGTGGTCATTTCCTACGGTTTTTCATTAACCAATGGAGGTTTTATGATATGGGTGTAGATAAACGTACTTATGACAGCAAATGTCATCTACATTGGTAGGATAAAGAATGCAATATGTATCTGTTCCTTTACAAATTTTATTTCACGTGCCCCGCTTAAACTTCGCACCAAAGTTGTACCTTCACTTTCTTTTGGACGCGACGGTATTGATTTAGCTTTATCATAATCACATTGGTACGTGAGTATTCCGTACCTCCTTGGATTCCGTCGTAAAAAGAAATAACTCTTATAAAGTCGTAATGGCGGTCGAACCGTCTGTCTGTCTCCACGTTTCTACCGAACATTCTTTGCCGAACTTGCTTTTTTATCGGATTACTTCTAAGCTCGCTTAAGTTTCAGATTGTGGATATGGATTTATATTAAACTAGTTTTATCCGTAACTTTTACAGTGAAGAATTCGGTTATCGTTATTTCCTCTAGTATTACTTAGAGAAACAAAAGGTGGATTTAATGCCTTACGGCATTAAATCCACCTTTTGAACTCTTTGTTTCTTACCGTGCAATAAAGATGAAATAAATTAGTACTGTGGATATTTCCGGGATAAAGAGGACATTTTTGTCACTCTCCGGTGGTCCTCCAACTACGCTATTCAAAAATATTACTTGGATCCGTGGCTCCGTTTACACGTGCAAAAGAATCAAACAAATGCACTTTCGTTTTTAAAATATAATTCAACATAGTAACGATTAGGACCGTGATAAGATTTTCCAACTCATAATCATGACAAAAAGAGATCATGTTTTTTAATCGATGACTGTCAACTTGGTTGAACAGTGATTGGAAATTAAAGGTAACGTTGTTATCTTTATTTAATTTTATTAATAAAAAGAGTTCTCATCTGGATATACTCTGTTTCCAAGGACGGAGTTCAGTAGCAGTTTGACTTAAGGCCAGTATTTGTTGGCACGCTGTTGGCACGTCTAAAAAATGCTCCCCTAAAGCCACAATGTTTGGTGAAGAAAAATGAAGGACCGACGTCGTATGAATGTTAGGGGGTGTTTCAATAAAAAAATCTATCGATTTTCTATTTTAACGTAAAAAGTTATCAACAATAGAAAGTTATCAAGCTAACGTACAAAGTTATCTTTTGATTAAATCGAGATGTAATTTAGTTAGCTTAACATGCATACATAAAATACGTGAACTACATACATACATGTAGGTTCATAATCTTGCGATGAGCTGGTGTAAGATAGGTTAGAGAAAGATAAGCTAACACTTGATAAAAACTCGTGAACCAAATACCTACATCCGACAGCCGCCATCGCGCCTATTTACAATAAATTTTCGTGTGGGAAAACAATGTTTGATAAACGTCGATTGCCCTAAATTTATAGTATATCGACATGTGGCTGGCATTTGTGTTTCTTTACTTTTGTATAAAAAAAGGTTTGTGTCATCCTGTGTCAACGTCGCCGATCTGTATAGTGGTACTGGAATTCTATGGATGATATTCATTTCTATTGTTTTTCTATTAAAGCAACTGCAAAATACTTTATCTACACCCATATCATAAAACCTCCATTGGTTAATAAAAAACCGTTGGAAATGACCACCATTTTGACAACCAATTAGGAAAAACCAGTGCTGCGATAAAGAAATAACATGACTTCTTTATCGTTTTTAGTAAAGAAATGGGATTAAATTTGGAACAGCTGTCAAAACTCAAGTGGGTCTATTCTAGTATCCATAGATATTAAAACAGTTATTGATACGAAACGTCAATTCAGTATGTTTTTTTTAATATAAACTGCACAATATTTGATCTCGAGTGACGTGAGAATAGAGACTTCATCCGTTTGTCTATGTTTTAAAAAAAAATGGTCTTGACGGAGGACGCCGCCATGTTGGTGTTTTGCTGAACGAAAGTAGAATTGTTGTTGAATTGAATAGAAAAAGTTGTTTGTAATTTACATTTTAGTTGAAAATATGAATAGTAAGTAGTCTTCTCGGAGTGTGTGTGATGTGAAAATGCGCCGGATATCGGAAATATGCAGCCACGATTGCAACAAATAACTTGTTGCCAGAAAATATTGTTTCTGAACCCATCATAGAGGATTTATAATATGTGTGTAGATAAAGTTATGTATGCAACTCTGCATAATTTGGCCTTAAAACACACGTGCGATCTTATTATGAAACTCGCTAAAAGCTCGTTTCATAAAACCGCACTAGTGTTTTAAGGCCTATCATTATGCAACCGTTGCATAAACTACTATTCCTTGTTTTTGTTCAAATATTTTATATTAAAATGTTTTGTCAGCAACGTTTGAAAATATTTGGCAACTTTTCGGCATCTTCTACACTTACCTACACCTAGCAACTTAAGAGTGAAGGAGTTGGCAACACTGGCGCCCGCACTGAGCCGCCAATGTGAAGCTAACTCCGCGTGCATGTTGCTTTTGATCCGCATAACTGTTAACCTTTTGGCCGCCGTTGTCGACTATGCGTGACAGGCTATACAGGATAAAAAAGACCTTCATCACCTTGACTTAAAGTTAAAATTCGTGTTACTTCTCAGACATGCTTGGCGGTTAAACGTAGTGTATGCGTTGCTATTTGAACTGTTTTTAGTGTTTCAACTATTTATTTTCCTTCTGTGTGCCTTCTTCTATTCTATATCTAATTGCTTTGCTCGGTTGTATCTTATGTGCTTATTAAATAGTGTAAGTATAACTAAAACTATGTGCTTGTAATGCATGCTGCATGTTTGTATGCCTCATGGCTAAGCATAGTGACACATGACACTTACTGTAACACCTTTGTACCACCTACCTATGTTTTACAAATAAATATATTGATTGATTGATTGATTATTAAGTTACGACCCCGTAGTGCTTACCTGTAATTGTCAACGAGTAATTAAACCATAGTGTCGCACCAATCATCGCTCAAGAAATTGTTAAAAATTAATTTACAATAACAAATCAGTTTACCCGAAAGTAACGGAGCGTTGCAAAGTCATTTTCGGGTAATTTCCGTTATTAAGCGCGTCTTCATTTGCTATTATTGTTTAGGGTCCGATGTAAATTAGCTGGCGGGTGGGCTTTGGAAGGAAATCTTATTAATTTCAACAAAGTTGCTCCTTGTTTGTGATACAACAAGAAACGGCAAATGTCGAATTTCTCGTCGTTTGCGATCGAAGCTTTAAATAAAATAGTACAGACTCCGACCCAAGACCTTCATTGGGTTCATCCGATTCCTATTTGGAATGAAAAAATATTTATATTGGTTTCGTCGCAAATAGCCGTTGATCTGCTGGTAAATGAAAAATGCCGAAAATGTGGTGTAGCATGTAGGCAAGTATATTTATGAAGTATGTACCGGGAGTTAAGTACACGGAAAAAATAATTGATCATATCAATATGCAAATGGAAATAAATATTGTTTAAATTTAAAAATATATTTACTTAAACTGAAAATAATATCTTGAGCCAAAAAAACAATTACTTGAAACAAGAATATATTCTTGGTTCATGAAAATATATGTTTCGTTATATGGAAATCACGGATTGTCCTAACCTAACCAAGGCGATATTGTCTAGATTCAAGACATCATTTTTTTCCGTGTAGTAATAAGTCAATATTCGATCAATTAAGCCTTATTTTTGTTACAAAATATCAGATCAATAACATTTAATACGAGCGTTGAATTTATTTTCTTAATAGTTATAATTTACAAGTTTGAATGGATACATAGAACTTACCAAGTTATAAATTCAATATCAGTGAAAATAACCAATATTCTATAAAATAGTTCAAGATCGTTGTAGTAACTTTTTAAAGGTATAGTTTAAGAAAGTTCAAAGGAACTTGGTACTCTAATTCTTATCTTTATCTAACTTACTAACGGTACTTTATCTAATTCACCAGTTCCATACATAATGTAGGAAACCAGCCGCATTAATAACTTTGTCTTCTATACCGACCCTTAATATGATGATTACTGTTTTTTTCCTATGTTTACGTCCAAAAATCTACCACTAAACCAAGTTTTAACTTGCTAGGTCACCTGGAAGTAGTTTAAACTTTTATCTATATGTGAGTCAGTCAGTGTTAAAATTGTGATATTCGGACGTCATTATCTCGTGAATTGTAAGAGGTTTTTTGATTGAAATTTGAGATTTAGCTTTGCAAGTGATCAATTAGATTTTAAGTTATGGGGGGGGGTCGAAAATGGCACGAAATCAGCAAGCGAAAACGCGTAAATACGGTTAATCTATCGCTAGTTCTCACTCGTTCACAGATGTAACAATACTACTACTACTAACTTAAGTAATCTTCTCTCTCTTATATATGATACGTTTTTTATGATACGTTTTCACTTTTGTCGGTCAATTATCATATATTTATCAAAGAAAAATATCCCCTAGATTTACTCTATGATTCCTTCGCTTCCCATGTATACAGTTCGCGTTGAACAGGCAAAGTTTCAATGACTGTTGTTTCAGAAAAACTTAACGCTGAGTGAATTCTTTCGTGAGCCGGGAGTAGGATTCCATCGCGAGTTCAACAATTCAACCGAACCGTAACAATAAATCATTTTGACGTCTGGCTTGCGATCTGAGATCAAGTTTCATTAACATGGAACAAAAAACTTCGTTGAAGTTACTTTTATTTCTAAGACAAAGAATGTACAAATGGATCAGAGAATATGAAAAAAAAATGTGTTGAGTCTAGACAATATCGCCTTAGTCAAGACAATCCGTGATTTCCATATAAATTAACATATATTTTCTTGAACCAAGAATATATTCTTGTTTAAAGTAATTGATTTTTTTGGCTCAAGATATTATTCTCAGGTTAAGTAAATATATTTTTACATTTACGCAATACTTATTTCCATTTCCATATTCTTGAATCAAAATATCATATTTTTCCGTTACTTTTGCAGAAGGATCTTTAATAGAGAACCGTGGTCTTCTCGCTATCACGGCTATATTATTTCATGCGATTCAGTCACGTATTTACTTAAATGAGCGAAGCCAGCATAGAGTTTAACATGACCGAATTCAGAAAGGCCACTCAAATTGATCTTTAATTAAAGTGACGTTTCGGTGACGTTTCTGTATAGTTTGACAACTAGTTGAGGGACATTTAACTATTTATTATATTAACAATTGATTAAGTGGCATTTCTGAATTCGGCCAACAGTCTATGTACTGTGACTAAAAATCGGATGTTCTACTTTAGCTCCTAAACTACTGGACCAATTTAATAAATAGGGTATCATAATGATTCGTAGAGAACCTGCGAGATCATAGGCTGGCTATATAATAATTCTAAGGGTGTGTCATTCATTCTAGAATAAAAAATGCAACAATCTACAAAACTTTAATCGGATTATATAACATTATAATAGTAGTTTATGCAACGGTTACATAATGATGGGCCTTAAAACACTAGTGCGGTTTTCATAATAAGATCGCACGTGTGTTTTAAGGCCAAATTATGCAGAGTTGCATACATAAGTTTATCTACACATATATTATAAATTCCCCATGATGGGTTCAGAAACAATATTTTCTGGCAACAAGTTATTTGTTGCAATCGTGGCTGCATATTTCCGATATCCGGCGCATTTTCACATCACACACACTCCGAGAAGACTACTTACTATTCATATTTTCAACTAAAATGTAAATTACAAATCATAGACAAACGGATGAAGTGTCTATTCTCACGTCACTCGAGATCAAATATTGTGCAGTTTATATTAAAAAAACATACTGAATTGACGTTTCGTATCAATAACTGTTTTAATATCTATGGATACTAGAATAGAGACCCACTTGAGTTTTGACAGCTGTTCCAAATTTAATCTCATTTCTTTACTAAAACCAATAAAGAAGTAATGTTATTTCTTTATCGCAGCACTGGTTTTTCCTAATTGGTTGTCAAAATGGTGGTCATTTCCTACGGTTTTTGATTAACCAATGGAGGTTTTATGATATGGGTGTAGATAAAGATGTTATTTAATCCAATTACAGCTTTTTTACTATAGGGCCTATTCTAATATGCTTCTTTGGAGACCTTCTACATCGCTATAAGCGTGTAGGCGTTAAAATGACCCTCAAGTGACGCTCCTAAGGTCTTAAAAAGGACTAATCTCTCTCTCTCTCGTCTCATAGGAATATAGAAAGGTAAATTTTTCAAATGATGTACTTTATATACTTAATTAACTACTTTACGACTTACTTGGTTTTCACTTCACCAAGGGACTGTGTTAAATTTAACAAAGACAAGAAGCTGTAATGGCATCCAAGTTTATTGAGGATGAGAAAAAAGAATATGAATAATCTATAAACATGTCAACAGAACCCTAAAAATCGGAGTACTACGTGACTCCGCAGCTCTAGACTCTTATACTTAGTTGAAAAGTATTGTGTCCTTTCTTATTGCTGGAAGGTAATTTTTACTAGTTAGGTGAACAATTTTTAGTGTGGGTCATATTTTTACACTTTTTAGGGTTCCGTACCTCAAAAGGAAAAAAGGAACCCTTATAGGATCACTCGTGTGTCTGTCTGTCTGTCTGTCTGTCTGTCCGTCTGTCACAGCCAATTTGCTCCGAAACCACTGGACCGATTGAGTTGAAATTTGGTATTCATATGTAAGTTGGTGACCGCAACACGGACGCGTGACGTAAATATTTGAATTTTAAACATAGGGGCCACTTTTTGGGGGTAAACTAGAAAATTTAAAATAAAAGTAATGCCCCCTATATCGTGTGACATATCAAATGAAAGGGCTTATTGTGAGGATCTTAAATATATTTTCTTTTGATTTTAAGTAAAATATTTTAAAAGTTATTCAAGAAAATAGGCGAAAAATGACCACCCCCCCCCCTTATTTCCGAAACTACTGGGGCTACAATTTTGAAAAAAATATGGAAAATAGATCTTTGCCTATAGATTACAGGAAAACCTATAAGAAGTCTATGGTATTTAAGGTAACCTAGTAAATTTCAGATAATCATGTACGGAACGGAACCCTCTCCACGCGAGTTTAACTCGCACTTGTCCGGTTTTTTATTATATTTATTATCTTCGTCGTCTGTAAAATGGCGGCTGGTTGGTGACTGAGTGTGTGTTGCCAGGCTGCCAGAGCATCCAGTCGCCACGTAGGGAGCCGTAAATCGTGGCTATGCTTCCAAATTGGCGACGTTGCAAAAGCGTCGTCAAGTGAGTGACAGCCGATACATTTATATATGAATTGTTTGGATACGTAACCGGCGACGTCGCTATGGCGTCCCGGTGAGGCAAGGCTCTTAAGAGGACTATGAACCAACGGCAAAATACAGCCTTTTCATACAAAAGGCGATAACGATTTCTACCCCTTAAATATTTACCGATTTTGACCAATTTTTGAAAGGTTGTCAATCAGAACAATATCTAGGTCTATACGTTTTTTGAATATTGCAAATAGATCAACAAAGTCATATAACCACCGAAATTTGTTTATTATGACAATACTAAAACAGCAATAAAACTGAATTTATTGATTATAGTGAAAAAATCAAAACGTATAAGTAACCCTAGATTTTGTTCTGACTTACAACCTATAAAAAAATTCTTCGGTTAACATTCAAGGGTAAATGGTTATCGCCTTTTGTATGAAAAGCCGTAGGTTCACAATCCTCTTCAAATAGCCCCCTCCCTCCCCCCGTGTTTGGGCTCGTTAGTTTTTAATTTCACTTGTTAGAGTAGGTTTGGGTCAAATCCCGGATGTTAATTCGAACGTTCGTTGTTGGTTCGAACCAGTTTTCATGATCGGAATTGACTTTTGGTACACATTTGTAAACCTGATGTCGTTGTAATATTAACTCTTTCAGCCACGCTTTTAGATTACGAATATTTTGATCATTTATATTTTTATATATATTTTTTTTATGTCAATTGACTGACAAACGAGCTGACGGCCCACCTGATGGAAGGTGGTCACCGCCGCCCATGGACATCTGCAACACCAGAGGTGCTGCCAATGCGTTGCCAGTCTAGGGAGGATGGGGAATGGGGATGAGATGGGGATGAGGGAATAGGCCTCCGGATCTCATCACTCACCGTACGAAACGCAATAGCAAGCTATTACGTTTCGTACGGCGGTACGGCTGTTCGTATGGGCCGAGCCGGCCCATACGAACAGTAATCATCTAGTGAGGATTACTGTTTGGCTCTACCACTAACAAAAATCATTTCCAACTAAAATATCACAGAAATTAGGAAAAAAAATCTAGGTATTAAGGCTTTCGGGGAATGAGGTGGTTAGTGACACTAACCACCATGACTATTGATACAAGCAAAACTATGATGAATTATGGATATTGTTTATAAATATTATCATACCAGTACGCACTGGAGATATTTTAGTGCTACAGTTGCAGCATCTTCTCGATGTGCTTCCCTCAGGTTGATGGTGACTGCATTCTAGACGAATTTCCTGAGGAACTGTAGGCATGTGACGTTTCCTAAATGTACGTCCTGGAGAACAGGCCGCGGAACTATGGTTGGTGTTTATTGATTCGGGTGTTTGTTTGTCTGAAGAGGACTGCAGTTCTTTATAAATTAAAAAGGCATTGACAACCATTTCTGAACACTTACTTTAGTGTCACTTATGCGTTAATCATGTTCACCTCTTTGAAAATGTTTGTACTCTTTTAACATTGGCAAGAACTTTCTGTTTGAGTTCATCGTTTATCGGGTAAAAATGTTGTCCTCTCGTAATTTCCAACAGTCACGGCGGTTAGTTTACTAACCACTATTTTCGTTGTGAATACACATCGAAAACTCAAAAGTAATAAGTACTTTTATGTGAACACCTATAAATTAAATATATGAGAGTACACTGAGTAAAAAAGTTGAAGAAAATAAAACCGGACAAATGCGAGTTAAACCCGCGTGGAGAGGGTACCGTCCCATACATGATTATCTGAAATTTCCTATGTTATTTTAAATACCATAGACTTCTTATAGGTTTTCCTGTAATCTATAAGTAAAGAACTATTTTTTTGTATTTTTTTCAAAATTTTAGGCCCGGTAGTTTCGGAGATAAGGGGGGGGGGGGGGGGGGAATGGTCAATTTTCGCCTATTTACCTAAATAACTTCCAAACCATTTATCTTAAAATTCCAAAAAAATATATTTAAAAACCTCATAATAAGCCCTTTCATTTGATATGTCACACAATATAAGTTGCATAACTTTTTTTAAAAAAAATCTAATTTACACCCCAACGTCCGTGTTGCGGTCACCAATTTACATATGTATACCAAATTCCAAATCAATCGGTCCAGTAGTTTCGGAGCAAATTGGCTGTGACAGACGGACAGACAGACAGACACACGAGTGATCCTATAAGGGTTCCTTTTTTCCTTTTGAGGTACGGAACCCTAAAAAGGCTTACTTACCGTTTCACAGTTTATTTTATCAAACGCGCGAAAAAAGTATATTGGTGCAATATTCAATTTAACGCAAATGAATTATCATTAATTCAATAAATCGAAAATCGGTCGCATCTTTTGTTGCATGGTTTGAACTTTCATGATACTCGTAATTTAACCGCTTGTCGCTAGATGGAATGATTTAAATTTAAAAATGCGGAAAAACGTGGATAGTGTCACTAACCACCAAGACTGAAAGAGTTAAAGTGCAATAGACAAGAAATCTTGTTATAAAAATGCAATCTTTAACAACGACTTATGCAGCAACCTATTATTATCGCTACCTTTTCGCCTACAGGACCTTTCTGACCAATATGAAAGATCTTTAGTTCGATTCTGAGCCCTAAACAATATTCCATGAAACTTATGTAGCTACTTATACTACACCAAATTAATTATCCGTTGACAGCGAATATTATCACGAGGCACAACTCGGTTAACAATATAATAATTTCATGGGTTATATAATCACGTGTTGCTGACTTGAAGCAATAATATCTGTACATAATGTTTACGTAATAATCTAATCTATGGAATGGGATGTCACTGAACAATACCCGAAAGGGTTGGGCTTGATTAAGACAAAGACGAACAGCAGTAAATACGACCCAATTAGGCAATTACAGGCTTTGGGTGGACCACGACTTGCTGTACTCCGCGTTTGTATGCAAGTGGAAATTACAAAGAAAATTAACGTGCCATTGTTTTAATTAGGGAAGCCAGTTTATTAGATCGAACTGCAGCTTGTGGGTAAATAATAGCTAATATAGAAAATATTCGATATTCGCTTATTGTAAATCATTATTTAAAGATAACAATAAAAAGATTTTAATTTTTTTTAATTCCCGACCCTCTTCCGACAGACATTAATATAATTAATAAAAAATCCCAAATTAAAAATTAATACTTATATATAATAAAATATAAAATAAACAATATAAACCAACGCCAACAAGGTCACTTCATGTGACCGGCTACTCCCCAAAAGAAAAAATACACTCATTGCGCACTTGAAAGCGCTACGGCGTAGAGCGTTACGCCGTAGCCATCCGTAGACACGTAGCAGTCTTCAGGGCCTCCATTCAACATTGCCTAAACGAAATGGTACGAAGTTTACATTTAAAAGAAAATGACAAACAAATCGAATTTTGGTAACCATAGTAAATTTTCATTCGTCTATTGTCTCACACACCTTGTGTCACAGTCTCGCACGTTTTATTAAACGCTGGGCTGCGCCTCTATCCGGGAACGTCTATTGTTGCGACTTGCGCATTCCGCACGATGCGTAATGCGTAAGAGCGGGATGCGAATCTCGCTCGCTGGTCGCTGCAGTATCACTTAGAAGTTCCCGAATAGACGCCCTGGTGTTACGTAGAGACCCAAACGCATTAGTGTCCTAAAATAAGACAAGCCTTTTGCTATTAACGATTTATTTAGAGGCTCCAGTATGTTGTTTGTGTGTATGTAAATCTCTTTATTGTACATACAAAAACCTTAAAACTTACAAAATTGATAAATTTAAATTCGTATAAAGGTCCCTTTAAGGGATCCTTTCAGCTAGCCTTTGGGTTAATGATGAAAGAAGACATATAGACTAACTGATTACTATGTACACAAACGCGATATATATATGTGTGCATAAAATAAATACTTAGATAAACACAAAAGTCAAGCACACAAACTAATACAGTAACAAACTGGACTGTCATGTCAAAAAAGTGCGGACCGCTTCTCCAGGCACGCTGCACTAAATGACGTCATCCGCCGCTCTCTTGCCACCGTCAACGTACCGACCCGACAGGAACCACCCAGCATTGCCCGGGATGATGGGAAGAGACCGGACGGGATGACGTTAGTTCCATGGAAAATGGGTCGGGTGCTGGTGTGGGACGCAACCTGTGTAGACACGCTGGCCCCGACATATCTCCATGGAACGTCCAAGAGACCCGGTGCGGCGGCTGAAGCGGCCGAACAAAACAAAAAGAACAAGTATAGGGGTCTTGGCTCCGAATATAACTTCGTACCTTTCGGAGTCGAGAACCTCGGTCCGTGGGGTCCTAGCGCACTACGCCTCTTCGGGGAAATCTCGAAGAGGCTGGTTGAGACAACCAAGGACCGAAGAGCTGGCAGCTTCCTCGCACAACGGATCAGCATTGCGATACAGCGAAGAAACGCTGCCAGCATCTTCGGCACAATGCCACGGGGACCTGTTTTAGATTTAATTTAGCTTTTACTTAGATTTAATTAATTTTATTTAGTATTATTATTTAGTTTTTATTTAGATTTAATTAATTTTATGTGATATTATTGTTCTGATGTATAAGTTGATTATGTTGTTGTTTCAATAAATATCTTTTCTTAAATACAGTAATAAATACATAATATATAGATATATGTAACATCAAAAATGAGACAGTATCTAATTAGGAGTATAGTCAGAATTCCTTCAGTGTTTCCCTCAGCGAAACAACAGGCTAGAACTGCCTTACCGCCAGTGGCAACTCATTCCACAGCCTCACCGAGCGATCTGTAAAAGATCTATAATATGAACGCCACTTATGTAATGGACAGCATGTGCAAGGTAGTGTACCGTAACCGGTGCCTGCTATGAGATGTTCAGAGCATGTCCTGAGCAGCACCTACCCCATCGGCCATTCATTGAGCTTTTCTTAGCACTACGCAGCCAGTAGCGCGTTTTCCAGTCAGTAACGCTGGTTACAAGAGGATCCGACTAGTGAGTCTTTAAAAAGCTAGCCTAGTGGCGTAAAATATTAATCAGTAACACCAACAAGGTGTGTTATGAGTTTTATGTACCAAATTGTTTCCAAGCTCAACTCTGTTTAGTTTGACGTTGATACGGTCGTTAATGGCATTGCCTGGCGCGGGCTCAATCGCCGGGATAACTAGATTTCCCGGCGAGCTCGCAGGCGGGACACGTGACGCCCTCACGACATTAGATGTGGACTCAGCTATACCTAAGCCTAATCAAATTAAATCGACCCCGCGTTGTTATCACGGTTTTGATTGTCTTCTGTATTACTTGCATGTATGGAAACGATATTTTTGCTAAGCTGGAGTAACTGATAAATTAGTAAGATATTTATGGTTGAGACTACCTTTTAGGTCTTAGAAAAAGTTTCACTTGCATGTTTTAGATCAAAATCAGTCGTAAAATTACTCAATTATTGAAAGGTTTTGCTTGTTAATAAATGAATGATAATAATACAATACAATACAATACTCTTTATTGAACACCACAAAAAGAACAGAAACAAAACACGTACAACAAACGTACACTAACAAAATAAAGTTAGGGAACGATAGGCGGTCTTATCGCTAGATAGCGATCTCTTCCAGACAACCACAACAGAGAAAATAGTGAGCAAAAAGTTTAACTTTGGCAGGTGGTGCAAAATTAATAAGTAAATATTTTGTGAATTATTCATTATTAATATAAAGAATAAGAATCAATTTATTATCAAAAGGTTACAATTATCCTTAATGCTAAATATCTGGCGGACCCCAAACTAGGCTGAGCCTGTATCTAGGGCGTCCAGTGAGAGCGGGTGACTTAGTAATATTTACATTAGCATTAGGACAGATAAAGAACACGAGCTAGATTACACACAATATACATAGATCTCTCTACGAAAACAGTTGAAAAATGGGATATTTTTACTGTTTTCATTTAAGGGTAACAATCATATTTAGGTTCAGAACTGTCCCCTCCTGTTCCCGACAGTTAAGGACCCTGAGGCCTTATTTTTTGTTTTGAGTATATCCACATATAGGGCGTCAGGCTTAGTTTTGGCCTGAATGAACAAAACGTTAATGTAATCCTTCGTTTTCGTTAACTTTTGACCACAGGAGGGACAAATTTTGTTTCTTTACGTGATTATGACCCTTAAACCACATCAAAGGCAATTTAAACGTTGCCTGGGTATTGTTTCATATATGTATAAATCAAAATGTACTTAAGATATTTTTAATGATTTTGTTTAAATTTAACGTTAAAGGCATATTCAAAAGATAGTCCCTTCATTCGAAACGGAAACATTTAATTAATGACAGGTTCAAGATTCGACAGCCTTTGGCAAACTATCAATCAACTATTACAGCATATCTTTGTGTTAAATCAAATCAATTGATTAATCTTACAGAATAACTGAAGCTTAAAGGTTTATTTATTCACGCAATCACAAGATAACAGGTAATTGAGGACAAAAAAAAAAAATTCTTAATATCTACTTTTAAATACAATTATGACTATTACAGAAATAAAAAGCATTGGTTTTTTAAAAAAATATTTTAGAATTGTCTGTTTGGTACGTAGACCATTGAATAATTTGAAAAGGTTTAATTAAAAGTAAAATGTGAATTGTGCCGTGCATTTTTAAGTTGTTTTTGATTTGTTGTTACTTTTTAAACTTACATTACTTTTAGAAAAGCACTAAGTATACTTACTTTAACCGTAATCATCCACCCTGGCCTCGTATTATGCAAGTCCTTGCTCTACAAACTCGTAATTCTAAATTACTCAACCAGGATGTCCCACTCAGTGGTCTCTGCAGTAATGTGCTATTGTCAAAATAAAGCGGTAATCTTTGGAACTGCAAAAAATGAAACGAAAATTAAAAATAGCCAAATAAAGAACGGTAAGAATTATCCCCACGGCAAAATGTCCTCAGAAGACAATAATATAAAATGCAGTGGTTACCGTGCTGCAAACTAAATAGTTGATTTTCTTGTTCCAAGGAATCTTAACCCCGTCATTTTTAACAAAGCATTTCAACAATTTATGAAAGTGATAAACTGCATTGTACTCGTATTCTCTACTACAATATGTTATCGATAGTTATGCAAATAACTAATTACGCGCAAGCATATCAATGACGGCTATTCAGGTAGTGATGTGGAGCGTGGCACGTGGCGACAATGCAGCCCAAATTGGCGAGAGCCCACGCGCGGCAAGGGCGCCTGCGCCGAGGCACATGGCTGCACACGGCATAATTGCAAACGTGACACGTGACTTCTACTAACTATAAGAACCTTTACCTATGTAGGGAGTCTATCGTAGATTCATGGTAGATGTCACATACTTCGTACTAACTTTTAATGCTGTAAAAGTGTTGGAGTAATTTGATTATCAAATAAATACAAAATGACCAACATCAGAACACTTACAAGATTTGGACTTGCTTTGGTTAAAATTGATTATATCACCTTTATAAATCCGGAAAAGTCCCGACGAGATGGAATGTTAGATTTAACAATATTCAATTACTACCCCAACCTTTCATTCCTTTATTCATCTTTGCCAGTTCTTATTCTATTTTCGGGTCTTTTTATTAAAACTGATGGATTTTTCGCCGATACTGGAATTCATAAATAAGCGATGGAAATTCCTTGCATGACGCAAATAACAGAAACACTCTTCAAAGTAACTTCCCCTCGCGCCAGGAAACTTTGAACGGCTCGCGATTTCTTTGTTATTTTTAATATCGACTTTTTTGCGCTCTGGCAGTGGTTGCTAATGGATTTTCAATATTTGTGTTGACAGACAAACAAGGGGCAAATGGAGTGAGCTCTCCGACACTCGGTTTGCAAACGCTTCCGTCTCCCTAGGCCGTATCCTTCGGATCGCCCTTTTATCGATTTAATTTATAGTATTGCTTTATGATTTTTTTGCTAATTGATGACTTTTAATTGTTGTTGATGATAATGATGGTGGGTCCAGGGGGATCCCTGGATTTTTAAATCAACTGTACACCATTACATGTGACTCTACGGACTGGCTAATACATCTATAACGTCTGGTCTAGATTTATAGCATTTTCCTACATCAGCTTTTCCTCGCATTATTTCTGCCGTCCATATATTTCTCTACGTGGCTTAGGAAAACGTGTAAAGTATCCGTGTTTAGTAAACATTGCCTTTGCCAACGCATGTAACGTACAACTTGCAGAGCGCGATAAGAGACTAAAAAATATTGTCTGTTTATCTAACCCTCTGTCGTCGCGTTTACATTTAACAGGATGTAAACAATTTAATTTATAAAATCTCATTAGAAAGGTTTGAGACACAGTAACGACACATTTAACATCAGGGTTCGAAATTATCAAGATAATTATTTGCTTTGATAATTTTCATGATAATTATCTAATAATTATCAATGCTCATTTTTAGTTTTGTCTCTTTCATGTATGACTAAATATTAGTATACTCAAAAATTGTGTTGTGTGTGTTGTGTTGTGTATGTTGTGTGGAGTGTGTGTTGTGTGTGTTGTTTAAGTTGACGGCATTTCGGTTTTCGCAAAGCGTCTCATCGAGCGTTTTGAATTTCTAATTAATTATATTATTTTCAAGATTCCAACTTATAATTATCGATATAATTATCAATGATAATTATCCCTTCGAACCCTTTTTAAAGGTAGCTTTAGTTGTGCAAATCGTCTTTCATTATCTGAAAAAACGTGAAATAAATGCACGTCTACCAGGGGGGCTAGCACGACATGCCCGCGAGTCGTTTGTCGCGCAGTGCGTCTATGTCCAACTTGTCAAGTATGTAAGGGATGCACTGAGCGACAAACGACTCGCGGGCAGGTCGTGCTAGACGTGCAGAGATGTCGAGTCAATCAGTTTGGTGATTCAGTCAACTGTCTGCAATACTTTATATAGGTAATATGCTAGAAAATTGCACTCTAATATTATTACTATTACTTTAATAAATTGAGTCGCTTTGAAGAGATTGTTTTCACAGTGATATTATTAATAATAATAATAATAAATCATGGGATAATCTTTACACAAATCGATCTAGTCCCAAAGAGAGCTCTAAAAGGCTTGTCTTATGGGTACTAGACGACAATATACATACTTATATAGAGAAATAAATATTTAAATACATAGGGAACATCCAAGACTCAGGAACAAATATTCGTGCTTATCACAAATATTTGCCCTTACCGGGGATCGGACCCGGGACGCTAGCTTCGGAGGCAGGGTCACTCCCAACTAGGCTAACCGCGTCGTCAGATATTAAGATCATTGATTTTGATTTGGCACGAATGATACTACATTTAGGGTTCCGTACCTCAAAAGGAAAAAAGGAACCCTTATAGGATCACTCGTGTGTCTGTCTGTCTGTCTGTCTGTCTGTCCGTCTGTCACAGCCAATTTGCTCCGAAACTACTGGACCGATTGAGTTGAAATTTGGTATTCATATGTAAGTTGGTGACCGCAACACGAACGCGTGACGTAAATATATGAATTTTAAACATAAGGGCCACTTTTTGGGGGTAAACTAGAAAATTTAAAAAAAAAGTTATGCCACCTATATCGTGTGACATTTCAAATGAAAGGGCTTATTGTGAGGATCTTAAATATATTTTCTTTTGAATTTTAAGTAAAATAGTTTAGAAGTTATTCAGGAAAATAGGCGAAAAATGACCATTCCGCCCCCCCTTATTTCCGAAACTACTGGGGCTAAAATTTTGAAAAAAATACAGAAAATAGATCTTTGCCTATAGATTACAGGAAAACCTATAAAAAGTCTATGGTATTTAAGGTAACCTAGTAAATTTCAGATAATCATATACGGAACGGAACCCTCTCCACGCGGGTTTCACTCGCACTTGACCGGTTTAGAGGTAGAGGCATTTAAGAGGCCTATGAACCAACGGCAAAAATCACCCTTTTCATACAGCACGCGATAACGATTCTCACCCCTTATTATTATATATATTAATTTGTCGAAATCAATATTTTCAAACAATTCTCAAAAGCGAAATTTTATGGCATAATTATCAAATATCGAAGATAATAGATGAATTTGGCTCCTACATTTTATTGTAATAGAAACTTCACTTATCGCTGTTCTCTCGTCTACAAAGCAATTTTCGAGGTATCCCGATTAAATACGAATTTTCTGATTAATTATAAACAATAAAAAGTTCCTTGAATCATTACGTTCGTTATCACCATCACAAAAGCTTCAAAACAGAACCAAAGTTTATAACATTCTTGCAATAATGGGTAATTTTATCCTTCATTCTAAATTTATCTTTTAATATTGCCTGTCATGTCACGCAAAGTCTGCCGAGCAAGTTTTATTTCGCGCCAGTCATGACCGTCGAACTCTATTATCATAACTAGGTACAGATTTCGGTGAGCAATCTGACCTGACCCTTCTCCATTATCTACTAATATTGTTGCCGACCATGATGAATTGGCAACATTTTTATACCCTGCCCTGAACTAAAATAAACGTGTTTGCCCTAATACGGAGACTTTTCCTTGTTTTAGCTTGAAAGCTGCTATTTATTTTACTGTATCCGCATAATCATCCTATAACTTAGATATCGTAACATAACATTTTCACAAGATGTAGCTTCTAAATAATATTATCACACAAACACTCCCGGCAGTTTTTTTCAACACACACTGTGCTATTTTGAACTGTGTCTTTTTTTTCAGAATCGTATAAACATATTTATTTATCTACACCTATATCATAAAACCTCCATTGTGTAATCAAAAACCGTAGGAAATGACCACCATTTTGACAACCAATTAGGTAAAACGAGTGCTGCAATGTTATTCCCGTATCGTTTTTAGTATAGAAATGAGATTAAATTTGGAACAGCTATTCTAGTATCCATAGATATTAAAACAGTTATTGATACGAAACGTCAATTCAATATGTTTTTTTAATATAAACTGCACAACATTTGATCTTGAGTGACATGAGAATAGAGACTTCATTCGTTTGTCTATGATTTTAAAAAAAATGGTCTTGATGGAGGATCGAATTGCCGCCATTATGTTGGCGTTTTGCTGAACGAAAGTAGAATTGTTGTTGAATTGAATAGAAAATAGTAGTTTATGCAACGGTTGCATAATGATAGGCCTTACATTTTAGTTGAAAATATGAATAGTAATCTTCTCGGAGTGTGTGTGATGTGAAAATGCGCCGGATATCGGAAATATGCAGCCACGATTGCAACAAATAACTTGTTGCCAGAAAATATTGTTTCTGAACCCATCATGGAGGATTTATAATATGTGTGTAGATAAAGTTATGTATGCAACTCTGCATAATTTGGCCTTAAAACACACGTGCGATCTTATTATGAAACTCGCTAAAGCTCGTTTCATGAGAACCGCACTAGTTTTTTAAGGCCTATCATTATGCAACCGTTGCATAAACTACTATTGGTACATAGTTTTCTGCGCAATTAGTTGAAAAGCAAAGTTTACCAACACCAAACAATAGCGTGGCGTTGACAACACAAGTTCAAACTCGAGAATTGTCATTTATACGTATTTAGATATTTATGTCAATAGCATATTTAGGGAATGGCACGAGTCTGGTTGCGAGCGGTCGATTGTTGGTGCCGTGAATGCGGTGAAACGTGTGATGCGGTGGTTGCAGCCTGCGTCCGTGCGCCTCTGCACACTCGCTCGTTTCGCCCAGCAACTGTTGTAATTCCTGCCCCTATTCTGCTGGGTTTAAAAGTGTACTAATGTCATTGTCGTTGCTTAAACCATACAAGTTTCAAGCAAGACTTTCTGACACAGAAAGCTGGCTACATTGTGATAATGTATTGTCAAAAAATTTGACCGCCAAGCATGTCGAAGAAGTAACACGAATTTAAACTTTAAGTCAAGATAGTGAAGGACTTTTTTACTCTGTATCCGCTGACGGCTGCAGCCGACCGTGGCGGTCAAAAGGTTAAAATATTGCAAGGTTCTCGGCATTTCACATGCACGCAAAATTCCAAGCAAATCAAATGCCTAAAAGTGAGTTATAGTGAGAGGATACTCACGAAATAGCAGTCGGTGACTCTCCATAAAATCAGATAATAACTATTCGAAGTCACCGACTGCTATTCCATATCGGCACGACAACATGGGTACGGCAGAATCAATTTCGTGTTTCTCTGTTTTTAAAAGTAGTAGTCGGGTTTTTGTTTTAATATACATGTATTTATATATATAGAAATTTACATTTACATGTATAGGTTTCAAATACAGTAAGTACATTATGTGGCAACGTGATGTAAAACTATGCGAAATTACTGGTTTCTACACTAATTTGTTTCTTAGATAAACGCCTGTGGCCGACGGACGGACGCACAGACACATGAGTGGTATTATAAGGGGTTCTATTTTTAGGGTTCCCTACCCAAAGGGTAAAAACGGGACCCTATTACTAAGGCTCCGCTGTCCGTCTGTCCGTCGGTCAGTCTGTCCGTCTGTCTCCAGGCTGTATCTCATAAACCGTGATAGTTAGAAAGTTGAAATTTTCACAGATGATGTATTTCTGTTGCCGCTATAACAACAAATACTAAAAAACAGAATAATATAAATATTTAAGGGGTCTCCCATACAACAAACGTGATTCTTTTGCTCATTTTTGCTCGATATTGATAACGACAACAGGTAGACGCTTGAAATATTCACAGAATATTGAGATATATATTTACTTAAAAAATAAATAAGTACATTAAAATAAAATAAATATTTAAGGGGGGCTCCCATACAACAAACGTGATTTTTTTGCTGTTTTTATACATAATGGTACGGAACCCTTCGTGCGCGAGTCCGGCTCGCACTTGGCCGGTTTTTCCTTTTGAGATACAGAACCCTCCACATTAGAGGTGTTACGTTTAGGCTACAATTCGGAACAGGTGAGTTGACTGAGCAAAGTTTGTTGTACAAATGACGCTTTGTTTAGTCTTAAGTCGCTTTTAGCCGACGTGAAACAATACATTATTACCATTTATAGCTGTTGTCCAGTTGTAAACATAGTTTATGTGTTGCTTAGTAAGTGAATACCGGCACCGGAGAGCAGGGGGCTTTGTTCGACCGAACTATAAAATTTACATGTACAGCAGCACCACAAAAAGGAGTAACACAACATAGCTCTAATGGCGTTGGTAAAAAGGCTATTGTTGCTTGAGCCATGTCACTTATAAAAGTGGTAGAACAGGTCTAGCGAATCTGCACGGTGGCGACTCGTAAAACTTTTGCCGTTATTTAAGAAAAACCGGTTCAGCAGAACACCGTAAGCATTTTCCTAATGTCCGACTTAACATACATTTTGTAGACGAATGAACTAACGATCATAGTTCATTAGAACCGTGAAATAAATGTAATGAATAGGGAATAAAAGTAGCGCCATGCATTGTCCTGTAAAATGAACCAATTTATTTTTCGGAATACATTTCAACAAAAGCATATTTCATTAATTATAGGGCTAAGTGGATTTCACTTCTGTATACATAATTCTGACAATAGAGAACCGTCGCAGAAAGAAAAGGAAATGAAAATGGGACGAGATTCCCCTGTATTAGATCCAGGATTGAAATAAATTGAACAAGATAATATTATAGGATGGCATATTTTCACGGAGCGAAGATTTTAATTTGAAATACCAAATATTTACCGACACAAAATCCACACAGTTGGTACAAAATGGAAATACGATCAAAATAAAACAATGTATCACACAATACAAATAAAAGGTAATATTTGCTTTGAATTTCTCTTCGTCATCTCACCATATTGGCGTGGGATTGTGGAGCCGAGGCACATTGTCTGCATCGTGCGTGTCTTCACGCGAGGACGAATATAATCTGGATATGCCTATTCTATATTTTAATTTAATTTTATCTACACCCATATCATAAAACCTCCATAGTGTAATCAAAAACCGTAGGAGATGACCACCATTTTGACAACCAGTTAGGTAAAACGAGTGCTGCAATGTTATTCCCGTATCGTTTTTAGTATAGAAATGAGATTAAATTTGGAACAGCTGTCAAAACTCAAGTGGGTCTCTATTCTAGTATCCATAGATATTACAACAGTTATTGATACGAAACGTCAATTCAGTATGTTTTTTAATATAAACTGCACAACATTTGATCTCGAGTGACATGAGATTAGAGACATTTGTCTATGATTCATTCGTTTGTCTATGATTTAAAAAAAATGGTCTTGACGGAGGATCGAATTGCCGCCATTATGTTGGTGTTTTGCTGAACGAAAGTAGAATTGTTGTTGAATTGAATAGAAAAAGTTGTTTGTAATTTACATTTTAGTTGAAAATATGAATAGTAAGTAGTCTTCTCGGAGTGTGTGTGATGTGAAAATGCGCCGGATATCGGAAATATGCAGCCACGATTGCAACAAATAACTTGTTGCCAGAAAATATTGTTTCTGAACCCATCATGGAGGATTTATAATATGTGTATAGATAAAGTTATGTATGCAACTCTGCATAATTTGGCCTTAAAACACACGTGCGATCTTATTATGAAACTCGCTAAAGCTCGTTTCATGAAAACCGCACTAGTGTTTTAAGGCCTATCATTATGCAACCGTTGCATAAACTACTATTAATTAGTTAAAAACGGAGTCGGTGGGGGCATTGACGAGGCTACAACGCTGCGATAACAAGACCACGCCGAACCGAGCTGAGTCGAACGCAATTGGCGGGATATTCGCACAGATTCAGCTGGAAAATTTTAAAACCACATTGTCCACATCTGCAACCAAGTCTTCTTATCTGCACGTTTCAGTAAAATACTCTATTACTGGGTTCCACAATGAGTTTAAACAGAATGCAATTTCTGAAAATGATACTGGCATAAAATATTTACTTCAATCTCAAATCAATTTAGCTTCTCGGAAAATAAATACCTAGTCACTGTTTTTAGAGTTCCGTACCGCAAACGGAAAAAACGGTACACTTATAGGAGCACCCGTGTGTCTGTCTGTCCATCTATCACAGCCAATTTTGCTCCGAAACTACTGGACCGATTGAGTTGAAATTGGGTACACACATGTAAGTCGGAGACCGCAACACGGACGTGTAACATAAATAAATAAATTTTAAACATGGGATACACTTTTTGGAAGTAAATAAGAAGAAAAAAAAGGTTTAGCAAACTATATCGGGTGACATATTAAATGAAAGGAATTATTGTGAGGATCTTAAGTTATATATTTTTGGAATTTTAAGATAAATAGTTTGAAAGTTATTTAGGAAAATAGGCGAAAATTGACCATTCGCTCCCTTATTTCCGAAACTGCTAAATCAATTTTTTTTTTTCAAAATACAGAAAATAGTTCTTTACCTGTGGATTATAGCAAAACCTATAAGAAGTCTATGGTATTTAAAGTAACAGGAAGTTTCAAATAATCATGTACGGAACGGAACCCTCTCCACGCGAGTTTAACAAGCACTTGTCCGGTTTTTTTTAAATATTAAAGTAATAGCTTCTGCCGACGACTTCGTCCACCTGAAAGTCGGTTATGGTTATATCCACGAGAAGTTTTGAATTTTCCGGGATAAAATGTACTCTATGTCCTATTCCAGGACCTAAGGTAACTCTACCTAGGACAGTCGGCGCGCGAGTTGAATGCCGTCTAGGCTGTACTGTCACAGTACTACACTGTCGGCGTAAGAGGGGAGGAGTGCGGGCGGCGGGGGACCTTCACCCGCCCTTTACTTCAGGCTCCGAAGGCACTCAAGTCGCGTGCCGACTGTATTTATTTTGGCCTCTATTCGGGAATGCTAAGTGATTTACTATATCGCCACAAAACTGATAAAACCGCGAATGTGAACGTCAAACACGTGTAAAATAATTTAAAAAACATTGAAAAAAAAAAACATACAACCGAATTGAGAACCGCTTCCTTTTTTTAAGTCAGTTAAAAACAACGACAACTTCGCGGTTTTGGCATTCGATACAGTAAATCACTTAGCATTCCCTAATAGAGGCCCTTATATACCAAGTTGGTATATACAAAGTTTCATGATAATACTGCTACGTTTCGCCTTTACGGAGCTAAGTGATAACAAACATACACACGCACACAGACAAACTTTCGCATTAATAATATAACTACAGTTTTTAAGAGAAATGTGAACCTACGGCTTTTCATACAAAAGGCGATAACGATAACCACCCTTAAATGTTAACCGATATTCATCCATTTTTGATACGTTGTCAGTCAGAACAAAATCTAGGTCTATACGTTTTGATTTTTCCACTGTAATCAATAAATTCAGTTTTATTGTAGTTTTCAAACAAATTTCGGCATTATTTGACTTTCATGATCTTTATTCAATATTCAAAAAACGTATCGACCTAGATTTCGTTCTGACTGACAACTTATCAAAAATTGGTCAAAATCGGTTAACATTTAAGGGGTGGAAATCGTTATCGCCTTTTGTTTGAAAAGGGTGATTTTTGCTGTTGGTTCACAGTCCTCTTAAATAAAAATGTCGTTGCGATCAAATGGCAATTGCTAATTTTAGCCAGTGCCTCCACTGGACACGGAATACCTGTTAGGCCGCACTCTGTCGCCGGCCGCCAGCTGGGCTTGCTAATCAGTTTTAATGGGCCTTATTAGCGATGTCTAGTTTGTTGCTAATTTTGGAACACAACCAAACGTCGCATCGATTTCGCTCGAAATATATGTTCGTAGAGAGCGATGTTGTTTGCGATGACTATAAAATAAATAGAGAATCACTTTAAAAAAGGTATTTTATTATATAATCATAGTTTTCTGCGGCCCTAACATGCAAGACACAAGGATAAGTTAAACCGTCTTATCTCTAAGTGCGTCTCTCTTACACTAGTGCCGACGAAGAAATAGTCATATAGATAAACGGGTTAACTTATCTTTGTGTCTTGCATGTTAGGGCCGCTGTTGTCTAAATAACTCCTGCAGCCCTACAAATGCATTCGAGGATAAATTATTACCATATTATCTGTCAGTGCATCTCTTTCTTCGATACTACTATAAAAGAGAGGCAGTTAGGGAAAAGATGTGGAACGCTTATCCTCGTGTGAACCATGCTGTGGTGATGGGCTTGCTTTTAAACTGCGATTATTTTTATCTCCCTTAGGTACTTAATTTCAAATTGAATTCTTTGAGATGCCATTGTACACTGAGAAAAAATTACTGTACCGACATACGTAATTCTGGATGCCACGTACGTAATTCTGGAGAAAAACGTACCTAACGTAAGTAAAGACTCGGCTGCATAGATAATGTTGCGGGCTACATAGATAATGTTGCGGACTACAAACGCGTGTATACGTTTTTACATTACCACGTAACAATCAACATTATTTCGGATGCTTCGACATTATTTGGACTTGGCTGCGAATACATTACGGTAATGCAGGTATAACATCAAAATATTTCTCAGTGTATTTATACACTGTCTGTGATGCTTAATATATGACAGGGTTTCAGTACACATATTTATAAACTAGTCTCTCGTGAAAGTCTTCACTTGCATCTATCTAAAGAAAATGTTAGAATAGTAAAAGCATACATTTTGCATTTCTAGCGTCGTCGGTACATTCTAATAAAAAGGAGACGTTCCATCCACCGCTGATACTTAAAGTGACTAATGCTGAGTGCCCTACAACTAAATTGTAGTGCGGCCTCGTGGTAAATGTAAATAAAACCCGAGTGAGGGATCTCCGCAGAGAACAATTTTTCAAACCACGTTGGTTTCTTGCTTTGCATCACTGATTTAGTCGAGGGTGGGAGCGACAAGGTGGTGTGAGTTATTCGTGGAAGCGACAGTAGGCTCAACTTTTTGCAGTTTACTCCAGAAGGGTGCTTTTTCTGTTGTACCTATGCAAATGATAACTTCGGAATAGCCGCCCGTTGCCGTTATTTACAGAAAGTTAAGTGATTTGTCAAGTTTGATCGCTCTATAAACAGTAATGGTTCGGAAAGTTCGGCATTATTAGTATTTAAATTATATCTATCTATCTATACATATAAAAAAAATCGTAAACTGGAAAAAGTTTGTGTATTTAAGATAGATAACAATGGAAAAATGCTATGGGGACTTCAGACAGAGCAACACAATACATCCTAATGGTTTTATTTCATGTTTGTTTGTCTGAAACTTAAGAAAATAAAAATGAAAATGCATTATATTTAAGAGATAAATTTCAACGCAAAGTTATGGGTATAAAGCGCTTGTATTTCAATATTTTAGTCAATACGAACTTGTTTACATTTTTTGATTCAATATTTTTTGGGACGCAAATATATTAGAGCATCTTTTACGTTTTCCATGGGGCACTTTAAGGGCAAACTTTGTTCTCTGTTCTGTAATTTGTTTAACCAAAACAATACAATAGTTAAGTGCCTATTATAATAAGACTTGGAGTAACTATTGCTTGTGCTTGTATTAAATTCAGTTCAGACTTATTTTCTTCGAAAATCCCCGAGTGTTATTGTTGTTAATGTAATAACAATACAAAACGACGCCGACGAGAGACGACGCGGTTAGCCTAGTTGGCAGTGACCCTGCCTCCAAAGCTAGCGATCCCGGGTTCGATTCCCGGTAAGGGCAAATAGTCGGACTCGCGCACGAAAAGTTCCGTTCCATTATATATATAATGGTTCACGGTTTATGCATAAGGTTTATGTTTATGATATTAAACATTTTTTATTTTTATATTTGAGGCGAACGAATGAAAGGTAGATTGCGGTTTACGATTAATGGCGTATTAAAAAAAACTACTTACTAGATCTCGTTCAAACCAATTTTCGGTGGAAGTTTACATGGTAATGTACATCATTGAATTTTTAGTTTTATCATTCTCTTATATTAGAAGTTACAGGGGGACACACACATTTTACCACTTTGGAAGTGTCTCTCGCGCAAACTATTCAGTTTAGAAACCTCATTATTATTTTTAAAGACCTATACATAGACACCCCAAATGTATGGGTTTGATGAAAAAAAAAATTTGAGTATCAGTTCTAAGTATGGGGAACCCCCAAAATTTATTGCGGTTCACATAATACCTCTACTTACCAAGTTTCAACAGCATAGTTCTTAAGTTCTTAAGTTTCGGAAAAAAGTGGCTGTGACATACGGACGGAGAAACAGACAGAATCCATAAGGGTTCCGTTTTTTGCCATTTGGCTACTGAACCCTAAAAACGGTAGCTTGCGCTAGGTAGTCTCGACTGCCCAATCCACTTAAGCTTTATACGCGTCGCCAAGGTACATGTTTCTACTGGGATTTGAAGGCAATCACTTGAAAGAAACGATAACGAATCAAAGCGTGGATGCGATGATTAGTTCCTGGCGAGAAACCTGATCTCGCAGGAGGGGATCAGTTTCGGCTATAAAAGTAAATTGAATCGTCCTCTGGGCTGTTGTTCTACGAGCGCTGCCAATGGCCGTTCTCATGCTGTGTAAGTTTTTAAGTTTATCCTTACGAGAACAAATTGCTTCACGAAGACTAAACGCGAATCACCGATACTCACTGAGCTAGATAAGTTAATGAATGAAAGCGTCTATTCTTTAGTCTTCAATATTGCAATTAGCGTCGCTACAATAAAACTTGGACAATTAAATGTAACTCGTCGTCGGGAAGATGAGATAAGACCTAGCGGCACCCCTTAGCGTGGCACTTTCGCTATTAACAGGGTGGCCGCCCCCCGCCGGTTTTCAAAACTGTCTCTGAAGAGTAATCAGAAATGCCCATTAATTCTAAACGATTATTCCTTTTCAGATGCCAATGTAGTATTTATTTCAAGCAGCGTTTGTTTTTTTCATGCCGAATTATTTTTATTTTTGTAAATTTTTGCTACTGCCTTATTTAAACTGAATCATCAACTTTAGTAGGTTCCAAATGACAAAGTTACAATCATGGCATGTTTGAGTTAAGAAAGTATACACCGGCTTACCCTCACGCTACGTCAGACATGATTGTAACTTTGTCATTTGGAACCTACTAAAGTTAATGATTCAATATCGTCGTGGTGAACTTGAACATTTCTTATGAATTGTATATAAGCGCCTAAATACATAAATACAATTACACTTACAACTATTAACTAAGTTTTTATTTGTCCTGCTAATCTTAAAAATGTGTTTTATTTTCATCTTGAAATTTCAAAGCTTACTAAGCTCGATTAGACAAACAAAAGGATGTTTAACTTTATGAAAGAGCAATAATTAAAAGAGTGCTGCTGTTATCTAGTCAGTTTATTTATTTTTAGTAACACTGTAATAACGAATAAGAAACCTATTATTCTTTTTTGTAAACAACTTTTAACGATGAATATTTCACTGTAATTTTTTGTATCGGCTAACTGGAACATGAATCAGTAATTCCCCTGCTTAAAAGAATAAAGACTTACAGTCACACCGTACATAGTTTCCTTGTTCAAGTTCCCGAAAGATGGTCACCGCAGTTATAATTGGCGTAAGTTGTTCTGAGCTAGCAACTGCGGGACCCCGGCCAAGTTTTACTGCTCGCAAAGTAAGTAAATACTGGTATTTCACAACCGCAATTACGATAGCCTAACGAAAGCTAGTGCCTACTAATTAAGGGAGAGAAGAGCCAAGAACTTATTTTGTCTCTCACTGATTGGAGAAGTCGAATAAAAAGAAGAAAACAGGGTATTATTTTGTTTTCATTCAAAGCAATTATAATTTAGGTATTGGCTATCTTAGTTTAACCGAACAATGGAACCAAATTTCATATCTGCCTACTCAAAATCTACACTAATATTATAAAGTGGTAAAATTTGTTTGTTTGTATGTAGGGGTAATCTATGGAACTATTGAACCTATTCTGAAAAATTATTTCATTAATAGAAATCTACACTATCCCCAAGTGACATAGGCTACTTTCTATCCCGGAATTTTTTGCAGTTCCCGATGGAACAGTGATAACCGAATTCCACTTGGACGAAGTCGCGGGCAAAAAGCTAGTTGTTTATGTAGTTATAGTAATTAAAACGAAACTGACAACTAACACAACTACGTATCCTACAGTACTTACACCCATGAAATGTATATGCGGATATGTACACGGTAGTGTATACTACCGTACTACATACAATAATGTGTATGGCAAGAGGACCAACCAATACTTATTACCATACGTGCTTATCTATCGCTTTACCGAGTGATCATATAAACAACCTTTATCTACACCCACATCATAAAACCTCCATAATGTATTCAAAGACCGTAGGAAATGACCAGTATTATTACAACCTGTACTGTAAAATCTGTACTGTAATGTTATTACAGTATCAATTTTAGTAACGTTATGAATGTTTCATCACACTTGCTCGGAAAAGGTAGTATGGCGCTGGGTTCAGCGGGTTGCGCGCTAGGTCCGGCGGGTTGCGCGCTGTGTCCAGCGGGTCACGCTAGGTCCGGGAGGTCGCGCTGGGTCCGGCGGGTCGCGCTGGGTCCGGCGGGTCGCGCTGGGTCCGGCGGGTTGCGCGCTGTGTCCGGTGGGTCGCGCTGGGTCCTGCGGGTTGCGCGCTGTGTCCGGCGGGTCGCGCTGGGTCCTGCGGGTTGCGCGCTGTGTCCGGCGGATCGCGCTGGGGTTGCGTGTTTTTTTTTATCTAATTTTTATTTCATTAAATGCAGCCACGATTGCAACAAATAACTTGTTGTCAGAAAATATTGTTTCTGAACACATCATGGAGAATTTATAATATGTGTGTAGATAAAGTTATGTATGCAACTGTACATAATTTGTCCTTAAAATACTCGTGCGATCTTATTAAACCCGCACTCGTATCTTAATGCCTATCATTATGCAACCGTTGCATAAACAACTATTTATAGAGCCTAAGAAATAAAGCATATTGATTAAAAAATATTACACGGTTAATGTATAGAATTGTTTCCATAAATAATTAAGGTATTTAATAAAATTTAAAATGCTACTTATCGTACTACGTGATCTCGCCTGCTATTGCATAAACCCAAGAGGTTTCTAATAGTGGCAAAGAATTTATTTATAATCAAACTGTATTTTTCATTTCTACGAATTAGCCTTATTTATTGTGTTCGGTTCTAGATAATTAAATTAAGTATAACTTTTGCTTCAACAAACAAAGATATCGTTTGGCCAACCCCATACGTCAGCGGATTACACCGCTGCTACTCAGTGAAATAACAAGATTTTTTGTTCAGATTATTTTCGATTTTATTAGCCCCATCTATAGCGCGGCATGGAGCAAGATTGATGATTCTCTTGTCTCCATTTTATTTCCCCGCGGATAATCTCGTTGTCTCCGGCTTAGAGGACATGTGAGCCGGAAATACGACAGCAATTTTCCTCCCAACTACAGAAAAATGAGGCACATTTAGCGATGCGCCTGGGCGCCCATGAGTGGGCACGCGGCTTGCGGAGCCGTCGAGCGATTCGCGAAACACTTCATGTTCCGGTGGAGCAAAGTGTGCGTTAACCGTTAATTGCTCATCGGTGGGGAGAGGGAGGAGTGAGGCTCCTGAAAAACGTGGCGCACTTGCCCTTTTGTCTCGTTAACCCCGCATTATGTGATAAGTGGTCCGTTCGACTTAACTCTTTGACTGCGAATGATATTTACATAATTATAAATATTTTTAGGGTTTCTTACCTCAATAGGAAAAAACGGAACCCTTATAGGATCACTCGTGTGTCTGTATGTCTGTCTGTCTGTCCATCTGTCACAGCCAATTTGCTCCGATATTACTAGACCGATTGTACCATCTGTAAGTTGGTGACCGCAACACGGACCCGTAACGCAAATAAATGAATTTTAAACATTTTTACACATTTTAACAACAAACATACTTTTTGAGGGTAAAAAGGGAAATTAAAAAAAAGTTTTGCAAACTATATCGTGTAAAATTATTTTTATTCAGGAAAATAAGCGAAAATTGACCATTCCCCGTCCCTTATCTCCAAAACTACCGACGCTAAAATAAAAAAAAATAAAAAAACAGAAAATAGTTCGTTACCTATATATTACAGGAAAACCTAAAAGAAATCAATGGTAATTAAAGTAACCTAGTAAATTTCAGATAATTATGTACGGAACGGAACCCTCTCCACGCGAGTTTAACTCGCACTTGACCGGATTTTTTTTTCGGCTGCACGACTTTTTTCGTTAAGGTACCTAATCTGTAGAAGCAGAACATTCGAAATTTTCTCGTTTAAGAAATTTTTGTAACAATTTTCGATTATTTATATTTTTAAGACTAGAAATAAGCACGGCTTTACTCACGATTTATTTTCAGAAATAGTCCGACATGTTTCGGACTCATATGGAGTCCTTCTTGCGTGGAGTTCAGTGCGTGGGTTGCTGTGAGCGACACTCAAACCCTGAAGAAGGACTCCATATGAGTCCGAAACATGTCGTACTATTTCTGACAATAAATCGTGAGTAAAGCCGTGCTTATTTCTAGTCTTAGTAATGTCTCACGAAAGTTTTACATACATACATAGCATCACGCTCGAAACCCCTAATGGAGTGGGCAGAGCCACAAGACTACTTGTGGCCACGTTCGATTAATTAGTCCTAAGATGGTATGATGAACCGTATGGTGGCAGGTGATCAGCCCATCGCCCATACAGATAGTCCACCATGTTGGAGAGGACCCGTCCCTTAGTCGACTTTTACGACATGCCAGGATGATAAGCATCTGCACGCATTCTATACTATGTCTTCACTCCCAGTGTAGCAGAGGAGAAAGCACGAAAGTTTTAATCTGACTAGTTATATTTTTGTTATAAATTTCTCTCTAAAACAACCAATGAGTAAAAAAAGAAATATCGAGCGTATTCATCAAACGTTAGAGCGGGTGCAATCAGTCTTGCCGTTGTATCAAGTTTGGTCGCGTGAGTAATGCGCGGCCGCGGCGCGTGACGAATGTCTTGATTACATTCCAGCTCGAGACCTCTGACGGATGACCACTTCTTTTATTGCGGACCCTAACCCACCGCAATGCCAATAAATAAACTAGCATTAGTTACTCCTAGTCGTATCAAGTCATGTGGAATTCTGACTCGGCAGTACCTCTACAAACTTTGCAGTCTCGGTTGACCAGTATAAACTGTAAATAAGTCAAGTAGCTGAATATTAAACTGAACTTTTGATTAAGGGTCAGGATATTGAATATTTAAAACATGAATATCGATGAAAATGCTGCTTTGTTCGGATTTTATAAATCGTAGCTAAGGTCTGTTCGGCGAGAGTTGATAAAAAAAGTAAAAAGTCAGGGCTTCTTAACTCATTACAAATAGCGGCCCGCTAATTATTTTTACCGATGATAATAAAAAATTAAAGAGATTTTTTTTTTTTTCATAGAATATTATTATTGAATAACCTAACTGTATAAAAAGAAAGCAACACGCAAACAGAATACCCCAACGCCGCACTCGAAGCCAGTGAGATTATTATATCGCACCTTCGGTGGGACAAGGGCATAATTACACTTTTTTTAATTTTACAGGAGAGGCGTTTTAATAGTAAAGGGATCGTTTTGGAACATTTGTGTATACTTAACTCATTTTTGGGATTTTTCAACAATTGTGCCCTTGTCCCACCGAAGGTGCGTAATGTAGAAAGACACAAAACACGTCATATCTATACTCAACGCGTTTTAAACATGTGTCATAGATATTTTTTATCTTTTTCGTTTCTTTCGCCGAAGCCAGTGCAGATTATTGAATTTATATGACATTTGACGCGAACATTATAAGACATTAATTTGCAATATGGCGATTGTGTATATGAAGAAAACAAATATATTTCTTTTGCCGCCGTCCACCCGGCGCGAAACCGCAGTTGACAACATCTGCTTCCCTCCTACCACGAAACTCAGTGCGCGCGGCGATAAGCGACGCCCGTCATACAGTTTGCGATAATTAAGCGACAGTCGCTATTTCGAAACGTTGTCATAATATTTATCAACTCTCGGCGAACAGACCTTAGGTAATGTTAAATTATCTTATTCTAATTTAATGTGTAGGTACTTAAGTGTTAAGCTAAGCAGGAAAATTGGATCACTTTTGGATTTGTATAAACGAACCTTTTTAAAACCGAGCTTAATTAACAATTAAAGAATCTTAAAGGGTTAAATTGAATATCTCGAAGTCCTCGAGATAAAGAAACGATTTGCAAAAACGCTAAACACCGCTAACAATGGTACGGTAATAATGCAAAAAACTGCCACATGGCTTCCATAATTTAGCTTGGTTTTTAGGGTTCCTTACTTAAAACACACACATTTTATTTTATTTTATTTTACTTTTAAATTATATTAATGTTAATCGATAAAATTTGTATTTTAATTCTAAATTATATTTTAACTGCACTGTATTTTAAATTATTTAATGTAAATTGATGTATGTAATTAGATATTATTATGATATGGATCTTAGTTGTCCGAAATAAAGAATTATTATTATTATTATTATTCAAAGTTGAAAAAGGAACCCTTACTTCTGTAGATTACGGCGTTGTAACAGTTATACAATTTGCGTACCTACCCGAATCTATTGCAGTAGTATAATATTTAAAAACTAGTTCATTCTTATTCTAACCAAAAATGTGCAATAAAGACCTCCTCTTATCTCAGGATGCTCAGAGGAAATTAAGTACATTTTACAAAACAAAACGAAGGTCTAAATATTTATTTTTGAGCAAATGAGATAAAACGGAATTACTTTTGCAAGTATCACACTCGACGTTGAATAAGGAGATAGGAGTTTGCGAGAGATATTCCTCGTTTATTTGCATAGGTATGTACGGGACACTCGGTGCGTGAATGAGACTCGCACTTGTCCGGTTTTTAATGATCGCCAGGATGACGGAAGTTAGGGGAGAGTTTGTGAACTATTGTTTTACGTCAGCACCTCTATTCGGGAACGCTAAGTGATGTTGTAGCGACTTGCAAGCGAGATTTCTCATCCCACTCTTCCGCAGGACGCGTCATGCGTAAGAGCGAGATGCGAGTCCCGCTTGCGTGTCGCTGCAGTATCCCTTAGACGTTCCCGAATAGACGCCCTGATGTAAATGCGTTTTTATGAGATCCTTTTTTCTCACTAAATCTAGATACTGGGTCAACAAAAGCAAATACAAGCAACAATACAAGCTATTAACAGCTCAAATCATACCACAAGAATATTATATTGTGGCTGTGCTGCTCTCGGGCGAAATCGGTAAATAATACCCAACTATTTATATGAGAATTGCTACGGGGATAAGTTTCATTATGTTCCGTTCATTGTGCCCGGTCCCCAAAGAGTATGGAACCCTCTCAGTAAACCCTTTTTATTTTCCGGAAAATGTGCCAACATGTTTGCTCACTAAGTAAGTATATGCGTATATATGTTTGGAATACAGGGCGACGAACTCACCAGACTCGTTTAAACCTTCATTTTGTGAAATAATCAAGGTTTAATTTAAAAGGAGACTGTTTACGTTTGAGATTTTTATATTCAACTTTCAAGCACACTTTCTCTTAATGAAAAGATTTTTAAACATTTAAAGGAGTTCAGATAATCTTTGTAATCTATTATGCTTATTAGATTTACTGGGGCTCCGAAAAATAACCATAGCAAATACATTAACTGTCACATGTGACAGTTAAATAAATTAAAAAACACTAATTAGAAAATAAATACAAAAAAAAAACAAAAAAAAAAAGAAGTTAATAAGCAAATATGTGCTTTTCTTTTAAATTATATAGACAGGAATAATATCTTACAAGTGACGTCGACGTGTGCCCGATGTAATATCTCATCGGTAACATCTCATAATTTCAAAACTGACGAACTTCCATACAAACTTTCATCCCCTATTTAATACCCTTAGGGGATGAATTTTTTAAAAGTCCTTTTTAAGTGCTCACCTACGTTATTTAAGGACCTCCTGTGCAAAATTTCACGCCTCTAGACTCACTAGTTTAGGCTGTGTGTTGTCTGACAGTCAGTGTTAAGAATTTTATTAAGTAGAAATAAACCTATAAACATGTTTGGTACGTAAGTTTCTTTTAAAATTTAGACATCCGCTTTGAAAGGATTTTACATAAATCCAGCCCTAAAAATCCGTAAAATGGAATAGACTCAAAGCTGGGCACAGAACTCCCCTCATAGCTTAAAATTATCAAAGCCCCTAAATAAATAAAGATTTAAAACTAGTGGCTCTGCTGTGAGCTGTAGACCTCGCGACAAAAGACTTCAAAAAACTGAATCTACAACAAAAACCCTTTGAAAAGTAAGAAATAATGATTGGCCTTGCGACAAACTTAACTTTGCCATTGAAAAACGGAAATCTCCATACATCGACTTAGGTCGGTTCAGTTTACCAACACCGCAAATACAAACCCCCATATCTCCGCCATTATCAAAAATTGTGACAAACCGAATCGACAAAAAAAATCTATAAAATTATCGCACCTTCTCACAAAATTTCACGAGAATCGGTTGAGAACTGTGACCTGTAGGCGAGAAAAAATGGACAGCCGGACAGCCGACGGACATCCGCTGGACATACGAAAGCATTTTTGCCCAAGCTGAAACGGAGACGCTTCGCTAGCTCGGTCGAAAACGGTTAGAATGAATAAATTTGACGTCTTTATATATGTCTCTGGCGGTAAATTAATCAGATAAAGGAAGAAGTGCTTGAGGAAAATTTTTGTTTATAATACATACCAGTAGCGGCGCGTGAGGGTAAGCCGGTGCATAATTTCTTAACTCAGTCATTATAATATAATTATTACTACTTGTATCAAAATAAACATTGGATATTACATAATGTTTTTATGTAAATACAATATTCAATGTTTAAATTTTTTATTAAGTTATAACAACATAATTATAAATTTGCCTAATGTAATAATTATATTTAATGAATATATATTGTTTAAAAATAGAAATGATACACCGGCTTATCCTCACGCTTCGCCTCTGATACATACCCAAGCAAATCCCAAAGCAAAATTTTCCATTTTTTTCTGCATATAAATGATGATTGATTGATTGAAGCCGGAGTGGGTCCCTAGTTTAATAAGTGTGACAGTCGAAAATGCAACAGTGCTCATATTGCATATATTATTTGCTTACATTTGAGGAGTTCCGTTAATTCCTAATAGATCCCATTAGATCACGCCACCAACTCTGAAACCATTCCAACAAAAATAAAACGAAATCGGTTCATGAGCGAACTTACATAAAAATAATAGTAATAGATTAACCTCTTCCTTTTTTGAAGTCTGTTAAAAATGACTATAAGGGCTTCCAAACCCAACGGTAAAATCATCATGCACAAAGAAGTTGTAATCAAAAATGTGTTTAAACTTGAAATCTATTTTGATTTCAACGAATATTTTCCACTTCGCTCAGTAACCTTACTCAGTAACAGTACTTTCCACAAAATCAATATTTTTTTACGAGATCAAAAGACTGTTTACCAGAAGAGTGGGTGCGGATCGAAATATTTACAAGGGATCATTGGAATAAAATTAAAAAAGAAATTATAAATATCAAAAGGATGGTAATAAATATTCAAACGCTGTTTGGTAAAACTTTACCGAAGTTCCTATCATGAAATTAATAAAGTCATTAATTGAAGTTACAGATACCTCAACTTTTTTTGCGCGCGGCGCTGTGTGCGTGAGCTTATAATATGCAACGGCCCTAACATGCATGCTACAAAGATAAATTAAACCCGTTTATCTCTATGACTATCTGTTTCGTCGGCACTAGTGTGAGAGAGACGCACTTAGCGATAAGACGGTCTATCTTATCTTTGTGTCATGCATGTTAGGGCTGCTGCTTTGATTTGTGTAGCAATGGCACGGCAGGCGTCGGTCATCCGACGGATGTTTCCTGGGTAAAAAAATAGTAATTCTAATTAGTCCGTCAGTTAGATTATCAAAAAATATTGATCGCGTATTTTTTGCTTTATCAAATCAATCAAAATTGGCAAAGATAACGCGCATCAAAGTTCGGGAGTGGGGGCTCATGACGTCACTTAATGGTAAAAGTGTACAAAGTCGTGACGTCACGTGGAACTTCAACGCACTATTTCGTAATCTTTTGTTTAATTGAAAAAATAAAAAAATATGTGTTCAATATTTTTTTATAGTGCGAATGACGGACTAATTTGTATTTATCTGAAAACTAGCCTATTATCAAATCTGCATATTATTTGCAATCTCACGCACGCATCACATAGCGCCGTGCGCAAAAATAAGTTGAAATATCTGTACTATTAACATGAATGACACAAAGATAAGATAGACCGTCTTATCTCTAAGTGCGGCTCTCTCACACTAGTGCCGACGAAAGAGATAGTCATAAAGATAAAACGGGTTTAATTTATCTTTGTGTCATTCATGTTAGGGCCGCTGTTAAAGTGTATTTGGCATAAATTTTCATGAATCGGCGTTTCCATTTATCGCACAAAGCAAATGCAGGTTTAATCTAACGAAGCCAGACTATAAATCCTCTTAGGTACTAGCCCAATCGGGTTCACCACTGATGAATGCAAAGTTTCCATTGAAATGTCAGTAGAAATTTGGTGCCGTGTACGCATTACACACAAATCCAATCAGAATCCACCCCATCAACCCTGGCTAGCGGCCAGTATGTCCTGCAACGCTTAGGACACTATTTGGCACGACACCAGTAACCAGGAGGATTATCTTACCAAGCCCCGAATAGCGATTATCACAGTTTCTGTCTGCCGTACTGGCAACATCTCAATCTAATATAAATAATGGAATGATAAAATGGGCCGTGTTTTATCATTTCATTCAACCCTAAATAGTAGTTTATGCAACGGTTGCATAATGATAGGCCTTAAAACACTAGTGCGGTTTTCATGAAATGAGCTTTAGCGAGTTTCATAATAAGATCACACGTGTGTTTTAAGGCCAAATTATGCAGAGTTGCATACATAACTTTATCCACATACATATTAAAAATCCTCCATGATGTGTTCAGAAACAATATTTTCTGACAACAAGTTATTTGTTGCAATCGTGGCTGCATATTTCCGATATCCGGCGCATTTTCACATCACACAGTCACTCCGAGAAGACTACTATTCATATTTTCAACTAAAATGTAAATTACAAACAACTTTTTCTATTCAATTCAACAACAATTCTACTTTCGTTCAACCAACATAATGGCGGCAATTCGATCCTCCGTCAAGACCATTTTTTTTTTAAATCATAGACAAACGAATGAAGTCTCTATTCTCACGTCACTCGAGATCAAAGGTCGTTCGGTTTATATTAAAAAACATACTGAATTGATGTTTCGTATCAATAACTGTTTAATATCTATGGATACTAGACTAGGGACCCACTTGAGTTTTGACAGCTATTCCAAATGTAATCTCATTTTGATACTAAAATCGATACTGTAATAACATTGCAGCACTGGTTTTACCTAATTGGTTGTCACAATGGTGATCATTTCCTACGGTTTTTGATAACACTATGGAGGTTGTATGATATGGGTGTAGATAAATATATTTTTTATCGTTTATCTCAGACGTAATTACTTACAGAAATGCTTAAAAACAAGAAACTGGTCGCTAATGGAAAAAGCAGTCGGTGAACTCTCTATATAAAAACTAGAGATGCAAAGGATAGTGTTTGGCCGGATACCGGATACCAGATATTCGGCATAGCCAGTCGCCGGATAGCCGGATATCCGGCAACTGGATATCCGGCTGCATGTGAGCTATCTCTATATTCGTGTTAGTTTGCGCGGACTTCGCGCGATTAGCGACTTTCAACTTGTTACGAATTGTAAGTCCCTTTGAGGTTCAATACGCGCTTTATTACGTCAGTTGGAATTATTCCTATTATTCATAGTGATGGTTTATGTGTGAATATAAAGAAACTAAGCTTTAATTTATTAACTGACGTTGATTTCGTTTATTTCTGTGGGCTTTTTATTTGTTTTATCCTATTTTTATTTTTTTATTCTAAGATTTTACTATCCGACTCACTATCCGGTGTATCCGGCCGGATAGTAAAATCATGACCGGATAGGCCGGATACTGGATAGTAACCGAATATCCGCTGCATCTCTAATAAAAACCCTTCTTGTAACTTCACATCGCTTCTGCCCACGACTTCTTCTGCGAAGTTAGATCGTGAAGACGTAACAAACAGACAAACTTAATTTCGTATTTATCATAATAGTATGTATAGTAGGTATGGATACCGTGAGACAATTTGTTGTGAGCACCTACATTTTTACTTAGTCAAGTTAGATCTATAATTTGACGGCCAACTAGAACATTGGTCAGGAAGTTTGTCATGAATTTAAGATGCAACTTTCAAAATTAGTATCATTCATATCATGTACTATTACCTACTATCACATTCATTAATTTTTCGTTTGTTCTTTTGTACAAAATACAATCGTTAACTTAAACTTCCTTTTAAATTGAGGTGTCATAATATTAAATTATTAGCTAAACCTGAGGGTCGAGCGGTTGGAATCCCGCCACAAGGTGAATTTCAACTCCTTTGTGGTGAGCGTACCGATAAAAGATCTATCGGCCTTCATGGTATAAGAGTTTTGGCCGAAGGGTGTCATATTTCGGCGATTCCGCGGCCGGCTGATGGAATATGACACCATGAAATTGCGTCACACACAGCAGAAATAGTGTGTTAGTTTTAAGTTATTTTGTTTGTATTTTAATATGTATGTTAGTCTGTAAGGTATTTATGTATGGGCCACTAGATGCCTGAAAATAAATGATTTATTATTTTTATTATTAACTAACTTTGAAACGAAACAGTTCTACGTAAAATACAATATTTCTCCACCTTGAAGGGAGTGTTGATATTCTAAAAGCACTGAACGTCACGTATTTCCAAGAACTAAGGCGCAAAGTTAGCGGTTAGCCTAATTATTCAACGGCAATATTTTGTTTACGTCCAAAAATATTTGTAAAAAGGCAGGACGAGAGATGAAGTCAAAAGGAATTACTCCTTGAATCTTTTAGTAGGGTTTCAGCTCTTTGATCTTAAGGATTAGTTTATTTGGCAAATTATAACACCAATCCAGTCACTGAAACTGAAACTCACAGGAGCTTGCTACCTACCCACCTACGTAGATAAGACTTAAAAAATTCTTGAACTTAATTAAGTCTATTTTCGATATATTTACGTGAAGGGTGCCCATTCTCCCACGAAGATTTTCGACGATCGAAAATTTCGTAGGCAAGTGCCTATAAGGGAATCCTTCTATAAATTGACAAACAACTTACACCGAGCCGCCCTCGGCAAATCTATTCAAATTTTATTTTATATTTTCTTGTATACTTAGGTAGGTTGTAAAGTAAGTATACATAAATATTAATTAGGTTAAAGGCTAAACCGATCGTTTAGATATAACAAGGCAGGAGGCGGCTGCTGCCCCGCTTCATGTGACTGTAGGTAGGTGTACTATTATACCTAGGTACTTTACAGCCTTATGTAAGAGAATCTCTATTTTTGTTTCAATTTATTGCTTATTACTTATCATTCTATTGATCTTCTATTAAGGTCCATTTTAATTACTCTAAAGTTCAAATTTGGCATAATAAAACCGTCTTTCTTGCTTATAAGAATTGTTTCACCATTAGGCTAGCCACTGACCTACAATATAACTGTGCAATATCACTCATTGCACAATTATATTGATCGTCAGTAGTCGATATTGACCGTCAATATCTAAGCCAACGGTGGCTAGCCTTAGGCTGGGTAGTAGCTTGCAATATAACTGTGCTATGTCACTTGTTGCACAATTATATTGATCGTCAGTAAATTATATTGATCGTCAATATCATCTACTGGCTTAAACTGTGAATCCCACGCTGCGGCCCTAACATGAATGACACAAAGATAAATTAAACCCGTTTATCTGTATGACTATCTCTTTCGTCGGCACTAGTGTGAGAGAGATGCACTTAGAGATAAGACGGTCTATCTTATCTTCGCTGCTGTACATAAAATATCTATAGGTAGGTAGATGTGTTATAGGCTATTATGAGTAAGACTAAGTGTAATCGGATTTCTATTTCACAAACTTTGCGATGTCCCTATTTTTATCTAAAGTAAAGTTGTGATTTGTGATTTTCCTGGATTTTCCCAAATAGCGTTCTGAAAACATCAAACTCAAAAAATAAAATTGAATCATTATCTTTAGCAGTAGGTAGGTATGCAACAGCTAAAAAAAAAACAGCCAAGTGCGAGTCGGACTCGCGCACGGAGGGTTCCGTACCATTATCTTTAAAAACGGCAAAAAAATCACGTTTCTTGTATGGGAGCCCCCTTAAATATTTATTTTATTCTGTTTTTAGTATTTGTTGTTATAGCGGCAACAGAAATACATCATCTGTGAAAATTTCAACTATCACGGTTCATGAGATACAGCCGGGTGACGACGGACGGACGGACGGATGGACAGATGGACAGACGGACAGACGGACAGACGGACAGACGGACAGACGGACAGACGGACAGACGGACAGACGGACAGACGGACAGACGGACAGATGGACAGCGAAGCCTTAGTAATAGAGTCCCGTTTTTACTCTTTGGGTACGGAACCCTAACAAGCGTATAACGGAGCACAGAGTCAAGTGAGTACTCCGTTACACGCCAGAATTTATTATGCCTAATTTACCAAATATAATATTTTATTTGCCTGTTATTTACCTTGTAACTTATTTCAGTGTGTGTGTCATTTTTCAATATGTTTTATGTGGTGTTAAATAAAGAGTATTTCTATTTGATTATGATTTACTCAAATCTACCAGTAAGAAAAGATCCGCCAATATGCCGAACGTCACGATAGATAGGAACATCTTTTTTCGCGGGCTTTTAAACGTCAAAGTTGTCGCTGTCAAGCTGTCAGTCATACATCGTATCGTAATCATCAAACAAAACCTTTAAAAATCTCTCGAAAGTAGGCAAGAATACATAGTTACTTTAAAAATAATGATAAGTTTAGGTTATAGACCATATTAAATAATCTGTGAATAACAAGAAACTAATTACAGAACAAAATGAGTTCACTCCTTTCTGCTGAACTTTCTGCAACATGCAACGCGTTGGGCACTTTCGACAAAAAACTTGGCAAGTACATGATAGATGAGTACACCCTCAATACGGTCAAAGATTTAATAAGATACTTGCGTCGTGATGGAGAGGATCATGAAATTCGTAGACATTTTGGTCAAACGAAAGTGTTACAGACAGATCTTTTACCCATGTTGATCAACCATTGGGAGAATACGGAATTATTTGATGTCACTCTCAGGTAAAGTATTATACATACTAGTTATTATCTATTTACTCAGTTACATGCTTTAAATGGTTTTCTTATTGTTTAGACTTCTGGTTAACCTCACAAACCCAGCGCTATTACTATACAGAGAAGAAGTGCCAACTGAGCGAACGGCTCGGCACAATTACCTGCAGATATTATCACACTTGCAGTTCTACAAAGAGGAGGCATTCACAAAAGTTGAGACTTGGAATGTTTTTGCCAAGAAACTGACTAAGATTTTAGAAATAGTAAGTATTACATAGCATGTGACTGTTTGAGCAATAATAAACAAAGTCTGATAAATTCATTTTTATGAATGGAATCTCAGATTTTATTTAAAACTTCACACTTTACAAACCTGGAGCAGTCTTGCGATATTCATTTTTGTATGAAAATCGCAGGCTATCCTGCAAAATGGTATGAGTGAGACTGACAAACTGGCTATTATCAATACATATAAAACTACCGTGACTCACTTATAGACAACACACAGCCCAAACGGGTGGTCCTAGAGGTTTGAAATTTAGAGGAGACATTCCTCGAGTACCCTAGAGGTGTACAAAGGAGGATTTTTTGAAATTCCATCCCTAAAGGGGTGAAAAGGGGTGATAAAGTTTGTATAGCAAATAGCACAGGCAAAGCTGTGGCGGTTCCACTAGTATAACAAGATTTATAAAACAAGAAAACTGTTCAGTGGGTCCTGCACAGATATTGTTCCATTTGTTTTCTGAATTGCAAAATGATTGAACTGAAAAGCATAAAAAATATTTGCAATATTTTTTCTATATAGGATTGGAGTGAGCGAGATGAAGATACTGGTCTTGTGATTGAGCGGATACTCATCCTAATTAGGAATGTTTTACATGTGCCTGCCGACTTGGACAGAGAGAGGCGGCCTGAGAATGATGCCAGTGTGCATGATCAGGTAAGATTATTATTTCTACTATGAAACTACTACTGAAATTAACGTAGTATTTTTTCAATTACTGTTTTTTGAATCAATTTGCCAAATCTAACAAAAATCAGGACTCCATTGACCCAAACTAAACTTTACGTTGGCATTTGGCAAGAATAACCCACACATCATTAGAAAGCTTTTCATTCTTGTCCTGAAGTAGCAAGCTTAGCAACAATATTTTGTAAATTCATATAATTTTATAAAATTGCTTGTCATTTGTAGCTGTGCCTTAGATAAATTGAATAAACTTGATCTAGACCTGGTGACTAACTATAATGATATTTGTATAAAATATATCTATATCTTTGTCATTGTACGCATAGGTTGGTGGCTTTGTAGCAGAAGCGTTGCCTTGGCGGGGCCCCGTATAAAAATTTGTTTGGGGGCCCTTAGGAAGGGTAAAGATGTATAATTGATACGGCAGATACGGCGGTAGCTACGCCTCTGCTTTGTAGCACCTAGTGTTGCCAAACCACAATATCAAAGGGAGGTCCTAATCTAAAACCTGTCTTCAAAGATATTTTAGAAAGAAAACTAATTTACATAGCTTAATACCTAGTTTAATTTCTTGTGGAAGGGATGTTGTACATTATAATATGTCATTTTTTTTTTCCTGTGTTTTGCTGTTGGATTACATTTTACTAAATTACCTAAAGGTTCTGTGGGCGTTAAATCAATCAGGGATATTAGATATAATCCTATATATGTCATCTGAAAATGAAAAGCAATATTTTATGCACATTCTGGAAATAATATCTCACTTGTTGAGGGAACAAAATCCCACAAGTTTGGCTGATGCAGCCCTGCAGAGAAGTGTGGATGAGAAACTCAGAGATGAACAAGAGTTACTCAGTATAAGAATGGCTGAGAACAAGCAAAGGTTTAGCAAAATAAAGCAGTATTCAGCATCAAGGTATGGTTCTTATTACTTCTTTCTTAAAGCATAAATATGTAACTTTACCAAGAAACTAATCTAATACTTAAGACCTGGTCCCCAATTCTCGCTGCATTCGAGATAATGTCGATTTCGAGATGAAACGTCAGATTCATACAGTTGTGTCAAACGACTGTATGCGCTGACGTTTAATCTCGATTGTGAGATTATATCGAATGCAGCGAGAATTGGGGGTCTGGGGAATGTTATGCAGTACATTTTAGTATGGAAAACTGGTAATGTTTAAATAAAATTACATAATTTTTATTAAAATTGGAAATGGTATGAATTAAGTGTGAATATGCGTGTATATTTATTTATGCATCAATTTTGTTTCAGACATTCCCGTTTTGGAGGTACATATGTTGTACAAAACATGAAATCAATATCAGAAAATGAGATCATCTGTTTGAAACCGTTGAATAAAATTTCCAATTTAGACTTTAGTCAGGGAAACAAAAAGACTAAATTAGTCAAACCAAAAAATCGTAGGCCTCTTGAGAGTGGTATTATGGAAAGAAGATCAGCCTTTGCTATAAGGTATATATATGTTTAAAATATTTAATTTACCTATTTATGTTATTAACAAATTATTAGCTAATTACTTGAGTTTTGTGATGGCAACAGCCTGCTTTATTTTAGTGCTTTGAAAGTTGGACCTAGAAGCTTGAGGATGCTAGTTCAATATCCATCAGTCAGACTCAAGATGCAGTTTATCCTAGTTTGGGTCATTGAGTGTTGCGTTATTTATTATTGCAGGTTATTTTTAAAAGAATTCTGCATTGAATTCTTGAATAGTTCATACAATCCTCTGATGCACTATGTAAAGGATGTGCTTGTGAGATCTAAGGCTCAACAAAATGATGAGTCGTATTACTTGTGGGCCGTGAAATTCTTCATGGAATTCAATAGAGGGCACAATTTTCAAGTAGGATTGGTGAGGTAAATCATATTTTTAAATGTTGAAGAACTCCTTACTAATTTTAACCATATGGCTAAAACGATATGGATAATGTCAGTATAAATAACTAAAGGTTGACCGCTTAAATGAGTCTTCGCCCGCGCGGCACAGGAGCGCGGGGTATGGCGACAAAGGGGACCGAGAGAGGTGCAGGCGGCGTGAAATGAATGAAAACAAAAATGCGCCTGCCGCCCGCACCTCTCTCGGTCCCCTTTGTCGCCATGCCCCCGCGCCCCTGTGCCACGCGGGCGAAGACTCATTTAAGCGGTCAACCTATAACTACTTATTTTTTATAGTGAAACAATGTCAGTGCCGATGTTTCATTATGTGCAACAACAGATGGAGAAATACTATGATATGATTAAAGTGGAGAAGAAAAAGTTTGGGGTTTGGGTGAGACGATTACACTTAGCTTTAAGGGCTTATAAAGAGCTACTCGACACTTTACTGGCGATGGACAAAAGTAGTGACCCTGGTGTCAAGGAGTCTGCTAAAGTATTAAAAAGTAATATCTTCTATGTGCTAGAATATAGAGAATTCATTCTATCTACATGTTTGAATTTTGACGAAAATAAAATGCCGAGGTAAGTTCTTTCTACTGTCAAATTTTAACAACCCTTCGACTTGTTTAACTGGCTCTCACAATATTTTGATTTGTAGGTCATATCTAGTGGATCTAGTCGAAACCGTGCATCTGTTTTTGAAAATGTTGGAGCATTTTGTTCAAAAGACAGGATTAGTAGTTCAAAAAAAATTAAAGAGGAAACCAAAATCAAAGAGTAAGTTGGTATTTTAAATTATTTCATGAACCATTTAAAAAATAAGTGTTCCGCTAAATTCACACCACACTTATTCACATAGATAATCATTAATATATGTCTACATGTATATGACTAACTCGATAAAGCACTGGTAGTGCAACTGCCTACTGTACTAGAGGTCGCGGGTTCGAATTGTCTCGCCGTGGCTGATTATATAGCTTCTGTCCGCGACTTCATTCGCTGGGGTTACGATTATAGTTATTCCCTCGGGAAATTTTAAATTTTCCAGGAAAAAAGTAGCCTTTGTGCTAATGCGGACTATAATCTATCTGTGCCAAATTTCATCCAGATCCGTTCAGCCGTTAATGTGATTGAGTGACAAACATACATCGATCCAAACTTTCGCATTTATATACAAAATAGCAGTCGTAGACTAGTGGTTGGTTTCTCAGATTCGGTAAGGAAAAACACAATAACGTGAAGTCCCTCAATCAGTGTCGGGTCTGCAGCCGAGTAACTCTCCATAAAGGAAACCAGTGCCCAGCAGCACAGAATAGATAATAGTACTAACGTACAGAAGAATCACTCTCTAACAAATCCGGTGTTTAGGCATGAAAAGGCATATTTTCATGCCTAAACACCGGATTTGCTCATGCCTTCTCTCTCTGTCGCATAACGCTTGCTCTTTCACGTACGCTAGGGTCGCTTGGGGGTCACTTAAGTGGAGTAATCGCTATGCCGACGCGGCGAGCGGGCGAGCGGCAACCTACTGCGATTTACATCGCCGCGCTGCCCGACGGCCGAGCGTACCTAAGATCTGTTCGGCGAGAGTTGATAAAAAAGTAAAAAGTCAGGGCTTCTTAACTCATTACAAATAGCGGCCCGCTAATTATTTTTACTGATACAATTAAAGGGAATAATTATATTTTTTCATAGAATATTATTATTCAGTAGCCTAACTGTATAAACAGAAAGCAACACGCGAACACCCAAACGACATACTCGACGCCATTGACATACTATAGGAAGACAAAAGACCCGTCCTATCCATACTCAACGCGTTTTGAACACGTCTCATTGTTTTTTTTTTTCGTTTCTTTTCGGCCAGTGTAAATTTATGTGACATTTGATGCGCACATAAAAATAAAAAAATAATTTGCAATATGTCGATTGTGTATGTAATATGAACATAAAAATATATATTTTCGCCGCCGTCCGCCCGGCGCGACACCGCACATGACAACATCTGCATCCTTCGTACCACGAAACTCAGTGCGCGCGGCGATAAGCGACGCCCGTCATACAGTTTGCGATAGTTAAGCGACAGTCGTTATTTCGAAACGATATCAATATTATCAACTCTCGACGAACAGACTTTAAAGTTCGAAGTGAAACCCGCCTGCCAGCAGTTAGATATATCGGTATGTTGATCGACTGGCATACTGATGTTCCACCGTGTTTGGGTAAATAGAGAAGAAGCGCGTGGTGGAGAAGCCGCCGGTGGCGCCCGCGCCGGCGTGGGAGGAGGTGCGCGCGCAGCTGGCGGCCGTGCTGGGCGCCGGCGCGCTCGAGCGCCCGCCGCCCTTCGACGCCGCCTCCGACCGCCCCATCGACCAGCAGAAGTGAGTCATACATACACACATACATAGCCTCACGCCCGAAATCCCTAATGGGGTGGGCAGAGCCACAAGACTACTTGTGGCCACGTTCGATTAATTAGTCCTAAGATGGTATGATGAACCGTATGGTGACAGGTGATCAGCCCAACGCCCATACAGATAGTCCAACATGTTGGAGTGGACCCGTCCCTTAGTCGACTTTTACGACATGCCAGGATGATAAGCATCTGCACGCATTCTATGTTATTTCTTTACTCCCAGTGCAGCAGAGGAGTATAAGAAGAAGAAGAAGTGAGAAGAAGTAGAAGTGAGTCGCTTAGAATAAAACCAGTTTAGGAATTACCTCGCGTGTAATCCATCATCATCAATAGCCTATACTAGTCCACTGCTGGACGTAGGCCTCTCCAACTGCACGCCACTGAGCCCGATCCGCGGCTACTCTCATCCAGCTCTTGCCAGCCACCTTGCGGAGATCGTCGCTCCTAGTCTGAGAGCGTCCTACACTACGTTTGCCGATTCGCGGTCTCCACTCCAGAACGCGTTTACCCCAGCGGCCATCGTTTCTGCGGCTAACATGGCCGGCCCACTGCCACTTCAGTTTGCTGATTCGATGATCTATGTCGGTAACTTTGGTTTTCTGTCGGATCACCTCATTGCGGATACGATCTTTCAGAGAAACTCCCAACATAGCCCGCTGAGCTACTTTCAATTTGTGGACCAACCCAACCGTGAGTGTCCACGTTTCGGCTCCGTATGTTATGACAGGTAGGACGCACTGATCGAAGACTTTCGTCTTTATACTTTGTGTAATCCATAAGGGTAATAAATTAATTAACGTTTACTTCATGCAGGCCAAACTTGTGCCTGATGCTCTACATGCCTTAACACATTGAATGCCGAAAAACCGATAATCGGGTTTTCTATGACTTTGTCGCGTCACGCCGAAAGACTCGCTGGTCGGGTTCTTGCTTTAAAAAAATTGTATGGAGGTAATTCTGCGGCGCCTGGGATGGGACTTGATTTTTGAGCTGGCACTGAAAGTGTTAAAAGGAAAAGTTTACCATGTATAAATATCCAATGTGCATAATTATAAATTAGATTAATTTTGCGCAATAAAGAGCTTACATTTACATGTTTTATCCACTTTTGACAGGTGGTAAATGATAGTGCTCTATTTGTTTGAATTATGATTTATATACCTACCTACTCGAATTATACCAAAAGTGAATGAAACTGAGCGATTTAACATGGCAAACGCGAACCCACTCCGACCACAATGTTCTCAGCAATGCTACATCTGTTATCATTAAATTTGTCCTCAGGGAAGATTGCATGAAGAAAATTCAAAAGCTCATGCGCGAATTTAAATTCGAGGATGCTGTCGGGATGCTCCGAGCTGCGAGGTAGTATACCATTATTTGTATTATTATGACTCTTAGAGACTTTATACATCTCTAAGACATTTAAATTAACTTTTCCAGACGCGGAGACTATACATCTCTACATTTGTTTATTGCACTTTTTAGGGTTCCGTACCTGAAAAGGAAAAAACCGGAACCCTTATAGGATCACTGGAGTATCTGTCTGTCTGTCCGTCTGTCACAGCCAATTTGCTCCGAAAGTAGTGGACCGATTGAGTTTAAATTTACACATATGTAAGTCGGTGACCGCAACACGGACGTGTAAAGTAAATAAATGAATTTTAAACATGGCGGCCACTTTTGGCGGGTAAATTAGCAAATTAAAATACAAAGTTTTGCAAACTATGGCGTGTGACATAACTATCAAATGAAAGGGCTCGTTGTGAGAATCTTAATTTTTTTTTTTTATAATTTTAAAATAAATGGTTTTGAAGTTATTTAAAAAAATAGGTGAAAATCTACCATCCCCCCCCATTCAGACACGTGAAAGAGCCCGTGTACTACTTGCAAAATAAATATCGTCATTTTCATTTGCATTTTTATTAACTCTATTCGCAGCAGTTAGCGGCTTGCAACACTTTAAATCTCACTTGTTGTTTAAATAAACCGAACTTGATTAAACTTAATGAACGCACTATATAAAACATTATTTACTGTAACGTAGGGAAGTGTGGCCGGAGGACGGAATATTCGGAGCTAGTGACATCCCAGAAGATGAAGAGCTCAATATGCTGGAAACTATTTACAGCACGGATTTAGGAGTGGAAATACCCGGTTCGTTATTCTCTGAGTATAAATTAAACTGTAAAGTACGAATTGTTCCTTATAAGTTTTATCATATCCTCGTGTGCATTGGATTCTCATTTCATAATCTTAGTTTAACGTGGATTTTTAAAGCGAAATGTTTTAATGTTCTTTCTGACGCTGGTTCTAGTAAAGTTTTTATGTCAAAAGTCTCAAACAGCGCCGCGTGGATACGAGCTAATAGAGAAAGTCAAAACTATAGTTATTTAAAATTATTATATTTCAGAAGTCGTTGAAGAGGGTAATGAAGAAAATTCAGATGACGAAGGTGAGTAACGTTACAGATAGATGTTCTTGTTTGTTTATTTCTAAATTTTATAAGATTTTTACTTTTAGATGAAGAGGAAGAAGAAGAAAGAAGAGTAGCAATAGTCGAAACAGATTTTGATTTCAAAGACTTCGTTCAAAGGTAGGCTAAACCAAAGACATATTTTTAATTTATTTTTCTTTGCTGAACGGCAGGAGTTGAGGCGCGAGGCGCTGCCGGTCAGATGCTGCGGTGATATTTGTACCTGTACTTACATGATGGTACACCTGCTTTTTATCAGGTTTTGCAGTCCAAAAGTAGTCAGCGCGTGTGCAACTCTACTTGAAGGCTACGAGAAAAATCTGCCTCATACAAATCATTGCATAACAAAGATGCTTCATAGAATCGCATGGGACTCCAAACGACCCTCAATGTTATTCCAAGCATCATTGTTCTTGGTGTTTCAGAAGATACTTAACAACCCTATGCCTCAATTCAAGGTTCGTATTTGGAATATGTTGTGCGTCACAAGTTAGTCACTAAAGCACCTAAAAAAAGTCAAGATTTCAGTAGACTAATGTGAGGTTGGCTAACACCCCTAAAATTGTGAAAATCTTAAATGAGTAACTGTTAGTACTTATCTATATATATAAAAATGAATTGCTGTTCGTTAGTCTCACTAAAACTCGAGAACGGCTGAACGGATTTATCTTATCTTAGCCTTGAAATGTAAGTGGAGGTCTAGGGAAGGTTTAAAAGTACATAGGTTACTTAAATTATTATTCGCGGGCACCAGCTAGTAATAACTAAAAATAAATGTTAACCCTTATGAAAATAAACAGTATAGATTTTTGCCGTTAATATCTAAAAGTATTGCCCTCCCATGTGTGGGCCTTTTTATTTCTCAACATTTTCTAGCCAATTTATTTATTGACAGCAAATATTACTAATATAAAACCAACCATACCACCCCCTTCTAATGAGTTCTTAAAGCCGCCGCTGAATGCTAACGTTATTTACGGTAATAAATGATCGAGTTCTGAAGCTTGTCCAATTATGTCTACTTATCATAAGCTTTGATAAACAAAACAAGATTTAAGCACATCATTAATGGTAATAAAATAACTTAATTCCATCCTTCAATTGCCAGGAGTTAGAGAAGTTCGCCATATTTATACTGAGAAAATTCACCGAAGTTGCTAAGAAAAATCCTAAAGTATTTATCGAGTTACTTTTTTGGACGAGCTCGAAAGACGCCATCGACATAGAATGTGGATATGATTTGTACTCCGACCAAAAGTGAGTTTAAAATTACGTTAAACTGTTTTAATTTGTAGGTAACAATTTATCAATACTTACCTCGTTTTACAGGGATGGAATGGGCAAAGGCGCTTGGAGCGAGGAACAAGAAGATGAACTGAAAAACTTGTACATGGAGAACCAAAACAATCCTCAAACAGATCAAGGTATAGTTTTGCAAAAGCTCCCTTCTTTCCAATGCGTATTTTTTTCGAATTTTAAATGTTAATTTGTTCTTAATTCACCAGACGTAATTGACTGGATCCTTGAAAACCTTATCGATCATACGCGCACGAGACGCGGTGTCATTAAGAAACTTAAAGAGCTAGGTTTAATTTTCCGCGCACCAACCAAGCGAAGCAACAAAGATCGGCAGAGAGAGAAGATGCCCAAAGAATTCAGTGAAGAGGAGGATCAAATGCTTAGAGAACTTTGGGAGGAGCTAGGCGATACCACTGGTAATAAGAAACAATATAATAATTTAAATTGCTGTGTAGTTAAACGAAGTTTAAATCATCATGCTACCTTAATACCCCGATATCCCCACGGGTGTTGATTCGGCCTAGTCAACGGCTTTTAATTATTTGAATAATTCATAAGTTAACAGTTTGTTTTAATATTTCTTTCAATATCTTTGTGAAACAGACTAAATTTACTTCTTCTCAGGAATATTAGAAATTGTTACGATCTCAACTGGTACCTTTCATTTCCTTCCTTGCAGATCCGATGCTGCTAATAATGTCTCGTATGCCGCGCAAACGACAAAAGCGCAGCTTTATCGAAAGGTTATTAGAGTTGGGCATTGTAGAAGACAAGAAACAGTGCCGCAGGAAGAGGCAAAAGACTTCGAGGAAGAGCAAAGGAGTGGATGAAAATAATTCAAGCAGTTCGTATTTTTTAATATATACCATCAAATAGTTATTATGGAACTTGAAACTTTAAAAACAAATTTGTTCCTCAGATTCGTCTGCATCTGAATCATCGGAACAATCAGACTCTGATGTTGATTCACGACCTTCATCACCTGTTAAAACCAACCTGCCCAAAAAAGGTCCAAGGTCCATAAAAACCAAGGTAGCATTGAAAAGTAAAAACCCTAAGAAAACTGTTACAACTCAACTCAGCGCTAACGAGATTGCCAAGCTTTTGGTTTACGCTGTTGATGATGGTAAGTTGTTTGCATATTTAAATATATTAGGATATTATTTTCATTACTTAAATAATAATATTGTCATGGAACATACAGGTCTTACTCAGCCTCTTGAGTGGGCCGCTGAAAACTTAGAAGAAGTAGCACTTGACCAAGAAGCTGAGGGTTATGATCCAAACGCCGACGGAATACCTCTAGTGCCGATAGCCAGTGAATGTGTCCAAGCTATGGAAAACGACTTGTTTAAGAAAGTTTTGATTGGCGTCGGGATAATGCCACCGAGTGATGAACAAGTAAGGTCTAAGATCCAGGGGCATCTCACTTTTATTAAATATTGCTTACGTTAATTTTGCCCAATTTTGTCGCTACAGGAAACTTATTGGAGAATACCTAGCAGTTTACATTTTGAGACAATTCGGAAGAGGCGAGAAATTATCATTAAAGCTATTAACAAAGAGCTAATACTAGATTCAGACGTCACCGAAACTGCGGCGGAAAATAATCAGACCGAATTAAATAATGCTTGTGATGAATCTAGCAACGATGATGACTTGTTTGATAGTTTAAGAAAAATGAGAGAAAATAATGTTGATAATACTAAAAGTACTAATTCGGAACTTAAAAAGAATCATAAGCGAAGTCGTAGTGTAGATTCTGACGATACCAACAGCAGAGAGAAGCTTCAGAAAATCGATGAGCAGGTTGAAGCTAACGAACATAACAACGAAGAAGATAGTGAAGACATTTTGTCATTTGCCAAGAAAACTTTGCAACACATGGAAGTACAAGATACAGAAGATTTTTTGACCAACTTACCCAAAGCAGATTCGGGTGAGAATGTATAATTGAATAGGGATTTGCCAATTAATCATTACACTAAAAGGGGTTATCTTCATTACAAACTATCTGACTTATGGCCAAATTCAGGTAGGCCACTCAAATTGATCTTTAATTAAAGTGACGTTTGAGTGACATTTTTGTATAGGATGACAACTAGTTGAGGGAATTCGGTCATTAGGATGTCAATTTTACCTATAAATCAAACCCAAGGTAGTTTAATACTAATTCAATTACAATTTCTAAAAGGGCTTATTTGAAATGAATAAATACTGTTGACATGGCTGGTAGTAAAACTTAAGATCGTAAACGGGCCAGTTTTTCAGCAATTTATTGCTGCAATTCGGGCTATCGGCTACAGCGAGTATATTACATCACTAATGGGGACAAAAAGTTTAAACGTAAACTTTTGAGGATAGCCCGAATAGGCTAGTTACCTAAAAAAACCTAATTAGTCCGTCTTTTACATGATAAAAAAATATTGAACGTATATTTTTTATTTTGTCTATTAAACAAAAAATGACGAAGATATAGTGCGTTGAAGTTCCGCGTGACGTCACGACTCTGTACACTTTTCACCATTAAGTGACGTCATTAGCCCCCACTCCTGAACTTTGATGCGCTTTATCTTTGTCAATTCTGATTGATTTGATAAACAAAAAATATGTGTTCAATATTTTTCGATAATCTAACTGACGGAGTAATTACAATTACTATTTTTTTACCCAGGCAACATCCCTATTGCAGCAATAAATTGACGAAAAACTAGCCCCTACAAACCTTACAAACCCCTTTAGGCACGTTGGATTGATTTACATACATCAACACATGCGTGATAAGAAGGTAAGCAATTGTTTTGTACCTTGCAGATGACAGTGACGATGAAGACCGAATATTTCCACCGGTGAAACGGGACAAGAAAAGGCGACGGGTTATTATCGACGATGATTCTGACTAAACACAATTTTATTCATGCCCAACGTTCACTCTCGGTAATAACTGTAAAGTAAGATTAAATAATGACTATAAGTAAAAGCTTTTTTTTTAATTACTCCCCCTTAAGCGCTTAGCTGTTAGGTCGTTTTCTAATTGGCTAGGTTTGATCGCCCGCGGAGAATCGAATTCGAAACCAAAAAAAAGCATTTTGTACCGTAATCTTTTGAAGCAAGCCTTTTTTATCACAAGAAACATTAAATGAAATATATATAGGTATAAATAATAAGTATTTGTATTTGTTTATTTAATAACAATGTACATTGTGTATGAAATTCACTAATAATAAAAATAAATAAGTGATTAGTTATATCATATAAATTTCAATTAATTAATAATGTCACAGGTAATACTTAACTCTTTCAGTCCCCATGACACCACAGTGGCGCCATAGCGCGACGACCCCTTCCGTCTCCATGACACCACTGTAGCGCCATGACATTTTTACGTATAAATCTAGATGCAGTCAAGTTATCCAGATTTTTTTTATGGATAAAATATTTAAGCGATACATTAATATTATGCTTTCAACAAAAATCAAAAATACTTTATAATTAGATCAATATTGATCGTAGAACTTTCAAATCACATTTTCTCCCCATATTTGTTAACTTAAAAATCTGGAAAAAATTGCATCTAATAGAAAAATTATTGATCTCGCCGAATCATATATTATCATAAACATAAATATAGAATAACTAGGTAAAAAACGTATGCGCAGGGTATGCGCCACGCCGGCTTGCTGGTACCGTGCGGATTTCGACCCAGATCAAAAAGGGTCTATGTGCTGCAATAGGTTTTGGATATTATGCTTTATTTCTAATTCCTAAAGTTCATTTTAAGTTGTTACCATGCAAGGAGCGGCATGGATGGGTGTATGCCGCTAGTCTTTGAAACCACGTTTTACGTACATAAACTTTTTGTACATTATTTTAGTACTGCGTAAAAGAGTAAATAATTATTTTGTGCGATTTAGCAGTGCTTTTCTTTAGATGTTTTTTTTTGTGGATGTATTGGCGCGGCGGCTTGATCTAAGGATAATGTTATTATACCAAGACAGCTTATGCCACCTTTTTTTTGCAGATGCGTGGTTATTGTTTTTTTAATCAACTCGTGGCGTAAACCGTCTTCCGTTTCATCGATATGATTTATTGCTCTACGGTCAGCCTAAAAGTAAGTAAGTATTGTATTACTTTGAAACAAAAGACTTGAAGAGATAACGAAACTACTTAAGTACCGCAACCCGCGGGTGTGTCACATTTATACCTGAGTAGGGATAAGTAATAAATATACTATATTTTCAAGTTTACCCTTGAATTTTTGACAAACTTTTCATCGAATATCAGTTCAAAGTCAACGGTTCCCATATTTTCATTTCATAGACTATTCATATCATCGAACTAATGAATCAAGTATTTTTAAATCGCCGATTATTTAATTGTAGAATAATTGTTTCATAATTTGTTTATTCTACAGTTTGTTTGTCATATCCTTAAGATGGGTAGTCAGAGCTATATACCTACCTATATTAACATTCGTATGATAAATTATGTTGTACTGTGCATACACTATAAAATAAAAGAGATTTGTAATAAACAGCCGATGAAATGAACTTCGATATTTAGTTCTGTCTTTTGAATAGTTTATGAAATGTATGTTTTAAGAAATAATAATCCTTGTACAGTTGTTCTAGGAATTAAGAAATTTGTTAATGTATAATCGATGAAAAGAGATTACTTCTAAAGAAATTATAGGTACTGAATATTCTATAAATCGTTTTCGATGTAATGAAATTCGATGAAAAGTTTGTCGACGATTCAGTGGGCACCCTTATTTTCATCATCAGTCTACATTTGATTTAAAAAAAAAAGTTATGCAACCTATATCGTGTGAAGTATCAAATGAAAGGGCGTATTGTTAGAATCTTAAATATATTGAATTTCAAGTAATATAGTTTAGAAGATATTTAGGAAAATACGCGCAAATTGACCTCCCCCCCCTTATTTCCAAAACTACTGGGGCTAAAATTTTGACAAAATACAGAAAATAGTTCTTTACCTATAGATTACAGGAAAACCTATAACAAGTCTATGGTATTTGTAATAATAAACTGTTTCGCATAGTAGATTGTTTATTATTCAACAATTTGCTAATATATAAAGGTAAGCCAGCCTAACTTAATCTTATCCTCTTGACGTCCACAGTTGTGACAGATACAAAAACCCGCGAACGCAGAGTGCGCTGCGTTTAGAAACATAATATTATAACATCTTCTCTTTTCTAACAAAAATAAAATCGAAACCGACATAACATGTTAATTAAAAACTTAAGACTAAGTGGTAACATAATCATCTTGCCACTTGGGCCTCTGCACGGTGCGGCGCGGGCGTTGCAGCGGCGTAGCGTCGAGCTGCGGCTCGGCGCCGGGTGCACATGCAGAGGGCTGCGCCGCGTCCACTGGAGGCGCCGACGGTGTAGGCGTTACAGCTCGCGCTTCAGATCCGGCTGTGCTGTCTATACATGGCGCCGGGTGGACCTCCACCTCGCCTCCATCCTGGTTGGCATCTGGCCTTGAATCCAAATCTGAAAATGAGAATTCCTCCCTGGGAGGGTTAGAGTTGACATAAGGTTTGATGTAAATCCGGTTTCTTCTGTACAGTCTTCCTTCCACTTCTACTACATATGATCTATTTGTAGCTTTCTTCAATATCTTTCCAGGTTGCCATTTACTATCCATCTCTGGTTTGAGCTTGACATATACTGCTTGATTATCAGACAATGTGGGCAAATGTTGGCTTCTCCTGTCATGATACATTTTACTTTCTTCTTGTCTTTGTTTAATATATTGTGTCACATTCCTTACAACGGTAGGTTTCAGTTGAGAGATCAGCAAAGGTATACTAGATCTTGTTTTTCTTGACATAAATTTTTGTACTGGACTTGCATCTGAGTTTACTGATGGTATATTTCTTTGGTGTAGCAAAGCAAACCACAAATCTTCCTTCTTTTCTCTACATTTTAAAATAAGTTTTTTTGCTTTCTTTACTGTTGCTTCTGCTTTTCCGTTAGACTTGGCATAGTGTGGTGATGACGTAACATGTGTAAATTTCCAATCCTCTGAGAACTGTTTGAAATCTTGATTGATAAAGTTGGTGGCTCCATCTGTAATTACTTTTTGAGGAGTTCCATATCTTGCAAAGTTTTTTTTACAGATAATAATTGTATTATTTGCTGTTAAGTTATTAATAGCATCTAACTCATAGAAATCGGAGTAGTGATCTACTGTTATCAAATATCTTTGTATTGATGTTTCTGATCTGATTTCGAACACATCCATAGAGATAATTTGAAAGGGATACTCTGGTATCTCATGACTGATCATCGGCATGGTTCTTTGGCTGTTAGAGTGTTTTAAACATGCTGCACAGGATTTGACAAAATCAGTAATTTGTTTAGTCATTCCCGGCCAGAATACATTGTAACGAGCTACACGAAGACTGTTCTCCACACCGTTGTGACTTGCATGAATTTTTGTAAGTAAAGAGTGTCTTATTTTAACGGACTTAGCATTTTGCCACTTTTGAAAATTAGGCCATGGTTAGTACTGAGCTCATGTTTAAATTTAAAATATTCTTTTAAGTCTTCAGCCATGTCAGCCTCATATTTTGGAAATCCATTCACAATATAACCAATCAGGCATTGCAAAGAGCTGTCTGTCAAGGTTGCTTCTTTAACCTCCTCAATAATTTTATCTGAGACTTTAAGATATCTAGTTTCTTCAATATTTTGAATTGTCTTGAATATTTTATATTCTTTGGATATGTTCTCAATATTATCTTTGACATTTTCTGTTTGTATACATGGGATTGGTGATCTGGATAACATGTCTGCCACATTATTATTTTTACCCTTGACAAAAACTAACTCAATGCAATATCTTTGTAAGGTCATCAACATAAGTTGAAGTCGTTTTGGCGCTTGCGACAATGGTTTTTTAAAAATATTTATAAGCGGTTTATGATCTGTTTTCACTATAGTCTGGTTACATCCATTAATGTATTGATCGAAACGGGTACAGCCAAAAACAATAGCAAGCATTTCTTTCTCTATCTGAGCATAGCGTTTCTCTGTTTTAGATAATGTTCTGGACGCATAAGCAATTACTTGGTTATCTTGATAGATTACTACTCCCAGTCCATCACAGCTCGCATCACACTCCATTGTAACTGGTTTATTCATTTCAAAATATTTTAATGATGTGAGATCTGACATTATGTCCTTCAATTTTTTGAACTCTGCTTCTTCAATATCTGACCATTTCCAACGTGTGTCTTTGTAGGTAAGCTGTCTAAGATTTTTTGCTTCATAGCTCAAGTTTTTGATGTACCTACTAAGATACGTAATCATGCCTAGAAAACATAATACCTCTTTCTTACAGGTCGGTGTTGGCATGTCTCTAATAGCTGCTATCTTCGATTCATCGGGCTCCAGTCCATGATCTGTAAGTATGTGGCCAAAAAATTTTACTGATGTTTGCAACAGATTTAATTTATCTTTATTTAATTTACAGTTAATTTCACGCAGCCGGATAAACAGTGCTTCCAAGTTTTTGTTATGATCTGCTGTTGCCTCTGCTATGTTCTCACCAACACCATAGATTAGTATATCATCAGCCATAACTTCTACTCCACACAGTCCACTTAAAGAGGAAATCAATTTCTGTTGAAAAATTTCTGGTGCTGAGGATATGCCAAACGGAAGTCTCTTCCAACGGTATCTGCCAAATGGCGTCCAAAATGTGGTAAGTTTACTACTTTCCTCTGTAAGATTAACATGCCAGAAACCCTTTTTTGTATCAACGGTGCTGAAAACTTTGGCTTTTCCCAGTTCAGGCAAAATTTCATCTAGCGTTGTGAATTGATAATTTGGGCGCTTTATAGCTTTATTTAAGGGTATAGGGTCTAGGCAGATTCTAAATTTATTATCTCTCTTAACTACAAGAATGTTATTTACCCATTCCGTGTGATCCATTTCCCTGGTTATAATATCCTCCTTTTCTAATCTCTCCAACTCTTCTTTGAGAACCTCTCTAAGAGCCAATGGAACACGACGAGCTGCTTGGATGGAAGGCTGTACAGTTTTATCAATTTCTATAGTGGCATCACCTGAAAATTTTCCATATCCTTCAAACACATCCTTATATTTACTTATTATGCTTTCAGCATGGATTCTGTCAATTGTTTGACTAAGTTCTTGCCTAATAGCATTACAGTATTTTATAAAGCCTAATTTATAACAAGCTTTTTCAGATAGCAAGGGCTCATGTTCAATATTTATTACTGAAAACCGAACTTTATATTTTTTATCCTTTATAACACAAATCAGATAAATATCTCCCAAAACTTCTAATGAATGCCCTCCAATAGTGCTGAGTTTTGACTTTGAAGGGATAAGCTCGGGTTGCCTAGTCTCAAGAATGTCTTTACAGGTGTTAATTCCCATCAGACTCATTTGAGCACCTGTATCTAGTTGAAAAAGATATGGTTTTAAATTGTTTTTTACCTCAACATGCATTTCTCCATGCACTGAGCCAGTTTTCGGATTTCTTACTATTTTTCCTATGTACAAGTCCTCTTCTGACGAAAAACTATCCTCCGCAACTTCTTTAATCACTTTTCTATCCTTCTTCTTACACATTTTCTTGTTGTGATTATATGCTGCACAATTTGTGCATTGCTTTCCATAAGCGGGCATAACTTTTTCTGAAAAATGTGGTCTTCTCCGCAGAACTTGCATAATTTCTTATTTTTTGTTGCCGTCGTAACTTTATTGATTTCTTGTTGTTGGCTTTGACTCAAAGAGTGCACTTGATCTGAAGTGGCTTCAGCTGACCTGCACATATCTATTGTGAGGTTGAGGTCTAGATTTTCACATTTTAATAATTCTTTTTTTAGGTCACAGTCTTTTATGCCAATAACTATTTTGTCTCGCAGCAGTTCGTGTTCAAAAGTTTTATATTCACAGGTATTGACTAATTTCTGTAAGTCCAATAAATAGGCATCAAAACGCTCATTCTCATGTTGACTACGCGTATTGAACATGTATCGGTTGTAGATTATGTTTCTCTTCTTAACCATTCTTTCTTTAAGGTTTTTTAGTATAAGATTTTCGCTTTTCTTTCCGTCATTATCCAAATCAAACAAGTATTTGTTTATTCCAGCGGTACCTATAGCACTAAACAAAAGACTTGCTTTTTGTGCTTCTCTCTCGGGGCCCCATTTGTCCATACCCGTCGCAGCTAGATAATTTGTCCATCCATCGAGGAAAGTTTTAAACGCTTCCGACGACTCGCCAGTGATCTGTAAAGGCGGGGGCCAAGGTACGTGAACATTGTTGCTGTGTTCTTTTTCCGCAGACATTCCAGAAATTTGCGTCTGCATGGCGGCCAACAACTGTGTTTGAGTTTTGAGTAACGATGTGAGAGCTTCCATATCTTTGTCTGACATTTTTAACTTCTGACACCATGTAATAATAAACTGTTTCGCATAGTAGATTGTTTATTATTCAACAATTTGCTAATATATAAAGGTAAGCCAGCCTAACTTAATCTTATCCTCTTGACGTCCACAGTTGTGACAGATACAAAAACCCGCGAACGCAGAGTGCGCTGCGTTTAGAAACATAATATTATAACAGTATTTAAAGTAACGTAGTAAATTTCAGATAATCATGTACGGAACGGAACCCTCTCCACGCGAGTTTAAGCCGCACTTGTCCGGTTTATTTTATTTTAACTGCCTGCCTATGTAAAATTTTGCTATAATTCCAAACAATATTTAAGGAAGAAATAAAAATGGTTGGGGAAAAATTGGCATAACAACATCAATGGACACGAAACATCCCGTTCCGTCTCCATGACACCACATATGTGCGCGCGCTCAGGCGTGTTTTTTGTTTGTATGGCGGCGTAGCGAATTGCACGGCGCAGATGGGTGCAGACTGAAAGGGTTAACATATATACAATGTTTTATTTTATATCATTTATTTGAAAAAATTCATCAGTGGAGTAGTAGCATTTTTCCAACAAAAGTGACCTTATTTTGTTTTTAAATATATTAGGACTACATATACTTTTAAGATTGCTCGGCAGTTTGTTGAAGAAACTTACAGCTTGATAGTGCGCACAGTGGGTAACTACTTTCAAATTCGGTTTTATTTTACACGGCAGGTCTTTCCTCCTAGTACTTACGCGTATTTCTAGTTCTTCATTAGTTTCATATTTAAAAAGATGTTTAACGAGATCAGTAAGTAGAACCAAGATATAAAGACCGGGAACTGTCAGGATCTTTAACTTTTTAAAATGTTCTTTACAGAATTCAGTTTGCGGAATGCGTACCATAGTTCGAAGGGCTCGTTTTTGCATAGTGAAAGCTTTTTGCATGTTGTAGTTATAACTATGTCCCCAGAATTTAACACTGTATCTAAGCTTAGACTCAACGAGAGCATGATATGTCATTTTAAGGATTTTTAAATCCACTACATCTCGCAAACTTCGTATAGCGTAATACGCCGAGCTGAGTGAAATTAGAATCGCCTTTAGTTCGTGTTTCCAGTTCAATAATGAGTGCATATGTATCCCCAAAAACTTGGCAACATCTACACTTTCTATTTTTTCACCACGTATATTTACTTCCAACACATCATTTGTTTTCACAGTGGACTTAAATAGCAGGGCACATGTTTTGCTGGTATTAAGCTTTAAATTATTTAGGATGAACCATCTGTGAAAAAGTTCTAAAACTTTGTTGGACTTATTTCTAAGTTATTCCAATGTTTTTGCATATATTACTGCATTTGTGTCGTCAGCAAAAACTATAAGATTGATGTCAGGCATTTCATTGCTTATAAAATTTATTAAGTCGTTTGTATATAAAATAAAAAATAAGGGTCCTAAAATAGATCCTTGAGGTACTCCTCTTTTGATTGTTACGCAGCCCTTATAAGCCTTAAAAATGTACCTTATACATTATAATTAAATGTATTATTAGATATGAAATATGTTAGTTAAAGTACATGTTCTGGTTAATAGAGTAGTAACAGCTTATATTTGGTATTTTAACTAGATGCAGAACCATGCCATTCGCTGTTTATTACGAGCCTATTGGGGTCGAATTTGAATCTGTATAGCATGCAAATTAATTTGCGCCGAGAAATTTATTTACACGAACGGCATATGTAAACAAAGAACAATTAAACACTCCGAAGACCTCAAAAGGACAATAGCTCGTTTTATCCGGCCTTTTAGCGTCCATCCATTGTCTAAATAAGTGCTGTAGAGCCACAAGAGATAGGTTATTAAACACAGGAATTCCAATATCATGGGTATCAGCTAGCAATATGTCGCTGATGTACTGAGCGCACTTGTTGGTATTTTCTTTCCACTACGTACCGTGTGTTCCCGTTCGATATTGCAAATACCCTGCAATTGCAATATAACCAAGCGTTACTGCAAATTGGAAATATATGAAAAGCTGTATATGGAAGTGAGCTCTTTAAAAGTGCTAGAGCTTGCTAACATAATAATTATATTGAAATTGTAAACACGGGTCGATGTTAGCATCATCATATATGCAAACTAATAATTGAGCTAATCCTGATGGTGAAAACATGCCGAGAGCCCACGGATTAATAAAGTTCCACCTAACTACACGTAATCTGTAATACTGCCCCATTACTAATTAAATAAATTCCCCTCGTCGACCTCTCGTATACCGTAAGAGATTAGCCCTATTATACCTATCATACAACTAGCGGAGATTAATTTTGCCGGGCCGTCACTAAATCTTTTCACTCGCCATTAGATTAACACCCGAGAAATATATCGGTGTTTTTCTAAAATTATCTTAACTCCGTAAACAGGGAGTGGGTCTGGGCCTAAAATAATATTTTAATTATTTCTACTTTACATTTAATCTGTAGACCCGAAATAATTTGTGATAGGTACCTACGTTTCTTAATTATATTAATGAGCAAAAGCTCTTTAAAATGAAAAAAATACCGAGTTGAATATTTAAGATCGGAGTGGGAGGGATCAAAAATACTTAAACACGTTCTTAAAATAAAAATACAATATAGACGACAATAGATTCGGGTAGACTTTATTTTACACTCGGATCTTTTTACCATTTACCGTACCTACTCACTGAGCGTAACATTCTATAAAGTGTGCAGACTTTTCATTCAATATTCTATAACTTTTTACGTTTGTTAAACCCAGTACGCAATCATCGATAGCTTTGGAACATCACTCGATACCAATCTCTGAATACATTCAGGACCCAAAAAAATAAAACCGATCGCTTCATCGCGTAATCCCGCGGGCATTCGAGTTTTTCTTATTCAAATGTTCAGTCAGCTCTTTTTTAATGTTTCAACACCGCACATCATCAATCTTTGCGCCTCGAACGTGGCCATTACGACCGCCCCTTACAATTATCCAGTCGAATAAAAACGTTTTAAGTGTTAAATTAACGATATCTCAGCGGAGAGCTTGTCTGACTAAGTGATTAATTCCAGCCCTCCGAGCTGATAGTGAAGCGGGATCTTAAGTACCGCGACCACCCTTGCTTAATATTCCATCTATTATTACAGATTTTTGTTAATGCTTGCAGATTTATTGCTAGGCAAGCTAAAGCTGGGCAGAGTGAATAAAATCAGTGTACGTCTGTGTGAATAAATTGCAATGGAGCGGTAGCCTACGAATACATTAACTTTCTTTAGGTAGACATTGAATCCTAAATGTAAAGTGCGAAAGTACTCTGGACCTATGGAAATATAAAATGATTTCACCAGCACATAATTCACTTAAAATAATTTATCTACACCCATATCATAAAACCTCCATAATGTAATCAAAAACCGTAGGAAATGACCAGCATTATGACAACCAATTAGGTAAAACCCTGTAATGTTATTACAGTATCGATTTTAGTATCGTAATGAGATTAAATTTGTAACAGCTGTCAAAACTCAAGTGGGTCTCTATTCTAGTATCCATAGATATTAAAACAGTTATTGATACAATACATCAATTCAGTATGTTGTTTTAATATAAACTGCACGACATTTGATCTCGAGTGACATGAGAATAGAGACTTCATTCGTGTGTCTATGATTAAAAAAAAATGGTCTTGACGGAGGATCGAATTACCGCCATTACTGCTTTCATATTTCATGTTGGTTTTTTGCTGAACGAAAGTAGAATTGTGAAAAGTTGTTTGTAATTTACATTTTAGTTGAAATATGAATAGTAGCCTTCTCGGAGTGACTGTGTGATGTGAAAATACGCCGGATATCGTAAATGTAGCCACGATTGCAACAAATAACTTGTTGCCAGAAAATATTGTTTCTGAACACATCATGGAGGATTTATAATATGTGTGTAGATAAAGTTATGTATGCAACTCTGCATAATTTGGTCTTAAAACACACGTGCGATCTTATTATGAAACTCGCTAAAAGCTCGTTTCATAAAACCGCACTAGTGTTTTAAGGCCTGTCATTATGCAACCGTTGCATAAACTACTATTTCAACAGCGCTTTCGGTGTCATTGGTTTTAATGTATAAAGTGATATAATTTTATGGGTACTGTTTAATCACGCATTCAGCGGCAGCGTCAGCCGCGCCGGTATTATATCGTTATCGGGCCAAATATCGCCGCGTTTGATTCTCTATATCAATTATTACTAATAAACCGATATAATTTTGTATATATTCCCAACATAATTATCACATAATCATTTGTAGCTGTTATTCTGTTACACTGATATTTCAATTCAAAACTCAAAGCAGTATCATAACAGTCGCAAATGTGTATTTTGCGCAGAATCCTCTCCATGCAATAGAGAGTACTCGAAACTCGACACTCGTTATGCGCAATCGTTTAAACTTCGATGCGGCGATAGAGGAAACAAACAAAACTTGACAAAACTCGTTGTACTGGATGTTTCTCATTTCAGCTCTAGTCACTTAGCTACGTAAATATAAACGACTGTCATTCTTCTTCTTTACGCGCGTCGAGCGGGGAGAAAAGGATGACAAACGAGATGAAGGAATAATGGAAAGTAAATGAAAACAGCAAAATCACTTTTGTCAACCGCTTTCTTCCTCCATTGTCGACATTCAGAAATGTTTAAAAAACTCCGTAAGTACACAACGAGGCAAAGTTATAATAACCTTCTTGCGAATTCAGCGCATGAATTTATGCTAGACGTTTTTTGAAAAGTTTTTGCTGAATTATATTATAAACGTCGACACGTGCAAGGCGTTTCTCCATTAAAAGGGTAACAATACCTTGGAATAATATAGAGATAAGCCTTGTACGCTTGCACTTTGTAAGCTTTCTAAAACATTAGAATTCGACACTTTGTTCCTTAGAAGCTGGAAATGTGTTAGATGATACAATACCGGTAATAACCTTATTGTTCCATTTTGAAATTCAATTTCTTTGGGCCGTGTCCACACCCACGGATAATGCTCTTGTATAATTTAAAGCTGGCTTTAAAAAGTATTTTGGTAGAGGGCATTCCATAACGTTAAGGAGAGGATACGAGGGTTCGCACTACCGCGCCCCAGGTAAAAACCAAATTGAATTTTCCCTCAGCCAAATAGAACGGTATCGCGTAGATAAATCTCGAAGCTGCTCTCATCCCGTACCTACGAAAAACAAAGTTTAATAGAAAAAGTAAACGCAAAAACACTGAATGTTGGAAGTTTTAATTCGCGCCAAGACTTTCGCCAGAGTTACGTGAATTTAGACTCTTATTTTCGAATCGTCAAAGTTATTGCCATTTGGGTAATCCACCATTGAGCAATAATTGTTTTGCAATGGTTAAACAAAGCCCTTTCATATGACATCACACTTGATGGCTATCAAAATTCTACCACCTGGCCCCCATTTTCAGGTAAATTTTACTATTTTAATTTGTTTTACAGTTACATGTTGTACATTTTGTCTTTAGTTTATAGATGAGAGCACACGAGTTCTATAAGTGTTCCAAATTTCAAGTTGTGAGAAGTTATCTCAGAACTTGAAATTTTGGCCGTGGCGTGACATACGGACAGGCAGACAGAAAATGAAATCTCACGATAAGGGTTTTTTTTAATTATTAAGCATGGACCCTAAAATACGCCAGTTGAAAGTAGAACTGTCTTAGTCACGTCTGCGGTATGCACCCAGCGAGGTGGGCACATGTTACAACTCGGTTCTCTAGTGTGGTAGCTCGACGGTAGCTCGAGGAGACGGGGATCCACAACTTCTGCTCTTCAAGCTAAGTTCAGCACAATGGGCTTGATTCGCGGCGCGGGAGTAAGAGGACGTTGATCTTTTCAGTTAAAACACTTAGTTAGAGATTTTCACTACATTTTTCATCAGAAGGATACATGAGGTGCCTCTTCAACGGCGCAAGATGGAATGAATATGCGTATCCGATGTTCTAATAAAATTTGAATTCCTATTTAAAAAAATACCAAAGACAAATACATCGGCAATACGCCTGTCCAGTTACATTAGAGCAAAATAGGTTGCTCTACAGTACCCACCCACAAAATGGTCATCAGCAACGTAGGTAGGTGAAGATAGGGGGCGAATTAACAGTATTTCGCTTAATTTTTTTATGATCTCTCGCATGACGAGATGTGAGCACTTTACCCACTTTACTCGTATTTTGGCATGGTGCTATACAAAATCTTTTGTTGAAACCAGAACTATTGTCATTTAATGGCCTTTAACGTTTAACAAAAGATCTGGCGAGAGTCCGCCGTTAGACATAAAATAGGCTTTAACGATATGCTATCACAAATAACATATCTTCAGCGGTAGCACAATAGGTAGGAACGTTTGAAAATCCCTCTTAGACCCACCCGCCGTGCCATTAAGGCAATTTATATCGTGCCACTTGCGAAAGACAAACCGATATCATGTCTAATGAGGTCACGGCGGTATATTCTGCGGAATAATTATCTTTATATGGGCCCTTTTAATCGAGTCTACTCCTAACCACGCTTTACGGTATTATAAAGTTAATGTAATTTTATAACGGGTCTTAGGAGTGCGTTTAATTTGAACAGTGCGGTGAGCGGCGAGTGAGCCGCGGGGGTTAGGGCGGTGCCTTCCGATACCGATTCCTCCACTGAATATTTTACATCCTAATATTATTATGGGCATAGTTTGCTATGGAGATGAAAAAGTATTATCATCTACGTTTAACGATAATCTATGATTCCCTTAAAAATATTTTCCTTATCCCTAAAATAATTCGTTTGCGTTGCGGTAATTTAAAAATATTAAACACTGCCACGGGACTGCCGTTTAGTGCTTGTTGCGCTCCGACGAGAATAAAAACTATTTTCCATTCTGCAGGTCTGAGGAAGTTTAAACGACAATGAATAGTGCTTATTCTCGAGCATAAATCCTTAACACTTTTCTCGGGAAGTTGTTGTGTTATGCACAAGTTATGGAAAGTTAAATGCCTACACTAACGCAAACTTTGTGGCGTTGCTTAACTTAACATATGATAGGATACTTAAGTAAGCCAGCCTTCAAAAGGCGGTTCCATTCATAACCTGATTTTATCCTAAATCATCATCTAAATGGGTTAGGCGCCGGCTAAAGATTGAATTTCAAGCAAGAACATAAATAAAATTAAGGAAAACAGGCTGTTTGAAAAGTAAAATCCGACCAAGTGCGAGTCGGACCCGCGCACGAAGGGTTCCGTACCATTATCTATAAAAACAGCAAAAAATCACGTTTGTTGTATGGGAGCCCCCTTAAATATTTATTTTATTCTGTTTTTTAGTATTTGTTGTTATACGGCAACAGAAATACATCATCTGTGAAAAATTCAACTTTCTAACTATCACGGTTCATGAGATACAGCCTGGTGACAGACGGACGGACGGACAGACGAACAGCGGAGCCTTACTAATTAGGGCCCCGTTTTTACCCTTTTGGTACAGAACTCTAAAAATGTTTGGCTTCCTTTAGTAAAACTACAACCATCAAATATATTGTTAATTAGGTGATAAATAGATGTCAAGTATGAACATAGTGTGAGCGATATTAATATAACAAATTTACTTGCCACCGACTTCGATATACCTATAAAGGACATTATAAATACGTAAAACATGTACGTATATCTTCATATGTTTGCGGACAGAATAATATGTAAAACATGTAAGACCTAATAAAATAAATAGCATTAAATGCTAAACAATTATCACACAACTATCTGAAAGTTTAAGGAAACCTAAATTGATTCCTGATTGATACCTGATGTCTTTAGATTGGTGGCGGTCGACTCTATGTCTAAAACCCAGATACCGCTGGTGACATATCCGGGACATTGTCGTGGCAAATAATTAAAAAGTTTAGATTCATTTCAGCGGTGTGAAGAGGTCGAAGCGCGGCCGCGACCGCAGCTGCCAGAAAGTTGTGCATTAACTTTTCATTTACAAGTTTGGACGAACCTCGCAAGCTATCGCGAACTTTGCCACTTCCTACCAACTCACTGTACTCTATTTCATACGGTGCCTTGCCGGATAATTAAAGTTACCTTATTAACAGCAAAAACCGTGAGTGACTTTTTCAGTGCGTATTTGTAACCGTCAAGTTAGTCAGTGAATTTAACCTAATGCCTTTTTCGTGTTAGGTTATGCACTTCTCATTAAAAAATAAATAATACGTCTTTTTGTGACTTTAACTAGCTGAATTTAGCTAATAGCGATTTAATTGGATTTCGTACATTTGAACCTTGACCAAGTTTGACGTTCGCCATTCATTTTACACTGTCACAAAATAGCGGTACCAATACACCGTTTAACATTGATTAACAACGAATAAAAAATAATTTGCGACTAATTATGAAACAAGTGATGCCGCAACATTTAACAAAGACGATATTATTAACCATCCATCGCTGCGGCAGGCGACATCTTCCCAGACGCCTTAATATTGTTTTAATAACTTCATTTAACTTTCGTAAATTAATTTTCGTTTGATCATTTCATTGGGAGATGAGTTATAATTGAAGGGGCGCGTCACAATCGCTCGGGATCCACAAACGGAATAATGTCAAATCAATTAAAAGTTGAATTCGGCGGGCAGCGCGCCAGCCTCGCCTCGGCCGAAGTTGATTCATTAGTACTGACGGCGGCGCCGCAAACTGGGACTGCCGGCGCCCGCTCATTCCGCCGTATTACCACTTATCTGCACAGCACAGGCCAATTCCACTCGCACACATCCGCCCAACCCCTCCCTCTTTACGTCGTCTACTAAGAAATCTACCTAACCATGACTTTCCCAAGTCTTAATCATCAATCACAAAATACTTGTTACTTTATAATGAAAATTGACGCTTTCTGTAATCTCCCTATACGGGCATGCGTGTGCAATATTGCTAGAAGCTTCCAAATACTTCCAATACATACGTGATATGTTTCGAGAAGACGCAATAACATTACCATAGGTCTCCGCAACTGGCCGCCGACTCATAAAAGCCACGCGAAAGGGATAACGCCCCGCCGTCACAGACAAACTGCCATGGATCAGCGAAAGTAATTCGCTTTGCATGCATTTCTTTGACTTCACTTAGGTACTAAGAAAGTTCGCCAACTACATTTATTATCGCGCTTGACTCAGCAAAGGATTTACAATTCAGAAGACTCGATAGAGGCACGCAGGCTATTTTATTATAAGTCGTTTTAATGAACATTTATTTAAAGTATTACCTCTGGGGAGATTTAAGTTAGTATTATTGAGTTAAGGTTAAGAGACACAGAAAACTAAGAATAGCAGCGTTGGGAATGAAATTCCTTGCAAGTAAAACCAACGGTAAATACCTAGCAGACCCGACTTAAAAAGACTCCTAGACGTCTGAAAAGGAGCGGCTTCTCTCCTAGCTAAATGTTTACTTTTATTTTTCTGCATTGTTTTTCTAGACTTTACTTACTTTATTATTACTACTCTAAGTAAACGGTAAAGTGACTCGCATACTTATAATTAAAGATAGCTGTCGCTGAAAATATAAGAAACTGGAATTTTGTATAGATGTCTGGTTGAATAATAATTTTAGTTTTTTAAATTGCGTTAGAGACAAAGGACGAGTTGTAAATTACCGTTAGGAAAAACGAATATAATACACGTTAAACGAAAGGCTTACTCGCCGGGAGCGATTTATTCAAACGACCGATAAATATTCAAGAGTAATTAACCGGCGGCGCCGATACAGAGCGGAATATTTTTCGCTGCCGTCGATTATACGTTAATCCCCGAAAAGGTAGATTACTGCGAAGTGTTGCTAACTCCGTAAAATGCGGTCGAAAAATTCATATTTCAGCCCCGGAATAAAATAAAAAAGATGCTTTGGAAATTAATTGGTTTATTCCATTTGTTTTTCAGAGTCGAAGACAGTGGCATTAATTTGCGTATATTGAATTAATGTTAAAAAATGTGTGTGCATAAGACCACACGATAGAAGAGAAAACCTACAAAACAAAGAACGCACACGCATGCACGCACTCACTCACTCACTCATACCCATACTCATACTCATACTCATAGCCTTCAGAAAGAGCCCTAACGCGCTTAAAGAAGTTTTCACTTCGAAAAGTTTTTGTATGATTCGTATTTAAGTTTTTAAAGTAATTGCATGCGTATAGCAACGGCAAACGCGTTGCGTCTGTAGGTACGGATGCTGGACTCGAATGCCATATTGTGCTCTATTGCATTGCTTCGATTGATTATCACAATTGGTACCCAGGAGGGGAAGTGAGCAATATGAGATCGCACGACGCGGGAAGCAATTTCAGAGAACTCCGAGACTGATATCACTAGAAATGCACCATACATAAGGAGATATTTTTTATTATTCCATTTAAAACATACCATCAGTAATAAATACGGGTCTTAAGAGGCACGTTTTTAAATAAAACGGTATATTGGAAAGATGTTTCCAAAATGTTTCTCAAAACAAATTTAGGAAATAACTACGTCAAGCTTGACGTCATCACATGGCGCTGAAGCAGACATTTTCACGTGAAACCTCGCGTCTATTCTGCCTGATGTGAGCTCAAAAGATTCACCCAGCGAGCGCGGAGCTCAGTTACACTGCAACTCCATTGTCCGTAGTGCCGGTCGTAGAACAGACGTCTTCGTAGCGAGCTCTACGACTCAAGATACGAGTTACATCAAAGTATTTTCTATCTCGTAGCATTTTAACTTTCCTAACAGCGAATCGTATGTTGCCCGGTTTTAATCAACAACTAATATTTTTGAACAATTGTTTTAATTAAAATTAATTGCTGTTTTGAGTTAAATAACCGTACTTTCGCTATCAGAGTGGAAACAGTTCGAAGAAGAGAACTTCGTCCGCGTGATATGAATTTAACTTGATTTTCGGAAAATCCTTTGTGCATCAGCGCCTCTATTCGGGAACTCTAAGTGATTCTGTAGCGACTCGTAAGCCAGATTTCTCATTCCACTCTTCCGCACGACGCGAAATGCGTAAGAGCGAGATGAGGGATCTGGCTTACGAGTCGCTACGGAATCACTTAGCGTTCCCGAATGAGGCGCCTGTAATATCCAGTCTTTAAGAAACATATCTTCCCTATTCCATCAGTTAGTGTTTTTTTATATTTTACAAGTCAACTATGCTTAAAAAAATCTATCAAATCGAATCGTGTTGCGTCGCTAAGAAACGTGTTGTCTTGAGTGTCACCGCCTTCGGGAGCACGACTATCTATCACGCGCGTTAAGCTACCTGTTGAAATTGGGTATTGTTGAAGTAAGACTTTAAAAAAAAGTAGATGTGTACATAAAACGTTTTGCAACAATAACTTTTACCTTTATACGTGTTCTGTTATGTTTATTATTGTGAATAAATGTTATTTCTATTTAAAAGTTTACTGTTGTTATAAATAACCACCGATATTGTTTGAGATGTTTGTACCATATCCTAAACCAACCCACTTACAGCATTTGTTTGTGCATCTGGCCGTTCACACATTTTTGATTATAGAATAAGAAACCGGACAAGTGCGAGTTAAACTCGCGTGGAGAGGGTTCCGTTCCGTACATGATTATCTGAAATTTACTACGTTACTTTAAATACCATAGACTTCTTATAGGTTTTCCTGTAATCTATAGGTAAAGAACTATTTTCTGTTTTTTTTTTTTTTTCAAAATTCTAGCCCCAATAGTTTCGGAAATAAGGGGGGGAATGGTCACGTTTCGACTATTTTCCTAAATAACTTCTAAACCATTTTACTTAAAATTCAAAAGAAAATATATTTAATATCCATACAATAAGCCCTTTCATTTGATATATCACACAATATAGGATGCAGAACTTTTTTTTAAAATTTTCTTATTTACCCCGCAAAAGTGGCCCCCATGTTTAAAATTCATATATTTACGTCATGCGTCCGTGTTGCGGTCACCGACTTACATATGTATACCAAATTTCAACTCAATCCATCCAGTAGTTTCGGAGCAAATTGGCTGTGACAGACGGACAGACAGACAGACAGACACACGAGTGATCCTATAAGGGTTTCGTTTTTTCCTTTTTAGGTACGGAACCCTAAAAATGTACGAATTGCTCGCTTTCCGGGATTCAAAAACCAGTAACATTATATTTACAGTAATATCGAGATAATATTCCACCCGTATTCAATTGATCGCGCTCACTAGAAAATATAACGGTCTAGGTACTTGACTTAAGTTGCGGACGGCACCCGGAGGACCTTTGAGGTTTCATGGCTTATTTCGCAATCAACGTCTCTAACTATTCAAATATTCTGTTCCAAGCTGCGCTAATAAGAAACCAGCCGGTTAAAATAAACGGTGTTACGTTCCCCGTATTGTGTCTCAAGATTCTTCACCGTTAAAAAGCTATTACGTTTCACTTCTTCAAGCTAGCCTTTTTAAGGTTTGGAGGTTATACAGGCTGGGCCATAACTTTAAGCAAATAGCAACACAGATTTTTTTCTAAATCGGCACTAAGGATGACGGGAAATTAAACGCCATTTTGTACATTTTTGACTACGATGGACCATTTCACAGGAAAGCAACGTGCTTATTGTGTTAAACACTTAAAAACCAGTCTTACGTTACTATGCTATGCCTTTTAAAGATTTAATATGGATTACGCCGTATAAGTTAGTGTCCCAGCATCAATTTAATGAAAGTTGTGGTCAATAAGTTTAAAGAAACTGGTTTAACCACGAATATTAGGCAAACAGCGGCCCTAACATGCATGGCAAAAAGATAAATTAGAACCGTTTATCTCTAAGTGCGTCTCTCTCACACTAGTGCCGACGAAAGAGATAGTCATAGAGATAAACGGTTCTAATTTATCTTTGTGGCATGCATGTTAGGGCCGCAGGGCGGTTACGTACCAGACGTGATGATTGTTAGCATTTTTTCATACAATTACGTAGTCGGTTGCAGGAGTGTCGGCAACAGGACGGAGCTCATTCAGACAACGGTGTTTTTATAAATTAAAAAAATATTATGTACTAATTTTATTGCATTTGTAGTTTTGTCTCTGTTTTAGAAACCTAAAAGTGCAAAACTCATGGCCCACCCTGTAAATAACTGAGTCTAACACCGTCGCTAATTAAATTGTTTACCTACTTTGAAACACAATTTTCCCGGTGTGAATCAGTTATAATATAACCTTCGATAGTATACATACACATCACAGAATAGGTACATGCTAAATAAAAATATCAAAGTAGAATAAAAGGTACTATTCGTATTCACATACAACATACCTATTATTCAATAGAAAAAGACCAAATATGAACTTAATGTAATTTAATTTTACATAGTTGACCGATATAAAAAAATAAAATTAAAAAAGCTTTAACCCGTTTATCAATATTGTTAAAAGAGACCATAGGTAAATACTTACTGATTCGCTATATCTACAGGTTCTCTCCGAGTAGTTTGCCCAAGACGCTTAGTAACTTCAATCAATCATTTAAATATAAAGTTGAGTCGATGTTTGTGGATCGATTTTATAATAACCTTAGTGCTAGTTAAGAAACTACTTTATACTTACTTAGTCCTACTCTATAGACTTACCTTAATAAACCAACAACTAACTAAGAACAAACTTGACCATTTAGACGCTTTTGAATTCGAGGCTGCCTTACAGAACACGCTAAATCATACTCTCGCAGTACTGCCTCTCCAACATTTCCATTTAATTTGATCTGAGTGCTAACATATGACAAGGGATAGCAATTACATTAATAGTAACAGTTCGAGCGCCTACTGATAATACGACTTTTATTTGTTCGGCCGCCGACACTAATGGTCTGGCTTATTAAAAGGACGCCGAAAGCCCTTACAACACGATGTCGGTACCATTATGTTACCATGCATATGGGCTTACACCCCTACATATTCATTCAAGTTGGTATCGAATTCTGATTACCATCTTTACATTGTTCGAGCTACACAAAGGCTAATTAATGCCTACTTGTTTGAGACTTCACGATATTTTCCCGTTTAGAACGTGAACCGTAATATCATTGCCTTGTGCTACATAAATATTTTAAAAAAAATAACATATTGATAGTTTGGTCATGCGCCTTGGTGCTGAGGGTCGTTGCGTCGGTTACTCGTCTTGCACCTCTTGAGTTTTTCTGGACTTACGGATGGCTATAGATGCATTGAAATCTGCACATATGACATAAACGGTGATATAAAGCTACTATTTGGTGCTTTATTAGTTAACAACTCCAACTTAGACTACTAGAATAATATGTTATTATAATAATAATGTAATGTACAAAAAATGACAAATACAATAAAATACCTAGTAGAAAGGGTCTCTTCACTAATGCATGAACCAGCTTCCATTTGTTTTTTGCTTGCTTTTTAAATACCTGAGAAGTGATTCTCAAACTCGCCTGCGCGGTTCACGCGACGTTGATAAATATTATGACATCGTTTCGAAATAACGACTGTCGCTTACCTATCGCAAACTGTATGACGGGCGTCACTTATCGCCGCGCGCACTGAGTTTCGTGGTACGAGGGAGGCAGTTGTTGTGATGCGTGGCGCTGCGCCGGGCGGGCCAGTCGGCGAACACACTTTAGGTAAAGTAACTAAATACCCATGACCAAGTGAATAAAAATAAGTAGGTATTTAAATACACGTTACAATATTTTAATTATTTACTGAAAAAAAATATGAAAACTTTCCAGTGTTATCAATTCGCTCACTATCTCTATATCTTTTCCTAGATGCCAGATAAGTGGTCATTCAGCACAAGGGTTCCTAAGCTCTGTCCTAGAACTGTTCGTTACCAAATTCAAAGGAATTCTTCATTTATTTGCTCATATTTCCAAAGCGTTGTAGGTATAAACTTGTAATAAACTTCGACAACTGTGGCGTCCTCAAAACGTATTTATCTTATACGATGAAATCTATATTTTATCAAAAGTTAATTTAGTAAATTAGTCTGAAATTAAAACAGCCGATTCAAATTTAACTCGAAGTAATTCGTAAATTATTTGTGGGCTGAATATTTATCCTATCATTTCTACTTGGGGCAAAATAAAATAGACAAACCATTTAGCTCTTTATTGAAAAAATTGTGAGTAAAATCAGGATGTGCCTTTAACCCCTACATGCACATATCTTTGCCACCGCCCTCAGCAAAACCTTGGTATACAGTGGAACCTGTAAATCTGTCAACAAATCACAAGCATCGCGTTCACTTAAGCGGGCTTATGAGTTATCCAAAACTAGAAACGACACAATGAGAGCGTAGGGCGGGAGCGGGTCGCAGGATCCTTGAGCGGTACGTGACGGGACTCCCGCTAGTGCAGGCCGATCGATCTTACGTAAATACGACAACAGTTAATCCGAGTAAGAGGATGAGACGTGCTCGCCGCTGCAATTTATCTTACATCCTATCAGAAAACTATGATTTATAAAACTACTGCAATATTAGTTCCCTATTTTTTTGTTCTGATAATCCCTCTTTACACCTTTATGCTTGTGAAACTAAAGAAAGAATGAAGCGTGAGAACTTGCGAAACAACTATAACGCGTACCGACGCCAGGAAAATAAGTGTACCCTCACTATGCCTGATAATGAATGATCTTTACTGATGACGAGTTAATTGGAAGCGTCATCGTTATTATAGTAGCTTAAGTAGTGCCGCCCCCTCGAGTATTGCACTTATTAAACGCATAATCCCACCCATACCAACTTTTAATAGAGTGTTCGAAGTTTTTAATTCATTTGCCATTTCAACTTCACATTGTTAGAGTTCGGTGTTAAACTTTTAGGTAAAATTTGTTCTTGGACATGCTCGTTTAATGACAATAAAAGGTTTGTCACGTAAACATTGAGCAATTGTATCGTGTGCAAAGTATTTTAAAATGCTAACAAATTGAAGGGCCTTAGAAAACCCGAGCCATCTTGAATGCGTCTGTATTTAAATTTCAGAAAAGGTGTCCGTGCCCAAATTTCATTAAACTTACAGCTCTGTAAGGGCGAGGGTAAGCCCAGCCTTAAAAAAATTGGTAACAATTGGCTTAGTCGAAAACAATAAACATATCTGACTTTACTTCTAAAGTGAAGCTGTCCTGAATAGGAAAGTGTTTAATTGATTTTTATCCTGGATCGTCAACGTCGATTTCTACGAAACGAGAAACTCGTCCAAACTACAAATGAACGAAAAAACTGTTCCCGCGTCATTTCCATTTGTTGATGACAAAACTAACAAAACGTTATTACAAAAACGTAATGGCAAAGGAACAGCACTAGAGCGTGCGAAGTGAAGCGAGGCGGGCGGCGCGCGCCACCAAATGGATTTTTATTCAGTTGAAGTTGCGCGAGCCAATTAGTTTTGCACAAGTGCATCGAGAATGCTCACGACCGCGCCGCCGCTCGCCTCTGAAACCAAAACTCATTACTCAACGCTCTTTAGGGAACAAACTGTACAGCTAATGCTATTCAACGGTCCCGTTAAATAAATTCTCTTCACAAACACCCCAATTAGGGAGACGAGATTTGAATTAAATTACTGTCCTATTTATTATGGAATTGTCTAAAACGGGTTTAATTGAAATAAACCTATATTTTAAGCTGTAAATTTAATGGTACTAGATGAACTTAAATTACTACTGCAACCGTTGAAGGAGACGGCGAAACAAGGAGTCGTTCTCTGCGATTAAAAAGATAGCTGATTTATTTTTAGGGCAATCCGGTCCCCGAATCAGTTCGCGCTCATTAAGGAATAAAAAATTCTAATAAAATATATTAACCCCAATAAAATGATGATGGAGGCCTATTCCCTCATCCCCATCCCATCCCCATTCACCACCCGCCCTAGACTGGCAACGCATTGGCAGCACCTCTGGTGTTGCAGATGTCCATAGGCGGCCGTGACGACTTTCCATTAGGTGGGCCGTCTGCCTGTTTGTCAGTTCAATTGACATAAAAAAAATAACACTTTAATCCGTCATCCGTGTGTTGCATTGCACTGATTCAGCTTTACGCGAACAGCGCGGGTCCCCGTCACCATAATAAGGATGTTGTAGGATGTCTTAATTTTACCTTGTATAAGTTACCTAATATTTAACTAAAAGAAAGCGCTGTAGCTCTTTTTATTACATCTTTAGAGGCAATACGTTTCGTATATATAGGATTAACTCTCCCGTATTTGAAACTCGTGTCCCGGATTTTCGAAGGCGTTCGTTTTGTAACGTATTTGTGCCGATCGAAAACAATAAAGAAGAAATAAGAATCGGATTGACTTATTTCTATCCCAGTGGAGAGGCCGTGCTGTTTATGCAAACATACTGGGTGATATACTAGCAAGAACGGCAAGAATTATTAACATAGCATATCGCACCGTCCGTTGCCTTTTGAAAAATATATTAAAATAGTTTATTTTGCGGAAATAAATTACATGGCGGAAGCTTGAACATTTGGTCCCACACTAGGCTACGCCTGTCCTGTGGTTACCAACATCGCAAAATTTACCAGAGAATACATTTGTGCCAATCTCTGCCAAGCATAAGTAACTAACAACTAGCTAGATTGTGAATGGTAACAGAATATTTAATGTAATTTAAAAGTGCCTACATCAAAAGACTTGATTACGTACCTCTGTATATTAGTGACGTGACAGTCTTCCCTTTGACTACTCTAAATAAACACGGTTGCCTTATTAAAATTCCCACCGCACACTTTTCCTCTTGACACTACACAAAAGTGGTGTTTTACAAAGAAATCATGTCAGTAGGAAAATACATATCTACTACATGATGAACGGCGAAGAGATACACCGCACGCCTCGGCACAAATTGCCGACAGGCGTTGTGTTTAATATTTACTTCATAATTGTCTCAATATATCGCAAAATCGCAAAAAAGTTATTTAAATTGTCATCTCATTGCGGTTTAGCGAAAAAAAGGCACATCTACTGGATTGAATAGCCGAAGCAGTCTTTGTGAGCTTTGCTAGTTTATGTTAAGGTCAGCTGTACAAATATTAGTCATATAGCAGTATATTGTCATTATCATTGTGTGATTTCATTTGGCCTCGTTAGCAAGTATAGGACAGTGGGACATGCCTCGTTTCCGTCAGACTATTTTGTTTGGTTACGCGACTCGTTTGCGGCGTCAGCTCGTTTGCGCCTTGCTACGTGACGGGAAATAGGCCGCACTTGGTACACACGTTATAACAATGCTCAATCCTTGAGTTGGACATTGAAAAATATTCATACATTAACCTGGTCGTGGAATTCCACGTGATTTTTGACATTCTGGCTGTTTATTCCTTTGACCGACAGATACTACATGTATCTACAAAAGTCCATGCGTTTGGGTCATAAAACAATACCCCTAAATCTAACCACTATTTGTGTTCGGGATTGTTAGGAAAGGATAAACAATAACAAACTCGCGTATTGTTTACTTGCTTGGTCTGATCTTCAAAGCCTGTACAAGAGATTGATTTGTTTCTATCGGATTTATTCCCCGTCGCGTGCTTGCGAGACCAAGTTATGTGTCGGCTTAGAAGCGGCTACCTGAGGGGTGAATTTTTATCCCACCTCTTAGTATTCAGGGGCTGTAGGCCTATAATTCGCCTGAGGGTACGACCACAAGGGGCAACCGCTGCGCCCCCACTCGTCTTAGGGGGCTTCCTTGGGGCTCGTCCTGTCATTCTCTCTAAAATAGTCGACATAATACGTCAACCCAAGGGTTGACGGTAGCGAAACTTTAATTTGTATTAGAAACTGGGTCACAACGCGCGGCTTTAAACTTAATATTTAACAGTATTTACCAAGAACTGAAGACCAACATAATTTATCTTACTTGCCATAAATGCTCCATGTATTAGAAAGTAGCTATTACTATTGCACACGATGCGGAGTCGTCGACCGGGCTTTCTGGATTTTCAAATATAATAAATGTTCCACGAGATAAATTTAACTTGCAACATTAGCACCCTCGGCTTCGACACAACGATTACACAGCAACTGCAATTTTTCACTGTTGCCCACCCCTGCTGCTACAATTTATGACGCGGGAATGATTTTTCGACATCCATAAGTTAGATTTATATTTAAAAGGCGAAAACTTGCCAGCTCCAAATCGCCGATGTAAGAGGAAAATCATTGGTTCTCTAAAAAGTAAAATAAAATGTGTGCCGACTCATGCTTATGGCTTTGCTGGCAAGTATTTTCGCGAGCTTTTCGTTATGTATTTTATGAGATGGTGTTTTTCAACTTGTAATGATACCGTGGGACATATATCTGCAGTGGACACGGCACTTTTAACTTAATGTGAGTTATATATATATATATATGTGTGTATGTATATAATTCAAATGATACCCTATTTCAGTTGGAAATATCTAAACAGTTAAAATAGAGCTTGCTGCGTCCACATACAGCCAATTAGCCTGACCGAGAGCGAGATAAATGTAAGTCATTTATTACAATTCGTAGCAAACGGCCGCCCATTACGTTTAAAATATGGCATACTCAGCTTCAGTTTGCACCTTCACAAATTTAATGATACAGCTGTAATTGCAGATCAACAGCTATATGCTGTAAATCTGTTGAAAATTGACGCACTGCGGAGCAGATAGCTAATTAATGTTTTTCTCAAAGTAAATATGCGAAATGAAATCTCCTGTCGACGCATACTTACTGGACGAATGGGTATTTGTTTGTCCGAGTGTTAACTTGATGAAAGTGGGTATGTGGGTGGATAACTAAATATTTTTTATGACATGTAGTTGACGTATTAGCTAGGGAGCTGGGTGCCAAAACTTCAATATGATTTGTTCGCTTGGCAGACCTGAATTGTTCGATTAATGACAATGTAAAGTACCACAGAAAAATAGTCTGCCACCATGGTAGCGCTGCGTTTTCAATTGACATCGATCATGGAACAGCGAGACCTATATTTAGGTCGCCGGGAGAGGACGGGGACGGGGGTTTAAACAATTAAAAAAAAAAACGGTGTGCTAAATAATTTGTTCGTGTCTGACTCTTGGACTGATGGTCAGAATCATCCTCAAAACGATGAACATTGAGGAGGCAGACGTGCAGGGCTCTGTTTTATAACGGAACGAAGTTACAAAAAAGTAAATGAAAAAAGTCATTACTTCGTCGTTTTCGTTGCGTTCATTCGATTCATTAGGACTCCCAGTACGATTTTTTAAAGTTGTAACTCAAAAACGCAGGGACATACGACTTTCATTTACTGGACCAAATCGATTTGAATTGACATAAACTTTCATCCCTATCAATATGAAAGACGAACAAATCATATACCAAAATGGCACCCAGCTCCCTAACTATATCTGGGCGAACCTGCAATTAAGATCGCTCAATGAAAGTGAATACGCTAAGACAGCCGTGGATATGTCAAGATTTATTTAGGGTTTACCTATGTTTGGAATTAAACTAAGAGCAATACGTAGAATAATTTCTCGCCGGCCTTAGTAAACAGATGTAGTGTCGATTAACATATCTGAGCGGCCAAGCACGGGAGACATCCGGCCGCAAGCTGGAGCACCCAAATTGAGGGCGCCGCCACGCAAGCAAATATGTAGACCGGCATTTACTGTGATTTATGATGATATATGGCGGGTAGAATGCATAAGGCCATCGATGTTATAAGATATTTTTAAATCATAATTTAAAACTCCACGAGCATGATATGGATACACGGTTTTTCTCGTGTTTAAGTACCGTGTGCCTTTAGGTTACTTCCCGACATAGCACCCCAAGATTCTATATTGTATAATAGGCAATTTCGCACTCGAAGTGACACCCCATGCGTGTTTTCATAAAAAAATATAATAAGTCGTAGAGTTAGGTACTTAGTAGTAAAAAAGGGTGTCCTGTTACGATGCATCATAGTGAGATACGCTTTGAATTCATTGTCTTTTTACGGTTTGAATGTATTATTTGTCAACACTCAAAAGTACTCCTCTGCTGCACTGGGAGTGAAGAAATAGCATAGAATGCGTGCAGATGCTTATCCTCCTGGCATGTCGTAAAAGTCGACTAAGGGACGGATCCTCTCCAACATGGTGGACTATCTGTATGGGCGATGGGCTGATCACCTGTCACCATACGGTTCATCATACCATCTTAGGACTAATTAATCAAACGTGGCCACAAGGAGTCTTGTGGCTCTGCCCACCCCATTAGGGATTTCGGGCGTGATAATATGTATGTATGTATGTACTCAAAAGTAAAGTAGCAGAAACCACTTTGTCCTGTCCCTTTGACACACAGGTTTGACTAACCCTTCAATAGGTAGAAACCTGAGTGCTCTTCGGGCTGTTGACATCCCGACTGACGTTGAATGCGATTGCGTGCTCATTGCGATGCATTGATGCGGCGCGAGGCCACGATATAACGCGGTCCTGGAGGCTGCGGCATACCGCGACATTGCAAATGCCCTTGCTCTCTGTGCAGTATACCTTTAAGTGCATACAGCTATTGATCGGCCATTGCTCCGAGGCACGAATGCACCGAAATGCACTGCCTGCTAGTGGAAGTGATATTAGCGTTTAAGCGATCAATAGCGCACCAGGTGCTACATATAAACTGGGTCCGCCTGAAACCGTAATGTGCACGGTACATTTTTATCACGTAGCTTATTCCATGTCTTTTTTAATAGTGCCTCGGCTCACTTTTATGCTGGCTGGCGTAAAATCGTTTCGAATAAATAAATCATTCTACCTACCTAATTGTGTACCCGTATTCCTGGCTAACCTGCCAGTAATGTCAGTTTTAATGTTAGTTAAGTTATGTTACTTAGTTAGTTAGTTACTTAAGAGTTTTATTTTTACTTATTTATGTTAGTCTGTTGCCTGAAATAAATACATACATACATACATAGCATCACGCCCGAAATCCCTAATGGGGTGGGCAGAGCCACAAGACTACTTGTGGCCACGTTCGATTAATTAGTCCTCAGATGGTATGATGAACCGTATGGTGACAGGTGATCAGCCCATCGCCCATACAGATAGTCCACCATGTTGGAGAGGACCCGTCCCTTAGTCGACTTTTACGACATGCCAGCATGATAAGCATCTGCACGCATTCTATGCTATTTCTTCACTCCCAGTGCAGTAGAGGAGTAAATAAATGGTTATTATTATTATTAAACAGAGATAAATAAGCTATCGAAGTAGCATGTCACAGCTTTCTACGCTGGATTAATACTGATAATAAATCTTAAACTATAGCTTTATATAACAGGAAACGTTATTTAATGACACGTCTACAACACTAGATGAAAGATGCAATGAATCATTTAAATTAAATTGGATTGGACTGAATGATGTCAACTGTTTTGAATGTTAAATATACCTATAAATAATTTAAGTAATTGGAAGAATAAGGAGTTGAAGTAGGTACCTAAATGCATGCCTGACAGCATTTAATAAATGCACTTGATATAACTAACTTAATTATAATTTACTGACTCCTACAAGCAATCAATACATCGAGCATTGCAAAAAGAAATCGGGAAAACCTGAAGTACCTATATTATAAAAGCTTTAGCAGTTTTGAATAATTGGTAAGCAAACTCAATCAAACATTTAAGTGAACTTTAATAAATTCAAGCTCCAATATTAAAATACTGAATATTGTTAACATACAGTTGATAAAATACAATAAAAATAAAATACATGAAAATGTTTACGGAAGCAGCTGTCACAGGACATACAATGCAGCCCGCATCCGTTGGGCGACGACTTTTCTACTATTTATAGCGGTCAAACCAAGTTATTATTATGTATTAACACAAGCATGGCACAGTAGTGTCTTTTTTAATTCTGTAAATTTCTTCAGGGCGTCTATTCGGGAACGTCTAAGTGATATTGTAGCGACCCGCGAGCGAGATTCGCGTCCCGCTCTTACGCAATACGCATCGTGAGGAAGAGCCCCGAATCTGTCGTAAAGCGAATCCGTCTTAAAGCGAATCTGTCGTAAAGCGAATGTGTCTTAAAGCGTATCTGTCCTAAAGCGAACAAGGGAGGAAGAGTAGGATGAGAATCTCGCTCGCGAGTCGCTACAGTATCACTTAGCATTCCCGAATAGAGGCGCAGTACCACGCTATGCATACTTTATCAACTTGTAAATTTTATACCAGTTCCTTATATAACCCAGTTGGCATGACATCGTCGCGATTAGCATAATTAGGTACACTCATTATGTCGCGATCCTATTAAGTCTCTTGAAAACGCAGAATTGTACCTAATGAGATTTCCAGACGGTGAGCCTGAATTGTGAAATGCGCCAATAGTGAAACGAGGCGGAATGTCGGGGCCTTGCTTAATAATCCTCCGCCGTGCGGGGCAGGTAAGTGTTAAGCCTTATTTACCTCTTCCATGCGAACATTATCAAGCAAATGCCAATCGAATTTCTAATATAATGAACAGAATAGGTAGGTACACACATGAATTTTCATGCAACGACAGTTTCAGTAGTTAATTTCGCTTTTATTTCTAATTATACGTACATGTATTAACGTTACGTCACTTAAATCTGCAACTTTAACCAAAGCTGATTAAGTTAAATCAACTTGGTATTTCATCATAGACAAACTAATAGGACTTGTCTGCACTCAGCAATATTAATGGATGACGGCACTTACTTTGAACTTGGATTAAGTTTAAACTGCTCTAGTTTTGGCTGAATAATTGGATGCTTATATGGCAGTCTTACTGCCAAAAAGTATAGGTACGAACTTGAAAACGGCAGACCGAATAAAATTTTTGTATATACAATTGTTTCAGCACTTCAGCAGTCGAGTCGTAAAATCTTTGGTCATATATGAGTAAAGATATTGTAAACGGAACGAACGGAGAGGCAAGAATCGTAAAATTTTGCATGCTCCGTAGATCGAGCGACCGCTCAAGTAGAAAATTTCACTCGTACACTCGCGTACGCAACATTTACGACTTTTTCATGACGTTGTACAAGCATGGCTCTTGCACAGACAACCATAAAAATTTCCTTGCTCACTGCTTTTTCTTTTTAACCGACTTTAAAGTAAGCGGTTCTCAACTTCGCGTAGTTTTAAAAAGAAGATTACCTCATAACTGCGACATTTGTACGCTATTTGGACGCTTCTTTTTTCATCCATAAATTATACCTTCACATTGGTCCCGTTAAGTTCAACGTTGGAGTTTGAAGTTGGGATCCATGGGGCATCAACTTATAGCCATATATAGAATTACGTCACAGTCGAGAAAAAGGATATAAATGTAGATCTGGACGTCTGGTGACGCCCGACAGCGGGGTTTGCAAGCAGACATTTAGCAGTCCATTACCGTCAAGAGACAAAAAGAAAAATGAAACTCGATCGTCTTTCTCGAAATGAACTCCGGCGAGTGGAGCCCACGTCGGGGCGGGGCGACGATAAATCTCGACGGGACATCGACAGCGACGCGGCGCTGCGCTTGCCAACGCACAACACTACATTAGGGGACCAGACTAATGTCCTCTGATATTACATCCCTCCAGTATCTTACATCTAAAACGTCTTTTGTAAACTTTGTACTTACCTAGATTTTGTTGATTGAAACGATAAATTAAACTTATTTTATGTGAAATGGAAATTACGTAAGTGGGTAAACGGTGGGCGTCCCGTGAGGCAGTTTTCCAGGTAGGTATAACTTGTTTCCACGATTCAAAGGACTGTGCGATTTCCATTAGAGTAGGTAATGATAATTTTAAGAGGATGAAACTAGGTTTTTGAATCTCAAATTCTCGCCTGGGACGCTATGAATAAATTTTCTACAACGCTTTAAATTTTAGTGGATCCAATTGAAGACTTCTCGGGACGAAAGCTGTTTTATATATAGGAGTTTAAAATACATCCCTCCGAACATTTGACCTAGATTTATCAGCGTCTGGACGTGCGAATGTCGTCCAAATGGTCGAACCAAAAGTCTGATAGATGCATTTCAGTATTTTACATTTGAACGGGTGCTTGCCGATATATCGCCGGCGCTCGCGCGCCCCGCCGATGCCATCGTTTACGCTGTACCTCCATATAGCTCGATACGCCTGCTGTCACAGCCCTACAATCTGGCAAGCAACCAACTTGATTACACTCAATCTTCCGATGACTGATATTATAATAAATGGCCGAAGTACATACATAAAATACCTGGTCTTATCATTTCAGTATTTCTAAAATAGTTTGTACATAGTTAACGTGCTTAAGCATGAATTTTTACTATTGTTTTCCAATTTTACAAACCAGATTTTCCAATCGTGGTATAGTTTTTTTTTTAATAATAAGGGAAAAATATTCGTTTAGTTTCTTAATTAACACAATTACTTCAGAAATGTTTGCAATACTGTTGAAAAATGTAATAAAAAAAGTCTTTACTAAATAGTAAAATTAAAAGTTGCTGACGTAAGCACGTTAACTATGTACAATTTTTTTTTAGAAATAAGTACTCTTTGTCTTGATTGATTGCTTAAGTTTGCTCACCTGGGCCAATGTTTTTTAGGGAAAAGCAGTTGATGTTAATATTTTAATGTCTTCAACGACTCCAAGTTAGTTTGTATTTAAACACTCGCAGAAAACCTAGTTAGAACATTTTAATCTTAATAGGCTAGTTTCCTGAAAAAATCTAATTAATCCACCATTTACATTATAAAAAAATATTGAACACATATTTTTTCTTTTGTTGATTAAACAAAAAATGACGAAGATATAGTGCGTTGAAGTTCCGCGTGACGTCACGACTTTGTACAGTTTTTACCATTAAGTGACGTCATTAGCCCCCACTCCCGAACTTTGATGCGTGTTATCTTTGTCAATTTTGATTGATTTGATCTTTATCAAATCAAAAAATACAAAAAAATACGTGTTCAATATTTTTTGATAATCTAACTGACGGACTAATTAGAATTACTATTTTTTTACACAGGAAACATCCCAATTATTGCTGAGATAATTCTCGCTTTTCCTTATTATCGTTTGTCACAGCTTCTCTTAAAAGGAGTCTCAGCGGTTATAGAACTGGGGTGGTAGGTACAGGTTCATAAAGTTTTCTGAATGTGTAGTTTTCGTTTAAGCTTATCAAGAGATTCAATAAAAAGTAGCATTTACTTTAATCCCGTCTCGGTAGGCTTTAACGCGAGGCAAGCCACATGAGGATTACGTGTCAATTTGCCTTTTTACGTGAAAAGAAGTTCTAAAGGCTGAGAACATTTACATTTAGGCAGGTATCTCTCGAGAGACAAGTATCACGAGCTTGCGATAAAAAAATTCGTTTCAGATGACCTTTACGCTAAAAAGTATTAAGCTCCTTTGAGAGATTCGTAGCTAGAATCAATTGTAACATTAATATTAATATATATATTATAAAAACTTTAACATAGTCCATACCTCCATTTAACCCATAGTCCATTTAACCTAGATTAATCGATTTAGATGTTTCTTTGTTTAAATTTTTATTTTTATTATTATGACTCTTAGAGATTTTATACATCTCTAAGTTACTTAACTTGTCCAGACGCGGAGACTATACATGTCCCTTATTAGTGATTTATTAGAATTAATTTGTACCCATTAGGTTTATATGTTGCACATTTTGTGTTAGTTTCTAGATAAAACTGTACTGCCAAAGTTGAAAAAAGACCTACTGCTGAGTTTCTTGCGGCGTTTCTTCTCAGCAGATGTCAACTTTCGAAGCGCTGGTAGATTCAGACATGTGAAAGAGCCCGTGTGGCCACACGCTTGCAAAATAAATATTTGCATTATCATTTTCAATATTAATAATTTATTACAAAAACTTTAACATAGTCCAAATAATGAGTTGCTTGACCCGAATAATATGTTTCCCGTCAGTCAAACTTTGCAGTATGATGGGAGCGCGAGTGTTAATCATTATTGACTAGCTATTAGTTAACGCAAAATATAATCACGGATGGAAAAATGATTGTTAGGGTCTCGATTCATAAAATATTGTTAATTCAATGGCACTAAGCAAAGATCTGAATCGATGGCGCAGTGTAACCTGCACCTATTGCGCTGGAGGTCGCGGGTTGAAGTACGTTTGTACCTGAGTCGTGGATATTTAGTACTCATACTATGTATATATGTATCCATATAAGTATTCGTATCGTTGTTTAGTACCCATATTATAGGGAATCCTGTGGAACTAGATCAAATGTGTGTTAGTAACCAAGATGCGTTATTCATTATTTTTATTATCTAATTTAATTCCAGCAATAGTAGTTTATGCAACGGTTGCATAATGATAGGCCTTAAAGCACGAGTGCGGTTTTCATGAAACGAGCTTTAGCGAGTTTCATAATAAGATCGCACGTGTGTTTTAAGGCCAAATTATGCAGAGTTGCATACATAACTTTATCTACACACATATTATAAGTCCTCCATGATGTGTTCAGAAACAATATTTTCTGGCAACAAGTTATTTGTTGCAATCGTGGCTGCATATTTCCGATATCCGGCGCATTTTCACATCACACAGTCACTCCGAGAAGACTACTATTCATATTTTAACTAAAATGTAAATTACAAACAACTTTTTCAATTCAACAACAATTCTACTTTCGTTCAGCAAAAAACCAACATAATGGCGGCAATTCGATCCTCCGTCAAGACCATTTTTTTTTAAATCATAGACAAACGAATGAAGTCTCTATTCTCACGTCACTCGAGATCAAATGTCGTTCGGTTTATATTAAAAAAACATACTGAATTGATGTTTCGTATCAATAACTGTTTAATATCTATGGATACTAGAATAGAGACCCACTTGAGTTTTGACAGCTGTTCCAAATTTTATCTCATTTCGATACTAAAATCGATACTGTAATAACATTGCAGCACTGGTTTTACCTAATTGGTTGTCACAATGGTGGTCATTTCCTACGGTTTTTGATTACACTATGGAGGTTTTATGATATGGGTGTAGATAAAATTGTTTTCCAGCATTGTTATAGGAGGTAATATCTCTTCTACCTATGTACTATAGTAGGTAGCTAGGTATGGTAGGTGATGGGGAAGTCTGCAACTATAAAGGTGCTTGTAGACCAGCAATTCTTTTAGCAATTAATTGCTGCAATTCAGGATATCCCGAAAAGTTTACACTTAATTTTTTTTTTCTAGTAGTGATATAATATGTAAAATTTTTGGGAATATCCCAAATTGCAGCAATAAATTGCCAAAAATGTAGCCCGTTTACAAACCCCTTAAGAGATACTTAGACATACACTTCGAGGAACCAAGTCGTTGAATTATAAGATAAGAACATGTGCATTCACAATAATGAATTGTATATGTATGAATCATGAACTACAAGTCTAACTTTGATAGATAACAAAACTTCCGGAATATTGTGTAAAATAATAAGTTGCAGCACTTTCTTTTAATTATAGGTGCAGGGTCCCAAAGCAACATTTATTCTTTTAACACCCTTACCACAGTATAATCAAGTATACAGTATTCCATCTTCATACAAACGGCCGACACTACGCGCTTCGAAATCTCGGTGAACTTCGGTATTCCGTACACAATTATGGCACGAGAATTTTTGATATTTTGGATATGTTAAAAGCAAAATATATACAATATATATATGTATTACAGTGGTACAGTGGTACTTTTCAATTATCGTAATAAAATAACATAACTACGGTTTTCTTTGGAAAATGACCGGCTTCGAATCTTAATCTGACCTTAGACTTCACAATCCTTTACCCTACTTTCCGAGCCATTTATCCAATTACACTGACAAGAATAATGCTCGAAGAAAGAACTTTAGAACCAGCCTGGGCGCACAGCTTAACTTGCTTAAATGAAACGAACGTCTCGTGTAACGCAACCGGACAGGTTTCAGTCGGTAAACGAAATAAAACGTCCGAGTGATATGTTCGTTCCATACGTCTTCATTTCAATGGCCATACATTTGCGATCGGCCCGGCCCCGGCAGATTAATGGCGAGCCGATTTTCTGCGGTTCTATTCTGCCAGATGCCGTCATTATACGAGGAACAGTGCCGTAACGAACGCCATCGTTAGCGCTCCACGAAGCAAGTGCATGACCGCATGACCTCTATTATTATATTTTACTAATATTGGAAGTGGTACACCGTTAGCAGCGTGGGCGGCTTCAGGGCTACATGGAAAAGGTTGTCAAAAATTCCAGCCATGTGATTCCCTAACGTGCGCAGCGACTGATGTGCAATGAGGAACACATCCAAATGGTTTACTGTCATTAGGTACAAATACAAAATCATCCACGTGAAATAACCATTCTGAAGTTGGGTCAAAAGTAATAGTATCCAAAGTGAATTTACTGAAAATGTAATTATGCTGAAAAGTATTTATAACCAAATTTATTTTCGATGCAAATTAATTAATTAATTAACGAATAATGGACGTGGACGTTCAAGTGGACGATTTTCCAGTTGTACCTAATGACGGTAAATCATGCAAATTTTTACCGAATGACTTTGTTCCGACTGTTTAAATTAATAGTTTCGTTTATCCGCTGATCAGCCGCTGCGCATGTAAGAGAAGTACACCACTAAACAAGCTTCACTTCATACTTATTTATGGCTTCTTGCATTAGTTCCCCCTATGTTCTATCTAAGACGTTTTAACTTTTTACTTTTGTATTTATTATGCCTTAGAGCATAAATCGGTACCTAAAACATTTAAAAAGATACCTTCCAAGGAGTGTAATCAAGTCACAATCGTTTTAGTTAAACATCCCACAGGCTGATCGATTTGCCGCTAATATGACGTGTTTATGTTATGGCTAATTAGAATTTAAAAAATAATGATAGCGTTGCGCCGCTCTGCTGCCGCGCCACAATGATTTCGCCGCATTACCCGACACACGGGCGGTGCCATAGGGCGGTGCAGTAGGTACCGCAACGTTGTCACAGCGCCGCAGTGGCGACAACTTATAGATGAACCGTAGTATAATTATGAGCGGAGCATCGGAGCGGTGCCACTCCGGCATCGCAACGCGTACACTCCTCTCCGCCCCCCGCCTCGTCTCGCTGGTTGCAAGTCCGGTATGCGTGTGGGGTGACGCCACAGAGTAGTGTTGGATAGGACATGAAATTAAAACGAGTTTGAGGGTGTAACTCCTTTTACAAAACGAGGTGGTACAATGTCCTACCTCAAATGAGGCGAGGTACTACGCCGAGCTTACGCCTCGCTCTCCTGTCAGCGTATCACACTGTACGGAACGGACGGCGCTCGTTTGTCTCACTCACACTCTGAGTTACTCGCTACGTTGTCTATGCTACGCTATCATCATCTATTTCGCCTCACTCGCATGATTCGCTCGGTTCGTCGCTATCAGTAGGACATGAACATTGAAGTGGGACATTTTTACGAAGTGAAGTGTTGTGACAATCTAACAAAGTGAGTGTGACATTTGAGGTGCCTCATGTATAAGTAGCTCAACACTACGCCAAAGCGCACCGTGTGGCATACCATGTAAGACGTAACAGCGTCACCGAACAGGCGCTGAAACGGCACCGCTCAAGCACCGCGCCGCCCCCGCTACGCATCGTGGGGACCGGCCCTTAATCCTGCCTTTGTCTACGCCCGGCGCACAGCTGCAAATATCGAAACCCAATAAATATGAATACGTTTGACTATTCAGCTTCATTGGCGATTCTCGATGTAATAGTGGACTCATGTATCGAGGGTAGGTTGTAATTGAAGGATTACGTACTGTTTTATCCGACTGCAGCGAAGCAAATAGGTAGGTAGGATATATTGACGTTTTTGATAATAACCATAATCATTTATTTATTTGCGTAAAACATTAGTAATCTACCTACAAGTCCACTAACTTGTAGATAGATTGTTGCAAAGATTATAATTATAAATTAAAATATACCAATTACCTATGTAAAGGTATCATAAATTCGGAAAATACTAACTTTGTTGGAATTATGGGATGGGGTGAGGTCTCGCTCGACGTAGAAAATATTATTTTTAATTCTCTGTAACTTTAGCCTTGTTAGTAGTTTTATGAAGTTACTAGCGTTTGCCTGTGACTTCGTCCGCATGGAATTTGTTTATCACTGTTCCCTCGGGAACTGGACAAGACAATCCGTTGCACCGTTTTAACGTAAAAGAGAAACACTCAAATAAATAAATAAACAAACAAACACATTTTTGCATTTATAATATTAGTAAGGAAGGATGAAATTTGGTACCTAGGTACTTACGAGTAAGTATATTGGTAGTTATCTTAGTTAGGTCCTGGAATAGGACATAGGGGCACTTTTTATCCCTTAAATGTTCCCGAGGGAATAACTAGTAGATATAACCGAATTCCATGCGGACGAATACGCGGGCAGAAGCTAGTACCTAGTACTCTATAAGCACCCCAAGAACTTTTAGTCGTTTATCGGATAAAATAAATAACTGGCTGCACTGGGAGTGAAGAAATAGCATAGAATGCATGCAGATGCTTATCATCCCGGCATGTCGTAAAAGTCGACTAAGGGACGGGTCCTTTCCAACATGGTGGACTATCTGTATGGGCGATGGGCTGATCACCTGTCACCATACGGTTCATCATACCATCTTAGGACTTATTAATCGAACGTGGCCACAAGTAGTCTTGTGGCTCTGCCCACCCCATTAGGGATTTCGGGCGAGATGCTTTGTATGTATGTATGTATGTAAATAACTGGCAAAGCAAGACTGACAATTCACAGGGCCGGCGTGCTTAGGGTCTTGAATGGCATAAGTAGGTACTATTCCCAAGTTTGCCATAGACATTACACGAGAAATCATTTTTTCTTTGATCTTTTTACCCCAAATATTATAATTTGTGCTGTTGCAGAAAGCTCGGCCCATCTTAAATTCAAAAGTCCTACAAGCTAAGTGATTAGTGCAAACACACAAATTTTATCGCAGTTGTCTTCTGCGAAGTTTCCAAAGCTAATCAGCCTGGCCCTCTCTACGAAAAGCGAAAAGCTTTGAATTGAATTCCCAGAGCAGTTCTCAATTTGTGAGCTATGTACCTACCTAAATATTGTTTTAATTAAATTGAAAGTTGTTTCTACCGAGCGGCACTGAAATAAATTACTTACTATTTAAAAAAAATGTCTCATTCAAAACACCTGTAACAGTTAATTTTATAAAAAAGCCGGCTTGGCCCGCCGTGACGTAGTAGTAATAAATTCTATATCTATGCTGAGACAGTAACGTGTATGTGTTGCTTTAGTACGGCTGGTACGGTCAGCAACGGAAGTCACCACACGTGTCGCAGACATACTGTACAATAACCTACTGAACACCGCGTTTATATACTCAGAAAACGAATCATTTTGACTATACCCATTTGATATTTGACGGATACAAAATGTGTCAAATTATAAACATTTGTAACCAAAATGATTCGTTTTTGAGTATAGGAACCACGCATCAAAGTTCCATGCCATTACTACCGATAACCTACTTATTTAATTGTAGGTACTTACTGCAAAAATAATGGATATATTATAACAAAGAGCCAGTGAGGACTCCGATATCGACTTACAGTTTATTACTTGTATAAACGCGAGTTTCCCACATTTCCCAATACCTATCTAACATTTTTCGAAAATTTTGTATATTCTTGATGAGGGAATAAGCATTTAAACATCCAAACCGGACAAGTGCGAGTTAAACTCGCGAGAAGAGGGTTCCTTGATAATATGAAATTTCCTATGGTAATTTAAATACCATAGACTTCTTATAGGTTTTACTGTAATCTATAAGTAAAGAAGTATTATCTGTATTTTTTTTTTGAAAATTTTAGGCCTAGTTGTTTCAGAAGGAATAGTAATTTTTTGCTTATTTTCCTCGATAACTTCAAAACCATTTATTTAAAAATTATAAAAAAAAAAATTATTTAAGGTGCTCACAACGAGCTCTTTCATTTGATATGTCACACGCCATAGTTTGCAAAACTTTTTTATTTAATTTTATATTACCCCCCAAAAGTGGCCCCCATGTTTAAAATTCATTTATTTACGTTACACGTCCGTGTTGCGGTCACCGACTTACATATGTGTACCAAATTTCAACTCAATCGGTCCAGTACTTTCGGAGCAAATTGGCTGTGATAGATCGCCAGACAGACAGACACGAGTGATCCTATAACGGTTCAGTTTTTTCCTCTTGAGGTAGGAACCCTAAAAACTTTTTATGTCTCTCGATCAACCTAAATTCAACCGCTGTAAGAATCCATTTGAGCAAAAACCAATTTAGGCAGCCCAGCCGAACGATGTATGTACCCGGATTTAGGTAGGTACGTTGGTCAATCTGCGGTTAGTCTTCAATGTTGACATTACATAGCCTCGAAACAGATTGGCTTTTAAAAACTACGTCTTTCGACTTGCTCGGGGAGAAATAACATACGTTACGTAGGTACCTACCTACTTGGAAAGAGGGTCCTTAATCCGAGCGGACCCTGGTGTGTTCTCGTATAAAACGGTTTGCAGATAGCCATGTGGGCCTGCCGAAAACATACAGCGGCTTATTTTTTTAAGTAGGATGCCAGTGCAGTATTATTTTTTAATCCGAACATATTGCAGGCGTCCATTCTAGGGATGCTGCTAGTTGATGATGTTTGTTTGTCGTATAAGCGCGCGCGACATCAAAACAGCCCAAAGCCAACCAAATCCGGGCATGAATAGTTTTCCAACATAATAAAATTTCAAATCATTATTTTGCCCACAAAATACACCTAACCTCACATTTTTATACAGTTAGCATGGCAAAGCTTAATCATCATTAAAATAAGTTACAATTAGGTACAAATGCCTCGATATAATTTTAATACACGCAGTAAGCGTAAGCTCCTTGTTCCTAAGTTTCGCCTTAAGAAAGTAAGTAGTTAAATTATTTTTTTGGGAAATGCATAATAGTCTGCAATAAAGTTCCCCTGGAAGCATGCGACTTGTCTGATAAGCCATTGAAACGGTACGTTAAAGATTCGCTTCTTAAGAAAGGACATTATAAAGTTGAAGAATATTTAAATGATGAAGAAGGTGTGAAGAAGCCAGCGTTGAGGCCAAGAAACGCAACCGTGTAACCTGCACTGAAAAAAATGGTTTGTTAAATGAAACCAAACTTTCGTTTATCTGTAATTTAAAAGAAGTGACACATAACTTAAACAATACCTTACATTCAGTTCTGTTGTTTATAGATAAAACATTTGGTTACATGCTGTAATACAACTTTTGTAACGCCTTACCAAATTATGGTTAAAACTGAAATATAACCGAAGTAGTTTGGTTGTCAGTTTTTTCTCAGTGTCGTAGTTTATGGGATTGTGTGTGTCGTTTCCTGGCGCTGCTGTGGCCGTTGCTTGTTGAGTCTCCATACTGAACTGTTATTGACTTTTTCTTTTTGGCTCAATAGCCAATATTATTTGTATTATTAGGACTTGAAATATTTAAGATTGTTTTTGTTATTTGGAAACCTTACATCTCCATCTTTATACTTGCCCGCGGAGACGTGTCTACTTACATCTATTTTAACCTAGATAAATCAATTTAGATGTTTCTTTATTTTACTTATCATTTTTAGGATTCCATACCCAAAGGGTAAAAACGGGGCCCTATTACTAAGGCTCGGCTGTCCGTCTGGCCGTCTGTCTCCAGGCTGTAATCTCATGAACCGTGATAGTTAGACAGTTGACATTTTCACAGATCATGTATTTATGTTACCGCTATAACAACAAATACCAAAAAACAGAATAAAATAAATATTTAAGGGGGCTCCCATACAACAAACGTGATTTTTTTGCTCGTTTTTGCTCGATATTGATAACCGCAACATGTAAATGCTTGAAACATTCACAGAATATTTAGATATATATTAACTTCAAAAATAAATAAATAAATTGAAATAAAATAAATATTTAAGCGGGGCTCCCATACAACAAACGTGTTTTTTTTTGTTTGATTGTAATGGTACGGAACCCTTTGTGCGCGAGTCCAACTCGCACTTGGATGGTTTTTTATTATTATGACCCAGACACTTAAATTAACTTGTCCAGACGCGCAGACTATACTTCTCCCTTATTAGTTATTTATTATGATTAATTTGTGCTCATTCGGTTTGTTTGTTGCACTTTTTATGTGTTAGTTTTATGTGTTAGTTCCCTCGATTCCTCATAGATCCTCTAGATCACAACGGGACCAACTTGGAGAAATACCCTATCGATTAAAAAAAGAATCGTGCAAATCGGTCCAGCCATCTTCGAGTAATTGGAGAACAAACATAAAAAACCGGCCAAGTGCGAGTCGGACTCACGCTCGAAGGGTTCCGTACCATTATCTATAATCAAGCGAAAAAAATAATCACGTTTGTTGTATGGGAGCCCCCCTTAAATATTTGCTTTATTTTAATTTAATTGTTTATTTTTAAAGTGAATTCTTATATTACCAAATATTCTGTGAATATTTCAAGCGTCTTCCTGTTGCCGTTATCAATATCGAGCAAAAACTAGCAGAAAAAATTACGTTTGTTGTATGGGAGCCCCCTTAAATATTAATTTTATTCTGTTTTTTAGTATTTGTTGTTATAGCGGCAACAGAAATACATCATCTGTGAAAATTTCAACTGTCTAACTATCACGGTTCATGAGATACAGTCTGCTGACGGACGGACAGCGGCGTACCTAATAGTGTCCCGTTTTACCCGTTGGGTACGGGACCCTATAAAAAGAAAAAGAAAAAATATATGCGTCGAATTGAGAACCATGTGCTTCGTTTTTTTTTTTTATCGGTAAAAAAGTAAAGTTCAGGTTTTCCGTATTAGATGTTTTTAAATGTTACCAAGAGACGCACTTAGAGATAAACAGTTCTAATTTATCTTTGTGCCATGCATGTTAGGGCCGCAGCTCTACAAGTCAACAACTTAAAACATTCGAATTCGCGTCTGCGGTATTACGATAAAAATTTCTTCGGACGCGATATCGCTTCTTCGGCAATAAATGGGAATTCTTCTGAATCGTATTCGGAAAATGCCGATACATTTTTAACAAACGAAACAGTTTGATAGCTTCGAAACTGCGTTCAGTCGCCTCGCCAATAAGTCGTGAAGGCAATAACTTCACGGCCCATAGGGCGCCGCTTGCGTAACGGCTGAGATGTTTAAACTTGCCGACCGGAATTTGTTTACTATACAGCCACTCAATAGAAATACACCCCAATGCTAGTAACGGTAAAATTACAACTGTATTTACCGAAATATGTCTAGAAACTACATACGAATAAAACAAAATTTACTTACTAGGTAATTGCATGTTTCAATGCCTTCAAACCTACCTTTCCCTGACCACGTCTAAGGGTTGGTTGTGGTAATTTATTTTTACTAGCTTTCCCAATTAAATAAAATTACAAACGTCAAACTTTGCCTAATTACCGCATATATTATTATACAGAATTGCAATACCTCTAAGTATTCTATATAGCCAGTCCTCACCGATTTCTCGGCTATATTGTATGAATAAGTACAATATAGCCGTTCGCATAGTCCACACCGCGGCACCGCATTAGCCTAGACTTGGTTACAATAATACAGCCAGATCAAGCTTCGCTGGTCGCATAAGTATCAGCACTAAATCGGCTTTCAGTGTCACTGGGAAGTGGGCCCATCAAAACAAGCACATTATACGCTTATTTATTGACTAGAATCGGCTCTAAATAGTCACGTCCAAGTATGGATATTATGTAGCGTGTAACTTGCAAGTGGGAGTTAAAGTGGATTTTTATTAATATTGAAGGAATGCAATGAAATTAATTGTATGGCTTTTCAACAATGCATAATACAGTCGGCGTCATAAGCATCTGCAATCTTTAAATAGTACCTTGTCGTTTTAGTATCCTTGACGCAGAGTGCGTATGGCACCTTACACAAACATAATGTTAAAGCGACAAATTAATAGTAACAATGACACTGACTTGAACGGAAATTGCATTCGTTTTCACTGCAATCGACGCCTCCCATAAAAGCCAATTGTAGGTGCAGCACAGATAGCAATATGCAGCACGGCACTATAAATCCCATTTATTTTTTGTAATGGGCAGTATTTTTTATCATTATTAATTGAGTGTTCTTAGCTAAGGAATATTGTTGTAATCGCCATCTATTGCTATTTTCTTGAACTAACTTTTTGTTTTAGATTGAGTACCATAAGCCGTTATGGATGTTGCAGAAAAGTTTTTCATGTTAGATGGCGCCATCTATCGAAATGCTTGGTAACTAGAAAGAAACATGACTGCCCCTTTGCGTATGGGATGGGAACCTACGTAGGACTGACTGTCCTTTTATCCAGTCGATATCTGACCACAGGAACCACTTACCCTAGGGACAATAAAAACCGTAAAGTAGCTACGACATTATAGGACTCCTTACGTTAATTTTGTCCCCCTGTACACTACATATATATATCTTATGTAAATATCTTTAACTTTTCGTCTTTGGAAGCGCTGCGAAAATGACAACCAAGCGACGCTACTCCCTATATCATCAACTATCTGCTAGTGAAAGTCCCGTCAAAATGGGTCCAGCCGTTTCGGAGATTAGCCGGAACAAACAGTCAAACAGCCATACGGACAATCATTTTAGCTACTTATTTTTATTTAGCCACAATAGCATATAGGTAAATCTAATGTTTCTACTTTTAATACACCCTAGGAGCGTCTTGGCTTTCCTAGATTTAAGCTTGTATGTGGCATTAACCTTTTGACCGCCCCAGTCGGCTGCAGCCGTCAGCGCATACAGGTTAAAAAAGTCCTTCACTACCTTGACTTAAAGTTGAAATTCGTTTTACTTCTCAGACATGCTTGGCAATCAAAATGTTAAATAAATAAATAGTCAGTTTACAAATTCTCAATCGTGAGGACGTGACAAAAATAACTTACGTTTTCTGGTTACCAGCTGACGTATCATCAACCACTTTATAGTCAGGTGACGTTTTTTTTTCTACAAGATATCGGGTTAGCTATAATTTGACAAATTATCAATCTGGAGGACATGACAAAAAAAACCTTTTTTTCTACTTGTTTGGGACGTTACCGCGGCTCAACCCACCCACGGAACCGCAGCTGACGTTCATGAGGCTTTATGATACAACTCTGAATCATTTTACGAGTTCTTAGCCGGTATTGGTCATGAAAATCTGTTGCTGGCTCGCGGACCTTACCTGGTTCCTAGATGCATCGAAACACAAAGTGAATAATATAAGTTGTAGGGAATGCATAGCGTGGGCTGCATCCTCATTAAATTTGTTAAAATATGTGAAAAATACGTGTATGTTAAACAACTGTAATATTTTTTTAATTATTTTTCCCGTACCTACTTTGCACCCCGTTAGACCCATTATTTTGGCTTAAGAAATCATCATGCATGTTTAAGAGCTGCGGTTTTTCATACAAAAGGCGATAACGATTTCTATCCCTTAATTAATGTTAACCAATTTTGACCATTTTTTGATAGGATGTAAGTCTGAACAAAATCTAGGTATACAGGTTGTCTCATTTAAATTGGTCAGTATGGGAAAGTCTGAAACTATAAGACATACGAAGATCTGTTCTTAGGAACCATGTCATCGATTTTAATAAGAAGTAAAACCGCATTCATACTAGAGATGCAACGAATATCCGGCTACTATCCGGTATCCGGCCTATCCGGCCATGATTTTACTATCCGGCCGGATACCGGATAGTAAAAACTTGGATCAGAAATACGATAAAACAAATAAAAGCCATGAGAAATAAACAAAATCGACGTCAGTTATTAAATTTAAACTTAGTTTCCTTTTATATAAGTATAAAACTAACATGTCACATCACGTCGTGCACGTTCGAATATTCCCTACTGACGTAATAAGGCGCGTATTTAACCTCAAAGGGTCTCCCCGGCACTTACAATTCGTAACAAGTTAAAACTTGCTCGCCGCGCGAAGGCCACGCAAGCTAACACAGCTTTAGAGATAGCTCGTGTGCGGCCGGATATCCGGCTCCGGCCAATGGCCATGCCAGATATCCGGTATCCGGTATCCGGCCAAACCAGTATCCGTTGCATCTCTAATTCATACACCTAAAAAAAACGTGTTGAATATTGTATTTAAAAAACCCCACTCAGGCAGTCACTTCGAACAGCTACTAAAATAAATCATAGTATGTGAAAACAAAGCATTTTATTCATTTTAGTCATCATGTTTCATATAGCCATTTACCGCTTAGGGATCATCCATAAAGTACGTCACACCTTATGGGGGGGGGGGGGGGGTCGACGAAGTGTGACAGGTCATAAGTTTTGTGATGTCACATTTCAAATTCTAATACATCTAAGTGCTAACATGCCAAAATTGAACTATTAACGAAAAACTTGAAAATATTTCCAACTCTATATGTATTGACATAAGGTTTAAATTGTTTTGTTAGCGAGTTCACACTCTCTACTAGTGTAACGCGCGGGTCCCTTTTTACAAATGTTTCATTTGATGTTGATTATATTAAAACATAATTTAAATGGAAATAAAACTGTTTTCGGAACTGCTGTTTTAGTTTAATAATTTCTAGATGTAAAATTGCAAAATATGTGACGTCACACTAGGGAGGGGGGGGGGTCTCACAAATGTGACCCCTTAAGACCTACACAATCGATATCCAAATAGAAATAGTGTAAGTTTATTCTTTTCAAAACAACCGCGTTCGATTCCCGAGCTGAGTACAGGCCCCTTTCAAATGTATGAATGCAGTTTTTTTCCTATTAAAATCGATGACATGGTTCCTAAGAACAGATCTTCGTATGTCTTATAGTTTCAGATCTTCCCATACTGACCGATTTAAATGTGACACCTTGTATAAATAATTTTTTCACTATAATCAATAAATTCAGTTTAATTGTTGTTTTAGTATTCTCATACAAAACGAATTTCGGCGATTATTTGACTTTGTTGATCTTTAATCAATATTCAAAAAACATAGATCTAGACTTTGTTATGACTGACAACCTATCAAAAGTTGGTCCAAATCGGTTAACATTTAAGGGGAGGAAATCGTTATCCCCTTTTGTATGAAAAGGCTGATTTTTGCCATTGGTTTAGCCATCTTAAGAAATTGGCACAAATTGGTGCTGCGCGGCCTAAGCGTGACAGTTGGTGCCATTTGACAAATCACTGCAACTGTGATTTCGTTCCACCAGGCTAGAGGGCACTGCTTTACTCAAGTGTGCGTTTTCTCCGCGTCTATCAGCGGTTCTAGCATGCCAGACATGGGGATAAGCTAAACCCGTTTATCTCTCTGACTATCTCTTCCGTCGCCACTAATGTGAGAGAGACGCACTTAGAGATAAGACGGTTTAACTTATTTTTGTGTCAACCTTGCTAGGGCCGCTGTCTATAAACGCCTACTAATCTCAGCAACAACTCATTCTAGTCCGGTTTTCACCATAAGGTTAATGATTCATGGGGTAGGTTTAGCTGTCACCTAGATGTAAGTATAAGTATGAAATTACGAAAACTCTAATTTCAACCAGAAAAAATTAAAAAAATCTAATGTACCCGTGCAAAGCCGTGGCGGATCGCTTGTGATGAATTAACACCAACAGTAACACGTGTCGCGTGGCAATTGTAAAAATTAAATAAAAATAAGTTTAAATAAAACAGGTACATTTTATTGAAAAAAATATGTACACAGCAAAACAAATAAATAATCTTATGTTGTATATTAGTCTATAAAACATTAATTCTCATTGAAATAAAATACTATACATAACTACAGTAAGATTATGTACATAATACCATCTCGCAGGGAGGTGCTACCCGACTATCAATAAAATAAACATTTCCCATTCAACATTAAATACATGTCGTTATCTGCGCCTGTATTTGGGAACGCTAAGTGATTCTGTAGCGATTCGTAAGGGAGATTTCTCATCCCACTCTTCCGCACGGCGAGTAATGCGTAAGAGCAAGATGAGAAATCTCGCTCACGAATCGCTACAGAATCACTTAGCGTTCCCGAATAGAAGCACTGGAGTCGTTTCATAATTCGAAATTTTATGTGGAGTCTCTAAGGTTAAAATACGTTATTATAAAAACAGTAAGTAAGCTATGAGATAATTCCATGATATATAATTTATCGGACATGTTCAAAAATCACAAAGTAATTTTGCACATTGATAATAATCTAACAATGACTATCGATAACAAATTACCTATCAAAGGATCCATGGTATGACATGATCTAGCTATAGTTAACATTAATTCTACCTAGTTTTTAAAATCTTTTATATTAGTACTTGTATGTGTTTAAAAATCATTTTAGAAATGTTTTAAAATAATCTCCCTTGCACCACAAAACAAATACTTATGAAATAAGCGACACTTAGAGTGATTGTCTTACTTTACATTAACTCAAGAGGGCGTGACAAGGTTAGGTAGGGATATGTTATTGTTGTGATGTAGTGTAGGTGTATACTTTAAATAGTCCGATCAACAGGGATGGCTTGTATAGAAGTGTTCAAAATAATTCTCCCGACCACTTCCATTTGCGAATGTTTGCAGTGTGATTAAGTACGGTACATACAGCACGTCTATGAAATAATTGTTATAAGCACATCCTCGATTATTTTACTACCATACTGGGGCCAATTCGAACGTGTTTTCGCTAAATTTAGAAGTCGCTAAATTTGAAATAAGAACAGTCTGACTCGATTTTTAACCTTGGAGCTATACAAAATCGAGTTTGACGTTGCCTATTTTAAATTTAGGCAATTTTAAATTTAGCGAACACCGTTTCTAATTGGACCCATTGTATACACTCGATATCCTGCAAAATTACATAGACGGGAGAATTAAAGTCAGGGTTAACTTCCTCGTTAATTGGAGTAAAATACCTAATCGGTAATATTATTATATCCATGATTCTTATAACGATGGCTCCAAGAATTGATTTCGAAATAAAATCTAATCCAATAAAATTTCTGCATTCTTCACTTATTGAAAAGTCCCCGTTTTGGAAGCCTTCACTTTACTAAGATACTCAAGAAGAAACTTGTATTATTTGAGATCCTATTTCCTAGAGTTAAAATTGGGGTTAAAAAAACTATGGAATTAGATGCCAAAATAGAAAAATGAACAACATATAATTCCAGTTTTTAGTCAAAGACGCAAAACTAGGACATTCAAATAAAATAAGATTAAGATAGATGGAGGCAAGAACCATTGACAGAAAGTGTAGCGGCTCGATACACTATGCGCTGTAGCATGGTGCAGGTGACGGCTATCATCCCAATATATTTCTTACGATTTAAGTTCATTATGGTGAGTGATAGCTGTCATCCGCACCATGCTGTAGCGCACAGAGTGCAGCGATTTGTTAGATGGGTTTCGCAAACGCATTGTTTTCGTGTAGCGTTTTTCCGAGTCGCATTTTTACGCGATCGATTAATTTCTTTATCGAAATTTTACTCGTAGCTTTCTTTCCAGTAGCATTTTTTCGCGTACGAAAAATTTATTCATGGGTATTCTACCTACTTGTAGCTTTTTTTAATGACTGATTTACTTTCACTTTCAAAATGTTTATACGCAAATAACGTTAAAAATGGAAGTTATTTACGAATGTATCATACCTACATATAATTTTGTCAACATGTCCAGCATTTTGTCATTGACTTTTGATAAAGTAAGCACCGTTATTTTTCTTTCCACGAGAAGAATACTGATGCATAAACTAAAGTCGTATTTTTAATTAGACGAAGTCAACTGACGTTTACTGTGTTCTCAGTTGACGTTTACTGTGTTGTTAGCTACTGTCAGTTGGCTTCGTCTATTTAAAAATACGACTGTAATCTATCGCAGAAAAATACGACATGGAAAAAAGCTACGAGTAAAATTCCAATGAAGAAATTAATCGTTCACGGAAAAATGCGACTCGGAAAAAAGCTACACATAAACAATGCGTTTGCGGAACCCATCTAACAAATCAGTGCAGCAGTTATCCTTTCACAAGCGTTTACCAGGCTCTCCATAAATATCACTCGAGCTTTAACAAATGTATAAAACGATCAACGCGAACGAGCTAGACAAAACTGAAAGCAATAATCATGTACTGTACTTATTCGTTATGTAACCGAAACATTGTTGATATCGCGTCAACAAACGCCAGGCCAGTGTTATTGTCAATTACCTCGTCTATAAAATCTACATTTAATATGCTCAATATTTTGACTAGAAATCATGTTTCACTTATTATTTTCTAACAACACACATAAAAATTTACACGGTATATAGCAATTTTAATTTCTTATCCATTTACAGTTCAATAAAATTGTACAATACATCGATGACGTTTGTGTAGTTTATATTAATTATTATTATATTTGATATCGCGAAGAAACCTACTAAGACAATCCAAATTTTGGCTTATGCAAACACGCGTGGAACAATGGCGATTCACAATCACCATTGTTGCGTTTAAACATACGTACATACCTTATTATTTTATTTGTAATAGATCACTTTGTATCAGTAATTGTTAAGTAAATACCAAAAAATAGATAATTTTCATGCCAAGGAACTTTATACGACCAAATTTAGTTGAATTCAACGTATTTATACTCTCGAATAAAAGCATTACAACAAAGAGATTAAGAAGGTATATACAATATTTATTAATAAAGGTACGGAATGGTAGATAATCTCTGGTTAGTAAATAACACTAGACACGGTGAAAACAAAAATTGTACGAAAAGTTTCAATACAATCACAACATAATTTTACTAACTATTCCTACACATTGATGACATTGACTATGTGATGTATTTACGACGCATATAGAAAATTGTAGAGATACAAAACTATTTAAACGGGAAGCCGTAACAATAGCTTCTGAACTGCGCGGGTTCAGTCGGCTAAGTTTTAATGTGATTTAATTCCATTAGGCCGACTAGTGCTCACGTCGGTTCAAGCAAGCAAGCGCAAAGTCAGGGGATGTTTAATTCAGGTCCATAAAAACTCGATTTGATGATGAAAATAGAGGTGATGGCTGTTAGATGTTGATTCCAATGTCATCGTGAGCTGCGCAAGCGGGCACCCTCGCCTTTCGAGGCAGGCGCCGTCTTAGCTTGCTTCTTGTGATGCTTGTCCTTGTTGCGGGCGCGGTCCGACTTCCTGCCGCGCCGCGGGGCACTCGGCGCCTCCTCGGAGCCCTGTCCCTCACCCGCCGGCTCGGTCTTTTTATCGAGCTCCGCCATCGCCTCCTGAATCGCGTTCTCGAGCAGCGTGTTTAATTTTCTACTCCTGTTTTAATACATAGCAAATTTTAACAACATCTTAAATACACACGTAATGGCACATTCGAGGTAGGTAGGTACTCAGCGTGTTAGCGTCATGTAATCTTTGGGTTGGGTTAATTTTACATTCATTTGTTATAAATTATATTACAAAAACATATCGAGTTACTTCTCTAGTCGTATGATTAGTATGACAACTCAACCATGCACAGGAGCCCTCAGCACGTAGCGCTGAGAATTCATTGGACCTTTGTTGTTGAAGCGATTAAGTTTCTTTATTAGACCAGGCCGCAACAAGAATTTCATTTTTTATTAGACCGGGCCGCAACAAGAATTTCATTTGCTTAATAATGAGGACCGCAGTTTGACGTGCGTTATGTATTCTGAAGGTCACAAGGATGTATAGTTTTGATGTTGGCAGCAAGGTTCGTGGTTCTAAATTTTTGTCGTATGTTTTTTTTTTATTCTAACGCGTGGGTTATTAAATGAAAGGGCTACCTGAGGTGATTCTTAAAATATACTATATCATTAAATATACGTCACTCGTTTTTTTATATCAAAAATACATTTTCAAAGCACACCAAGTTTGGTTTTGGTCTCCTCCAGGAAGGAAACGTCTGAATGTTTTTTTCTAAAACACGCCAAATATCATGAGTGTCAAAGTTGGTGTACCCGTCGAAGATATCCAGGATCTGATGATTCCAAGAAATAGTGCCTAAATAGTACCGAATTAGTACAGAGTTAAAAAAAAAATAGTTCCTTTGTAATTTCGGAGACATGAGCCCTGTTTAATGGGTACGGTAACTTGACGTCATGCTGGCGTACCAAGTTTGAATTTCGAGAATGGCGCTGCTCCCAAAAATGCTGTATATCTCAAAAAATACTGCCCAAATAGTACCCATGGCTCCCGAAGTTTCAACTTCGTAGCTCTAATAGATACTGAGATATACCAAACACGGGTAAAATATTTTGCACCGTCAAGCGGCGTACCCGGCCGAGATCACACAGAAAGCCATTGAATTCCTAAGCCAGCTATATACCAAAAAATAGTACCGGAAATAGTACCCCTTTCACGACAAAATCATTACAGAAGACCTGAGTGGAACGTGCCGTACATAATTTGGCCTTAAAACACTCGTGCGATCTTATTATGAAACTGGCCCGTCGGCTCGTTTTATAAACCCACACTCGTATATTAAGGCCTATCATGCAACCGTGCATAAACTACTATTTTATTCGTACACATAAAACTTGCCGGGAACATCAAAACTATACATTCATGTGGCTTCAAGAGTACGTTACAGAAGTTAAATCGCGGTTCATTCATTACGCAAACGAAATTCTCGCGGCTCGCACACCATCTTTCCCGTTCTTCTATTAATTCCATGTCATTCGAGCTTGTACGGACTTATTTGCACAGGAACCGATACAAAATATGATGGAAATGCAAAGGCAGACTTGAAGTATTTGGAGGGTGCGGCGTGTCGGAGCTCACTTGCGGTGGCGCGTGCGCGCGGCGTGGTGCGCCTCCAGCCCGTCGGACAGCGCCAGCAGGCGCGCGGGCGCCAGCAGCGAGCGCGGCGCCGGCGCGCGCGCGCCCAGCCAGCGCACGCGCCAGCGCCCGTCGGCGCCGCGCCGCTCCAGCTGCCCCGGCCACTGCGCGTGGCCCTTGACGGGGCCCCACACCAGCTGCCCCGCCTCGAAGGCGCGCGCGCGCCCGCCCCCGCCCGCCTCCGCGCCCGGCGCATCTGAACACCCACCATCGCTTTAGCGCACCGTCCGACCGTCACCGTTCACTCGACTCCTGTTCGCCCTCCGACTTTTCGTTTTATGCGTCGGGAGCTCGGGGACTATCGTTTTCGTTCAAAAAAACGTTTATCTACCCACCCATATCATAAAATCTCCATAATGTTGTCAAAAACCGTGGGAAATTACCAGCATTATTACAACCAATTTTACTATGAGCTGTGAGAGTACATAAAATCTGTACTGTAATGTTATAACAGTATCAATTTTTGTAACGTAATGAGTTTAAATTTGGAACAACTGTCAAAACTCAAGTGGGTCTCTATTCTAGTATCCATAGATATTAAAACAGTTATCGATACGAAAAATCAATTCAGTATGTTTTTTAATATAAGCCGCACGACATTTGATCTCGAGTAACATGAAAATAGGGACTTCATTCGTTTGTCTATGATTTAAAAAAAAATGGTCTTGACGGAGGATCGAATTGCCGCCATTACTTTTGTCATTTGCTTGTTTGTTGGTATTGTGCTGTTACAAAAGTAGAATTGTAAAATGTCGTTTATAATGTAAATTTTAGTTGAAAATATGAATAGTAGTGACTCTGAGAACGATGTGAAAACTCCGCCGGATATTGTAAATGTAGCCACAATTGCAACAAATAATTTGTTGCCAGAAAATATTGTTTCTGAACACATCATGGAAGATTTATAATATGTGTGTAGATAAAGTTATGTGTGCAACTGTACATAATTTGGCCTTAAAACACTCGTGCGATCTTATTATGAAGCGAGCCGACAGGCGAGTTTCATAAACCCACACTCGTATTTTAAGGCCTATCATCATGCGTCCGTTGCATAAACTACTATTTCGCAATATCTTTGAGAGAATTAACGATATGGTTAATTTTATTGTTCCACAGCTCCCGACTCATAAAGAACCTAAAAATGTGTTTGAGACTAAGATAATTGATCTTTACAAAGTTACGATAAGAATTGCTGCAGTGGTAACATTTTTATAATGTCAATTATTATTTACAATTGTATAAAATCTCTCAAACAAAGAATTTCTTAAATTACAGCGGGATTTATGTGCTTCAAGTTATATAACAGTCTCACAAGTGCACACTTACAATAGAAGCGGAATTAAAATTAACATTTCCCACACCCAAGAAAACAACAGTAATATGAAAATTGTGCTTTACTTACAATGATGAACAGATGAAATGGCGATGGCTTTACAATGATGCGTTAGTAATGGGATCCCAATTTGTGAGCCAATTTTGTTACTTCGCGTGTGGTGCAATGGAAAGCGACAGAAAGCCGGGTGGGAACGTTTCAACGCTGCACATCGCTTTTTTATTCTGATTAGTTTCCAGTACACCCTTTATAAACAGCTGTATCTTGTATTAACCCAACCAAAAGAAAACCAATGACCAATAGTATCGCATTATGTAGAAGCTGAAATATACCACAATACACATCAGTATGTATCATTGACAAATGGCTCTATTCAACGAATGTCTTTCAATTTAGGAGAACTGTAAGCGTCCATGTCAATCCATAACCAATACAAGACACAACATAATGAGAAATTTTGAATTTTGTTAGCTGTGACTAAAGCGTGAGATGGTTCCGGGAAAATTAGTACACTGAGGCAACGGATTGTTTCAAGATGTTCAAATATTAATTTGAACCTATAACCCTTTTCACACATTAATCACAAGTGGATCTGATATCCATTTAACTTTGTTAATTTCTGCATCGCCGCATTCATATGGAATAGACAAGAGTGGATGCGTGGACAATTATGATACAGTGTGTGCCGAGTGCTATAGGGAAGACATTTTAAACGTTTCAAAGTTCGAGAAGTCCTCTTCATCTTTGTGTAAGAGAACTTGTGTCACATCAAAACGAAATTTAAATTAGAATCGAAAGTGTTGTCAACACATTCAAGCTGATGAGTAGAATTCCCTGTCAGACTGCATTGAACAGTTAAAATTAGCCAAGGGTCAAAAGCGTAGCGAGAAAGTCTAAACATATAACGGAAAATAGTACTCACCATTTCCGGAACCTATATTGTGCCTGTCAAATACTTTCTGGATGTTAGACGTGTCCGAACTGGACCCAGGAGGTGGGAAATGTCTCGTTTGCAACTTATCCGGAGAGCTGACTCCAATGTTGTCATAGTCATCCTTTGGGAGACCATGGACCATACCGTAACTTGTCCTCATCATTTTGTCCATTCGGTAGGTGGATCCGTCACCGAAATCGTTTTTCCTCTTGTATGTTTGCGGGCGCTCGTAATAGTTGGAGGAGACTGGCGTGAGACCCTGCTGGTTGTTGGCTTGTTGCGGGGTCATATTCTGGATGTAATGCATTTCAGTGGACTCGACCGGATTGTGGCGGCTTTGGCGCATGAGCGGTAAGTTTGACATTACATCTGGAAAACGCGGAACATTCTTGTTTTTATTACCATTATAGTCTAAGAGACGTGGAAGATCGACCTTTACCCATCAGATAACTTGATGAGACATATGTTTTATCAAATATAATTTATTAACAAACATGCCTATGATAACTTGCCTATCTAAAAGTGTTCATAGCTATTTTTGCTTAAATTGATTTTAATCAATTTTCTAGTAATAATATTTCATGTACGATACGATTGGTTTTGTAATTAAAATAATCTTACTTAGGATAGCAATTTCGATTGTTTAACAGATCGGTGTGTGTAGTTACCTATATTGACTCACATCTGCTTGCCAGGTAGGTAGGTAAGGTATATTCTGTGTATTAAAAACTATCAGTTGAGATGAAATTAATTCGGTTATGAAAAGAGTAAAGGTGATGAAAGAAAATTGATTAAAATTAATTCAATTAAAATAGCTATGAGCACTTTTCGATAGGCAAGTTGTCAGAAGCATGTTTGTTTATAAGTTATATTTGATAAAAAAAATATGTCACAACAAGTTATCCGATGGGTGAAGGTCGGTCTTCCACGTCTCCTCTAATATTAGGAAGCCTTAGATGCTTTTTATCATGTTTTTTTTAGATTCGAAAGTAGGTCTGCTTGTTGTCTTCAACAGAATGCCATTAAATGCATTATTACTCCTAACACGTTATAAAAAGTTACGAAATGTACACCGGCGAAGTCGCTTGCACGAGCTAGTAGGTATGAGCCATTGTTAATATCTTACTTTGCGCATCGGTCTCGGAGTTGAAGTCGGCGCGGGGCGCAGGCCAGGCATCGTCGCGGGACTCTGCCATATCTTGTTCGCTGCTCGACACGCACTGGACCATTGCCTGAAACGTCACATACCTACACTGTAACATCGAAAAAAGAAAGCTTATCTTTAACATACTCAATGCAATTATTGACTTACTTAGAAGTTAACTTATTTTATCTACACCCATATCATAAAACCTCCATAATGTATTCAAAAATCGTAGGAAATTACCAGCATTATTACAACCCATTTTACTTTGAGCTGTGGTAGTAGGTAAAATCTGTACTGTAATGTTATTACAGTATAAATTTTTGTAAAGTTACGAGTTTAAATTTGGCACAGCTGTCAAAACTCAAGTTCTTGTATCCATTTATTAAAACAGTTATCGATACGAAACATCAAGTCAATGTTTTTTTTATTATAAACCGCACGACATTTGATCAAGAGTGACATGAGAATAGGGAATCCATACATTTGTCTATGATTTAAAAACATTCGTTGACGGAGGATCGTTAGAGTATACAATATAATATAGCAAACGTTGATACCGTCAAGCTATGTGGCCTAAAACGTCAACTACAGGCCACACGGATTAGTACAAAACACATGAGCATTTGTTTGGCCTGTAAGGTTATGATACTAAATAATATTGGCAATTTAGTGTTTATTAGTGATAGCATTATTACCACCAAATTAAGAAAAGTTCCAATCTTCTTAATTTGGTTATACTGTCACTTGTCAAGAAACGCTTGAAATCGACGTACTTATAAAATACAGCCATCTTGTTTTTTCATTAGTCCGCTGATGTTTGCGGGAGCAGCTTAGCATTATAGTCGTAGGTTCAATTAATATACAGCGTATCTTTTACTCTATTCTATATTCTAAGGGAGGATCAAATTGCCGCCATTACTGTTGTCATTTGTTTGTTTGTTGTTTTTTTGCTGTTACGAAAGTAGAAGGATGTTTGTAATTTACATTTTAGTTTAAAATATGAATAGTAGTGACTCCGAGAACGATGTGAAAACTCCGCCGGATATCGTAAATGCAGCCACATTTCTGGCAACAAATAACTTGTTGCCAGAAAATATTGTCTCTGAACACACCATGGAGGATTTATAATGTGTGTAGATAAAGTTATGTATGCAACTGTACATAATTTGGCCTTCACTCGTGCAATCCTATTTCGAAACTCGCGTATCGGCTCGTTTCATAAACCCACACTCGTATTTTAAGATCTATCATTATGCAACCGTTGTATAAACTACTATAATTAAACATATTCAAGATTGCCATAATTCGATTCATGATGATCTCTTACCTGCTCTTTATACATTGTTGAGGGCAAAGCTACCATTCCACCATAATATATTAATATTTGTTACTATAACATTTAGACAGACACATATACGTGTGCGCGCACACACACACACTTATACGCACACACAAACAAACGCACACACGCACGTGCATACACACAATTGTGTTATATATTATCATTATTATTATTATTACCTTGGCAAAATTAAGTTTATTATATGAAAAAAAACTTGACATATAGCCAAGCGGCAGTGAGACTAGCTAATTGCAAAATAAAGCCTGGCGTCCACTAGACTCGCCGAGGCGAATCGAATCGAATCGCAATAATTCGCCTCCTATATTTTCTAATGCAACTGCGTCCATTGGATCGGCGCGCCGCGGCTCTTCGTCAATGGACGCAGTTGCATTAGAAAATATAGGAGGCGAATTATTGCGATTCGATTCGATTCTCCTCGGCGAGTCTAGTGGACGCCAGGCTTAAGACGGACCGATTGGATTCTAATCAAAATTCAAAGTAACTAACTAGAACTTGAAACTAGCACTTAATCGAACCAAGTGTACAGCTTCTATTATGGTACGGTAGAAGGTATTGTAGCAGAACTGACCGACGAGCTGGCGTCGGCGGGCTCGGGCTCGTCGGTGGTGGTGTCGGCGAGGTCGGCGCGGTCGGCATGGTCGGCTCGGTCGGCTCGGTCGGCGCCGTCGGCGCGGTCGGCGCGGTCGGCGCGGGCGGCGCCGCGCTCGGGCGCGCGCGGGCTGAGCGTCGTGGTGTCGGGCGCGCTGCAGCCGCCCGCGCCGCGCTGCTGGTTGAGCAGCGTCTGCGTCGACACCGAGTGCCGCACGTTGAACGAACCCATCGGGCTAAACTCCGACATGAACTTGGCGTACTCCGGCGTATCCGCCTTCACCTCACCGCCGTGCCGGAACTTATCCTCCTTCTCCTCTTCTCGCGTCTCGATAAAGTTCCGCTTCTGAATCTGCTTGGGAGCGAGAAGCGCGTTCGGGTCTATGCTTAGACGCGAGTTGCCGCCATGAAAGTTAGTAGCCAGCGACGAATGAGTGTTGTGCGAATTCGAGACGAGCGTCGTCTGCTGCTGAACGATCGTGGTATTCTGCTGCACGAACGTCGAATTAGTCCTGTTAGTTGCGGAAGCGATGGACGCTCGCTTGGGTGACAGCGGCACCATCAAAGTTTGTCCCATTTGATTGGTCTGGATAAACTCTTGCGCCTGGACGTTGCTCGACCTCACTTGGTGAGGGCTCGTGTTGAAAGCGACGTTCGTAGGGCTCAAGCTAGCGAGGAGTGGGCTGAGTTGGCCGTTGAAGTTGGGGCTGTTCATCATGACTTGGCTGTTGGGCGACAGGAATTGGGCACCGGGACTGTGTTGCGACTGTATGATCTTCCCTTGCTGGTTCTGAGCTCGGATGACCACGCCTCCATTTGCGCCTGCGGTGAACACGCCAGGATTCTGCACGGGAGTTAATACGTTTTGTCCGTTCACTGTCTGCAGCTGCAGCTGCATCGGCATCCCGTTGGAGTTATCCTGAATTATCGCCGTCCCGTCCGCCGTCATCACCATCCCGCCAAGATTTGGCACTATGAACTGTTGGAAAGCGGGGAAATTGGGCATAACGCCGCTTGCGTTGTTGATTAAATTCACTGGTTGTAATAAATTGATCTGTTGGGTCGGGGACGTATTAGCGAGTATCTGTTGGGATCCGAAGTTGTTAGAATTGCTCTGTCCATTCATTACTATATGAGCTGGAGTACCAGATTTTCCTGGAACTATTGTTAACGCTTGCAGCATCGGTCCTGGTGATATATTGTTATTGGGCGACAACTGGAAACCCCTCGGAGAAAATTGCGGACTAGAGCTGTGTTGCGGAGACGATTGGTGCACCATAATATTGTTAGGATTCTGTTGCGGTGCTGTAATTTGTAGGACATTCGTATTTGAAGACTTCTTTTTCTTGTTTCTCTTCTTCAAGCTTTCGGGTGATAGCATAGCGACGCCTTGCATGAAATTCTGGCCGTTTTTAACATCGATTTGCCGTGGACTTCCGTTAGGCGACTGTCCAGGTACTAGGCCACCTGATACGATTTGGGGTAGCATAGTATTTTGCTGTACGACCTGTCCGTCCATGGCCACCATTGATGGTTGTATAACGAATGGAGTTGGTAAGGTGTTGACCATGACTGTTGGCTGGTTGACCACTGGCTGCACCCCGACAGCCGGGATCGCTGGAGAGACTGACGTGGTGACGCTGGTGACCGAACTGGTCCCTTGTATCGGTGATGACGCCATCGTAGTTTTCGGTGGAGGAGGCGGCATTTGATTATTCGACACAATAATTTGACCAGTCGATGATATCAGAATTTGACCAGGCGTTGTCGGTGGACACGATCTCCTATTCATTTGAGGCATAGTCGGCGTTACCGCGTTACTAGTTTCTGGCTTCGGGTGTACGTTACCCATAACATTTTGAACCATTTCCAATGGTGACTTTGAAATCATATTTTGGGCTGTTGTTCCGGCTATATGTAAAGGATAACTAGTAGGTAAATTCACGGAGTTTATAAATGGATCCGGTTGATTATTAGGTATTGCATACGTCGTTGCCAAATTTACGCTAGGAGGTGGCGGCGGCCTGATGAAGTTAACTTGGGAAGCATTGATTGATGTCGTCGCAGTGCTAGCTTTACCGGCCAACACAGAAGTAACCGTGTCTCTCGTGACAGAGAAACCACTCGCCATCGTCGTCACAAAGGTCTGTACGTAACAAGACTGAATCAGCGAATGAGCGGGTCCGCCACCCAAATGCGGAGGCGGACAATATCCAGGCATTGAATTTTCTATTCTCTTCCTCAATATCTCTTGAGGTAACTTCAATCCAGGCTTGACTCCGACCATTGATATGTTATCCACTTCCATGAGATTTTTATTAACATTGTGATTTGATATAAAATGCATCATCTGAGTTCCAGTAATAGATTGAGTGGTAGGCGGGCCAGGGGAATGGTACTGATACGACGAGCCGCCTGGCGTCGAGGGATTGCTGTTGTCTCTATACGAACTGGCAGTAGAGTACGCTGGGCTCGAAATGGGGAATGTACAGTTAGGAGTGTATTGTGAACTGTTGCTGCTGTAACTGTGCGGGGTGTCAGTGTTTCGCGAACTATTCGACGGCGTAGGCGATGGTTCAGGCAACTGCAACTTCTCTGAAGGTGATACGTTGCTAGTACTCACTGTCCCGGCTTGTATGGGACCACAGTTGTCGTGGATTGGACTCCTTTCAATAAATGTTGATGACGTCACAGGATTATCGTCAAAGCTGTGGTTAGGGCTAGATGCGAGACGCCCGTCTTGACGATTCCCATCTAGCTCCATTTTATACATATTGTGTTTCATATATTTTAGTCTCATTTGATTCTCAGAAAAGTCCGAATTGTTCCCTTTGTACGAGACGTTACATCCTTTGCAGCATTGTGAATTCTCTTGTCCTTTTTCGGACAATACACTACTATCAGGGGTATTGTTAGGCGAAGGACACGGATTTGGCACCATGTTACTTCTATACACATTGTTCAAATCACATGATTTATTCATTGGCTTACACGATTTGTCCAGCTGGTTGCTCACACTATAACAATTATTACTGTTACTGTATTGATTGCCGTCAAAAGAGGAGTTGATCCCTACTTGTCTAGATATCGTGTTGTTTAGCAACACCGTTTGCTGCGCTAAGTAACCATTTGGGTCATCCATAAATGAAGGCACATGGTTGCTGGACATATCTTCACAAGCTTTTCCTTTCGAGTCCAGGATCAATCGCATTCCATTGTTAAAAGTCATAATTTTATTTTCTGTCGTGTTATTTTTCTTTTTGGTCCCTTTGTTATTATTTTTCACCTTTTTCTTATTTATTTCCGCGCCGGGCCATTGCTGACCCATCATATTGTAATGCTGGGGTAAAGGAGGGACACGTGGGCACATAGCTTGATTCATAACATGTTCATTATTTACAAAATTATTTTTAACTGATGAGGCGTCTTCTGATATGTTCACGTTTGAATCTTCGTAATCCTTGTGGTCCAAATTCGGAGGTTTCGGACTGGCGCTAGTCAAAGGGTTAGATGTCGAGTCGGTCCTCTTGACTTGCCACGGCGGTGTTTTCGCGGGATTGGTCTTCACAACGGCGCCATTCTGTATCACTAGCTGCCCTTGCGGAACATATTGGTTTTGTCCCTGGAGTTTATTCTGATTGGCGTTTTGTTCAAGCTGTGTTCTATATCCCTTCATAGCCATTTCTATTTGTTTCTGGTTTTGCTGTATGAACAATTGCTGTTGTTCATTTATCTTTTGCATAACTTCTGGAGTTAGTGGTTGATTTAACCCGCAAAATATTTGCGATTCGTCTTCTTTCACGGTTGATTTCACTTGCTGCAAATTTTGATGTGAAACTATTTCCTTTTTCTCGTCTTTTTGTTCTTGCTCTAGAATGTTCTGGGATATAATACCCATTACGTTCTTGAAGTTGGCATGTTTGTTATACCCTGTATTTACGCCAATTATTTGGCCATTAGTTCCCAAAACAGGCATTCCAACATTAAGGTGATTATGTATGTTAGGGCCAGTGGAAGTTTGATTTTGTTTTTGTCCGGTATCTAATGTTTCTTGTTGCGTTATCCAGCCGCTATTGACAGTGAGGTAATGAGAACTTCTTTGTACGTTTGTTTCTTGTTTGACGTCATTGTCCTGTGGAATAGGGTTTGGCATGTTTTGTTGTGTCGCGAAGGGTAAACAGGGCTGGCCATTGCTGTCGCGTGCGAGCCCGTTCCCGGGTGACACGGTCCGATTGTACTCATTGTCTTGATGCTGGAAACCAATAATTAAATAGTTAAAATTTTAAAAACGCGCTTAACTTCACATGTTCTATAGTTGTCGAATCCAAGCAAATAGGAAACAAATAGTTATACATTTAATTTATTCATAATGTTAATATCGGCACTAGAATCTTGTAATCGGAAACGTAAGGGTTCATTACTCGAAAGAGACTTAATTTGGCACTTTTTGAGTACCTCATGAAATAAAAAAAGCTATACTCATTGCCAAAGTCTGAACGGGCGACAACTTGGAATCTGGCAAAATATTCATAATACTCAGTAAACGCCGGCAACGGGTCGGCGCTTATTGCGGCTATGAATAGTTAATAGCAGTGAAGTGCATACTTTGAACTCGTTGAGAGGTCGCTCCCTCTGCACCATGAGTTGAGAAACGCTCATGTTTGGCGGGAAACCGGGTCGCTTCTTCATTTTTTTCTTTTGCACGGTCAATTCTGTGCCTGATACTGAAAGAAAGAAAAAAATAGGTAAACAGGTTGAATAAGAAAAGAGTTTTTTTTTTCTACTTTACTCATACTCGCATCTGAATAGATTTGATTACAATTTAATTATCAATGTTTCTAAGACCATGAGGAGATGGTTATATAAAGAAAATATAATACAAATTGTATCGTTCGCGGGTAGAGCGGCACAAAAGAGTTGTCGCAATGACGTTATTGAGAAGCGGGATCGACTTCGTGACTTTGTCCCGCTCTCTAGACGTCCTGAATATTGAAAAGAAACAAGGTGATCTAGGCTCATATAAATGTATTAACATAAATGTATTAAAATTACTATTAAAGTTTTATCGACACTGAGGTCGTATATAATCAAAGATAAGATCATTTATGACACAAACGTTTTCATAATATAATTTCAATCCTTTACTTCAAATACAAAAAGAGATACATAAATATATAATGTTTTCATAATGATCGCCACACAAAAAATATCACAAAGTTATTCAAAAGCTACCTATCTCCATTGGACAAGAAAACAAAATCTATTATACCCCGTTGGGCCCTTATCGAGATTTATTTCCGTAGGAAACTGCGAACGCCCCAGATTGTGGACGAGGGAAATGGAAAATAAGCGGTTCCACAACAAATCGGAAGAGGAGAGAGCAACCGATGATCGACCCATTTGTATATTAAACGAAACCAAGGATTGACATTATAGCTCCAAACGACAATACCATTGAGTTCAATCTCTTCCGTATTCGCATTCTTAGGCTCACTATAGTATTTACAGATATGGTATTAATTTTGTAGCCGAGGAAAAGATTGCTAACTGCTCGTTAAATTTAAAACACCGTTATAATTAGGGACTTAAGAATCGACTTCGAGACGTGCTCAAAAGTATATCGTGCTTGTAATTCGATAGCCTTCATAATTAGTTAGCGAGCCGAATATAATACCGTTATCTATTTGCACATTATCTGGCAGATTTGCAATTAAAATAGGGGTTGTGGGCGGGCGTGCGGGCGCGAGGCAGCAGCGGCTCGCAGACGCGGCAGGGTGTTCGAGTCGGAGGCGCCGGGCCAGGGCGGGGCGGGGTGGCGCGGCTCGTCAGATCAATAGTCGGCGGGGTGCGCGCCCACGCCACGGCCGCTCTGCACCACCGCCGATTGTTTCAAATTACGCCCGCCCTTTGTTCCCGCCACCGATCGAGTCGCCAGCGTTTTTGTTTGCTCTAAACGGCCGACTTCCTTTACGGTAATTACGCAATGCTGCGGCTCGCCATGCAGACTTCCCGATTTACCACTACGGCGTCCGCTGCTCGCCGGCCGTTTCCGATTATTAACAACATTTCGGAACATTATCTCAGTACTCGAACACTGGCAGAAGCATTTCATTTGCTTTTAGTATATTTAAACAACTCATAAAAATGTATCAGTTAAACATGTATTACTGCCAGTCGTTCTTCAACCATTTAAAATTAGTTGCCTAAATACTCGAAAGGAACATTAACATGGGTGGGAGGGGATCAACAGGGGTCTTAATGAGTGGCACCCAAACAGGCACCGCGGGACCGCTTACAGAAATTGGGAAAAAGGGTTAACAAGAACATAATTATAGGAATATGATGATGTTTATTTTTGTAAAAAGGCAAGTTGTCGTGCTGACTATGACAATTTTATTAAAGACATATTATACTAAATAAGTTTTAGATGAAATTTAAAGACATGGTTGTTGGGATTGCGAGGGGTGTTGGGTGCAGGTTGTTACTCCCGGACGGACGGCTGACGAAGTGCAGTTACCCGCTATTCATGCCGCACTAAATGCAACCCCGCTCGCCTCTTGCCACGTCCTCTGCCACTTAACAACAAAGAGACCGCTCTACCCTCTTTGTTACAAGGAACAACTACGTTCCCCAGCCAACCACTTTTCAGTGTTGCTTTAGTACCTTAGAAATAGATAGCGCCGGGTGAGTATAAAACTTTGAACATTTTCTCTTGCGTTATTTACTTTAAATCTCGGATTAATAGCGTGTTTGTAATTTATAACAAAATGCGTTAAGCATTAGCTTAACAGAAATTTGATCGACGAATTATGCGGAAATAAATAACACCTGCTTTTCATAACAATAAATACTTTTGCTACAGAGTAATTTCTTTAGTATTTATTAATAACATGTCCTCAAGACTGATATCATACCTACTCAAGTAAGGTATTAAGTATGAGAAAATGCCGACTTGAGTGGGTACGATATCATTCTTTAAAGAGGCGGGGCGGTGCAATCTATCCGGAATAATCGCAGATCGGTGGCGCGGCGCGGTGCTCGCGGGCCGCGGCGCTGCTGCCGGTGCTGGTCTCCCGGCTAATCCGCTCGGTTCACACTCATGTAATTGGATGAAGGAGGGCCGAGTGCGGAGATTGCGCCCGGAACGCCGCGCCCGCCAGCTAATCGGATAATAATGCTCCCGGTAATGCTTCTGTTAGATGAATCTTTACTCGTCTATCATTAAACTGGTAGCTTAGTAAGAAAAAAGGGATGAGATTGTTTCTAGGTAATTAAAATCGAAAAATATTAGATACTTATTATCTGTTTAAATTCAATTTCCAGTTTGGCCTAGTGGTTGACTGGGAGAGAATGCCTTAAGGCATTAAGTCCGCCATTTGTACCTTCTTGTATCGTGCAATACAAGTAAAATAAATAAAGGAATAATACATTTTGTAACATATGGCTAAGTGGATGAAAAATAAGCACATACAATTTATAATTCGGTTCTTGACCATTATTAAAAATATATTTCTGGCTGTTTGTTAGCTCATTTTAGATTATGTTAAACTATTTTCATAATGAATTTTTGATTATGTTCAAGGAAAAAGCATTAATGATATTTTTCATTTTTAAATTTGCCTCTGAAACGCTATCTTACTGTCAGCTGTCGCGTGTGACGTCAAATTAGTAAAACCTTTCAACAGAAATTTATTAATTAATATTTGTTACTATAGTCAAGTAGCCAATTGTTTACTTAGAAAATGTACTTATGAAGGCTATCAAGAAAAGGCGTTCATATATTTTTATTCACTCTTTAAATAACCTAACCTTTATTGTTTTTAAATTCCACGGGCGTGTATTTTTAACATAAGGCCGATAAATACTTCGGATAAAATAGATAACAAACTGTTGAGGAAACAGCACAATAAAGGGAGCTACAACGAAACCGGTCCATTCTTTCTTTCTGAGGCTTTAAAGATTTTAATTATTCTAAATTGTTCCAATTATGAATTAAATCCTGTTAAAGAGAGACGGAAAGTCCAATTCGAAAAGGTATCGCCTAAATTGAAAACTCCCTTAAATTAAACTGAGAAACGTCGAATTCAATTTAGTATGGCACCAAGCTGTCAAAATCGAGTTTGACGTTTCTTATTTCAATTGTAACGACTCTTAAATTTAGCGAACACACTTTCGAATTGGCCCCAGTGTGCCATTGTTTATTATTATCTAGTTATGAACATACTGAGTCAAGTACTGGGATATTTTTGAACACCCTACCTTTTACTATAAATCAAGTTAAAACTACCTACTCGTAATTTAAAAATACTTCTGAGAGAGGAGGAGCTGATGGCGTTCCGTCCATGTTTGTGGTTAAGTGTGCAGACTTGTTAGCACATCCCTCATTATTTATCATGAACTAGGTTCTGCCCGATTCTTCATCCGCGAGGAATTGGTTATCGCGGTTCCCTCGGGAACCGTGGACTTTTCCAGGATAAAAGGTAAACGTAAACTGTCTCCATGCATACGAGGGATGATCCAAAAGTAGTGATAATGGTAATTAAATTAACACTTGACGTGGTAAATAAGTAAATGTATTTTTCAACATAGTCTGCTAATATGGCGATACACTTAGTTCATAATGTATCTTAAACCGCGAACGCCAATTAAAATATATTATTTATCTACACCCATATCATAAAACCTCCATTGGTTAATCAAAAACCGTATGAAATGACCACCATTTTGACAACCAATTAGGAAAAATCAGTGCTGCGATAAAGAAATAACATGACTTCTTTATCGTTTTTAGTAAAGAAATGAGATTAAATTTGGAACAGCTGTCAAAACTCAAGTGGGTCTCTATTCTAGTATCCATAGATATTAAAACAGTTATTGATACGAAACGTCAATTCAGTATGTTTTTTTAATATAAACTGCACAATATTTGATCTCGAGTGACGTGAGAATAGAGACTTCATCCGTTTGTCTATGATTTAAAAAAAAATTGTCTTGACGGAGGATCGAATTGCCGCCATGTTGACGTTTTGCTGAACGAAAGTACAATTGTTGTTGAATTGAATAGAAAAAGTTGTTTGTAATTTACATTTTAGTTGAAAATATGAATAGTAAGTAGTCTTCTCGGAGTGTGTGTCATGTGAAAATGCGCCGGATAACGGAAATATGCAGCCACGATTGCAACAAATAACTTGTTGCCAGAAAATATTGTTTCTGAACCCATCATGGAGGATTTATAATATGTGTGTAGATAAAGTTATGTATGCAACTCTGCATAATTTGGCCTTAAAACACACGTGCGATCTTATTATGAAACTCGCCTATCGGCTCGTTTCATGAAAACCGCACTAGTGTTTTAAGGCCTATCATTATGCAACCGTTGCATAAACTACTATTTCATGACCCTCCAAAAATAACTCCACGTGACATCACTTCGCTGCTGAATTTTTGCTGCGTGAAAGAGGACACACCAACAAACGAACTTTCTCATTTATAATATTAGTAGGGATTATTCCTTACGATCAGGCATATATCTTTAAGCATGAAGATAGAAGCTTTTCTGTCACGATAATATAAAAGCGGTGACAACGATGTTATTAAAAACTATAGCCCTATATTGTTATACATATCAGTATTGGGAAGGTCTTCGAGTTGTTAATATGCCCTGTCATTACATGCCACTTGAAGCAGACCATTGCACCGGAACAAAATGGTTTTATCCGATATAGATTTACTTCTAGTATCTTTTCTCATTTGTTCAATACTTGTCGGTCCTTGTTGATTTCAATCTGTCTGTCGCTGCCATTTATAAAGACTTCGACAAAGTGTTTGACAAGGTAAACCACATCATCTGGTTTCAAAAGCAAGCAGCAGTTGGCATTACCAGGAAATTAGTGATTTTATTGTCAATTTTACTTAATTAATAGAATCCCCTTAACATTTAAATAGGTACTCGAGTGGCTTTTTACATTAGCTATTGCTTCATCATATTGTGTGATAAATTCGCTGTAGTTCTTAACGTTCCCGAAGACGTTGGCCCATTTTATTTTGTCACGACGCCACTAATGTTAAATCCCTACTAATATTATAAAAGCGAAGGTTTTGTCTGGTAGTTTGTCCTTCTTTCACGCAGCAACGGAGCAATGGATCGATGTAATTTTTGTATTGAGATAGTTTATGAGGAGGGGGACAGTGATAACTGAAATCAACGCGGACGAAGTCGCAGGAAAAACCCAGTATTTCTTTTTATTACCGCAGGGATTATTTCGGCATACGAATTGTTTACTAGTTATTGACAGACTGAATGTTCCTTCTTTGACACAATTCATTTATAGTATTTCAAGTATTATAATTTTAATGTGTCATCTTATACTGTTATAGTGACTCAACAATAAATTATAGTGAAAAGTTGATGAATCTATAGAGAATGCTTGGTCGAGTTGTATACAAATAAATTCATAATTGCATCGAAAATACATAGGAATATGTTACTTGCTTTAAGGTGGACTTTCCTTTCGAAGCAAGCGTCAGTGGCACCGCGTCAGTGATGCCATGACAGAGCGGCAGATTAATGTACAACGCAAATGTTATGGGACGTCATTCGAGCGCAGCGACACTGACGTCTCGTCCCGCGGTACTACATTAATCAGCCGCTCTATCGCAGCGTCACTGACGCGGTGCCACTGACGCTTGCTTCGAAAGTCAGTCAGTCACCTTTAACTGTACAATAACAAATGTCAGAAGGTTAGGAGTAAGCGTTGTCATGGCCTACAAATGAACGGAGACTACGTACGGTTCGAAAGTTTAGAGCAGCAACATACTCTACTTATTTTTTTGGGTTCCGCGCCTCAAAAGGAAACGGAACCCTTGTAGGATCACTTGTGTGCCTGTCGTTCTGTCTGTCTGTCAGTCTGTCCGTCTGTCCGTCTGTCCGTCCGTCCGTCCGTCCGTCTGTCCGTCCGTCCGTCCATCCGTCCGTCTGTCTGTCTGAATTTTAAACATAAGGGCCACTTTACGGGGGCAAATTAGAAAATTTGTAAAAAAAATAATTGCAAACTATATCGTGTGACATATCAAACGAAAGGGCTCATTTTGAGAATGTTAAATACGTTTATTTAGTATTTTTTGGAAGGTATTTAGGAAATTTGCAGAAATTGACCATCCCCTCCCTTATCTTCGAAACTACTGGGCCTAAAATTTAGAACAATTTACAGAAAATAGATCTTTAGCTAAAAATTTCAGGAAAACCTATAAAAAGTCTATGGTATCTAAAGTAACATAGGCAATTTCTGATAATCATATACGGAACAGAACCCTCTCCACGCGAGTTTAACTCGCACTCGTGCGGTTTTTTTATTATCGACTTTATTACAACCTCTGTTAGTGGCATACCAGAATGAAGTACTACGTACCTAGTACAAGTTGTACCTACGATATTAAATAAACGTTACATATTTTAATCTTGCATTTTTGTTCTGCTGGAAAGTAAAACAAAAACAACTCTAACACCCGTTGCTGTGTTGCTTACTACCCGTTAAAAATCTACCCGTAGTATCCAAATCGAACCGCAGATTTAATATTGGGAACGGCCATAAGTCACTTTAGACTGTTTGCAGCTCAACACGGTAAGGTAACTAACTAGACTAACATGAAATCTTAAAAGCATTCACGGGCTGACAGACGTTCTGTGTGTAACTACATATTTCTGTAGCAATGTACAAAGAATAAAGCTACAGTCGGGTGGCGGAAATGAAATAAGGCTACGAATACGCGACGCGAAGCGGCCGGCGCATGAATACCGATGCCGTCGTCTTCTAAACACGATTTACCCTCTGTTATTTCGACAATAATTTTCTTCTCATCCTTGCCTCTCCCTTATGACATGAATAATAATTTGTTTATTGTTCTCTCATTCCTCCTTGTTTATCCGTCAATTTGAAGATTGAGTTTCGCAAAGTAATTTATTTACCCTGACGGAGCTTTTCGCGGAGTTGGAGCTATTAGTTCAACTTGAAGGTATCAATGAGCCTTAAGTGTAATTAATTATAGCAATCAATTAAAGTTGAGCTAAGATTATTAAACGACACCCGCGGGTCACGGTTAATGAATAATAATTACGTGAGCATAAAGCGTTTTTAAGTGCCAACATACAGGTAACTTGTATGTATGTAAATTTATGAAGAAACCGGTATTGTTTTCGCTTATTTATTAATACTGAACTAACAGAGTTTGTGGCTCTACGGGTTCAGAGTAGAAAAGTACGAATGCTATATAAAGGTATAAAAAAATTAGAGTTCCCAGTTTCACGTGTATATGTGATCTTAGCGCCGGCGGGTGTAAGCGTCCAGCCATAGTATAAAGAGGGAGGAAGTAGGTTACCGTTCGCACTGAGAAACGGGTCGAGATTTTGTTTAAGTGTGCGTGCGGCGATGCACAGATACTTTGGCGCACACATACAAGCCGCGCGCAGTGCGTTGTATGAAGATAACCTACTTCCTCCTTCTTTATCTTATGGTCCAGCGGTTCCGAATGTGTACGAATATTTATTTACTCGGGTAATTTTACTTTAAGAAGTACGTTTATGGCTTTTAATGAGCAGTTTCGTTACATGTATCAGTGTTAAAGCGCACGGTTCGAAACACGAACTTTAAATTCACATGAATCTTACGATACGAACCGAACCGCTTGGATCAGAAAACCATACTCGTAGTACATGGATTCACGATGCGGTGGTTTAAAACACTTTTATATTCGATCCGGAGCCCTATTTGCTGTGTCAGTATTCTAAACCCCGGTCTTCAGCAGAAAGGGTACCAAAACGAGTTGCGTTAGACGATCCGAAGCCATTGATTTTCATGCGATGCTTTCGTTTTCATAACAATGCTAAAGGCATGTATGAGAATCTGTGATAAGAATTATATTACAGTTAGCACAAGTGAACCAATGATAAGAAGCATTTTAAGATACTAATTAAACAAATACATAAATTGTATTATTAATTTTAACTAAAAAGAAGCTTATTACTTGCGTTTTTTTATTATTTGTCTATTTGATTTATATCTTTTTATTCTTGATTTATCGATACGTCACAAATTGGAATATTACAAAATAAATAATGAACATATTTTGGCAAAAAAATCAGGTAAATCGTTGAAATTTTTTTTTTTTTAAATTCACCGTTTTAAAATAAGTCCAATCGGATTATCAGACAAAGAATAAAATAATAATTTGCAAGTGATAAAAAATGCAATATTCGGTAATGATTATCACTTTAAAATTATACTTTTATAAATAATTCTTGATATGACTAGAAAGTGTATACCTTTGAGAATAAAACAAAACATGTTTTAGGTTAAAACCCCACATAGATATAAAATTATTATCTGAAAGAACTAACTACTATTGGTTCACTTGTGCACCTAACTGTATTTGACTAATTATTTGTATTAATTAAAGTTACCTTTCTTCTGGTCTGTGTGTTGTTGCGGCGGCGGCGTGGAGGGGGAGTGCGCGCGCGCCTGCAGCGTCGCCAGCAGTTTCCGCTTGTGGTTGCACAGTTTAGTCAGCTCAGCGCCCGACGCCGCCTGATACGGCTTGCTTGCCACCTGGGGAAAAACACACGCTCATTACAATTGTACTTTTAAGTGTGCACGGATTTGAGATTCTGTGTTTGCCGAACAATTTCAATGGAGAACATGTATGAAAATCAAAATGAGGTTTAAATGATATATTAAAGTAAATGTAAACACAAGCATATTACAGAAAAAGCAGATCATTTTGAATATTCATTTTTATTTGATTAAGGGTCAATATATTGTTTTTTTAGTTCTGATTTTAGTTTTTTGGACATCCTCATCAAATTTATGTCATGGTTTATTTCCACGATGTTGGTCTAAAGCAGTATTTGCGGAAATAATTGCATATATCGTTTAAACGCCATACATTTTGTACAGTCTAATGAATGCTGTGACGTCATAGTTGTTGTCCATTTTGTATAGTGTTTTTGCGAGTGGTATGAACAATGAATTTTCAAAGCGTCATAACTCATAAAATAAACAACATAATAATGTTTTGCGTACACAGATCGGTTTTTATTACTCAGCACATTCCAAAACAAAATGAAAAAAAATTATGCATGTTCCTTATTTGCGTAAAGATTCTTATCAGTACGCACCTTAACATAAAGCTAAACACATTCACATTGGGTACGACACGCCCGTGGCTCTTACCGTATAATAGAAAGTTAAAAAGTCTATCCGTCACATGCGTTACAGTTGTCTCTACTTACATACGAAAGCAGTAGCTAAATATTGTTTCTTTGCACTCCCCGATAAAACCTTATTAGTTAGGTATGAGCGGGAATAGCTAGAATTTTTTCAAAATTAGCTACACACTCATAATTGAAAAGCGCTTGTGCATAAATCAACGAAATAAAGGCCGGGGCAAACCAAACGCGGTTGCGGCGCGTTTGCGGCGCGAACGCGGGTCTGCGCCGTTGTCGAACGGGGCGGGCGAATATACCATGCCACACCGTGGCGGCGCGGGACCGCCGCGGTCCCGCGGCTACTTTGGTGTGGCATGGTAAATTCGCTCGCGCTGTTCGACAACGGCGCGGACCCGCGTTCGCGCCGCAAACGCGCCTCAACCGCGTTTGGTGTGCCCGGGCCTTAAAAGCGGACCACGCACACGTATTCCAGCGGACCTGCTCGCCGTAGCTATGCAGTACCGTTGCCATTCAGCTGGGCAGGCACTATCGCGCTATGAGTTACACCCGTCATCAACCCGCCGTTTCCTGGTTTCGCGCCAACAACACCGGTTACGATCCAGTTCGCAGATTTATCACAATCGCCGCACAATCAACTGATTTCGTCAACAATATTGTCATTTTGCAGCCGATACAGTGACTGTAACAGCTGCGAAATCGCCACTAAACGCTTATGCACTTGCCATAAATATTTTATGGCATAAATACGAGTCGATTATATTGATATTGTAATTTGAGGACACAATGCCGTTGTTAAAAGATAATAAATGAGTGTCCGCATTATATTAACACAGTATTTTTAAATAACAAATTGCAATATAGATTCTTCATTTATTAATGTATGTAATGTAAGTAGCAATAACAGTAAATTAACTATTCGTGTCAACTTTAATTATGCCATTGTATTGTAGAGCCACAACCAAGTTGATAGGTACATCTGGTATTGCGTGTCAACTATTAGTTTATGAGTGGGCTGGGAGCTATTAAGCGGAGTGTGCAAAATGCAACTATGCAATGAGCTCGGTCTGGTTTGCTGGCATTACTGTTACGCTGTGTTGTGCACGATCAGCGTACACGTCCGCCATTCATTACAAGCGGACGCCCACTGTGCACGGCTGCACACGCAAATTGCACCCAGCTCGCCCGCTGACACAGCTGCATGGGACTTTTAAAGATTTGTATAAAACAAGCAATTTGCCGCTTACAGTAAATCTAGTCACTGCTCAATTGACGCAGCTTGACCGATGGCAGATTTATTTCAAAGCAAAGACATTTCAAAATTTCTGTTCGGCAGCGCGTATTACATTCCTTGTAAGCAAGCGGTCTCGTCACTTGAAGAGACTCTTCTTACGTGACGCGTGACCAATAGGGAAGATGCATAATTTTTCTTTTCATCTTGTATTGGAAAGTGCTGCGTAATAGAAACCGATCAGTGTACGCAAAACATTTTTATGTTGATTTATTTTATTAGGAATGAAGCATTGAAAAGTCATTGTTTATACCACTCGCAAAAACACTCCATACAAAATGGACAACAGCTATGACGTCACAGCTGTCGTTAGACTGTACAAAATGTAAGGCGTTTAAACGAAATCTGCAATTATTTCCGAAATTACTGGTTTTACACCAACATCGTAGAAATAAAACATGACATAAATTTACTGAGGAAGTCCATAAAACTAAACTCAGAACTAAAAAACAATATATTGACCCTTAATCAAATAAAAATGAATAGTCAAAATAATCTGCTTTTTCTGTAATATGCTTGTGTTTACATTTACTTTCATAATATATCATTTAAACCTCAATTTTGATTTGCATGCAACTTCCCCATTATAAAACGTGGATCATAATAGGAAAATAAATCGCTTTCTTCTTCTTCTCCAATCTTAATATCTCCAATTTAGCTCTACAGCGCAACAACAATAGACTATTACCTTTAAACGAATATGTCTGCAACATTTCCAAATTCGATAATTCTAATTGTCAGGCTTCTGTGGTATGTATAATTAATATGAACATGCATCACAACAATGACGACACGTCTTGTTAAAGGGAGCTAATGGCAAATCCGCCTAAATGGGATTGCCGCCTGGACCGTCGGATAAGCCGCTGCAACACAATGCAGCCGTTCATTTCAATATGAAACCAATCAACGAGATGGATGCGCCTACAACGCTGCGACACGTGCTATATCGAACATGTCACATGTTAACAAATGACCGCGCTCCAATTACTACAAGCTTGCATGTATCTGTTTCACAGTCAGTGCAATATCAAATCTCCCATCTGTATAGCCTTAAGTTAAGTGATGTGACCTTGTCGCAACGACACTTTGCAGTAAAACATTAACACCGCGCATTATACCTACTATAAGATAGCTCAATACTGTGCGAATATTTATTCACATGTTCCTTTAGAAATATAGTTTTTGATTTGGGGCTCAATTGGGTTCTCCTTTTATTACGACTAACCTTGCAGTATTTGTTCTCTGATAATTACTTACATAGTACATTCACGAAATAACGACAAAACTAGGTACAGTGGAGCTCGGCGTGATCGGTTCCTATAGGCAGATAGTGCGGTCGTTTTATTTGTGAGCGGCGACCGAATGTCACCCGGTAATTTGTCGGCGTATCGTCGGTAGCTCGCCACTAATTAACGGGAACGTTTACGGCTGCCAAACTTGCCTGTGTCTGAACTGAACAACCTGTCCCCTCCCCTCGGGCCCACAGCCCCCCTTCGGTGCATCGCTCTAAAGTTATTAATAGTATCATCCGCTCGCAGTGTCGCTACTAACTGCATTCAGGTACCCTAAGTTATTGTGACAGCAATGTTAGCACATCGTTTATTATTCAAATTTTACATACTTGTTAAGGGACATTGAAAATAATTATTATGCCGTTGAGTCGACTGGTAAATGGCCGTGAAACGAGCGCCGACCCCTTTCAAGAGGCTGCCTGCATTCGGGTCAAGCTTGTATTCACGCGAGGTCTGTGTATGACCGACGGCAAACCAAGATTAGCGTTGAGTTGTCTGTCAAGTGTCATCTTGGAAGCTCTCAATTAACGTTCAGTCTTACTGGTTATAAAAATACTAGTAATTTTATGGTCAGTTCAGTACCATGTTGATATTCTAGGAAACATAAACTAGACATTTAAGGTTGAGCTGCGCCCGGCATGCACTGCAATGCATTTTATTTTTCTGGTCACAGACCTTCTCGGGCGGCCCGTCTCACCAAGCTTCATTCTAATCGGATGAATAGTTTAGGAATGCCTAGAAGACGAACAAATGAACATTCATTTCTATACATTAGATTAGCGACACAATGCCCATTCGCATAAGCAAGTGTTCTGTTTTTTCCTGCTTCTGACATCTGAATTCATAGGTAAATCGACCAGTTTCCTAAATAATGTGTACATATTTTGCTATAACAGATTAGTTGTATAAAGATTTACCAATTTCAGAAAACACCGATGATATCACTCTGTAGAAAATAATATCCAATAGTAAAAACTGGAACTTAGTTCAGTTTCTACTAAGAAAATAATGCTGTGACCGACAGACAGGCAAACAAACCGCGCGACTTTAAATTTATAATAGGTTGCATGGACGCGAGTCCATTTTAGCGTGGATTGTTTTGTTCTTAACATGTTGCTTGTCGTCGTTAACCTGTACACAAAAACTACAAACAATTGTTATTTTGGCTATAAATTGACATGTTTACCCCACTTGAAGCCAGTAATACTATTATCCTGCTTAGGGTGAGGGTTGTAACTCGTATTGCTATTTGTGCTATTGAATATCGACGGCCTTGACCTGTATACGGGACCAAGATGAGGGGATGAGAATTCCCTGTACATTGTGTTGGCTGTGTTACTTTAACACTTTGAGAACATTTGTCCATAACATTTAGTGGATTAGACATTTGATAAAAGATGTGAAAAAGTAAATACGCATCTCCAATAAGTGAATCGTAAACTACCAATGAATGTAAATACAATTGAAATCTCATCTCAAACACTACCACGATGACAATTTTAACAAATAAAAAAACTGACGTCAAAAACCCTTTGAAAAGTAAAAACGTGAAATACTTATCATTCAGTTCCGGTGACCATCTGTGGTCTTTATCATCAGTTCCACTTCTCCAAATAATGCTTTTAGAACGCAAAGGCTTTAGTTGTTACAGAAAATACCATAATTGCTATATACGCGCCTATAATATTTAAGGAGTTCCATAGATCCTCTCATCATATCTCAACTTTGACTACAACGGGACCAACTTGGCGGTATACCCTACCAATTTAAAAATATTTTTTCAAATCGGCTAAAAATGACGGAATTCCGAGCTGACAAACTTAAAAAGAACAAGCGAATTATACCGCCTCCTTTTTTTGAAGTCGATTAAAAAGTAAGCTCTGAGGTTGAATTTTAACACAATGCATGCTAACTGGGAAGTAATATATTTACTAACAAAGTGAACAAGCGAGTTCAGTGCGTCGAGTAACACCTGAGACTGCGATTGTGCGGTATACGGCTCCATCCCACATCGGGAGCTGATCTCATGGCTTACAATAGCCAATAAACAAAGCTTGTAGATTTGTAGACAAAGCCGGCGGCGCGGCCATCAGCTATCTCGCCATCGCCATCAGAGCGGCAGACCGTGTCGGTTGTTGTCGGTAAATACATATATTGTGGCATATGCACGTGTTAACAGAATGATAGTGTTGGGTGGGTGTTAACCCCTCTATAACCAAGTAATAATAAATTATGCATTTGCTAGCAGGGTACCAACATTTAACTGCCCATAAAAGACATGAACAAAAATCTACGTCATTATTCATTATACGAGTTGTTCATAATTTGCTGCAAAATATTCAGATTAGGCAACATACGAGTTTCTAAAAACTAATTAGCACTTAGGGAGCGTTCAAGTATTACGTAACCAATTTGGGGGGGGGATGTCTTGTAAAACGTTACGATGCATTCCAGAGGCTGGAGGGGGGTTTGAACTACCGCGTCACTTAACATTTTTTTAACCCTTCAGAACGATCGCGTACTCTCACTCATTTTTGGAATGACCTCTTGAAATTTTACTAGCAGGAAGGGGGTACAGAAAAACGTTACGGCGCGTTACATGGGGGGGGGGTCAAAAAACTCCAAATATTGCGTTACGTAATACTTGAACGCTCCCTTAACAGAAGTATATAATGTACCGAAGTAAATAGATATTTGCGACAATAACCAACGAAAGAGGCAGATTTCATAATTATACAGAATACAGAATAGTCTTTATAGAGAGTACCGATTTATAAAAAACTCCGAGCGTTATGTTCCCTATCGGAATGTTACGTGCGGCCCTGTGCGCGGGCGCCACTTTCTCCGACTGTGGGAAAGTTGGCAGCGTTTAGAAACGGACTAAACGCCAGTGGCGAAGCGTCAAATATTTCCTAAGGGAAGCCGGAAGAATTAGAACCGTAGGTGCGAGTCTGGCGTTTAGTTAGAGTAACATGGATTTCACTGACAGCTAGCCGTAGCTTTCTAGCTTGGTAAAGCCGTCAGGAATCGGTTTGTAGGCAGGCTCCGCCACTGCTAAACGCTAACTTATCCACGTCGAGTTGCAACACTTGCAACCATAAAATATTCAATTTACTTTATTATTGAATGTATATTAATAAACCTCCTCTGCTGCACTGGGAGTGAAGAAATAGGATAGAATGCGTGCAGATGCTTATCATCCTGGCATGTCGTAAAAGTCGACTAAGGGACGGGTCCTCTCCAACATGGTGGACTATCTGTATGGGCGATGGGCTGATCACCTGTCACCATACGGTTCATCATACCATCTTAGGACTAATTATTCGAACGTGGCCACAAGTAGTCTTGTGGCTCTGCCCACCCCATTTGGGATTCCGGGCGTGATGCTATGTATGTATGTATTAATAAAACAGGAGCTATATTGAATGAAATAATTATTTCAGAAATAAGGGCTTTGTAATGTCGCTTCCTCTTGTTGTTTGCGGTTGGCATTTAGATATAGTAACCATTAGAAACCATGAGTAGTTACTAAGTTTACCTTTGGCACTTACGGAACACTAAAGAGTCTGCTGAGAGATTAAAACAAACGATGCCCATACAAGAAGGTTACATCGCAACTTTCAATCTGGCGGACAACTTTGAATACGAGGATCACGACCTCGATCGATCGCTTAAATGTCACTTGAATCAGTTGCCACGCGGAACAACCGTTTCTTTGTTCTGAGCCGGGAGACAACACAATAAGATTCCATGGAAACAGTTCACCCTTTGGATAAATCGGAACCGTTTACATGACAAGTGCGTTTAAATTCTGTGTACTCAAGGATTTGGAGTAAGTTGTAAGATTTATGGCCGAATTTACAAACGACATTTTGCATTTGATTCGAGATTAAATAGTTAAATGTCCCTCAACTAGTTGTCAACCTATCCATAAACGTCACTTTAATTGAAGATCACTTTGAGTGGCCTTTGTGAATTTGGCAATTATTCAATTAATTTAGACACTTCCCGCATTCCGCAACTATTATACGAATCTATACAAATTCCTTGTCACGTAAGCGCTTTATGGCTTTCATATATCTTGCAAACCTTTTATTTGTATCTTTTTTAAAATCTTTGTTTAGATAGCATTTGCTTGGATTGGTGTGTGTGACAGACACCAAGGTGACGCTTTCCTCGGTGGGGATTTTGAGACTAACAAAACTATTTGAGGCTAAGAAAGAATTGCTTATTTCTTTATAAAATATGAACTACACTTATTACAAGGATATTTACTACCTTTTATTTAACTTCACTCGTTATTAATGTTTTGGTCTGTTTGATGGTTAATGTTTGAGTCAAATCTTAGAAGTCTCTTTCGAACCACTTCCCCTTATCGGAATATGCCGAAAATAAACCGCACAGAAAGTATGGAAAACAAAAATCGGTGAATTTTATTAAGAAAAATGTATCTTACGTGTTTTGACTTTGGTAAACATAATGTGAAATTGATGGAAATGTAATAATTAGGTACACGATGGGAAAAAACTTGTCCTTAAATTATGATATTACCGAAAAATTGTTTTTAATGTCACAATTCACATATAAGTTCAGTGGATAGTTCTCAATTGTTGTGTGCAATCTGGATGATCGTTCATAAAAAGGTAATGGTCTATAAACGTCACGGCAGCAGCTGGAAGTGCCGCGATGGTATCGTCCGCGCCCGGGGCCTGCGCAAGCGGCCATGCTCCACGACTCTATAAGAGGCAAGTCATTGTTTCAACTATCTTTATTGACGACTTTCATACATTGTTCGGTCCTGCTTTATGTCAATATCGTTCTACCGTTCGTGAAATAAAACCTCGAGTTGTTCCAACTTTTTGAAGTATGTGTTTGAGAAATATAAAGTAAGTAAGAATTCTCCTCCCTAGTGATACGTCCATCATAGTAATATTGAATTGACTAACGTTAGAATTAAGAGATGTTAATTACACTTTTAAAATACTAATAATTGGAAACGAAGCGAGGACTAGAAAGTTAAAACCCATCGGAAAATGTACAGTTCCTTGGACACTTGAATAATGAAATCGATAACAATACAAAGCGGAGGCTTGAGCTACGCTCAACGCAGCCATCAAACGTGTTTTTATAACTGGAATCGCATAAACGTTTATTCATTAAATTATAGGCATTATTCGAGCCGATTGCATTTATGAAAGCTAAGTACACAAAATACATAAAAGGATAATACATATTTACAAAATTAATAAATATATGGCTTAAATAGTTTCGAAACTGACGCACAGCATCAATTACTGAAGATAGAAAGGTAATTACCAATTCATTTTCGAAACGAATTCATTCAAATTCATGTTCTTTAGATTAAACTTGACCGGAGTATGCGCTCAGTAGGCACTCAGCACACAAAAGAACGTCATGTTAACGCAGTGTAACAAGATAATCGCAACAAAACGGGGCTAGTCAATGTCAACTATGCGTGGAGTGGGTGTGGCTGATACCTCTTTCACAACTAAGTCTTGTGTGTGCACGCACGATCAACGAAATAATTTGAATCAACTTAATAGTCAATAGTTCGACATTTACCGAGAGAGGCTATGATTATGAACATTTTGTGGGAGCTAAATGTTAGATCTTCTATAAATGCATTGCATTGCATGCATTTCCTAACCCTCCTGCTGTCCAAAAAACTAGTAATGTAATGTCTCATGATAGAAGTACTACAATAGCAAACAAAATGTGTGTTATGCTCATATAGCAATAAAGTTTGCCATGGCCTTAAACGCAGGCACGGAACGAGTTTTACTTGTACTTGTCGGCATTTTAATTCGTCTTATTAAACTGTGGTGTCGGGTGTGTAGTAAGTAATAATGGCAATTATATGTTTTTATATTGAAATAATTAAATGATACTCATTTATAGTTACATGACGACGTCAAAGTGCGGCGGTACATTTGTATTGTTAGCTGTCCAAGTGAAGTCAGCGTTATAAGTATGTCCACATTATATTACCTTGACGCTATAACCCCTTCAACTACATCATGCTAGCTTGCTTACAAATGATGTTAAAGGGACAAGGTATTAAAGCGTGTTATTATGACCATGATGACTCTACATTGTACGACTGCTATATTACAATCAACTAGACTGCACTGCACTACGCGATCAGCCATGACATTTTCTAGTGCGCAGCGGCTGACCAGCGATGAGGGACCCATTCGAAATTAGACCGAATGGCTCAGTCTTTCCAGTCTAAATTAGTAGATTCATGTATCCGCTGATCAGCCGTTGCACACGTTAAAGAATCACACCGCAGATCACACCGCAAGCTCGCGAGGTAAGCGGATTACGGCGATTCGAATACGTTCATGAATATGTCACTTAGTCATTACATTTCTAGATATAGACTAGAATTGCAAATAAGTTATTAAGGTTATGTAGGTAAGTAAAGAAAGAACGTTATTAAGTATGTGCCCATGTACCAATTAAATAAATTCATTATGAAAATCTCCTGGTCTAGACCCTGTTGAGCCACACGACATTAAATTATGATTATGATATCACAAGCGGCCTCGCTACAGCTTCGCATACAAATTTTGAACCGCCCTTAGGAAGTGGATTTTCGTTAAATCTTTTCTTAGCGGATGTCTACACTCTAAAGGAAATTTACCTACCAACTTACCAAGTTTTCAAATCGTAGGTCGCTAAGATTTTGCGATTAGTCAGGGAGTGAGTGCTATTTCGGTTTTATATATAGGTACATATATATACCAACCTAAACATGAAATTTCTCATCTCAGGACTCAACTTAAAAAATGACGAACTTCCAAACAAACTTCCATCCCCTATTTACAGCCACTTAGGGAATGGTTTTTTAAAAATCCTTTCTTAGTGATCACTGGCATTTTATAAGGAACTTCTGTGGAAAATTTCATGCTCTCAGAAGCACGATGGTGGGTCTAGACCCAGTCAGTGTTAAGAATTGAATTAAGTAGAGATATCGATTTAACACTGCCGAGCTTAATATTACCCAAATGGAATTTATTCAAATTTTAATTTGGACTGAAAAATTGCAATTGCAATCGCAATTGTGAAATTAGCGCTAACTAATCTAAGATAAGGCCCAGGCAAAGAGACCTTTGCCAATGAAATTGCGAAAAGGTGACTCCGACTAAATATAGTGCAGCTCCCACCATAACTAATATGCTAGATTTTTACCTTAAGTCCTGCATAAAGTTATAAGGTCTTAAGAGGAGTGTGAACCTACGGCTTTTCATAGAACAGGCGATAACAATTTACACCCCTTAAAGGTTAACCGATGTTGACCAATTTTTGATAGGTTGTCACTCAGAACAAACACTAGGTTTGAATATTCTCATACAAAACTAGTTTTGGCGTTTATTTGACTTTGTTGATCTCTACTCAAAATTCAAAACATAGACCTAAATTTTGTTCTGACTGACAACCTAAAATTGGTTGGGTGGAAATCGTTATCGCCTTTTGTATGAAAAGGGTGATTTTTGCCAATGGTTCACAGTCCTCTTAAGTTTCCTTATTCTTCAATGCCAAATTTGCGAAGCCGTGTTAAGGCTATGCCATACTACTGGATGTGGATGTGTCGTGTAAAATAAGTGTACGTGAAAAACATCAATAAACCTTGTTTATTTTTAAAGCAACGATAATTACATGGAAATGAAGTAGGTAAGTTCGAAACGTGTCATGAAATTAAATGGCTTATTAAAAGCCTATATAACTGGTAAGAAATAATAATGTAATGAATGAATGCAAAATAAGAAACGATAAAAACTACAATGGCAATGTTGTGATCGCAACAACCGAGCTCTATTATTAGCCACATACTTTGCAGTCTTAAAGCAGAGGATACACGTCTAATTCAGGACTCAGTTCAAATTAAAAAAGTCGCACAACAACAAGAAATGTCTATGGAATTTCATCCATCGCCGACAGGACGAAACGATACGAGAGTCGATTCAGTGCTGTCTGAATGTGAAATCGAGATTCGCAGAGTGCATCTCAAGACGAATGCTCGGGACAAAGAGGAATCGATGCGAGTGCGGGTGTGTGCGGGGGCACAGGAGGTGAGTGCAGCGACCTCCCCCCTCTGGGCCGCGGTGCAATTTGTACATTTCAAGTGCACACAAAGGCGAGGCGAGGAGGTCGCAGCAAGCTTTGACAGAATTAACTTGTCCGTCGCACGACTGCAGGGAAGGCTCACCTTTATTGGATCGCGCGGACAAACGAGAAGGAATTTTAGATGCATGCAATTTCCAGTTGCTTGCTCGGGCTATAGAGCGTTAGCACACCACGCTCCACAGGACTTAAATTCACTAACTGTTGGATGCCGATCCCAATTTCGCAGCGTATAGAACAGCAATGTTATTTAAGAAGAAAATCGGCACAGACTGGTTCTCACTTTGTTGCACGTGTTGTGATCGTAAATGATTTAAAGCAAATGTAATGTGCGTTATAGATATTGTGTGGTATAGATCGATTAGATAATAAATAATATTGTAATTTTATAGCAATTTAATGTAGATTTGTGAGTTCTGAATTATAATTTTATCGGATAATTTAATAATTATTATGATGATGATAATTATAAGATGATTTAATTTAATGTAATGCGCCTGTTAATTTGTAATTAATTGTTTAGGCTGATACTGTTATGAGGTAGATTTTTTGGATTCGTACTGTTCTCATTTCAATTATTTTACCTTTTTTTACAGTGTATGTTTATTACGAAATAAATCATGATAACATTTCATCTTGTATGGAGGAACCAAATAGTTCATTGAAACCAATTATTATACGGGCTGGTTTTGAAACCCATATTTTTTTGTTAAATTCCACTAAGTTCTACTACGTAGAATATTATCACCCGAGCGTTGAGTCCAGGTGGCACTGACACGATAATTGATCCAATTAATTAATTCACCTCGCTTTCTATTATACACTTTGAAGTCAGCCCTTCATTTGTTAAGGTTAAACCCTAGTACCACGTTTATCATGGCGGCACGTAGGTACATGTTTCTAGGGTGCAATGAATGTGTCTTCAATTAAAACTACATGAAACACACATATTTTCAATATAATGTGAACAATAATAACTGAGACAAATGATACTCAAATAGTATTTAACAGTAAAAATGATATGTGGCCACTGTGGCGGCAGTCCACACATTTCTCTTTTAGGCTGCGTTTCCACCAGAGGCCATGCGGCATGGCCAAATTCAGAAAGGCCACTCAAATTTATCTTTAATTAAAGTGACGTTTTTGTACAGGATGACAACTAGAACTATTTTTTATTAAGTCAACTGACTGGCAAACGAGCTGACGGCCCACCTGATGGAAAGTGGTATTTAATCTCTAATCAAATTAAGTGGCGTTTCTGGATTCGGCCACAAGACACGAGGATAACTTATCATCATCTTATCTCTCAGTGCATCTCTTTCTGCGATATAGTATGTGGGAGACGCACTGAGGAATAAGATAGCATTAGCATATCCACTTGTCAACCTTACTAGGGCCGTAGAGCTATGCGAGCAGTCCACCAGGAAAAAATGACCAATAGGATTACTTCATTTTGAAATGACCGAATTCCTATTGTTGGATTTGTCCTCGCCCACCGCTAGGCCTGCCTCGCACAGCTCTGCGGCCCTAACATGCATGCCTAAAGATAAATTAGAACCGTTTGTTTCTATGACTATCTCTTTCGTCGGCACTAGTGTGAGAGAGACGCACTTAGAGATAAACGGTTCTAATTTATCTTTGTGCCATGCATGTTAGGGCCGCTGGTGTTTAAGCCTATCTTTTCACACGTATTGCTGCATGTGTCCCAAATTTCAGCCTATTCCAACGGCGGGAACTGGTAGAACTGGTTCCAATTTACTTCCAATATTTGACCCAGACACTAACTAACAAGTTAATCTAAATAAAACCTTGTAAAAGACCTCGCATAATCATAGTAGCTTTATACTTAATTATCTACAAATATACGTATGGCTGCCATTAAGGAGTGCATTTATTAAATGAAACAAAATATAATGTCGAAAACAATTCTTTTTTTACGAATGGTGCTATAAATGTTCATAAATTTATATTAACGACACATTTGGTTGGAGTGGTCGATGAGAAAAAGCTGGCTTCTCTACAAGAGGCTTAAATGGAATCATTCCCATCGCAAAAAGTAGAACGAGACGACCGCGAGCATTCAGATAACTCGATGAATTACCTCGGCAGACGCAATGACCATAATAACAATGTCAATTTAATAATGTATTAAGGAAATATTTAAACAAGCATGTTTACTTTACCTTAGGGTCGAAGCTAAAGGTGATCTCCGGTCGCAAAGGACAAGGCAGCCCGCACTTACAAGTACCGGCTGTCTGGAGGTAGTCTCTCAGTTGCGGTATTGTGCTTAGAGCTGTACCGCTAGGGCTGAAACAATAAAGATAACTTTCAGTTAACATCCTAGTATCACTTCGTTACCTAAAAGTAGGGTTCGAAATTATCAAGATAATTATTTTCTTTTCTTGTTATTCTTTACTGGAACGGCTCGTTGATTAGTATAAACCGTGGTTGGGGGAGCGGTGACTGCCGTAACACAGGTTTTCACCTAGTTTGGCAGCAGTGGTCAATTTATATAATGGTGTTCATATTAACTAGCCTTATAATGTCATTTTTATATACAAACAAACACATGTTTTTGGTCAATAAAGATTTATTATTATTATTATTATTTCTATCATTCTTATCTAATAATTATTCGTTGTATGATAATTATATGAGAATTATCCGATGATTGTCTAATAATTATCCATGCTGGTTTTTAATTAAGGCCCGGGCAAACCAAACGTGTTTGCGGCGCGTCGCGTTTCGAACGCGGGCCCACGTGATCTGTGAGGCGCAGGGGCGGATTTAACATGGCACACCAAAGTAGCGCAGGCCCGCCGCGGTCCCGCGCTACTTTGGTGTGTCATGTTCAGTTCGCCTTGCCGTTTTACAGATCGCGCGGGCTCGCGTTAGAAACTCGACGCGCCGCAAAAACGCGTTTGGTTTGCCCGGGCCTTTAGTCTTAGTAGTGTAGCGTCTTTAATTTTCGGCATTGTTGATAAAATTTTCGGTAAAAAAGAAACATCAGCAAACAGTGAAAAAACACGAAATAAAGTTTTGTGTTGTGTTTGGTTGGTTAGTAACGCAGACTTTGTTTTTTTGACATTGAAATTTTCACGCATTTGGATACGCGCGAAGCGTCCAATCGTGGTCAATACACATTAGACGACATTGCTAGCGACAGCGTTTTGATTTTCTTATTAGTTTTCCAATTTATTTATTTTTTATTTTTATATATTTGTTATGAAAGGTTACATTATTTACTACACAGATGTACTATAAACTATAGGTGGTAATTATTAACTTTATTCTTATCAAGATAATTTGCAACATATAACTATGACCATAATTATTCACATATAATGATGAAGATAATCATCGTGATAATTATTAACATATATAAATATCAAGATAATTATCATAATAATTATAACTTCGAAACAAACCTTGAAAATGTTTTTTATTTTGAAATATATATAATATAATTCGAAAGTGCGTTCGGTAAATTTAAAAGTCGCTAAACTTGAAATAAGAAATACAAAATTTGAGTTTGACGTTTCTTATTTTAAGTTTAGGGTCTTTTTAAATTTAGCCGCCACCACCGTTTCGAATTGGCCCCAAATGTATTTAAAAAAGCTATTAGGGTGGAATTAATTAAGTCTTGGTTTACCTACTGGAGAATTATAATATCGCAACCTAATGGCATTATTAAAGTCAACACATTTTCTGCTCATCGTAAATGCGAGAGCGAGGACTGGCCTACTTTTTAACAGCCATTTAATATTAAGTGCTATGTATTGAACGTAGGATGCATAGCCTGTGTAGTGTACCACAAGACTGCCTTAGATGACATTCTGGAATTGTAAAACTGTAATAATTCGAATCATAATTTTTAATAAGTAACGTAAAAACTAGCTTTTATTGTAACAAGAGTTACTTTCCATACAAAGATATCAGAAAACAATGAGGTCAATGATTTTTTTATATTCAGATTCCGCTAAAATAATTAAGTTGATTCACACAGATACAAACAAGGTCAGGACATGCAAATGAAAGAGATACAAACAAATAATGCATACTGCGAATCATGAACAGAAATCAATAGTAACTTCAATAAATATATAGATACGTAGAGTGAACCCGTCGGTAAATGATAGAGTGCTCACTGACTAACAGGGGTGTGGGGCAGTGATTCGAATAAACGATTGAAGGCATTTGCTGAAAACCGAACGATGCAAAAGCACCGAGTCAAGCGTGAGCGAGTTCCGATTTTGCGGACTATTCACGCGGCTAACTGGCTGGAACCCGAGTCAATCAATATTTAATTTCAAGAACCTATAACCTCAGCCAGTTGCATAACATGCCTGTTTTTATTCTTCTCTTTATTTTTCATTACTTTGTCCTATAACGTTGTAATATTGATGTTCACCATACATTTCTGACAAAAGGACTGACAGGACACAAGCCTGGCGTATCCTTTAAAACGATAAACAAAGAAAACGCATTTAAGTCGACTGCATATAGGTACTCGGTTAAAGCAAGATAATATCCACGCCGTGTACTCCACCCTAATGGACTATTAAGCACAATTTGCAAACAACACAATCCGTTTACGATGACAGCCAAGAGCATTCCTTGCCGGCATTATTACAAGTCGACCGGCTTTACAAACAGCCTCTTTCATAAACGCTCTACATGATAATTCACGGCGATTGTTCATGGTCTGGTACACACCCGGTAAAGGTAAGCCGCAACCGCAAAAAGATTTTTGTGCACTAGGTTTTTTATGCTTCGACCACTGACGGGGTGTTCGCGGTCGAGAACATCGAGCATCGAGAACACGATGATATGAGGTTTTTACATTCGCATGCAATGTTTGGGGGAGCTTTTACAGCAGCTGCCTATAATAATTATTCAACACGCTAACCCTTTCGCACCTTGCACGTTCAACGATCCTTCTGTTTACAGAATCGGCTAAGTACTGGTTATTTATTATCGAAAGCGAAATGGTTACATACAGTACAGTATACGTAGCAGAGGTATGCTAATTAACATAACGCATACGAATATAATCATTTATAATACACAGGATTCGTTGTCTAAGAGTAAAATTGATAAGTGTGTATGACTTAAGATACTTAAAATAAACATACATTCCTATGCAAAAGAACCTCTTCTCGCTCCCATAAAAGTGTCAGTTCCATTTTTTTATCCCGCGGAGCACTTAGTTGCCATTACCAAACGGAATGTAGGAGGGTATTAGACAAAGGTATACACTACTACATACGTGATACAAATAGATATTAAACATCCATAAATTGGGTATAAACAAAAATTTACTATGCAACTTATAAGCGATCGGTAACAGTCATAAAAAGAAAGGATCGTAGTCGAAATAAATGCCAGCAACACAATTCATGCTTCCGAGAAGATATTAACATGCAAGACATGCCTGCCTGCCTGAGTGACTATTCAGAGTAGGTACCTACGCCGCAGTGGCCTTGACAAATATGACTAATAAACAACAACTTTATCCTCGTTCGACTAAACAAATAACAAAAGATAAAACCCCCTGTTGTTTATCATTATCACTTACACATTTAAATTCAAATATGTATACAAAAATAATCCATATCTATAAATAAGGGCGATCGCCTACGATGAGTTTTTGCAGCGATGCAGTTGCGCGTTTCGTATCGTTGCTACTTTTACTCTTTAACTGGTAAAAGTGACGTGGATATTAAACGAACGATTGTATATCAGCAATCTGGAGTCCCGCAGGGTCCCGGGTCCGGGTCCAAGTACCCGTCTTGTACTTAATATTTACGTCAGATCTGCCTACTTGTAGGTAATCAAGTTACGAAGGCCACTTATGCAGATGATACTGCGTTGCTATCTGTACACAGTGATGGTAACACTGCCTCGCGGAATCTTGCAACTATCATCCTGATCTGAAGCTCTAAATGCGACAGACACCCTAATATTCTATATAAATTTACTGAACCTAGCCTAAACGAATTGAATACTAGCCGGAGAACCAAACTAAGCCTAAGTAAACTAGCTACTGAACCTGACTAAATTATTTGGATATATTTACTATAATGCCTTATCTACAGTTTATTTAATTAAATTAAACTACTGAAGTTTGGCTGAGTTTTGATTGAAAGGTTGGCCTGTGATCATTCTAGTGTGTATAAAGTAGGACCCCAAGTTATGAACCGTGGACAGTATCCCAAATTCTTTTTATGGAGAATATTATGGCTTTTAATTACTAACAAATTTCCTACCTGTTATCTACCTATCAATAGTTACAATAATAGATTATAATACTATGAGAATTCTATCCTAGCTCTATCATTCTAAAGGCAGCTATATTAATCAGGGACAATATCACTATGATTTTCCTAGTTACTTAAACCTATTTCAGTACTAGTTAAAGTTTTAAGTTGATTTGACCGTTGGCAAGGTCGGTAAGTATGTATGAGTTCTTATGAAGATTTCTAAATTAATTATATGAGATAATCAGTATTTCAAATATAGGATAAGTTGTGATTGCTTTCAAATAGTCAATTTAACAGTACAGATTGATTTTAAAGTTTAAATTATGTCGAAACGTTGTATGGATACTTTCCACAAAATAGTTTAGCGACTGATTGCCAGAGTGCCTCCTTACTCTAAGGAGCAAAGAGTTCTTTTCCTAACTATTCCCCAACCATGCGGCCAGTTAAGAGTTGAAGGAATTTGGATATTACTGTATATGAAAGTAAGTGTAACTGAGTCAAGGATATTCAACTCTTGGTTGAAATGGGTATTTTCTGTGTTGATTCTCTTATAAAACCAATCCAAATCCGTCCAATTCCTGGATAGGGTAAGGCCAAAGTATTTGTATTTTATATACAATTTAGATCATAGTATTTAATAATCTTTAAATTCAACTTTTAATAACACTTGTTACCGAGTCAATTTTTCAATTCTTTAAGTACAAATTCTGGTGTTCAGAACTAAAGGTAATTAACAACTAGACTATATTATATGTCTAGATATTTGTTCTTACTTTTCATATCTTTTGTATAGTTTCAAAATAAATTTATATTTATTTGTTTACAAGTAGGTCACCAACTCATTACTTGCTCAATTTTGCATCTACCAGCGCTTCCCAAACCTTTATCTGCTGAGAAGAAGCGCCGCAAGAAACTCAGCAGTTTGTCCTTTAGATATTCAACTATAAGCAATCATAACGTCCAAAATCTGATACATAATAATTATATTTAGGTTCGAAGAGATAAGCATAGATATATTATGCAAAATCTGGATTCTTAGGAGCTTTGTTAGGTTTAAATATATTCTCAGTCCATATTTTTAAGACTAGAATTTACTTCAATTTTCTAGAAGTTTGTTTTGTAATGAAAACAGAGCCTCTTTAAGCTAGATCAGACTTTATAGCTGACGAACAAAATGTATTATATTTACAGATTGATTTCAATTTCTTATTGAATATAGGTTTGTTTGTATGACAATAAAGCTGTGGTTTTCTAGCTTGATTGTTTCAATGATTATTCCAATGGATACTTTGAAGGTGTGACATTGCCATTCTTTTCGTTGGGCAAGAGGCCACTGGCTTGCTATATGCTTCGCCCAGTATCATTGAGAACGATCATCTAATTGTTTTAGAATATTTGTTAATTAGTTAGACACTGGAATCAATCTTTGTAATAGGTATTTTCAATATTAACACATAGTAGTTACAGAGAGGCACTTATTTTTGATCACAAACAACTTTGATAATATTCAATAAGTTATAAAGCACTGAGGATATATCAAACACAACACTTATGACGTATTTTCCAAGCTCTGGAAGGTAAAACTAGTTAAGGCTGAAACAAAGGGGTTAAATAGGCCCTAACATGTATGCGAACCTAAACTTCTGTGATGACTCAAAACTGGAGATCAGATCTCACATTTAAAATCTAAATTCGTGATGTGTACTGAAAGGTCCTTACGGTGCAATAAGGAATCCTTCTAATGAACTAAACCAGTTGAGATGCGTCTGTCTCGTGAATACCTAACAGTAGCCCTGGACGCATAAAGTTTTTGGTCTATAATTCAGTGGGAAGGAAACGAATTACAGACCCCTACTATTTTCGTGTATATATAAATATATAGATAAGAGGAACTGTCTCTAGTCCACGCAGAACACCAGACTCTGGATCAGATCACTTGCTAGACCCTCACCGCTCCGAATGAACACGTGTCCCAGGCACAGTGAGTCTAAGATCAACAGCCCTCCGCCGGCCAGGATATAAGTTGATTGGTCGCTGACTCAAGCAAACCCCTATCTCTGAAATTCCCTGAGCTTCGTAATCTCCATTTAGGTATCCACTCAGAAAACCCGCCCACTTACAGGCGCACTCACCGGACTTCGAGATAACGCACTTTTTAATTACCCAAATGATAACTACTGAAAGCTAATTCTAATTAATTTACATATGTAATTATTTTACAGAAAACCCCCCCTTTTAAACACAAAGGAATTTAATAAACTACCCACAGCAAACAACTAAATAATAAATAAAATATCACTGGAAATTAATCCTTACATTTTACAAATAAACGTATCGTGCCTCGAAATACGGTGGTCCCAGTAATGGAGAGAACTTCAACAGTTGCCGAGCGCAAAAGTCAAAAGAATCACGATTTCAAGCGTCCCTACTATTTATTCCAACCCGGTTCACAGTACGCGCGGCTATCACAGCTAGCCAGGTTAACCTCGAGTTCCGTCCAAATTATCCTCCCAAGTTACAATGAACCGTATTATGTTCTATTAGAAGTTAGATTCGTAAACGCATAATTCATCCTTTTTTTCCATACCAATATTGCGTAATAAATATTATTAACTAACTATTCAATGTGAAACGAACCTAATTCTATACAAATTAAGATTCATATTTGTTTGATTCTATATTGCCCTATTAGGTAAACACGTCATACTGTGTTGCCAGCTTTTGAGTTCGTAGAATGACTTTGTGGAAAAAAGATTTATGAAGCTGTTATGCCTAAGAGAATTAAACCAATTAAAAGTGCATTCTTATATTATTGTTGAATTAAATCTATATATTAATATATCATAATTTAATTAATGCTTTAATAAATTTGTGTATGAGCCGGTAGTCAGTTTATTAACAAACTATCGGCACATAACCCCCCAAATGTATGCGAAGTCGGTCAACCATTTAGACGAAGCAAACATTTCTAATTCCTCTGCGTACACAAATTTATTTCTACTCGTTTATTGACTCTTTCTCCAGACATGTAATCTGATGTAGTGTGTTTTTAAACCCAATGGTAAACAGATATAGCCGAAGTTAAAGGTCCCGGACTATGAGTATGAATATGAATAATAATACTAGTATTACACCAAACCATGAATGTACATAGACCCTCACAAGATCATCTGAACTCAGCAAGAGAACGCAAGCTTGTGATTTCAAGCGTCAGACCGAATGTCAACATCCTACCGCCTTCACGTTATATTTTTTCATAACTCCAACCCGAAATTCCTCATTTCTACAGAACCCGGGAAGGGAAAACGATACGATGTCTCCTTCCGAGATCAGAAAACGTTATAACTAGTTACGGGCGATATACACGCATAGCAAAGGCGCTCATCCTGAACCATCACCCCAAACTATAGCCATCCCCATTGGGAAAATGTGAAGTTGCCGAAATCCTTTCGTTTTCCTACCAGTGTAGTCGAAAATCTCCTGTTACTTCCGGCCTTAAAGCCGCGATGCCTTTACATGCAAAGATTTAAATCCTTGCAAATAGGGCCTAACCTAACACCAATTTTCACAAGAGATTTTTGTTTGCCAGTGTTGTGTCGTCTAGATCAAGAATCAATAAACTACTTCCACCCCTCTGATTATTGTCTAACCATTGCAGCTCTAAACAGATTACAAAATTAAACCCAAACACTCACTCCAATGCACTCAATTCACTCTTCTCTTTTATACTTTAACAGTGATTCTAAGATTTTATGTTCAATCTCGATTATCATTCCTCATTCGCTCTTCCACCCGCCTGCAATGGTCTTTCAACTCAGTCAGTGTGGAATCTTGTTTTAAATTGATTATTATTATTAACGAAAAGTTAGTTAAGTCATGGTGAAAGGTAAGCTTCGAATAAACAAACGAACGACCCCCACTAATTCCATGCAATTGCAATAATTCACTTGTACTTAATACCTCATACTTAATTCAAAAATAAAATTCAAACTAAAACCATCCAATGCATTAATTAGTACCTATGTTAAAAATTTAAATGAATTCCTATAAGTAAGTATCCCTATAAGTCTATATACTATTATATATCTTTCAATTTAAATATTAGTTCCGCCATTATTAAAAGATAAACTTTAACTTAAAAATCTAGGTTATCCAACTCTTATGATCCAACAGGGGATTCTTGGAAACTACAAGTATAAACACTAAAAAAAAATGTTTAAAAAACTGACTATCAATTCTGAAGATAACTATTTAGGAACCTAATTAACACGGCTATATATATATTGTAAGATAAGATAGTATAAAATAAGATAAGATAAGATAAACATTTATTGTCATGTGTAGAAGTAACCAAGTGATAATAGTTTTATTTAAGAACATAACTTATTTTCCTACTCTTATATACCACAAATGTCATAAGGCTAGATTTCGTTTTTTTTTTTTTTATATGATATTCCTTTACTTCCTAATAATTTTAAATTCGATAATTAATTTGGTTCATCATCATTATCATCATTAACAATCATCATCATCATTAGCATCATCATTCCATACACTTCCCCCCGCAGAGTACAGACAGTCTCACCGCGAGAGAGATCGGGCAGTAACTCTTAAGTAATTTATTAACTTCATATTGTATACTCTTATCTTACTCGTTTAAAGTTTAAGTAGTACTTAAGCTTAACTTCTCTTTTAAATCAGTAAATAACCTACTCCGTGTAATGCTTTGTTTTTTTTTTTTTTTCAATTACTTTGTACGTTAGCTACTTCAATGTAAACAAACACACATACAACCATAGAATAAACAGCAGACGGTATCGATCGTCAACCTAGCTTGGATCATACTTCCTTATCCGAAGTAAGGCATATACACATCACCCGTCTATACAGGTGGACTCATTGCTTAATATAATAATAATTCACTACGTGATTTAATTTATCATCTCGCATTATGAATTTGCATTCACAAAAATAACAATATACCTATGTATCGTAATCTATATTCAATCTTGTATCTTAAACCCCGTATCAAAATATACGTTTCTAGCGAACGAAACGCAATCGCTCCAATTGGCCAACATTTTTCGACTGAATTACGCTAATTGGTTGGCTGTCAATATGACGTCTGTTTTGGTTTGACCAGATATTCACCTTTCATTGTAGACAACTATTTACTAACATGCTTTTATTAGTTTAAACATATTATAAGAATTGATAATTTCAAAGAAAATTGGTTACTAGAAATCAAATCAAATCCCAGGTATCGGCCACCCTCACGGTTGAAAAGACAAATGTCATATTGGTGAGTATATATTGCTTTATTTTCGCTTTGACTTCTTAAAGATACCAAGAACTTAACTTAAAATCTAAAAGCTTAAAACATTTCATTTAACTACAAATTAACCATGACCGATAAATAAACCTATTCCTTATTTCAGGTTGAAACTAGACCAGTTTGTCAGGCGGCGCTCCACTTATAAATATTACAAAAATTCTAAGTGTACTCAAAACGACAAATTCTCTATCTTGCAAGTTCATCCCAGGTACGTTTAATGATAATTTCGTAATTCTCGTCTAAATTCTACCAAAACAAAAGTTACGATAACTCTTACTCATTTGAATTTCTCATAAAAATAATGCAATGAAAATGATAATGTAACACGGAAGTGTTTCAATGTTTCAACCAATTCATGTTATCTTGATAAAGGCTCACACCCACCATAACTATAACTCAATTATCAAATTCAATTATCAATATGCCTAGTGCATTTTTCTTATGTAAGTACTCTTCTCTACTTAGACAAGAATCTTAAAAATTGTGTGCCTATTACTTGAACTGACATAACCATTGAATACTTAACTATAGAATTGACTTATTATTTTAACCATTTATTTAAACAATTTATTTAGAAATTATTCCTTTTCAGAACAGTACTTATTTTACCGAGGCGTGAAAATGTGCAAACACTACCGAATGGCTTAAATGCTACCGATATCTTAGTCTATTTGAACTGATATTTTAATAGTGGAAGTTCCTTAACTATAACACAGTATTGAACTCCTGTCATTGTAATTGAAGCTCATATTTATAACTAAGATCTGATCAGATTGTTAACATCAAAATCCAAAAGTTCCTTTATACCTAAATGTTTCTTTTTTAATTGTGTTTTGTTTAATACTAAATTATTCAATCTAGTAAAGCAACTGCTATATCCTTTATCTTATTCCCCATTAAATCAGTTCAGTTAGATTCTTTCAAATAAATCTAAGTTTAAGATGACTTTTTGCCGACTTCATCTGAAATATTGTTTATTTTTCAGTTCACTGGGTATACTCATGTCTTTAGAAGAAGACTTATATTATGAAGGATGACATAAAACTCTAAGATCAGCAAACAGTTATCCGAATGGAACCTATAATAACTAATTTAACTTATCTGCTAACTTATAAACTGCGAGTTCACTCTTAATTGGTCGAACTAATTCTAAACTAACAGAGTTATTACCACTGTATTTTGTTCTTTCTCAAAATGTAGATCATACATACATAGATAATTACTACTGTATTAGGAACATATTTACTAAGAAACCAAAACTAATTCCTTCTATAATAAATGATACTTAAACCTATATCATTACAAATCCTGACTTCTAAGTTTTATAATTATTTATTGTTTCATGCATATAACTTTTCAGCAATATTTTCACAGAGTGCATTTTTCCTTCCGAGCGAGGATCCTAGGTTTATAATGCTGTTAAAAGAACAGTCATCATCACCAATGAATAAAGTTCTACTCTTCAAAATTGTTTTCATTATTTTAAATATCATTGCTTTACCTATTACCCTCTTCATTCATTATTTCTTTTATAGTTTGATATAAAAACCCCCCCATGTAAATAACTTTTAAGATCTTATAACTATTAAAACTAAAACTATAAAACTAGTGAAGGAAGTTGTAATCTAGCCTTCTATAAATACATACAATGCCTCCCTGCCCTAATAATTCATAAGGTAATTATAATTTTCTTACATTGCCTTTCCTAAGTCCTAACCTAATTTAAAATTGTTTAGTCTTTATATCAATAGTTATTTCTAGGTAATCCAAGAAATTCCATCTTCAAATGCATAACTGACTAATCCTTTTTTTTCTTTCAATAGCTATAGACATGAATAAGATAAAAAATATATGAATATGCTCCTTCTTTTCATTACTAATACCTACTAATTATATCACCTTTGTACAGGTACCGGCACGAAATTATTTTAAAATGTAAATAGTAATGCTCGTTAATGATCAATACTTCATTATTATTTTTGTTACTAATGACCCAGTTGAGTCAAACTGAACCCAAACTGACCTAAATTGAAGCAGACTCGTGAATATGTTCAAATTCCAACCTCCTAAATACCACGTAATAACAGATTGCTTTGAAGTCCGGTTAAATCTTTTAAGTAAGTAATCGGTTTCTCGGAAACGGCTGTAACGATTCGGATGAAATTTCGCATTTACTTTGATAAAGTTTTACTTTCCACGTTTATCCAGATACCAGTCATTTCTGAGAAAGAAAGTAAGAAGAAAGACGCCAAGCGACACTGTCGCCCAGGCACTTTACCATTAAATACATTGTGGTTTTACGCTGTAATATTCGCTCGTTTGTTAAGTAATATCAGTAACGCATAACATACGGCCTAACCCATAATGTTCTTAGCTCAAAATAAGATAAAAATGAAAATAAATTAAATTCAATCAAAATCCATGATCATAGCTTAAGTTAACATCTGTAATATATTTACATTGTGGAATAGCAATAAAAATATTGAATGCCGAGTATTGAAAATTCTGCAAAACTTATGCCACAGCCACACTTTCACTAGGAATTAGTTCTCATTCGATTATGACCGTTAGTACAATGCAAGTCGATTATTGACGCTAGTACTTCAGAATCGCACATAACTACACATAATTGGAACACAACTTCACTTCTATCTACATATATCTAATGCCAGCACCACACGACCTCGCTCGCACGGAGTTCGGTTACAGTTATTTCATTGTGATCCTTAAAATACTCCATCACAAAAAATAGCTAATCTATCATTCTAGACTATAATCTATCTCTGTGCCAAATTTCAACCAGAGCCGGCCAGTCGTTCTGGCTTAGTTGAGTAACAAACATCCATACAAATTTTTGCATTTTTAATATTAGTAGGATTTTGTAAGCTAGAAAAACTTCATATTGCTTTATTTTGTTTTACGTAACTAAAATGTCGTCTCTAAAATATTTAAAAAATATATTTATCTACCTAATGACTTGAGACATTATGTTTTAAAATTAGAATTACAAACCGTAAATTGCGTTATTATTCTAAGGTTTTAAAATGTAGTAGATTCATACAATCTACACTACCTATGATTTTCCTATACCATTACAAACTAAAATGTTCTGTGTCCTAGATTCTAGCTACTTAAACAAACAAACGAACAAACATCCCTAGTGTTGCCATAATATTAACCAATATCGATTTCCACGACAACAAATGCAAGCCGAAAACCGGCTTTATTTCCATCAAACTCAGCCAAAACTAAATTATTATAACAAACAAAATTGGTATAAAGTAAACAGGTATAAAACTATGGAAATTACTTTAAAATAAACATATATAGTTTTAGACATACTTAAAATACTATTTTCATCAGAAAAATTCCTATTCTAGTATTCTTTGTTAATTAAACAAGTCTTATGTTCTAGCCTTATGCACGCGAATCTTAAATATCCTCCTAATAACCCCCCCATTATTTAAAGTTAAGACGGGGTGTTTGTTTTATGTATCCAAATTAAACACAACTATAGTTAAATAGATCTTCAAAAACGGTCAAATTAACCCAAATAAACCCCCCAAACTACAATAAATCTGGAACGTACCTCTATAAACGCCTTACGCTATATTCTATACGAACGCGGCCATAGACAAAATAAGACTATTTTTGATACTGTGGATAGTGTGGACGCAACGTGAAATGAAATAATGTTAAATAATACTACATAGGTTTACTAATCTGTGATTTTGGCTGCGAGTGAATTTGTGAATTGATCGAAATGAGCCGAAATTGATCAATTATTCAAAATAGGTTCCCATAGGAGTGGTATAAAACTAAGTGAGCTTATGGTGCTATCGCCGGTTTCCCAAAGTGCTAAAGTGTCAATTTAACCTCGCTATGTCCTAAAACCAAGTGTAACCAATAATCGCACGCAACGCAATTTCGCTTATACTAACAAAAAGCAAAGGACTAAACTCCTAGATTCGTACTTTGAAGGAAAATGGATACATCGTGGAAAGAAACTACCATGACCTCGCTATTATTGTAAAAGTTCATCTCGCGATTAATTTGACGATTTACGAAGTGACAAGAAACTGTTATGTTTATGTGAACAACCTATCTAATGTATAATCATGAAAACATGTAAAACTTAACTGTTTGTGTTATGTTTATTTCTCAATCCCGATACTCCTCGCCTTATTGGTAAATTAATCAGTCAGTAACGTAGAACGTCATTTAAAATATAAAATGAACTATCCTAAACATAACAGTATAAAATAATAACTAAATGCAATTCTTAGTAACCTACAATAGCAATGAAACTTCTAAAAATCCTGGTATGACTGGATTACTGCAATGACTAGGTAATTCTGTACGTAATTCTAAATGTAAAATTATCAAAATGATTCTGCTAAGCTTACTAAGGTAACAGCTATAGTAATAACCTTATCCAATATCCTGGGCTAACGGAACCAAATGCAACGATTCCGAATGCAATGATTGATCCTGGTCACGGCACCAAATGCAACTATCATCCTGGTCTGAAGCTCTAAATGCGACAGACACCCTAATATTCTATATAAATTTACTGAACCTAGCCTAAACGAATTGAATACTAGCCGGAGAACCAAACTAAGCCTAAGTAAACTAGCTACTGAACCTGACTAAATTATTTGGATATATTTACTATAATGCCTTATCTACAGTTTATTTAATTAAATTAAACTACTGAAGTTTGGCTGAGTTTTGATTGAAAGGTTGGCCTGTGATCATTCTAGTGTGTATAAAGTAGGACCCCAAGTTATGAACCGTGGACAGTATCCCAAATTCTTTTTATGGAGAATATTATGGCTTTTAATTACTAACAAATTTCCTACCTGTTATCTACCTATCAATAGTTACAATAATAGATTATAATACTATGAGAATTCTATCCTAGCTCTATCATTCTAAAGGCAGCTATATTAATCAGGGACAATATCACTATGATTTTCCTAGTTACTTAAACCTATTTCAGTACTAGTTAAAGTTTTAAGTTGATTTGACCGTTGGCAAGGTCGGTAAGTATGTATGAGTTCTTATGAAGATTTCTAAATTAATTATATGAGATAATCAGTATTTCAAATATAGGATAAGTTGTGATTGCTTTCAAATAGTCAATTTAACAGTACAGATTGATTTTAAAGTTTAAATTATGTCGAAACGTTGTATGGATACTTTCCACAAAATAGTTTAGCGACTGATTGCCAGAGTGCCTCCTTACTCTAAGGAGCAAAGAGTTCTTTTCCTAACTATTCCCCAACCATGCGGCCAGTTAAGAGTTGAAGGAATTTGGATATTACTGTATATGAAAGTAAGTGTAACTGAGTCAAGGATATTCAACTCTTGGTTGAAATGGGTATTTTCTGTGTTGATTCTCTTATAAAACCAATCCAAATCCGTCCAATTCCTGGATAGGGTAAGGCCAAAGTATTTGTATTTTATATACAATTTAGATCATAGTATTTAATAATCTTTAAATTCAACTTTTAATAACACTTGTTACCGAGTCAATTTTTCAATTCTTTAAGTACAAATTCTGGTGTTCAGAACTAAAGGTAATTAACAACTAGACTATATTATATGTCTAGATATTTGTTCTTACTTTTCATATCTTTTGTATAGTTTCAAAATAAATTTATATTTATTTGTTTACAAGTAGGTCACCAACTCATTACTTGCTCAATTTTGCATCTACCAGCGCTTCCCAAACCTCTATCTGCTGAGAAGAAGCGCCGCAAGAAACTCAGCAGTTTGTCCTTTAGATATTCAACTATAAGCAATCATAACGTCCAAAATCTGATACATAATAATTATATTTAGGTTCGAAGAGATAAGCATAGATATATTATGCAAAATCTGGATTCTTAGGAGCTTTGTTAGGTTTAAATATATTCTCAGTCCATATTTTTAAGACTAGAATTTACTTCAATTTTCTAGAAGTTTGTTTTGTAATGAAAACAGAGCCTCTTTAAGCTAGATCAGACTTTATAGCTGACGAACAAAATGTATTATATTTACAGATTGATTTCAATTTCTTATTGAATATAGGTTTGTTTGTATGACAATAAAGCTGTGGTTTTCTAGCTTGATTGTTTCAATGATTATTCCAATGGATACTTTGAAGGTGTGACATTGCCATTCTTTTCGTTGGGCAAGAGGCCACTGGCTTGCTATATGCTTCGCCCAGTATCATTGAGAACGATCATCTAATTGTTTTAGAATATTTGTTAATTAGTTAGACACTGGAATCAATCTTTGTAATAGGTATTTTCAATATTAACACATAGTAGTTACAGAGAGGCACTTATTTTTGATCACAAACAACTTTGATAATATTCAATAAGTTATAAAGCACTGAGGATATATCAAACACAACACTTATGACGTATTTTCCAAGCTCTGGAAGGTAAAACTAGTTAAGGCTGAAACAAAGGGGTTAAATAGGCCCTAACATGTATGCGAACCTAAACTTCTGTGATGACTCAAAACTGGAGATCAGATCTCACATTTAAAATCTAAATTCGTGATGTGTACTGAAAGGTCCTTACGGTGCAATAAGGAATCCTTCTAATGAACTAAACCAGTTGAGATGCGTCTGTCTCGTGAATACCTAACAGTAGCCCTGGACGCATAAAGTTTTTGGTCTATAATTCAGTGGGAAGGAAACGAATTACAGACCCCTACTATTTTCGTGTATATATAAATATATAGATAAGAGGAACTGTCTCTAGTCCACGCAGAACACCAGACTCTGGATCAGATCACTTGCTAGACCCTCACCGCTCCGAATGAACACGTGTCCCAGGCACAGTGAGTCTAAGATCAACAGCCCTCCGCCGGCCAGGATATAAGTTGATTGGTCGCTGACTCAAGCAAACCCCTATCTCTGAAATTCCCTGAGCTTCGTAATCTCCATTTAGGTATCCACTCAGAAAACCCGCCCACTTACAGGCGCACTCACCGGACTTCGAGATAACGCACTTTTTAATTACCCAAATGATAACTACTGAAAGCTAATTCTAATTAATTTACATATGTAATTATTTTACAGAAAACCCCCCCTTTTAAACACAAAGGAATTTAATAAACTACCCACAGCAAACAACTAAATAATAAATAAAATATCACTGGAAATTAATCCTTACATTTTACAAATAAACGTATCGTGCCTCGAAATACGGTGGTCCCAGTAATGGAGAGAACTTCAACAGTTGCCGAGCGCAAAAGTCAAAAGAATCACGATTTCAAGCGTCCCTACTATTTATTCCAACCCGGTTCACAGTACGCGCGGCTATCACAGCTAGCCAGGTTAACCTCGAGTTCCGTCCAAATTATCCTCCCAAGTTACAATGAACCGTATTATGTTCTATTAGAAGTTAGATTCGTAAACGCATAATTCATCCTTTTTTTCCATACCAATATTGCGTAATAAATATTATTAACTAACTATTCAATGTGAAACGAACCTAATTCTATACAAATTAAGATTCATATTTGTTTGATTCTATATTGCCCTATTAGGTAAACACGTCATACTGTGTTGCCAGCTTTTGAGTTCGTAGAATGACTTTGTGGAAAAAAGATTTATGAAGCTGTTATGCCTAAGAGAATTAAACCAATTAAAAGTGCATTCTTATATTATTGTTGAATTAAATCTATATATTAATATATCATAATTTAATTAATGCTTTAATAAATTTGTGTATGAGCCGGTAGTCAGTTTATTAACAAACTATCGGCACAATCTCCAGCTACAGATCAAGAGATTGGAAAATTGGTTTGACCTGTGGCGTATACAAGTGAATCAGTCCAAATCTGTACAGGTGACTTATACGCTAAAAAAGGGAACTTGTCCGCCAATCTCACTATACAGTGAAAATATACCACAGGCAAATGATGCCAAATATCTGGGCATACACCTCGATCGCCGTCTTACTTGGCGAAAACACATTTGGCCAAAACGAAAGCAGCTGGATACCAAACTAAGAAACGTGTACTGTACTGGCTTGCTGGGAAGAAATCAAAACTGAACCAGAATAGTAAACTCCTAATATACAAAGCAATCCTGTAACCAATATGGACCTACGGGATCCAGCTGTGGGGTACTGCTAGCAATAGCAATATCGATATCCTAGAAAGATTCCGAAGCAAAGCCCTTCGAAGCATGATGAACATCCCTTTCTACATTAGTAACAAATACATATTGACGACGCGGTTAGCCTAGTTGGGAGTGACCCTGCCTCCGAAGCTAGCGTCCCGGATTCGATCCCCGGTAAGGGCAAATATTTGTGTGATAAGCATGAATGTTTGTTCCTGAGTCTTGGATGTTTACTATGTATTTAAGTATTTCTTTCTCTATATAAGTATGTAAATCGTCGTCTAGTACCCATAACACAAGCCTTTAGAGCTTACTTTGGGACTAGATCGATTTGTGTAAAGATTTTCCCCTGATTTATTATTATTATTATTATACAGGATATTAATTATCAGGATTTTAAAATAAACACTGTTCGCGAAGAAATCTCAGCATACAGCAAAAAATATCAACTAAGACTCAGACAACACTCTAATGAACTAGCTGCTAACCTTGGGGGCTCTGGCAGTATCAAATTCTCGAGACTCAAGAGGCAAAGTGTACCAAATCTAGGAACAAGATTCGACAATGAATAAGGGCGAAGTCTATGGTCATTTCCCTTAGAACTAACCGCCATAAATGTGAAACACTGGACAGTAAATTGGCTTATTGTTGCCTAAACAGATTGCCAAGTTGCAGAATAGAAATAAAAAAAAGTCAGTAAGCCAGTGCAATTACATTCAACGATAAGGGCACCACCACCATTCTAAACTAAAGCTCATCATAATCATTGTGCAAAGCATCATACGAATGTGAAACCTGGCGCAAAGCCAACTTGTGTCGCCATAAGCCAAATTTGTAAACACTCACATTATTTAAGGATACCTATGGGTAAGTATATCAGTTGGAGCAAATATTGAACTCTCTATAAAAAAGCAATACCTAAAGATTAAAGACATTATAGGCAAGTTCAAATTGCTTAAAATAAAGTTAACGCAGAACAAAAAAACGCCACTCAAAATAACTATGTATAAAACGTGAACGGCTCGCGCGTTCCACCAAGTGCTAATGATGGAGATTCGTCTCGCCCTGACCTGTTGAAAAGTGGGTCGTAAAGCCGTAAACAGCCCGTCACACTTCAATACTGCGCGATCTACATGATATTAATTGAAATAATGCTTGTTATATTTTGCAATCCATAATATTTACATCTGAGGTAACCAATATATAGTTACCTTGCCATACATTGATAAACTTAGGTACATACTTTATCAGAAATAAGTGGAGAATCGTCAGGCCGGCGAAGAGACAATGCACAGCGCAGAGAATGGGTGCTTTCGGCTAAATCTTGGCTGGCCATAAAAGCTATATAACTAGAAAATGGCCCGTATGCCAGGTGCTTTATATGAAACTAGTGGACCCGCCACAGCTTCGCCCGCGGTATTTTCCATATAAACTTTATCACCCATTTTCACCTCTTTAGGGATGGAATTTCAAAAAATCCCTCCTTAGTGCACCTCTAGGGTACTCAAGGAATGTCTCCTCCAAATTTCAAAACCTCTAGGACCACCCGTTTAGGCTGTGCGTTGTCTATAAGTGAGTCACGGTACTGTTTTATATGTACCTATCTATTCAATTCAATTCTGAATTGATGATGATTCCTTCATGCCGTTACCGGCAACAGCGACACTTTACGGACTCAAGTTGAGGAGCCAGGCTGAGCAGTCTCTGGTGTGCCCTCCAGTGGCTTACGTAACTGATCTTTGCGGTAAACGTACGCCCGCATTCAGCGCACATAAGCACACCATTATTGTACAGCTAGTGATAACTGTCGCTAGTCCAAATCAGACCTTCACTCTAGCTCAAAGTGGTTAGCCTTCTTTTGAACAATGTTTTGCCACTCATCGCGCTGACCTGCCCAATCCACCCACTGCGAAGGCTCAACTAATATTGTATCTTTTCAGATGTCTTTACTGAGCGTCTTTCGGCCTTAAGTATTGGACATTACGTTTCCGCTTACCACACTGGAGTACTGAAAAGAAAATGCGCTTCGCCAAACGCTGTTCTGCAATTTGTTTACGTAGCACATGCTCCACCGAAATTGCCGCCGCATGAGGTAAGCCTCAATGACACGCACATTAGCTCGCCGCAGCACACGATCAGATCATGGTCATGATATGGCGCAGACACTTGAGTCGCAGGGCAGAGCAACTGCCATATATATCGCGAGTTTGGTTACCAGCTTTAGATCATAAAAGGACATTTAAGAACTTCTCGTTACCAGATCTATGCGCGACATGGTCAAACAGTCAGAAATATGGATGGGATACTCCGCTAGACGCTTAGCTATATCATTTTTAATAGCAAATCTCACACCTGACCTTCTGAGTTCGGATAAGGCAGTAAACCCTTGCAGAAGAAAGTGTAGGCGCCACCACGCTCCACTAGCTCTCCTTCGTGGTCGGCTAGATGCATTTCACTGAGAGCAGCCACATCGACATCATGGCGGCGAAGTTCTCAAGCACAACAGCGAATTCCATCCAAGACAGGCATTGGTATCGCTAACCAAAAGCGCCCGCACGTTCCACGCGCCAAATATTATTGTTGGTGTTTTCTCCCCGGGCTGAGCGAGAAAAGCAGTGCCGCTCTAGATAGGCCTGCTTTGTCACCCTGGGTACTGTCGAATCCACAATGTTACCATAACCTCGTAAGTCCCCTTGTACTTTATCAAGTACAAATTATTGTACCTCATTAAAACCTGGTATTTTGCTTGATTTGGTTCTAATTTCAACTTTGTCGTAATTGATTTAAGATTAAAAACGGCTTCCGTAATTTGTTCTTATTTAAGTACACTGGGACGGAATCACTACAGAGCATTAAAAATGCGAGGACTTACGAGGCTAATGCAGTGTACAACCACGATGTATACTATTTATACCACAGAATTGATAATAGTACAAGTAAAGAAGGCTCTCTCTTTTGGTCTTGATATAAGCCGCCATTTTACACGCCTACATAATTATCATTAACAAACTAACCGCTCGTGACTAAGCAAAATTTAACACTATTGCTGCGCGCGAAGGTCGTCATTACTTCGCATCTACGCCACGGATTTTAAAATAGGAGCGCGGAAACCCACTAAAAAGGCCCGGCAAAACGGGCCCGCCGATATATTATGCTTGTAGCTTCGTGCCTAAAGTGCGGAGTGCGTCTGGCCTGACTTTACCCCCACGGCCGCCATATGTAGGAATCAGACAAAGCACAATAAGCATCTCGCCGAGCCGGACCACTCTACCTCAAACCGTCGCCGTAGGATTTTGCGTAGAAGTGATTATGTATTCACTATCAATACATAAAAAAACTGTCTCATCGAATGATAATGATAAAGCCAGTGTATCAGCTGCATAGTAGACATCTCTAGATATAGAAACAAGAAATAGAAATTGACTACATTGAACCCTCTTTTGAGGTATCAAAATAATATTTTCTGAATCGGTGTAGTGAAAATATTATTGTGCATAAAGGTACGCGCAAACTCAGATAGATGCACACCCTCGTCGTCTCCTCCCGGTGGAACGGAAGTCCGCTACAACCGGTGGTAGGCTCGGATGCTGTGTGGCCGAGTCTCTATCGCCTTCTACCGAACATACCCTAGGCCATTCACCTTGCCTTGCTGTCTCGCCAAGTTTGCCAAAGCCAATTTGCATATCTGCGTCGGGTTGCCTCCCTTGTCAAGACAGACTTCATGCACTTATGCAGTAGGGTTGTGCTGTAAACTTACACCAACCAAAGTGGTAAGCCCCCTCTACCAGGTTTAGCGCGCGAGCCCAGTTTACTGGGGTGTGGTCGATGTGTGCACTGCAGCTACTCGGAGCCACTGGAGAGTTTGTGAAAGTACAACGGATTTAACTAGCCTAAGCTGCTACTTAAACCGCCTAACACTACACCCCTAACAATATTTCCATATGTACGTGTACAAAAGACTGAATCTTGTTACGCTAGTCAAGATAACAAAATTTCAATCGAATTCTACTGACGATCCATGCATGATGCAGGTTAATCATTTAAACTTGCTTGCTTACGACACGAATCAAGTAAATAAACAGTTGAATTTCACTTACACTCCCCTACAAGGCAATTACGAATGTTTTCCCTTTGTTGAGTCAACCGCAGTACACACGAAAGCTGTTATTATGTTTCAATTGCGTTCACAAATGTCCATTCACAAATTTGACAACCACAACGTTAAGGATACACACAGGGTAAGTCGCTCGGGCTCGCGGCCGATAACAAGTTGAGTCACGTAAGGGTTTCCCTGGCTGAATGACTCACTTTATACAAATGCAAAAACCTAAAGAATAATATTAACAAGCCTCAATTCCAGAAAGGCGTTTAAAATCATTCTGGAGTTCTTGAAGCAGATATTGCTCTTATATTAAAGTAGCTTTCACGTGCGACATCATTCGCGGAGTTTGGGTATCGGTAGGTATTCCCTCGGGAAATGCTTTTACTAGAATGCTTGCGGGAAGTGCTTATTATAGACTCACGTCACCACTCATCAATTGAAATCCATATAGCCGTACTGGAATTATTAAGAAACTGCAATCAGGGTAGGTGAGGTCACTACTTGCCTGATCTGATATTATATGGAAACAAGTGAGCGTTATAAGATAAGACAGGGGTAAGAAGCAAAAGCTTGGAATAATGCTCATTTTGTAGGGAATCGCGTCACCATTGATTCCCCTTTAATACAAAATGAGCCAGCGAGGAAAACAGTGACATCGGATATTGCGTCGAGCACTTTGCTCGTGTCGTAGTTGTTTACATCATTATGCACCCCGGTTGTGTAAACAAATGTACCTAGAAGCTAATACGTGTTAACACTTGAGGATATTGGTAATATAATGCTTTTATTAGTTTAATATAAGATTATAATTGCTGATTCTATTTTTAAATGCGGTTTGATTATTATACCGTTTTTATGTCACTTATATGACTATTGACTATGTTTATTAAATACGGGTACTCTTGGAATGTTGTTACTGTGCAATAAAAGTAAAGGAAAGAGAGGAAGTCAGAACGGTATTATACTACTATTACTCCCCATTTTTTTTAAGTCGTTTAAAAATATAAAACGTTTTCATGTTACCGATTTTTTTCCCCTCAAATTACGGGCTCTCGTCGGGCACGCAAAAATTGCCGTTTAATTTTCTAGCCCCATTTCACACTTTAAGGGGTTGGTCGTCTTAAAAACAAAGTAGCCTACCTATACGTCTTTCCCCAGACCTCAAACTTTCTCCAAACCAAATTTCATAAAAATCGGTTTAGCGATTTAGCCGTGAAGCTGTAACATACAGACAAACAAATACATAGAGTTAGTTTCACATTTATAATATTAGTAGGTACCTATAGATATGGATTTCTGTGGGATAAAGTAAATTTTATTAAACATGTTATTTTGCAAGCATAGGACCTGAAATATGCTAGCCATAACATTAACTGCTGAATATTAATTTTTTGAATGTATTGAATAATTAATCTAGTCGTTGAATAGATTAATACGCGATTATTACGACGCGGATAGCCTAGTTGGTAGTGACCCTGCCTCCGACGCAAGCGTCCCGGGTTCGATCCCCGGTAAGGGCAAATATTTGTGTGATGAGCACGAATATTTGTTCCTGAGTCTTGGATGTTTCCTATGTATTTAAGTATTTATTTCTCTATATAAGTATTTATATCGTCGTCTAGTACTCATAACACAATCCTTTAGAGCTTACTTTGGGACTAGATCGATTTGTGTTGTCCCCTGATTATTTATGTATTATTATTTACTTATTATTATTTATTTATTTATTTATTTAATAGATATGCGCCAATTTGGTCTTCGTTACCTTTGCACATTCATTCTAACCCTGAGCCGAGCTATGCTGCACACTGAAGCAATAGCGAGCAATGCGCTTTAACTATGCACATCATGCCCTTACTACACATCACATGAGAAATAAATTACCTCAGATACAGTAGAACAGAACAAAGATTTACGATTGCAGTTTGGTTTCATTACAAACGCTACTATACCAATGGATAATCTATAATTTATAAAATAAAAAAACCGACTTCAAATAGCCTTTTGAAAAGTACCTAAGTTTTTTTTTCACATTTTATTTATTATCCTGTGATTTAACGACACACATTTACTACATCAAGTAACAATAGTATAATGCCAATTGCTCATCACCATTTACAAACTGTTGCTATCCACGGTGCAAAGATGTCAATCGTTGATGAGTTCTCCTGGTTCTTCAATTTGTGAGCGTCAAGTTGGCGTACCCGTGGAAGATATCCAGGATCTGATGATTCCAAAAAATAGTGCCTAATTAGTACCGAATTAGTACCGAGTTGAAAAAAATAGTACCTTCGTAATTTCGGATATATGAGCCCTGTTTAACGGGTACGCTAACTTGACGTCAAGCTGGCGTACCCGTTTTGGTTCTCGAGTACGGTGCTGTTCCCAAATATGCTCTATATCCCAAAAAATAGTGCACAATTAGTACCCCTGGCTCCCGAAGTCACAACTTCGTAGCTCTTATAGAAACTGAGATATTTCATACCAAACACGGGTAAAATATTTTGCACCGTCAAGCTGGCGTACCCGACCGAGATCACACAGAAAGCCATTGAATTCCTAAGCCAGCTATATACCAAAAAATAGTGCCTGAAATAGTACCCCTTTTACGACAAAAACATAAAAGGAAAGCTAAGTGGAACATTGAAAAAAATGAATGCCAACTTCTACATACAAACTCATTTTGGTACAGACGCAAACAGAGAGGAACTTTATAACGGTTAGTAAACGATTATGTTGAAAACTTAAGTAAACAGATGCCGTTACTGTTATGTTTTAACCATATTTAACGTGCTGAGTAAATGTACGCAGATGTAGCTATAGGACCGAAAAACTCCTAATACTAAAGTACCGCAAAAGGATAAAACCTAGTTTGCTATAATCTGCGTTATGCCAACCCATCTGGCTATTGCAATGAATATTAAGTAAATTAAAACTTTCACTTACTTTCTGCTTAAAAGATTGAAAGAACAAATAATAAATATAAATAAAATAAGACTTTTCTACGTGACAGTACTATGACAATGAAGAATATTCATCCATTATATTTTCAATGTTCTACTTAGCTTTTCTGTTATGTTTTTGTCGTAAAAGGGGTACTATTTCAGGCACTATTTTTTGGTATATAGCTGGCTTAGGAATTCAATGGCTTTCTGTGTGATCTCAGTCGGGTACGCCAGCTTGACGGTGCAAAATATTTTACCCGTGTTTGGTATGAAATATCTCAGTTTCTATAAGAGCTACGAAGTTGTGACTTCGGGAGCCAGGAGTACTAATTGTGCACAATTTTTTGGGATATAGAGCATATTTGGGAACAGCACCGTACTCGAGAACCAAAACGGGTACGCCAGCTTGACGTCAAGTTAGCGTACCCGTTAAACAGGGCTCATATATCCGAAATTACGAAGGTACTATTTTTTTCAACTCGGTACTAATTCGGTACTAATTAGGCACTATTTTTTGGAATCATCAGATCCTGGATATCTTCGAAGGGTACGCCAACTTGACGCTCACTTCAATTTTACTCCATGAATCTTCATCGACATAAGTTGCTTCAGAACTTTATATAGCAATTTAATCGCCAACCGTGAAATACTCAACATTTAGGAGTTCCGGTGATCATCTATGGTCTTCATCAACAGTTCCACTTAACCAAATAATGCTTTTGGAACGAAACTGCTTGAGTTATTACAGAAAATACTAAAATTGCTCTATGCTTGCCTATAATATTTGAAGAGTTCCATCGATTCCTCATAGATCCTCTGATCGTAGCTCGACTTTGACGACAACGGGACCAAACTGGAGGTATACCCTACCGATTACAAAAAGAATTTTCAAAATCAGTTTATAAATGCCGGAGTTCTGAAGTAACAAACAAAAAAAAATACAACCGAATTGAGAACCTCCTCCATTTTTTTTTAAGTCGGTTTAAAGATACAATAACGTACATTAAGTGATACGTACTAATATAATGTAATAAGTATCACTTAGTTAGAATATATTAGAGGGTAGGAACATAATTGAATTAAATAAAACTGGCCATTCAGACGCGATTGATTTTTCATAACCTGTTGATGCCCAGTATAAATGACCTCTTAAAAGACAATAAAATCGGCTTCTTTATTTGGCTCAGTTAAGTGGTGGGGTAAGCATGATAGTCCATTTTAGACCGGAGGCGTTTATATCAATGCGTCGGTAAACGAGTGAGCTACAAATTGAGCTTTATTTATTCATGCGTGGGGAGCAAAGCTGATATGGGTCGGGGTCGCGCGATAAGGGACACCTATCTAATTCTGGAACCCTTCAAAGGTGCCAAAACGTGCTAAAGAAGGCCTCTGCCTTCAGGTAGGTAACTAAATATTTTTATCTACACCCATATCATAAAACCTCCATTGTTTAATCAAAAACCATAGGAAATGACCACCATTTTGACAACCAATTAGGAAAAACCAGTGCTGCAATGATATTTCTTTATCGTTTTTAGTAAAGAAATGAGATTAAATTTGGAACAGCTGTCAAAACTCAAGTGGGTCTCTATTCTAGTATCCATAAATATTAAACAGTTATTGATACGAAACATCAATTCAGTATGTTTTTTTTAATATAAACCGAACGACATTTGATCTCGAGTGACATGAGAATAGAGACTTCATTCGCTTGTCTATGATTTAAAAAAAATGGTCTTGACGGAGGATCGAATTGCCGCCATGTTGGTGTTTTGCTGAACGAAAGTAGAATTGTTGTTGAATTGAATAGAAAAAGTTGTTTGTAATTTCCATTTTACTTGAAAATATGAATAGTAAGTAGTCTTCTCGGAGTGTGTGTGATGTGAAAATGCGCGGGATATCGGAAATATGCAGCCACGACTGCAACAAATAACTTGTTGCCAGAAAATATTGTTTCTGAACCCATCATGGAGGATTTATAATATGTGTGTAGATAAAGTTATGTATGCAACTCTGCATAATTTGGCCTTAAAACACACGTGCGATCTTATTATGAAACTCGCCTATCGGCTTGTTTCATGAAAACCACACTAGTGTTTTAAGGCCTATCATTATGCAACCGTTGCATAAACTACTAATTCAATACTAACTTCCGAAGTCCGAACGCGAGTTCGTCCGCGTGGAATTCGGTTGGAATCATTCCCTCTTTCCATTTGACTTATCCGGGATACAAGTTACCGTATTTCATATTCCAGGAGCTAAGGACTAACTACAAGATACGACGTTTCATGAAAATCCGTTCAGCCATGTGGAGATGAGTGGCAACAAACATACAGACAAAAACACAAACTTTTGCATTGATAATATTAGTAGGATTCGTAGAAAGTAGGATTGTTTGATTCCAAGAGTATTTGTACCAAATTATAAGTAGATCTCAGTAAGGAATCAGTTATTTCCATACAAACTTTCAATACACCAAGGGATACCAATTTAGGGGGAGATTACATTTTGATTGTGGTGCATTTCTACCAAGTTTTAAGTTGATAAACAAATTGCTCATTCCGAAGGTCCCCATAGCATTTTTTCAGTGTTATCTTCAATTTACAGACTTTTTCACTTTACGATATTATTATATGTATGTATACATTGACGTATAATATATAAAGAAAGACACACAATTAGTCGGAAAAAAAGAGCCACTCAAAACTACCGCAATATCGCCCATTGAGGCTGAATTGCAAAAATAACAATTATAAAACTAGAATAAAGCATGGAATAATCTTTTTTACGCAAGTTCTATTGATTGATTAACAAATACTAAGTGCAGACGTGGTATTTTTTTTGATTAATTGATAATAATTTAATTTGTTCCTAAAAATTGTCCATTACCACGGAACAAAAATCTACAGGGTCAGGGTTAGTTATTTTTTGTTTCTATAAAAGTATATTTTTCGATTAAAGGTTTAGAACTATAATAGCATCAAAACCATTGAAATGATTCATGCAAGTAAATATTTTTCATTCAATCACATAAAGAAATCATAATAACAATCATAGAATTGTTCTGATAAAATCGATTGACGATCGTTGTCCGACTGTGCGATTTCATTATATAGCAAAGAAAGAAAGTGATTCCCAATTCCGCCCATTCACAGTCGACGGGACCGCTGACCACTTTTTTGTGGACTGTCAAAGTATTAGAAGAGAGTCCACATGTCGACAGCCATATCGAACTGTGAATACGCCGTCTAAAATGTTATGCTCAAAATACTGGCTGAAAAGATAATATGGGTTACTAAGCTTTAAAGGCCCGGGCACACCAAAGGCGGTTGCGGCGCGCTTGCGGCGCGAACGCGGGCACGCGAAGTTGTATTTAATACCGCCGCCATGTCCAGAGGCATACCGAACGCGTCGCGAAAGCGGCGCGGGGCGTACGCGAAGCGGCGGCGGCGCGGGGCGTGCGCAAAGCGGCGGCGGCGCGGGGCGTGCGCGAAGCGGCGGCGGCGAGGAGCGTGCGCGAAGCGGCGGCGGCGCGGGGCGTGCGCGAAGCGGCGGCGGCGCGTGCGCGAGCACGCGAAGTTGTATTACGCGGCGCGGGGCGGAGCGAACGCGGCGCGAAAGCGGTGCGAAAGCGGCGCGAAAGAGGCGCGGGGCGTGAGCAACGCGGGCCCGCGTTCGAAACGCGTTGACGCCGCCGCCCGCGTTCGCGCCGCAAACGCGCTGCAACCGCGTTTGGTGTGCCCGGGCCTTTAGACAAAAGGAAATTGGCGTAATATGAAAATGAATTGAATCCAAACAAGTTTTCGGATGTTTTACTTTAGCTTCTGATCCAGTAGACCGATTTTAATAAATACGGTATAATAAGATTCGGGGAGAACGTGAGTGTCATGGGCCATATAAAAATTCTAAGGGTGCGTCATACCAGGAGCAAAAATGCTTTTTACGTTACCAACTTTTGCAGTAGATGAAAGAAAAGCAGATTAGGGTGAATTTCAAAAGTATGGCTTATTTTCGTAACACAGAGGAACTTTTTAACTTTTTCTTAAGTACGTCTTAATTACGCACAATTTTTTTGAAGTTCACCCATTATGCACCTTGCATCAAGTGATGTATTATTGCGCTCGTGTTTTTAGATAGCCCTCACTTACGTTCGGGCTCCAAACAAGCACTCGGCGCATTAATGAATCACTTTCTGTTTGGTGCAACAATATACTATTATGTACATAATTATAACCTTCGTAATCAAACAATTCTTTTTCTTAATACAGTAATGTGGCATTTAACCACTACTTCTATTATGTCTACTTTAATTGAGCGCACTCAACATTTTTCTAAAATAACGTAAGCAGGTGAACGGCGGACGTGACGTGGCGAACTACTCGTTACCTTCACTAATATACCTACCTACTTGTTCATTCCGATTGAGAATTTATTATGAAAATAACATGGTTATTCAACAAAACTCTTCTACATACCTGCATTTTAAGCACCGATCTGAGTCATTTATTCACTAGGTAGCGGAGTGCCAGTGCACAAAAATAATTGGGAAATCGGGGAAACCAAGGATTCTCAGTAGAATTCAATGAAAGTTTTGTGATTTCGTGCTCTTAGCTTTCGTGGGCGGACAAATACGTTTCACAGCTGCTTAGCTCCACTTCTTTGTCGCACTTCTAGTCTTCCTCGTACTTCTCTCTCAGAACTCGCCCGTATTCCTCGTATTTCCCTAGCTTTATTTACATAAACAAATTATTCAATTTATTTAACCGTTGTCAATCAGAACTATGCAGTTTGTTAGCTATGTAGGATTTTATGTAATCGATTTGATAGCAAATATGTAATACTCGTAAATACTCCTAATGCTATCCTACTAATATTTTAAACGCGAAAGTTTGTGTGTGTGTATATATGTTTGTGACCACTCAGCTCCGTAACGGACAAACGGATTTCCATTATACTTCAGTTCCCGAGAGAATAAGCGTAACCGAAATCCACGCGGACGAAGCCGCGGGCGAAAGCTAGTCGTTCATAAATAAACGTTTTTCTTCAAGTGAATATCATCATGACATGATACGTGTAAATGTTCAAGATCAGGTTGGCGAAACACCTGCCGCGTGCCGAAGCCGCGCCGAGCGCCGCGTCAGCGAGTAAATAAACTCACTTGAACACTGAGACGTGTAACAACGCCTAGTTTTTGTGTTGCAAGTTTCAAACTGTTTTTATGAGATTCGCATAGCTAACCTTGACTCGATCCCCTCGGTTATACTCACTTGTGTGGGAACTGACAGCAAATAGGAGCACACGTTTCATTTTTCTCCGACCGTCTGCGGCCCATGTGAGCGAGCTGGCGCATCCGGTGGAATACTCGCAGGGGTTGTATGTAATCACTTATTGTTACAGAAATCTATGATTTTTGAGGCGTTTGGTTTATATTCAACCTAAATGCCCTAATCAGTAGCAAATAACTTTTTAACCGACTTAAAAAAAATCGGAAGGAGAAGGTTCTCAATTCGACGCATGAATTGTAATGTGGTTACAATAAGGGTGGCATGATCAATGTTGATCAAACCCTTTTATAAATAAAGATTTTAAAAAAAATCGGCGCCTAATTTTATTTTCTTATATTTATGTTCACCGATTACTCGGCGATAGCTGGACCGATTTGCATGATTCTTTTTTTAATCTATAGGGGTTTTCTCCAAGTTGGTCCCGTTTTGATCAAAGTTGAGGTCTGATGAGAGGATCTTTGAGGAATCGAAGGAACTCGTCAAATAGACATTTGGATATTTTCTGCAATAACTCAAGCAATTGCGTTGCAAAAACATTATTTGGTGAAGTGGAACTGATGAAGACCACGGATGACCACCGGTGGCGATTAGATTTCTGTATAAAGTTAGGAAGCAACTTATGCTTATGAAAACTCATGTGGTAAAATCAGTGGCGTAGCGTGCCTTGAAGGGGCCCTGTATCAAAATTAGTTTGGGGGGTCCAAATGAAGGGTAAAGATTTCTTACAAAGGGCCTCTCTAGCCCGGGGGCCCCGTATCATTGATACGACTGATACGGCGGTAGCTACGCCCCTGGGTAAAACAGAACCAGGAGAACTCCTCAACGATTGACGTCCTTGCACTTTCGATAGCAACTTTTTGTAAAGGGTGATGAGCAATTGACAATATGCTATTGTAACTTAATTTAGTAAATATGAGTCGTTAAATCACATGATAGTCACTAGAAAATGGAAAAAAATAAAAAAAAATACAAATAAAAAAACGACTTCAAAAACCCTTTGAAAAGTAAGAAATAATGATTGGCATTCGTAAGTAAATTACCTAGAAACGTCAGATATAATATTGTGGACGTAAAGGCCCGGGCACACCAAACGCGGTTGCGGCGCGTTTGCGGCGCGAACGCGGGTCCGCGCCGTTGTCGAACAGCGCGAGCGAATTTACCATGCCACACCAAAGTAGCCGCGGGACCGCGGCGGTCCCGCGCCGCCGCGGTGTGGCATGGTATATTCGCCCGCCCCGTTCGACAACGGCGCGGACCCGCGTTCGCGCCGCAAACGCGCCGCAACCGCGTTTGATTTGCCCCGGCCTTAAGTGATACATTAAATATATCGAAGTCGGTAGCAAATAAATTAGTTAATCCCTCCCTCATACTGTGTTACATTTATGTACTTGACACCAATTTCGATGTACATATTTAATGTATCACTTAATCAACAATATATCTGATGTTTCTAGTTAATTTACTTACGAATGCCAATCATTATTTTTTACATTTCAAAGGGATTCTGAAGTCGGTTATTTATTTGTTAAAAAAAATTACCAAATAAGCTTGTAAAGTTCGGATTTATTTCGGATAACATTTTAGTATATCAAATCAATGAACAATTAATTACTCGTCACGATCAAACGGCTCCTATTCGACTTTGGCAATCAACAGTAGGCAGACTAATAGCCGTATCATCGAAGAAGTTCGTTTATTTGTTGTGAGGAGACTCTCCACCCAGCGTCGACGGCGTGCCTCATTTAATGGAGCAATAAAAAATGTTCGACTCGGCTTACGTAATCCGTATTATTTCCGCGTCGAAGCAGCTGCGGAGGTCAACGCGCGTATGATCTCGCTTTAAAAGCCATTGTCGATTATTGTTTCTTAAGAGCAGGGTACCTATCTGTTTTATCTGCATAGAGAGAATTAAAAAGCAGTCTAGCAGTCAAACTTTTTTCATACACGCACTTTCAACAATATATTATTTTCTGACATTGTTCAAAAGCATTTATATTATAGAATATAATAAACAAAATAAAAAATAAAACTAGCATTCCTCTTTGTTTCCACAGGCTCAATATCGTATTTCACAATAGCCATTCATCATTGAGTGCGACTATAAATCTCAAATTAGGGACATTGTAAAGTTTTACTGACTCCCGCAACCCGAGTCCATATTTCTACTCGAAACGGAATTCAGTAAAATAGTTTAGAGAAATGGCAGGTATGGGAAGGTACTACATACTCATAGAAGTGTCATCGTCGTAGGTAATTTACGATTTGAAGCAGCTTTTTGAAACAAATCCCGTCGAGAAGCCGGGCGGCTAGGATATGACAAAAACCTTTGACGCTGCGCTTATGGCTCATTGTTAACATTGTAAAGAAAGTCGGAACGAATTGTAACTCGGATCAGAATGCCGAGTGACGCCCATCGAACATCCGAAACAATCGACCGGCCGTAGGTACCCACAGCTGTATCGAAGATGCACGGACAATCCCAACATTGTGCAATATACATCACAAAGGAGGCCGGAGAAATCCAACAGAGTTTATGGCTCGAGAGAACACTGATTTTTGGTGTCAGCTCTATTCTTTATCTTTGTTGCGGTGTGGCCGTAAATCAACGTAGCTTTAGGTGATCTTGCTGCGGGTCAATTTCACATATTTTTTATTTAGGTAGACTAGTAAAAACGTAGTACCTGTATAGGTACGATCTAGCAGACGCTAATAGCATATACGTAGTTTGTAGAGCATAGATAGACAATGTGACGTTAACTGAGTTAAAATAGTGAAATGGGTCTTTTTAACAGTGAGACCACAATTATATTTACACCTAGTCATAGTCAATGGTTTGTTAACGAAGAATCATTACCGCCCAAGGCGCGCAAGTTGGTCCTATTGTATTGTTTGCTTTACCATTGTGCTGCCAATGACAGATAAAAGCCAGGTAATGAGCACAAGCGATGCGTTCCGCAATGAAGCTTTCTGTGCTTTCCCATAACCGTTTATATGAAACATTTGGTTTTGAACAACACTTTGGTTTTTAATCATACCTACCTTCATTTCAACCCGGGGACGTCCGCTGCTGGATATAGGTCTTCCCCAAAAACTTTCACATGCCAACCTACATGTTTCATAAATATCCAACTACTTTGACGAGTTAACTCTGATAATCAAAACGAAATTAGCCTGTAAAGAAACCTAACCATCTATAAGTTCGATTAAACCCTAGCGTTACACAGATCATTGTCGGGATGATCTTCTGAGTCTGAGTATTTCAAACGTCAGTCCTCAAGCGATATTCTCGGGTCCCGGGTCATCGACGGCGGACGGTGCCGGCGGACGCCACGAGTGTTGATCTTAGGGATTCCCGTGCAAGAGGCAGGAGGAAGCGGCATCACTATCGTCGTCGTGGACCTTCTTTTTAATAAAAAAAATATTAAGGTGGTTCGGGGAGGAATGACAACATGGTAATTAAAAGTTAGAAATCCTGCTATATACCAAACTGAAGTGGCTTCTACGACCTTTGAGGTACTGCATGCCCCAATGATTTAGCAACCATATCGATGATGGTGGCTTAGAGGCGCTTTTACGTTTTTGATAGGTACGTAATAAAACAAGTTAACTGGACTCGCACACTAAGGTTCCTTACTCACTTACTTTGCTCTAAGGTCTGTTCGGCGAGAGTTGATAAAAAAGTAAAAAGTCAGGGCTTCTTAACTCGTTACAAATAGCGGCCCGCTAATTATTTTTTACCGATGATAATAAAAAATTAAAGAGATTTTTTTTTTCATAGAATATTATTATTGATAAGCCTAACTGTATATACAGAAAGCAACACGCGAACAGAACACTCCAACTCCACACTCGAAGCCAATGACATTATTATATGTAAAAAGACACAAGACATGTCATATCCATACTCAACGCGTTTTAAACATGTGTCATAGTTCTTTTTTTCTTTTTCGTTTCTTTGTGTGAAGCCAGATTATTTGTGCAGATTATTGAATTTATATGACATTTGACGCGGACATATAAGACATTAATTTGCAATATGGCGATTGTGTATATGAACAAAACAAATGTATTTCTTTCGCCGCCGTCCGCCCGGCGCTAAACCGCAGTTGACAACATCTGCGTCCCTCGTACCACGAAACTCAGTGCGCGCGACGATAAGCGACGCCCGTCATACAGTTTGCGATAGTTAAGCGACAGTCGCTATTTCGAAACGATATCATAATATTTATCAACTCTCGGCGAACAGACCTTACTTGCTAGCTGATATTATATTACCCGCCTGGGCGCCATTAATCACCATTATTTACAACAATATTTGGCAGACTAATTCAAAGCGACAAACTAGTTCGTCTCAAACAAGTCGCGAAGAAAAAGCTGGTCGTTTCAAATTTTCATTAAAATAGTACCTTACTAGTTTAAGGTCCGCAATAGTAACACATTTGCTAAATGCCAATGGAATGCGCTAAAGACCGAGAGCTCTTTCATAACAGACTGCAGTCTACGTAAAATGATAATGTTCGTGAAGAAACCAATTCCATTACAACATACCAGCGATAACTCCTACCGATCATCGGGTAAGATTAACCTTGTAAACTTTCTTGTAAAGTGTAATGTTGCCGGCAGGTTTCTCCTCTCTTGCGCCGAAGCCTACGTTCGCACAGCTGCCGGACTGGTTTGTCCACTTGGGCCGGATTGATTTAACGTTAACGCTCGATCCGAGAGGCTCGTTCGCCGTCGTGTTCGCTCGGTACTTCATTACCGCTTAACTACTTATCACGAAGGCTGATTGTAGGTAACGACAAATTAACAATATTACTTCGTAACATCATAAAACCTTGATGCCAACGTTACTCAAGCATTTAGGTATGAATCGCGCTTTGTCTTCGCTTAGGCCTACTATTAGATGGAACTTAAAATTCACCAATTTTCCATGTGCATTATTAATATTCGTTGTTACGTAGAGCCAACTTGTAAAACAAATATAATTCCTCTCTATCACGTTTCAGATCCTTGTCGTTTTGTGAGAAGTCAATTGGATTCGCGATGCATAGCAAACAGGTTTCTGCAACTATGCATTCACTTAATATTTGTTCTTACTTTAATATAAACAAATTCATACCTAGCTTGAATGACTTACCAATCTATTGGCTGGATTCAAAAAGGCCACTCAAATTGATATTTGATTAAAGTGTAGTTTAATTGGTTGACAGCTGGTTGACGAAGATTAACAATTTAATCTCGGATCAAATGCTTCAGCGGCGTTTGTGGATTCGGCCATATCAGCCTTAAATGAGTCAAAGTGAAAATATATTTATTCAGTTTAGGCTTTTACAGGCTCTTAACTAGGAAGGTAGACTCAACAGTTAGTGGATATCAAATGCTATTACTACATTGGGAATTATAGAGCAGGAATAGGGATGTTTCCTGGGTAAAAATATAATAATTATAATTAGGCCGTCAGTATGATTATCAACAAATATTGAACACATATTTTTTGCTTTATCAAATCAATCAAAAAATTTACAAATATAACGCGCATCAAAGTTTGGGAGTGGGGGCTCATAATGTCCACTTAATGGTAAATAAAAAACCGGCCAAGTGCGAGTCGGACTGGCGCACGAAGGGTTCCGTACCATTATATATAATGAAGCAAAAAAAAACACGTTTTTTTGTATGGGAGCCTCCTTAAATATTTATGTTGTTCTCTTTTTTAGTATTTGTTGTGACAACAGAAATGCATCATCTGTGAAAATTTCAACTGTGTAATTATCACGGTTCATGAGATACAGCCTGGTGACAGAGGGACAGTGGAGTCTTCGTAATAGGGTCCCGTTTTACCCTTTGGGTACAGAACCCTAAAAATGTGCAAAGTAGTGACGTCACGCGAAACTTCAACACAACATATCTTCGTCATTTTTAGGGTTCCGTACCCAAAGGGTAAAACGGGACCCTATTACTAAGACTCCGCTGTCCGTCCGTCTATCTGTCCGTCTGTCACCAGGCTGTATCTCATGAACCGTGATAGTTAGACAATTGAAATTTTCACAGATAATGTATTTCTATTGCCACTATTAAAATAAATACTAAAAAACAGAATAAAATAAATATTTAAGGGGGCTCCTATGCAACAAACGTGATTTTTTGGCCGTGTTTATAGATAATGGTACGTAGCCCTTCGTGCGCGAGTCCGACTCGCACTTGGCCGGTTCAGGAAACACGACTATTGTTTAAAAAATTACAACAGGTTAGTTCTTGAAGATCTCGTCAATAGAGGTGGTATATGTACTTTAGCAGATTTGAGATTGTAGGGTGGTGATGGTAGTAGAGTCAAAATTTTCAGTTAACATTGCTTGATTTCTTAAGAGTTTTACAAAATCAGAAGACCTGATGAATGATGATTTTACTTGTCTATATAATAGGGATCACAAAAAAACATTATCTCCTATTGCAACTTTACTTAATTGTTAAAAAAAATTGCCAACCAACCCGAATGCTGTACGCTAGTCAGGTCCATCAGCCCCGAACCTATGAGGAGGCCAACCAGTGGGAGTGAGCGACAATTTAAGTGGAGGACTGTTCAAAATCTTCCACTGTTGAAAATCATAAATCTCAAATTCTGGAGGGAGAGGGTGCCAACATCAAGTTTTTTCCCTGGTACAGAAAATTCGTAGATCGGGTGTCGAGGTCTATAAAAGTAGTAAAACATACTAAATATTTATCTCCAGTACATTTACACAAGTACCTATCATAAGTGAAATAAATAACACAAGCAATAGAATGGCTTTTACCCAGCAGTGGAACACAACAGGCTATTAATCATTATCATAAAAATAGATGTTACATATAAGGAAATAAGATAACATATTAATAAGGAAAATAATTCAGTTTTTAACTTTTTTTATGACTTTAGAAGGTAAGTTCTGATGGCCAATTACTTATATAGAATAAGACTACGTAAAATTCATAAGTGTTTACAAAACAAATAAAAGAGATTGCTAGCAATGTCTGAAATAGTAAAAGAATATGAATTGGTGGGATAATAAGTAATTTAGCTCTTACCTTATATACAGGACTGAAGTGCCACTCACTATTCTTCTCCAACCTAAAGGCACAGTAATTGTTTGTGAAGATTCACTTTGTGCAGTCCTAGTGTCAAGTTCTGAGGAGTCGGGAGCTTGTGAAAAGCCTGGGGGCGGGAGCACAGCCAGCACCAGCCCCTCTGAGGTGCGCACCAGCTGTGGGGCTATCTCACCCTCACCAACTATACCTCGACTAACACCAACTTGCTGATTTAATATACTTATACTTTGATTCACTATTGACTGATGTGAAACACTTTGTTCTAAAAACTGGTAGTTCACATAACTCTTGTCCACTAATTCTGTCTCAATACCATTCCTTCCTTCACTTCCAACATTCAGAGCTGCACCACTCTCAACCAACTGGTTGAAGCCATCAACGACTGGCTGCAACGGTTGCACAGTATTATCTGAACTCAAAGCACTGGAGCATCTAGATTGATATGTCACTAACTCCCCTGCTTCAACTGGCACTCTGGCATTGTAGTTGTCACCACCACAAACCTCTGAAACCTCTCTACAGTCTCTTCTGACAGCTAAATTAGTCTGTCTTTCGAGGGGTTTGCTATCATCAAGCTTCAAACAGGGCTCTCTAGGATACTGCTGGATAGCAGAAAAGAAATCAGTTCTTTGGACAGAACCATTATCACCTGGTCCATAAGTACTCAGTTTACCATCACTATTGTTGAACGATTTGTAGAACACAGTGTTTGAGGGGGTTCTCTGGTCCGTTTGTTCGATCTGTGTCCTGTAAAGTGTGTTCCTGGGCAGAGAGAGTTGGCTGTGGGCATCGTGCGGATAGAGCGGCGGGCGCGGCGGCGCGGCGGCGGCGGCGGCGGGCGGCGCGGCGCCGGGCTCGAGCTGGCGCGGGTCCGCCACGTACACCAGCACGCGCGGCGCGGGCGCGGCGGCGCGCGGGCCGCCCGAGGGCGCGGGCTTGCTGGCCATGCCGCTCGCACATCACACGCTCCACCAGCCGCCGGCTCACTAGCTGCACGCGGGCAGGCGGGACCCGCAGGACCGAGCGGCGCTCCGTCTCGCATCGCGCAAGGGCCTCCGATCATCGCTCCGCGACCTCACACCTACAAGGACGCGAAGCACCATCCTCGACGACACACTTTTTACGCACGAATGTCATCAAGCGTATCTGTGATGGTTTTATGACGGACTAAACGAATGGCCCTAATATTTTTATGGCGGTGCCCCTATCGGCCCCATTGTAAAACGGAATGGACCACTCTCGAGAGATAATAAAATAGGTAGCACTTTTTTATGACTGTATCTTATTCATTAGTTAAACCGTTGCCACACTATCCGAGGATGTAAAAAGGTCACACAATAAAAAGAATTTGCTTCATAAACGACCAACAAAGTTATATGGCTTCCATAAACTTTGTTTTGATAGGTTACACTACACAAATTGAGAAGCTAAAACTACTCTTTGATCACTGGGAACATTGTGAAAACGATTTCATCACAACCAAAACCGCGATGCATTGAAATGAAGCACGACGAATAACGAAACGAATGAAGAAACTAGCTCTATACTAGGAATATCTGTTGGCTGACTCTACATCTTTCTTGCATTAAAAATTAACTGGTAGAGTAAAAGAGATGCAACACTGACATAAATTGTCATCTGGCGGTCGCATTATGAACTAAAAGTGTCAGTACATTACTAACTGCTTTACCGACACTTCTGTTCTTCTCAACAGCGACATCTCTTACCAAGTACAGAAAAAACAGAGCAGATTAAAAAAAAAATTGTGTCTATGAAAAGCTAATGAATGGGTGCACGGTGGACACGCTAGATACTTATGTTATCAACAATTTTGTGGAAGACTATCTTCAACAGTAGATGTCCCTAGCCTAGGTTGAAATAACGATGACAATTAATTAACAAATTCGTTCTTGCGCTATTTAATTCTCAAATATAATATATCTAATTGTCTGACGAGCAACCGGCCGGCCTAATCTTTATATACCAGGCACGATCGGCTGGCTATAGGAAGATTGGTTGGCGGTGTGCGTGTAGCTCGCAGATCGACCCAGCGGCCTGGCAGGGCCTGGCCCCCAATTCTCGGTGCATTCGAGATAATCTCACAATTTAGATTAAACGTCAGTGCATACAGTCGTTTGACACACCTGTATGAATCTGACGTTTAATCTCGCAATCGACATTACCTCGACAGCACCGAGAATTGGGAGCCTGGCAATTGGCATAATGACTTCTACAGATTGTCCAGCATGCCGGACCCAGACAAATACAGAATAAATATGACAAGACACTCCCTACGTTCCAAGACGCGCTTAAAGTATAGCTCACACTACCGAAAGCACACTATTTTCAGTTCTGAATTGACCATTAGGCATAGCCACGTTATAGCGCGCTAACTATTGGTGCTGTGATTTCCTTCCTCTAAGCGCGTCTTGGAACGTGGGGCCTGACCATGCCTGCGCCGCTGTCAAGTCAATGTCAAATCAAATAATGGGTTATTGGTTTGGTTCGTTGGGGCATCAAATATAAAAAATAGTGCGTATGTGCTGATGTGCTCGAAATTACATCAATGCGCGATATAAATTATTACCAAATTTGAAGATTAAAAATAAATTTTACTAATTTTGCACAAAAATGAAGAGAAAGCTGAGTAAAATGCAGGAGGACAAAGAGGAAAGGTAAGTTTTTATTATTTGCTCTACCGTAAGGTTATGAAGAATCATGTGGTTTCCATCCTAATTATTATTTACGCGCACAAATGCATCAGAAGTAGTCAGAAGTTAATGTCCTAATTTTAGAACAGATTTTATAAATTTCTATCGTGATATGTGTATCCTCAAAACCTTAAAGATATCCAAACTAAGTTAGTATCATACACAAATAATTATAATTGTTATTTATACAACTGTTTGTTTTTAGGTTGTCAGAGTTGCTCTTCCATAAATCAAAAAAATTGTCAGATAAGTTGCAATCAGAAGATACGGAATTAGAAGTGGATCGGAAGCCTGCTTGGATTGATGAAGATGATGAAAGTGCCAAAATAGACACATCGGGCTCGAAAGGAGCCTTGTATACAGACAAACTGAAACAAAAGTATGAAACTCTGATGGGTGTACCTAATTGGGCTAAATTTAACCAGGTTAAAACAGAGGAAGGTGAACAAGATGATAAGGTTCTACGAACAGCTGGACATTTAAAGAAAAAGGTAACTTCTGGGCTTAAACCTAAAGTTTTGGAAATAAAAGTTTTACCCAAGATAAATGTACAAACATGGAATGAAGGGAAACAAATTTCATGTGTGGAGTTTCATCCTAAACTTAGTGTTGCTTTGGTTGCTGGTGACTCTGGTGTTGTGTCTTTGCTCTCAGTAGGCGGAGAAGCCAATAATAAGCTGCATAGTTTTAAACTAAAAGGATGGAAAATATCTACAGCTTCTTTTACTCCAGAAGGAACCCATGCATTCATTTCATCCAAATCTATTAGCCGACAATACTGTGTCTATGATCTTGTTAAAGCACAACCAGTAATGGTTGCCTTACCATTTGTAGTGAAGTCACCCAAAATTTTTGTGATGTCTAGCAATGGAAAATATATTGCAACAAGTGATGGTTTTGATGAAATATTTATTTTATCCGCAACATCAAAAGAGTTAATTAGACGGATGAAACACAACACTAATGTGGTGTCAGTATGCTTCTCCCATGACTGTGAACAACTGTATTGTTATGGCACTCAAGGTGAGGTTACTATGTGGGATTTGTCCACATTTAGATCGTTTCGAAAGTTCTATGATCAAGGCTGTGTGAACGCATCCACTGTGAGTGCCAGTCCATGTGGAAGATTACTTGTAACCGGCAGTGGAGAAGGGATTGTTAATGTTTATGAAACATCAACACTTAAAGCAACCACCACATTTAATCCTGAGCCATATAAAACTATAACCAACTTGACAACTAAAATTACAGCTATAAAATTCAATGCATGTACAGAGATAATGGCGGCAATATCGAATACTTCAGCTAATTCTGTGAAGCTGGTACATATTCCTTCATACAATGTATTTGCAAATTTCCCAACACAGGGAAAGTACATAGGTAAGATAAATACAATAGGATTTTCTCCCAACAGTGGCTACATGGCTTTAGGGAATGACCTCACTTGTGCTTATTTGTACAGGCTGAAACATTACAAGAATTATTAATAAAGTCATGTTTTTTTAGATATATATATTTTTATTGCACCATATCATGTTAGTGGCAGGTGTGACTGAAGTCAAAAGCAAGCCTGTTTCAATTTAAAAAATATATCATCGACAGTGGCGGACTAACAGGGGGGCGGCCCGCCCCGGGCCTGCGGTCTTGAGGGGCCTCCAAATGCCTCCGCGTTTTCCTGATCGTGGGGTCTTAACTCGAACAAATGTTAATTAGTCTTGAAGAGGGGGGCCTCATTCAGATTTGCCGCCCCGGGCCTCTGACAGGCTTAGTCCGCCACTGATCATCGATAAGTTATTATTATGTGCAAATTGACTTAGTCAAGTGCTAAATGTAGCAAATAATCAGTACGGACTGTGATATCAGTGCTGTAGACTACGGCTCTAGGTTGTTATATAGCCTGCCCGTTTTGGGTCTGCTATACTTACTGCCCTGCTAAGCCGAAAAGCGGTATCTCAATCAGCGAATGATTTGAGAAATCGACCTTTTGTATATTGTCATAAAGTCGATTACTCAAAACTTACTCTGATTGAGATACCGCTTTTCGGCTTAGCAGGGCAGTATAGTCTGCTCAAACATTTAAATGCAAAACATCAGCAGGGCAGTATAGTCTGCTCAAACATTTAAATGCAAAACATTGTGGCCTTAGAAGACAGGCCTGCTTAAATTAGACTTACAGGATGTCGCAGGGACATATAATGGAAACGGATTTCATTATAACCCCATCATCATCATCATGGAGATGATCATTTCCCGCCTGATGTTAAAATTACAAGTAAGTATGGTCACAGATTACATAATACTCAGATACACAATCTCATACAAGAAAATGGCACCTGCATAAGCCGGTGCTATTCACCGAGCTATTTTATTTTCCCCTTGTTATATACTAGAGGGCGACAGTTTGCTCGCTGCTAGCTTAATATTACTTTGTAGAGTCACTAGATGGCGTTTGTCTACATTTTAATGATTTCGCGGGGAACGATTGATACATTATAATCCGGTAGCTGAAGGTTTCTCAATTTCAAAAGGCAAACATAAATTGACCCACGCACTCGTAAGCTTTACGCGGATTTAGGTACCTACGTCAATGGACAAGGACGACCAATGTTGAAAGACACGCACGAACATGTGATTTATACGCACTGGCGAGTCAAGTTAGGCTCGCTGGTGAGGTCAGGAACGAAACTGTAGGTACCTATATCTTACGTAAGTTGAAAAGATGTATTTTTGTTTGAGTAGATACCTATTGTGTGGTTTTTAAAGTCATTTGATAGGTTTAGGTCTAAAACGGATAGGGCAATGGAAATTATGTAACTAGGGTAATCTGTTTAGAAGTTATTAGGGATTTTTATACTTATTGAAAATTGACAAACGTAACATTTTGTAGGTATGTTATTTTAGTTATTATTAATTAACATTTCCATTCTTCCCGTTTCATTCTCAACAATAAATCAACTAGATACGAGTGCCGCCACTACCACGATATTTTTTTGTGCATAAGCCATAGTTGACAACATTAGAGCAACCGCCGAGCGTAGGCATGAAAAGTGAAGTACATACATGTGATTGACTTCTGTACCCATCTCTTTTGTGCCCTGACATGACGCCACGATATGCCTTTTTCCATACATTTGCGTCGGCTACAGCCGTCGCGTGCTTTTTCGCCGTTAACCGTGGCGTTTAAAAAGTTAATTGTGTTTACGCCAAAGTCTTAACCAAAGCAGTATGGTCAATTCCTTAACCTTTTGAACGCCACAGCTAAGTGCTAGAAAGCATACCGGTGACGGCTGTAGCCAACATAATGTATGAAAAACGGTATACCGTGGCGTCTGGGGCACGAAAATCTACTGTCGACCACAGCCGACTGTAGCATTCTAAAGGTTAAATAAAGCCATTGATATGATCAAATCCCTAAGCTATTTTAGTGAAAAAAGGAAATTGATTAGTAATGACAACTCATACTCTTCCCTAAACAATCCTACTATGTATTATAAATGCGAAAGTTTGGATGGATGTATGTCTGTTACTCAATCACGCCAGAACCGCTGAACGGATATGGATAAAATTTGGCACAGAGATAGATTATAGTCTGGAATAGCACATAGGCATAGCTGGGCACCGTTAATTAAATTGTTAATTGTTTGTCCTATTACGCTAATCCGTTACTTAAGCAGTTAACTTCGTTAAACGTTAAACCGTTAGTTACATTTCGGAAGATCTGACGGAAGCTAACGTTAATCGTTAATTCTTGATAGAAATTGCATTTTATATATCGTTGTGTTAGTTTGTGAGTTACTATAAGTGTTACTCCTTCACGCTTCAACGGCCGGAAGGATTTGCATGAAATTTGGAATGGAGATAGCTTATACCCAGGATTAACACACAGGATACTTTCATCCAAATCCCACGCGAACATAATCGCGGGCAGAAGCTAGTTATACGATCAAATCCCGAAACTGTTTTAACAGGCATGAAATGATCATCTCCCTTGGATTTTGGAGGGTTTCTCTCTCAGGTTTTGATGTAAGCCCCATATCATCATATATCTGCAGCAACTCTACAGCATCCAGGTAAAATAGGTTACCTAGGGTTAGTATGCAAGGAAGGCCCAAACTACGCGGAAACGGTGGAGCATAGATCGTCGGAGCTTCATCGACTCGGTCGCGTTTCCTTTTTTTACCCGACTGCCCAAAGGAGGGTTATTCATTCACTAAAACAGTTTAGAGATTTGATCGTCTCACTAGATTTGTTTAGGGAAATGATCATATTGAGTTTTAATATTAAGAGGACTGTGAACCAACGGCAAAAATCACCCTTTCCATACAAAAGGCGATAACGATTTCCAACCCTTAAATGTTAACCGATTTTGACAAATTTTTGATAGGTTGCCAGTCAGACCAGAATCTAGGTCTATACGTTTTTTGAATTGTGATTAAAGATCAAGAAAGTCAAATAATGCCAAAATTCGTTTTGTATGAGAATACTGAAACCACAATAAAACTGAATTTATTGATTATAGTGAAAAAATCAAAACGTATAAACCTAGATTTTGTTCTGAATGACAACCTCTCAAAAATTGGTGAACATCGGTTAACATTTAAGAGGTGGAAATCGTTATCGCCTTTTGTATGAAAAGCTTCACAAAAAAGGTTCACACTCCTCTTAACATCAGGCGTAAATCATTACTTACTTATAGTTTTGATGTAATCCCCGTTTTCATTGTATAATACCAATTCCAATTATATACATGGATATTTTACTATATTTTCATTGTGCGTTAGTCCCGTTTTGGATGTCCAGACCAATGTGAATATTGCCAAAAACGTCACCGTCATCCCATGTCTCAATTTTAAATTCTGCATTCAATCAGCGTCGTAGCTAGGGGCTGGCCGAGCGGGCGGCTGCCAAGGGCACAACTCTAAGGGGGCGCACTTTGCAGATCCACAGTGTTATTTCTCTTCCTAGAAAACATTACCCTCCTTTTTGGTTCCGCTGCAGTCGAGTAAATGTAAGTCTGGGGGGGCGCAAAATACGAATGTTGCCAGGACGCTCATGACCTTCCTTCGTTGCATTTTTTTTTCTCTAGACTGCAAAATCCACCATACCTAGCAGTTAACGCTCAGAGGGATGTGCGCACACACATCCCACAGCTACTTGCCAAGTCTTGAAACGAAATTAAAAACATTTTTCAGACAAAAACATCCTTTTATTGTATTACAGAAGCATATTTGCTACAAGTACCTATTCGTTATAGGTTTGCAAGTTTTACGGGCTACTGTGATACCCTCTGTAAACGCGTATTAAGGATACCTAAGTTACACCAAACGGCTCGCATCGCATCGGAGGGGAGCGGATTTAACAATCTTTAAACGATATTAAATCATGTCCCCAGTATTTACAGTCTATATTACCTAGCCACGCACAACAGCTTGACCGCGGGCGTCTTCCGCGACACGCGTTATAGGCGAAAGTATGCAGAGACGCGCGATCGTTCCAGTTCGATAGACTCCAGCCCACCTGTAGTGCAGGGCTCCGACGACACTAGCTCAGCTCCTTACACACCACACCGTCCCCTCCGGAGGAGGCGTGCACGTCCCCACACCTCCACACGTGGCCGGCCACATTTCTTCAATCGCTACCGGCATGTACCGGGTAGATTCTCACCTATCAGACACACCTGACTGAGTTTCTTGGTGCTTCTTCTCAGTCAGAGTTAACGTAGCCTTTCCGAAGCACTGTAGTACAAAAATCCGATTGTTTGTATCCCCACTTAACGTCCTAAGTCCGAGGACGGCTCAATAGGAGCGCCCTTAGGCATGTTAAGTAAAATTCCCCTTGTTGAGCGCCATTCAGGCTGCTCGCATCTTTCCGGTGAAGCTGTCGGGGTCGTCAGAGACCAACAGCGTATGTCCATTCTAAAAATAAAAAAAAAGACGCGCGATCGGCTCCGTTCGCCTGTCGTCGTATGCGATCGGATCCTTTCGTCTGTCGTCGCGTGCGCTCGAAGCCATGGGCATCGCATCGGATCCGAACGGATTTTACAATCTTTAAACGATATTAAATCATTTACACGGTATTTTACGTCTATATTACCTAGCCGCGCACAGTACTGTTGGACGCGATCGGCTGTCGCCGCATCCGTTCATATCCTTTTCAATCCGATGCGATGCAAGACGTTTGGTGCAAAGCCGATCGTATGCGTCGACATCCTGCCAGACGCGATCGGCTGTCGCCGCATTTTCCGATCTGATGCGATGCGAGCCGTATGGAAATTATCCTGTACTGCACCATAAACCAGACACGACGGGATTTAGTATGGGTGCCTTACTCACTCTTATCACACTACCGGGAACGGAAGTAAGGGACCCGAGAAAACGTGCAGTGCTATATGCGTCTATATAAGGGAGTAAGGCACCCTTACTAAGGGAATCAGTGGCTGCCTGTTCTCCCTACCCCCCTTAACTTCCGATAAAACGGGTTGTGTGGTAGCAGCAAGGCATTAAGGGCGACGTCGACGGCGCGGCGATTCAGTCGGGGCGCTGCGAGCGCAGAGATGGGAAGAGGATAAGAACATGTGACTGCGACGACTAGATCGAAATGACGTGAAATTAAATATTTAAGGTTTCCACACACCGGAACGCAGAGCGGGTCCGCGTAAGCTGTGTCATAGTAACTAAAATGGAAGCCTTCACACCAGTGAACGCACGTATTTATGTGAAAGCTACCTGTGACTGCTTATGCGGGCCCGATTCTGAGCCGCTACACGTTCCGGTGTGTAGAATTGGGTATGAATATTTGGGTTACATTAGGAATTGCATAATTTTCACCAAAAGTGTACCGTTACCAGGGCCGTAGCTAGGGGCTTAAAAAATCCCATTAACTAAAATAATATGCTAATAAATTGTTCGTTCATAGTATGATACTACCTCGTGCCCTACCTTAAATTCGACTCTAGCTACGAGCCCGACCGTTACAGTGCACACACGCATGACATAATAATAAAAATATGTATAAATAAGTATTTTTTTATTAAAAATCATTTACATAACAAGCTTTTGTTGTCCATTGCACTTTAATATTGCAATAAAATTCGTAGGTAACTACACAAAATGTCGTCTCTGTGCTGTTAACCGTTGAAGAGTTCCTTTATCTGGAGCTAACCCTGGATGTCGATTCAGGACATATGCTTACCATAAAAATGCATTGATATCATCGAATCTGAACCAATACCTATGATAATTCAGCTTCGTAGGATAAGAGGAAGCGGTTCTGATTTAGCTTGCAAGATTTGACCCGAACATACATAGTTACATACATACAAACATTGCAAGGTAATAAAAAGCTTGTAAAAGTTTTTATTATCATCAATAATATTGGGAATTAATCAATAGGTAATAACAGTTAAAGTTAGTTAATATAAAAACATGTCAGAAAGCCCAAGCACCTTTAACACAAGCAAATTCCATTATTAATTTTAGAAATATAGGTATCAGAAAACTCAAGACAAAATAATTTAGATTAGTTAATCAAACTAAACTGATTAAGTTTTCCAGAATGTCCATTTAATCCAATAAATACTTAATACCATGAAATAATTTTTCCAGAAGCCTTTATCTCGTGTAATTCTTGAAATTATTTCCGTAAGCTAGGAATGAATCTCATGGTTGCCACCATAACAGCCGCGTCTGAGCTTAATTTTAAGTTTCGTTAACGCAAGCATCATTATTATTATTACGGACAAAATGCTTCCTTGATGCTCGCCTTCAGATTGAGGTAGTCTCCGGTATATTGGGCTAGTGCAATACAAGTGCAATAGCGACTTCCTGCGGGCAATGAGCTCCGCCCACAAGATACATCGTGTCTGGTATATCGTGCAGTGTAATACGCGTCTTACTCTTATTATACTACCGGGAACAGCACTACGTGCACACACGTGCAGTGTAATAAGAATTTAACACACTGGGACTCTTTGAAACGATGCAAATACGCGGGACGGGCAATTAGGACTATTCCCGCCCTTCATAAACTCACTAAAATATAAGGGTCAGAACACTGAACAACAATAGTCGGCGTCACTGCAATTTTTATCGCGCACATAAAGCATTCATCCCTTTCGCACCTGCATATTAGATAAAAAGTGACAGATGCTTTAAGTGCGCGATAAAAACTAGTGTGCTAGGCACTCAGCGGCCCTAACATGCATGCCACAAAGATAAATTAGAACCGTCTATCTCTATGACTATCTCTTTCGTCGGCGCTAGTGTGAGAGAGACGCACTTAGAGATAAACGGTTCTAATTTATCTTTGTGCCATGCATGTTAGGGCCGCTGGTCCCGTAAAAGACCACTGACGGTCATACGATTCATAATAGCTGTTAGCGCTCTTTTTACATGACGCCAACTATAAGTTCCATGTGCGTAAACAGACAATATTTATAGTTATTCCGCGCGACTGTATCGCTGAAAAAGTTGCAGTGTGATATCACCCAGAGTATCTAGTTGTCTTATTGTGTAAGGCAAAATAATTAAATAGAAATTAAAATACCGTTGGATTTAAAATGTAACCTTTTGAACGCCAGAGTCGGCAAGATACGTTAAGCCTTCTGACCCCATTTCGCCAATTTTATTGCCGACGCAAAATTATATCAAGACTAAAGAAAATTTTAATTGTCAATTGTATCTGTATTCGTTTTGCGAATCTAGTCCCACTGAGATGCGGAGTCAATTATAACATCCATATCTCGTAATATAATTACTGTGCTTAGAGTGTTCAATTTTTTAAGTGTAACATCTTTCCTCTCGCTTTCGTGCAATCTGTGGGAGTGTTTTTTTTATTATGCCGCTTGGCGTTCAAAAGGTTAATATTTACGTGCTAAACAGAATTCATTAATTTATTTTATCTATGTATATCCTAAAAATACGTTTTAAGTTAAAATATTACTTGGAGTAGTCGCGTTTTAAAAGCAGTGTGAACAGAATTATCTAAAAAAATAATGGAAATAAAAATCAGTGATAATTTACTTCATATATATAAATCACACGAACACACTAACAGTCACCCTATATATGCTAATGGACCTGTTAATCCCATACAGGTTATTATGCATTAAACTAGTTATATAACATTAAAAGTCAATTAATAGCAACAGCTATGTAAAACCATGTGTAAAAAGTGAAATACAATTATTGAACCGCTCGAAACTTTATTTCAACTGATAAAATAAAAAGAAAGTAGTCTAAAGCATTGTGATTGCGTTACTTTCACCGACCTCAATAATATCCCTGCACCAACAATAGCTTTGTTCTGCACGAGATGCCTTCCGAGAGAAGCCTGTATTAAAACAAGCATCATCATGAAGCCGAGGGCGCTCGCATATGGCGCAATGGGGAAGATGCAAATGTAAACAAAAGCATACTACAGAAAAAAAGCTAATAATTTTGACAATTCATTTGTGGAAAATATATATTGGTTTTAAGTTCTGATTCTAGTTTTTTGGACATCCTCATCAAGTGTATGTCATGTTTTATTTCTACGATGTTGGTCTAAAAACAGTATTTTCGGAAATAATTGCAGATTTCGTTCAAACGTCATACATTTTGTAGTCTAAAGACAGCTATGACGACATAGTTGTTGTCCATTTTGTATGGAGTGTTTTGGTATGAAATGACTTTTCAAAGCTTCATAACTCATAAAATAAGCAATGTAATAATGTTTTGGGTACACAGCTCGGTTTCTATTACTCAGCACAAATACAAGGTGAAAAAAATATATTATGCATCTTCCCTATTGGCAGCACCAGCCGCTAGAGATATTACAGAGGTGAGCGATCAGCATGTACAGCGAAGGAGACCGGAGTCAGTTGTTCGGGCAGGTCCTCGGCAGGGCTGCGCTTAGCTGGTGGCGCACTGCACGCGGTTCATGCCGGGGTGCTCGTCGTCCTCGTCGTAGGCGGGCCCCTGGTGCGCGCGCCGCCGCCGCGTCTCCTGCTCGGGGTCCAGGTCCATCAGGTGACATTCCTCCGCCAACTCGGGGATGTCCACCTGAAACGAGAACGTTCAGTTTTAGTGCTATAGGCATTCTTTTTAGGGTTCTGTACCTCAAAAGGAAAAAACGAAACCCTTATAGGATCACTCGTGTGTCTGTCTGTCTGTCCGTCTGTCACAGCTAATTTGCTCCGAAACTACTAGACCGACTGAGTTGAAATTTGGTATAGATATGTAAGTCGGTGACCGCAACACGGACGCCTGACGTAAATATATGAATTTTAAACATGGGGGCCACTTTTGGGGGGGAAATTAGAAAATTAAAAAAAAAAGTTATGCAATCTACATCGTGTGACATATCAAATGAAAGGGCTTATTGTGAGGATCTTAAATATATTTTCTTTTGAATTTTAAGTAAAATAGTTTAGAAGTTATTTAGGAAAATAGGCGAAAATTGACCATTCTCCCCCTTATCTCCGAAACTACTTCATGTATGGAACGGAACCCTCTCCACGCGAGTTAAACTTGCACTTGTCCGGTTTTTTTTTTAAAGAATGGCTTTGGTTACTTGTGGCCAAATACAAAAGTTAGGGAAACATAAATCAGGTAAATTTCAAACAGGAAAAATAGAGAGAAATTTTAAACAGGAATGAAAGTATTAGGTTTTATATATATTATTACAAATATACAAATATTATATTTTAATATCATTAGTCTCTATAAAATTTGATAATTATAGGTATTCCTCGTATTGGCCGAGATCCGCATGGAACAAAAGTAGCTTATGGGTGAATCAACTTTTTAGTGCCACCCGTTGCTATGGTTACACAAACTTTGTCCCTTGGACAACCTAAGCATTTTTCTATGAAACAGTATATAAGTAGCACTTGGACAACCGGGGACAAAGTAAACAACACAAAAAAGTTGATTCACCCTTATAACACTCCCTCCTGCCTTCCATCTATGGGGAAAGAATTATGTACACCCTTTGTTAAATTTTACGGACTAATTAATCGAACGTGGTCTCAAGTAGTCTTGTGGCTCTGCCCACCCCATTAGGGATTTCGGGCGTGATGCTATGTATGTATGAAATGCGGCCAAGTGCATGTAGGGTTCCGTAGTCGAGATAGATATTTATCGGCAGCAAAATAATAATATAATAAGTTTGTATTTCATAGTATATTTCAAAGAAACTATGACAAACAATTATTTATGCGGTCACTAACTCAACATAGCATGTAACCGAAAATACCCCATATCTCATAAACTACATAACATATCTATTGATTTTATTTTTTTTGGTGCTCTTACAATAAAAGACCTAACCTCGAACAATGTAACAGATAGATAGGCACACAGACAGATAAGAGTTACATCCGCGTTTATAATATTAGTATGTAATGGATTATCCGAATTTTATTGAGATTTAATTAAATACATTGGTGCTCATAAAATTTACAAGGCAAGGAAGATTGCTTGAAACGTGAACAATGGCACTGCTAATTCACGTCCTAATCACCTTTTGAATAAAGCATACAGTCAAATGGTAGAAATCAATTGCCCTATTTTTCTTCACCATTTTATATGTAGTTTAGACACTAGACAATGACATACTTCATCTTACTGAAAGTGGTCCTGGTAGAAAGTTTTGGCTAGAATAACATTACATACTTAAGAGACTTACCACGGGCCGGGGTGGCAAGCAGTTCTCCAGTGCGGGAATGACTTCAGGAGGAATGTTGCTCGGGAAATTAACTAGAAACTGAATGATGAGAAGACCCTTGTCAAATGGGTTCTTGTACATAGGCATACCTGAAAATTAAGAGGTACATTTGTTTACTTTCACTTCAACATAAACTTGATTTGTTTAACACTCAGGCTTAGGCGTATTAGGCTGAAGATAGTTAAAGTCAAATCTGAATTGAAATATGTATGAATACAAACCTTCATTCAACACACACTTCACTTCGGCATGCTTGGTGACCTCGCCTGGCATCACAGTTATCACAATATCCCTGTCATCCAGGGTTCTTATCACTTTTTGGAAACCGCAAAGCGATTCCACCAGCTCAATGTTTAGGCGGATGATTAGATCATTCCCGGAGCGTTTGAATACCTGTTAGAAAAATAATAGTATTCATACTCTAAATATTTATAACAAAGTATTGATTTTGTATTGAGTTCATGGCATGGCAATTCAAGAAAATTAACAGTTGTCAATTCACTTACTTCATGTTCCTTCTCATCAAGAACGATAATAAGGTCGCCGGGCTCCAGCTCTGGCTCCTGGTCGCCCTCCCCACTGAACACAATCTTCTGCCCATCAGTCATGCCTTTGTCGACATGGACCTCCAGAATCTTTCGATCTCGCACGGTCTTGCGGCCCTGTTGGAGTTATGAAGAGTATTTAACCTATTGAACGCTTCAGCTAAACACAAAAGCGGATTTTCATGCCACTAACGCCACTATTTTCCATACATTTGCGTCTTGACATGCCGTCGTTGGCATCCGTGGCACGCTTTTTCGCATTTAACCATGGCGTTTCTTGAAACCCTTGGGTTTATTGAGCATTTATAAAAAAGATAGAGCATGCAATATGAAGATACCTGGCAAAGCTTGCAACGGTCCTTAGGATCAATGATCTCTCGCTGTCCACGACACTCGCTACAAACAGTTTGTATCTGCTGAATCATACCAGGAGCCAACTGCTGGATCTGGACTTGCATGCCAGTCCCACGGCATGTTGGGCAAGTCTGTACCGCACCCTGTAATAAAAAATATAGGCTAGAAATTCATAATGTTTTTTTTTTTTTCTTTATATTTCTTTCACATCTCCGTTTTGCAGACGATTTTCTTTACTGGTGCTCCCACACCAGTGTTCAGGAATGCTTCTTGACATTTAGAAACATAGGTAGTTTGCACCCATATGGATGTTTCTAAATGTTGAAAAACGTTTCTGAACACTGGGAGTACCATGATAATAAAATTTTGCTTAAAGATGATTCATTGAAAATCAACTTGGGTTTTCTATAAATGTTATAATGATAAGTTGTTTTCAATTAAGATGCAAAAGATAACCATGCAATAGATCTTGACTCATGTCATCAGATCCATAACTTACTTTCTTGCCACCACGACCTTCGCATTTCTCACATATCACATTCTTCTGAAGAGCTAGCTTCCTTACAGCACCACGGTACAATTCTTCTAGTGTCACTGATAACTGATGTATGACGTCTTTGCCCTTGCGTTCACGACCGCGGCGCCGGCCGCCGCTGAAGCCGCCGCCAAAGAACATATCAAACAGATCCATAGGCGAGGAGAAGCCGCCACCACCACCGCCACCCTCCTTCAGGGCTTGTTCACCACCTGTACCAATGACTCTTATAGTAATTGTGGAAATTTTTGTGACTCATTTGCACACAATTGCAAATAACTTATAAAGTAACTAGGTGGACATCGACCTGCATCTGAACAGACCAAAACTATAACATGACACTATCCCAATGCATAGGAAGTGAGGGTGACTAATAACTGTCTTATGAACTGCAAATTGGTGAAATTAAAAAACATTGTGAGGAAACCCTATAGACATCTGTGAATATGGAGTGTGAAGTTCCCAATCCTGCGCTGGGCTCATATGGGGACTACTGTCTAGTCCATCTAGCTATGAGATGGGCAATGTTGATGACAATAAAACTAAACAGAAAATGCTACTCATGTGAATCTAACTCATAACTTAGCTCAAAATAATATTATTCTATAAGAATAATAATAAAATATAATGCTTTCTTTACATAAATTAATTAATATTTTACATAAATTTTAAAGCTTGTGTGAGTATACCCTCTTAAAGTACATTATTTAGAATCCAGCTTAACATTTTGACCGCCAAGCATGCCCAAGAAGTAACACAAATTTCAACTTTAAGTCAAGATTATGAAGGACTTTTTTACCCTGTATCGCTGCAGCCGACTGTGGCGGTCAAAAGGTTAATGATGATGAATATGGCACAATTACAAACATTGTGTTACACAAACCTTGGTCATAGATTCTCCTTTTATCTGCATTTGAGAGAACCTCATAAGCTTGAGAGATCTGCTTGAACCTCTCCCCTTCATTGGGATTCTTGTCAGGATGATATTTGAGAGCCAATTTCCTATAAGCCTTCTTCAGCTCATCTGTAGTACAGGCGGGCTTAACTCCAAGAATGTCATAAAATGTTGTTTCTTTTACCATTTTGAATACCTGTAAATGATCAAATATAGGTATTGTTTGCATCAAGTAAAAAGAGTTCTGACAGCCATATAATTGTATGGCCATGAGCGCTCTTTTTACATGACAACCTGTAACATACCTAGTGCCAAGAAGCATATCATTAAGTGTTTGTTACGACCTCAACAACGAATTAAGTATAAAAATATGAATATGGATAAAGGATGTATGTTAATTTAAATTAACTATTAAACAGCAGACACCTGAGAGGTTAATGATGGAAGTTGAAATATAAGCTTATAACAGTATAGAAAAACCTGAAGAATTAGATGGATAGGGGATCCAATCAAAAAGTTAAATAGCTTGAAGTTCATTTATTAGTCTTTGATGACCATGCAGCTGTCACTAAAAACATAAAAGGCGTGTCCTATCTCTTCTAGGATTTGCATCTCAAGCTAGTCCAATTTAGAAAGAATTAAGCAAAAAGCCAATTTTAAGAAGCCAAGTAAAATATAACCGAGCCAAACGCCCCGTTTTCTCAACGTGGTATCGCTATAATGTTACGAATATTGATTAGGCACCAACCAACTAATGAATGTGAAACATCTCGAAACCATAACTAAGTAAAGAAAAACTTCTATCGATCTATTCCCTAAAATTAAAAACCTTACCTAACAAACCACGAGTAGACTTTGGTGATGGTAGATTAATATACACTACTTGCACAATGTAAACTTCCAGAAAATCACGAGTACACCCAGCACTTCTCACTTTTAGAACACGCTTTGACACCACTGACGTAGTCGAAGTTCAAAATTGACGTGAGAAACGCTGAAGCAGAACACAGTATTAAAACCTCGGTACATCCACAATATCCACTGTAAAATGTGCTTTTTCGAGAAAATTCTCGATTATATTATTATAATGTAATGAAATAAAGTTTCATTTGTTCAAACCGTTTTCTCTTTCTTTCCAAGTGTTTTTCCATAGACACTAGCGCCACAAGTCTAAACTCCGTATGTACAATGTAAATTAGTTGGTTATGCATTCGTTTTGACAATTTATTCAAGACACTGCTAAACACTGCGTTTGATACTGGCTTTTATCGCGCACATAAAACATCGGTCACTTTTTAACTAACATGCTGGAGCAAAAACGACGAACGCTATAATCCGCGACTATAGTAGATTGTTGCACCAAGCAGCAAGTGATTCATTATTGCGCTGAGTGTTAGGCTAGCCACTGACCTACAATATAACTGTGCAATATCACTGGTTGCACAATTATATAGATCGTCAGTAGATGATATTGACGGTCAATATCGACTACTGACGATCAATATAATTATGCAACCAGTGATATTGCACAGTTATATTGTAGGTCAGTGGCTAGTCTTAGTTTGAAGCCCAAACGCAAGTAAGGGCTTTAAAAACACGAGCGCAATAATGCTTTTCTTTCAACTACTGCAAAAGGTTGGTAAAAAAAAAGTAAAAGTCAATGATATCATAACTAAACAAATAAAAAACAGTGCAATAATGAACTATGTATACAACTTTATTGCTCTAGAGCAAATAAGTGCTGCTTTGTGCTGAGTAAGGACATAATGATGAAATAAAAGCGTAGTTGAAAGAAAAAAATTGTGTGCTACGAGGGCACTCTAATTACTGTATATTATTACCATAATATAATAAGATCACCAACTTTTCTGTGAACTCCCCAGTTTTTATCCAAGCAAATCAATATCACTGAGGGCTTAACACACAAAATTTATCACGCTCATAAATCATTCGTCCCTTTCGCACCCGCTTATTAGTTAAATAGTGACAGATGCTGTATGTGCGCGATAAAAACGCGACGCGAGTGTGCTAGGCACTTTGGTTGCGCAATTATATCGATCGTGAATAGACGATATTGATCGTCAATATCATCAATTGACGATCAATATAATTGTGCTAGACCTAAGGCAGTCTTCTATATGTAATAAAATATAAAGGGACATTTGAATAGCTGAACTCGTTACTCTTATTGGAATACCATCTGCCAATAAGAGACAGTTATATGTTAAAATGTTGTACCAGGTTGTACACTGTTTGTTGCCCTGCAAGCGCACGTAAAGCCACAGATGATTGATGTGTACGACGATAACTAGTGTACGCTAGCCTCATAAAACGTATAGCGTACACGGCTAAAATAAAAACAACGCTTTAACTTGTTAACTTAATGGTCACCAAAGATAGTCATTATAAGATACGCCTGTTTAACCAGAAACACATTGAATTCTCCTTTTTTTAACTAACTGAGTTGTATACGTTTTAAAATGATTGAGAGTTATACCTCGTCTACAGTAAAAAGAGCGCTGACGGCCATACATTTTATATGGCTGTCAGCGATCTTTTTACCGTAGACGAGGTATATTGTTCTGACTAATGAGACCACTGAATAGATAATAGTATTAACGTAACGAGGCTAAGTACTTTTTAAATTGCACTCTGTGCGCTATAGCATGGTGCGGATGACAGCTGTCATCCGAACCATGCTACAGTCACAGTAACATCTTTACTCTGTGCTACAGTTATCGACATTGACGCCCTCTGGTTTCGGAAGATAGAGGTACTAAATTATAGTACTGCTGAATTAAGTAGTATCAATTTGACATGGAACTGTGGACATTATGGTTGAAACTTAATTTAGTAACTTAACTGATCTGGTTGTGGTTTGCCTGGCATTTAGGCCCGTCACATACATTCGTTTTCCTGATTCGATTTCCGAATTCGTTTTCCGTATTTGGAGACCCCGAACGCAGCCATTTCTTATAAATAGTTCAACATGGCACACACATGCGAACAAATCCGTTCGGAATTCCGTACGGAAAAATTACGAACGTGTGTGTCATGTAGAACTATTTATATGAAATGCTTGCGTTCGGGGTGTCCTCATACGGAAAACGGATTCGGAAATCGAATCAGGAAAACGAATGTGTGTGACGGGCCTTAGATTCAAGATTGTGCAGTGCACACTACCTACACCGGTTTTGGTTCAGTTTGGTTCAGTTGCTACTTGGGTACGCGTCTAGGTTGATTTCTAGTGTTTAATATTTATTTACACCTGTGTATTAAATTCAATCTAGCGTTTGTGAAATCATTTTATAATGGCAGAAAAGCAACTGAAGAATAGAGTTTGCATTATTGGTTCCGGAAACTGGTGAGTTTTGTGCATTATATTTGTAACAATTACGTTATCATTGTTTATTTTTTGGTGATAATTATCGTCCTGGAATCCTCGTAACCTTAAATTTGTAACTATAAGATAGACCGATGACATAACAAGGAATTTCATACTACCCAATAAATTCATAAGATGCAAAGCGGAAATGCAGTTTATTTATCATTGACCTTCATATACATTCTGCCTTTTTGCACCTTCACATAACTCCTGAAGGTTTTATCGTGTGTAGAGCAATAACAGAGCAATCTAAGTTGTAGGTTTTAAGCTTTATAACTATTCTTATTTTATAGGGGATCAGCAATTGCTAAAATTGTTGGAAGAAATGCAGCTCGGCTACCTAACTTTGAAGATAGGGTCACAATGTGGGTGTATGAAGAAATGATTGAAGGGAAGAAGTTAACAGAAATCATCAATGAAACACACGAGAATGTAAAATATTTGCCTGGACACAAATTACCCGAGAATGTTGTAAGTATTAGTATTACGATAAACAGGCTATTGGGTGTTACAAGCTACAGCATAACTTAATTTCTTAGTAGTAATGAAATCTAAACTGACATAAGCTGCACATGTTAATTAATCAAATCGTGGTTAAGGAAACACCTTGAATTGATTAATTTCTATTTTGAGACATCAGAAGAGATGTTCCACATTATTTTAGGAATGAAAAAATATTGTTCTTTATCCCCTTGTATGTACCTAGATGTTATAAAAACAGTATTTGCATCTCATGTGACTCTTGAAGTAGCTATACTAAAAAATACTTGAAAAGGAAATGCAAAAAGTGCACTAAATTAAAAGCACAAATCTGTGTTTAAACATAGGTGCGGTAAAAGTAATGTAAATAGGTGCTTTTTGATGTTCTTATTAAATTCCTACAATATCTTATTCAACTATTGACTCATACTAAATGTGACTTGCTGCATATCTTATCTTTGTTTTCTCGCCAGTTATTATTGAAGACAAAGTGCAGTTAATTATTTATAATCTACTATTGTAAATATACATACATACATACATAGCATCACGCCCGAAATCCCTAATGGGGTGGGCAGAGCCACAAGACTACTTGTGGCCACATTCGATTAATTAGTCCTAAGATGGTATGATGAACCATACGGTGACAGGTGATCAGCCCATCTCCCATACAGATAGTTCACCATGTTGGAGAGGACCCGTCCCTTAGTCGATATTGTAAATATCAGCTGTATATGTAGCTTTTTAATATAAATTTTAATATAATACCCATTATAAGATTCATATTAGAAATGAGAATTACCTGTATGATTTCTGATTGACTAATCAATACAGAGAGAAAACTACTGAAGAAACTGTAGATACACTATTTTTATAAAACTAATTACTGATTTTCGGCACATCCATAACTGTTTCTACCTGTATATTATTGAGTAGTCTGCCAACTATTATCATTCGATTGAACAATGGGACATTATAGGCTAGTACTAAAGAAAGTCATGAGGAAACCTCCATACATATGCAAAGTTATTTAAATATGGGTGTGAAGTCCCCAATCTGCACTGGGGACTACTGCCCAGTCCCCATTGTGAGAAGAGGTCTGTACCCAGCAGTGGGTCACATATAGAATGATGATGATGATGGTGATGATGATGATGATGATGATGATGATGATGATGATGATGATGATGATGAAAGAAAGTTATTTATGTGTCAATTAAGCTAGGGGATCTAGTAGGCTCTATTGTGTTTTGTGTAGAAGACACATTTCTAGCTTCCTGCTGCACTTCACCGAAGTTTATAATTAAAATAAAAAATAAACTATGAAATCTTCTATGAAATAATTTCCCTCACAAAAGTTGCAATAATTTTGATATTGGTTCATAATCATAATTGTCATCAGCAGCTTATTAAACGTCACACTACTGAATAGTCCCCATGCGGGCTCAGTATCCACACACATTTTTACAATATTTTGCAGATGTGCGACAAAATGTTTGTGGTAATATCAAACTCAATTTCGCACATGAGATCCGAGAGGTTCGAGCTAGTATTTGAACCCACTACCCTCTGCACGAGAGGGCACGCCACGACCACCTTGCTCCCATTGCACTCACATATTGGTTCAGCCCAACTAAAGCAAGGCTAAAAGAAGGGTTATTATTTTAACTTGTTCAACTAAAGTCGGTACTCATTATATTTTGACAAAGAAAATAAGGCTGAATTGGCTCGTCTTATGCCTGTATTTAATAACTGGGGGTTAAATTAATTGCACAAGATCAAAAAAATAATAATATATGAATTTAAAAAAAAAAAAAACTGGTGCTTATAGCTGGGCACTGTTAATCAAATAGTTAACTTCGTTAATCGCTAATCCATTACTTAATAAGTTAACTTCGTTAAACTTTAAAGCGTTATATTTCAGAAGATAGAACGGAAGTTAACATTAATCGTTAATGGTTAACTTATTATAGAAATTATATTTTAAATGTCGTTGCGTTAGAAATTTTCTTATGAAAAAATGTTGGTATGGGCTATGGAAGTTCAGGTAGGACATGAACAATTTATAAAATTTATTTTATCTACACCCATATCATAAAACCTCCATAGTGTAATCAAAAACCGTAGGAAATGACCACCATTTTGACAACCAATTAGGTAAAACGAGTGCTGCAATGTTATTCCCGTATCGTTTTTAGTATAGAAATGAGATTAAATTTGGAAAAGCTGTCAAAACTCAAGTGGGTCTCTATTCTAGTATCCATAGATATTAAAACAGCTATTGATACGAAACGTCAATTCAGTATGTTTTTTTAATATAAACTGCACATTTGATCTCGAGTGACATGAGAATAGAGACTTCATTCGTTTGTCTATGATTAAAAAAAAAATGGTCTTGACGGAGGATCGAATTGCCGCCATTATGTTGGTGTTTTGCTGAACGAAAGTAGAATTGATGTTGAATTGAATAGAAAAAGTTGTTTGTAATTTACATTTTAGTTGAAAATATGAATGATGTGATGTGAAAATGCGCCGGATATCGGAAATATGCAGCCACTATTGCAACAAATAACTTGTTGCCAGAAAATATTGTTTCTGAACCCATCATGGAGGATTTATAATATGTGTGTAGATAAAGTTATGTATGCAACTCTGCATAATTTAGCCTTAAAACACACGTACGATCTTATTATGTAACTCGCTAAAGCTCGTTTCATGAAAACCGCACTAGTGTTTTAAGGCCTATCATTATGCAACCGTTGCATAAACTACTATTTTCTATCTCTTAAAGGTCTGAAGGTCCCCATAGTGACTCTTCTCAATGTTACATTCCGTCTTAGAATAATAACATGTTGATTCTAAGCATTCTGTATAGTACGTACAGTACGACCACGCTCCTCCCCGCGCGATTTCAATTTTTTTAGAGCGAGGCTCGTTTAGGCGTCAAAATATCTTTGCACTTGGAAAGAAGACGGTCCGCGCGGTGGCCTTTTGGCAAATAGTAGGTACTTAATTGACGATTAACGGACTTTAACTGTTTTAGCGGAAGTTAATGAGTCCGTTAACAAGGTTTAAAGTTAAATTAAAAGTTAATCCGTTTATCAAAATGTTAACTTCGTTAATTAACGATTAGCGGACTTACGGTCTTGTGCCCAGCCGTGCCTGCGCTTAAGACTGATATCGTACTCAAGCTAGGATTTTAGAATGAGATAATGCCTATTGTTAACACGGGTATTACTTGTCGCATTCTATGGGCTTTATAACATCCGTCATGCTAAAAAACATCGTTAATATAATAATCAAAATTACCCAAAGCAAAAACCATCACATCGCGATAGAATTATCGCGATAAAACTTCGTCTTCGGCCTACGGCGAATGTGCATGGCCACACTGCTATAGAGAGCATTGCCGCAGAGTTTATCGCGGAAAAATGGACGAAGCTGTCGCTCTGTATTTTAAGGCGCTTAACAATTATTCTTTAGGGTTCCATAGTATAGGCTCATCCTTGTAATTGGAAATAAATTCCAAGATTCTGTCATTACTCCAATCCATTGTGAACAACCATGAAATCGTAAACAATACGTCGCCGCTTGCAGTTGACAGTACGTCCGCTACGCACGGTGAAGTTGAGCCGACTGAAGTGTGGCCGCGCAAGCGAAGTTCATCGCGATAAAAGCCTTTGATGTGCGCAAATTTACCGACAGCGGGGCGAAGGGGCTTCGGCTTCGGGCGAAGTGCCGAAGTATTCGCGAATATTCGGCTACATACATCGCGATAATGCGAATATTCGCGTTATCGCGATGTGTGTAGCCGTAGCATAAGAGTAGGTTTCAGTTTTTCAACTTTATCATGATTCTAGCATCTGCCCGAGAGTTCGCGTGGAATACGGTTATAGCTATTCTATTGGGCACTTTTTAATTTTTCCGGGCTAAAAAGTAGCCTATGCGTTAAAACAGGGTATAAGCTATCTCCATTCCAAATTTAAAAAGTAACAAACACACACAAACACCTTTTAAAGGCCACACAGTGGGTTATTGTTCCAAATTTGCTCGAGGAACCGGGAACTCATTTTTTTGCGTGTTGGCAGCACCCCATGCGTTACATACATGTGATATCTATTTTAGTCTTACTACCATACGAGAGTTATTTCACCGCCAATGTCACTCAATACTCAATGTCTCATTCTCATTATGTAACGATGCTTCGTAAGACTCGTAAATATTCATTTATTAGCGACAAAAACTAATTTAATTAGTCAAACGTTTAATTTTTGACATGCTCTTATGAAATCTACATAACGCTTTTCCTATATGATCGTCACGCCAAATAAATTATCTTGCTCATTAAAAGGCTGCAACGATATAATATTCAATTAAGGAATGATAAGATCATTTATCTTGCAATTAAATCCTAATTTAAAATCTTATAAGATAAGTAAGTATGATAAAACTGGGTTTTTTAAGATCAATAGCGGGGTACGACTGAGCGAGCCGCCTCGCGAGGCCGCCTCATATCTCGTGCTTTCTGGCCTACCCTATAATATAAACTATTATATAGACTTTTGCCCGCCCTCTCCATAAAAAAATCATTGCTACGCTCTACACTACGGCAACAATAAAGAAGTAACTTGTAATGTGTGATTTTGATTCTACGACTTGCCGGAAAGGGCTCGCCGTTGAGGTTGAGGCCACACTAGTAAGGCAACTGCGACGCGTTGGCGATTTTATATGATAATTGCAGCATAAGCAGTGTGGCCACCACCATATGATATTACCTATTACAATACGTTTGCCGGTCGACTAGTGTATCCCCGCCCTAGCCGCATTGCATGCTGGCAAAAACCGGTCTTTCTACGCGGCAGTTGCTAGCTCGTCGGCGAGTGAATCGCCCGCCTTGTATGTTAGATGAACACATGGCTGATCTATCTTGTCTTATCTTAGAGTTTGGGGCCTTTACGAACACACTTCGACCTTATGGGGTCTTTTGTGTAATATTACACAATGACTGTGCTCATTATGAAACAACCCAGAAACCATGCTTCTTTCATTTATGAAATGAAACAGCGCTTCTTTCCTTATCTGGCTTTTACCTGCATAGATTTTCATTAAAAAGGTACCCTATATCCTTCCCCAGGACTCAGTCTCCAAACTAAATTTCATCAAAATTCGTTCAGCGGTTTAACCATGAAAACGTAACAGAAAGACGGACAGACAGAGTTATTCTCACATATATAATATTAGTATGAATGTTCGTGATGTTTTATGAATATAATAAGATCATTTTAACACGACAAGAAACCAACTCTTAATTCAACGGCGTGTGTCAAGTTATTAAGGGGATATGTCTATAGCAGTGGGACGTATAGTCATTGGCTGATTATGTTCATATTACGTAACATAGTGATAATACCCCAATTACCCAAAGGGTAAAACGGGACCCTATTACTAAGACTCCGCTGTCCGTCCGTCGTCTGTCTGTCCGTCTGTCACCAGGCTGTATCAACTGAACCGTGATAGTTAGACAGTTGAAATTTTCACAGATTATCTATTTCTGTTGCCGCTATAACAACAAATACCTACTTAAAACAATAAAATAAATATTTAAGAGGGCTCCCATACAAGAGTGTTTTTTTTTTGCTGTTTTTATGGATAATGGTACGGAACCCTTCATGCGCGAGTCCGATTCACACTTGGCCGGTATTTTTTTCAATTTTGCAAAATTTAATTTTCCATCAGGTCGCTGTTCCCGATGTGGTGGATGCTGCGAGCGATGCCGACATCCTCATCTTTGTTGTGCCGCACCAGTTTGTCCGCACCTTATGTTCCACTTTGCTTGGAAAAATCAAACCCACAGCCGCTGCACTTTCCCTCATTAAGGTATTTATCCGTTTTCTTACTAATGTATGGATAAATATAGCCCTGAATGTTATAATTGAAAATATTAAATAATGATTGACATAGACTTTGATGCAAAAACGTAAAGCGTGTTTTTTACATTGACTAGGAAAGTATAGCGCAAAAGAGTACCTGTTTGTCTGTCTGTCTTATTATGATTTTAATAAGATACATAAGGCATGTCGAATTGTGGGAGAGACTACAATGTCGATAAATTTTTGGCAGGGTTTTGACATCGCGGAAGGCGGTGGCATTGACTTGATTTCTCACATCATTACAAGGTGCCTGAAAATTCCCTGTGCTGTGCTGATGGGTGCCAATATCGCTTCCGAGGTAAGTCATAATGATTGATTATTTATCTTATCTTATTTACTTGAAGCGAGCAATTCTTGCATATCTGTCTATATAATTGATTATACAATGTTTTACTTGAACGAGTGAAGCTCGGTCGCCCAGGTACTTTACAGTTTAAGGGATTTTGTACCCTATGCAAAATCACACGCACTTTGAAATTTGTAGTTACTTCCTGAATTCATAGCAAACGAATTAATTTGTAATAATGATAAAGATAATAAAATCATACAGTACTTACCTACCAATATTGGTTTCCATATGAGGTTATATCGAAGAACACGATATGGGGACGAGGATCAAAGTTATAAGGAACATGTTAAGATTTTGTCTGCTGTGCAAAACAGTGTGTTGAATTCGATGGCCATTTTGAAATAGATCGGTTGTCTTTGGTATACTGCTGGCCCAACGTTCAGCGCAAGACACAAGGTCATACACAGAGAAAGACACCTACCTCGTTCTCATTGTAACATTTTACTTGTCCGTTGGTGTAAAGTACTACCACACTTTCTGTGATCTGTTATAATTTGTAAGCAAGCAAAACTACCTAGACACTTGGCAGTGTGTCAGCCAAAGTTCGCGACACACCGGCCGTAGGTTATATTACACGAACCATTTCGAGCTATTTTCGACCCCCCATAACTTAAAATATAATTGACCGACATACTTGCAATTTTGCGTGTCTAGTAAACCCGTCTTCTTATTGCTAAATCCCAAATTTCAATAAAAAAATTCTTACCATTCACGAGATAATGACGTCCGAAAATCAGTATTTTTATCACTGACTGACTGATTTACTGACTGACTGACTGACATATAGACCAAAAGTTTAGACTACTTCCAGGTGACCTAGGAAGTTGAAACTTTGTGTGGAGGTAGGTTATCGGACGTAACCATAGGAAAAAATCAGAAATCATCACATTAAGGGTAGATACTTTATTCTAAGACCTTTGCCAGTCCACTTGAACCTGCAGAAAAACTAGTGATGTGAGTTTTCGATATCCTCTAATAACTTGTTCCATACAGGTAGCAGAAGAGAAGTTCTGCGAGACTACAATCGGCTGCCGCGACGTGATGCTGGCGCCGACTCTGCGCGATATCATACAGACGGAGTACTTCAGGGTGGTAGTCGTCGATGATGAAGATGCAGTTGAGATTTGTGGAGCGCTCAAGGTCTGTACATATAAATAAATCAAATGCCGGGGTTGTTGCGTAGTCAAATTCCTAGTTGAACCTTTTGAAGGCCACAGTTGGCTGTGGCCGACAGCAGATTTTCGTGCCCCTGACGCCACGATATGCCGTTTTCCATACATTTGCGTCGGCTCTAGCTGTCGTCGCCCGCTCGTGGCACGCTTTTTCAGCTTTAGGCGCGGCGTTCAAAAAGGTAACATATGGCGTTTTGGTATTGTAAATGTTTTTCTTAATGCATACCATGCTCCGACGAGGTTATGATATGATATATATATATTTGGATTGCGTGGCTTTTTCTTGATAACTGTTGTATTTTATGTAGTTATTTTACCACAGAACGTACAGTTGTAGCGTGATATAGGTAGTCTGTTTTTGATAAATTGATAACCAAACATTTAGTCAAGCTATATTTCAAGGTAAAATATAACAAACTGTGCAATATTATAAATTTATTATGTTTACGGAAGAAAGTACGGAATTTGTTTATGGAATCGTAACTGCTTACGCAAGTGTGTTTTTCTTTATCCCACCCTTGAATTAGAACTCCAAGTCGCACAGCACAGCCTCGGTTAATTCAAAGTTAATGTTTGATCAGTTATTAAAATAAAGTTGAAAATTCATAGTGAATGTTTGTTGTATTTTAGCAGACCAGTAATGTTCAAGGTTTCTATTAAAATGAGACCATTGTGCGAGGCAGGTACATGCATCACACCTGCGAATGATAAGTCGCCTACATCTGGCATTACAATTCACATAAACACGACAAATAATGAGATGCTGATTACTAAATTACGTCGCTCGCCAAAAATAAATAAAATCTCTTAAGTATTGACTTGCGATTAACCATTTGGCCGCCAAGCATGTCTGATAACACGAATTTCAACTTTAAGTCAAGGTATCGAAGGACTTTTTTACCCTGTATACGCTGTCACGCATAGTCGCCAACGGCGTCCAAAAGGTTAAAACTGTTGTAGAGCGGTTTTTAGCGTTCGAGTTCAAAGCCAATTCAAAATGTCAAACATTCATAAAATTTTATCCGTAATGTTAACGGACTTTTACAAAACCAAGCCTAAAAATATTCCTATTTGATGGAAATTATTCCATATTTTATTCACAAATACTGAGAATCGTATCTTTCGAAAGTATTATTATTGGATGCCGGTAACCTTTGTCTAGAAATACCTAATAAAAAAGCACATAAGAGCTTTTTACCTTTATAACAGAATGCGCCATCTTAGCCTTATCATAGTACCTATAAACTTGTTTATACCGTGGCCTTACTAAACAATCAGTAATTAAATTCAAATTAATTAATTAATTTCGTGTTAAAACTTATCTCAAATAACCCAGAAAAGCTAAGTAACCACATAAATCTTGAGTTCTTGAGGTATCAAACCAATATTGTGTGTTCATTGAATGGCCATCTTTACAATTTACAACTAAGCATATAAAAATAAAAATAGCGGAACCGGTCTAACTCCGCTATCGGCCACATTTTGTTTGTCATTATAATAAGATATGAAACGTTTATGTAATCGCTTCAATACTATGAAACTTATATTTATTTTAAACTAGCTGTGTCCGCGACTTTGCGTGGGATTGGTTTGAAAAGTATCCTGTTTTATTCCAATTTTGGTCCATCCGTCTGCCAAATTTCATCCATACCTACCCGTCCAGCCGTATGCGCGTGATTGAGGAACAAACATAAAAACATCTTCACATACTTTCATAAGTAATATTAGTAGAATAAAACCGGACAAGTGCGAGTTAAACTCGCGTGGAGAGGGTTCCGTTCCGTACATGATTATCTGAAATTTACTAGGTTACCGTAAATACTATAGATTTCTTATAGGGTTTCGGGTAATCTATAGGTACAGATCTATTTTATGTATTTTTTTAAAAAATTTAGCCCCAGTAGTTTCGGAAATAAGGGGGGGGGGGGATGGTCAATTTTCGTCTATTTTCCTAAATTACTTCTAAACTATTTTACTATTCAAAAGAAAATATATTTAAGATCCTCACAATAAGCCCTTTCATTTAATATGTCACACGATATAGGTTGCATAACAATTTTTTATAATTTTCTAATTTACCCCCCAAAAGTGGCCCCCATGTTTAAAAATCATATATTTACGTCACGCGTCTGTGTTGCGGTCACCAACCTTCGTATGTATACCAAATTTCAGTAGTTTTGGAGAAAATTGGCTGTGACAGACGGACAGACAGACAGACAGACACACGAGTGATCCTATAAGGGTTTCGTTTTTTCCTTTTGAGGTATGGAACCCTAAAAATTGCTTCGGCATGTTTGGTGGGTTAACCCGACAGTCTAAAAACCCTTGTTCAAATAGGCGAAGTAGGGTCATTAATTGAAGAAAAGCGACAGATGCAATTCAAAGAGACCCACTGAGACACCTTCAAAAGTGTCTACTAATTTTATTGTTAACTCCACCTGATGTGTCTGGGTAGTTATATTTTTCAAGACTTGCATGATCAAAATAAGGCCGTATATAGGCGCGTTGGGCCGAGTTAGGTACATACGTCTCGGTTTCTCGACGCGAGTTATATTACTTCCCTTGCAATAGTTAGTCTATTAAACGCAGGATGCATCATCTAGTGGCTTAATAGATGAACTAGTGGCTCCGTGAGCTGTAGACCTCGCGACAAACTTAACTTTGACGTTGGAAAACTGTATATCCGCTAACTCCTCCTAAACCACGCAACTCATTTAAATGCGGTTTTCACCAATGGACCACCTGGTTCATTGGGAAGGATTATATGTACATACCATTCTAAATAAGTTTTAATATAGTAGAGAAAATCTAATGTTTTTTGAATCAAATCGTCAAAAAATTCAATTTTTTGGCGCTTAAATAGCTGCAGCCTGGTTTAAGGCCCGGGCACACCAAACGCGGTTGCGGGGCGTTTGCGGCGCGAACGCGGGTCCGCGCCGTTGTCGAACAGCGCGAGCGAATTTACCATGCCACACCAAAGTAGCCGCGGGACCGCGGCGGTCCCGCGCCGCCGCGGTGTGGCATGGTATATTCGCCCGCGCCGTTCGACAACGGCGCGGACCCGCGTTCGCGCCGCAAACGCGCCGCAACCGCGTTTGGTTTGCCCCGGCCTTTAACCTTAAGAAATATATAAAAATAATCTACTAAATAATTGTAGCTATTTAAAAAGCCTAGAGAAAAGTCCGCGATGGCATATGTCTAACTCATAAGATTAATTAACAGTAACCATTTTTATGTTTAAAAAATTTATTAAACATATTAGGTTATTTGCAAAGCTATTTTCTCCTATTCAGTATTAATCCTTATCCATAAAAATTCATTTTCTACCTTAGGCATTTAATGTAGATTAAAATTGTCTCGTACACTATATGATTTAAATACATACTTTAGAAGATATCAAAGATTAAAGAAACCGAAAAAATAAATCACGAACCGCAAGCTATGCCTCGCAACAAACTTAACTTTGCCGTTGGAAAACTGATATGACCATACGTCAGGTAAGTTTACCAACACCGCAAATAAGTTTGTAATTGCAAAAACCCCCATATCTCCGCCATTTTGAAAAATTTCGGTAAACCGAATCGACAAAAAAATTCTATATAATTATCACACCTACTCACAAAATTTCACGAGAATCAGTTAAGAACTGCGACCTGTAGACGAGAACAAATGGACAGACGGACAGCCGCCGGACATCCGCTGGATAAATATACGAAAGCATTTTTGCCCAAGCTGAAACGGAGACGCTTCGCTCGCTTCGCTCGCTCGGTCGACAAGTGCTTGTTTCGATGGCCGGTATTGAAGGTAATAAGTAACATCGCGTCATGATAATTTGAATTCCGCAAAAAAACGGTTTCCCGTGAAGCCGTTTTTCAGGATATCTTTTATATATCGAGTAGGTAAAGTGAGGGTAGATATTAAATTACGTGTAATCTCCCACATGTGTTCGCGAAATAAAAATACGTTTATGGGCCTTGATAATGTTGAATGGTTTCCGTAGAATATCGTGGCGGTGGGCGCCGGGTTAGTGGACGGTCTCGGGTTCGGGGACAACACGAAGGCGGCCGTGATCCGGCTCGGACTGATGGAGATGATCAAGTTCGTCGACGTGTTCTACCCCGGCAGCAAACTCAGCACCTTCTTCGAGTCGTGCGGCGTCGCCGACCTCATCACCACCTGCTACGGTGAGTGTTTATATGTTTCCAGGGCAGATCTGGTACATAACGAGCTTGCTGAAGGCTAGAGTCGTCACTCTGCTAACAGCTGATACATCATAATGAGTGCAACCAAAAACAGTTGACCCGCAGTAATCCGACAAACGTTTTGCAAGGCGGTGTCGGATTATTTTTCGGGCTATAAAGTTCCTTGTAACCGGACAAATTCCATACCAAAGTGGTAAGATCATACGAATTGGAATTTAGTAAACTAAACAAATAAACAGCATTATGTTAATGAATTCGACTGTACCTACATGTTATAGGCATGTCGGATTAAAGGGGGACGGGGGGAGTACTGAAGTACTCGAACTTTTTTAGTGGCATGTTTTTTTTTTATTACCTCTTAACAATACTACTACTGTTAGTAATAAACAGCCAATAAACGTATCACTATTATGTTTCTCTTTATCTCTATAAGACCAAAGGTTACGGAGCGGTTTACGTGTCATATTCCTACCTATGTAAACGTTCGTATCTATATAAATTATGGTCACGATATGACTGACTCATAAACTAGCTAAATGTCATGTGTATATGAATGACTTGCCGCTCCGATATAGACTTGCACACCCACGAAAAGTAGTGTCAACAGAACATTTCGCTTTTCGTAGTGGTAGAGCCAAACAGTAATCCTCACTAGATGATTACTGTTCGAATGGGCCGGCTTGACCAGGGTAGTACCACACTCTCACAGAATATCGGCTTAAAGTAATAGCTTGCTATTGCGTTTCGTACGGTGAGCGGCGAGATCCGGAGGCATATTCCCTCATCCCATCCCCATTCCCACTCCCCCCTAGACTGGCAACGCATTGGCAGCACCTCTGGTGTTGCAGATGTCCATGGGCGGCGGTGACCACTTTCCATCAGGAGGGCCGTCGGCTGGTTTGCCAGTGAATTGACATAAAAAAAACACTGTTTAATTCGTCTGAAATGGACGCTAAAGCTATGATGATAGTGACTGCCAAATTAAATTTCCCCCAGTTCTCAAGCACTCGGTTATTGGTTTTTGTTTATTGGTCTTAATTATACTTCTAACCTTGCTCCAAATGAGTCTCGCGCTCTTAGACTTAGACGCTATGGCGCTGTCACGAGTTTTTCCTTTAACAAGCTTCCTCATAAGTGCACATAGATATTGCAGCCAGCAAAAAGTAAAAATAGTTTATCTAGGTCACTATTGAAACTGCCGCTACTGATTTGTCATTTCTGATCGGATGGGTATCGGGTCGGGATTATTGCTTTATGCCGATAAAGGCATAGATGGCGGAATTTATTCAAAATGCTTGCGTACCTCTTCTATCTTTCTTTAATTGCATAGGAATCATAATAATAATAATCAGGGAACAATCTTTACGTCAATCGATCTAGTCCCAAAGTAAGCTCTAAAGGCTTATGTTATGGGTACTAGACGATAATATACATACAATAAATCTATACATATAAAACAGTACCGTGACTCACTTATAGACAACGCACAGCCTAAACGGGTGGTCCTAGAGGTTTGAAATTTGGAGGAGACATTCCTCGAGTACCCTAGAGGTGCACTAAGGACGGATTTTTCGAAATTGGTGATAAAGTTTGTATGGAAAATACCGCGGGCGAAGCTGTGGCGGGTTCACTAGTACTTAAATATATAGCAACATCCAAGACTCAGTAACAAACATTTGGGCTCATAACGCAAATATTTGCCCTTACCGGGGATCAACTCCGGCACCGGTAGCTTCGTAGGCAGGGTCACTACCAACTAGGCTAACCGCGTCGTTGATACAAACATAATTGATATAAAAAAAACCTAGCTTAGGTATCATACTACAAATAAATAACAACATTTAAATCAAATGTGACCTAAAATAAATTAGGAGTTATGGGGTTTATTAATTTACGTTGTAGTACAGTATTTTACTAAATATTACTTATCAGGTAAATAGTGCTTCTATCGATTCTATAGTGATAGCGGGCTTAAATGCCATAAAAACGTCACGACTGCAAAATTATTACCTCGTTACCCAGTGAAAGTTATCTAATCGTACATACCCAGTCGGTTATTACGATGTTGTACATATTCTCTGTGAAGGTCACTGCAAAAGGTTTCCAAGCAAGCGAAGCTGTTTTAGTTAAGAAACAACATTTAACTGTATTGATCATGAAGTTATGTGTTGCATTCCATTTTGCCGTTGATGCGATCGGACGTGTCGGCTAATTAGTATATTAAATTAATCAATCATTTGCAATATCGTGACCTAGCTCTACATTAAGCCGATGCGTATTATCTGTGTCATTTCGGTATTCGTGTTAAGTGAGTTATTGCTATGACTTTTTAATGTTCAGTGTGTAATATAGAAAAATGGACGGCAGTCCTTTTAACCGGAGCTCGTTAATGCGCCGCAGCCCGCCACCCATGCCTGCGCACCCCGCGCCCGCGCCCCGAGCGGCCGCGCCCTTGCCCGCGCCCGCCCAGCAGGAGGAAGATCCTCCTGGAGTTGTGTCCACGCCTGAGATCCAAAACTGGATGAAGACTATCGAGCAGTGCCTAAATGAGGTGTGCGCTATAGCATCTGAAGGAAAACTGAATTCGGACCAGAAATTAAAGATTAATAATTTGTGCCGTAAAGTGGGTCATGGGACATCTCAAATGGCCGTGCAGTATCAGTCCCTGAAACAAAATACTTTTCAGACCCGTATCACCCTTCAAGCCCTTAAAGAAAAACGTGACCTTTCGCAGCAACTTCAAGACCTCAAACAAAGTATTGAAGAGTCCTCAAAACCCGTCACAGGGACAGTCTCCTTTGCCGATATAGCCAAAAAAAGTGCAGACAACTTTATTCGGCCCAGCAACATCAGCTCTGTAGCAATTTACCCTACGGATAAAGCGAAGTCAAGCGAGGAGACAAAAATCCTTGTCAAAAAAATCATCAGACCTGAAGAAATGAAGTTGCACGTGAGAGGTTTGCGCAAGATAAAGAACGGCGGTGTTATCATCAGCACCGACACCAAGGACGACATCGAGAAGCTGAAGCAGTCGGCTGAACTGGCGACTTCGGGCCTCACTGTGGATGAACCACTTAAACGCAAGCCTAGAATTATTGTAATCGGAGTGCCTGCGTCAATGCAGGAACGAGACGTGTTCAATTGTATATTCCAACAAAACTTATCCGACAAGCTTCAAGGTACGACACTTGAGACATTTTTGACCACTATTAAGCTAAGTCATAAGTCGGGTAAGAAGGACGCTGAGACCTGTAATTATATAATTGAAGTCCCTGCACATATACGCAAGGCCCTAATTACAAAGGACAGAGTTTTTGTGAATTGGTCATCGTGCCCCGTCAGAGATTTTACTCTAGTGACAAGGTGTTACAAGTGTCATCAGTACGGTCATGCGGCCAAGACATGCCGCGAGGAGGCCAATATCTGCGGCCATTGCGGTGAAATAGGTCATGAACTAAAGGACTGCACGAAGAAAGCTGAGCCACCAAAATGTGCTACATGTTTGTACTTCAAGAAGCCGTGCAATCACAAAACTGGCGACGTAGACTGTCCCGCAAAAAAAATTGCTGAGAAAAGATACATCAACTCGATAGATTATGAGGGAGCCTGAGGGCGCCTGGCGTTGTAAGAGTCGTCTTTTTCCATCAACTGCACTGAGTTAGTTACTAACCCATCACAAAGCTGCTCCACTGACCTTAATCCTAATCTAAGTCGCACGCAAAAATTTCTAAATTATTGTAACTTGCAACGTTGTCTTCAACCCAGTTTACGAATTCTGATGACGCGGATTCTTGCATGTCTTACTTAATTTGCAATTATTATTATTTTATATTAAGATCTAAACACTGTCTATTGACATTATGTTATTATTTCGTTAGTTATACCCTTTTGTAATTTATCTAACTATTAAGAATAGAACTGTATATTGCACATGATTATTTACGATAGTTTATATGTAAGTTAGTCTGTTTTGCCTGAATCACAGGAACAACCTAGTTCAGGCACACGTATTTTTTTCAAAAATAGCAAAAAAGTAGAATAGGCAATTCATCATTCTTATAGTACCAACTAACCAACCAACTATCAACCAACTATTAAATTTGATTATGTTTACAATATTGTACGTACTCAGTTGATGAGTTCCTCGTTTGATGGATTGCTTCACACACATTTCACAACGAATATAGTAGTAGTAAATTTTGCTTAAACTTAATTATTCATCAATAACTGTTTAGAAATACGTCAAATTCGTAATATTATCATAAATATTTTTATAATAGATAAAACACCACGACACTCAAATGCCCAAAGTAGGCTGAAATGTATCTTGGGTTTTGTAACCACGCAAACACACTCCATTTTCAGTGCAGATTGACCTACAAAGTTCTTTGATGAATATCGTTCAGACAATAAGGGCCCTGCCTTATAACGCATGCCCAGTCCTTAAAAAATAAATAAAGCTACAAGTTACAATTTTAAGTGTTGCCAATTTTTGCCTGTAAAATTGTAACAACTTTATACAATCGGGCCCTAGTGTTACTCAAAAGTAAACATGCACCATCTCGACTGAGTAACATCAAACTGAATTATTGAATAACGAGAAAAAGCCGGCTCGCTCCTCTGAGTTTCATAGAACTCTATTTACTATAAAAAAAAGAACGTATGTGTGGGATTCAATTTGATCGCGTGGATGTCGTCACTGTGTGTGTGAAATCCTGGATCGGCACTGTGCCCGCGAGGGGACCACTATGCCCAGCGCCCAGCATATAGGCCGATAGTGATAATGATGAAAATTTCAGGTGGCAGGAATAGGCGAGTGGCAGAAGCTTTCGTGAAGACCGGTCGCTCCATCAAGGAGCTAGAGGACGAACTGCTCAACGGCCAGAAACTGCAGGGCCCGATCACTGCCGAGGAGGTCAACTACATGCTCGCCAACAAAAATATGGAAAACAAGTCAGTATCAATACTAAGGCCCTTAAGGCCCGGGCAAACCAAACGCGGATGTGGCGCGTTTGCGGCGCGAACGCGGGCCCGCGCCGTTGTCGAACGGACGAATTTAGTTTGCCCGGGCCTTTATTCATAAACCGACGAAATCAATGTTTTGACTTGAAAAGATAATTTTGTGCTGAGTTTCTTGCGGCGTTTCTTCTCAGTAATGATGGTCCTGTCCGAAGCGCTAGTAGATTCAACCTGAAGTCTGTTCGCCGAGAGTTGATAAATGTTATGATATCGTCTCGAAATAGCGTCTGTCGCTTACCTATCGTAAACTCTATGACGGGATGTCTCTTATCGCCGCGCGCACTGAATTTCGTGGTACGAGGCACGCAGTTGTTGTCAAACGCGGCATTGCGCCGGGTGGGCGAGCGCGCGCACGCGGCGGCCATATTGCCATTCCGTTCTGGAATACGCTTCGAGTGTGTCGTTTGGCTGTTCGTGTGGTGTTTTAGACGAAGCAATTGAACGTTTCAGAATAAACGTCACCGTCAACTGAGACTTCGTCATGGTCGTCGTCCGATGATATGCCAGCAATGGGACATATACAGGCTATTCATAATAATATTATATGAAAAAAAAATACCTTTCATTTTTTAACCGACTTCAAAAAAGGAGGAGGGTATTATTATTATCATTAGTAGAAGTAATTAGAGATTTTTAATTTTTTTATCAACTCTCGGCGAACAGACTTTATTTTAATTTATTAATGTGGCAAGTAGAAGAGCCCAATTTGCTGAATAAATGTTTTGATTTGATTCGACTGCGCAAGCAAAGAAGGGTAATGTTTCCCGCGGATATATGTATCATGTACTTTTGTTTGTGACCGCCTAAAATCCATTTCGCTAGGTATAAGTCAAGCAAATACTACGTTAAGTAAATAATTAAAAAACAAAAACATTACACGACATAAACTTATTAGTGTGATTAAGTTGTTAAACCTATTTTGTACCTTTGTTTTACTTACTTAAAATTGCTTTTACTTTGAAACCACTTTTAAATTACAATAAATATTCTGTTACCATTCACAATCTAACTAGTTGTTAGTTATGCTTGGCAGAGATTGTCACAAATGTATTCTCTGGTAAATTTTGTGATGTTGGTCACCACAGGACAGGCTTAGCCTAGTGTGGGACCAAATGGTCAAGCTTCCGCCATGTAATGTATTTCCGCAAAATAAACTATTTTAATTTTAATTTAATTAATGTGATACTGAAAATGGCAAACAAAATCCACACCCATGGGGTAGTGAGGTATTTAATTTAAGGAATTTGAATAGCAATTACAAATCAATGACGCACATTTCTTTGGTTTTTTTTTATTAGTGAGGGCCTCGAGCCGCATATATTTCGTAGTTTACACAACCCGTTGTACATTCACGAAATTGTTCAGTTAGATAATCTTATACAGAACTAAAATAGTTTCTCTTGGCTTGTATCCATGTGATGTAAGTGGAGGTCATGAGATGTCAGTGAGAACATTATCGCGGAATGATGTGCATTGAAATTTGATGACAATGCGTATCAGACGGTAACAGTATCAGTCGCGTTGTACGCTTCCGGTCAAATATAGAATTTAGCGCATTTATGGACGCCAAGACCATATGTTTCTTGGACCTGAGAACCAGGTGATTTAAGATTGTTAAATTGATGGTAAGACAAATGATAGCTAGATGACATCAGCGGGAACTGTCAAGGTCAGCAGCTTATTTTAAATCAATTACAACTAAATTACATTACACAAATATATTTTTTAAAGCGCGCTGAAGTAAGGGTTTACGTGTAAAGGAAGTAGGGCGCAAATACGGCAACATAATTGATAAAGTGGGCGTTAGGACAACACTCGTACTGGGTAAAGAACTATATTCTAGTTTTCTTTATATTTTAGGCCCAGTAGTTTCGGGGGAAGGGGTGAATTTACGCCTATTTTCCTAAATAACTTCCAAACTATTTATGTTAAAATTCTAAAAAATATATACTCAAAATCCTCACAACGAGCCCTTTCATTTGATATGGCACACGATATAGTTCGCAAAACGTTTTTTTTTTTATTTCTAATTTACCCCTTAAAAGTGGTTAATTGTACAAATCCATTTATTTACGTTACACGTCCGTGTTGCGGTCACCGACTTACATATGTGTACCAAATTTCAACTCAATCGGTCCGGCAGTTTCGGAGCCAATTGGCTGTGACAGACGGACAAATACACAAAGTTGCTGACGTAAGCACGTTAACTACTCGTATGTACAAACGTTTTGAGAAATACTCTTACCCTTCATAATGCATTTCCAGATTCCCCCTATTTACGGCGGTGTTCCACATTTGCCGCGGCGAGCTGAAGCCGAGCGACTTCATCGACTGCATCCGAAGCCACCCGGAGCACATGTAAGCCCGCTAACCTCTTCCTTCAACCAGCTTCTAGTAGACAAATACCTACGTAGAATAGACCGAATACATTGGCATGCACTTATTTCGTACCTAACATGTATGTAGATATCATTTACAGGGTGCTAGTACTTAGAGATGGATCTGTTGGTTAATGTTACCGAACGCGTTCTGCGCTTGGTGCGTCCCGCTGGGGCCAAGTCTAATAATATTTGTGTTTTATCTCGTAAATTATGAGAGAAAATTAAACGAAACATCGTCGGTGCGAATTCCAACATCGCTGTGTTTATGGTCTACTTTTCAGGAGACAGTTAAAACCGTTTTTTTCTTTAACAGTTACTACATGCGTAGTTATATTTCTTTTTATCATAACTAGGTAATTTTTAAATTAATATAAATGAAATGAAATGAAATTTGTTAATAAGTTATTAGTAATACATGACTTAAACGGAAATATTAGTACATAGCGAGTTTAATTTATAACATTAAAAACCGCTATGTAATGTACCTAGCGGTCACATTACTGTTTTCTTAAATCATGTTTTTAGGAATATTTTGCTTCATATCAGGTTTTACTCACAATATTTAAAGATACTTGACTACTAAAAATCGCCATGTGTAAAAATATGACAATGCCGATGATGAAATATCGCTATGTGCATCAACGAATACATAGCGAAATAAAACGACCACTTTATTAAATGTGCGTTATTATTTAAAATTCGCTAATAGCCCAATTTCACATAGCGAATTTATCAAGGTACATTTTTGCTTCTTACACATAAATCAGTACTGCTAACAAAAAAAAGTTTTTGTGGGCTGATGCAGAAATTTAAATTGAAATGTTTAGTGTTAAAATAAAAGAAACACAGAATAGCACATAGCGATTTTGGGATTCGCACTGACGATATGTTATTAGAAAGGCAAACGGGCCCCTGTAGTCGGGTGTCGGAGTATTGATTCGTGCTTCGCAATGACTCGCCTGCTTGTAGATAACGGTGATGGTTATGTATGAGTTCTTATCGCGTATAAATAAAAAAATGTTGGAAAAGTTATACGTAATCTAACATGGCAGGTTAACTTTGGTATATGTGTATATTATGTTCGAATGGGCCGGTAGGGTAGAGCGCGGTGACGCAACCAAAGCAGCAATGCGATTCGCTGTTTGTAACTAAATAAAATATATGTTATTTAAATAATTGTTATACAAATTACTGACATCTGTTGTTTTATAATATGTATATGTTGCTAATATCGATTAAGTGATAGTAGAATTATCTATTATGATGTATTATCTGTCAAATAAGCTAACAATTTCCATTCGAAAGGGTGAGTTATCTCGTTTTGGATAGTAGTTGCATAAATGAACAAGTTCAAGTGTTGTTATTCAGATAACATTTATTGATGTTGTGAAGTCCAATGTAGGCGATAAGTACAATATATAGTGAATATTATTTTATGTACAGATAATCAATTATTATACCTTTATTATCCACTTTAGCATTAGTTTGCCCTTCTATATGCACGTCTCGCTTTAATTAAAAAAGACACTGTTTTATCTATACTGAAAGGTAGCTACCACGTTATCTTTGTGGAATAAAATATATTTTGGACTAAACTCTTTTTCATTACCCCATTACTCCATTGTCTCTAGTCATAGTATTGCCATTAAGGGAGTATCATTATACTAATCCTTCCTATTAATTAAACTTACAGATTCGCTCCCAAGAATATTAGCATTTACTAGCCGCGTTGAAAATTACCAAATACTAACATCAATGTATTTTTATACTTTTTTTTCTTTTCTGAGCATGTTACTTTTGTACATAGTCTTGAATAAATAATTTTTACGCTAAATTTTTCTGCATTTTGTGTACTTACATTTCTTTTTCTAACAAAATTGTTGACATTCTGCGATCTTCATAACAATGTAAAGTGTTTGTATTCATATTACTTAATTTCTCCATACTTCGTTGATTTAAGAATTAGAAATAATGTAATGCAAGTCTTGATACGTTTTTTTTTTATTGAAAAATGCTTTTATAAAATACAAGCTGGTGCCCGTGACTTTGTTTGCGTAGAATAATTATTTAAGTAGCCTATGTCCTTCTCGAAGGTACAATCTATGTCTACACCAAAATTCATAAAAAATATTTCAGCAGTTTAGGCGTGAAAACGTAACAAACAGAGTTACTTTCGCATTTATAATATTAGTTAGGATATATACTTCGTTTTATTTAGCAAGAGAAAGATCTTGACATAAGTAAGCGTAAAGCTTCTTATTGAACACGTTTTACGGTAGTATGATGGAATAAGTGGAAATATATGTTTGATAATTTACCATTTATTCCGAAATATTCCCGTTAAACGTGTTCAATAAGAGGCTTTACGCTTACTTCTGTCAAGATCTCTCTCTTGCTAATTAAAACGAATATTTAACAAATACATTAAATTATAATTAAATAAATGATTTTGTATTCTTTGTTAGCGAGTCTTTTTCATATTAAAATAGCATATTGGCACAAAAAGACTTGTCAAAATGGTTTACATTATTTCTAAGTCTAAATAAACGTAGAATAGTTTTCCAACCATAAAGGCATATTGTGTTATGGACGTTTCGGTCGTTTGCTTGCTTATAAAACCAATACCTTTTTATAACCGGTGTTGTTTTCGGAAGAAGGTAAATATATACTGTTGTTGCCAAAAAATTACATAAGTGTGCAACTTGAGAGATAAGTTTTTTTTTATAAAAGCTAGCCTTTAACATTCTTTTTACTAATATTCTAGGAAACAGCCAGCGCCCAAATGCTCTCTGTGAACTGAGTGAAGTGCTTCATCGAAGTGTTTGACATCCGATATCAGTTATCATCTTTGCATATTTATCGAGCACGTGCTTTCACAAGTACCTGTACGCATTAAGACACGCAGATACTGCAGTTTAAATGTAAACTCGAATGGCGTCAATTTTTATGGGCAGTTGTGTAAAACACCCCAGGCCTGCTGCTATAGAAGTAACTTATGGCGCTACTCGGGGTCAGTTAGATTAATGTTCCTTACTGAAAAAATGGTATGAAAATTTGGAAAAAGGAACAAGTTATTTATTAATTATCTCACTATGAGTGAAGCCGTTAAGTCATTGTTAATGAACCTTAATCATCCATATTTTAAGCCTCATTACGACGCGCTTTCAACTGAATAAACATTATGAAATCCAAATCATTCTTAAAATAGCATTGTCTTAATGCGAACAGAGAATTTACATAGTAAGAATGTGATTGAAGAGCAAACAAATAATTGTAATAATCGGTGGGTTATTGTTAAAAAAAAATCATTAAATTGAACTACTTGTGTTATAGAAATTAGGTAGGCTGCCGTTGAGAGGCGTATTACAAAGCTGAGAGGGCAACGTCCCACTTTTCTCGTTTGTTTAAATGAAATGGAGTGAAATGTTAGTAGTATAATAGACTTCCTATTAACATTCTCCATCTGGTGTATTTATATGTTGTGTGTAATGCGATCATTTGTCGTGATCACGTGTCGCAAACATTTACATCTTTTTAATTATTGCATAAATAATAATAATGAGTCAGGGGACAATTATTCCACAATACACGCATATATACTCCAGATGGAGAATGTTAATAGACTAAGACTACATTTGAGAATTTCACTCTGTTTCACTTAACATTTTCAGTGCCAGTTTAAAAATCAAATCCCACCCCAGGCGCCGCAGAATTGCCTGCATTCAAAATTCCTATAGCAAGAACCCGACCAGCGAGTCGTTCGGCGTGGCGACAAAGTAATAGGCAATGAATGTGTTAAATAATCGAGAAAGACGATAAAAGTGCAACGTTCCCAGCTCAGCTTTGTAATAAGCCCCTTAAGTAGATATTATATTATTCGTACGCTTTGAGATCACATAGAAGCCTAAAGTCTAGAATTTTGTCCTTGCGTCTTGCACTTTCTTGTCTAGTGACAATTAGTTTAAGTGCACATATGCTGTTTAAGTGTCATTCATATAATTGTATGTATGTCCCAGAATAGCTATGAAATTGTATAATATAATATACAGTACGTTTATTACGAGTTAAGAATGTAGCTTAGATTTTGAAGCTTAAACAATTTAAATGTCACGTCATTCCATGGCAATCCGAATGTTTCGAGGGACCTACATTCGAAGGCTGCATTTAAATCTGCTTGAATAAGCTAAGGGCCATGGCCCCAAATAATGGCATATGATATACTTCTTGTGAGAAACTCGTGCGAGACGTAGTACTATTATTTATTCTGTGGTGCGATGCTGTGCGATCACCTTTGAAATAAGTTTAATTTCAAAGTTGCTGATGGAAAATCTAGCGATTATTTTTAGAAGGCTTAAATGTGGCCTTAATTCTGTCGTGTTGTTAAATATCATTAGATGAAGTTGCCGTTAAAATGTAATCATAAGATTTGATCACAAACTCGGGTAATTTTAAAATCAAATAAAAGTTTAAACTGACTTCAAAACTTTCAGTTCCGAGTAGATTGGAATGGTTTCTTGTCTATTTAACAGGTTATTATGGCACAAGCTGGCAACGTTGGAAATATCAAAACACGAGTATATTTAAGCTTATTATTCTATAACTTTTTAAATTTTTATTAATAAAAAGTCAAAGTATCTTTATTCAATTTAGGCTTTTACAAGCTCTTATGAAGGTCAAGGAATGAATCTACATAGAATATATAGTGACTAAATCTATCCTAAAAGCTATCGCATTTGCCCGTAAAATTGCATTTGGGCTTTTCAAGTAACGCCAAACGCACTTTTTTGAGGGAAAGGTTCATAAATAAATTTATTCCATGCAATAAAAAATGGAAAACTTATAGAATATAATGTCATATTATCATTCAGGAATGCTATAAAACGTTGAAATGCTCTTATAATTTGATAGATTTTCCAAAGTGGCTAGCTTGTCCGGAGGGTAAAAGGATTCCGTACAAAATGATCTCCATCGTTTTGTATTTTCTACTTTCCCACACAAATGCATTTAAGGAAGTTTTTAGTTATTTTGCTAGCATACCTGACAAGTAAAACACTAAATAACGAAGCTATTGTAAACTTGAAAAAAAAAGCAAATGTAGGTACATTACGGGGCTGTCTAGAATACAGTTTTTATGAAACTAAAAACAATAGTAAAACTGTTTGAGCCATTACGTCCTAGTCTTTTTATTACTTAGATTAGTAGATTCTTAGGGAATTAAAGGGTTTTAGAATCATAAGGGGTGTTAGCATGCATGAACATTTCAAATAATGATCATTGTAAATAAGGGCATTCACATTCACACTTCATGATCATAATTCATTTTTTGCATAAATATATCAACAGCCCTGAATTTAATTGGGGCAATAATATAATACCAGTCGTAAAAAACAGAAGCCTTTAAACACGGAAGTTTTAGTGCAGTTTTTGCACTTTTTTCATACATTTTATAGTGCTTAAATCCGTATACGAGTGGGTTCAATCGTTCGCTGGAAAGCAACCGTACTAAATGTTTCCAAAGTGCGTCTGCACCTAACAGCCAGCGGCCCTAACATGCGGACACAAATTTAAGTTAAACCCGTTTATCTCTTTCGTCGGCACTAGCGTGAGAGAGACGCAGTTAGAGATAAGACGAATTAACTTATCCTGTCTTACATGTTAGGGCCGCTGCATTTATAGAATCTACACGTATCTTGTTTTTCAGCATAAGGATAGTTAGAAAAACCGCATCGCTGTATAAGTTAATTAGGTATACCTATTATAGCAGGCTTCTGTTTTCATTACATGATCATAAAACTATGTAAGGTTAACGTAAAAAGAATATGTTCAGTTTTCCTTATTTTTACGTACTTTAGTTATAATGTAGTGCAATATAAACGCTGTTTTACGTGAACCTATTGTTATATAAATGTAATGTCATGTTTTATTACATTATTGCAAGTTACATTGTTGCATTTTTTCATTTTACTTGGTTTATTTTATGTTTATATGTGTTATAACTCGTGTTCATCATATAATCCCAAGAGGCTATTCCAAGCAGTTCCCATTCCCACTCATTTATTTAACCCTTTGACCGCCACAGTCGGCTGTTGCCGTCGGTAGTTTTCCGTGCCCCTGACGGCACGGTTAAGTGGGTTGCGGGTTTGCAACTGGAAATAGCCCAATCTAAGGAATACATTAAGACGTCACTAAATAACACTTTATGTTATCTTTTAATTGAAAAGGTAAGTAAAAAAGACCTGAGGCCCTAGCACACTAGCTTTTATCGCGCATATAAAGCATCTGTCACTTTTTAACTAATGCGTGTGAAAGGGACGAATGCTTTATATGCGCGATAAAAAAAGGTGTGCTACGGGGGCTGAGACCTCCATGTTGTGTCCACGTCGCACTAGCTTGTTTACAGTAGAGCATTGTGATAACCTTAAATCAGTAAGTATATTCATATCTTCGTACATATTTCATTTGCATTTTCTGTTCTAATGGGGTTTGCAGTCGGTTGTACGTTACGTGGGATACCTAATGCAGTTTGTGCCCACGAACATTTCTTCGTTTTAACTTTTAGGTGTAGATAATGGTTTGACGATAGTGTCGTGGTTTCAAAACGCTGGAGCGCCATTCAAGCGCTGATAACGACAACCTGCGGCCCTAACATGCATGCCACAAACATAAATTAGAACCGTTTATCTATATCTCTTTTGTCGGCACTAGTGTGAGCGAGATGCACTTAGAGATAAACGGTTCTAATTTATCTTTGTACCATGCATGTTAAGGCCGCTGTCGTGACTGCTGTTGCAAATACGAATGTATGGCGGGGTGACGTTACACCATGTAGCTTTAGGCCGTAGCAGTGAATGTGTCAGAGCTTGTATTTATCACACCTTTCAGAAAAATCTGCATATATAACAAAAATTTTACAATCTTCTAATTTCTATTTATTTCTATTTCGGATGTATGTACGTTTCATTCATTCATACCACAAACGCATCTATTAATGTCATGTTTTTTTGCTTTTGCAGGGTTAAGTCGGTGTGAAGTAATTTACACTAAAAAGTGTATTGAATAAGTGACCAAAGAGTAGGTGATTACTTTTATTTTAGAAATCAAGGAAGACGTAATTGTAATGTTTTCGATTTTACTGCCACTTAGCCACTAGGATGAACAGTACCAATGATTTAGTTAGGTACAGCGGCCCTAGCAAAGTTGACACGAGCGTATGTTTTCCCAATCTTATCTCTGAGTGCATCTCTTTCTTCGATATTAACTAGTATGACACAGACAATATCCTCTTGTCAACCTTTCTAGACCCAGCGGAGCCATGAAGCTAACAGAATAAGATATATCTCAATTTACCCATTATATTGTAGTTCGATGTGTAGATTATTTATATTATTATTTATGTACTTGTTTTAAGTATTTATTTAAGCATCATACTTATATTATCTATTTTTGTGTGAAATGAGACCAACATATCAAATACTTATTATTATTTAATTTACTACAAACTTTCTTCTCTCTACTGGCATATTTTTTATGTATCCATTATAAAAATCTAATGCTGTAATTTCTTTTTTCCCTACAATTCTAAGTGATCTGAAATAAATATATATTTTATCTTTACATAGCACTTTTATTGCATTGGTGCTTTCACAGTATTCGAGTGTTCCCACTGGTTTATCATTATCACATTCGACGCTTGAATCCAGAAATGCATCAAATAGCTTTAACTTTTTATCTCTGAACACTGTGGTAAGCGGGTATAATCCATAAATGGCGCGATATAGATTGTACACTTCAACCGCCTTCATTTCCGTCCATCGTACATCACTGATACTTTTACTGATCTTTTTAGCTGAAAATAATAATATATATATTAAAATAATTGAACAAAGCCGTTTTAGGTCTAAAGTTGAAGCAAATCGTTACACATAACTACACAAAGTACTAATGACAAAATGGTAATGAAATGAGTTAATGAATGAAGGGATGAATGAATATAAATTAATATATTTTCGAATACAAACAGCGGAAAAATAAAAATATGCATTACAAACACTATAACCGTACTGAATTTGGTGAAATCATTATCTGAAGAGGTTTGATTGATAACTATAAAATAAAATAATTAATACATTTTCTATTTAATTTGCATCGCATCAGTGGCGAAGCGTCAAAGATTTGCTAAGGGAAGCCGGAAGAATTAGAACCGTACGAGCGGGTCTGACATTTAGTTAGAGTAACATGGACTTCACTGACAGCTAGCTTAGCATAGTTTTCTAGCTTGGTAAAGCCGTCAGGAATCGGCTTGTAGGCAGGATTCGCCACTTCATCTCAAAATGAAATGTTGGAATGTTAGTATTACCAAAACTTTATTGTATAGAACTGATTTATTTTCTTGTCGTTTTGAACCGTTCTAAAGTATTTTTATTGAAAAATGTCCCGAATAATATTGTGTCAAAAAAGTAATGGGGAACATACATCATTTTTTTTTTTCATCTTGTACTGGAAAGTGCTGAGTAATAGATTCCGATCTGTGTACGCAAAACATTACATACAAACTTACAAAAGTACCTGCATGGATACATTATAAGCGAAAAATGAGGATAGTAGTCATAAGAATAAGTACGTATGGGTGTATCGATTTTGTGCCTTTAGTTCTATACCTACTTACCATAAGTAACCCCCTCTTGGCTTTGCGGTGTTGCGTTTGCCAAGCTTTCTGGCAGTGTCCTCATGCAATCGACAAGCATTTGTGCGCCAATTTCCGACAGTTGATCGGTCAATTCTGGTAACAAGATATCTTTGGCAACTGGCACTCGTTTCTGACTAATTATTTCACCTGAAACGTAAAGTCAATGCTAAACTATACCTTAGCTTTTAATGAAACTAAAAAAAAAAATAACGAAATGCCCTATACATTTATAGAAATGCAGGCAGAAAAACAATTAAGAAATTATAACAATGCAATGATGATTAAATTGATAATTGTACAGTTCACAGTAGTTTTTAAAACAAAAGGATAACCTCTAGCGTGCACATTGGGCGTGCCTGTATCATGGGAGCCCAACAATTCAAATACCAGAGTTAATCAGAAATTAATTCCTGTCTCCAACGACATCTCTGGCGAATGTAGTCACGATACAAAGGTAAATACAGAAACAGCGTGTACCTACTTAATAACTAAGACAAGTTGATGAGCACAGTTTCCTTAGGCAACTACCTACTTGCTTGTATTTTATCTATAAAAATTACTCCCTACAATTTGTTACTCAATAGAGTAACAATTTGATTATATTGGTACGTTTTAAAGTCTACAAAAACAATCGATCAATCCCTACGGTTATCAATTGCCGCCCCGAAAATTCCGAGCCATGGAGATGATGACAATGTGTACAAAGCAAATAGTTAGTACTTACATAACAAAATTGAAATCAAAATTAATGTATGAATTTTAAGCAATAGTACTTATGTCTAAATTTTTACGTTTTTAAGAGCCTGGTGCTGGTGGTACTGCATGCTGAAAACGATCCAGCATTGAAAGGGTTAAACAAATAGTATATTGTTGTAGAGGCTGTAAAGTAAGTAATTGAGCTGTAGTTACCAATAAAGTGCATATTTTATTTTAAGAGCCCACATATGACTAGATTAAGCACCTCATTTTGCATCAATCAGAACTGAATTCTATGACGTTGGGTTTCATTTTAAAATAGCTCGCTCTCAGCCGTGGCTGTTTCAACCATCGCGCGCGCACGTGTTCACGAAAATATGAGTTTTTTTGCTGTTTATTAGAGAACCATAACATCTATTAAAAAATCCTTTTTAGCGAATTAAGAAGTTGTTGTTACTCAACTATTTAACCAAATATCATCGTTAAAGACCATAGGGTTTCGGAGATTCAACCAAAAATATGTTAAAAAAGCATTATATTTGAAAAATAAAAGTATCGAGGTTTTTATTACTAATCGTGTTTTCACGTTTAAGCATTTCAAGAACAAATGTTCAAGTTTAATATGTTCAAAGAACAAACACGTAGTCCCTGTCAATATTGAAACCTACATCGCCAAACGTCGCAACCTTAGCATATGTGGCCTCTTAATTAAATCAGTAATTGATGGACAAGTAAGTTAGAGGGTCGAGACAAAGTCAAGGTCTTCTAGGGTAATTCCATGGTCACTTACATTACATTTTAGGTGAAGTAAGTAGATTAAAATCTTTCTTTATTATTATATTCAGGGATATACACTTCTTCACTTATTGCACTTTATACCGAGACATTACTTAGTCAGTGCTTTTCACAATGAATGTGAGGCAATATTATCATTTGTCTACTAAAACTAGCGCAGCTGACAGCAAATGTTGGAATCAGCTAGCTGCAGCAGTATTTCTGCAAGGAGCATTTTAGCGGGGGGTGCTGCCAGTCTGGTGCTACACGGATAGCGCTGCATCTGCCACCGCAGCTCTGATACGTTGATACACTTTGGTTTGTATACACTCTTTTAGCCTGTATTCAACTGTACAGAGATTAGCAGTTTTGTGACCCCAATTGGGAGCATCTATGACAACATTTCCGACGAAATTTTGGGGGGTCACTAATAATAAAATATGTCGAGTAAATTGAACTTTACTTTTAGACCGGATTTTTCAATTTGACGTGTACGATTTTGGGGGGGGGGTCATGTCCCCTGTGACCCCCCCCCCCCCCCCCCCCCCCCCCGGGGACCGCGCAGCCCACTTCTTAACACTTTCAGTGCCAGCCCAAAAATCAAGTCCCATCCCAGGCGCCACAGAATTGCCGTTATATAAAATAAAATTGCTATAGCAAGAACCCCACCAGCAAGTTGTTTGGAGTGGCGACAAAGTAATAGAAAACCCGATATCAGCTTTTCAGCACTGAATGTGATAAAGTCATTATAGGTGGTACTAGTTTCTGATTGTTACAACAGTTTCAGATTGAACCAAGTCTTGTAACTCAAACAAAGGTTTTCTTGAAGAAAATACATACCTACATCAAATATGTTTGGTTTGATCCTCATGAGACTGACCCCTGTGACTTCATCCCCATGTAACAGGGTGTGAATGATGGGAGCTGCACCACGCCATCGAGGAAGAAGGCTTGGGTGAACATTCATCATACCTCTAGAGCAGAAATAAATGTTTAAACTAGGTAGGTTGTATTATGACATTGTGCTGCCATAAGCACAAGAAACATAAAGAAAATAATAGAATTCCACTCACAATGGGAATTTTTCCAAAACATGGTCTCTGATAAGGTGGCCAAATGCTACTATTACCCCAATTTCGTATTCTGCCCGACGAATACTTTGTAAGGGCCATGGTATTGTTCTCAAGTTCTCTTGTTGAGCATACTCCTCAGTGATTGATCTATGCTTGGAATTATTAGTTGTGACTAGGTCTAAGCGGTTGATAATATTGCTTGATTTTCTAAAATGAATAAAAATGATCGCAAGTTAGTTAATTCCAGAGAAAACATCTAGATTCTGATTAACCTGCTAAAATCCACTTTATTACCTAAACTCGTTTATTTTCTTTAAGCTTTTTAAGGCTATTCCATCGGAGCCAAAGAATAGAACGTTATAACTAGCTTTACTAGAATAGCGGTTACAAAATAAGTATTTTTCATTGGTTAATGGTTTAAATAATCGAAATTTGAGGTTACTCGTAAATGTCATTTTACTTTATTGTATTGACATTGACTGATATATCTCAAAACGCCAGTGCGACGTTGATGTTGTAGGTTTGAGGAAACTTAATAAACGCCATTTTTTGGAATAATGCCTGAAAAAAGGGAAACCCAATACCGGCTTTACCGACATCGGCTGAGCCTCGGGCCCATTCCTTGCATAAATACTTGTAACTTTTAATACTAGTGGCTCCGTGAGCTGTAGACCTCGCGACAAACATAACTTTGACGTTGGAAAACTGTGTAGGTATCCACTAACTCCTCCTAAACCTCCTAAACAACTAAATTTAGATGCGGTTTTCACCAATGAACGAACTGGTTAATTGGGAAGGATTATATGTACATAGCTTTCTAAATAAGTTTTAGTATAGTAGAGAAAATCCAATGTTTTTTTAATCAAGTCGTCAAAAATTCAATTTTTTGGCGCTTAAATAGCTGACGCCTGTCCTTTACACTATATGATTTAAATATATACTTTAGAAGATATTAAAGATTAAAGAAACTGAAAAAATTATTCACGAACCGCGAGCTATACCTCGCGACAAACTTAACTTTGGCGTTGGAAAACTGATATTGCCATACATCGACATACGTTGGATCAATTTACCAACACCGCAAATAAGTTTGTAATTGCAAAAACCCCCATATCTCCGCCATTTTGAAAAATTTCGGAGAACTGAATTGACAAAAAAATTCTTTATAATTATCAAACTTGCAAACACAAATCACAAATTTTCACGAGAATCGGTTGAGAACTGCGACCTGTAGACGAGAACAAATGGACAGACGGACAGCCGACGGAGATCCGCTAGACATACGGAAGCATTTTTGCCCAAGCTGAAACGGAGACGCTTCGCTCGCTTCGCTCGCTCGGTCGACAAGCGTAAGCCTCTTTTCAACTTCTTTATAGACTTCCGCTTGTATTACAGGTTACAAGTAGTTATGCAATAATGGGCTCCTGGCCCCCAATTCTCGGTGCATTCGAGATACTCTCACAATCGAGATTAAACGTCAGTGCATACAGTCGTTTGACACAACTGTATGAATCGGACGTTTAATCTAGCAATCGACATTATCTCGAATGCAGCGAGAATTGGCGGCCAGATCAGCGGATAAAAGAAACTATTAATGTGGACTGTAAAGTTAAAAACATTCGGTCCAAATTTGAATATCGTCGCTGCGCGTGCAATACCGCGGAAGAGAACTTTGTAAAAACCGCATATCTGCGCTTTTAGCGATTTTACAGGAACAAGAAAAAATTGACTTAAATGACTGATATATTCAGTTTTCTCTTTCCTCTAAGTATTTACTTACAACTATGAAATCTGCAAAGGATTCTTAATAAAACAACCATAAACAATTAAATATAATGACTATTTAAACATTTATTTAGATGATAAGGTCTTCATAGAGCCGTCTTTACCGCATGTTAGGTAAACTCTATTAGACTAGACATCGAGAAATCCACAGTTATAATACAAAGTTGTGAATGCCTACAGCGTGTTTTACAAAAATATATTATTACTTACCTTAAAAAGCTACGATTTTTATATGTATACTGGTTAAAATTTAACTAATTAATTACATTGAGTTGCGGATAAATCTTATCTTTAAGTGGATAATCAGGGTAAATTCAGTTCGCCCGAATTACCGCTAACCGTTTTTTACGAGATGCTTAAGAGGCGTATTACAAAGTTGAGCTGGCAACGTCGCACTTTTGTCGTTTTTCTCGATTATTTAAGTGAAAGTCTAAAATAATTACGTATTAGTGTTTTCATACAAAATATATTCCTGCCATAATCTCCTTATTTATATTCAATATTAAAAAAACTTAAACCTATAAATCCAGATTGTGACCTTACCTGACATCAAAGAGTGATAACTATTTATTGCCGTGTTGGTTCACAGTCCTCTGAACAATCGAGAGATCGAAAAACGACAAGACTGCGGCGTTACCAGCTCAGCTTTGTTATGCAGCTCAGCGATTACGCCTCTTAAATGAGGTGCCCTTAATTAGTATTACAGGATAGACATAGTAACAGATAGGTAAATTGTTAATTCATAAACGGTCTATGAATTGACAATCAATTGAATTACATAACCTTACATAACTAAGCAAAGCCGTCTTGTTTCTTGTCTGTGGTGTACTTACAAAACTCCAAACCCAACAAAGATTATTTTTTAAAATTAATGTGTTATTGACTAGATCAACAGCAGCGGAAGGTAGCTTAGCGCGCCCTCTCGTGCAGAGGGTCGCGCCTTCAAATCCCAACTCGGACTTCTGAGATTTGATGTGGGAAAATTCATATTTACCACGAGCATTTCAGTGAAGGAAAGCATCGTGAGGAAATCTGCGTACATCTGCGAAGTAGCTGCGCGGTCACTGGTGTGAAGGCTTCCATTTTAGTTCCTATGACACTGCTTACGCGGGCCCGCTTCCGACCCACTCCGTTGCCGTTCCGCGTTCCGGTGTGTAGAAGTCTTTAATAACTCATCTTAGTCCCTGTAGGCCCAGGCCCCCAATTCTCGCTGCCCAGGCACACAATCGAGATTAAACGTCAGTGCATACAGTCGTTTGACAAAACTGTATGAGTCTGACGTTTAATCTCGAAATCGACATTATCTCGAATGTAGCGAGAATTGGGGGCCAGTAGGCAGATCGCAAGAGGAATTTTCTTTTGCAAAATATGAGCACCGCGGTTTGACTTCTGTTGTGTATTCTAAGGTCATAAAGATCAGTGGCGTAACAATAGGGTGGCAGGGCTGGCAAAATGCCACGTGCCCCCGCCCCAAGAGGGCCCCGGCCCAAGAGGCCGCGAGCTCAAAAATATAGTACAACGTGACGATTTTTACTGATAGGGCCCCATCAATGGAATTTGCCACGGGCCCCAGATGGTATAGTTACGCCACTGATAAAGATGTAATTATAGTTTTGATGTTGATGTTGGGAACCTCCCTAAGCCAAGAACGTAATCTTTCTAAATTATCTATAATTAATTATTTTGACTACTTTCATAAATCAAGAGCTTTTGCATAATTTACGTCAAAGTCAACCTCCGGCGGTCCTAGCATGCCAGACACGGGGATAAGTTAAACTCGGGCGTCAATTCGGGAACGTCTAAGTGATACCTACTGCAGCGACCCGCGAGCGAGACTGCGGAAGAGTGGGATGATAAATCTCGCTTGCGAGTCGCTACAACATCACTTAGCATTCCCGAATAGAGGCGCCGTTTATCTCTTTGACTATTTCTTTTGTCGGCACTAGTGTGAGAGAGACGCACTTAAAGATAAGACGGTTCAACTTATATTTGTGCCAAACTTGCTAGGGCCGCTGCGCCCCTATAAAATTTCAATGTACAACCATGGAGAGCTATTTTAAAATATATTAAATGTTTTATTAAAATTAAATTAGATATGTCTTCATCGTTCCTGTTTTAGTCTAGGACACGTCATACATACATAACATTTATATCGTTGTATGCCTTTCTGCGTCCATTAAATGTGGTTTACTCACTCACGTTTCTATTCATTTAGATTTTTTTTCACCTAAGTGTTATTTGTATTTCTATTGAGAAATAAGGATTCTTTAATCCTATAAGTAACCTAAATTGTTTTATTGTACGTCAATATATGTTAGTTACGTTCAATTCTTCAACATCGTAGACCCTGTTTTACTTTTAATTACCCTGCTATTTAGGGGAGAGTCGGAGAAATCGTACCGGCATTTAAATCGTACTGCCTCTAGATTACCCTCAAACCACCACATATTTTTCACGCTAACGACAATAAACAATGCTCTAGTGGCCCCTCAACTATCCACCGTTTTGTGATGGCTTCTGTTGTGTGTGCTACTAAAAAGTTGTAACTCACGGAAAAGGTACGTTTTACGGTATTTGAGTGCGAAACTAAACAGCTTTTCAAGTTATTTTCGTGGAGTCTGTCAAGGTTATGTATCTGTCGTTGCTTTTTTTTTAATAGATGGTTTGCTAAATCGTACCATGTGCATTTCGATAATATTTTACGGGTACGATTTATCAGCCTGTTACAACAACAAAAAAAAATCACTTGTATTTTTTTTCTTTAGATGACGGACCCGGGCTATAAACGCAAATAATTATCAGTGGAACAAAGAAGACGTGTATGCCAGATTAAGTAATTATAGTTCCTACTTTGCAATGACAATACATTTTTGATTTATAATAAGATCGTTTTTATGACTGGCACCTACGATTTAAAATACCGGTACTACGATTTAAGCAAGTTGTCGGCTAAATTCTACCGTTGGCTGACTAATGAAAAAAAATATGTTTTGGGTACGTTAACTGCACTCTAAGAAGTCAGTTTCTTCATATGTCATAGCCAAGACATTGAACTATAATTCAAATATTCATTCATACCTAGTAAGTCTCTTTGGAAATGAAATATCGAGATCAAAGTAAAAATAGATATAACGGACTTTCACCTAAATACTTATTTAGAATTCAATTTCAGACGGCATTAAGTACATGTTTTCTTTTCTTCAAATGTCCCATTTTCCCCTTTACGTGTTAGAAGTTTTATTTTAAGCTCTTAAATTCAGACAGTTACAGTTTAATCTACGAGAATATACCGCATTCTCCTTTGTTCTCAAGGAAATTTATCTTTATAAAAGGGCTCTACTTCTTTAGTACTACTTTGCTGTGGTTAGTTATCTAAAAAGTTGGATTCCGTACGTGAAATAGTTATGTATTATTAAACATTCAAATTAGTAAATATACAGATCGCTTAATAATACCATATCACAATGCTCAATCTTTATTTACTATCCTCTAACATAATGATTTGTGGATATTTTAATTTACTTCTATCATCAACACTTTGCATCTGAATAAATATTTTACATTTTTCATGAACTAACGAGTCATTCCCGCGGCACAACATCACACAAAAAGCGACAGCTAGGAAATCGTGTACAGAAAATATACCTAATGTTTTAAAACTATGTAATATACCTACGTATCTCTATTGCTTTAATCAGGCGCTAGCCTACAGCCAACATCTGGATACCACTGACTCACAAGATAGTGGGATCTGTGTTCATAGAGATGACGTTCCTCAAAGACCGGTGGAAACTTTTCTTTTTTGAAAATTGAGGTTTAGCGTCCAAAGAGCTTTCCACGCTCTCCTCAAAACTTTTCATACTAACACTCCTGCGAGACTTCTGAGAGCCTTCCTTATTCGATACTCTAGACGATATTGTTTTTAAATTACTAGCTTTAATGCTATCCTCCCTATCATAAGTTAATATATCATTCATCTGAATTATTTCCACTTCTGTATTACTGAGATCTTTACTTACACGGCGTACTCTCGCAGTATCCGCTTCAGTGTACCCGATCGTCTTACTATAAGCGCTCATGCGCCTCGACTTATCCCTGAACAGTAACTTTCTAAACTCCTTTCGGAACTTCGGATGAGTGATTATGTAAATGAAAGGGTTTATGCAGGCGGCGGTTTTGCAGAACAATGCGGGAATCATGGAAACTATCGGCGTAATTAAATCTTTCTTGCCGAATATGCCCATAAGCGCTACGGCAGCGTAGGGGGTCCACGATACAAAGAATAATGCTATCACAACTATCACCAGAACTGCTAGCTTGATTTCAGCTTTACGCTTTACTTGTTCCTTGACATGTCTCGAGGAAAGTCGTTGCTCTTGATTTTTATTTTGAACATTACTAGAACAGACTACAACGCGCAGTATATTCAGATAGCAGAACGTGATAGTGAAGAAAGGGGCAACCCAGGCAGCACAGAAGAATGTGAAGATGAAGTAGCGCGGTGGTAATTCTTCGGTGAGGTAGTCGAAGCTGCAGCTGGTGAGGTAACCTTCGGGGACGTAGCGGCCGTAGCCGATGTCGAGGGCGGGGATGGAGGCGAAGGCGGCGGCGTAGAGCCAGGCGCCGGCGGCCAGCAGGCGCGCGCGCACGGCCGTCAGCGCACGCAGCGGCTCCAGCGGACGCACCACGGCCCAGTAGCGGTCCAGCGCGATGGCGGCCAGCGTAGCGATCGACGTCGTACCCGTCAGCCCACCCACAAATCCGTAGATCACACAACCTGACAACAAATAAACTTCTTAGCTGAATTTATTCTTCTCGTTGCGAATCAATAAGGTTGCTGTTTACTTTGCGACGCTTCCATCCGCGCGCGCCTTTTTATGGTATGTGTGAGCAAACGCTTCGAAAAGAACAATATTTTGTAATTTATTTGGTTTACTTGGTTTTAACAAGTGTTCTTATTTTTCTTAACTTGCTCTCGTAATAATTTTAATATTGTTTTATGTAAGACCCCTGACCAGGAAACTTTACAACTTACCCGTCTTTCCTAAAGCTGGACCCAGATTGAAGGAGTTGAAGATGAAAATTGGTGTCTTCGCCAGCATAAAAAAGTCGCTTAGGGCCAGGTTGGCGACGAGGATGTTGCCGGGCGTGCGCAGCGTGCGGCATCTATAACACATTAAAACTGTTACTTGACAACGCACATAGAATAGATAGGCACTAAATAGGAACAAGGTAATTCACGGATAAACCGTGAATAGTGCATAGCAATTCCTTTCCTCGTTTTTATGATAATGCAATAGTAGTTTATGCAACGGTTGCATAATGATAGGCCTTAAAACACTAGTGCGGTTTTCATGAAACGAGCCGATAGGCGAGTTTCATAATAAGATCGCACGTGTGTTTTAAGGCCAAATTATGCAGAGTTGCATACATAACTTTATCTACACACATATTATAAATCCTCCATGATGGGTTCAGAAACAATATTTTCTGGCAACAAGTTATTTGTTGCAATCGTGGCTGCATATTTCCGATATCCGGCGCATTTTCACATCACACACACTCCGAGAAGACTACTTACTATTCATATTTTCAACTAAAATGTAAATTACAAACAACTTTTTCTATTCAATTCAACAAAATTCTACTTTCGTTCAGCAAAACGTCAACATAATGGCGGCGATTCGAACCTCCGTCAAGACCATTTTTGTTTTTTAAATCATAGACAACGGATGAAGTCTCTATTCTCACGTCACTCGAGATCAAATATTGTGCAGTTTATATTAAAAAAACATACTGAATTGACGTTTCGTATCAATAACTGTTTTATTATCTATGGAATAGAGACCCACTTGAGTTTTGACAGCTGTTCCAAATTTAATCTCATTTCTTTACTAAAAACGATAAAGAGGTTCCTAATTGGTTGTCAAAATGGTGGTCATTTCCTACGGTTTTTGATTAACCAATGGAGGTTTTATGATATGGCTGTAGATAAACCATTATTCAGTAGGTACCTAAAACTGCCACTGTTTTGGAAATATTTGGATTCATTATATGTGTATAATTCAAAAACATGGCGAATCTTTCGGAACTTAATTTTGCGTTTTCCGAACGATCTGAGTGCCCACTATCAGTAGTTACAGATTATCTAGCATTTACCTAACATTCTGTATAGGTACAGACACATATATCATAGTACCGTGACTCACTTATAGACAACGCACGATCCAGAGGTTTGAAACTGCGCGGCGGCTATCAGTCGTCGCGTAGTCCCGCGTTTCGGCCCGTATAACTGGAAGGTTGGAAGGGCCATGGGACGTTGGAGGGTTGTCCCTATTCAATCCCTAAAGGGGTGAAAAGGGGTGATAAAATTTGTATCGAAAAAATCGCGGGCGAAGCTATGGCGGGTCCATTAGTATCATATAAGGTGCAGCTACACAGTCCTAACCATGCTTCAAGGTATACGAATATTATACGAAAAACCGGTTCGGTTCAGTTTAGTTATTTTCACGACTAATCTATTGGGTCAATGCCGATTAAAATTGGAAGAGCCTGACATTCAACGATGAAAAAGAAGTAATTTTAGTGCCAGAAAATATGGTCGAATTCGTAGGTAATAGATACCTAGGTTGATCTACAAATTTAATTTCTACGAAGTCGAACTTTTATCCTTCATAACTACTTCACTACAAGCCAAGGCTCACGTATACGAAAAGGGTGAATAAATTAAAATAATGTAAAAGTACATATAAGTAAGTATATTAGCTGAATAACTTTGAGGAATCATAATTTGTGGATGTAGTGGTGTTGTTTTCGTTTAGTGTTTCATATTTACAACACAGACACAAATATGCACATAGGTAATTATACTTTTGCATGTATATTGACACACATGCAAATGCTTTCCCAAAGTAGCTTTTAGTAGTTTTTAGGGTTCCGTACCTCAAAAGAAAAAAGAAACCTTTATAGGATCACTCGTGTGTCTGTCTGTCTGTCTGTCTGTCTGTCCGTCTGTCACAGTCAATTTGCTCCGAAACTACCGGACCGATTGGGTTGAAATTTGGTATTCATATGTAAGTTGGTGACCGCAACACGGACGCGTGACGTAAATATATGAATTTTAAACATAGGGGCCACTTTTTGGGGGTAAACTAGAAAATAAAAAAAAAAAGTTATGCCACCTATATCATGTGACATATCAAATGAAATGGCTTATTGTGAGGATCTTAAATATGTATATATATATTTGAATTTTAAGTAAAACAGTTTAGAAGTTATTCAGGAAAATAGGCGAAAAATGACCATTCCCCCCCCCCTTATTTCCGAAACTACTGGGGCTAAAATTTTGAAAAAAAATACAGAAAATAGATCTTTGCCTATAGATTACAGGAAAACCTATAAGAAGTCTATGGTATTTAAGGTAACCTAGTAAATTTCAGATAATCATGTTCGGAACGGAACCCTCTCCACGCGAGTTTAACTCGCACTTGTCCGGTTTTTATAGATAATGGTACGGAACCCTTCGTGCGCGAGTCCGACTCGCACTTGGCCGGTTTTTTTGTAGTGGTAGAGCCACAGTAATCCTCACTAGATGATTACTGTTCGAATGGGCCGGCTCGACCAGGGTAGTACCACACTCTCACAGAATATCGGCGTAAAGTAATAGCTTGCTATTGCGTTTCGTACGATGAGTGACGAGAACCGGAGGCCTATTCCCTCATCCCTATTCCATCCCCATTCCCCATCCTCCCTAGACTGGCAACGCATTGGCAGCACCTCTGGTGTAGCAGGTGTCCATGGGCGGCGGTGACCACTTTCCATCAGGTGAGCCGTCAGCTCGTTTGTCAGTCAATTGACATAAAAAAAAGTGATTTAGCTATATAAAAGATAAAGTGGCCAAAACTACAGGTCAAACATCTAAAAGAATTTCATTGCCAATGTACCAACCAGTTTCCATGATTAAGTACGATGAAGTGGTACCTAGTTATTAGATATACCTATGGCTAACTTTTGCCGCAGCTACACACATGTAGAAACAGTTTTCCTATTTTCGTCGGAAAACTTCGCCGGAATATGAAGTAGCCTACGTTTATCTCCGTAACACATAACACGCATGCCAAATTTTAAGGGATCTTATCTTAAACTTAAATACAAACTAAAATTATTACGATTTGTAAGAATAAACATAATGGTATAATAAATCCATAACAGATATGTAATCCTTGTTTATAATTGAGCCCCTTATTTCACGGATTTTGCTGCCACATTTTACATTATGATATTAACGTGTATAATACGGTCGAACCACCTTATATACCTATTAATTTATGTGTATATCTATAAGATACCTTCTAAACCGTAAAGGGACAGTAGGGAAGGATTTTGAGAAATTCGAGGGGTGAATAGAGAGTTGACAGTTGAATGGAAAATTGTTATCCCTGCGTGTATTAACTTGAAACTTGGTCTATAGGTTAGGTACTCTGCAAAAATGTAGGTGAGCAGAGGTGAGCGTTCGAGAAAAAACAAAATTACCTCTAAAAGGATATAAACAGGAGAACGCAAGAGGAAATCTCTATATACTCAGTTACAGCCAAGCAGCACTCAAAGCGCTCAAGTCGCCGAGAGTGGACTCAAGACTGGTCTATAATGGTGTCCAAACATTAAACGAACTTGGTAGACAGAACAAGGTGACACTGGTATAGATCCCAGGACGTGTCCCTGGCTTCACCGGTAATGAGACAGCGGACGAGCTTGCAAGGGAAGGGTCAATGAACGAACACATTGGACCGGAACCCTTCGTGGGACTCTCACAGGGAACCATAAAAACCGCCCTAATCAACCATGCCAGGGACATCCACCACCGAGAGTGGAATTCCTTGGCTGGCCTAAGGCATTCAAAGCTCTTTACAGGGAGCGTAGACTCAAGCTGAACCAATAAACTTTGGAAACTCAGCCGTAAACAGCTCAGATACATAATCGGAGTATTCACGGGTCACTTCGGGTTTAAGTATATCTTAGCCAAGATGGGACTCTCTGACAACACAAGCTGTAGAATGTGTGGCGAAGAGGAAGAAACAATAAAACACATCATGTGCGAATGCGACGCCCTCGCCAGACAATGAAAATCCTTGGCAATGGTTATCCAGAACCAGGGGAATTCAAGGCACTACCACTGCGCTCCACAAGTCACTTCATTGAAGTGGTGGAGAATGCTATGGATAGTGCTTAGGAAAAAGGAGTAATTACACAAAAGATCCCATAGGGTCGAAGTGAATCCGCAAGGACCCCACCCTATAAGATAAGATAAGAAAAGACCTCTAAAAGGGGGTGCCTTGGAGTGTTGCGCTTTGAACTTAAACAAATTCCAGACTGAAAGCGCCTTGTTGGTATGTAAATAAATAATCTTCGACACAATTAATTTATTTATTTTAAGGGCATTTTTCAGCAGCACTACCTGAAGGTGAGATTCGACGTGGTGTTATTTATAATTTCAACGAAAAATATGATTTCCTACGTTGTTTAAATCAACTTAATGTAAGCTGAAATACTCTAAAAATGAACAAGTTCGGGTATTGTTCAAAACTATCTCTATGGGGAGGAGATATGCAACGGGAGGAGCCGAGTTTTGTATCTAGAGATCTGAGAAAATCTTATAAGTTATCGTTCAGAAACTTGGATAGCAATATGTTACGGTATTTTGTTTGAACAACCTTTTTAAACTTAAACAGTGCCATATTACAATCGTTTATTATTAAATTCATGCCGACGAAGTAGCGGGCGAAACACCAGTAGTGACCACCTACTCAAGAAATCTCAGGAACTATAATATCTACAAAGTTGAAAGGTAGCTTCTGTTTAGGGTATACACATCTAAAGAAAGGATTTAACAAAATCCAGCCCTAAAGGGGGAACTACAAATACAATAATCATGAGTAATTCAATATCTTTACAAGCAGGAACGAGAAATAATTACTCAAAAAAGATTCGAAATGTTTTCTGTCATAGAATAATAAATTGGTTTCCGCAAATGGAAGATTAAAACGTTACGTCGTGATGAAGAGTTACGGCGCCTCGAAACGCACACAGTATATATTACGGGGAAAAAAATATAAGTAATAAGTATATAAGTCAAACGATGAACTGGGTTCATACTAGCATTGTGCATGCAGAGAATTCCAGTAAAAGGTGGGAATCTTCTCAGAAATGTCTTAGATGTTTCCTGAGAAGAGAATATACGAGAACATTGAGAATAATCTAATGTCTATAAAAAAAATTGAGAGTAGTTTTATAATTTACTGAGAACTTCTCGCGTGAAAGTTTCGCAACTTTGAAGCTTTCTTGTCAGTACAATGGTACATGTGATTCTTTAACCTTTGCCTGGCGCACACGAATCTGGTTTGTGTCAGCTTAGGAGACGTCATCGAGCGTTCTCCGATACATCAGAGAATCACAGTTCGAGACGGGGAGACGTATTAGGTACTATTATTCATTCTGTGACGGGAGCTTGATAAGCGCCTTCCCGTTGTCATGCTAACATAAAAACCACTTTATGGTATTACTCACTCGGGAGGCATTTGTGGGGCAAATATATTGTTTCCTTTATAGGAGGATCTATTTCCGGCTCCAGTATTGTTTTCATTCTTTTGTTTGTATTTTTACTGTTAAAGCTCGAACAGTAAATTAATTTAACAACCTCCTTGCTTGCTCCTAGCTCGCTATCGGGTTTCTGTATCAGCAAGCACTGCAAATATTCAAACTGTTGTTTTTTTAAATTTAAATCCAATCCGTTAATGGATTTATTTAAATTTTGTGTACATGAATGTTAGAAATAAAGCATTACTAAGTAGGCGCAAGACTGTTAGATAATTATATTAATAAACCGTTCTGGCAATCAGAAGATTTTTTAAGTTAAACCCTATGGCTAACCGTGTGGTAATACAGCGCCTTACATATAAAATGGAAGATGAAAATGATGATGATAAGGAATTTATACAAATAGCGAAATGGGGAAGAAGTATGAAAAACATCTAAGAAAGTTGTGCCAGCAACCCTTTTTTTTCCTATTGAAATATTCGATATGTATCTAAACGAAATAAAATATTATTTCTCTTGTTCGTCTGTAACGCTTCAATTTAAAAAGTGTTAGTTTCCTTCCGCTTTTTTTTCTTACATAATATTGGTAGGGCATTTGGGAACCTACTTACTTGTAAGTACTTGGTTTTGATGGAACCCAACAATTGGAACCCAAACTATACTATTTAATTAATATTATTACAAGGTTCATGTTTTCATTATCAATTACAATTCCGAAACAAAAAGATCCTATCAACATGATAAACAATAGGTAAGTCGGTAACCAAAAAAAGGTTAACTTAAGACTTTTGTGTCCACAAAATTTCAAACGTAAAACGGGTGCACAGGCACACGATAATACAATTAAAAGGCGTCGTGATAAATAAATAGGCATTAACTTGCTAGCTACAATTTAAGTAAATAAAACCATTTATATTTTTTGTATACTATCCAGATTTTAGCCAATTTGTATCGAAAACGGTTTCTGAATGGAACTAATTCCTTAGCTGTACTTGCTTCGTTCGCAGCCTTCAGGATTCTTTCTTGGAAAGAGTATCTAATTGAAAGCATAAATTATATATGCAAATGAAGATCTAGGCGTGTTGTAAGCACCCATTTTGGCATTTGGCGTGGCACTTCACGCCATTCTTAATTAGAACTATAAACGTTTAATGTGTGCTTCGTAGCGGTTTAAGCATAAAAGTGCGGTTTCTCATGCCATTGACAAGCACCCAGTTTGTAAGTGCAATGAAGGTACGTTACACCTCAAACCTTAGCGTCAATGATGACACCTCAATGTCAAACGTGGGCCTATTTGGCATTGCCTAAGCGATATCGCGTTATGATATGACGTGGACGCCTTTTCTGTCATGTTAATAAGAAACCAACGATAGCTTGAAGTCGTATAATTCCAGTTATACGACTTCAAGCAATGTAACAGTCATTATAGACCACTATACGATCACAAAAATTAGAGTCGTATAAGACTGAAATAATATGGGTGACGATTTTGTTTGTTGGTAACTAACATAATGTAGCAAAATAATTTAGGACATCGCTTAGGCGATGTTGAAAATAGGCCCGGGAGACGTAGATATCACGTGTCACTGATATTCGCTTGAGACCATGTTACCAAACTAATTGTTTAATAAGGAAATGACACCGAAACCCTATAATACTTGACTGGTGTTTTACACAGAAAATCGTTTTTTTTTGTAGAATAAGTACAACCTCTAAGTACGTTTTTTATTTGAACAGATGCCTCTTTTAGTAAAATGAAGCGCAATTCTAGTGTTATTTCAGTTTTTATTATTACAAGTGGATGTCGTTTGTGTTCAACAATGTTTGAGTTTAAAATATTGTCTTTTAATATTATTGCCATTTTAACGGTCATGTGTGCAAGTGCTTCAAGTTTAGGAAAACATCAAAATAGTATTATTTTGCCTATTTTCAAACAACCCGATACACAGGAAGAATCCGGAATAAAAGATAATGAAAACGTTGTCGATAATATCACTAAGGTCTTATCTTCTGACGTCAATAATAATGGTGGGTGGTTATTATTTATTTATCTGCGCCTCTATTCGGGAACGCTGATTATTTACAAGCCATAAATCCAATATATGCCGCCAATATATGGCGGGATTCGCGAGCGAGATTTCTCATCCCCCTCTTCCGCACGATGCGTAATGCGTAAGAGTGGGATGCGAATCTCGCTCGCGAGTCGCTAGAATATCACATAAACGTTCCCGAATAGACGCCCTGATCGTATTCCGACATAGACAGCCACTGACGTATGTATTTACTCCGCATAATGCAACGAGCGCGCGGGATTTATGATTGTCAGGTGAAATGAGAGACGAATTTATTACAGGATAACATAGCTGCTGAAAGCGTAGCGGAGGCATGATTAATCATATTTATGCAAAGTAAACACACGAATACTGAAACCGTGCGACCAGTGGCATAGCTACCAAACTGCTAGACGGTGCCGTGCACCGGTGCCCCCAAGGTCAGGGGCCCTCCGAACCTGACCAGCAAACCTCGTAATCAACTAGCTAATTTTGTGCATACCTTTGAACTATTTACATTTATTACTTGATACAACGTAAGCAGTTTAGAAAGGCTTGTTTTTTTTTGCACCAGGGCCTTTGATTACCTAGCTACGCCTCTGCGTGCGACAGTAGGTATATGCATAATAAATTATGAGAAATACAGATAAATCCTTCTCCGTCACACCAGCCAGCACAGCGGTACCGATCGCTCTTATGTTTATAATTTGTACTAGCCTTGGTATATGCTATAGTTATGTCAGCTCTTGCAAGCATCCTTTACAATCGCGACTGTCTACTACCCCAACACATTTAACATACAAAAACCATTATATACCTATTTAACAGCCGCTCAAAAAGCGAAGAGTTACGTTAGTTTTACGCGTAAACATCAGATATAGTTTTTTTTTTTCGAGCAATATGTGTCGCCTTATGGCACTTATTTTTCACAATCTTACGCGTTCTAAGAGCAGCAGCAATTTTTGTCTTCAAATACACTACGTGATGTTTTTCTGGAAACTAGGAAATTAACTTTTCTTTCTGGTTCAAACATAAAACTACTTAAATCAGTTCCCGTTCCCCGGAATTCCCATTTTCTGGCTAAAAACTCCAAATACTTTACATTAAAAAAACAACATTATTCTCTGACCGGAATATGTGAAATCGTGATTTAACCTACACAATGCCACTAAAACGTGGATTCAACAGCTATGACAACAAGTAAACATTCGAAGTTATTGCTATGTAACCACTTAAAAATTCGGATTAACAAGCGACCGGGTAGGACGCTTCGTTACGAAGTTGTTTCCCTCTTATATATTGAATAGACATTTTATATTGAGTACGTATAATTACAGAGGACTTACCTAATGTGACATTTACGAACAGAAGAGTTAGTGACGTATTTCTTATTCATAAAAACTATTTTTTCCGGCTCAGGTTCGGATGAGGAGCCGTCGGGAAGTGAAAATAACTGTGCCGGTGGCGGGCTTTTCGACTTCATTCAATGTGTTATAGGCATGAAAATAGAATCCTTTAGTCCAGAATTGAGTAAAGTCCCAATGCCCGACAAACCACCCGAGGGCTTCCAACTCCAGACAATGGAATCCAAAGTCAACGGCAGTCTTGACGATTGGGTTCAAAAATACGTTAAGCATATTATTAACTCTGTAAATAAACATTGTCAATCTGATGAATAAATTAGAATCTAAAAATGTACCTTGCTTTTATTTTAAGTGGCGAAGAAAATGACAGATACAATTCCTTTGCTGATAGGTCTTTTGTCTATGCCAACTTTTTGGAACGAGACCTTTGAAATATTTAGAAATTTATCTTGACATTTTCTTGCTTCCTTTGTTGAACCTATATCACGAATATTGACTCCTCATTGAATCAAAAATTAAAGGTCAACTGATAAACAATTTCTGATTAATAAATAGAGGTTTCAAAGGCTACTTGGAGACCTAATCACGAGTATTGATTTCTTTTATCACGTAAAATCATGTTATACATACATTGTTTATAGTATCGGAATCTAAAGTTCCTTTGGATAGATGTTATACTCATCTGTAATAAGACAATAATCAAGCAAAAAAAAAAGAATTGGCTAATATTTCGTTAAATGGGTACTTTTCGCCACACTAATTGATGTGTAAAAGAGTATACATTTGGATCACAAGTAAGTAAGTTAATATGGCTTTGCGTTAGGTCTATACCATGGAATGTTTTTTTTCTAGAAACTGGGAAATTAAATTTTCTTTCTGGTTCGAACATAAAACTACCTAATCAGTGTCGGAATTCACATTTTCAGGAGAAAAACTCCGAACACCTTACATTAAAAAAAATAACATTTATTCTTTGACCGGAATATGTGACATCGTGATTTAACCTACACAATGCCAATAAAACGTGGATTCAACGGCTATGGCAACAAGAAAACGTTTTTCTTGCTACGTTTGTTACCACTTCAAAATCCGGATTAACAAGTCACCGGGTAGGACGCCTCGTTGCATAGTCCTTTCAGAATATTTTAGACTTTAATAAATTTCGATTTCTATTACTTGTATTGTTTATAAAGTACCATCAACAATAAACAGGATTAACAAGAGCTATTAACTCGGAAGTACATCCGAGTGAAGGGTTCTTTCCCAAAAGTTGGCAACCCTTTCGATTCAATGGGTTTTCATTTGCCTGTAGCGTTACTTTGTACATGTTTTTGCGTTTAGCGATCAATGAACATAGTTATTGACTTTTTGTCATGTATCGAGTTAGGCTTTGTTAGTATCGGATACCCTGAACGAACATTGACGAAGATGTCGGTACCGACATGTGTGTAAGAATAAATTTAGTTAGGGATTACATCTGCACCTCTACGAATTGGTAATTGTCAGTTTCAGGACTCTAGAGCCAATAGAGAAACACTCTGATATATTTATTACTGTAATAATGTTCCAGTTTACATTATATAAACAGAAATAAAATAATACCATACCATACGTTTCATCATACCATCTTAGGACTAATAAATCGAACGTGGCCACAAGCAGTCTTGTGGGTCTGCCCACCCCATTAGTGATTTCGGGCGTGATGCTATGTATGTATAAAATAATATAAATATTGCTAAAATTTGTTATATACTTTCTTTTGACAAAGCAATATTAACGAAAGTAAATCAAAATAGGCATACAGTCTGCGATCTTTGCTCATTTTTCGGCCATTCCTTTATTGTTTTATTTAATAGGGTACCTCTGCTCCGCGATTTATTTCCGAATGAAACGAAGACGTGACGTTTTATATAAGCTTAGTTTATTTATTTATTTATTTATTTATTTATTTATTGAACAAAAATCCACAGCACTTTTAAATCTTAAACAGGTTATCTTGCTTATAAAACTTACTGCCAATTACGGATTTACATTTTATAGACCACACTTAAGTAGTTAGGAGTATTCTAGGAAAGAATATTTATGAAAGAGGCTATGCTACGTTACATTGCTTAGAACGATCATCTTTCATTAGATTATCTACTTTGGTAAATGCTAAATTTGTGTAGCATATAATATAATTAAGCAATACAAAAAACACACTTTTTAGGGTTCCATACCTCAAAAGGAAAAAACGGAATCCTTATAGGATCACTCGTGTGTTTGTCTGTCTGTCTATCACAGCCAATTTGCTCCGAAACTACTGGACCGATGAGTTGAAATTTGGTACACATGTGTAAATCGGTGACCGTAAAATGGACGTGTAAATCGAAAAAATGTTTTTTTTTTTTAAAAGAAATAGTTTTGAAGTTATTTACGAAAATAGGCGAAAATTTACTATTTATCGCCCTTATCTCCGAAACAACTGGGCCTAAAATTTCGAAATAAAAATACAGGAAATAGATATTTACATATAAACTACGGGATAACCTATAAGAAGTCTATGGTATTTTAAGTAACATAGGAAAGTTCATATAGTCACGAAACCCTCCCCACGCACATGTTCGGTTTTTTTTGAAATATTAATATTAATATGATTTTTGCCGTAGTAAATTATGAAAAAAACGTTAATTATGAAGCTAGAACTGGTTTAATTATAGGTACCTATAATCTGTTTATATTTAGTTTTTGATCGCCAGATGTGTTTGTGCAATAAAAGAAAGAATCATAATTGAAAATATATCAGTCTACTAATACTTTTTACCTCCAGCGCAAATAAATCGACTTACGATATTTCTTTTTGTAACTGGATATTGAGCAATTAATAGGTTTAACGATAAAAAATTGGGATTAATTCTATTACGAAATATAAACTGAAGGATAGAATGGACAAAGGGACATACTAACAATTTGTTAAGTCCACTCTATCCTAAGCTCTAAAGATCAGAAAATAGTGGAAACATTATGATATCCTTAATTAAACTGGCAGAATTCATGAAATTAATAAAGCCTTACGATGTTGAAATACAATCGCTTACAATTCCGTACTATCTTCTTGTTAAACCAACGAATCGAAGGTACCTGAAGCTTTAATTATAATTATTGAGGTTTTAATTAAAATGATATTTCTTGTTAACGTTTCTTGGGCCAAACGGAAAATGTAGTTTGCGTTAGGGTTCTAGGTGAAGCATTCAGCAAACAACCATTCAAGTGAAACAATGGCGCTGAAAATGAAATAAAGATGAATGCGACCTTACATTTTGTGAAGTTGCGTCAACTGCCACTTCCAAACTGAGGCCGACAAACGATCTGCGATAAATTACTCTTCGCGATCATTTATTTTCATACCTCCTAATAACACATTTATAAAGATATCGCCTCTTCATTCTGACGAATTATGCGACCTTCTTCACAATTGCATTTATTTCTATCCGCAGATTCTCTACACGATTGCACAATTTTGTACAATCGTAATTTATACAATCGTTTCTTTTCCTTTTGGATTATATAACACATCTTACTATACAAAATTTCACAGAATCTGCATTAAGTATTCAGCTCATCTATAGATAAACTATATTAACAAGGTACTTAGTAGAAAAAGTTAGTTTCCTTATTCTGCTTGTCGTGCGGTGCGTTGAGTATGCATTGTTACGGATTTTAATATTGTTCAAGACAAGACCATCATTTAGAAAATTACTTGAGGGCGTTTAATCATCTACTTATACGACCGGAGCGAGTTATTAGTATCTACATTATTACAGTTAACGATTTGGATCGCTTAACGGATTAAAAAACGGATTCTAGGAAACCTAATACCCACATGCTCCGTTACGCGTAGGCCACACGGGCTCTTTCACATGTCTTAATCTACCAGCGCTTCGAAAGGTGACATGTGCTGAGAAGAAACGCCGCAAGAAACTCAGCAGTAGGTACCTAAGTCTTTTTTCAACTTTAACATTACATTTTAACTAAAACGAACACAAAAAAAGTGCAATAAATAAACCCATTTGGCGCAAAATAATTATAGTAAACAACTAATAAGGGCGATGTAGTATCCACGTCTGGACAAGTTAAGTGTCTAAGAGATGTATAAAATCTTAGAGACTTTATAATACAAATTTAGATAAACTATATATCTGGAAAATTCAACGTAATAAAAAAATTGTATTTGCCATACAATGTCATGTATTAAAGAGGGTTGGATAGCTTGAAATTTCTACGAACATAAACATAGGTTAGGTTTACGAGGGTTGCCTGCGAAATCGGAATTTAATATAAAATAATAGCTTCTATGCATCTGAATAAGTCGAGTGTATGAGATATTGTGCCCCTCCTCTTTACAAAATAATAAAAACTTTTTAATTATACAGTTTTGTATAATTAAAAAGTTCTCGCTTTGTTTTGTTTCCCTCTGAATGTTCGTCGAAGTGATAATAAATAAACTTACTTTTTAATTTGATTATAGTTTTATGCACTCAGGAACGCAGCCTCTTTTGTCAACAACTGTACTTATGAGCTATTTAGCGTGATCAACATCTAATCACAGCAAAAATTAAGTTAATAAATGAATTTGGCCCAGGTACTCATTTCGACATCATGGCTGAATGATATGGTATATGAAATCGCTTTGTTTTTTCTTTATCTTACTTTGCCAAGTTTGAAGTGAAATGAAAGTGACAAAACAAAGCGGCATTTTGTTAGCCATAGGAATAGGTGGATTCTATATCACTAAGACCAATGTCGGCTGTATATAGGTCTAGTGCATACTTGCAGAAAGTTTAATCATTTTATTTCCATTCTCTGCAGTTTAATTAAGGTAATATTAAAAAGTGTATTGTTTTTTCGGTGGCCAGCGGCCCTAACATGCTCGGCACCAAGATAAATTAGAACCGTTTATCTCTAAGTGCGTCTCTCTCACACTAGTGCCGATGAAAGAGATAGTCATGGAGATAAACGGTTCTAATTTATCTTTGTGCCATGCATGTTAGGGCCGCAGTGTGGTTTACGTTGAGGAACTAAAAACGAACTGTTTACTGTGGGTCTTGTTTGTTTGCTTCTAAAAGATACAGCGAACCACTACTTACATCATTTGTCATGATTCTTCTCCAATAAAACAAATCGGTTTGTTATTCACGGAAACTTTACCAGTTCTATAGACAAAAATATGGCAGGATACTTTTGAAAAGATTGCCATAGAGTTGATATTTATACAGGGTCAGCAATCTCTTTTATGTGATATATTTATTACCTACATTTGACATTACTCATAAATAACGATAAATATCACGAATTGAGACATCTGGTATGACGTGCAAATCATAAGAGGCTAAAATAGCAAGTAGTCCCCAGTTATAAATAGATGACACACATGACAGTGCAAGCTCGTTGATACTAACCTAAAATACATGAGAAGTACGAGGGCATTTCCGGAGCATCCCACCAGCATCATGAGGACATAGATTGATCCCAGCGTGTAGTTGGCGGCGGGCGGGGGCGGCGCGAAGTGCAACCAGTGCTCATTGATGAGCAGGACGTAGTCGTCCGTGAACAAGAAACCCCGCCACCGCTCCACGGGCCAGCGCGCCTTGAACTCCGCGACCAAACCCGCGTCGGACTCCAGCGGCGCGCTCAACCGCCACCGCTGCACACTCCTTTCCAACGAACCTCTCTTCTCCCTCAAGTATAAATCGGTTGTCTTCAACAACTGCTGTTCCAACAGTATATAAAATCTTCTCCGCCACTTCCACTGCTTCAGATGATCCAAAGTGCACAGTAAAAAATCCCCGAGATTTTTGCACTGTTTAATTTTTTCAGACGCAATCATCGCACTCGAACTGTTGTCACTGCATCCGTTTATTAAAAGTTTTTTTTCTTTGTTATCGGAAAAGCTGTTTAAATTGACGCACTGCACGGTTATTAGAATGATGATAAATTCGATGTTAATTGCTTTAGACATTGTTTGAGGAGTCTTATATGTGTGAGCATGGGGTGAAAAGCGCGGCCGCGTGTGGCGGATTCGTCGAAAAAGTGTGCTCCCGGGAGAGGAGCGCTACGGCGGCGGCGAGAGCGTCGCGGCGACTGAGGATCTGGCATGTCGCTGGGCTCTCTACAAATTAACGAGTTGCCCTACGCTTTCTAACACTAAGTATTTGAATATAAATGGTATCGTTAGTGACCTAAATGACCGGATTTCGTAAATATATGACAATACTAACTGCTAGGCTATTAAATAACTATTCATGTTAAGGGATTAGATCGCACCTTTAGAATGAATGACAGTGACCTAACACAAAATTGCAACTTTTTGGGAATGAGCAAAATAACATTTGAAATAGGCTATTTTAAATCAATTTGTGACAAAAACTCGATTTCAATTTTTTTTCGATACGGTCACTTTCATTCTTAAGGTAAGAAATAAAACTTTCTGTATGTACATCATAAAAAATATCGATTTTAATTTAGAGGTACTTTTTAAAAATGATTATGCAAACCATGAGCCATTATTTAACCCACAACATAACCTATCCGCGTCAAAGGAAACATTATTTTGTAACGTGAACAAGCTTGCCCAGCATTGGATCTCGTTGCTGCTGCAACGCTGGGTTAGCCTGAACGCTTCCGTGTCTTCGGAAAGGCCCCACCGCTAGGTATTTAAAAAAACCGGTCAAGTGCAAGTTGGACTCGCGCACGCAGGGTTCCGTACTACGCCAATTTGGCATGGTCTCAACCAATCGACAATTATAATTGAAATCGAACCAGAAAAAATCTGGCAACTCAGTTGCAACTGTCAAAATTCATGACATAAGAATTTTGACAGTTGCAACTAAGTTGGCAGATTTTTAAGCTTACCTGCAGCGGTAATTTTCTGGTTTGTTTTCAATATATTTTTTCCATTTGGTATAACAGAACACCACTGAACTGATATTTGTTGTTTGACTATTAAGTATAAACTAAATTCAGGCCGATTTTTATAGCTGAAACTGAAGCCGTTTTGGAAATACAGCTGGAACAAAATTGGTCTAAAATCAGCAAGTTTAAACCTTTTCAACGCCAACGACGGATATATCCGTTAGGGTAAAAAAAACTTTCACTAGTTTGACATAAAGATGAAATTCCTGTTACTTCTCAGACATACTTGGCGTTGAAGTGGTTAAATCTTGTTTATTTATTTTTTATTTGCTAGTAAGTATTCATGCTATAACAACACATATTCTGTGAAAATTCTAACCTTCTAGCTCTTACCATTGCTGAGCTAGAGGCCTCTGATAGACCGACGGATGGACGGACGTTGTTGGCTCAGTAATAGGGTTCCGTTGATCCCTTCGGGTACGGAGCCCTAAATATTATTAAAGTGTTTTTTTTTACTACATTTCTATGGACCTAATCCAAAATAAAGAATATAATCAATTCGAAAGTGTGTTCGCTAAATTTGAAATAAGAAACATGTTAAACTCGATTTTAACAGTTTGGTGCTATACAAAGTTTGAGTTTGACGTTTCTTATTTTAAGTTTAGGGTATTTTAAATTTAGGCGGCACCGTTTCGAATTGGCTACATTATATTATTATTATTTATACGGTATGTAAAGGTTCGTCCACATCTGACGAAAGCGCCGCGAATGCGCCGCCCGCAAACGGCTCGCGCGCAGCACACGTGTATTTATTGTAGCGTTTGCGGCACAGTCAGATATGGACGCACCCAATGACATATTATATAAAGACACGTTATCTCCATACTCAACGCGTTTTAAAAACGTGACTTAGATAATTTTCTTCTTTTTTCGTTTCTTTTCGGCCAGTGCAGCTTTAGGTGACATTTGACGTGCGGATATTACACTTTAATTTGGAATATGGCGATCATGTATGAATAAAATAAATGCATTTTAGTACTTCTATTTACGTTGAATGTATCTACAAATGAAATAAAGCATCAGTTCTTTCTTTTATTTTTTTTGTAGTATTATGAACCGACATTTGGCTCAAGAACGGCGTTTTTGAGAACATTTTCAATAGAGCACGACATGTGTCACTCGGCCAAAAGTCCGCGCATGACTAATTGAAATGATCACAATTGGGTTGCTTTCAGGGTTTACATTTTGAGCTTGAAAGACACATCTTTGGTTTTTTAATATCATTGGACGCACCATAACACTACGAACAGCAAACTTCAAACCCGTTGATGGCTACGTTGAGCCGAGCACAATACACACTGCTTGCTAGTAGTATTCATCCGTTAATTTTGTTTTTATCATTTTATAAAATTAATAAATTACCTACCTGTAGTTGTAAAGACGGTAAACACATTTTATTTCACATAAAAAAATATGAATTCCACCATTTCACAAACCCTAACACATTTTCAACTATCACCGCGGTTTAATCACGTAAACGCGATTTAAGTTTATTTGTGTAAGTTATTTAAATAACGTATTTTATACGTTACAGACAAACAGGTAAACAACTATCAGCACGGCATGGACATCCATTATCTTGATGCCTAAAATGTCAATTTTATTTCTCTACAAAGGCAGGTAATTACAAGTAATAAGGTCGGTAAACAATTATAACGAAAACTAAATGATTCTATCAATTTGACGTCTTCATGCTAGAAAAACAGGGTGTTACCATTAGTGGTAGAGCCAAACAGTAATCCTCACTAGATGATTACTGTTCGAATGGGCCGGCTCGACCGCGGTAGTACCACACTCTCACAGAATATCGGCTTAAAGTAATAGCTTGCTATTGCGTTTCGTACGGTGAGTGACGAGATCCGGAGGCCTATTCCCGCATCCCTATCCCATCCCCATTCCCCATCCTCCCTAGACTGGCAACGCATTGGCAGCACCTCTGGTGTTGCAGATGTCCATGGGCGGCGGTGACCACTTTCCATCAGGTGGGCCGTCAGCTCGTTTGTCAGTCAATCGACATATAAAAAAAGAAAAAAGAAAAAAAAAACATTAAATTATTATTGTATAGGTTTATTGTAAAAAAAATATTCTGAAGTTATAATGATATTATTATCTACCGTAACCTTTCTTCTCATCCAAACTTTGACGGGTTAAAATATTTGCCTTTCGTCGTATAACATACTGTGTAAGTATAAACACAGATCACATATTTACTTTATGTCATCAAAGACGCAAGGTGAATGTTACGTGAAGGTCGGTTTGTATTGAACTACTACCATGGCAACCTACTTATCTCATGAAATAAATATTGGAATGTGTAGTGTGTAGATCAAAGGTTACGGTGAATACCTGCCATTCGTTAACTTGGATGGAAGGGTTTGGAAGATACAGCGTTAATATACAATAACAGATGGTACAGATGGCGAACTTAATGCTATCGGCATTCTCTGCCGGTCAAGCGTTGGCTCAGCCTCAGACACGTGAATTCATGTGATGATGGTGCTGTGTGCTGGGTAATTAATAAACGTACTTATTCTAACAAAATTTTGGATAGCTATTATTAGTGCACATTATTTATTTTAATTATAAATACAGTTTGGCATGATTAAGGGGGTATGTATGTAAACATAATTAAACATAATAGATTATGAAGCAGCTAATGATAATGAATCAAAAATAGACTAAAAAGTTATCATTACTCGAAATTAATACTTAAACAAATGACTCGTTATAACTAATGATGACAATATGACTAAGTAGGTATTTGAGCAAACAATACATTACTTCCACCGATATAACATAAAGTTATAGCGATGCACAATAGTGTAAATTCAAATCAAAATTCTAAATCGTGAAGGTTATTAAGGAATTGTTTGGGCACCAATTGCTTGAAAGACAATATGCAATGGCTTAGTGAGAGTGCGCCCTAAAGACGAATTGCCTGCACGTAGGTATAGAGCGATGAGAACAAACATTATTGTGAAGGATTTCAATGGTCCGAGACGCAAAGCGGCCACCTCTAATCAAATTCGCATAGTCGACTACCTATACTGCGACACGATTCCAAAATGCGAGGCCTGAAAACGAATCTAATCTGTTTATTTTTGTCTTTTTAACATATTGCCAACCTTTGGACATTAATTAATAATGTGTTTGGTATACTGTGTTTCTGCGGCCCTAACATGCATGCCACAAAGATAAATTAAACCCGTTTATCTCTATGACTCTCTCTTTTGTCGGCACTAGTGTGAGAGAGACGCACTTAGAGATAAGGCGGTCTATCTTATCTTTGTGTCATGCATGTTAGGGCCGCTGGACGATATATGTTTTACACACTTTATCTGACATAAGATTTTCCGGGTATAGACTTTTACAACGTGTGATACTGGTTTTAGGGTTCCGTACCTCAAAAGGAAAAAAGGAACCCTTATAGGATCACTCGGTTGTCCGTCTGTCTGTCTGTCCGTCTGTCTGTCTGTCAAAACCTTTTTCTCAGGAACGCGTGGAGGTATCAAGTTGAAATTAATATCAAATACTCAGGTCTGCAATTTCTTGAAGCTATGAAAAAATCAACCTTCTAAGTCACCGCAATCAAAAGATATGGCCGTTTATGTCTCATATTTTGATACTTTCAAGGGAATCCAAAGGGAATCAAAACCTATAGGGTACTTCCCGTTGACCTAGAATCATGAAATTTGGCAAGAAGCAGTGTCTTACAGCACATGTAAAGGAAAAGGTCCGAAAACCGTGAATCTGTAATTACATCACATAAAAGAAAAGTTAAACGGAATAATAACCTTTGCAAAGTCGTATCACACTCTACGATTGAACGGAGATAGGAGCTTGCGAAAGTTATTTTTTGTCTTATTTCATAGGTAGGTTGTAAATGGTTACCCCGTTGTTAAAAGCTATTTTTTTTTTCTTTTCTAGGGTTCCGTACTTACAAGGTACTGTTTCTTTTTCATACGTAATTGCGGAACCCTCGGCGCGCGAGTCAGGCTCGCACTTGACCTTTTTGACTATTTTTTAAATACATGTTTATTATCTTTATGAACATTCGATGCTTTAGTGAACTCTCAAATCCCGTATTTCCCAGTATTCCATTAAATGTACATCATTTAATGATAAGTTTCATCGTTTCACGTGAAAAGCACGATAGGTACTCAGCAGTTCACGTAAACGAAGGATTATTTTTATCTAAGTGCTCCCAAGTCACTTACACAACTTCGAGTTAAAATAACCTTGAGAATACGAGTAAAACTTAAAAGTGGTGGTTAATTAGGACCGTAGTTTATTGATTCGGATTATGATCTGTCTAGATAAAATAAGTCTACAACTTAAATTGAATGAACATACATTTATCTAGTCCCAAACTAGAATTTACTGTACTGTGAGTACTTAGACAATGAGTGTTCGTCCACATGACCCGAAAACTAGAATTCGAAGCAATGAAACCGATTTTGCCCTAGATGATTCAACTTGCGACGAGACTCCCAATATTAATTAAGTAGTATTTACTCACGATTTATTGGCAGAAATAGTCCGACATGTTTCGAACTCGATTGGAGTCCTTCTTCAGGGTTTGAGTGCGGTCCCGGTCAGATCAACCCGAGCACTCAAGCCGTGTGTTTATCAAATATTCATAATGTCTCACGAAAGATTTAATTTGACCATTATTATATTGGTAATTATCATTTTTATGTGTTAGGTTTATTGTAAAGGATTACTCATAATTGAGTTCCTCTTGTTACGTGACCTACTTAATTTACATAAATACTTTCTCTAGCATGTTGTTTCGATATTTTGAATGTTACTTTGTTTCTTTTGTTTAAAAACTCGGTTCGGTTCTACATATCTAGATTTTGAACTCGGATTCTAAGGAGATAATTATTTTCTGAACAACGTGTTTTTTGTTCCCTTAAAAAATAAATGATATTATGGCAAAAACCAAATTCTGCCTCTCACAAATTGCACACAATGTAGGTCAACCGACAAAAAGGTCAGAATCTTTCTAAAAAAAGTCAGAAATCTATTTGAAACAAAAAAAGGTCAGAAATCTTTAACTATTTGAAACAAAACTCGTTCATAAATAAAAACTTCTGCGTATGAAGTTTTTGTCAATACTTTTTTACTTATTTAGTCCGGAAAACATTTTATGATGCAATGATATTAATGCAACATTGTTTTTACTGAAAAATAAACTGCTAAAAGTACATACCTAATCATAAATGTTACTACTTTCATATTTCAGGATAACCGTAAATAATAAAATTTTATGTTAAAGCGCTATTTGTTGTCACTTCACTTTTGGTTTCACTTACCTAATGAAATGCGAAATACTGCGATTATGTTTAGGCAATAGAATTTAGATATCAGATTCAGAGCCTAGAATTACCCGAAATGGTGTAAATAATGCAAAGCGCCCTTCGGTATGCATGATCAACAACTCTACGTCCTACTAATATTATAAATGCGAAAGTTCGTGTGTGTGAATGTTTGTTACCAGCTCCGACATGGCTGAATGGATTTTCATAAAATTTAGTATGTTGTTGCTTTAGGTCACGTAATAAGACATATAGGATACTTTTCGTCTCGGCAAATTTTATAGTTCCCGAGAGAATAACGATAACCGAATTCTACACGGACGAAGAAGAAGAAAAATAATTTGCAATCATCATAGATACAGGCAAATTTTACGTTTTTTTTTGTCTTCATTATTTTAATTGTCTATGTAGCAATGTATCCATCGGAAAGCAAAGGGGTCGTTACAAGGAAAGATTCATTTATTTGTATAGGAAGTCACAGCGTTACCTGGTGTACATGAACAGTACTATGACGTTTCCCCAGCAGCCGGCGGTGGAGAAGAGCAGGTACACGCCGCCGAGCGCCTTCTGCAGCGCCTCGGGCGGCGGCGCAAACCGCAGCCAGTGCTCGTTAATGAGCTCCAGATAGTCATCGGAGAAGTACCCACTCGCTCGCCACCGCTCCACCGGCCACGTCCGCGTAAACTCCTCTACCAGCAAGGCGTGAAGCTCCTCGCGCGTCTGACCCGACGAATCATTCTTCAAACTGTCCGCCGCTACCCGCCTATCCACCGATGCAGTTTCATTGAATTCACGTTTGTATCTATTTAATTCCATTCCATTCACATGATTGCGCATACCGTGCGATAAACAATGCGGATGAAAGTCTGACATTGAAAATACATCCCATTTTATAGACTCTTTCATTTTGGTTAACGTGATGAACCACTGAATTTGGTTGTCGTGATCACCGTTACATGAAATGCCCAGGATGACTATTAAGGAAAGTTTAAAAAGACAAATTATCTTCATTTTCAGTCGCTGACTATTATTCTTCAGTCGAGCACTAGACGTCTGGCTAGTGTGGAATCTAGAAATGTTTTATGGACGATACTCGTCTAAGACGGTAGCATCAAACGAAGACGATTACAGACCGCGATGCTCTTGGGACCGCTTTAGTTCCATACTTAAGTGGATTAAATTGGACAGCTTTGAATAAAATCCGAAACAAGCGGTTGCTAATAAATCCACTCATTAGGTTGATTGATTGATCCCATATAGGAACTTAAAGCAATTGGTTTCAAACTGACCAAGTATCCGGCCAGACCAATTCGCCTAAAAATAACCATTTACAGCAGACCTCTTTGGCCCGGAGGTGGCTGAATAAAGATATATTGCATAACTTTGGCTACCTTAATAGGTTAAGTTGGTTAAGCAATATTAAGTAAAAGAGCAATCTCGTTGCAAGTTATTAATGTATGTTTACAATAATCCCGAGCGGGACAAACTGGCACGTGTTAATAATTAGCATTAAGCCTAGCCGCCACATGATTGATTATAATTCCGCATTGACTTAGCCATTATAGAACTAAATTTACGCTTGTTTGTACGCAGCCTCTGGCAGCTACAAATTAACACAGCACGGAGGAGTAATTAACTGCCTCCGTCGTAAGTGCATTATGCGGCGAAAATCCTACGCGAATAACAAATTTAATTAAAAACAGAAGATGTTAAACGAAGAAAATTTGATTTTTTGTCTGAAAAGAATCCCAACAACCCTGTTTTCTTTTAGAAACATTGTTCTCGATGCAAAAATTAAACTCTTAATTGCATTCCGTATAAAGTTCAATGTTTCAATTTCGTTTAATGCAAGTAAAATAGTTATTGCAATTTTGTCGTACAATTCAAATCGCGTTCCAATTAAAGTAGCGTGTAATAATGAAAAGGTAGAAGCTGATACTTAATATACATTTCTGGGCATAACAGTTGACAAGCATCTGACCTGGAAGGAATACATAGAGCGGGTTTATAATAGGATAAATCGGTTTGTGTTTACTCTAAACGGGCTGAGGCAAACTGTCAGTGGATGCCTCGGCAGTGCTTAGCAATGGTCTAATATTATGGGGAAACTCTGTAGGCATATATAGATTTTTTAAGTTGCAGAAGAAATGTGTTCAAGTCATTGGTAATGCATGGTTGTTTTAAAAATCGGACAAGTGCGAGTGAAACCCGCGTGGAGAGGGTTCCGTTCCATACATGATTAACTGAAATTTTCTATGTTAATTTAAATACCATAGACTTCTTATAGGTTTTCCTGTAATTTATAGATATAGAACTATTTTTTGTATTTTTTTCAAAATTTTAGGCCCGGTAGTTTCGGAGTTAAGGGGGGGGGGGGGTCAATTTGCACCTATTTTCCTAAATAACTTCCAAAACATTTATTTTAAAATTCCAAAAAAAACATATTTAAGATCCTCACAGTAAGCCCTCTCATTTGATATGTCACATGATATAGTTTGCGTAACTTTTTTTTTTAATTTTCCAATTTGCCCCCCAAAAATGGGCCCCATGTTGAAAATTTATTTATTTACGTTACGCATCCCTGTTGCGGTCACCAATTTACATATGTATACCAAATTTCAAATCAATCGGTCCAGTAGTTTCGGAGCAAATTGGCTGTGACAGACGGACAGACAGACAGACAGACAGACAGACTGACAGTTACACGAGTGATCCTATAAGGGTTCCTTTTTTCCTTTTGAGGTACGGAACCCTAAAAAGGATGCAATCCATTGTTTAAAAAATACTTTATATATTGTCATATATATAATTATGTATATCAGACAAATTTGAGTATTTTTAAGTCCCATCCCGAGTACTTTAAAAGACGCGGCAAAGTAATACAGGGGCAGACGCGCGCAAATAACGTTTCAGCTGTACAAACCTCTCAGCTTTAAAGCCAAATATAAGATAAACGTTTTCGTAATGGCTCTAGTATTTTTTATAATCATCTACCAGATGATAGTCTGGTTTAAACCTAGAAAAACTCAACTCCTGCATATACACCTCGGAGGCAGGCCTCCTGTACCACTTCGTCTTGTTATTGTTAGCACATTAGTACCACAAGTGCATCACGTGAAGTTCTTGGGTGTCACCGTAAATTCCGCGCTCAAGTGGGACAAATATATTGACATCCTTTGCGGTAAACTGTCCGGTGCATGCTTCGCTCTGAGCAGACTTGGCCACATTTTGCCGCAAACACAGTTACGCTCGAGCTATTTCTTTTTGTTTCCACTCTGTGATGTCTTACGGGTTCGAGTTGTGGGGTACCGCAACAGAATGACATTGGGTGTTTGTTCTACAAAGCGCGTTGTGAGAATTATTTCGTATGCTGCACCAGTCAGCCAGCTAGGGAACTTTTTGCAAAAAAAACAACCTACTCACTACCGAATCGATACCGATACCGAACCGATGTCACTATAGTTTACAAATAAATTATTTTTGACTTCTTTGTTTTGAATAATTTTTTAACCCAAAGTGGTGTACGAGTGTATGGCTACGATTAATAAATATATATAAACTGAAAAGGTTTAATTTAGAAATATATATATACCTATATTTTTATTTGGCAACCTTTTTATTATTTCCTACTGAAGCCTAACTCTTCAGAAAAAGTGAACAATTTCATGTTTCAAAGTTTAGTGTTCAGAAATATATATATATATATATATATTCTAAATTAAACCTTTTCAGTTTAGTTTTTAAGTATTCTTATGACCGAAAGTTTTAATTTTACTAAGTATTAGTTTATTCAAATTCACTGGTAATGATTGGTCATTTGCGATTATCATTAATTGACCAAGATCACTAAACTATCATTGGGAATGAAGTCATCGTTTAACAAATTTAATTCTATCATTAAATCGTCAAATTGAATGGCAAACATGGTTCAAACCGGGCAACTCCGTTAATATGGTTAAAACTAATAAATTAACCATATTTGACAAAAATAGAGGAGCGATTGAGAACTAAGTCCATTATTGAAGTCGGATAACAAATAATTTAATTTCGTATAACGTGAAATAAGTATATGGCCAAGTATTATCGCTCCAAGGCCAAGAAGCAAATGAAAGTTCCAAGCTGCTTTCCCTATTAAGAAGTTTTTTAATGCTCTAATATGAAACTCAGGCAACATTCAACAAAATCCCAGATGATAACTCTGTCATAGGCGTAACTGAATGTTGTTTTCTAAAATAATCGTATTGTTATTTAAATATTAATTTAATTATTATAAAATTAAATATTAATTATTTATATATAACGTGTTTTTGACGACACGTTTGGCCTAGTTGGTAGTGACCCTGCTTCCGAAGCCAGCGGTCCCGGGTTCGATTCCTGGTAAGGGCAAATATTTGTGTGATGAACACGAATGTTTGTTCCTGAGTCTTGGATATTTCCTATATATTTAAGTATTTATTTAACTGTATAAGTATGTATATCGTCGTCTATTACCCATAACACAAGTCTTTAGAGCTTACTTTGGGGCTAGATTGATTTGCGTAAAAGATTGTCCCCTGATTTATTATTATTATAATATGAATGCTGTCGGTGTGTCTTCAAATTAATAAAATGAACTAATTAATCACTGTGTACCTTTCACAGGACATGTCGCAACCATTCATGAATAATGTTTCAAATGAAAAAATTACTGCCATATATGACAACACAATTTAGACGCCTACACGCCCCCCGAGATTCTCGGGCGCTCATGTCAAAATGTGGATCCGGTGAAATCGCTACTTTAGAACTATAATGTCCTAACTCTAAACAGGAATACCCTTCATTTTCAATTGAACTGTGACGTAATACGTTTGGAATTTGCAATGACTAATTTACAGATTTGGGTCAGTTTTTTCAATCAAATGTAAAAGGTATGTGATGCTATTAAGCATGGACAATGACAGTGGTGACTGAACTGAGCACCATTGTTAAACAAATGAACGTGGTGAGTGGATTTTTATTATTAACACTGATTCTCATAACATCCCTTATGTCCAAAGTATTTCTAGTGCCGCTATTTAACCGACTTCAAAGAAGGAAGAGGTTCTCAATTCGTCGGAATCTTTTATTTTATTTGTAATATTACCATGTTCAATTATTTAATTCTGTTTATATTTTAACATCTCGAGTGTCTTGAAATAATTTGGCTTCAAGCGAAATGGCGACTTCCTACCCTCAACCTCAGGAAATAATAGCCACTCCACAAACATCCTATCAGTACAACGCTAAATTCCATAATTCTTTACTGTGGAAATTTAATTCTAAACGAAAAGAAAATTTCTACAGTTATTTTACTTAATTCAACACTCTCATTAAATTTAGGGCAAAGAATTTAATAACGTTCTCGGTAAGGTTATTTAAGTCCTTCTGCACATCCAGACTAATAAGGGCCGGGAAACGCGTCGGCTGCCCGTTTTCCTCGGCGGACAAAAGCCACCGTTATTGAGTAGTAAAATAAACAAAGCAGGATAATACTTGCATGGTTGTCGACTTGCCGTACAAAAGTAGAACTACTAGTTCACATTGTGCTGCAGCTCATTTTCGTTTATAAGAAGCCAACTCAGAGCAACAAGTAGGTTGGTTTTAAACCTGATTTAATGTATTTGATACAAAGAGAATAACAAATAAAATCATTTTTATAGTAACATTTTTTGGTCCATTGGTCTTTCAAAGAAGTCATCGGGTTTACGTTATGTGTACCAAATTTTAGCTTATTCCGATCATGGACACTGGTATCAAATTGACTTTCAAGATTTAACCCAAACTTACCAATAAAAAACCGGGCAAGTGCGAGTTAAACACGCGTGGAGAGGGTTTCGTTCCATACATGATTATCTGAAATTTCCTGTTACTTTAAATACCATAGACTTCTCATAGGTTTTCCTGTAATCTCTAGGTAAAGAACTATTTTCTGTTTTTTTTCAAAATTGTAGGCCCGGTAGTTTCGGAGAAATGGGGGGGGGATGGTCAATTTTCGCCTATTTTCCTAAATAATTTCCAAACCATTTATTTTAAAATTCCAAAAAAAACATATTTAAGATCCTCACAATAAGCCCTTTCATTTGATATGTCACATGATATAGTTAGCGTAACTTTATTTTTTAATTTCTACTTTACCCCCCAAAAGTGGCCCCCATGTTTAAAATTAATTTGTTTACGTTACGCATTCGTGTTGCGGTCACCGACTTACATATGTATACCAAATTTCAAATCAATCGGTCCAGTAGTTTCGGAGCAAATTGGCTGTGACAGACGGACAGACAGACAGACAGACACACGAGTGATCCTATAAGGGTGCCTTTTTTCCTTTTGAGGTACGGAACCCTAAAAAACAGGCCAAGTGCGAGTCGGACTCGCGCACGAAGGGTTCCGTACCATTCTCTATAAAAACTTTTGTTGTATGGGAGCCCCTTTAAATATTTATTTTATTCTGTGTTTTAGTATTTTTTGTTAGAACGGCAACAAAAATACATCATCTGTGAAAATTTCAACTGTCTAACTATTACGGTTCATGAGAAACAGCCTGGTGACAGACGGACGGACGGACGGACAGACGGACAGAGGGACAGACGGACAGCGGAGCCTTAGTAATAGGGTCCCGTTTTTACGGTTTGGGTACGGAACCCTAAAAAGATAACATATCGGTATAGCGGCGTTTATATTTTGTTTTAAAAGTTTCTCCGCACTAGTACCATGTTGCAGACACGTTAATTTGACGTTCATTTGCTACAACTCGCAACAGCGCGGGCACTAGTAATTTTAAAAAGTATATTTTGTTTAATGAGTATAATTGAAAAAAAAAAAAACAACCGGACAAGTGCGAGTTAAACTCGCGTGGAGAGGGTTCTGTTCCGTACATGATTGTCTGAAATTTGCTAGGTTACTTTAAATACCATAGACTTCTTATAGGTTTTCCTGTAATCTATAGGTGAAGAACAATTTTCTGTATTTTTTTCAAAATTTTAGCCCCAGTAGTTTCGGAAATAAGGGGGGGGAATGGTCAATCCTCGTCTATTTTCCGAAATAACTTCCAAACTGTTTTATTTAAAATTTCTAAAAAATATATATATAAGATCCTCACCATGTTTTCATTTGATATGTCACACAATATAGGTAGCAAAAATTTTTTTTTGTAATTTTCTAATTTACCCACCGAAAAGGGCCCCCATGTTTAAAATTCATATATTTACGTCACGCGTCCGTGTTGCGGTCACCGACTTACATATGTATACCAAATTTCAACTCAATCGGTCCAGGTGTTTCGGAGCAAATTGGCTGTGACAGACGGACAGACAGACGCACGAGTGATCCTATAAGGGTTTCGTTTTTTCCTTTTGAGGTACGGAACCCTAAAAATTAACTGGACGCCTAACAAATAATCATTTCTGCACCTAAATTTTAAACATATTTAAATCGTTAAACGCCTCTAAGGTCTGTCAAAATGTATAGACCTGCGAGTCGTTAAACACAATTAACAACTTGAATGATATTTGTAATTTTGGTGGAAGCCGTTGTAAGTCGTATAACTTAGCTCGGTGTGCTTTAATAGCATTTAAAACGAGATCTACCTACAGCGAGAAAGCACTCTACAATAATTGTTGGTGGGCGCCGACTGCTCGTCAAATTTTAGATAGTCGGGCTCTTTGGAGCCCTTGTTTGTAAACATATTTTAATACTTATGTACAAGCGCCCGCAGTAAATTGCCGCGACGTGGCCGGGTTACGAATGTGGTGTTATTATTCAAGTGTAACAATTTATTTGAACGAATATGTTGTCTTATCTATGCCGCATGTTCCCAAAAGTTGTAATCGGACAGTTTTAATTGTTCAGATAAATACGGAAATTCAGGTATTGGACGGTTGAAATGGTAATATAGCAACGGGTGAAGATCGGAAATCTCACCCACCATTAGATGATCATTATTATCTATTACAACCTATATAGAAAAGTTGCTTTAAGTATTCATCATCCGTCATGCTTTTAAATTATTCTTATTTTCATATCGTGAAATCCTGATTAAAAATACAGTTCAAATAAATATTTTTGCATTCCCGGAGATGTTACTTATATGCTCTTGCTAGTCAATTGAGATGCACAAACGTCTAATTAATCTTATTAGGTTAAAATATGTGTTGACACTGTCATTGCGACTTTTGATTGATGAAGTACGAGACAAACCATTTTTTTAAACTTTAATGAATTCATTAGTCGTTCGAGCGACTGTGTGCACTGCTACTCTTAAGTAGCTCTCGTCACTCAAGATGTATATTCCTTTGTAATGCTAACGTCACCCTATACGTATGACTCTGTACTACCACCTACTTCATCATTTCAACTTGGAACGAAGAGTACCTGCTCTCCGCACGTACCGAACGAGCGTGTTTCACTACTGTCCGCTAGATGCCACTAAAAGCAAGTTTTGTTTGAGATATCAGAATATTTGTGTCTACAGCTCAATATGTGAGGAATATAATATATACGTCATGAAGTAAGCTAGTATCCTAAACACTCCGCGAACCAGATTATTGCAAGACTGAATGGTAAAAAAATATTCTTACCTTACCTTACCTAACTTAAAAATCGCAAAGCTCACCTAAATTATATCACAGAGGAGTAGGTACCTTCTAATGATACTATTTATTCCGGGTAAATGTGAGGTCTCTAAGAGATGCAAATTCTATTCCACGCCACCGCAGCTGCCGGTCGGTAAAGATAGCTAACATGACAAGGAAAAAAAAACGCAGCAGACTGCTCGCTGGTCATGTGGATGAATTTTTTAAATAATATAGCCAACATATACCTAATTCATTTATGTTTAATAGGTGTTCTAAATAATCTGAACTAATTATCCGATAGCCTCGATATAATAGCCTAGCCTGTATAAGAATAACGTTAGCATTAAGTGCCAGTGCAAAGATTGTCAAGACATGAACATTGCTTGAAGGTCATTCATGCCTCCAATAAATTATACTTATCACTAATTCGGATATAAGTAAAATTAGTTATTCACACATTACCAAAGAACTATACGGGGGTATTTAGTCCGGCTTACCCTTTCATCAGGTAAAAGGGCATGTATGCTTTTTATGACAACCTGCGCCTGTATTCGGGAAAGCTAAGTGATTCTGTAGCGATTCGAGAGTGAGATTTCGCATCTCGCTCTTACGCATTACGCGTCGTGCGGAAGAGTGAGATGAAAAATCTCGCTTACAAGTCGCTACAGAATCACTTAGCGTTCCCGAATGAGGCGCCTGGAATAACTTTTAACTAAAGAGCAACGTTACCTTTCAGCAGCCGTCCGTGTAGAAATTGAAACGAGGCGGTAATTACATTTGCTATAATCTGGTGTCAGTTAATACACATACGTGCCCGGCATTACCCAGAACGCATTAAGAATAAATGAAGTCCCCCAATTGATTATGAGTTTATCTAATTCCGGCAATTATGCCAATTTGTGAACAATGCAGGTACTCTCGTAGGTAGAGCACAGCTAATGAAGCAATGATTTAATAAAGGCTTGTGTGGCACGTGTTGAATTGCCTTCAATTAGCTGCGGCTGATTGATTTTAATCATCAAATGTATCGGTAATTTTTTCCATTATTGTTCGTTTATAAATGAAACCACGCTTAATGTATTCATTATTATTTATAAGCAACTACCCCGCTGATAATGCAATTGAATTGATACCAATCGCGACCACACACCGATCAAGTAAAAACTAAAAAAACAAATCTCTTTTGTTTCTTGATAAGAGCGTTACCTTGTCGAATTTGGTCAAACAATTACTTACCCAGACAAAGGCACCTCTGAACAGGAACAGCGACGCCTCTTATTGGATTTGTTCAATTAATTAAAGCATTCTTAAGATACTATTTAGTAAAGACACTAGTATTAGAGTTACTTTTGTTAACAAAATTTACCATCTGTTATTGGAATCGGTCAGTGATGAATCGGACGATGCTCATAAATCTTGAATGAAAACAAATGCATTATTCATCCCATATGTATTATATCTATCTATGAATATATTCATAGATTTCCATTGCCATTACTCATCAACACATTATTAATGATCTACAAGCCCCGCTGTATGTATGTATGACTAAATGTATGACTACCTGGGAACTTTATTTTAATTGGCGTTGGTACTAAGTGAAAACGTTAATTGGCTGTTAGGCCCAATTTTCAATAAGCGGCTAGCCGCGCGGGACTAGCGACTAGCCGCTCAGTGGAAATTGGGCCTAAAAGAATTACAAAGCAAGCAACTCTAGTGTGTTCAAATCACCGACGCTCAGAAGTAAACATACTAAGTGATTGAAAAACTTTTAACATGATTGAACATGAAAGCTAAATATTTTTAAACAAAAATGAACAAGTGTACCTTAAACTGAAGATCCCTTCTAATGTAATATTTCTGCTCCTGTCCAAACTTCGCAACTTTGCAAAAGCGACGAGTCACACCAGACAGCACTGCTCACAATTCAAATATTAGCTTGACCCCTAATGAAAAGGGCAAACTTTCAGGGTAGATGAACTTTTTAGGCAAAGTGTAAGTGATATTGCGACGTAAAATAACGTTATTCATTAAGTTTGAGTTATTGGCAGCAACCTACGTCAACCTTTTAACGGCGTTCTGTCTGCGTATCTTAAAGTTGTAGGACGGGTGGCGTTGATACGTGGGCTTACCCACTTAACTAAAGGACTTGTAATACTTAAATAAAAATTAAATTTTAATAAGTGAGGTTATAGTTTTGCCCTATGTTTGAATACATTTTTGTCGTAGAGCGTGTAAATTTCATACGGGCGGGCGTATATTTTACGCAGCTATAGTTTCCAATCGTACAGTTTATTTGAGACAGAAATTTTGTTAAATAGTTTGATTAATAAGGACTAATAATAAAAAAATTCAAGTAGGACTGAGCAGCAATGTATTACGTCCATTGTATGACAAATATTTAAACAAATAAACTGTCATGGCGTAGATACGTAAATCGATTAATTACTTAGATGTAATACATTGCGTACACAATTATTTGTATGTGAAAAAAAAAAGCAATTAGAAATGTACGTAAATATGCTTTATAGGTCTGACACATCGTCATGAAATATACGCCCGTATTAAATTTACACGCTGTAAACATTATTGTGCAATAGTTTATGTCATTAAGCGGCTAAACGTTTAATTCACGCAGCACGCGCATTCGCAATTCTATTAAAAGGCCAATTATGCGCAAAACACAATAATCCAATAGATAACTGACGTTGATAGTAAATTGTTACATTCGAGTAGAATAAACGCGTGTAGCGAGCCATTTAATTTGTTAATTCAATCGCGTGCCGCCCGCGACGTCGCATGTCTATACCGTATTGAATAAAATCAATTGGATATTCCAGCAATACACTTGTGGGTCATAATAATAACGAGTAGACCATTTTATTAGCATAAGTACCCAAGCCCTATAGAACTTTTATGTTAGTTATTGCCAGACATTTTGTCGACTCGAAGGACGTACTCCATTTTATAGGTGAGGTGCAATGCAAGCTATTTTCGTTCCTTTATGTCTGGAGTCCACTTAACCTCTACAGCACTACACGCGGAGGAAACATTTCTCATCCACCGAAATATATTGATAAGTACCTCTTTAAGAGCTACTTCAGCCAACTCTGAGACTTCCGTCTACTTCATGCTTGAATCAATACCAGGTAAATTATAAGGTGAAATTAATAGCATAAAGATTGTTATCATTTCATGGCTCAACTACTAAGCCGCTTTTAGTAAATTTAGGAACTTATTATGTTATTAGGACTTCCTTAGATATCAAGTCTACTACCTACTTGCAGTAGGTAAATATTTAGTCGGTACAGATATAGTGAATAATATGTTTCCATCGGTAAAACTCGGATCTCAATCGGAGGACGACGGGACCCGAAGTGTCAATTAATTATTGTATTCAATGAGTGACATGTTTATATTCATTAATATGAAACTTTATTATTTAGTGTCAAATGTCAATATAAAACATGACAGCATGGTGTGATGGGTACTGGCCGCCAATTCTCGATGCATTCGAGATAAAATAGATTGCGAGATTAAACGTCAGATTCATACAGTTGTGTCAAATGACTATATGCACTGACGTTTAATCCTGATTGTGAGATTATCTCGAATGCACCGAGAATTGGGGGCCTGCCGAAGTTAATTGAGAGAGCACGTTAAATACGAACTTTTCCGATAAAACACGATGGAAACTAATTATGCACTACATCTGTAGTGTATTGATGAACCAATGCTAACTGACAAAGTTGTGGCTATAAACTATCTAACCATAATGGTTTAGATAGCTGAACGAGAGGAAACGTTTGTTGTCTAATAGGACTTATTTTTCTTGCTTTTTCACATCTAAAAGCGTCTACATTCAGTTACCAGACACCAGATAGGTTTTATATGTACTTACAAGTTCATCATACGAGCGACGGAACTAGAGTCGTCTAGGACGGCTGAGGGTGACACCGAACTAATATTAGTTTAGGATGTTTATGTTACCAGGAGTTTTCCCCTCAAGTACATACTCTTCTTTACTATAGAATATTTTACTATACTAAATTCTGTCGACTAAAATCCCAATAACACTGATAGTTTTCCCGAGCTGCGGAATAATCCATATTAGCCATACTATCCATACTAGTATTATAAATACTCCTCTGCTGCAATGGGAGTGAAGAAATAGCATAGAATGCGTGCAGATGCTTATCATCCTGGCATGTCGTAAAAGTCGACTAAGGGACAGGACGGTCCGCTCCAATATGGTGGACTATCTGTATGGCCGATGGGCTGATCACCTGTCACCATACGGTTCATCATACCATCTTAGGACTAATTAATCGAACGTGGCCACAAGTAGTCTTGTGGCTCTGCCCACCCCATTAGGGATTTCGGGCGTGCTGCTATGTATGTAGTATTATAAATGTGCAAGTAAATCTGTCTGCCTCTCTGTCTCACTGTTACGCTTTCATGGTTAACCATGGTTCATGGTTAATGGTTCATGGTTAATAGTGGTTTGGTGGTAAACCGCTCAACCAATTTTGATGAAATTTGGTGTAGACAATCTCCATTGCTGGAAAATTTAATAACGGCAAGTTATTGCGTGCTTCATTGAGAGTCCGTTATGTTTCTTTTATGTATCTGCGCTGCGCAATTTAAAAACTTCAGCATCGATTTGGATGATTCTTTCAAAAATATTACGCATTACGATTTTTACGCATTTTAATATTATACTCGTTGTATTAACGACGCGCATGACACTTAAATCTGCCGCTCAATAAAAACCGTATTTCATGGAAAAATAATATAAATGTAAAAAGTCAGTAACAAGAAAATTCGTTATATCTTAATGATACAGTATTACGTAGATAAAGTCGCGGGTAAAAGCTAGTAAGATATAATGATATAAATAATGGAAAAAAAAAACCACTGTTTACGTCTTCAATCTTATTACCTACCATCTTATTGCCCCCACTTTCCTGTCTTTATACTATTAAAACCACAATAAATCACCATCATCACATCATCATTATCATTTCAGCCGAAAGGCATCCACTGTTGGACATAGGCCTGTCCCGTTGATCGGCACACCGTTATTGTCACAATAAATAATAGCGAATTAATTTATAATAATAATAATAAATAAATAAATCAGGGGGCAATCTTTACACAAATCGATCTAGTCCCAAACTAAGCACTAAAGGCTTTTGTTATGGGTACTAGACGACGATATACATACTTATATAGAGAAATAAATACTTAAATACATAGGAAACATCCAAGACTCAGGAACAAACATTCGTATTCGTCACACAAATATTTGCCCTTACCGGGGACAATTTAACATAAAATCGTCCTTTCGACTGAAGTTACTTAATTAATTAAAAAAACAACCTACTCTCCAATAGCTAACAGCAAGACCTCGAGAAAATGAAGAGCCTCACGCGCCAAGGTGTTGACGTTGTCTGCGTCGACCCCTTCAAATCTAACCACATAACCTTTACTTGCGCCCACTTCGCCTTAAATGTATTACTTTTCGAAAATATCTTTTTACGGACGGGACTCTATTATTCGAAGTCTTGAGACTCGAGGCGTTCACGCCCCGTTGCTAACTTAGGTACTGCTTAAAATTGGTACCCGCGTACGCGTATATCTACTAAATTATATTATATTTTGGGTAAACTGTCAAGGTCTTATACAAGCAAAATAATACTTTATTCTAATGCAATAAGAGCTTTGACAGTCGACAAGAGTCCACCGAAAACTTGGTAGACCTGTGTTACCCGCCCATGCACTGGAAACTCACCGACGCTCCAAATTTCCGGTCACGTACCGTACACATTAAATAAAATTACCTACTTACATATTCCAAGCATTCATTGTTTGTAAATGCCTCACATTGTAAATTGACCAATAGAAATGCATTCTACAGTTCACTTCATATTATTTGACGACGCAATTAGCCTAGTTGGGAGTTACCCTGCCTCCGAAGCTAGCGTCCCGGGTTCGATCCTCGGTAAGGGCAAATATTTGTGTGATAAGCACCAATGTTTGTTCCTGAGTCTTGGATGTTTCCTATGTATTTAAGTATTTATTTCTCTAAATAAGTATGTATATCGTCGTCTAGCACCCATTACACAAGGCTTTAGAGCTTACTTTGAGACGAGATCGATTTGTGTAAAAGATTGTCCCCTGATTTATTTATTTATTTTATTTATTATAATTTCAAGTATTCTAACGTTATCTCACGCGAGCTTCATGTGACTGACGTGACGAAGGAAACCCCTTTATTACAGAACTTTAAGAATAAATCTGTCCCACAGAGAAAGAACGGTTACAGTTAGCTGGGTCCCATGGAATTCGGTGAAATACTTCCGTAGTTAATAGGTATGCCTGCTGACTTAGACACTATTATGAGTTTTTGTTAAAATTTTATTTGGTTACAAGATTTGACCCCCGCTAGTAACTAACAAGGGGAGTTCAATGAAAACATGTAAAAACAGCTATTAACTAGGTACTATAAAAACCGCACAAGTGCGTTTCCTATGGTACTTTAAATACTTACACTTCTTATAGGTTTTCCTGTAATCTATACGTAAAATACTAAGATAAGGGGGAGGGGGGCGAATGGTCAATTTTCGCCTATTTTCCACGCGATAGTGTGCTAGACATTATTTTTTATTTTCAAATTTTCATCCCAAAAGTGGCACACGTCCGTATTGCGGTCACCGACAAACATATGTGTACCAAATTTCAACTCAATCGGTCCAGTAGTTACGAAGCAAATTGGCTGTGACAGACGGACAGATAGACAGACGTCACAGCTCGCACTCGAAAAACGACCAGAGCTCTTACTTTTTTTAAACCCACTTTTTAGTTTCTATAATATCAATTTCACAATAATTTTGTTTATTTACTGTGATTAGAACACAGCGGAGCCAATTCGAAAAAAAATTAAAAGGCACTAAGCTTGGTACTATACAAAATCGAGAGTGACGTTTCTTATTTTAATATTAGAAAATAATTTAAAATTCTCTAATAAATAGCAGACACCGTTTCAAATTGGACCCACTATTGGCCCAAATTTATAAGCAATCCCAGGATTCTTAAAGAAATAAAACTCGGCTTAGCTCGCGTAGAGAGGGTTCCGTGATTATCTGAAATTTCACTTTAAATACTTCTTATAGGTTTTCCTGTAATATATAGGTAAAGAACAATTTTCTGTATTTTTTTCAAAATTTTAGTTCATTCGGCGATGAGGGGGGAACGGTCCATTTTTGCATATTTTCCTTATTAAACTTCAAAACAGTATTCGTTTTATTATTTATTATTTGATGTCATACCCCATAGTTTGCAAATCTTTTTTTTGAAATTTTCTTGTCTATCCCCCAAAAGTGGCCCACATTTTTATCAATCAATCAATCTTAGCCAATTGTGTCCCACTGCTGGGCAAAGGCCTCCCCCCTCCGTTTCCACTCCACCCTTTCCTGTGCCACCTCCGGCCAATTGGGCTGGTAGTCATCGAGATCCTGCCGCCACCTCATTCTCGGCCGACCAGGCCCATTTTTATAATTAATTTAATTACATTACACGTCCGCGTTGCGGTCACCGACTGATATATGTGTACCAAATTTCAACTCAATCGTTCAAGTAGTTTCGGAGCAATTTGGCTGTCACAGACGGACGGATAGACAGACACACAAGTGATCCTATAAAGGTTCTGTTTTTTTCTTTTGAGGTACGGAAGTTTAAAAACCGGTCCATGCATATTTTTTCTACACTTACCAACCTACCAAAGAAAGCTACTAAACTCAGTCATTCTATTTTTTATTGTTGAATTTGAAGCCATAATCCTATGGATTAAAACATTTCTCCCTGCAAATTCGATCACCGTCTAGTACATATAAACTTAACTTTGCCATAAGCGGAGATTGAATATTGGGGGACGATAAAATTATGAGGTTGTATCTTTTGTTACTGACGCACATCTTGAGTCGCACGGACAATAGCATCTTGCGCGCTTTCACTAAGGTTCTCAAGTTTGTTATATATATTATATACCTTCCTATGGTGATATATGGTCGACCGAGCGAGCGAAGCGTCTCCGGTTCAGTTTGGGTAAAAATGCTTTCGTATGTCCGGCGGCTGTCCGGATGTCCATTCATTTCCCTCTACAGGTAGCATTTCTCAACCGATTTTGATTGTGAGCAGGTTCAATAATTATATGGAATTTTGTAAACGAGTTTTTTGAAATTCAAAATGGCGGCGATATAGGGGTTTTGCGATTACAAAGTTAGTTGCGGTGTTGGTAAACTAACCGCGAGCTAAGTCGATGTATGGGATAACAGTTTTCCAAGGGCAAAGTTAATTTTGTCAAGAGGTCTACAGCTCACGGAGCCACTAACTAGTATATGGATAATGCAACGTATCAAACAATGAACAATTGAAAGTTACAAGGTGTGAATTTACGGGCGTTATTAACGCCCTATGTAAGCTAGGTACTAGGGTTATCCTTTTCTTCGTACAAACATCCAATAGGGATGAACTATCTCCTTTTGAACACGCTTTTATTAGCTTGACTTGTAACTAAGTATTGACTAACTAAGAAACAATGTAATAACATCTTAGAAGTAATTTTTAACCTACTTCTAGTTGCCTGTACGATTTGAAACTTTGCAAGTATATGTAATTCGGAAGATAATACAATAATTTGGTACCATCAAGATGATCTGACCATGGATCCAGCAGATGGATAGTGGAACTCTTCAATGACTACTAGTAAACCCCTCAAGTTTGGGCTCATAATAACAATATATATATGACAGTAAAGTGTTTGCTGCAGTTTAATACAATTTACTACTTAACTTTAGTCATGTACGAAGAACTATTAGATATTCTGTGGTTTTGGAGAAGCCGTTTCATGTGCCCCGGGGCGAAACCCATCAAGCTACATTAGTGTATCTTAGGTATACGACCTTTAAATGAGATGAGAGATCTTAGATTAAATGAGCTCTGACGTCATAACGTTAAGGTATTACCCAAGGGGTTGCAAACAAGAAAACAGGTCATTTAGCACAAAAACCAGCAAGCTTTGAAGACTGGATTTATGACGCAGTGTGGTTTGAATTATGTTCTGTTTAAATAAGCCAATTATTTGTTGTTTTCGTGTTGTAAATTAAACCACTTTAAAAGCGAGCCCACCCTCAACTGCAATTTTTCGTGAAACTAAAAGAAACAATGACGAGTTTTTCACAAAAAGTCATCTTTTAAAAACAACTTGCGTAGTCAGTATTAATTGATTTACCAAATTCCTAGGAGCTAACAATAAACTGATCTATAATAGTAGTTTATGCAACGGTTGCATAATGATTGGCCTTAAAACACTAGTGCGGTTTTCATGAAACGAGCCGATAGGCGAGTTTCATAATAAGATCGCATGTGTGTTTTAAGGCCAAATTATGCAGAATTGCATACATAACTTTATCTACAAAATAAATCCTCCATGATGGGTTCAGAAACAATATTTTCTGGCAACAAGTTATTTGTTGCAATCGTGGCTGCATATTTCCGATATCCGGCGCATTTTCACATCACACACACTCCGAGAAGACTACTTACTATTCATATTTTCAACTAAAATGTAAATTACAAACAACTTTTTCTATTCAATTCAACAACAATTCTACTTTCATTCAGCAAAATGTCAACATAATGGCGGCGATTCGATCCTCCGTCAAGACCATTTTTTTTTAAATCATAGACAAACGGATGAAGTCTCTATTCTCACGTCACTCGAGATCAAATATTGTGCAGTTTATATTAAAAAAACATACTGAATTGACGTTTCGTATCAATAACTGTTTTAATATCTATGGATACTAGAATAGAGACCCACTTGAGTTTTGACAGCTGTTCCAAATTTAATCTCATTTCTTTACTAAAAACGATAAAGAAGTCATGTTATTTCTTTATCGCAGCACTGGTTTTTTCTAATTGGTTGTCAAAATGGTGGTCATTTCCTACGGTTTTTGATTAACCAATGGAGGTTTTATGATATGGGTGTAGATAAAATCATTTTCATCACACTTGCTCGGAAAGGGTGTTATTATACGCAAGCGTATAGAGCAACTAAAGCCGATTTAACTCCTCTATGCGCCCCGCCGTCAGCGGGAGTTATAAACCATACAAAATCCATAACTCCCTAGGGAGTTATGAATTTTGTATGGTTTCGAACTCCCGCGGGCAGTTAAGTGCGCCAGGTCGGCGGAGCTGCTCGGGAGCCGCAGCCGGCGGGGCGCGCGACCGCAAGCCGGCGGAGCTGCCCCGCGCTGATCGCAACGTACTTACAGTTTAAGAACACCCACCTGATGGTAATTCACGATGTAAAATGGGAATAAAATTAATATATATACTTTGTTTGTCTTATTTTTATTTCATTTCCTCGCAAATGTGATGAAAAACATTGTGTGTATCACGGGCAGTAAGGGGATAACAAACTCGAGTCATAAAAGCCCTCGCCTATCGGCGTCGGGCTTCTAACAGACTCTCGTTAGTTATCCCCTTCTTACGGCCCTAGGTGCACAATGTACTATTGTGCCGCTATGCGATTTTTAAATAATAATAATAAATCATTTATTTCAGGCATCAGTGGGCCATATATAAATACCTTAAAGACTAACATGCAAATTAAAATAACTTACGATCAACAAGCCTGTGAAATTCTTTACAGAATTTATTTATATTTCTTAATTGAAAATGATAAATTTAAAAATAGCAACAATGCTGATTATTTCTGTAAAGTTCAAAAACGAGTTTCGGAGGCCAGTGGAATTTCTCGACGATCAATTCTCGCTAGTTTTATTTTTGTTAAAACTACATTCGCTATATAATTTGATAGTGGGGGTTGTAACATCTCAGTGTGATATATTTCAAACTCGTGGTTTGACATTTCTCACTGATAAATAAAGTACCGTATTTATTTAAAACAAACATATCACTTGTTAATACAATAATTCATAGACACGTTGGCAGCATTCGGAATTAGTCGTGTGTTCCGATTTTTCACGATGGGAAAAGATTATTTATTCACTACATCTGGGCATCTATTCGGGAACGTCCAAGCGATATGGTAGCGACGCGCTAGCGAGATTCTGATCCCACTCTTCCGCACGATGAGTAATGCGTAAGAGTGGGATGTGAGTCTCGCTTGCGAACCGCAACAATATCGCTTGAACTTTCCCGAATAGAACCGATTGCATTAAGATGCTAATTTATATGAATGTATTCTAATTTCTAATTCTGATCTATATTTTAATTAATGGTATTTGTTTTTAATGTGATTTGCAATTTATTTTTTTATTCTTAATTGATAATACATGTAATTCCAATTTATTATTCTAATCTACATTTGTTCAATCGTGATATATGTCTCTTATTTTATTTGCAATTTATTATTTCATATATAATTTGTTATTTTTCTCTGTTCGACGTGTTGGTCTTAACCGTAAGTCGGACATGAATTTAAATAAATAAATAAATAGAGGCCCTGTACTCGATTTGAGGGCATAAAAAAGGCGCTGAAAATTCTAATAACTAAAAGCAGATAATACCTATGTGAATTCTAGAGCATTTCACAATAATGTGGGTCTGAATGTGTTACAATGTTTTACAATTTATTCATCCGTTCCCTTTGAAACCGAGATGCGATTGTTTCGTGGATTTTTCCCACTCCTTTGTTAAATACAACCCCCAGAACCAAAGAGTACTCGTGCGGTTGATATGTTTGCTTTACACACTAAACTTTCCACTATTACATTTTATAAATTTCCACCGAAACGCTCTCCTTGAAAATATTCATCGAATTTAATCGTCATATCTAATATCGTTTAAACTTTTAATAAGTATACTCGAATTAATAAAAATTCAACGAGGAAACAAAATGATTTAAACCACATCAGGTTTAAATAATTTTGACTTTGAGTCTCCGTTATCAATTTGTAAATAACACGCAATGTTCCTGGCTGGAATCAAGACGCCATATTATTATTTAGTCGCAATCAATTAAAAAAGTTGAACTGGCTGACAATAACCACTCAATGCGCGGGACCACGGTCTAAGCAGTCGACACCGGTAAGGCATAGCTAGGGAGCTAACACGGTGGTTCAATCTATTTTCAATGCGCTTTCAGACTAATACTTTTCTATAATACTACTACAGTCTAATAGAAAACTATTCATTGCTGAAGTATAATAATAGCATAGCAATCTGAAAATGGAATTCTTGGCTAAATTTCGTAAAGGAAAAGTCTGTAAAAAAGTGTGTGTGTGTGTGTCAGCTCCGACGCACGACAGGAGTTTACTCCTTACGCACGATTATAAAATAACACCCATCATACCATGCTGTCATTTTTCATTTTGACATTTGACAGTAAATAATAAAGTTTCATATTAATGAATATAAACACGTCACTCATTGAATACAATAATTAAGTAACACTTCGGGTCCCGTCGTCTTCCGATTGAGATCCGAGTTTTACCGATGGAAACATATTATTCACTATATCTCTATGCAATGTCAAACGACCGACGCATCTTCGGCTAACATCGTGTGACTTCGTGTGACTCCGTACCGTGTTACAGTGTGAGATCGTAGTTTGGTTTTACTCCTTATAATTTTTCATACCCCGGGCTTATATATGAAAATCGATTCTTAAGAAGTAAACTCCAAAGAGTAAGCGTCAATTGTGCCCGCAATCATTTTATTTGGTTTGCACATACACTAAAATTAACGCGTAATAATTTGTATTTTCAAGAGGCATAAGTAGTTTAATTTTGGAAAGCTGGCACGTCTCTAGCATCCCGCAGGATATAAAATAAATGTTATTTATTGCTTAATCTAATCTTCTAGGGGCGGGTTGTGTCCTCGCCCGAGGCCGCTGTGTTGGATTCTTGAATCGCTTTGTTCCGCGAGTTACCAGTACAAAATACAGTATTCAAAACTTCAGTTGTCCCGTCTCTATCATTCTTAAGTCATGAAAAAATCTAGAGAAGAGACAGGTATAAATTCCTTTTGTATTCTGTCCCATGGCAATGTGTGATGCATCACAATATAAATAAAGTAACTTTGGGCTTATAATTTGAGAGTACGCCGCCTGTCCGCTTTAATCACATTCAAGCCTCAAGAATTGTTTATTTCATTAATATTATTTCATTATGAGAACGGTCAAATTCTCTACAATACAAGTGCTACAGCCCTTTCTTCAGTAAATTCGTTTGCTAATAATGTTTATTGTATAATAGAGTGCCTAAATAACCTGATTTGCCTTTTAAATGGATACCATGGCCGAGTTTTCGAAGCCCCAAACAATATCTCTTTATTCTTATTACATCATTTCCATACACTTATTGGAAATAGATTTAGGTCTAGACATGAAAATTATTGTTAAGTAAGTACGCGCTGAGTCGAAATACGGGAGTATTTCCATCAAAAATGGCAGAGTTGAGTACATACAATTTTAGGCTTACCTGATTTTATGAGATGGCAAGTCGCAAAAGGCAATATGCTGATATTTCCCCGGAGCCCGGAGGGGACGCAATCAGTAACAAATCCTGGCTATAGAACACCGTGTCATTTATATCGCTTTGAGTATGATTTTCTTCTTTTGATAATGTATCACCATTTGACGGCCAATCTGGAATTATTTACTTGTATGATTTTATCAGAATAAAAAGACAATAAAAAGACAACAAGACATAAATTGGAAAAAGGATCGAAAAAATCTGCACTCATCTGTTGACACTGGCCGGGGCCTGGGTCCGCGTTTATCTCTATTAAATCCGACATACAGAATTTTAATAATAATTTATATAACCGATATTAAAAAACACAGTTTAAAAAAATATTCTTTATTTTGAGGTAATTGGTTATGAGTAAAGTCCGAAATTTAAATAGAAACGTCTAGGTAGACGAACCTAAAAAACCGGACAAGTGCGAGTTAAACTCGCGTGGAGAGGGTTCCTTTCCGAACATGATTATCTGAATTTTACTAGGTTACCTTAAATGCCATAGACTTCTTATAGGTTTTACTGTAATCTATAGGCAAAGATCTATTTACTGTATGTTTTTCAAAATTTTAGCCCCAGTAGTTTCGGAAATAAGGGGGGGAATGGTCATTTTTCGCCTATTTTCCTGAATAACTTCTAAACTGTTTTACTTAAAATTCAAAAATATATATATTTAAGATCCTTACAATAGCCCTTTCATTTGATATGTCACACGATATAGGTGGAATAACTTTTTTTTTTAATTTTCTAGTTTACCCCCAAAAAGTGGCCCCTATGTTTAAAATTCATATATTTACGTCACGCGTCCGTGTTGCGGTCACCAACTTACATATGAATACCAAATTTCAACTCAATCGGTCCAGTAGTTTCGGAGCAAATTGGCTGTGACAGACGGACAGACAGACAGACAGACAGACAGACAGACAGACAGACAGACACACGAGTGATCCTATAAGGGTTCCTTTTTTCCTTTTGAGGAAAAATGAAGAAGAAATGACATTATTTGGGTCATAATAACGAAAACATGCAAAGTTTGGATAATGCTTCATGTATTCCCTGTAACAAAATGCTGAAATGTAACTTCAATAAAAACATTTAATAATCGTAGCCTAAACGTACAAAAGTTCCGCGCAGCAAAGGCGAATGACCACTGCGGTGCACGCTATGCACGGACTCGTAGCTTTGGTTGATGTCACCTACATTTGATACAAAGCGAAGCTAAGTTTACAAGTGTAAGCTGATAAAATCACCCAAATCCACATCTCCGTGCATAGCGGGCGCCGCAGTCGGCTTCCGCCTTAACATTGGCGTGAAATGGGCATTGTCACTCGGCAGGCTGCTGGCAAATCAATGGACGTCAATAACGCGTGCCCGGCGCGGCGCCGTTCACGGGGAAAATACGCGTCATACATGCACCAATGAATTATTGACCATTTAATACTACAATATGTTGTTCGCTAAATTTAAAAGTCGCTAAACTTGAAATAACAACGTCAAACGCGATTTTGACAGCTTGGTACTATACAAAATCAAGTTTCAACAATTAAAAGATAATGTTACTGGCGAAACAACGGGGTTTGAGTGTCGTATGCGGGTGTGTAATGATCGGTATAACAACTTTTGATATATTTTCACTAGATATAACAACATTTGATATAATTTCACTCAATATAATCACTCAAGGAGCATAATAAAGTTTTGATATAACAACAAAGTAAATATTTTCATGGTGTATAATGTTAAATAAGTATAATAGATGTTTGATATAAAAAAAACTCGGTTCTGGCGCTTCGCTCGTTCGGCTCGCGCGCTGTCGGATCGCAGTTCTTCTTAACACTCCTCCTGGCTTCGCTCATCGGCGTACCTAACGGTTATACCATATTACTGTTAGATTAATAGTTGTTATATAACAAATTCATTAAACCTGATGATAGTTAGATCATATCAGAATATGCCAAATATTGTTATAAGTACCAAAAGTGCATTATAGTTAACTATACCTTAATCGTTATAATGACCATTAATTTATCAAAAGTTGATATAGCGACTGTTACGCACCCGTTGTATGCCTTAGAACTTATGAAAATAAAATATTAGTGTTCTGGAAAACTTCTTAAGGCTTCAGTATTTTTCCATGAACCAAAGAAATAACGCGAATCTTTGTGTCATCATTAGTAAAAGTAGTGTTTGACAGTTATCTCGGAAAATACAAATCGTTTCTGAGATGACACATTGATCTTTCATTCATGAAAACAAAGAAGACGCACAGAGTCACAAGGAAAACGGCGGTAACTTTCTTTTCACTGCTGAGGGAAACAATTCCCCTAACATGATACTAAACTGACGTACGGCGTCTTTGCCAACTTTTCTAAATTATACCTAAAATATATTCATCACTTTGCACGTTACAAACCTCGGTAGTTTCATGTATGTACCAGTTTTTGGTCACGACTTCGTCTACATGGGAATCGTTTATTGCTATTCTCTCAGCTTAGGTACTGCTCTGCAAAAAATATGTTGCTTCGTTTTGAAGTCCAAGAAGGACAAACAAACACACTTTCGCCTTCACTAATACCAGGAGAAGACAGAGACTTGTTTTTTTATGAATTAAGAGAAGTAAAGAACAAAGGCACTGCTTCACAGATCAGCGCGTCTATTCGGGAACGTCTAAGTGATACTGCAGTGACCCGCGATCGACTCGCATCTCGCTTTTACATATTACGCGTCGTGCGGAAGAGTGGGTTGAGAAATCTCGCTCGCAAGTCGCTACAACATACTTAGCGTTCCCGAATAGACGCGCAGATAAATTCCAAAATTTAAGAATGGCAATTGTACTGTTCTCAATTAATTATGTACCTACGAAACATCAAACATACTAAGAGATGCAAAAACACAGCTAACATCTTCCTGACATTTTGTAGCATGATGAGTTCGTATTCCACTAGTAAGCCCGCAGTGAGCAGCAACAAAGGCAATGACGCCGCATCTGAACGATGACGAAGCCATCTCTCACTCCTCTCACGGATTTCCTTCAAATTCATTTCATTGAATTCACAACGACGGCATTTTTTTTATTGATAAGTAAATATTATGCTTTGATCGTCGTTTTCACTTTATTCCAGTGACCATTTAAGGGAATGAAACCAAATGCGCTTTGTTATGTAGTACAATTTAGGACCTATAAATCTTAACTATATCCTACTAATAATATTATGAATGCGAATGTTTGGGTGGATGTAGGTATTTTTGTCACTCAAGCACATGAACGGCTAAACGGATTTAAATGAAATGACACATAGATAGATAATAGTCTAGTAGAAAATTAAAAAGTTCCGGAGGGAACAAAACCATAACCGAATTCCACGCGAACGTAGTCGCAGGCAGAAGCTAATTTCTGATAAATGTTATATACCGTCTATTATGTTAAGAAATCGACTTGAGTTTGATTAATAATTGGGTTTGTAATGAGAACTCGTAGTAAAGTAAGAGCAATAAACTGAACTCAATCTCGCAAGGCATCTCAAGGGCTCTCCATTCGTTTTTGTCAATTTGAGAGTTTTGCCTTGCGAACATTTGCAGAAGCCACTTTTCAAAAAGTAAACGCTATTTGGCGAGTTCGTAGCATACAGCTTGTATGAGCTTAGAAGGGTGTACTGTTCTTTGGGAAAAATATTTATTACCAAATTTCACTTCCCAAAAAACTTATCGTAGTAGTTTCATTTCCCAAACGAATCTTTAGCACATTTACATTTCGCATTTTATTAATTTGGTCAAATTATCATTTGGCATAATTTTACTTTCTCAAGTTTTATTAAGACAAACGTTTATTAGGCAACGTTTTCTTTTGGCTAATATCATATTCCAATAAAATGTAAAAGTCGGAGGGGGCGAAGCCCCCCACAAGGGGGGAGGAGGGGTGCGAAGCCCCTTGCAGTGAATAATCAAATAATCGTAACAATTGTATTGTTGGTATGTTAGGTTAGGTTTTTGACTAAATAATACTTGGTAAAATGAAACACGACCAAGTATTTATTTCTTAAACAATAGTTTGCCAAAGAATACTTTGCTAACTGTAAAATTGCGATAAGCTGTTTTGACGTATGATTTTTTGTCAAATGATAATTTGAGTAAAATAGTTGAGGATGTGATACTTCGGGAAAAATTTTTTGGCCATACATTAGTAATCTGCTTAGAAGTTCTTTTTTGTATCAACACCACAACATTTTTACACCTCAGCATTATGCTGAGGCAGTGTCCCATTCACTGCCGTGAGGACACACACCACCAGTTTGTTTTGTATTATTTTTAATTTATATTTATGTTACTCTGTGTGTCTTCTGTGTTAGTGAATAAATGTTTCTTTCTTTCATCAACAGGCGATAGTCATTTACTATTTTGGGGCTAATTCGAAACGGTGCGGCGTAAATTTAAAATTCCCTAAACTTAGAAAAGTCAAATTCGATTTGTATGCGCCTAGCTGTCCAAATCGAGTTTGAAATTTCTTATTTTAAGTTTAGCGACTTTTATATTAGTGAACTCACTTTCGAATTGGTTCCTTTGTTAAAATAACGCAAGATCGATAGATTCGATAACAAAAATGTTGAGCAACTCGCAACCTTCAGCGGCCTTAGCAAAGTTGACACGAGGATAAGTTATCCCTATCCTATACCTTAGTGCGTCTCTGTCATATTGGTATCGATTTAAGAGTTGCACTAAGTGATAAAATGGAGATAACCTCGTATCAACGTTGCTAGGGCCGCTGGTACTTTAAAAATAATGTGGAAATGAACCAGTTAAATGTGTCTGTTATATAAAAATGTATGATTCGGTAATTAATCCTTTGAACTACAAAGTAATTTTGCGAATAATTGCATTTAGTGAGAGATGCCGCTTATTAAATCATGTACTTACCTATAGCTAGGGAGCTGGGTGCCAAAATTTATGTATGATTTGTTCGCTTGGCAGACCTGAATTGTTCAATTAATGACAATGTGAAGAACCACAGAAAAATAGTCTGCCATCATGGTAGCGCTGCGTTTTTAATAGACAGCGTTTTCATAAATTTAAAAAAATGGTGTGCTAAATCATTTATTCGTGGCTGCCTCTTGAACTGATGGTCAGAATCTTCCTCCAAATGATGAAAATCTTAGAGGCAGACGTGCAGGGCTCTGTTTTATAACAGGACGTAGTTGCAAAAATGTAAATGAAAAAAGCTATACTAAATCATTTGTTCGTCGTTCTCGTTGCATCCATTCGATTCATTAGGACTCTCAGAATAGAAAAAAAAGTTGGCAGACGTCTAGGTTGTTGATTTTTTTATGTACGATATTTATAAGTTGTAATTCAAAAACGCAGGGACATTCATTTACTGGACCAAATCGATTTGTTTTGACATAAACTTGCATCCCTATCAATATGAAAGACGAACAAATCATATACCAAAATGGCACCCAGCTCCCTAACTATTATACGAGTACGAGTAATAACAGTCACCAGCAGCCGTTCAGGGCAGAAGCAATAAAGCTGTAGCATCCAGTAAAACATAATATACTTAGCTATTTTTACGCGATATCATATCATGCAATATAAGCATTATATAGCCAAAAGACATTATTATGTTTGATATCAGGAAATAAATATTTACTCATAATTATTAATTTAAGGCAAGATATTATTCGGTTAACTATTATTAGGTACAAATGTAAAATCGTCTACGTGAAATAAACATTCTGAATTTGGGTCAAAAGTATAATACTTAGTATTTAAAGTGAATTTAGTCAAAATGTAATTATGCTGAAAAGTATTTATAACCAAATTTATTTTCGTTGTAAATTAATTAATTAATTAACGAATAATGGACGTGGACGTTCAAGTGGACGACTTTCCATTTGTATCTAATGACAGTAAACCTATTTTTCAACACCTTAACTTTCATTATTACACATTGGTCTAAAATATTAACTAAAATTATTTTCATTGATAGGTTAGGTACTTTAATTAACAAAACTTGTCACTTTGCATGAAACTGGAACTGATTAACTTAAGTGGTGTGTGTACTATATTTAACAAATGTACAGACAATTATTCGGGGTTCTACCGAGGGAACGCGCCTGCGTGAGTCACTTAAGAAAATTAAGCCCATCTTTATTTTTGATAAAACAAAAAAATCACCTATAAAAGTAATTGAAACAAAAATAGAAAGGCATAAAAAGGTGAAAAGAAATCGGAGGAAACCTAAATGGAATTTCAGTCAAATTAAAATTGCGACTTTTCCGCTTCAATTTTTTTATCGATGGACTTTTCTGTTAGGGTCGGAAAGGAAACGCAATTCTTTCAAGGGAAAACGAAAAAGATTTTTATTAATGTTTACAAAATAAAAATTCACGGCTCTAATAAGTTTTCTCGTTAAAAGCAATGCGCGGTAGAAATTAGGAAGAAGTTTAAACGTACACCGAGCGCAAGAAAATTCCGAGGTTTCGCGACTTTGTAAAAACTTTCTCGGCGCTCGGGCGGCTTGCGCGAATATTGCACAAGCATACGTAATTATTTATCAGATTCTTCTTTAGCAGAGGAGAAATGTCTTTCAACTTCTATGATCTTTTAACCGAAATTAGTCAAGCTGCATATTTATAACTATTCTCTGCTGCCTATTACTTCCATTTTTAGCACTAGATAAAGTCTTTGGTAGAGAGTGCACACTGGAAAATATACTATTGTTCATTTTTTTCGGAGCTTGTTTAGAGTAATGAAGTAATTTATTCGTCGCAGTTTGTGTATATAATATAATTAGGATAATAGGGCATATATTGAGTTATTATACAACTGTCACCATATTTGGGTCATCGTTAAAATTTAAGAACGGCTATCGCATAGCTATAATATAATGTTTCTCCAACAGGACATGGACAGAGCCAAAATGACGGCAACCTAGCCGGCTGTCATCGCGCGGCTCCAGCCACTCTCTGTTACAGCCGCCCGCCGTAAACAATCTCGCAACTAATATACATAAATTCGAGAAAATATTGCTTTCAAACCACTCAGAACAACGAAAAAATTTCTCGAAGAAAAACTTGAGCAACCTAAAACAAAAACAACGCAATGTTTAACAAACAGAATAACAATACGAGAGGTGAAAAAAAGATGGAAAATGTAAAACACAAACAGGCAACGTCCACAAGAAAACGGGTGAAAGAGAATGAATAAGGAGTAATGATATTTATTATGGTAATGAGGGTGGAAATCCTTATTTCAATGCCACTTTTTGCGTCCCTCCTGAGGATTCTTTCATTAGGTATCCAGCTTAAATCAAACTGTACCGGTTGTTTTTGATTTACTGACACTTAAATTTAAATCAATTGGCTTAAAATTTCAATTTCCTTTAATGGCAGTCTCAGTAGTAATTTTTAATTCAAACAATAAACTGAGGACGGAAAGAAGCCCGGGATCGGATGGTAGGAAAAAAATGGTAACTGAGAGAAATTGAATAATTTGCTGAAAAGATATTCAGCAATAACTGCCGCTATGGCTATTAAGGCGTAATTCGGAGGAAATAAAACCAACGATTCGCTTGCCGCTTTATTTAACGCTTAATATAAAACTGTACGAGTATGCTGCCGCCGTAAAAAGGAGCTTACACTTATTTGCAAGCGCAAATTTTTATGTAGGCGTTAAGTAAAGTATAATTTAATTGTGGTTGAAAAACTGAAAACTTAGTAACAAAAAATAAAAACTAAATAACAAAAATCATCTACTTAACTTCACTGCCAGCCCAAAAATCGTTCCACCCAGAGGCTACAGATTTTTTCCATATAAAATTACTATAGCTAGAACCCGACTAACGGGTCTCCCGGCGTCTAATTAACAAATCGAAACTAAACTCCAGCTCGATACATGCCTGACCCAAAAGTTCCATAAGTAATAGCTGCGTTATTGCTGCTGTATTTCTATTTTTTGGATCAAGTATAAACTGGACCCGGTGTCTCCGCCCCTATCTGATAATCGTCGACTTAGGTCTTTAAAAATGTTTTTCGCCTCTACATGGGCCACGTTTCTAAAGCCACGGGTACAAACTCTTTGCCGGGTATAAGATCCCTCATGTTTTTTCTTCTTTAACTTGCCTTTTTACACACATTTTGCGGACCATTCTCCTGCGTTTTAATTGCAACGTCATTCTTGGCAACAAATTACCGATTCAATATTTACGACAAGATACGCAACTAGCCGTATGTTTTCGAGACACAGGATACTTTTCCTGGCTTCATTTTCTGTCAGATATGGGCGGTACTTCTGAAACATTCGGTAAATGATTTTTTGACAAGTTATTAAGCACGATGATGGGTGTTGAAATGTTTGAATATTCAATCTTGCACATTAAGCCTGACGATAACAAATATATGCTGTAGAACCTATACGTTCAAGGTAAAACTGCGTTATGCCCGTCGTTAGTCTATTTAACACAAGATTAATGTAGGTAACCTTCACACATGTAAATAACCCCTCGAGTTATAATTTATGTTCTGCTAACAAATCGGCAGAAACTTTTCCATTTCCATTAGGGAGTTTCGGTTGGCGGTGCCCAAGTGGTAGCAGAATAATCCGATCTGTTGGTAAATAGAAGGATACATGGCTCCGGCTTCGTCCACTAGTGTTTGCTGTTCTTTGATTAAATTTGAAAACGGGCTATGTTTCTGTCAGTCACTGTCAATTCAATTTATATTATCCACTATTATAAATGCGAAAGTAACTCTGTCTGTCACGCTTTCATGCTTAAACCGTTGAATCGATTTTGATGAAATTTGTTATGGATATAGTTTGAGCCCTAGGGAAGATTATATGCCAATTTCTTTTAGTGCAACTAACCCCTAAGTGGTTGTAATGGGCTGGAAAATTAATTGACGGCAAGTTCGTGCGTGCCCGAAGAGAGCCCTTAATTACCTTAAAAAATCCATACTTCCAAATTAATATTATAAATGCGAAAGTAACTCTGTCTGTCTGTTGTTTTTACGGCTAGATCGCTGAAGTGATTTTTATGAAATGTAATGAAGATAATTTCAGCACTGGGAAGGACATACTTTACCTTTTTAAAGAAAATCTACCCCTAAAAGGGTGACATAGAGGCAGGAAAATAAATTTACTGGAAGTTAATGTGGCCCGAAGAGAAGCCGCAAATTACGGCTAAGCCGGTGAAACAATTTTGATGACATTTGGTATGGACATACCTATTTAGAGAAAAAGAAACCTGAAAGAGTGAAAACATCGAAAATTAATTGACGACATTGAGAGTCTGTTATTTCGGATAAAAGCTAAGTAGTTCGTTATATTTTAAAGGTACATTTCCACAGATAAAGTTCCAAGTAAAAGCTAGATGATTATAATCCTTACAATAGCTTAGCAAGGAAGTTATTATTGCGATACATATGCGTATTTATATACAAAGGAAAGTAAATCCATATTTATGGAAGACAGCGCTTAAACTTCAACGTAGCATGACACCGTAGAATCGAGTCGGCGCTTATTCCATCCTGTTTGCTGGCACGGCTGAGATCAACAAAGGATTCCGGGCAGATTTCGCGTGATATATGGCAGCTAATCAGATTATTGGAACGCGAAAACAAATTCTTCTAATATTCCACCCTGAACAAAAATTTAATTACATGATAATATCAATCTAATACGGAATATGCATATCAAAGTATTATACTCGTACACTTAATTGTAAAATGGAATAATTGACAGCAAACTATGGAAAGCTATCAGACTAATCACACAGCTGACATCGGAGTATTATAGGGTCATTAGGGTAGTGTGTATCTCATGAAGTGGAATTGAACGTAATGCGATTAAGGACTAGGTTGGAAATTAACTGATTATAAACAACACTCGTTACCATCGTGTAATGAATACTCGAATAATATGGTCTAGCACTATTTTATAAGCTGTTTTCTCTTTGCGTTCGTTTGTTGCAAATCTTGCGAATTGATTTGAATGCTTTTCTAGGTAAGAATGTACAATTTGGCTTGCTCGCGACAAGACTTCCGATGACAATGCAGTATTGGCGTATAGTTAGCAAACAAACGTCTAAAAATCAGATTATTAACAAAATTCTTATTAATTGTAAGAAAATGTTTGTAATAAGTATAGTACATAATTATAAACTGATCCCTCATGTTCCTACTGAAATTAAATGAGCAAGCCTAAATAAAGACTACTTAGATAGGTATTTATTTCCATTTCTTTTATAAATCTCGAACTATTTGGACTAGATATCATGTTTGTAAAAGCATCACATTATTTTTCTGGCCGCAACCGGAATCGTTCGGATCAGCGGGGAGGGCTGTATAAAATTGGCCGGCGACTCAATCACGCGTCCCGGCAGATAATAATCGAATCTACCCTATATTGGCAAATGGCGCCTTACAAGCGCCTTATATTCAAAAATGTTGCACAACATTTTTGCATGCGACAACTGGAACGACATTTGAAGCCTATTTTATTTATGAAACGTATTTCGGGAAAGCTTTAAAAGAAATTCTCGTACTCGTACTGTGGCCGTCGGCAGTTTTCCGTGCCACTGACGCCATGATATGCTTTCCATACATTTGCGTCGGCTACAGCGTCGTCCAGCGCTCGTGGCACGCTTTTTTGCCGTTAGCCGTGGCGTTCAAAAGGTTAACCCATTTCTTAAAACCCCGTTTAAATCCCTTCAGTATAGTTTTCCTATGATACCTGTTCAAACAAACAGACAAAAGTTCTAGAAACCACGTATTTCGAATTACGTTTATTTTTGCCCTTTGTTTTTTTAATATGTTTAATTTACAGGTACATCATTTCTACACATTCATTAAATGTAAAGAATTTTTATTATTGATGGACTTTCGCTTGACTACAGTCTCATCTGATGGAAAGAGATGAAGCTGCCGAAGGGGGAACGTGATTGCCCAGCAAATGCCTATTTAATTTACTCTAAAGGCATAGGAAAGAAGAAAGACGCGGGACCAAAACTGGAATTGTAAGCTCGTTCACTTGTTCGTCGCTGTCCATACTCAACTTCTCCAAGGCATCATGCCGGAACATGTTTTGAGTTTTGCATGATGGCATGGCTTTGCCAAGGCGGTGGTGACCAGCCGCAGTCAAAACCTACCATCGACCGGTAGTGTGTTGCTCGTTTTGCACCAACCGGGGATCACGTGTAGAGACGCGAGAGTAAAACCTACGAACGCGAGCAACTTCAATCCTCAAATATGTTACGTTATTCTTCTAATACATATATTCTATAAATAGCTGGAAATTGTTTATAATCTATATAATAAAATCGTAAAACCAGCGCCTCTATTCGGGAAAGCTAAGTGATTTTGTAGCGATTCGTGAGCGAGATTTCTCATCTCGCTCTTGCGCATTACGCGTCGTGCGGAAGAGTGGGATGAGAAATCTCGCTCACGAGTCGCTACAACATCACTTAGCGTTACCGAATAGAGGCGTAGAACGAGATAAAAACGAAGGAAGAAACGAGACGGTGACTTACAAAATTTTGAGAACTTTGGGATCACGTTTCTCGAATACAACGCACGTTTCATAAGTAAAAGCTATTAAAATCTATTTTGTAGATATGGGTATGGATATAATAGAATCAGCTAAAGAAAATTCGTCAAATCACTGCACTCGGCCAGTGTCGGGAACTCTCGGTTATCCTCGCTACATAATGTCATCAAGTTGAGTAATCTTTTGACATTGACAAAATCTATTTGTTTGTTATGTTGGTATATGAAGTCTATGCTATGCTCCTCTATGCTGGCCCGACAAATAAAGTGTCATAGCCCAGAGTGATTATATTGGTAGTGGTTCAGTGATGCCGAGAATTGTAAATATTGTCTTATCATATTGCTAATTCATAACTATTATTTCATTCATGCGAGTGGAGCCGCGGGTACATCTAGTATGGAATATTACTCCAATTTATTTTCAAGCCTGTGTCTAAAGAGAGCGGTACTCACAAACGAACAAAATATTATCATAAAGGAACAAGAAAGAGTGAGATGAATATTAAAGATGGCGAGTCTTATCACGCCTCGCCTGTCCGGACTATTCTTATTCACCTATTGTTTGATGCGGGCTCGCTATTTTTGCTGCAAGTCTTCTAGAAAAGTTAATGGGCGAATAAAAAGCGACCGAGTCTTGGTAGCGGCACGCAACGCAACTGTGCAGGCTGACTGAGGGGCTGACGGCGGTTTATTTCGTAAAATAGCCACGAAATTCTGCGCCAAAGCTGCTACCAGATTAGTGAAATGAGTTGCGCTCATAGCTATCTACGTATAATATATCTTTTACGTAATTTATCTTTTTAGGACCGCCTCTGCAAAATATTTAAGAGGAGTGTGAACTTACGGCTTTTCATACAAAAGGCGATAACGATTTCCACCCTTGAAATTTTAACCGATTTTGACCAATTTTGATAGGTTGTCAGTCAGAACAAAATGTAGGTCTATGCGTTTTGGTTTTTTCACTATAATGAATAATAAACAATAACCAATAAACAATAATGCTCGAAGATTCCCGCGAGATCGAATAAGAAATGGGGAGTTTTTTTTTTGACATATCCTTAAAAATTGCTTAACTTAACTAGCAGTGGGTAGGGCTCATTGTTAGTAGAACAGCGCCTCTATTCGGGAACGCTAAGTGATGTTGTAGCGACTCGTAAGCGAGATTTGTCATCCCATTCTTCCGCACGACGCGTCATGCGTAAGAGCGAGATGAGAAATCTCGCTCTCGAATCGCTACAGAATCACTTAGCGTTCCCGAATAGAGGCGCAGATGGTCCCGAAGAGTTCTGGAGTGGTGACCGCTTATTCGAAATATGTAGCATGGGCAGCCCACCCAAATGGTGGCACAATGATCTGGTGAAGGTTGCCGGGATCTCCAGCGGTCGTTGTGGCAATCCTTGGCAGATGCCTGTACAACAGAAGACGTGGGCGATGAACATTTCTTGATCTTTTGATAATCTTTTCTTCTTAGACGTATAAAGCATCATTTTTGTTTGTGATTAAAAAAATCCTTTTACAAATCACACGTTTTATTCCAAAGCAGTCAAGAGTATTATGGCTTTGAAGCAGCTCGGAATTTAATCTTAGGTAAAATCCCCCCATTATTTGTGCGCACTCAATGTTTCTTTAGGGCACTAACGAAAACCATTGTCCTCCCGGCTACATACATAACTAAGAGGCATAAAGCCCTTGAGATGTTTCCCTTGTAATTTTGATTTATGCCTCGGAGATTTTGAATCGAGTGCCCCGCAGAGTGACGACCCTTTTCCGCGACAACTCCAGATTATAATGGACGTTTCAAGTTACACGACGATCTAATGGCTATCTGTCTGCACTTTCCGATGTTACCGATGTCTTATATGCCCGAAGTTTTACAAAGAAGAATCATTTGCTTTGCTTTGAGACCTGATAAATTTAATACGCTGATACTTATGTATATTTTTATTTATTTAAATGTTCTAATACATTTAAAAGTTAATAAAATTCCGCAAAACTACAAACAGTTTATTGCCGAATTATGGCACTACTAGCTTTAGCCCGCGACTTCATCCACGTGGAATGCGTTTATCAGTATTTCCTAAGGAACTATGCATTTTCCGGGTTAAAAAGCAGCCTACGTCCGCCGGCCTTCCAACTATCGCTATGCAAAAAATATTCTTCCGTTTTGACGTGATAGAGGAACCAAAAAACAAATATGTATAATTAAAGATTCTAGAATACTTGTGTAGAAAATATACAATAGGTACATAACTACAGCATCCCTAACAGGCAAACATAATTAGACTTTAAGTATATTAAAAAAATATATATATTTAAGATTCGCACAACGAGCCCTTTCATTTGATATCTCACACAATATACTTTGCGAATTGTTTGCTTTTTAAATTTCTAATGTATCCACAAAAGTGTTTAAAATTAATTAATTTACGTTACGCGTCCGTGTTGGGGTAACCAATTTACTTATATGTACCAAATTTCAACTCATTCGGTGCAGTAGTTCCCAAGCAAATTTGCTGTGACAGACGGACAGACAGACACACGAGTGATCCTATAAGGGTTCCATTTTTTCCAGGTACGGAACCCTAAAAACCTTCAGCAGTCGTGTAAGTATGGTAAATCATATTATTTGGATCCATCTTGTTGAGCTCTGTCATGTGAACGCGGGGGGAATCTTTAATAACATCGGCGGTAAGTACTGCGATAACATAGCATAAATCTCTAGGTACATATTTAGTGTCAGTCGTAAGTGATGGCAAAAAGCGGAAAGCACAAAAAAAACATGAATTTCTTTTATTAAAAGTACCAAGAGTGAAAATGGGAACCGCATATCCAATAAGCAATTATCGCCATTCGGTTTGTGGCGTAGCATGTCCGTAGCCCGTAGGCCTATTCTCGTAGAGCCACTGCGGCTCGCTACGCCGGCCGATATTCGAGCATTTGCATGTTAACGCACAATCCCCACCGCAGACGGTTTACGACCGCGGCAGGTTAAGCCACTGTAAAAACTCGTGTGAAAGCCTCTAAGCCCGCTTTAAATGATAAATATTACGTGTGAATAAAAGGTTCAACCGTGAACAACAATTCAGCCGAGAAGGTCTTTGTCTTTTACGGATATATATGTTTAACGTATTCTTTTTTGTAAAGTGATGTAAAAGGGAATTTAAATCCATTTTAGCACGGGCTTGTCACGGTGACACGGTGGTTTCCCGGAGATGTTTGCAGGTGCAGCCGGGGTCTCGTCATTTGCGCCGGAGGCTGCGCGTTTATCATAACGCGCCGTAATCTGCCGTCACGCTCGCGATTTGTGAGTTTAACATTTTTGAGGGAATCCGTAGTAAACAAATTATATTAAATTTTAATATTTTTTTTCAGTAATCTATGTAGAAATTTATGTTGGATTTTAAGCTGTTTGTTTTGTTTATTTCATGTTCTTAATTCAAATGAAATAAACGACAGGGTCGCATGTCTCTGATCCTATTTTGTTAGTATACAAGTTTCGAAGTTTGTTCTTCAATAACGCTTTAATAGAACAGCGCCTCTATTCGGGAACGCTAAGTGATTCTGTAGCGACGCGTGAGCGAGATTTCTCATCCCACTCTTTCGCATTACGCGTCGTGCGGAAGAGTGGGATGAGAAATCTCGCTCACGAGTCGCTACAGAATCACTTAGCGTTCCCGAATAGAGGCGCTGATGGGTGATCAAACGGAGAAGCTAGTTGTCATGACCAAATAACGCAGGAAATTTGAAATTAAACTGATTCCCATAAATAGTAACAGGTCATTCTACATTGCCTAAACTATATAGCAAATTATTTTGCTACGATATGGTAGCTCTTATTAACTTGACAGCAAGAGCGGCCGCATTGTAAAACCATCGCGATATCTATCGCTTAGGCATTGTTGAATAGAGGCCCTTCTAGCAAGAGCTAATAGAAGCAATCTACTTACATCACGATTTATTGAGTACGACTCGTGGATTGAATGAATCTGCTTTAGATAAATCTCGTTGTAACGTCTTCTAACCGTCAACAAATAGAGCGGTCAAGGAGGCATTGCACTATCGACTCGCATATTTATAGAGGCAGGCTCGCGCTGCCTCGATACCTCGGCACTTAGAAACTGCGGCACTCTGGCACTCGGCACTTCGGCACTCGACAGCCCGAAAACCGCCAGTGAAGGAACCCTGCGTCCCCTAGCGTCGGCTAAGTAACTCTAGGCATCAGGCAGCCACTGACTGAGTCCTACACCGTCAACGATTACTAATGCAACCAGTCCTGTTATTTCAGCTTAAAGGGTAAACTTTATTTGTTACATGCTGTTAAGTTGCATTATTAAACGGAATAGCGGTGACTAAGTTCCAACCCCGAAGTGATTTGGTTAGAAGTTAACTAACGGAAAGTTAATCAAAATGGAGTTTGTACATTCGATATTTAAGCAATATAAACAACGATTGATTAGCAGTGATTAAGCACTTATACTTATGTAATTTGAGTAGCCCTCTCCCTCGGGCACTGCTAGGTTTTTATTTTCAATAATATAATAGGTTATCTAAAGAAGAAACCTAAAAAAAATCGTTAGCGGTATAGTTACTGTTGTATTAATCGTAACCGGCCTTTCATTTTCCTTGGACCGTAATTAAACCGAACACCAGCTCGGAGCTAATATACAAAAGAGTGTCGCGTCGGATGGTGATTCTTTGGTGTGAGGGGTGGAGCGGGCGCGCGCGGGGGCGGGGCGCGGCGCGGGCGGCGGGCGGCGGCAGTGCCGCGCCGCGTCGCGCCCGGGCCGCTTGCCGTCGCTCGAGCCTTACGTAACGATGCCCGAGCCCGAGAGCTGATGGCCGCGCTCGTATGGTGGCTGGCGGCCTGCTGCCTCGCCCGCGCCGCCACCGCCGGCAACCCCGACGCCAAGCGCCTCTACGACGACCTGCTCTCCAACTACAACAAGCTGGTGCGGCCGGTCGTCAACACCACCGACGTGCTCCGCGTCTGCATCAAGCTCAAGCTCTCCCAGCTCATCGACGTCGTAAGTGTCGCGCGCCGCGTGCCGCCGCGTGCCCCGGAGACGGACTGACCTACATCGAACGCATGCAGGGTGCACTGCGAACACATACCTTGCTTGCACTTGCGCGCCGCATTTTGAATTTAAATAGATATGAATCGCATCAACGGCACGGGAGAGCGACCCAGTTTTTCTAGGATACAAAAATTTTATAAGAATATTCCGAGATAGTTATATGGAATTTTCTGTTCGTTTCTCAGCCACAGCCACACTATTCTAGCGAGACGCCGCGCAGTCTCCTCCTATGTTACAAATCAGGTACCATAAATCACCCAAAAAAAAAATGCTCCCCTATTTTTCTCAAATTCGGTATAAACGTATTACATCAATCTCAATTCCTTTAACGCAGGAGTAGGATTGTGTAGGTGCAATTAGTTTTAATACATTTAATATCGATTCAACATTTACAAATCGCTCGGCAGGAGGTATCAAAATTGCAATGAACCGAAATAATACAATTAGTTTGCAGAACGCTGTGTTAGATCGGCTTGTTTGAAAACTCAATTCAACTTATTTACAGGCTCTTCTGTAATAGAACTATATATCATTTTATCCCTTTCAGTAATTGTTATTATAAGTGCATAATTTTATTAGGCCCGAATACACAGGGCATCCCAAGCAAACATAATAGAAATTTAAAGTACGTATGTGTTAATTCAAATATCCTAAATCCACCACCTTACCATCCTTAGTCGTAATAGTAATAAAGCAGTTAACTATCTTTTTGTAGAAAACTCGCACATTATAAAGCTATAAATCGATCATACACCAAGTAAATTTTCGTCTATTCAATATTTTTATGTATTAGTATTGACATGAGACCCAAAATTATTTTGCTAAGTTTTTACCCTTCTTTATATATCTTCAATTCCAGTGAATGTAAGCTTGACTACTAAGTTTTGTATCAGGTGCGTTTAATACTGAACTAACGAATCGGCCGAGGTTGTAAAAGTGTCCATCACATAAATTACGACCATAAAAGTAACTTAGTAAGACTTTCCTTGGATATCGCGTCGCACACAAACCCACCACACAGGATACGTAATACTCGCTCGTAAAGTGACGACATAACTACTTCTATTTATTCAGTATTTAGCGATACGCGGGGGACAGACTTGAATCTAATTAATAATAATGATAATAATAATAATGATGATTTATTTCAGACTAAGTCCATATAAAATTGTTAGTAATACATTAGGGTCCTTATAATTTAAGTATTAGTCTAAAAATACAAACTGAATAAATTAAAAATTACAAATTTACAAAATAAATTACACAAGATTCAATTCGATACGACACCATTCAATTAAAATTTTGAGAATTACTTATATTAATTACTTACTTGATACCAAATTTAAATTCGTAATAACATTAACACATGAAATTGAAATAAAAATATAATAAAGATGTCAAAATTTGTCGAATACAACATGTCTAATCAACACTACACGCATACAAAGCAAAATAAAAAAATTAATAAAACAAATTAATTAAACATTGACGAATGTTATTAGCATCCTTCATCATGCACATTGCATGTAGCAAATTAGCAAATTGTACAACAAATACTGTATTTACTAAGCGAATAATAATTAAGTAGTGTAAGCGTCATTAATAATGATATAATTTATATAATTTTTTAATAATGAATTTTGCACTTAAATTGGTTTTATATTGAATTTACTATCCGTTGGTTATTATATTTTCCATACATTTTATACCGCTACCGAGATTGTATATATTAGTGTATAATAATCGTTGTTAATTTTGATTGTAGAACAACATTTCGTACGCCAGAAGGCACACCATTGACGTTCTTCTTACGATAAACTGTCACTTTATTTACTTGTAATGAACGAAAGATTTCACTGATTGATTGAATCGTTTTAAAGTGATCAAAATTTTTTTTTATTTAAAAACAGTATTATCGAATTCTTTGGTAAGATTTCAAAAGAATGTTTCGGAAGATAACGTATTCTCGATCAAATTATTTTGATGTTTATCACAAAAGATATAACGCTAAAAATCCACACGTTAATACAACGTCCCGGTCTTCAGTCCTGCGAACCAGGGAGGAACGAACCGTTCAGTGCGGCTGGTAGATAATTCAACCGCCCGAATGAGGCTCTCGCGTCAAATAATAAAATACTACTTAGGACCTGTGGCAAATTCGAACCAAAGAATACGATCATGTAACTTCTAGAAACACATATTTTTAATGATATCTTTTGAACAATCAGCGTCAATAATATCTACAATAGTAATAGGAAAATTTTAGTACTATGTCGTTTCAAATTGAGGTGTAATTTTTGTATGTGTCACCTTGAAGTGACACAGTATTAAAATGTAAAGAAATTGATCTCAAACTATTGGCTTAACACATTTGATTCACATTTGATAATTAGACGCATTTCTAATAATATTATCAGACAGGCAGACTGGCAACAAAATTAAAAGTTTCATTTTTACTTATACATCTACGGAACCCGTCAAATAACCCCTTGCGATAGGATCATTTGAAAAAAAATCGCCTTTATCTTATTAATTTCAGTTTACGTTCAATGAAAGTCCATTTCATTTTTTATTATTGCTGAATCTTGCTGAAGAAGGTTGAAGTTGTGAAACTTTTTCTATTTGACAGTTATTATTTCATTCCTTATTGTATTTGCTTTCTTCGTCTTAAGCGCAAAGATAAAACATCTTGTTGCGATAGAGCTCAAGTAATTTGACTCAAAGAGATTTCTCTGATAAAATATATCAGCAACACAGCGAATAATTTTCGAGCGCAACTACTTTTATCTAGATGGTATAAACAAATAGGTTTTGATAATAGCTCACACAACTCTGTTCTGTTCTAGGATTTTTCTACTTTGAATAAAGAAACATAATGAAGCTAGCTAGGGAATGAAGCTATACATATTATTCATAAAGATCAATCCATATCTATATTAATATTTTAAATAATTTTGCATCCCAGCAACCACTAGTTTATTTGAAAACTTGACCGAATTATAATTATTTGCGTAACATAATAAATATGAAGATTTTTTTATAATATTCAGCCATTTGTGCAATCGGCTCCAAACATAGGAATACAAAAGGAGTTTTATAAAATACACCCGATTTCAGTGCGAAATATGAGCTTTAGAAAAAGATTATTAAAAAACAATCAGTACCAGCATTCGACGGCGTCTCGGAAAAATGTCGACGTCCCGTTTCACGTGTAAGTTACAGTCGAGATATCTCTGAATTTTATTTTTACGTTTGCTCATTTCCTCCTATCAAATATTTTGCTCCTGCCGCATGTAAAATTTAGGGTCTCGAGGACGTAGATAGCAGACCAGCGGGTCTTAAGAGAATTTATTTTTAACGCGTTTGATAATACCTTTCCTTTTTACATAATTTTTGGTCCCTGCCTCATAAACTTATGCACTCACGTCGATGCAGTCAGATGAAACTTTTAAGCAATAAAAATGTTTATTATTATTATATGTATAAAAAGTGTGTGCGTCGGAGCTGACGTGTGTCAGCTCCAACGCACGACAGGAATTTACTCCTTACGAACGATTATAAAATAAACCAGTACCCATCATACCATGCTGTCATTTTTCATTTTGACATTTGACAGTAAATAATAAAGTTTCATGATAATGAATATAAACATGTCACTTATTGAATACAATAATTAATTGACACTTCGGATCCCGTCGTCTTCCGATTGAGATCCGAGTTTTGCCGATTGAAACATATTATTCACTATATCTGTATGCAATGCGAAGCGACCGACGCATCTTCGGCTAACATCGTGTGACTTCGTGTGACTCCGTCGTGTGATAGTGTGACATCGTAGTTTGATTTTACTCCCCATAATTTTTCATACCCGGGCTTATATATGAAAATCGATTCTTAAGGAGTAAACTCCAAAAACAATAAACCCTTTAAACGGAGACAAACAAGAAATTGATTCTGCCGTACCCACTGGGTTCAATATGGAAATAGTAGTCGGTGACTTCGAATAGATTTTATGGTGAGTCATCGACTGCTATTTCCATATCGACCCCTATGGGTACGGCATATTGTTAGTTAAATAATATAGTACATTATGGATAGGGTATTAATTACCCTATGTCACTCCCACAATTAACACAATGAGCATCAACCAACACCAACAAAACGCTACGCACTACGCGTGTAGCGCGTTGCAGCGTTTTTCCGCTTTGTAATGAAAATGCGCTATGAAACCTCCTGGCACTCAAAGTGTTAAGACGAATCTAACGACACCTCATATGTAAAGTTAGTCGACAGAGCGTGCTAAAGAAATAAACATACTTACATACAAACACTCGAAAAACATTAGCCTCCTTCTAGCGCCGTTTGATAAAAATCATTCGATTTTATCTATAGGACGATTGTTATCGACTGATCACAATCGTCCTATAGATCGTCGTTATCACTGATACATTAAACCAAAGTAACAGCTCTGTTGTCTTTAGTCAAAACTATACAGTGGGACTACCATAGTTGTTGCGATGCTCCGAGTATCCATGATTTATGTATGTCGTATTCATAATGAGGGTGATTTTTGCGCTTTCACCATATAAACTGTGGACAAACCTATTATCATCAAAATTTCATATTAAACAATGATTAAACAGTTTCTATAAACGCTTCAGTAAAACGTTTATCCTTCGCGTAAAGGATTAGCGCCTTCCTTAGCGAATATTAAAAAGAAACGTAAAGCTAGAGATTAACGGCCTTGGAATTATTAATATTACGCTACGTCATAAGTTAACTAATAGTTAATCGTCGTGAAAAATTGTGATGGATCGTATCGGTTTCAATGGCGGTCAGTTATTATTTTTGCAAAGAAACCTTTATTTATATAAAATTAAATGTGGCAAACGTAGCGCCGGTTAAAAGTAAATAAACATTGAAGCTCAAACGCTAATATTGGAGCCCAAATAAACGTTGATATTTATCTCCAGTCGTCGTCCCATTGTAATGGCGGGCGACGTGGCGAGCCAATCGTTCTTCTCGATATAACGTAACGCCGTTCAGTGATTACGCGCGTTATTTGAGAAAGCTTTCAAAGATTTCAAAGGCCTCGTTGAGTCCGCGAACCCACTTGATGAAGTGCCGCCATTCCGCCCACGCTCTTTCGCGACATATCTCGAATGGCTTAATGTACTTACTGCCATTACGCGAACTATTTGTATTATTAACGAGAGATAATTTATTCAAAAGTTTGCATCTAACTGCAACTTGGTCTAATGCTGAAATATTTAATAGGTACCTCGGAAAATAAGCAAAGCAAAAGTTATACCTGTCAAAATCAGAAAGACAGACTCTCTAGGATAATAATAATTATTTATCGGTAAGGATAAGAAAGTTTAAAGTAGCACACTTAATGATAATCTCAAGAGAAGATACTCTTTAATTACAAAGTGTTGTGCTTGGTATAGCAAGGTAGGAATTAAAAATATGTTATTTCGATCTGTGGGGGTTAGCCAAAAATTCCGGTTTAAATCAATCCGTTTTCCAGATAGCAGAGGGAGGCACTTCGAGGGATTATTATTATTATTACTTTTTGTTGCTCTTGCTTTTAATTTTAACCTCAATAGCGTATCATGAAAACGTACAATTTATAACGTAGCTGACCCATCTGAATAAATCATTATAAGTAAATAGTGCGTGCTTATAAATGCTTCCCTTGCTTTAACTTGACATCTCATTAAGCAGTTACTGCTCAGAGGGTTAAGACTGGCGCTCACCACTAAAAGGTCAGTCACGCTGTTGCCATCCCTTATTTTCTATTATATAGAGACTTAAGAGCAAGAGAGAGAGAAATCAATGTTTCTGTCATCTTGTTTCGGAGTAACCGACCAGGGCTCTGAGATTAAACGATCCCGACCCGCCTATAGATATAAGGGTAAGAAATAAATTGCATGTGGAGTAGTGGTGTATTGTATAAATATGCATTATACATTTAATATAACATTTAGCAGTTTGAATTTAGAGCATAGAGCCCCTCTGTCTCGACAGGCAGAGGGGCCCCTTTAGACTTGGGGTAATTCAGAACTTAACTTTAGGGTATCTATGTTGCTATCGGGTTAATTAGACTAAAATTCATACTACACTAAACCTGGCGCCTCATTCGGGAACGCTAAGTGATTCTGTAGCGACTCGTAAGCCAGATTTCTCATCTCGCTCTTACGTATTACGCGTCGTGCGGAGGAGTGGGATGAGAAATCTGGCTTATGAGTCGCTACAGAATCACTTAGCGTTCCCGAATAGAGGTGCTGGTCTTTCATTCGAGTTTATGGAATAAATACATCCGCATCATTTTTTTGATCGCATAGAATTCCTTCCTTCCTTAGAAGAACAAAAATCCCTACTACTTTCATTATAATTAAGATAAACTATAGACAAATTAAAACTTTCGTGAGACATTATGAATACTTGAAAAAACACACGGCTTTAATCACGATTTATTGTCAGAGATAATCCGACATGTTTCGAACTCGATTGGAGTCTTTCTTCAGGGTTTGAGTGCGGTCCCGGTCAGATCAACCCGCGCACTACTCTCCGAGCAGCGCGTTGCGCTGAACCCTGAAGAAGGACTCCAATCGAGTTCGAAACATGTCGGATTATTTCTGACAATAAATCGTGAAGATAAACTATCATTTAAAATTACTTTATCGTACTCTAACTTTGGCGCATGGGGTAAGTTAGATAATGAGAAAGCTGTCATCGACAAAATAAAAGCATTGACAGGATAGGATGTAATTATAGATGCCATGCTCATTGTACGATTCCGTAGCTAGTATAACTCCCAAAACCGTAGCAATTGCTAGTTTACTGTTTAATGTTATTTGCTGCTATTTAAGATGATTTTCAGTTCCATATAGGTAGGTATAAACAAGTTAGTCGCTTTTAACTCATGAACCAATGTAGCTTCTTTGTTATTATAAGCTTAACTAAATCAAATATTTTTCATATTTTTAGGATTTATGTGATTATAGTTTTTTTTTCGGTTTTAACGGTCCCTATAAAAAATAATATGCTTAAAGAGCTATCCAACGACACCCCATTCGAAGTTTTAGAAGGAAACATGTTTTTTTTTTACCTTTGCTTTAAATGTATGGGAGCATCCGTAAACGAAACTAATTTTATTCGTTATCTTTGTGCACTGGACAAATATAATGATTGAACAAAGTTTCAGCTTTATTACTTAAAAAGTCGTCAAAAAAGTGGTTGTAACATACCGATAGACAGAGGGATGAACATGGCGAAACTATATGGGTTTACCTACAGAACTCTAAAAACGGTGAACGGCTTCCCCAAGTGAAACGTCCAAACTGATGCAATATGATAGTTGTACACGTTACGAGCAATACGTATCTATAGCATGCTGTTTTTATCTACACTAGCCGTAAACCCTCATAGCACTTCCACCTAAATGTTGAAGAATGTACTTCTCAATATAGTAAACAAACCAATAGGTACTATAAAAATACTAATACTGTCAGATGACAGTATTACACTCACGTCGATACGTCGTGCGTGTATGTCTAGATAGACATCGCTTGGAAAAGCCTCCAAAAACAATATACGCTTATAAACACAGTGACAGTTCGCTACCTATTTATAATAATCAGATCAAAACATAAATGTGAAAAAGGGCCAAGTTTGGTACAAAAACGTCAAAGATCAGAATGAGTGCCAAGTTTCTTAGAGCTTTCTTTAATTATACCTTTAAAAAAGTACTACAACGTTTTTAAATTAATTCAAAGAAAATTTGTTATTTTCAATGATATTTAATTAGTAACTTGGCAAGTTTTATATTCATCCAAACTTGTAAATTTTACCTGTTAAAAATATGTACTTTATACCATAAAAAGCTTTTGAAGTATTCGAAGTCAGATTAAAACATGGATGAATATAAAACTTGCCAAGTTATTCATTAAATAAAAGTGAAAATAACAAATTTTCTTTGAATTAATTTAAAAACGTAGTACTTTTTTAAAGGTATAATTTAAGAAAGCTCTAAGGAACTTGGCACTCATTCTGATCTTTGACGTTTTTGTACCGAACTTGGCCGTTTTTCACATTTATGATTTGATCTGATATCAGATTTTTTTGTCAAGCTATATTTATCTCTTCTCATTATTTAAATAAAACGTGATTAAATTACTCTAAATATCTAACCTAATTTAAGTTAAAGTAAAATCGTTACCAGTGGCGCGGCCTGCCTACAAGCCGATTCCTAACGGCTTTACCAAGCTAGAAAGCTACGGCTAGCTGTCAGTGAAGTCTATGTTACTCTTACTAAATGTCAGACTCGCACGTACGGTTCTAATTCTACCGTCTTCCCTTAGGAAATAATTGACGCTTCGCCACTGATCGTTACACAATAACAAAAGAATGTTATCTAATCCACCAGTTCCATAGATATTGTTTGAAACTGGCTGCATTAATAACTTTGTCTTCTATACCAACCTATGGTTACGTCCAATAATCTACCTCCACACCAAGTTTCAACTTCCTAGGTAACCTGGAAGTAGTCTAAACTTTTGGTCTATATGTCAGTCAGTCAGTCAGTAAATCAGTCAGTCAGTGATAAAAATAGTGATTATCGGACGTCATTATCTCGTGAATGGTAAGAAGTTTTTTTATTGAAATTTGGGATTTAGCAATTAGAAGAGGGTTTACTAGACACGCAAAATTGCAAGTATGTCGCTCTATAGATTTTAAGTTATGGGGGGTCGAAACTGGCTCGAAATGGTTCGTGTAATATAACCTACGGCCGGTGTGTCGCGAACTTTGGCTGACACACTGCCGTGTGTCTAGATATAATAAATGAAAAATGTTATTTCCTCTCCTCGCATGTACAATAAGCAAAACGAATGTAGAGCATGTCGGACAATGCTGCGGCGGCAAAAGTTAGTCAAAAATATAAAACAAAGTTGCTGTGTTGGTTACGACTTGCGGTGACAGCGTATTACGCTGTGCTCGCTCGCTCGTTGCCTCTTTACCACTTATATAATAAAAAACCGCACACCGAACGCATATGAGCATTTGTAGTTTAGATTTTTCCCATTATTGCTCCAATGCCCTGAGATCCTTATTTAAGACGAGTGTGAACCTACGGCTTTTCATACAAAAGGCGAATACGATTTCCACCCTTTAAATTTTAACCGATTTTGACCAATATTTGATAGGTTGTCTGTCAGTCAGAACAAAATCTAGGTCTATACGTTTTGTTTTTTTCATTATAATCAATAAATTCAGTTTTATTGTGGTTTCAGTATTCTCATACAAAGCAAATTTCGGCATTATTTGACTTTCTTGATCTTTAATCAATATTCAAAAAACGTATAGACCTAGATTTTGTTCTGACTGACAACCTATCAAAAATTTGTCAAAACCGTTTAACATTTAAGGGGTGGAAATCGTTATCGCCTTTCGTATGGGTGATTTTTGCCATTGGTTCACAGTCCTCTTAAGCGTAATGATACGAAGCGAAGGTAATGTAATTATGTCATTGATTATTTACCTGTAACTCGGAATCGCAATTTATAATTTCGTCACCGTCACAGAGCATATCGTGTAATACTACGAAGTACTGTAATTCTCCCTGAATATAAAATTTGCACAAAAATCACACGTAACACTTCTCGTCTTGAAACCATCCATTTGTCGGTGAGGAACAGAATTTTACCGCTCCCGCAGCGTTTTGGCGGCGTGCCCGTGAGCCAGGAAAGGGATTAGATAGAGATGGATTCCCAGTGTTACTATTGTTATACTGTGCTGCAAACGGAGGCGCCGCCGCACCGCAGAACACACGATTAAATCGCAACACGAACGTAACTGGGCTTGTAAACGGGCTAGTTTTTTGGCAATTTATTGCTGCAATTTGGGCTATTTCCAAAAAGATTACATATTACATAACTACTGGGAACAAACAGTTCAAGTGTAAACTTTTGGGGATAGCACGAAAAGCAGCAATACGAACACCTAAGCAGTAAACGCTTCAAAAACCTTCAAATATCAACAATGATCATGATCATCTTCCTTTACAATGATGATCTATTCATGCCAAATGTTGACCAATGATTCATGCCGAATGTTGACCAATGGCTCGAATGATTTTTTAAACTTGCCCACATGATCCCACATTATGATAAGACTATTGTCAAAAGCTTTAAGAGAACGTAGTTTTTGATTACTTGTCCGCTTCTGGCAGGATTAGAGCTCGCCAGCTCCGGCACAGCCATTTGATTCTCTAACGTATCCAGCGGCTGATCAGCGACAACTGATACATAAAAATTTAGACCGAATAATTTTGTCTTCAAAATCTAAATTAATAATTTCCACTGATCAGCCGCTGCACTCGTTAGTGAATCACACCGCAGTTGGCGGTTGCAATATCACTGCGTCAGCGAGGCAGTTATTACGACAAAACTATAATTATTGGCAGCAGAAATTTATCAATTTACATAACAACATTTTTACAGCAACTCAATAAGTCTTGTGGCAGCAACCGTGACGGCGCTGCTCCCATCTCATCGTCCCGTGACCGACATAAAATACTTATTTAAATCCTATCATGGGCTTTTCACCACGAGAATAATCAATTTGGAAAAAATATTACATTTAGGAAGCTATGTTATTTGAGAACGTAAGTGGTAGTTTCTACATATACCTACACATAGCAAGCGCTCATGACTAATATCGTAATCAAGTACGGATTTTGGCATGAGAAAATGGTTTCTTGAGTTCGTTCTTAATCTTGAGTAGATTTTGAATAAAGATTATATTTAAGTAAGTTGACAGTTTATTTTTCTATTAACCAACGTAACGTTAATCTAAGAATAGGTCGTAAGAGACGTGTAATTAGTAGCGTTTCTGACGGCGGCGATTCCTAACGTTACGTTCCTAACCCGCGGCCCGGGACACTTTCAGTAATGACCTCCCGAGTTATAGTTATGAGTATACATAATCTGCTGCGCACTCTTACTAATCACTTAATTTAGCTAAGTACGAATCTACCTAATTTGCGGGCCGCGGAGGGGGGCAGCTCGAGCGTACAGGGTAGTTAGCCAAACAAGCTGTGACATGGAACGTTACGACGCATTGTAAAAATATTTAAAATTTCACGAGGTGTATTATTCGCGTAAATACTCCGGAGCGAGATCCGTAAAATTTGAGGACATTGTTTTGCAGCGAGAATAAAAAACCGTTGTCCAATTATTTTGCAAAAGGCATTGTTAGCAGCAATTCGCGATGAAAGAACACTGACTACATGCCTTCAACAACGGAAAGTTCTTCGACGACGACTTCCCGACTTCCAACTCATTTAACAACCTTCACATTTAACCTTTAACCTGGAAGAATATTAACCTTTGTTAATATTCTTCCAGGTACCGGCTGATGTTTAACTTGAGGTCTATAACAAAGACACTTTCTCGAAGTAGGATATGGCTCTCGGAAAACTTTATGTATATTAATCAAATTCGTAGACCATAACTGTATAGACAAAGCGAAATGGAAAAAGTTTACGAATCTGATATAAGAAAAAGGTTTAGGTAGAATGAACAATATGCATCAATAAGGTAAGAGGAGGGTTTCATTTATTATTGAGCAGGAAAGGTAAGCTTTTTTTCAAAGTTTTAACTAAGGCCAAATACAGTTATTTCAGGGCATTTACTCGCACTGTTACCCGTAAAGTCGAAGGGTCGTGATGAAGTGCCTTCGTAACCCAATTCGTATTTATCCTCAAAAAAGCAAATGAAGACAAAGGAGGACTGGAGCAGCCTAGTTGGCGGTGGGCAGTCACGGAAAATCATATATCCCTCGGGAAGATACAGATGGTGATAGGTAGCCCGGCGCATGATAAAATATTCAACTGCTGAGATTTCTCTGAACATGCGTATCGCATTGTCTGTGAAATGAAAACACATGTTACTATTTACTCTGAGTAACAAACTAACAACAGCGTGCAAGGTATTTTCTTGCAACCAATATCGTACCTAGTCTTACTTCTCTTTTCTTTTGTTAATTCTCTTTCTATCGAGAAGCAGTCAGCGGGATGGGTGTCACGATCTGAGCTCATTAAAGCAGAGCTATTTTGACCGTATTAACATATTTAAGGATTGAAACCAACGTTAAATGACGCATACCAGATAAGATATAGTATGCTTTAATTATTACTTTTCCCGTTTAAGTTTGTGTTTGGTAAATGTTTTCACATTTACCCTTAGGTAACTTTGAATCACTTTCACTACATTTAGCCGTAATTTTAATCACCAGCTTTGATAATACCTTTGAGGCTCAAACTGATTTAGTAATAACTAACTGAGCCCGGCCAGAGCCGACCCGTATTAACTGTCAACTTAAAATTTTAAAATTGCTGTTTCTATTTTTTGTAGTTATTCATTTATAATGAAATAAATATTTGACGATTTTTGGTCTTCCTTATTCCACTGGTTAAAAATCTGATCAAAATCTCTTGATTAATCTACCTGGGAAACCTGGTTAAGAAAATGGACAAAAGTTCTAGAATCGCCATTTTTAGATTCTATTGTGTTTATTTTATCCTCGTGTATCATTTCTTTGTAAATATATTACATTTTATATATTTAAAGGACTAAACATCGTGGAAATGCTCTATCAACATGTTAATAGGCTAGAAAGGATCCAGTAAATAGTAGTATCGTTCTCCGTAAAACAATTTTGTTGACATAATAATGAAATTGGTCCAGTGTGAGTCTTTCATTTGCATATTGATGTTTCGATGTAAATTTGTATTTTATAATAATATTCAGAATAATAACAAAGCTACGTTCCTATATAAAAAAAGGTTCACAGAAACTCAGCTCCTGAGTTTAATTTCCACCACTCGCCATTCGATCTTGAGTGGTTGTTATTATCTCCTACGTCCTAACTGAATAAATCCCTGAAGTATGCAACAGAAGTACAGATGTACTCGAGGCGAGCTAGGAAGGAAAAAACGTGACAGAGTTAGAGTTGATTAGCGTTAATTGTTTGTAGGTACAGATAAAAAAGTTTTGCCGAATTCAACGATTTAACACGCATTTGAGTATAGAAATCTCTTTCTCTCTTTATTCCGGTTCCCCAGACTGCAACCGTGTTGCATCATAATTGCATAAATTATAGTAAGCATACATATATACCTATTAAAACATTAAGCCAGGAATAAAAAAAATATAAAAAAATGCAAAACGGGTATTGACTCAACATTTTAGTTAGACACAATGAAAAGTATGCCCTGACAAACCCTTTCTTACTTAGTGGATGTCTTTTTGGTTCATCTTTGATCAAAACTTTTCTATGTACAACTTTCAATTGCGAAAGTTTCGATGTCAATTACAAGACTGAGATTATTTGCGTGTGATTTCTTGGGCAAGCGGGCAAGGTACTAATTACCGATTAATAAATAATCGTACGTTACTCTTATATGTCATAGGTGTTTAGGACAAAACTTAACTTCTCCTTTACCAATCTTTAAAAGTAAGAGATTCACAACAACCATTGGAGAGCGTTGTCAGTAAGAGCTAATATGATAGCCCACAGGTTTGCTCGTTGCTCCACAGAAGTGAAAATCACGCTCTTCAGGGCTTTTTGCACATCATTTTACACGAGCAGCCTGTGGGTGAACTATACGAAAAAGACTTACAGCGCTCTCCGCGTTCAATATAACAATGCATTTAGGGTGCTGCTGCGGCTGCCTCGCTTTTGCAGCGCATCAGGGATGTTCGCGGAGGCGCGTGTAGACTGCTTCTACGCCACCATGCGCAAGAGGTGTGCCTCCCTGGTGCGCCGAGTGAGGGCGAGCCGCAACAGCGTCCTGGCCATGATCGCGGACAGGCTTGACTGTCCTTTCATAAACCACTGCTGTGGGCTGCACGCCCCTCATCCCAGCGATGACTGACGGGTGGACCACAGCAGAGGGATATTTTGTAACCACTAACACATAGTTTTTAAGGTGACTGTACTACTAACAAATATGAATCCCGTTATTTGAAATAAACGATTTAATAATTAATAATAATAATAATTGGGTTGAGAGTAACACCGCAACTCCTTAATTTCATAGCAAGTATATCTGGTGTTTGCGACGCGTCCAACCAGCTCGAGCATGGTGAAACTAATATATTTAAACTTACTTATTACCTATATATTTTCAGTATTTTTTACTTTACACAATTTAAAAGAAAATGACTTTCCAACTAAATAATTTTAACAATTGCTGGAATTTATAAACATGGCAAAAAAATGAAGAGCCTGAACTTTTATACTTTTATGGGATAAAGGCCTTTATATTTCAATATGATTCTTTTAAGTATACGTATTAGGTAAAAAATCATATATCTGTAATAAAATCTATAATGTTGTTTCACAATTCATTCGCATTCAATATCAAAAGAAAACAATTTAAGTAAAGTATTTGTATCAAAAATATTTCAGTTGTCAAATTTTTATTTGTCTTATATCATTGCAACTGATTTCATTGCACTGCATTTGAAGGAGATAAGATTGCAGGTTGCACTTGGCACCTTATAGGTAGTCAAATGTAGTCAAGTTTTTAACTTTAATTCTTCTAGTTCATCTCAGTTTACAAGTCACTTAGGGGTGGGTTCCTGAGCAACGAAATTAAGGAGGGTTTACAATAATATTATTCACATTATTTATTAGTTCATTAACAATATAACATTGTGTTTGAAAAATTACAATTATTACAATGTCCCGGAAAAAATTAAATAAATTAAATTATGAATTACTTATTATACTAACATTAAACTAACCATAACAATATAAAACTATAAGAATTAAATTATTTAACACACAAATATATTCTTTAACATGTCATGAAATTTCATTGAAGTCCTTATCCTAAAAAAAATAATTAAAATAGTTTATTTTGCGGAAATACATTACATGGCGGAAGCTTGACCATTTGGTCCCACACTAGGCTAAGTCTGTCCTGTGGTGACCAACATCACAAAATTTACCAGAGAATACATTTGTGACAATCTCTGCCAAGCATAACTAACAACTAGTTAGATTGATTATTTATTATTATTATTATTGTGAATGGTAACAGAATATTTATTGTAATTTAAAAGTGGTTTCAAAGTAGTAGCAATTTTAATAGTAGTCCTTTATAGTTAGTTTTGACAGCTGGCCACTAATATACTATAATATACTAAATAATTATTTAAATAAATAACATACGGAGTAAAATTATCAACGTTGTCAACTTAATTATTATATAAAGTGAGCTTATTTAACTGCAATTTATTCGTATTCAGTCTTGAATTATTGATGAATACATTTTATTTAAATGGACGGCCTACGATTTCAGGCGAATTAAAATAAATTACTCGAAGTCGTAGAGACGGTTTTAATACCAATAATATCAGAGTACACTTATTTAAAATACAAGATATCAATATAGAATAAAAATATACTGGAAATTAAATGAAAAGAATATAAACTACAAACTCAGAGTATAAAAGGTGAACTTAATGCTTTGAAGCATTCTCTACCAGACAACCTTTGGGCAAAGCAGTCAAGGTAGAATCTTTGACAATAGTCAAATATAGAATTGCATTACAAATCTTATGAAACGAATTGACTAAATGCCTTAATTTTTCTCGGGGGGAAAAGTTATTTTCCGTGGTTCAATAATTCAATAACTAAAAAAAAATACTTAATCACTCACATATCTTTCCGTGATTGTCGTAATATAAGTTCCCTCGGCAAAATAGGGTGTAATCAAGAAAGATATGTAGGGCCATGGAAACTTGAACGGAAACTTTTGCAAATTGCTGAAGGGCTGAGGTGGGCCGGGGAAACATTACAAGTCCTGGGGGAATCCGCTAAAGATGATGGATGTCGGCTTTAGGCTGTCCTCTTAGAGTAATACTTAAATTCCACAAAAATCTCAAAGACAAAATATCTCATCGGCGTTGAGGTATTTCGTTTTAAGAGTGTTTTTTTGTACCGCCGGCCTTTTTGCTACAACTACCAACGATTATTTCATTAATCGCTCGCTCGATGCAATACTGTAAGAGAGGTATTTCTCAAAAGGTTTGTATACAGTTTACGTTTGTAAATCGTAACGTAATAGTTACATTTAAAAGTTGCTGACGTAAGCACGATAACCATGTACAAACTATTTGAGGAATACTCATGAAACTAATTAAATTGATTTTATTAACTAAACTCATTTGATATGCAAATTAAATGGTTTTATTGATTATTAATAGTGTTTCGTTAAAATTTTCAATCAGTGCATTTCTCAAATCGTAGTATCTGATTATCGCTTTAATTCTTGCCTAAATTAAACTTAATTAATTATTACACGTTTGAGTGATGAGGCGCTATTTACAGGCGCATTAATGTATATTTGGATCAATATTGGCTCACATTAATTTGTATTACTACCATCGGAGTTCATAACAGTGTTCAGAAAATTGTGATTCATAATTCATGGTTAACAACTAGGTACTTCGATAATTTGTTCTTATTTTAGTAAACGAGGACGGAATGACTACTGAGCATTCAAAATGTTAGGACTTACGAGGTTAATAACGTTCCCATTCGTAAACATAACTTTCAATTGTTACTCATATCGTTAATACTTCGACACAAATTCATATTTTATTTTAATTTAAATTAATTTATTTCGGCTAAACTGCTCGTACCTACTCTTTAAACGGGTAAGTAAAAGAACAGATAAGCACAAAACATATAATATTCATAATAAACATGCATACTTGCTATAATTGTATTGTTATTTGTCAGCATCTTATAAGCAAGAAAAAATTACCTACCTGTTACTAAAATAGAGACAGCGAACGCGAACCTAACCTATCGGAGTCGCTTCTAGGGCCCTAACATGCAAGACACAAGGATAAGTTAAACAGTCTTATCTCTAAGTGCGTCTCTCTCACACTAGTGCCGACGAAAGAGATAGTCATAGAAATAAACGGGGTTAACTTATCTTTGTATCTTGCATATTAAGGCCGCTGCTCCGACCCATCTAAGTCGCTCGCTTCGCTCGCTGCCATTTACGATTTTTAGTTATATGTAATTTTGTTACTCAACATTATAAAACACGATCATCATACAATGGGTGCGCAATTGTTCATATACTTGAAAGTACTATATTATGAACATTCATGTTAATAACCATCAAGTTAATGAATAAAAACGAACCTGATTAAAAACAATACGATACTAAATTAAAGTGTACTAAGACTAAGAATGAAAATCCTTGGCAATGGTTATCCAGATCCAGGGGAATTCAAGGCACTACCACTGCGCTCCACAAGTCACTTCATTGAAGTGGTGGAGAATGCTATGGATAGTGCTTAGGAAAAAGGGGTAATTACACAAAAGATCCCATAGGGTCGAAGTGTATCCGCAAGGACCCCACCCTCTAAGATAAGATAAGATAAATAAAAGTGTAAGTAACTGTTATGATGAGAAAGAATATGAAAATAAAGAGTACCTAGTATAAGAAAGATTTAGGTTTACTGATATGATAAATTTGGATATTTCGGAGTTACGATCGTTAGTAATAGAAGCCTGTTATGAATAGTGATTTAAAACTGTATGAGAATCAGTTTTGGACTTCCAATAATAGGACTTGGTCCTTACATTACAACTTTAATGAACTTATAATGCGTTTTTCTGATTCCTTAAATATTTCTTGTACCAAATATCGTTCAAAATCTCAAGGGGAAAGGATCGATTAAACGGCAACTGAAAGAGGCTTTTAAGATGTTCGTTCCAATCTGAATTACCCTTTCAAGAATTTCGGCTGACGTTTTGTCTTTATCCCGTCTCCTTTAATTTGGTCGAAGATTGAGTGCATCGCAGACTCAAACGTTACTAGAAAGTCTCCAGCGCGGTACTTCATTTAAGAGCAGTTGGCGTGAGTGTGTGCCTCACATTTTGGCATTGAAATATATAATAAAGAACTGTTCAAAGCAATTCTCACGATGCTTACTTTTGAGGTGTCAGAACGCGAATCTGACACCATCGCACGTTCAGTCGCATGGCAACCACCATCCCTGACACCCATTTAAGTGACACTGTTATAATTGAAAAAATGCTCTCCCGCATCGTGCGGTGTAAGACCGCAGCACCACCGACCCCACCGTCCACAATGATATTATGATAGCGTGAGAATCAAGCAATATTACTTTTGTGTGTATGTCGTAAGGACTAAGACATCAGCAAAAGGGCGTGGGTAACCCATGGCGCTGGCGTTTGACAACCTTCTATGAGACTTGTTACACGAAATTGTACTGGTAGGCATATCCTTCTTTTGAGATAAATAAATAAATAAATAAAATCAGGGGACAATCTTTACACAAATCGATCTAGTCCCAAAGTAAGCTCTAAAGGCTTGTGTTATGAGTACTAGACGACGATATATAATAAATAATTATATAGAGAAATAAATACTTAAAAACTTAAATAGGAAACATCCAAGACTCAGGAACAAACATTCGTGCTCATCACACAAATATTTTCTCTGTATTTTTTATTAGATCTTTGCATTTTGATCTTGCAACGCGCCGTTTGCTGTTTGCATTTTGGAATCATTTCAGTATTGTTTTGATAGATGACATAATATATGACCCGTACGTACGTTATCAGATCGCTTCAGAAGTTTCCATTCGCACGTCTTTGCATAAACTGAAGCCTACAAAGATGGAAACGTTTTTTAAACATTACTCAGCTGAATACCAAAAGCCACGCCGTCTGAAACATTGATTTTAGGGCCACCATTCGGACACTAAACTCGAGATTTGTCGATCTGAGTGACCCCCGTTACAGTTTATAGCTACTTCGGTCCCAATATGTATTGCCTATGCCTATCCCTTTTAACTAAAGAATGCCATAATGTATTTTCACCCCTTCTGTACGGCCGGCTTATTGAATTCGATGTTTCACTACAGTCAGAGGTCTCCGATGTAGATTTTAAACAATGTATGCATTTTTAATGTTTTGACCAGCTTCGTCGTGGTGATCATCGGGGGTGGACTATGTCCAGCCGTGGACGTCTTCCAGCCGAAATTATAATGATGATGATCATGACCAGCTTTGTTCCGTAAACCGTCCGTGTCGATTTTAATTTTACTTCACGGCTTGCTATAAAGCTGATTTCTATATCGCTCCTTTTGCTCTTCATCTTTCTTTGCCAAGTTGATAAGGGTAAAACTTTACAATTTACAAACTACTTAGTGGTTTTTCATTATCGTATAGACCATATCGAATAAGGAGCTTCCTGACTTCAGTGTTTGGTTTGTCAGTCAGTTAGTAGAGGTATGCGTCACTCCATCTAGGGCTTAGAGGTACCCAACGCCATACATATATGTAAAAATATTAATTTTTGCACAAATATATCTCATATATATATATATATAAAAAAAAAAACCGCAGTAACATTAACCTTCCTGTGTTATGCAGTTGTGAACCGTAAACAAAGTCGGCTAGTTAGATTTAAAAGTTATTCACGATCACAGCGGTGCCGAAACTAAGATGTTTTTGTCACAGGAAAGGAAAAACTGTTTTTTTAATAAGTTACGTAACGCTTCCCATTTTTAGGGTTCCGTACCTCAAACTGAAAAAAACTGTGTTTGTCTGTCCGTCTGTCACAGCCAGTTTGCTCCGAAACTACTGGACCGATAAAGTTGAAATTTGGTACGCGTATGTAAGTCTGTGACCGCAACACGGACGCGTAGCGTAAATAAATGATTTTTAAATATGGGGGCCACTTTTGGGGGGTATATTATTAAATAATAATAAAAAGTTTTGCAAACTATATCGTGTGACATATCAAATGAAAAGGCTTGTTGTGAGAATCTTAATGTACCTTTTTAGAATTTTACTGGGCCTAAACTTTTGAAAAAAATACAGAAATTAGTTATTTACCCATAAATTACAGGAAAACTTTCTATCTATGGTATTTAAAGTAACATAGGAAATTTCAGAATATCATGTACGGAACGGAACCCTTTCTACGCGAGTTTAACTCGCACTTGTCGAGTTTTTTTATTCATGTTTGCACTGCAACTAACTTTATGGCCGAAAACTTGTCTTCAAGTTTGGCAGAGCAAGTTTCGGTTCATCCACATACCCATATATGGAATTTAGCAGCAACTTTTCGCTAAGGGTGCTATCATGAGGGAACTTGCATGTTTCTCTTGGTCTTCGCCTTCAATAAATTAGAGCGAGCCAAGCTGGCCGATACATAAATTACGGAATTTGCAAAGGCTACTCAAATGTGTCTTTGAATAAAGTCACGTTTGATAGCTGGTTGACGGATATTTAACTATTTAATTTTGGATCAAATGCTAAGCTGAAGTTGCGTTTGTGGATTCGGCCAAAAGTTAGATTTATTACAATGTATATGTTGCAATCCTTTTCTTTCTGAAACATTGTAGACTATTGACTATGATCGTCTTAATTTATTTTGGTCAAGCGACCCATGTCATTGGTAAAATAAATAGATCATCTTGCAATCAGATCACGTAGACTATCAACAAATCTTATGATTTAAACCGATTCCATGATCTCTAGGATAGATTCTGTAAACTGTGTATTGTGTTTGTTCCAGAATCTGAAGAATCAGATAATGACAACGAACTTGTGGGTAGAGCAGTCGTGGTATGACTACAAGCTCCGCTGGGAGCCCAAGGAGTACGGCGGCGTGCATATGCTGCACGTACCCTCCGACCACATCTGGCGCCCCGACATCGTGCTCTACAACAAGTGAGACCTTGCCAACACACCAACTTTGTGTCACTAAACAAAAACCTAAAACAAAACGCTGGTGAAAAATCGAAGCATAACTTCCATGTTGACTCTCCTCTTTGACTCCCATTGTGTTGTTAAATCAAATATCAAGATTTGTTTTTGAATAATACGTCGAATATGGAATTCCCTAACGTCGAATTTGTAAAGGCAACAGGGCAATTAACAGAAACTTGAATATTAATTAATTGTTTCATTGCCCGTGTTATTGCCTAAGTTTATTTTAATTAGAGGGAACATAAGGATGCTCAGTAATTTTAAGATATTGAACATTCATTAGGAGTGGCTAATAACTTTACAAACTTTCCCACGCTGGTAATTGGTATTGATTTGGATTTTTTCACCGTCGGTATGTGAATACCTAGTTTTAACGCCATCGCACGGAGCTATTTCGCGCCGTACAATTTGTTTCAATAGTCATGCTAATGCGCTTTATTTTGCTCGGGAACGGTCGCACCTGATTTTGCGGCAAAAAAGTAAATAATGGAGAAAAGGAAACGTTTATTTTTGAAATGCCATCAAAGGTCTTAAGTCGTTGCGGGCTGCTGAGAGCAAAATAGAACGAAGTTCATTCAACAGTTCTTGAAGATTGCGCACGCATATAAACCTGCGAAGAAACTAAACAAGACTAAATCTTCTTCGGTTAAAAGCGTAAATAGAAATTTGCATTTAAAGCTATTGACTTTCCATCGACGTGGAATATTCGCGAAAAAGTGACGACCGTTGGGCGGGCACGCGAGGCCCTGCGGCACTGAAACCTTCGTAATTCGGGATATAACCTCACCTCCGAGGTGTACGTGTATCTGACACGAGTGCGGTATAAATGCGGGATGACTTACGATAAATGCTACGGGAATGCCTTTGGTGTACGATCATGTCCCGAGCTACTCGGTATTATGTACATGTAAAACAACTTGTCGTTCCGGTAATTTTTTATACTTTGCTGTTCGCCAGCGTTAACTTATAAAATTCGATTATGACTGTGAGAACTGCAGGGAGGAAGTATAGCTATCATTTTAAAAGCGCTGCTTAAAACTTGAGAGTTACTGCTTCTGTACCACTTTATAAAAATACTCTAGTTTCTTGATCAACGTGTATGCATCGACGTTTCACCGACCAGTTAAAACAATTTAATAAATCTAGAACTTGTATTAATTCTGTATGTTTGTTATAGATGTTAATGTATTAACATTTGTTCGATTGTTTTATTTACCTAAATGTTACTTTCACACCAACACCCGTACACACCCGCCGTCACATTACCCTTCCAAATTATTAACTCGGCTACATACTGATACACTGTCAAAGTTAATAAACACTAATTGTGATGCGCATGCCCTTGATAATATATAAATTAATACAAAAACTGAAAACTGTACAATGCCGCTACTCCCCAAAGCTCTTCTTACTGTTGATATCAAAAGAAAACTGGGGCAAAAAACGTTTAGGGTGACACTACAAAAATGCTGCATTATTGTTCCGAATAATTTTAGATCCTCTAGAAAAGCCCGGGCAGAAAGTAGAGCAGTTAACAGATTCCCTGTTTCACAACGCGATGGAGGTTTAATTGCATTTTCACATCGCGGGGATCTCGAATAACGGCCGCGTCGCACTAGCCCTGCCAGCGATAAGGGTCCATCCAATTCCACTCACAAAATTCATGTAGTTAACCGAGACTGTAAATTCCAATAAAATATTAGCCAACTTAATGACAACTCGCTAGGTTTAAGCTGCTTTTGGGTTAACAAAATACTAACATTTCCTTTGTTGCTCGCTATATTTGTTTGCTATTATGAAATAAAATTATAATACTACAGGATTATTCTCCATTTGCTTGATATCGACAGGCGCTGTATTTTACATAAGCGTGATACGCGGATTATTTAAGAGGGCTGCTTAGAACTTTGAAGCGGTTAGCGGGAAATATTACATTTGAGGACAGCTAAGTTACAGGTGTGTTATTAGAGGGCATTTAAGTGGTATAGTAGCACCGCCTCCCATTTTTAAATATTGAACAAACAAATAACTACAAGGTTTTCCATTGAGAAGTCGCAATGCCACCTAGTCGCGCTCACTCATCGTCTCGACACGCTCGAGTCTCGTAATCGCTGTTTACAATGAAAGTTGTTACATACGCCTCGATTTTATTATTTCTTTTTTTTATACAACAGCTGCCAAATGTGAGTTACAGTTACTTTTTCTATTTTACGGGGAACCAACAAATACAAACAAAGGAGTGGCTTTTTAATTCTTAAAATACATTCGCTTTTAATTTTTTAGGTTGTAGGCGACCCTACTTTTACTGATGGTTTTTTGACAATATTTGGAAGAGTGAAGTACGGACTAACAAAGCTAATAAGAGACGTGAGGAGTGATCTGAGCGATGTGATTAACTGTACAGTTACCGCGGTGGACCGCCTATTAAAGGAAAAGGATTAGATTCCGTTTTTTTTAAATCGAACTTAGGTAAATACATAATTTATTTTCGATATATAATTTTTATCTTTAATCGTCTAAATGTACGAGACAGCAATGTATTTGGGAAGTACAATAAAAAATGACGCGCGCAATTTTATACTTATATAAAAGTTTCTATTGAAGTGTCACAGTTGAATTATAGCACGGCATTAATTTTGTTCTGTACCTTGAAGCGTCGGACTTTGATAAATGGTCCGGACAGCAGACATTACTCATTTCCGATCCCGGCCCTGCAACCTGTGCCCGCCTCTCACGACTAAGGCGCACCTTTTTGCCTCTTTTATCCGCCCCTGCTAACCCCGGGACACCACTACAACTAGCAGCCGCGTCGATTCGCCCGAATAGCAATTTTCTAACCCTCATTGCCATTTCATTCCATTTCTGTTTCATTTTCGTTTGTAGTTGCGTGGTTTTATTCGTTGTTGTTCGTTGGTGTATCTAAAATCAGTGATAACTAAATTACTTATAAATTAATGTTACTGCATGTAAGTGTGCCTTCTGTTGTTTTGTGTAACTTGTTTTTATTTATCTGAAAATAAAAAATCGGTCGAAGCATGAGCCACGCAGGGCACTGAGCCGAAAGAAAGCGTCGAAGGCGTTGATATTCGATGCGGCAGATCCACCGACGGTCGCGGCCGGGCCTCTCCGAACAGCATTACGTGCTCCGGATCCAAGTTGCGTACCTACAATTTTATTTATCGCCGCATTTAAAGTTCTAAGCGTTCACGATAAAGTTGGTCCCAAATAATGAGAGCCCGAGCACAATGGAGCGCACTCAACGATCTGACAGCAGTGGCGTACATAATTAAGAGACTAAATTTAAATTTTCTAAGAAATGTTAACGACTAATTAAGGCGTTCTTAAAAACACGTCAACAAAATCGTTCCTCCGTGTAATGTATAAAACTGTTAAGCGCTTCTGAAATTTAAATATAAATAGTGCGATACAAGCATGAACTTGTCGAGAATTCTGCGTACTACACGAATACTCGGTAACACTTGTTCACACATTACACCACTACGTCATCAATTGTTTCATAGTACAAATATTGAACGTAATTATCTTTGTTACTAAATCGCATATGCTTACATACGTTGCATTGTACTATAACTAGTCTACATAGGTACAGCTAATACTTGATTGGCTACCGCACGAGCGAGCCGATACTCGGCGTGGTAGTTGTGACGCGACACACATACGCACCCGTATGCTGACGACACGACACCCAGAGGCGACTCTTAGGAGCCGCGAGCCGGCTTGTAAATGTGCGTTAACATTGCAGTGCTGACGGCAACTTCGAGGTAACGTTGGCGACCAAGGCGACCATCTACCACCAGGGGCTGGTCGAATGGAAACCGCCTGCCATTTACAAGTCTTCCTGTGAAATAGACGTGGAATATTTTCCGTTCGACGAGCAAACATGCGTTCTTAAGTTCGGTAGCTGGACGTACGACGGATTCAAGGTAATTGCGCGGAGCCCCCACCGCTCTCGCTGACTGCTCTGTTTGTCCGCAGCGCCGACGGCAACTACGAGGTGACGCTGATGACCAAGGCCACCGTCTACTACAACGGCATGGTGGTGTGGCAGCCGCCCGCCGTCTATAAGTCCTCCTGCTCGATCGACGTCGAGTTCTTTCCTTACGACGTGCAAACCTGTGTGCTTAAGTTAGGCAGCTGGACGTATGACGGCTTCAAGGTGACGCCCCGCTGTAGGCTGCTTGGCGCCGAGCGCGCGGGCCGTAGCCGTAGGGCCCCCGCCCCGGCCGATGTCCATGCAATAGCTTGTTGGCTCGAACGTATTTCGTCGTGTAATTATCATTACTTTTCTGTCCATGTGGTATGTTTTACTCACTTTTATTATTGACTGTAAGATGGCGCTAGCCTAGAGGCGTAGAGCGCGCGTCCCATGCCGCCCGCTCCTCGCCCGCAGCTCGCTCCTTTAGCTCTGACATGTTGCAAGTTTATTTTCTATTGCGATGGTGATGTTTAAAGTATGTGGAGTAGCAGTATGTCTACGTGCGTGACCACGAATGCTCCAGACTATCCTCGGCCGGTTCCACTTAGCTCGATCGGCCTTCCTCGCTCGACACGGAAAGGTATAAAATTCCGACTGCCAGGTGATATGGGATGCAAAAACTTCACTCGATCCGTTCCTCTCCGACACATCCTGCCCCGCCTGAGTCTTACCACGCTCTGCGAGTTTTGTCTAGAGCAATTAAAGTAGTATAATGTAAGAGTAGCGATCAGCTACTTGAAGTAGACAACGCAGCGCTGGGCGACGCAGCCGAGGCGCTTCCTTTTAGCTGGCTCCGCTCGCGCCACACACACACACACCGGAACACGTCCCCAGCTTGTGCATGCTCCCTTCGATGTGCACTCGACTCACCGCATGCCTCCGGCTTCGCTCCACCCACTTGCATTCCCGATCACGGCGGCCGCCCGCCCGGACCGCGGACACGGCTCTGACACAGCTTAACACGAAACCTTACACGCGAACAAGGTTCAGCACAGCACGTTGTTAAAATAATCAGATGTGATGTTCACACAAAAGGCTCTTCTATCTTACACTTCCGAGCATAAACAGTCATCATGTTGCATATTTTATACCTTTCCCTTTTGGCGACATCGTAGTGGCTGTAAGAACATGGTGTCGCTCTTCGTCCATTGCATGAACCTGATCATTCCGAAACAATGAGTCCTATTCAAAATCCAGACACAGTCCATAGTGCACAATATCTAAGCTAGATGTTAAGAACGCTAGTGTGAACGATTCGACGGTTGAAGCGAAGACGTACTGCCTCGCTTCAATTGTCTGACGTTTCTTGCATGCTCCACGTAATAAATCTGCGCCTGGTGCCAACACTCGTGTTTGAGTACAGTAGTTTGCTCGCTATGCTCGCTACGGCTGGTGACAACGGCTGTGAGTGGTGGCACGCGGCGCGTAGAGGCCGGCGCCCGCGGACACACACATGCGACGGAGCCGGCACTCCCGATGTCCTTTACAGATCGCTGTCGGCTCGGCTCTATAGCTGAGCCACGTAAAGATAATGTTCTCGAGTGCGACGCAGACCGCACCTGCGTCGCGCCCGCGCTAGGCCGATTCCATCCTCAACTCACACGGCGTCTCCAACCCAATAATTTACTCGGTGTTCTCTGTGTTTTGCGCGTTGATACCTACTTCGCATGATTCGGAATATTGATGTTTTTGACATTGGTTCTTCTGTGTTTATGGTTGATGATATGACGTATACAACATTTTATCTGCGTTTTTAAATTTTGTTGAGACAGGTACATCCACTTGGCACACTCTGTGGTATGTGGTTTTAGAGACATTTTCTTCGAAAGTCACCTTGGAAACGTGGTACACCTTGAATACGTTAGATTTGTTAGTGCTGGCTGCTTAGCTGCACTTGAAGTCACTCTACGATTACAGCATAAAGGAATACCTATTGCTTTTGTTTAGGTTTCATTGCGATTTGTACACATTGTGTGACAGGGTGCATGTATCAAATAAATAAAACTGGAACTAAATAGGATGTATTGATGCTAATATTTAAACTAGAATAGTAATAATAAAGAAATAAACGAATTTGTCATGCAATAGAGCACAAATAATCACATAGTACTATTGTCACTTTAATGACACCTGTGATAATAAATAAATAATAAATAATATTTTTGCTCTACTAGCGTTACATTATTTTAACGATAAAGTATAGCTTTCAATGTTAACTAAAGAAGCGGTATTATAATGCTAATAAACAAAACTTGAATATTAATTACTTTTGCAAATTTTACAAACTTGATTTTTTTATTATGTTGCTATTATTCCATAAAGAAATTTAACTACTTATTATTTTAAATATTTTACAAAAATTTCATTACATTAGAAAAATTAATTAAATTGATTATAAATGAATCTTTTTTTCGTTTGTATTTTCTATTGCATTTCAAAATTGGCACTAACGTTTTAAAATATCGACACTGCAAGTAGTCGAGAATTCACGGGTACAATCGCATTTACCACGTGTACATGTACGTATATGCAGGTGGACCTGAGGCATATGGACGAGCAGGCGGGCAGCAACATCGTATCGGTTGGCGTGGACCTGTCCGAGTTCTACATGTCCGTCGAGTGGGACATACTGGAGGTGCCTGCAGTGAGGTGAGTCGTAAGTCAGTGACGATAGATTACATTATTGTTAAGTCACAGCGCTCTGTTAACATGAGGTTTGAACGATCACATAGTTATAGTTATAGTTCACGCGGGCTGGGTTTCCGCAACTCAACGTCTTAATCGCGCCTATTTTGCGTGGTGTGGGCTGGTATCACTACTCATGCCAGCCCAGCTCCTGTAGGAAGCCTAGCAGACCCTTAATGTTGACGACGACTTCCAGGAGCGACCTCGGCTTCCCGAGGTGTGTTGCCCGGTAGTTAGCCGTTAACGATCACATGATAAAACAGTAGACATAATGCTTATCGTGAGGGTTTTATAACATTAACCACATTTGTCCAATTAGGTTTTGTATTTATAGTCGAACAAAAAAGAGCTTTACCACTTTTCATCTTTAAAGACATATAAATAGAGTCACAAAGTGGTAAACCAGTTTCTTGCCGACAGTTCGTGTAATATAGATAAATAATTTGTAAAAGTAGCACAGGAAGTCTTTACACGTTAAGCACTTTTCCATTAAGAGCACGTATCCATTACAACAATAACAATCATATAAGAATGCAAGGTCGAATGTATATTTCGGTATTTCTAGTTACGACGGCGAAAATGATCCCTTGAGCCCCGCAGCGCAGCGCGGACAATGAGAAAATATCCTGGTAATTTATTTTCACTTAGGTACCTACGCTGGACGATGCCGCGCTCCAAATAAATACTTATGACCCTCGTATTCAATGTTTTTTTCAAAGGAACAGTCTTTGTTCATGCTCACTACTCAGAACTAATTATGCTTCCAGACCGCGGTATATACGTATTGCTCGTAATTTAATTTCGTTATCACTTCATTACTATGAAACACTCCTTATTAGTTTCTTCAAACAGTCGTCTCGTTAAAACAGTTAACTTTTAAAAAATAGGCAATGAACGTGACTTTTAAATACTTCCAAACAAAATAGTTTTTTGTTCCCCAGTAATAAATGTATTAAGTGTGTGAACCTTCGGCTTTTCATACAAAAGGCGAGAACGATTTCCACCCCTTAAATGTTAACCGATATTACGTTAGTACTATAATCTATTCTGTGCCGATATTGACCAATTTTTGACAGGTTGTCAGTCAGAACAAAAGCTAGGTCTACTTATACGTTTTGGTTTTTTCACTATAAATAATAAATTCAGTTTTATTGTTGTTTTAATATTCTCAAACAAAACAAATTTCGGCGATTATTTGACTTTGTTGATCTTTAATCAATATTCCAAAAACGTATATACCTAGATTTTGTTCTGACTGACAACCTATCAAAAATTGGTCAAAATCAGTCAACATTTAAACAGTGGAAATCGTTATCGCCTTTTGTATGAAAAGGGAGATTTTTGCCGTTGGTTCGCAGTCCTCTTAAGTCACGCATTGTCAGTTAGGCGTACAAATATGTCCGAGTAAAAAAGAATGGCTGTGCCGTCCGTCCTCTTTTCTACATTGTAATCAGCACAAACAAATATTTTATAAAATAACTCTTATAATATTTGTAATAACTTCAATGCTAGCAGATATCGGAACATGATTCAACAAGTTAAAAATAAATCTGGTTTCTTTACTTTAGCAGTATGTAATGTAGAGTTTCATTTATACGGATTTGCGATAGATGAAAGCTTAGCGTGGATGCTGTAGCTGCATAGCAGAGCCGAGTGCGCTCGCCGCGGGTCCTCGACGTCGGAGCTGTTATCCTCGGCCCTCGAACTGGCGCGAGCCGTTATTAAGCCAACATCACTTACCTCGACATCACTTTTACGACGTGTATCCGCTTTGCTACGTTAAGCCTCGCTCTAAGGGTCCCATTCGCCACCCTTATCACGAAATGCACCCCTTTAAAACGGAACGTGGCTCCAACTCGCTTCATCTAACTTCCCCTTACGATATGAGACCTACAGGCGTATAAGTCGATACGAGATTACACCCAGGATCCGGGGTTCTAACAAATTATTTAGTTCGTATAAATTAAACGACGTTAAGACGAAGTACCTTTAATTAATTAAGTGCAGTCAAACTGAGGTCATAAACAAAATTACCTTACGGTTTTAGAATGCCCTTAAGTTAAGCTTTCTGGCGATACAAAACAGGAAAATCCACTTTAAAATGCCTCTGGAATTGTTTTTTACGTTAAGTATTTACATTTAGTTGCTGCGGCTGTATCGTCTATAATTTTATACTTAAGAGGGCGCCGACCGTCCAGTGGCGCCCTCATCACTGTATAATAGTATAGTATAGTATAACCATCATCTAATCAATTTAACAGAAAAAAGCGGCCATTATTTTCTATTAAATTGATTAGATGATGGTTATACTTTGCAAAGCTATATTACATAGCATGTACGTTGTGTATTAAGTTGCGTAACAACTTATACGGCTTCAATTTTAATAAAATACTTTCCTTTAATAGAAAACACAATAACAGTGATGAGGGCGCCACTGGACGGTCGGCGCCCTCTTGAGCTTATATTGCAAATATCAGTTAATAAGTATATAGTTTAGGTATAAGTATTTATTGTGTTGGTTCGACGAATGCTTTATAGGCGCGATTACACTTAGTGTCCTAGGGGGGGTGGTTTAGATCGCTTATAACTTTTTAACCGACTTCAAAAAAGGAGGAAGCCCATCCTGTATATTTTTTTTATGTATGTTCTCGCATAACTTTTTAGCCCGTGATCCGATTTCGATAATTCTTTTTTTGTTGGGATTTTCATAGTTCATTTATCTTAACGTAAGTACTTTCAAGCGTTCCATACCGAGATCGACAAATAATAACTTTTTAAACTCAGTGACTGTCCGTTTAATGCAAGCGATTTTGCTGCAATTGTTTTACAATTACAATTGGAATTCGGATACACTTGGTAGAAGTCGTACGTAGTAAAAGAATTGTACTTAGGTAGTTTTAAATGAAAAAATAAATATTATCGCTGCTTATGATGAGACATTTACATGCTCGCACATAAGTACAAGTGCAAAAAGGGTGAATGACATAAAAAAAACGTAAATTATTTTAAACAATAGAGAATAAGGTTAGCCAACTTCACTCAATGTCTGTAATCTCAATTGTCTTTAATAAAGAGTTTTTTTTAAATAACAATGAGGTAAACATTTTGCGAGTTAGAACACCCAGTGTTTTACGAGCTCCTATAGAGGCCATTGAGTTCACGGCACTTGAGATTGCATTCTGCCGTTAAACCGATCCACAGCTGCGCTGAGCCGGGATCAACCGCCGCATGAAAATAATGGAATCAGCGACGGTGGGAGGACCCAAGGGACTTACGAGCTTAAGGAAAGTTGTTGTGTACATTATTTACGAATTAAAGTTATATCTTGAAGATACACAACTTCTTATACATACTTACAAGGTTGGCACGATATTTCGTCTACTTAATACTCGATCAGTTGGAAACTTCACTGACCGAGCATTTGCGTCGCGAGGCAGTCAGTACCCAGCTATTTACTTGTATTAATACAGAGCATTACAATCTTCCATTTTGTTGCAGAAACGAGAAATTTTATACATGCTGCGATGAGCCGTACTTGGACATCACGTTTAACATCACGATGCGGCGCAAGACGCTGTTCTATACCGTCAACATCATCATCCCCTGCATGGGCATCTCTTTCCTAACCGTGCTCACCTTCTACCTACCTTCCGATAGCGGAGAGAAGGTATAGTATCATTACTATTTTCCTCTACACCGTCAACATCATCGTCCCATATAGGTATACCAAGTTTTCTTAGGACCCCAGTCAACTGTCAAAGCACTTATTGGATTGAAATGAAGCATGGTTTTGCTTGTATAAGAACTTTGGTAGTTCACAGAACAGAAAATTCACAAAACAGAAGTTAGTAAATCTATAGATTGGATCACCTGCACGGTTATAATTTCGTTAATTTCGCCCTTATCGCCCATTTGTTATACTAAATGCAAATTTTCACTGAATTTACAGTTTTATTTACAAATGACACCTATTCCATGACTTACGAGTATGTATGTACACAATCGATATTTAAAATATTCTCAGCAATTTCCAATTTCAAATTTGCATTACAGCAAATGAAATTATGGAAAATGAAGGGATGCCTCTAAGGAGTGAAGGGTGGCCGCACTTTACCTTTTTCTGACAGCGGGGACCGTTTTGCTCCAACTTCATCAATCGCTGAATGGCCATCTCTTTCCTTAGTGTTTATCTTTGAAAATTTTCTCGGACAATGGGGCTGTTGGTGTTTTTAATTTAAAAATAATTTATTTTTGAGCATTGATACTGTCGCAGAAACAATGTTAAGAAATTGTTCAATGACAGCTATAATAAATAAGAAGAGGTTGGCATTAGTTAACTGACAGCTTCATTAAATATTTTGAATTAGCAGCGTCAGCCGCGACACCGAGCGATAGCGGCGTCGAGATTAAAACACGCGCACCCTCGGCCGCCCTTTCCAACTCGCTCCACAAACGTTCAATACCTCCTCTAAGCCTTGACATTATTTGTAAGTTAACTTGTATCTACTTTAAGAATCATTTGTGTCTACAAAATTGCTTCAATTGATCCCTTAAAAAATAATCCTTTAAATCTCAAACCATCAACGATATTAACCCTTTATAAAAGGATTCGCTTTCTTGAATCATTTATACATTTTCCTTAAATATTAATTTATTTATTAAAATTCAGGTAAGCGCTTCAACGATGGCTTATTTTTAAACCGCGATAATTAGTTCCTACTTGTGTGAGAATCACACAACCTTCAGGCTCTTGTACTCGAGTAGTTAATAGATAATCATTACGATCAGAGTATCCCTATCTCTCATAACTAAGCAAGTCGTTTCATCATCAGACAAATTATTATTGTCCACATTCGATATGGCGGCTCAAGCTCGTCATTAATGCTTAAGGCCGGTAATAAATGGCCGAGTCTTAGTAGCAGCGTGAACAACACTGCAATAATGACGTCGTTACGCGGCTGTGAAAAATTACATCAACTTTATTGGCTTTCCTTGTTCGTACTTTGAATACGTAATGACAGGAAAACATGGAGAACCATCAATCAATCAATTCTTATATCAAAAGTTTATACTTATCACGTTTCACATGATGGATTTATACTCCACGACGATAAGCTTCGAGAAAGTATCACGAATAAGAAATATGAGCCGGATTCTTAACGGATGGAGAACGACGAAATTACAAAAATTAATGCCAGCGATGTTTTTTAATATATATCTATTTCAGCTTTTGTAAATACTTTAGTAGCGTTAAAACTCGGCAGTTTTTCTGTTAATGGAGTGCTAATAGAAACCGATTTAGCCTCAGGTTAGGGAGTTAAATAAAACTCATAGCCCGGGGGAGCGGAGGTAACAGCGTTAATCGTGTCGCGGAGCGTTAGTACACGTACACTACAAGTTCGATTGGGAACAATAACCAATTTATTACCTACTCTGTTTAGCTCATTATTATTATTATCATTATTATTCAAGATTACAGCCCATTATGAACAAATTTCATTATTGGAGCATTTTGAACCTCAACGCTATTGTTTTTTTATTCGGAAATCGTGTTCATTTTTAACTTTGTTTTTCAGCTTCTGTTTATATCCCGTTAACAAACCTTTTAATATTTATGTCCTTAGATTTATTTCCCCATTTCTGTTTCACCGTTACCTTCCGTTAATGTTTAATGCATACCTAACTTACCTACCTACTTTGACTGGGCCGACGCTTACCTATTAATTTGACTTTTATGTACACTTTAAACACATTTATTTATGCTGTGTGCAAATAAATGCGTTGTAAGGTCAAATAGAAGACTGAACGTGTCGGTAAATGCACCTTCTGTTAAGAGAGCAAATTTGACTTATATCTTTGCAAATACGAATGACTCACGTTCTCTCCCGAGCGCAGTAAAAGTTGCTCCGGTCGTTAATCGTCGTGGTAAAAGGCTAATATTTGAGCGTCCACTTTTCTCTGAATTGCTCCTTTTATTTGAATTTAACGTCGCACAGGGCACCCCGCCCGTAACTCGGTCATTTTAGACGTGAAAATTTGCTTGTTGTGTTTTCCCTCACCTTGCCAATCCCCTTAAGATTTTCCTATATTGAATTTACAATTTAGCCTTCAGGCTATACCTACTTCAGGGTTGATTCTGTAAATAGCCCGTATAACCCTTTCACCGTCGTTGTCTGCATTTTAAGAAGCAAAATATCCAGCTCTGTCGTGTCTTATAAAATGGTTTGTGTCGAAAATTTATCGACGGTTAAAAGGTTATTCGAGTTATAATCAGGAAACATCTATGCTTTATCTTATAACTATAAGCGAGCAATCCTTGTATTGTACCTATGTGTACCTTATTGTTTTCTCGAAAACGGCTAACGATTTAGACTTTTTTTTGTATGTAGATAATGCTTTAATTTATATATTATTATCTAGATAGGTGTCTTTCCAGAAAAAAAAATCGACACTGCCTAAACGATGTCGCAAATTATTTTGCTACGATACGGTAGCTCTTATTAGCTTGACAGCAAAAGCGGCCGCATTGTAAAACCATCGCGATATCTATCGCTTATAGGCAATGTCGAATACAGGCCCATGTACTGAACTATATACACGTATCTTTATATACGGTCACGAAATTAAACGACAAGTCATTATCGGTATGATTGTAACTCCCTTAACGTATAATGGAAATAGGGAACGAATACAAATGCGACGTGGGCGTGAGTGGAAATGTTTTACTTTTTTAATTTCGCGCCTTGAAGTAAAGTAAATTCAACCGGTCTGTGTAAATACACCCAACTTTTAGGTAACACAAAGGTGTAAACGAATAATGCATACGAAATCTGATTTTTCGGTGGTTCCTATTTATCTTTGTAGAAAATGTATTCGTTAATAGAACTTCATTCAGGGCCTATATTTGTCGGTGTACTGCCCTTTGGGCAAAACATTTTTCGCCAAATTTCGCTTCCCAAAAAACTTATCGCAGTAGTTTCATTTCCCAAACGAATCTTCAGCATATTTCCATTTCGCACTTTATCATTTGGTCAAATTATCATTTGGCATGACTTTGCTTTATCAGGGGTAGGTTAGGTTAGGGTTAACTTGTGTCCCTTACATAAGTACTTATTTGTCAAAAAATACTTTTGCTAAGTGTAAAATTGCGATAAGCTGATTTGACTAATGATTTTTTGCCAAATGATAATTTGAGTAAAATTGTTTGGGATCTGATACTTTGGGAAAAGTTTTTTGCCGATACATTATAGTAATATCCATATTTGTCATTGTCTAAGCGATAAAGCAAATTATTTTGTTACGATGTGTCGATGATTTTCAAACGTTCAACTCTCGAAAGAAAAAAACTGGACAAGTGCGAGTTAAACTCGCATGGAGAGGGTTCCGTTCCGTACATGATTATCTGAAATTTCTTACGTTACTTTAAATACCATAGACTTTTTATAGGTTTAAATAAATAAATCAGGGGACAATCTTTACACAAATCGATCTAGTCTCTAAGTAAGTTCTAAAGGCTGTAAGGCTGTTTGTTTCCAGTAATCTATAGGTAAAGAACTATTTTCTGTATTTTTTCAAAATGTTTGCCCCAGTAGTTTTGGAAATAAGGGAGGGGGGAATGGTCATTTTTCGCCTATATTCCTAAATAACTTCTAAACTATTTTACTTGAAATTAAAAAGAAAATATATTTAAGATCCTCACAATAAGCCCTTCATTTGATATGTCACACGATATAGGTTGCGTAACTTTTTGTTGTCATTTTCTAATTTTCCCCCTAAAAGTGGCCCCCATGTATAAAATTCATATGTTTACGTCACGCGTCCGTGTTGCGGTCACCGACTTACATATGTTTACCAAATTTCAACTCAATCGGTCCAGTAGTTTCGGAGCAAATTGGCTTTGACAGACGGACAAACAGGCAGACAGACAGACGGACAGACAGACAGACAGACACACGAGTGATCCTAGAAGGGTTTCGTTTTTTCCTTTTGAGGTACGGAACCCTTAAAATGAATACAGCTCAAGGTAATACAGGGTAACATAACTTCGAACTTCTCTGTGTTGAAATTAAGTTTAAAGTTGGAGTAGTTTGTTCCTTAACTTCGAGCTTTATTTCTTTATGGAGTTGACCACGTTTTAAATTCATCTACTCATATTGTTCTTATTAATTTAACGGCAAAGGCATCTTAAATAAACCATACGCGAAATCGTCGAATAGAGGTCCCTTAACAGTATACGAAAACATAATGCATGAAAATCGTGAAATTGCGAACACTCTCTTTAACATTTTATTTGTGTACGAATATGTTGATCAAAAATTAATACATCGTAACGGTCATTAAGTTAAATATTTTTTTCGGAGACTCTTCTGGGGCTCTATTTCATTTCGCCTAAGTGATGTTGGGAAATCACATCGCTTTTCTTTGTCTTTATTTTATTTTTCGAAGTTTACATTGAAAAGAAAGTGACAAAACAAAATGACATTTCTTTCCCATAGTAGTTCCTCGTTTCTGGATCACTTAGACCAATGTCGAATAATATTACTAGTCGGGTGATTCAGATAAAATATTTTTCTTCTTTTTCTGAATAGAGGCGGCGACGCGCGAGCGAGACTCGCATCCCACTTTTCCGCACGATGCGTAATGCGTAATAGCGGGATGCGAATCTCGCTCGCAAGTCGCTACATCGCTTAGCGTTCCCGAATAGAGGCGCTGTTTCAAATATTAACACGTAACGCATTATAACACATTCAGTGCCGACAAACGCTACGCGCTTGGCGCTAGGCGCGTAGTATAGCAGCGTTTTTCCGCTTTGTAGAAAAAATGCGCTACGAACGGTGAACCCAACTATCGGGTTCTTGGCACTGAATGTGATAATGACCTTTTCGTAGCGCTACACTTGTAGCCCGTAGCACCGTTATCTAACTTCGTAGCAAAAACTCGTTACTAACCGAAAACTCGGCCACTAACTACTCGACGATTGAAACATTCTTAAGGAGAGAATATTTTTAGTTAATCCAAAAAAATTCAGGTTCTTTAGTTCTTATTCAGGTAGTATAGGTATAAACTAATATTGGTTGTTTTACTTAACAGGTGACGCTATCAATATCGATCCTGATTAGTCTCCACGTGTTCTTCCTGCTGGTTGTGGAAATCATCCCCCCCACGTCGCTGGTTGTGCCCCTGCTCGGGAAATATCTCATCTTTGCCATGATACTCGTATCTATCAGGTAACTCTCTTCAAGTCTATCTTTATACTGTCATCATACTTAGGTGTCACGTTAACAATTGGTGACTAAGTAAATAGTGCCACGAGCGCATCAGTCATTTAAAAAAACTTGTTACGTGTTTGATCTAAACGCTCAAGTGTCAGACCCAAGGTTACAAATTTTTAAGGGCCTGGCGCTTGCTGGGTATGGCTGGGTAACAAAAATTTGGTTTGGTATATATCTATTTATCTGTCTAGTCTCCGGAAAGTAGAATTAAGTCTTTTTCCATATTAAGTAAACGTTATTATTTAACATTTAAGAATTGCCAGTGCTTCAGCCTACAGTCAGTAGACCTATAGATTAAGGTGACCACTCAATCATCCCGTTGTAACATCGGTAGTTTTTTTTTATATAAAGGAAGGAAGAGCATGCACTCTGGGCTTTCTTTCTTTGGAAGTCAGGCGTAACTACAGCTTGCTTATTACCACGTGTCGTTTCTTGCGAGGTGAGGGTGATTCTCCGGAACTGGTGGAACAACTGGTGAGACTGTCCGTCCCTGTGGTACACATAATACATGATAACACTGAGACCGCGTACGCTCTCCTTACTGGCCTTGCCAGCTGCGCGCACTGTATCGCACAAAAACTCGCCGCTGCCTCGCGCACTGGGGCTGCTGAATGCTCTTCTGTTATCAGCACCGAAGTGTAATTTGCTGGCGTGGCGATGGACGGCTGTGTGCTCGGAATGCCTGAAGTTTTGCGAGGCGATGGATAAGGCAGTCGGGTACTCTTTCATAATTTAATTTAATTAATGTAGTTTCACAGTCTATTAGTGTCACAACTGTAATGCTGTGTAAATATATGATACGAATAAATAAATAAAAAAATAAATGTCACCTGATGATAAGTGATCACTGCTGCCCATGAATATCAGCAACCCCAAAGGAGCCATAGAGGCCGTTGCTGACCTTTTTACCCGACTTCCCAAAGGAGGGTTATGTTATTCGAGCGTATGTTGTATGTATGTCTATTTCTTTGTCGCCCTCAGTAACCTAAACGGCGGGACCGATTTCAGCATATGTTGTATCATTGGATTCGCCTTAACTGTCGAAGTGACATGGGGTATATAATATTTCAATATGGCGTCCACGAATAATTTGATTTTAACAATATGGGTATCAAATAGAAGCTAAAAATTTGCCCATTCCAAACTTTTAAGCTACTATTTTCACAGTAACATAAAAAACATAAAAAGTATGAAGCTAATAAGTTAATTAATAAATAAAAAACCCGACTGCTTTAAAAAATATCAACAAGAGCTATTAGCAATATAATATATAACTCAAATGTTGGGAAAGGTGTTGCAGGCGGCGACAAGCTTATAGTTCAAGCGTTGGTCTTAAAATTAATATGCTTGAGTTATATATTATTTTGATAATAGGGCTTGTTTTAAGCTTTTTCAGTTGGTTTTTTATTTATTAATTCAATCATATTTTAGGATAACATAAACTCTTGAAGGCTTCAATGTCAAAGTCGTTCGGGACCGCCGCTTACGGAAGTAGGTTCTATAATTTCCATGAGCGGCCGGGTACGCACAGCAGTAGATCGCCGCTCGTCAATGTGGAGTTGGTAAAATTGCAATTTTCGGCGAGTAGTACGATGGTGAAATACAGCGGCTAGTATTGGTATTAAATTAAACAATTCCTTTGAACACTCCCGCGTAACAGACTCCGTCAATTAAAATATTTTATCTACACCCATATCATAAAACCTCCATTGGTTAATCAAAAACCGTAGGAAATGACCACCATTTTGACAACCAATTAGGAAAAACCAGTGCTGCGATAAAGAAATAACATGACTTCTTTATCGTTTTTAGTAAAGAAATGAGATTAAATTTGGAACAGCTGTCAAAACTCAAGTGGGTCTCTATTCTAGTATCCATAGATATTAAAACAGTTATTGGTACGAAACGTCAATTCAGTATGTTTTTTTAATATAAACTGCACAATATTTGATCTCGAGTGACGTGAGAATAGAGACTTCATCCGTTTTTCTATGATTAAAAAAAAAAATGGTCTTGACGGAGGATCGAATCGCCGCCATTATGTTGACGTTTTGCTGAACGAAAGTAGAATTTTGGTGAATTGAATAGAAAAAGTTGTTTGTAATTTACATTTTAGTTGAAAATATGAATAGTAAGTAGTCTTCTCGGAGTGTGTGTGATGTGAAAATGCGCCGGATATCGGAAATATGCAGCCACGATTGCAACAAATAACTTGTTGCCAGAAAATATTGTTTCTGAACCCATCATGGAGGATTTATAATGTGTTTGTAGATAAAGTTAAGTATGCAACTCTGCATAATTTGGCCTTAATACACACGTGCGATCTTATTATGAAACTCGCCTATCGGCTCGTTTCATGAAAACCGCACTAGTGTTTTAAGGCCTATCATTATGCAACCGTTGCATAAACTACTATTTTTCATTTGAACTATATTAATACCGAAGGAATGACCATGGATAGTTTAGTGAAAATGCTATAGGGTGGTCACTGGTCAAATGTCCATATCAGTACGTTCACATTGCGAACCGCTTATAAATACAATGGTACTATGGTTGCAAGGAATAAAATATCGCGAATATGAATATACTGCGTTGACGTCGACAGGAGTTTATTTATAAAGTTAACTTTTTAATAATTGACAATGACCCTTGCCCTTACTGTAATAAGAACTTTGATTGTTGATAGGTTAGTTTATATGAAATTGTTTAAGATAGTAATGGTCCATGGTGACTCACATGCTGGTAATCATTGCTTGGCTTTGAAATGTTTGTCAGTAGCGGAGTATTTAAATGATTCTTGTTATTCCCAAATTTGTATAATACCCCCGTAGTTTGAAGATCTTATTTGGAAAATATCCTTGTAAAAATGTTCTTAAATTGCTTGATTAAAGTAACCAAGGCGTGGAACGCTCTCCCTGCGTCTGTATTCTCGGAATCGTATAAACTTGGTGTTTTAAGGGAAGAGTGAATAGGCGTTTTTTCGGTAAGCGTGTACTACCTTCGATCTCGTCATCACTTAGCATCAGGTGAGAGTCAGGTCATCCGCAAACTACTTTTTAAAATCTGATTCTGTACAGTACTTTCTTTTTTCAGGTATGTTTCAGTTTTGCAAATAAATGTGAATTGTGTCGTTTGCCTATGAGAAAGCTCCAAAACGGGAATAAATGTAAAAAACTTGCTATTCTAGATTTTGAACATCGTTAGCAAACAACACTTTTGTAATATTGGCCCTCTCTTAATCTGACATTATTAGTATGCGCAAGCTCGAAGGTGTATCCTATTAATTCCCAATTTCCCTAATATATTGCGGTCGAGTCTTCGGGCTGGAGCGCTTTAAACTTTCCATTTTCATGTTAAATTCCGTATATTGTGCTACAAGTCATGCCGTTATTTCAGTTCATTATACACTTTTTAAATGTTAACAAAACTGACCAAAATTCACATTGAATCCAATAGGAAATGAAAAAGTGTGTTTCCTTGTCATACAGGTTGTCGTTCATTCAAACCTCAAGGCGTGCCTTAATGTCTGTGTGTTGTTACAAAAAGAGACACGAAGGAACATACTCGGTGGGCCTTGTAAAACAATTACTTAAAAACACGCTTTTTATGTTTAAACCAGCTAGATTAAAATGCCTCGGCGTTAGCCCAAGGACCGCCAGCTGACTTTCATGTAAATCACGATTCGTTTCAAAGCTACGCGACATAACTTTGATAAATTATGCAGAGGTAATTACACCTTACGGCGCGGAATTTAAATTCATATAAAACGCATAATGTTGCTTTCGTTCAGTAAAATATATAGACATAGACATAGACATCATTTATTGGTAATTGCATTGCATTAATTTGCATTGCATGACATACATATATATGTCAGCTTCAGTCAACTATTCTTAAAATATGGACCCGTTATCTAACTTCATTTGTATGAGATAATCCAATGGAATCCTTAACCAACTGGAATAGGTACTTTGGATACAACTATTGATAGTTGTGTGCTATCATTAATTTTATCCGCCAGTTGGATATACATGTAGATGCCATTTATATCAAAGCTTGTAAAAATAATGAATAACATGCAATCTCGATCACGGGTGCTAATTGCTTCAGTATTTACTCAGTGTATAGGCGAATACCAACTTACCATTTGCATAGCAGTTTGCTTATGACAGCTAAACTGAAATGCCATACAAAACATAGTATGTTGTCGAAATAGCGACTTCAGCTGGATATGTGGAGAACATGGTAACCCACTGAACAATAATCATCATCATACAATTTGTTCAACCAATCAAAGCGGTAACAAGTTTAGTATTCATTTGTCATCGAGTTATGTGGATGATATCACGGTGCAAACCGTTTCGTCATCATCATCATCGGCCTATATAAGTCCCACTGCTGGGCAAAGGCCTCCTCTGACAGTAAAAAATTGAGAACTTCGTACACATCTTTGAATTACTTCGCAGATGTAAGTATGTAGGTTTCCTCACATTTTTCATCACCAAAATGGCTCGTGTTAAATATAAATGCACATGAGTTTCGAACATCGCAGATAGGCGCGCCGGTATTTGAACCCGCATGAGAGGCCGTACGTTAGGCCACTGATAGACTACCACTGCACTTCCGTTTCATGTCGCCTGTCTATCCAACGAAATAAATTCCAAGCGGCTCTAGCAAGGTTAACACGAGGCTAAGTTAACATCGTTTTCGCACACTAGTGCCGACGAAAGAGATAGAGAGATAAGACGGGGCTAAGTTATCCCCATGTCGAACTTACTGGCGATTTTGAGCGAGTTGCCTACAAAGCAAGATGCCCTACAGGCAGGATGTCTCAAAAGCAAGATGGCCCAAAAAGCAAGATGTCTCAGAAGCAAGATGCCTCAGAAGCAAGATGGCTAAAAAGCAAGATGCCTAACAAGCTGGATGTCTCAAAAGCAAGATGTCTCAGAAGCAAGATAGCCAAACAGCACGATCTTGACCCCGTATAATTGTTTCAATGTTTATTTTATTCGTTACGTTTTATTACCTACATTAAAAACCATTTTAGGTGTCTCGCTTTGCAGGCTTTTAATTACCAAGCAATTTGTCTTCAAGACATTCAACTACTTAGACATTTTGCTTGGTAGTCGTTTTAGCAAGTAGGCCATTTGCCTAGACGGCATTTAATCACTTAGACATTTTGCTTTGTAGGCGTAATACTTCTTAGGCATCTTACTTTGTTAGGCATCTTGCTTTGTAGGCAACTCGCTCATAACCCTTTGCTGGGGCCGCAGCGCTTATCCAAGACCCGACACACGCAACCCGCGCCGTATCCCTGTCTGTGATTAACTTCGTCCAATAACTCTTAACTAATTGCCGTCTTCAATGCACCCCTCTCCCAACTATCACACTCCTAACTAATGTACCTACCTACCGTTTACACCCCATTAAGGCACACAACACCTTCTAAACTAACTGTTTGCTCGCAGAGATTTGATTTCGGTTTGTTTATACTTTGAAATCAAAGTCAATATTGAGAGATGTTAAACGTTTCTCAATTTTAATTAATTCGTTTAAGTTCGCTTTGCGTGCTGGTGTTTTGTTCGTCTGTATAAAGCCTTTAATGATACATTTGTCGGAGAAATTTTACGTCTTCTGGGTTTTATGTACGCATTAAGTGTTACGTAAAATGTTATACATGACGCTTTTATTGCACAAAGACGAGGACGGAGACTCATCAATATTTTTAATGAGTGTCTGCGAGCCTTATTTTCTGGAGGGACCGAAATTAATGTCATATCCTTACCAACTTTTTGTGGCTGGGTATCATGAATTTATCATTAAGTAATTGTTAAAAGGGTGTTTAGTCCTGAATAATGTAGGTGCGTGGACAAAAATATAGTACATAAGGTGTTTATGAAAACATAACATATGCTTATGTTTAGTAGGTTGACATGATTATTTGGTTTGCAGTATATGCGTGACGGTGGTAGTGCTGAATGTGCACTTCCGGTCGCCGCAGACGCATCGGATGGCGCCGTGGGTGAAGCGCGTCTTCATCCACATACTGCCGCGGCTCTTGTTCATGAAGCGGCCGCAGTATAAGTTCGACACTACCAGGTACCTTTGTTAGCCAACTACCCATAACAGCGCACGGACCTGACTTGCACATACTGTTATTGAAACGTTCTACATATGTGTCCACTGTAAATAATTACTTCATTTCATAAGAAGTTAAAGAACAACACTTAGGCACCCAGCGGTCCTAGGTTGACACGAGGGTAAGTTAACGTCGTCTTATCTCTAAGTGCGTCCCTCTCACACTAGTGTCGACGAAAGAGATAGTCAGAAAGACGGGGTTAAGTTATCCTCGTGTCATTGTTAGTGCCACAGCTGATTTTAACGCATAAAAACGCTACTCAGGTTACCACGATCATCTAAAATTGACATACATATCATCACGCCCGAAATCCCTAATGGGGTGGGCAGAACCACAAGACTACTTGCGGCACGTTCGATTAATGAATTAGTCCTAAGATGGTATGATGAACCGTACGGTGACAGGTGACCAGCCCATCGCCCATACAGATAGTCCACCATGTTGGAGAGGACCCGTCCCTTAGTCGACTTTTACGACATGCCAGGATGATAAGCATCTGCACGCATTCTATGCTATCTCTTCACTCCCAGTGCAGCAGAGGAGTAAAATTGTATATCTAAAATTGACGTTGTCTCATAATCAGTTTGTTCGATCAATTTTGATTGAAGTGCCCGGCTCGTTATAAATCCGGTTGCAGACCAATAACAAGTGTAAATTAATTATAAGTTGGTAACGACTTGTCTACGGACGCGGAGTTTCCCTCTTATTTCCCGCCTCCCGCGCCGTTCAACTTTAATATTAATAAGCTTAGAGTTGGTAAGTAGACACAGTGTCTCTGAGGGAAGTAAACTCGGCCTAAACTTCGAGTGCTGCCAAAGGTGGCGCCGAAGAAACAATTCTGTAAATTTGCATAACTTTTCACTTTCAAACGTTTAATGAGAAGGTGATTCGATGTTAAAATGTTAAGGAATGGATCGCAGGTACCATTAATAGTTAATCGATACGGGTGATTACAGTGTTAAATAAATGACAGAACACCAATGAGTCATTAATAGTCCCCTTAAAGTCGAGTCCGTTGAACTAGGGAATATTTTTTTAGTATTTCATTTGAATGCCGCCTTTTAAAGGTTTTGAATTGAATTTCATTTTTTGTTTAATAACGCTGGCTCGACGAGATGCCAAAAAAATGGTACGATGATGGCAGTGAATCGCTTCACGGAAATCTAATAAAATACTAAAATGATTATTGTATTTTTTTCCCTTATTCAAACAAACTTGATTGCGTTTTGATTATTATTTTAAACATAATTTAGGACCATTGATGATATTTGTCCGTTTCAGAAAGGTTTTTTACGGGAGATGGGCATTATTCTTTTTTCTCTTTTTTCACATTTTCACGAACCCTGGTTATCACTGGTATAGCGCGAATGCATCGCTGGAAAAACACCGTGCTTAGAAAAGTCAGCTTAAGATTCAGCCGTCTTCTTTTGCAATTGTAAGACATACTTATAATGAAAGATAGAAATCCAGACATTGAGACGATATTTTACTAGTTTATATCTGTAACTGTACCTTCTCCTCGGTGCAACGGAAGACAGCCGTCGGCAAGTTGTGGAAACACAAGCATGAACTTTTGTCTCGCTCCAAAACAACCACAACATACCTTGCGTTGCTGAGAGTTTGACAAGATGAGTTGATACGAGAAGAAATAGGTACCAGGGCCAATATTTGACATTGCCTAAGCGATGTCGCAAATTATTTTGGTAAACACTTAATAACTTGACAGCAAGAGCGGCTGCATCGTAAAAAGCCCTTCACGATCGCTGAGGCAATGTCGAATAGAGGAACTGTATTTCTGAAAGCAAGAACAACAAATTGTTATCGTTAGTGTAATTGTAATATTTTTGCGCTATAAGGTATACTTATTAGTATTTAGAGAGTTGATGAAAAGCTTACCTTACTCCTAATGTATAATTACGAGTGAAGCAGCGAAACATTTTTTTTATCTCATTTAAAAGCTTGTTTATTTCCACTTGACCATCTTCCATCCATCCCTCCATCTTCCTTAAGATTAAACTCAAAAAACGTATGCCGGGCCGTTTATGTCCCACTGGGACAAACCCTAACAGTTTGAGTAGTGGGTAGCCCTTTCCTGAATCATATTCTGGTTAAATTTGTATTTTATTGTTGTTTTCCTCAATTTATTCTTTAACATCTTCATCACACTAAAATACGAAAACTTTTGATCATTTTGATAGTAACATTTTCAGTCATGCTGTGCAACAGCACAGCATGTAACAAAAACCGTATCCATACGATCAATGAGTGCAGCTATTTGTTTCAAATTGTGATTGCGAATGTGTATTTCTTTTTGTAAAAAAGAATAACTTAATAAAATGAGCTAACCCACCAATTTCATTTAAAAAAAGTTGTGCGCTATTGACAATCATTTCGTTAACTACTCATTCATGAAGTACCTATTTAAGAAGTCAATCGAAATATGGCTGATAATACTGATATTAATGGCTGATAATATTCAGTTAGGTTCGGTTAGTCAAACGAGTCACGGCAGAGGCCTTGGATTCTCTTATTGCATATATATTGTATACATAAATATTCAGCACTTTATTTAATATGAGTAACATAAAATACTTGAATAACTTTTTAAAGTCGTTGAGGTTTACATTTAAGCACTCATAATGGGGAAGATGTATGGAAGTCAGAATGAGGTTTAAATGATATATTATGAAAGTAAATGTAAACAAATGCATATGACAGAAATATCAGATCATTTTGACTATTCATTTTTATTTTATTAAGGTTCAAAATTAATGAAAAATATATATTGGTTTATAGTTCTGATTTTAAGTTTTCGGACATACTCATCAAACTTATGTCATGTTTTATTTCTACGATTTTGGTCTAAAAACAGTATTTTCGGAAATAATTGCAGATTTCGTTTAAGCGCAATACATTTTGTAGAGTCTAATCAATGCTGTGACGTCATAGTTGTCGTCCATTTTGTATGGAATGTTTTGCGAGTGGTATGAACAATGACTTTTCAAAGCTTCATAACTCATAAAATAAACAACATAATAATGTGTTGCGTACACAGATCGGTTTCTATTACTCGGCACTTTCCAATATAAGATGTAAAAAAACAATTATGCATCTTCCCTGTTTAACCGCTTCTTTGTCACGTACAAAACAAAATGCCTTGTAGTGCTGTAACGACTTTAACATACAGTCTTAAACAACTTATTTGATCTTGTTCCGTAAGACTTGAGCCATCGCGCTTCAGAACTACGTCGTAAGCATCTTGTTAACAATGCGCGGCATTTGTTAGGTGCCAAGGAAGTCTTTAAATATGTAAAGGAATCCTTTTCCACCTCACCTGTATCAATAGGTAAACGTTCTTGCCGATCATTTGTGGGGTTTCCTCGGTATTGTATTTCACTTGGAGAAGCTATCTATTAGCGGAGCATATGGTCTAGGTTATAAGTAAAGGGCTGCTGCCGCGCCCGCAATGTGACCGGTAGCTCAATTGTGTAGGTACCTAATACATTCCACAATTTAGACGTCGCTCGACGTATCTAAGGGTCAAATTGGTTTACTTTGCGAGCCAAAGCAATGCCAATTGTGTTACACAATTGAGCTGCTGGCTTTAATACTTAGGCCTCAACCGCCAACGCCGTGCGGTTTCCGAATATTACCTAAATCATTGCCGTAGATTAGATACCCAAGGGCATGGCTTTATGAACTGTCAGTTGTACTAAGAAGAGTTCAAATTTGAATCAAGCTAATAGTTGTCGCATTTTAATTGAGTTGGAGCAGTCAGTCATAATTCAAGCGATCGAGGAATATCGAAAAACAATGTCGTCAGCTCAAATAAGTTAATTATGTATTGTTTTTATATTTGAAGGTTAAGAACCGAAAGCTATGAATAGTATAAAATAACTTTCAAAGAATTTGTATAACAACGCAAGTAGATAAAAATTTCAGCGGAAACGGAAAGAAAGTACAATTTCAGATACTTTGAAATTGAAATTGTATCAGCCAAATGCTACATATTATACAATAGATTTTCCAATAAAAGGGACTACAAAAGCTCATTTCCCCTCCTATTACAATTTGACAAGTAGCCAATAAAAATAACCAACAGAAATGGTGTACAGTTTTATCGACCATTGTTCATTGTGTTTTTCACTGTAAGAACGAAACGAATAGCTTTTTCATTATTAAATTTTAATTTAATTTACGCTCTTTAATATACGGAGAACTCAGAACTGGTATCTCACTCAAGTAGACATTCGATTATTATAAAAGAATCCAACTATGCGTTATCAATATTGATCGCAGTTTTTAATAAAGGCCGAAGCCCCTTTTATATAACTCGGGCATCCTCAATAACTTTGTTGATACCTGAAAAAAAAATTAATTCAGGCATTACTTTTCACCCTCGCTAAACCCCTACCTATAAGTACAATATACATTTATCGGAAACCAATAATCATTCCGCCATAGAACCATCTTATTCCTGAATGGAAAGGGACAAAAATTGTCTCCGTTTTATTTATGATTTATGAATAATGTGTCGTGAAAAGAAACAGGCGGCCCGAAGTATTACGTGTTATACAAGGCGACGCGTGAACCGCAGCGGGGAATAAATACATGTTCATACTTTGTTTGTCGCAAACATACGCGTAGGTATTTATGTGTCTGAATGAATATGAACGTGACGTTTACATATTGTATAAGCACATTCAAGGGTAATATGGGAGCAAGAAACATACCTTCCAATTTAAAGATTAAATAGGAGCAATATGTCGGATAGTTCTTACTTTGACTTTACTTTTCGGGTGTGAAATTAGATTTATGGTAGGGTTATGGCTGGGTTAACATTTTCTGAATGGCGGTAATTTATCTTTTCGGGAAATCTTTTTAATGCCTGTGTAACTTCGTAAGGTAGCCTACATTGTAATGAGTGTCATGCCGAGCTTGCCTAATAATTTGTGCCTTACACACATCTTTTGATATGGGCGTAAAGCATTCGTATAAAAATCATCTTCCTATCGCGTTTTCATGTTTCTAATACAGAAATATATTATACTAGTGGACCCACCACAGCTTCGCCGCGGTGTTTTCCATACAAACTTTCAAAAAATCCCTTCTTAGTGCACCTCTAGGGTACTCCAGGAATATCTCCTACAAAATTCAAAGTTCTAGGACCACCCGTTTAAGCTGTGCCTTGTCTATAAGTGAGTCACTGTACTGATTTATATGTATAGATTTCGCCCGCTTCTTTTTAAAGAGAAACAAGGAGCTCTATTTTAGATTGCCTTAAGTGATCATATATCAAATCAACATGATGATTTAACATTTGGTTACTATAGTAACAATTGGTTTCTGTATGTCGAATAGAGTCACTTTATGCCCACAATAGGCAAATTGTCTGTGTTATGGGACTTATGGGTACTGGGAACACCATATCTCGCGGGACCTTTTCTTTCCACTTCCCCCGAATTCTTCTTCAAGCATACACGTGCGGGGAGTGTGAACCTATGGCTTTTCATACAAAAGGCCATAACGATTTCCACCCCTTAAATGTTAACCGATGTTCAGCAATTTTTGATAAGTTGTCAGTCAGAACAAAATTTAGGTCTTGTTGATCTATAATCAATATTCAAAAAACGTATACACCTAGATTTTGTTCTGACTCACAACCCATCAAAAATTGGTCAAAATCGGTTAACATTTAAGGGTTGGAAATCGTTATCTTTTGTATGAAAAGCGTGATTTTTGCCGTTGTCTCAGACCTCTTAAAGCTCGAGATGACGTGACGTGATGTACAGTCACCCTTCCAGGTCGCGGTACACGGCATGCGGGGTCGTGGTGCGGTGCGGCGGTGCGGCGCGCCCGCTGTACCCCTACCGGTTGGCGGCGGCGGACGACGACTGCTGCGCGCCCGGCGCGTGGCCGCCGCCCGCGCCGCACCCCACGCGCCCGCTCACCCGGACGCCCAGCAAGGAGGATTTGACGCACACTACTTACCTTAATTCAGGGTAATTAATAACCTAATGAGCCCACTTTGAAGTAAAAATCCCCTATTTATTTGTATGAAAACGGCGTTGAACCGCGCCAATATGTGCGGGTAGTTCGAAAAACACGTACGACGCAACTACTCGAGTTTCCTCGTGACCGCTCTGTTGCAATACAGTCGAAACATTGAGTTAATTTATAATTTATTATCGCGGTTAAGTCCCGTTTGTATACAAAAGTGTGTTTTAATCGCGAATCTTTAAAGCAGACTAAATCCCTATTTCATCATTTAAAATAGTGTTGATCTTGTTTTCGATTCCATATTGAAAGATAAGGTTATCAGCTCAACCAGACGCCGCGCTGACTACACTTGAAACTTGTTGCACACTGTCTTTATACATTTGTGTTATCAACTGACAAAAAATGGACTTGCCCAGCTTGACTTCGTCAGCGTAAAATTCAATTTTCGTTCTTCCTCCGGGATCTTTTTAATTTAGACTAGAAATAAGCATCTTTTTAATTATTCAGAATTTAAGTATTCTGAGAAGAACTAGGTCGTGCGCTTGTGAATCCGCCGTCGCGGCCCTTGCAAGTTGGACACGAGGATAAGTTAACACCTTCTTTATCTCTAAGTGCGTCTCTCTCACACTTAGTGCCGACGAAAGAGATAAGATGGGGTTTAGTTAACCGTGTCAACCTTGCTAGGGCAGGAAGGAGACAGAAAAAATATTAACGAATATACATCGAGATATATGGACTAAGATTATTTTAGCGGCCACCAAGAACCCTAGAGACAAACTTTAAGATCACTGAGAAAAAATTACTGTACCGACGTACGTAATTCTGGATGCCACGTACGTAATTCTCGAGAAAAACGTACCTAACGTAAGTAGAGACTCGGTTACACAGATAAAGTTGCGGGCTACATAGATAATGTCGCGGACTACAAACGCCTGCTGAGTTGGGACCTTTTTGTAACAGTTGGCACTGTTCTTCTTTTGTAGTTTTTTTCGTGTATATTATTATTATTTTTGTGCTCTGTTATAAATAAATATGTTCTTTCTTTCTTTCTTTCTTTCTTTCTTTCTTTCTTTATATGTTTTTACATTACCACGTAACAATCAACATTATTTCGGATGCTTCGACATTATTTGGACTTGGCTGCGAATACATTACGGTAATACAGGTATAGCATCAAAAAAATTCTCAGTGTTTGTATAAACCTAAAAACTTGAAATTTGTCTCAATTTTAATTTTCAAGAAATCGTGATGTTACGATTCGAGACAAGGTTGGAACGGAGGGAGTAAATTAAGAGGTTTTAAGCGAAAGTAGGATATATCAATCACGCTTTAACCATAGTATAAAGAGGGGAAGTAAGTTATCTTCATACAAACGCACCGCGCGCGGCTTGTATGTGTGCGCTAAAGTATCTATGCGTCGCCGCACGCACACTTAAACAAAATCTCGACCCGTTTCTCAGTGCGCCAGTCGGGGCTAACACCGCACGAAGTTCGCGTGTCACGGCTTTTCGGCACCGCTAAATGAATGAAAAATGTGTGATAACCGCAGGAGAACGAACGTATTGCTGTGTGTTTGGGTGTCTTAATAATTCATCGATTCCAGAATTGTCTCTGTTCAGATTACCAATAGGTTCAATAGAACAGAGACAACCCTGAGACAGTAGGCAATTATATCGCGGATTGGGCCAGAGATAGCCTACTTCCAGTGGCGTAACTATACCATCTGGGGCCCGTGGCAAATTCTTTTGATGGGGCCCTATCAGTAAAAATCGTCACGTTGTACTATATTCTTGAGCTCGCGGCCTCTTGGGCCGGGGCCCTCTTGGGTCGGGGGCCCGTGGCATTTTGCCAGCCCTGCCACCCTATTGTTACGCCACTTTATACTATGCTTTAACGGTTGAATATTTAGTTTTGTATACAAATTAGTGTACCTATGGCTAGAAGGCCCCACCGGGTTAACAAGTAAATCCCTTTTCCCAGAATTTAGAGTCCCGACACAAACACAAGAATTTAGGACCGGAGATTAAGCGTCAGATCATTGGTTTTGTAGCCTTTGTAGTCATACAGTAGGGATGAGTAGTAAAGTTTGTAACCAGTGGCTCGAATAAAAGCTTTATTGATCGACTTAATAAATAAATTGCCCGGAGGAAGACTACGCCGGGTTGAACCAAGCGGCCGTACGCGGACCACGCTCCCTTGACTGCCCCTTTGGATATACTTCTATAGTTCGGATAATGTTCTGAAACATAATTATCCGAACATGTTGAAGTAAGTTTTCGATTATATTGATAAGTTAAAAAAAATACGGGTCGAATAGATAACCTCCTCCTTTTTTGAAGTCGGTTAAAAATTAAGTACAATAATATGTCTAAGCCTAAACAAAAACGCGACGCCACGACGGCGTTAACCGACGCAAAATGTATGTATTGTGGCCCCTGGTACAAAATTACGCTGTAATTATTTATCGACTGTGGTTGTTCAAAGGGTCAAAACAGTCATTTATTTAGATAGGTACATACACCGGCTAAGCAAATTACCCTACGTTTCGGCTCCGCCGCAGTCGCATTAAAGTTATTTTCTTGAAGAATAACTTGAGAGCAAAATACAATAAACAAATTAATTACTATTATTTAAAAACTGGATAGTGTAGGTACCTGTTAAATATTGTCTGCTAACCGAGTTAATAGTGTTAATAAAGACACAATTTGCTTTTATTTAACACAGCGACAAATACAAAACAGATACGGCTTTCCACCCAATTATATAACTTGTCGCTTTCGATGGGCTCAGCTTATAGCACTCGCATTTTGTTGGAACGATTACGATTTTGTTAGGGCAACAGTTTATTCGAAAGCTGCTGACATAAAAACAAGCAATTACATATATCAGTACACCGTTTGCAAAAATGTGGAAACGGACAAAAATACTTATCCACGTTTTTAGGTTGTACAGTACATGACTTTACTGTCAGTAGCATTTAAGAGTGTAAATTCGTTTTATACTTTGTCCAAGATTGTTTGTGCCAGATCATAGATTTCAGGTCGTAGGTATCTGGTCTGTTTGTTCTTAAGATATAATATAATTATTATTCTAACTAGAAGACCAATAAGTCCGTAGGTAAACTTAAGAGCCAGTTTTTTTAAGCTAAGTTGTCACGAGGGTAAATTAACACCATCATCTCTAAGTGCGACTCTCTCACACTGTGCCGACGAAAGAGATAGTCAGAGAGATAAGACAGGGTTGAGTTATCCGCGTGTCAACCTTGCTAGGGCCATGCAGCGTTACCTACGTAACTTAATGAAGCCTCGTCTCCCCACCCACAGTATGAGCGACAGCAACCGCTTCGGCGGCAGCTGCGTGGTGCACGGCTCGGCGGAAGGTGGCGCACTGACCGGCGCGGAGGAGCCGCTCAGCCCCGTACCTGACCCGCCACCCGGGTTCAGCCATTCCTCCTGCCCGCCTGAAGTGCACCGCACTTGCTTCTGCGTGCGGTTCATAGCGGAACACACGAAGATGCTCGAAGACTCTACTAAGGTTTGGACGGTTTTTATGACACTAGCGACAAAGCCAGACTCTTCGGCCGGGTTCATTCACTCTTTGTGCCCGTCTGAGGTGCACCGCACCTGCTTCTGCATGCGGTTCATAGCAGAACACAGTAGGAAGCTCGGAGTCACACGTCGCACCCGTCCGAAGTTGCTTTGTAAGAAATTGCTAGTAGGTAGGTATCAGTGTCGAAGCGTCAAATATTTCCTAAGGGAAGCCGGAATAATTAGAAATGTGCGTGCGAGTCTGACATTTAGTTAGAGTAACATGGACTTCACTGACTGCTAGCCGTAGCTTTCTAGCTTGGTAAAGCCGTCAGGAATCGGCTTGTAGGCAGGCTCCGCCACTGGTAGGTATACTCGAACGCATCCTTTTTAACAGAGACATTTAATTTTGCTAAGACTGGAAGTGCAAATATGGTCCTTTTATTCAGATAAAATGATTACTAGTTAGGACAATTATTCTCTTGATATTTGACACTGTTTTGAGCAAGATTTGATAAGTCGAAGTTAAATTCAACTTTATACAACCCGTAAAAATATGATTTATTAATATTAGTTACTTCAAAAACAATAAATAACAACAAATAAGTTTGTCCTGCCTGACAAAATAGACTTAATAATTGCGCCATTAACCTATAAGACTGATTACACCCAAACCAGAGTATAAGAGTAAGCAATCTCCGCACACAAAGCATGGTAAATCGCATTACGTAGTACGAGCATTTCGCGCGTCGCTCCCGCGCAAGCTACACACCGCCGGCCGCGCATGTACTGCGCTAGTGCTGCCTGCATACAGCGCGCGCAGGCGTTTGCTTCCTCCCACCTTGATTATTAAATGTTATTAATTTCAAGTTAATTAATGATGATTTGTATATTTTCTTAAAGATGTATACCCAATATATCGATTTGTATATTTTTCGCTGAAATTGAATAGTATGGTAATATTTGTCGTTTCGCATAAGTGTAATAAAACATAAAACCACTTTACAGTTCTTTTGAAGGAGATAAATGACATTTAAGATTACATAACGCTGTGCCTGTGTTATTTGTACCGTAAGTTGATTAAATTACACGAAAAAGCGAAAAATGTTTCTGTCCCATAGTATCTACTTTTATGATCAGAAAATGTATTTTCTATAACTTTGTACTTTCCTCGATTTTTTGATGAAAAAAAAATGTCTTACCGTTGTCCCTACGGAAATATTCTTGATTGAATTTCCATGTGTTCGGACCGTAACGTCAAACGGTAGGGAAAGGCCGCTAGCGCTGTTGTCACTCGAGTAGTCAAATCAGGTTCTAATTTTATTTCACATACTAAATAAATATTAATAATCACACAATTTGTATATTTTAAATCATTATTCGTACAAATTTACTTATTTTAATTTTGCTTGCAAGTAAGTGGATGGAATGGTCGAAAGCAGAAAGTTAGACTTTGGAACTTTGTTTGGACTAGTTAGGAGATAAACGTACTAAAAGTCCCCACCCCTCGGAAGTCAACCCTAGGGGGGGCATAAAGCTCAGTTCATTCTCAATCTCAAAAGTTATACGAAACTTTTAAAATTTGTATTACGTTTCGTCAGTAGACGACTTATTAGTGTACATTTACATATCCTTAAAATTGTCTTTTTTCGGAGCTCATATCTAGACAACGATTGGTGAAAAGTGTATTTGAACCAAAGTTGTAGAGAATTTTATCAGCTTTCATGATGTTGTACAAAAAAAAATCCTACGACGCATTGTTTTCGAGAATAAACAAAAAACAAAAAAAAAAACGGGACCATCTTTGTGCCCCCCTAGGGCTCACCTCCGAGGGCACTTTTAGTATGTTTGTCTCCTAACTAGTCCAAACAAAGTTCCAAAGTCTAACTTTCTGCTTTCGACCATTCCATCCACTTACTTGCAAGCAAAATTAAAATAAGTAAATTTGTACGAATAATGATTTAAAATATACAAATTGTGTGATTATTAATATTTATTTAGTATGTGAAATAAAATTAGAACCTGATTTGAAGCAGAAAGTTTGACTTTGGAACTTTATTTGGACTAGCCAAATAAAGTTCCAAAGTCAAACTTTCTGCTTTCGACCATTCCTTCCACCCCTTACTTGCGCGCACTCATTTACCAGGCTAATAATAACTACTTTGTGTCGTGATTTCGTGTTTCAATTAATTTTATTGGTTACAGTTTCAAATAGTGTTTGACAACCGAATTTGTTGACAATCTATTATAAGTATTATTCCATCTTTATTAACTACATTTCTTATTATTTATATTTTAGAAAATATTGATAAAAAAAATACATTTTAAAATATAAAAGATAGATAACTAATTACATTTTAAAATATAACAAAGATATGCAAAAAAATAAATTCTAAAATATAAAAAACAGCCGTCAACCGGTAGTGAGGCGCGGGCCCAGGCTACCGGTGGTTAGAGCTCCAGGGTGAGGAACCTCCTGACTATACGTGCTGTGTCAAGGAGCACCGCTTTCTGTATCTTTCCCTTGATCCATAAGTATTATTATTATTATTCTTATTTATTGTGCAATTAATTTAATTTTAATTTAATGTTTTAAAATTATTTACTATGACCTATAATATTATTATTATGAATAAATGAATATGAATATTATTAAGTTATTATAGTTGAGAACAATGAATAGGTACACATCATTATTCTTAGTTGTTCACCTTAGTCTCAATTAACTGTTTTTTTCCGACACCATGTAAACTGTTATGGAATGAATAAATTAATGAATTATTGAACATCTGCCGACTGCCGAGTTACATAAGCGAAGCTAATCATGTTTGTTATATTGCTTGTATGTTTACAAGTGCGAGAGTAGGTACACCCGTTTCTTTCGTATCTATATCCGACGGACGACCATTAAAAAAAAAAATGCGGCTGTAGGCCGTGTGATCAACCGGTAACACTTGTATCTTAGAATATACTTACCTTAAAAATCGGTTGTCTATAAAATAAGGTCCTTTATTAGAATATTGTCCCAAAACCTGAAGTCAATTCTAATAATCTCTTATTTTTTATTATGAGAACGCACACGATTCCTAGAAATGCATTTATTTGTACGAAATATTTTTGGATAAGTGGTATATGTAATACGCTTGGCCAGGGTTGGATTTAGGGGAGGGCATCCGGGGCAACTGCCCCGGGCCTCCACAAAAGAGGGGGCCCCACAATAGTGACCGAAAAAAAAAAGCTTTCTCAATTCTATTGATCGTCAGTAGATGATATTGACGGTCAATATCATCTACGTTATAATTGTAGTTTAGGGGGCCTCCACTCCTTTATTGCCCCAGGGCCTCCAGGCCTCTAAATCCGGCACTGCGCTTGGCGCTTAAAGTAATGCTCTATCTCCAGGTGAAGGAGGACTGGAAGTACGTGGCGATGGTGCTGGACCGGCTGTTCCTGTGGATCTTCACGCTAGCGGTGCTGGTGGGCACGGCAGGTATCATCCTGCAGGCGCCCACGCTCTACGACGACCGCGTGCCCATAGATAAGCACTTCAACCAGATAGCCACCTCCACACTGGTGCGGTGTCCGCCGCCGGCGTAAACCGGCCTATAAATAATTATAGACGGTGGTTGCTATCTGATGTGATTAAATAGAAGCTAAAGAACTAGTCACATCTCGACTTAGATATTTAAGACAGCTCCTAGCAAATTAATCACATCAAAATTTGGCAACCGTCGTAAGAGACCTAACGCACACCCGTCCCGCCCGGCACGTGTTCTATTCCACGACACGTATACATACATCTGTATGTATTAGACTAATTAAGGCCCTCTCATATTTCTTAAGCTCTGCACCTATTATATTATCCCCGTGTATTCCTTTTCTCTTGTCTCTGCTCCAATGACGAAAAACCTTTTAACCTCCAAAACAAGTATGACAATAATGTGTAGCAAATATTTTGTGCTCCGAGTGCATTTTTGATCATTTAAATATATAGGATTTCCATAAAGGAGTCTGTAGTCAAACAATGAGTTCCAATAAGTGCTTAAAAGGTTCGTGCGCGCTTCCTGCATTGAAGGATTATATGCGGTTCAGATTAATCTTTTGATACCGGGTTATCTGTGCCGGCACATAAAGATAAAAGTTGGTGTAAAGGGACGTGTCGCGAACAACTACTAAATTGATAAATCTTTACGACTGCATGAAACTGTAAACTTCGGGGGACTGCCGCAAGATAGCTACCTACATTAACAGATATTTACATCGTTCTTTCGGGTTATGTAACGCAAATAGTTTCGAGGCACCGTTAGTAACTATAAAATACGAACATTTCGTAGTGCAGAGATAATGAATATATTTGTAGTGTTTTACTGATAGTTGTAACCGTAAGATATAAAAAGCGAAACACCACCAAGTGAATAATATCTGTGTTCAGTCGTGTAGCGTAGACCCGCAGCCGAGGCCGCGCCGCGCCGGGCCCGGCTCAGCATTGCCTGGTATACGTAATATCCTATTCGCACCTCGCTTATTCTTCTAAGATTTAATTAGGAGCGCGTATTTATTTTGTACCATACAATACAACCTAATTGTTAGTAAATAAGTAGACATCGAAATCAAAATAGAATAGAAAGCTAAGCAATTATCTTAAGTGTAATAATACCTACTTCTACATACCTAATATCTCGATAAATGATCTATTCAATTTTCGAATAGGTAATTTCTTCAATCTTCTAAGCAATTTCACACATTTGTCGTAGAATAGAACATGTACATTAACGTAAAAATATCGATTTTATTATTTATAAGAGAATTGTAGAATTTGAAACCAATATGCCGCCGTACTAGAAAAAATATTCGATATTGGAACTTTATTTATATAACACGACTATTTACATTAAAATGGATTTATTATATTATACAAAAAGTGCAAGACAAACCACGGGAAATAATTACAATGTATTTATTTGAGCGAATAATAAATAATATTCCTACATATCCATTTGGAGGCGAGATGGATAGACGACAATTCACGAGACGAACTGAACGCCCACTTAGCATGTAAAGAATTATCCTTATGATAATAAGTACAATATTTAAATAACAATTTACTTTAAGCAATTGCTCAATTCATAAAACAAACAAAATCAACACAGAAGACATTTTCTGTTTTGAACCTCCTGCCCCGACAGCTAACTTAATTTAACTTAGATATAGTAGGCATTTTACAATTTCATATTAATAATATCACAATGCAATGTTACTAAAGATTTATACTTATGATGGGATTTGTCATTTTTACTTTTGCTACTTGGTTTTTATTTCCATATAAAATTAAATTCCGTAGCATAATTTAACTTCGCACACCTTAAGCATAGAAATAAATTATATATGCGCGGGATTTATACAAAAGCGATATAACTTATACATAGTAATAACGCCTTACACTTTCATTGAAAAAGGTAAAGCGTGGTAGTCTCTCGGAAGAATTAAAAGTTTGGAAATATTTTTTCACGTATGTGGTGCCAAATTTTTTGAACAGTAATTGAAAACTAAGTCGTTATTTAAATACGAACACAAAATAAAATGTCATTAAAAATACATTTGTACAAAATTATAAAAAAACCATTAAAAAATAGCTAAATATAAAACGCTTTTCGTGTTACGTATAAAATGAGAATTAATTGAATTTAATATTGGAAATGGTTGAACAGGAGCAGCCCTAGAAAGGTTGACATGAGGATAAGTTAACACAGCCTTTCTCACATTGGTGCAGACGAAACAAGACGGGGTTAAGTTATCCCCGTTACAGCCTTTCTAGTATACGGTTGCAGATGAATACGATAGATTTATAAATCGGATACGTAATCGGCTGAAGCGGCCTGAAACTAGAGGGGTGTCGGAGCATGGTTTAGTGTCCCCGATACCTAACAAAAATTAACCAATATATTTAGAAGAATAAAGTAAGCACGTTGGACTGCTCGCAGTAGAGTAGCGCAGCTCAATTGTAGAATAATAAGTTTGTAATTACGTATTTATATTGTTAATAAAATCGTTATAATATAGAATGAGTGTGTTTGATTTACGCTTCCTTAATAAACTATACAATTAAATAGATAAACATTGTATGCAGACAGCATAGATAGACCCGTTGACGACCATGGCGCGGAATTTTAATACTATATCTTAGAGATCTTTTAACAATAAGTAACATAATATCCTGTCCGTAATATATGTAGTGTAATAAGATATCAAAGAATATGTTATAGAATTATTACGTAGATCGTTGGCGAGTGTAAGAGCTTTTAAAATAGGTATTCAAAAATGTTGAGGCACAATTTCGGTTCACTGTGCATGTTTCACGACACGACACACCCTCGTACACCCGAGACTAGGTTGGTGTAGACGAAAATACGATCCTAGAATTAAACATAAGGTATTTTGATTTAATGTTTTAAAGCGGTATCAAACGTGCTTTCGATCCAAAATCATTTACTTACAACGTACCGTTTACATTAATTCTTAAATCATATCAGGAAAGTCAAAGACGCTTTGTGCCTCTTTGTACGAGCCCATATTCGCTAAGCTATTCATAATCATTTCATTCGTTTTAGAATCCTCAATTATATTTTTGGCACGTTCTATAGCTTGCTTGTTAGATATGCTATCGATGTCAGGCATGTCATCAAAGAAGGACCCGTAGTCCGCTGTCAATTCTTCATCAGTCAATGACTTTACTGTGGTAGTTGTTGTCGTCTGAGGAAGTTTTGGTTTAGGCTTTACTGTAGTATGCTCTTCACTTATTTTTTTTTCTTCACCTTTATTCTCTTGATTTTTGCTAGTATTTTCATGTGACGTAGTTTCATTGCTTTTCTCAAATATTTTATTTGCATATTCACGGAAGTCTTTCGGATAGTCGTTATCGTCTTTCCGTAGGTCGCTTGATCCGTCTTTGGAGTGATTACTCAGTTGACGCATAATTTCCGTTACTTTGGTATCATCAGCAGTAGTGCGGTCTCCTTCATTCGCATCCAGGATACTCAAAATCTGATCAAGAATATGGCTAATATTCTTTGCTTCTGCCGTATTTTGATGCTTATGTTCAATTTCTTGCAATATTTTGATATCGTTCCAAATGGTTTCGACCGATGGTTCCGAAGTCCGTAATTCAATGGCCTTAAGTTTGTCCTTTACTTCAGTTGAAAGTTCTTCTAGTTGTTTTATCAGTAATTGCTTTATTTCATTTAACCGTTCCGTTTCAGTTTTAAGCGCTGATTTAACATCGACTAATTGAGGGTGGATATCGTCTTTTTTCAGGACGTCGCATAATACTTTGTCACCATCCAATATTGATGAATCAACTTGTCGACTTTCTATCTTGCTGAGCACAGGAATGGATATCTCGTGAGAGGTGTCCTGAACGGAGGGTAGTGCGGGCTCGCTGGGAATAACCGCTAGGGGCTTCACGGCCGGCTTTGTTCCATCTTTACATCTTCTATCGTAATCTGACGGGTCGCCGAATACTTTCAGATCTAGGACCTGCTCGACTGCCATCATAGTGCAGTCAATAGTCTCTGTAACGTCGTATATGACATCACTCAACAATTTTCCGAAACTGTTCTCAACGTTGTACACAGCGCCACGGACATCATCAATGAATGATGCAGATGTCTGTAATAACACAAACAAGCTTAATATTATATTTTTCTAAAAAGTTAAACCTTTCAAAGGAAGGTAAGTAGGGTTTCACAATATTAAATTATGAGCCACTTACCTGTAATACGAATACTGAGAGAACAAAAGTTATCACTTTCATCTTGCAAATCGAATTTAAAAATTAAAAAGCAGGTTAATTTCCACGTGCGGTGAGAGAGGCACTTGTAGCTACATAACATTTGAGGCCATATAAATTTCAACGTTATATTTGCTTAATCAAGAAAGACACGCGTCACAGAAAAAAGACCAGCTGTGTCAATATTTGCTACAGTCACATCCAATTAGGTACGTTTACACTTTATTAGCGGGTAGCGGATAGCTGATATCTCGCAAAAGACAATAAAGGTCGATGATATGGGAACAGAATAATTTAACAACACGAATGTTCATTGTAGTTAATTTTATTAAAACTCGATTCACATAAAAATAATTATCACAAACTATACTTTTTAACATTTTAATACACACGAAAAGTGCCAAGAGTAAAAGCGCTTTGACATTTACGTTTTTTTCACAAGTTAAGTTTTATAGGTCTTATTAACCATGATATATTTTTTACAAAATAAATTATTGTCAGTTAATTTTGTACAAGACATGAATACTGACAATTCCCTTTTCACAAGAATGTAGTGTAGCCTAATAAGAAATGTTGAGATTCCGTGATGTGTACGATCAATTGCAAGCCAAATGCACCTAAAATTATTCACTTAAAAAATTGGCACTGTTTGAGCAAACTTCACATTACTCATTAACTTCTCTCTTTTCCTTACCTATCAAGTGAATCTACCTAACTTACATCACAAGTTAAAACTGATTTTGTATTTTACTTATTTAAATAACATATTCTTACAAAACCTAAAAAGATATGCGATATTGTATTTATATTAACATGATATTGATTCATAAGATATAAGTAAAATATGTTAGAATCGATGAAAAATATAACTTGAATACATTTGATATAAAATAAATCAACATGAGGAGCTCTAAAAATATAAACTGTTATATCAAATAACACAAATAATAATATAAACAAATGCGGAATGTAACAAGGTAATCCACGGTAAGGTTAGTTTACGATTATTTTTAATACTAAGATACGAGTATATCATTAAGATTATTGCTTTCATATACCTTTCCAAGTTGTTAGCCAGTTAAAATAATTAAAAGTGCTGATAAGATTAGCATAACAGCAATCCTAATTGAAGGGTGGTTCCTACAAGGCGTATAAACCGCCCGTCGTTACTGTCCTTACCGTCACCCCACTCCAAGTCATCTTAAGTTACAGATATAGTGGATAATATGTTTCCATCGGTAAAACTCGGATCTCAATCGGTAGACGACGGGACCCGAAGTGTCAATTAATTATTGTATTCAATGAGTGACATATTTATATTCACTAAAATGAAACTTTATTATTTAGTGTCAAATGTCAAAATGAAAAATGACAGCATGCTATGATGGGTACTGGCCCCAATTCTCGATGCATTCGAGATAATGTCGATTGCGAGATTAAACGTCAGATTCATACAGTTGTGTCAAAAGATTGTATGCACTGACGTTTAATCTCGATTGTGAGATTATCTCGAATGCACCGAGAATTGGGGGCCTGCTGAAGCTAATTGAGAGAGCACGATAAATACGAACTTTTCCGATAAAACACGATGGAAACTAATTATGCACTACATCTGTATTTTTAGACTGAAATTAAACAAGTACTGGGACGAATATTCTCACATTAAATATTGTCATAATCGTCGTCCCTTTTTATCCCCTATGACATAGTATAAGAGAGCTATCTAGTAATCTTACTTAAATATGTATGCGGTGGTACGCACGCACCGCGGTACAGTTACAATATATAATGGAAATACGGGTGATCTAGTCGGGGCTGCGCCGTTGCTGTGATGATAACTAGGTATATACGACGTTTCAGGAAAACCCTTAGCCGTATGGAGCTGTGGTAACAATCATACATACACACAAACTTTTACATTTATATTAGTAGGAAGTAGAATCGTTTGTTTTGAAGAGTATTTGTATCAAATTTAAAGTAGATATCAGCATGGCAGCAGTTCTTCCCATACAAACTTTCAATATACCAAGGCTTCCCATTTTAGGGGAGGGTACATTTATTTTTTAAACAGTTAACTTATTGTTTGTTTTCAGGTGCATTTATACCAAGTTTCAAGTTGATAATCAAATGGAATCAGTTTTTCCCATGTAAAGTTTAACACCCTAAGGCACCCCTTTCTAGGGTTACTTTCGATTTTTTTCTCTTATAAGAAAAATAAACAGACAGACATGAAATTCAAAAACCATAGGGATGTGTTGTGTTGCTCATTCTGAAATCCTCCATAGCGTTTTTCATTGTTATCTTCACTGCACAGGGGGGCTAGCACGACATGCCCGCGAGTCGTTTGTCGCTCAGTGCGTCTCTGTCAAACTTGGGAAATATGTAAGGGACGCACTGAACGACAAACGACTCGCGGGCAGGTCGTGCTAGACGTGCAGGGCGTCTATTCGGGAACGTGTAAGTGATACTCAGGGACCCGCGAGCGAGACTCGCATCTCGCTCTTACGCATTAGTCGTCGTGCGGAAGAGTGGGGTGAGAAATCTCGCTCGCCAGTCGCTACAACATCACTTAGCGTTCCCGAATAGAGGCGAAGGCTTTTTCCTCTTTACGACTTTATAGACATGGATAAGCCTGATCATCCAAGCGCGCGTAGCCATTCAGTCTTCTAAAGAGTCAATTTCCATAATGGTCCTATTTTACCAAGCCTATGAGGTGACAGTAAAGACAGCGTCCAGTTGAAACACCCCGTGGAATCACCCTGAAACAAAACTTGCGTCATAACCAGTGATGGGAAATAGGTGAGCTAAAATACCTATTCTTTGCGAGAGGCCATAATATGGAGTGGTTACAACCGGATAAAAGTATATAAGTTTTGGATTCCGGGTATTTGATATTTATCCGGGCACTGCGAATACTAGCCGTAATGTTGAACATACATTCTTTTCCTTATAGAATGTTTGTAAAGTTTGTAGTAAAAATGGTAACATTCCTGCCATAAAGTTAAAATTAGGCTAGTATTCGCAGTGCTCGGATAAATATCAAATACCCGGAATCCAAAAAATATATACTTTTATCCGGTTGTAACCACTCCATATTATGTCCTCTCGCAAAGAATAGGTATTTTAGCTCACCTATTTCCCATCACTGGTCATAACGTGACGAGCATTGCCGTAGCAAATTCACGTTAATAGACAAAGTTCAATTTTGCCTACAGCTGTTTCTTTTCCTGCTCTGAGTTTCTATAGTAATTAAATACATAAAATGCATGAAATCGAAATAAAAATATGTATCTACCGTAAAATAATACGATTTTGTAGAAACTCTTTTTGGTTTAGGTGTCCAAATGTTACCCGAGTTTGAAATTATGAAATGCCTCAATCACAACCTCGATACAGATTTATAAGAGTTTTGTTTAATTTGCCGCATTACACAATGGATTTAATGTATTAACCATTAGCGCAACATTATTATAGTCATATAAAAGTCAACGTTTTTTTGTAAACTAAGTAAATACAATTTCTGATCAGCATTTTTTTATATATATAAACGGCAACGATCCGTGACGTATAACTGATATACGATTGCTATAATATTCCCTACTTACCCATTGTTGCTAGGCATTGAATCAATTGGTAGTATGAATAGTAACTAATTAAATAAGTAGATTAAGGCCGGGTTCTATAAAGGTCCGTTAGACCAAATTTCAGGTCAAATTTTAGTAAATCAGTACAATATAATAATATGATCTTTATAAAACCCAGGCTAAGAGGAGTCTTACATAGCTAAGCTGGCAACGTCACACTTTTCCCGTTTTTCTTGTTTATTTTTTAGTCTATTAACCCTTTGGCTAAATGTCAAAATGCGTGCCACGGACGCCCACGACGGCATTAGCCGACGCAAAATATATGGATAAAGTATATCGTGGCGTCGGCGCTTCAAAACAATGCTAATGCTAGTGATTCGCCGACACAGTTAAGATTATTCATTTGGTGCAATCATGTATCATCACTTCACCGACATAGTCGAGAAAAAGGAGAAAAGTGGGTCGTTGCCAGCTCAACTTTTTAAGACGTCTCGTTATGAACGGCTACCATATTTGAGATTATAAAGTATTCCTTATAACTATAGTGTAAATAAGCCGCACAAATAGGCCTGTTTTCTGAAAAAAACGAATTAGTCCGTCATTTTCATTATTAAAACATACTGAACACAAATCTTTATTTTGTCAATTAAACATATCTTCATATAGTGCGTTGAAGTTCCGCGTGACGTCAGGACTTTGTACACTTTCTAACATTAAGTGACGTCATTAGCCCCCCACTCCCGAACTTTTTGATACACGTTATCTTTGTCCATTGTGATTGATTTGATAAAACAAAAAATACGTGTTCAATATTTTTTGATAATCTAACTGACGGACTAATTAGAATTACTGTTTTTTTTACCCAGGAAATATCCGTATTGTAGCAGCACAAATAAAGATTTCCTAAACAGCCACAACCCGAGCTAGACGAATGGCATTTGATAATATATAACGTAACATAAGAACAGTACGCATGATAAAAATATGAATTCATTTTAAAATATAGCGGTTTAATATAATTAAAAAAAAAACTTTAGTAGAGATCACTTACGTTTTTACAAATTACTATACTAATTTATTCACATCACGGATATTCCTTGCGACACCCAAAAAGGTGGGATCGAACAACCGCTGCTGCATTGAGCGAGAACTTTTAATTTGATTAAGAGCAGTGTGTACGGCTTTTCATACGTTAACCGATGTTCACCAATTTTGGATAGGTTGTCAGTCAGAACAAAATCTAGGTCTATACGTTTTGATTTTTTCACTATAATCTTTAAATTCAGTTTTATTGAGGTTTCACTATTCTCATACAAAACAAATTTCGACATTATTTCTTGATCTTTACAACCTATCAAAAATTGGTCAAACTCGGTTAACATTTAAGGGGTGGAAATCGTTATCGCCTTTTGTATGAAAAGGGTGATTTTTGCCTTTGCTTCACAGTTCTTTTAACGCACAGCCTCTTATTCTCCTTTAGTGTTCAGACAGGCTCACCCGTCGGGCTCGTCACGGCGTCGCGTCGCGGCTCTCGGTCGCCGACGGCCCGGCCCTCGCCGGCGGCTCGGGCGCCAGGGACTCCTCGTCCCGCGGCGGGGGGAGGGGCGCGTTCAGTTTCGGCAGAGGCGGGATGGGCGGGACGGACGCCTCGCTGGGAGCGCTCCCAGTAGGCGGCGTGAACCCGTTCACCATTCTTTGGTAGTGCGGTTTCCACTTGTTAGCGGGTGGCGTGTAGTTCAAGTGGTCGTACTGCGTTTCTACAAAAGATGACACGTTTAATACTGTTAAAATTTTACCAAGTTGCGGTATTGAAGGAGATTAATAAATATAAGTACCTATACGCTTTTACTTGAAACATTTCATAAATTTTAGTAAACACTTCTAAATGTAGATATGTAAAGGTGTTTATCTACACCCATATCATAAAACCTCCATAGTGTAATCAAAAACCGTAGGAAATGACCAGCATTTTGACAACCAATTAGGAAAAACCAGTGCTGCAATGTTGTTACAGTATCGATTTTAGTATCGAAATGAGATTAAATTTGGAACAGCTTTCAAAACTCAAGTGGGTCTCTATTCTAGTATCCATAGATATTAAACAGTTATTGATACGGAACATCAAATCAGTATGTTTTTTAAAATAAACCGAACGACATTTGATCTCGAGTGACGTGAGAATAGAGACTACATTCATTTGGTTATGATTTAAAAAAAAACGGTCTTGACGGAGGATCGAATTGCCGCCATTATGTTGGTTTTTTGCTGAACTAAAGTAGAATTGTTGTTGAATTGAATAGAAAAAGGTGTTTGTAATTTACATTTTAGTTGAAAATATGACTAGTAGTCTTGCAGTCATGCAGCCACGATTGCAACAAATAACTTGTTGCCAGAAAATATTGTTTGTGAACACATCATGCAGGATTTATAATATGTGTGTAGATAAAGTTATGTATGCAACTTTGCATAATTTGGCCTTAAAACACACGTGCGATCTTATTATGAAACTCGCTAAAGCTCGTTTCATGAAAACCGCACTAGTGTTTTAAGGCCTATCATTATGCAACCGTTGCATAAACTACTATTGTAAACCAGCAATTTTAACCCCTCGGATGCGGGAGGTAAAAAAATACCGGCATTCGCGTCTCATCGGATCATGTAGTACCAAAAAAATAATGAACAAAAAAAATGCAAAAAGTGCACCTAAGAAAGAGCACGGTTCCGTGCCTAAGCATACGATGGGTTAAGAGGCTCGTACACGGGCTAGCTTTTTGGTAATTTATTGCTGCAATTCGGGCTATTATTGGTTAAGGGTGACTAATGAAAAGCAAATTTATAGTTGAATGATAATATTTATTGTATTATCTTAGGAGAGTCGTGCGCGTATTCATTCTACGTAACGTTACGAACGAGACTGGACAACTAGTAACAGCAACGCATTTGCCTGCGATATAAAAACAAGGGACTCTCAAGTGCTGGACGAAATACTTACTTGTGTGAAAGAGAAAATCTTTCAAAGTATGGGGACAAAAAGTTTAATTGTTAACATTTGAGGATAGCCCGAATTCCAGCAATAAATTGCAGAAAAACTAGCCCGTCTACGAGCCCCTTTAGGCAATTTATAGCTGCAATTCCAGCTACCCCCAAAAGTGTACACTTAATATTATTTTTTACCAGTAGTGATGTAATATGTAATCTTTTTGGGTATAGCCTAAAATGCAACAATAAGTTGCCAAAAAACTAGCCTTTTTTTTGTTCACGTGACCGATCGCTCAACCAGTCGGGGTTGTCACAAGAAGGTTAACGGACCATCAGTTCGTTGGTGGGACGTTACCTGTCAAACAGCCAGGAACCGGGGTCTAAGATTATCACAGTGAGTAGTGACATAATATAAAGAGACAAAGTAGGTTATCTTCATACAAACGCACTGCGCGCGGCTTGTATGTGTGCGGCAAAGTAACTGTGCGTCACCGCACGCACACTTAAACAAAATCTCGACCGTTGATACCTGCGTTTGTATGAAGATAACCTACTTTGTCTCTTTATACTATGGTAGTGGTGAGACAATGGAACCCAGCAGTAGCCTTATTTGAGATGAATTTATGACGTACCATTTCCTTCCTTGTGTTTTATTTCTTGGTACACGTGGTCCAGCTTGTTATAGTCTTCGATGCAGTGGTACAGGTTGGGGTTGGTTGCGTCTGCGTCCTTGTTCTTCATACACGACAGAGGGTCGTAAGCTGCGCACAAACCAACTCATTATAGGACACGTTTAGTACATGAATACTTATCAATAAATTAAGTTACATCGAAAAGAATATGGCTGAAACACTAACTACTACTAACTAATCGAACGTGGCCAAAGGTAGTCTTTTGGCTCTGCCCACCCCATTAGGGATTTCAGGCGTGATGCTATGTATGTATGTAAACACTAAGAGATTAGTATCTGTTTGTCTTATATAGTTATGTCGAGATGTGATTTCCCAGTAACATGTCCACAACATAAACTCAGTAATCAAAGCGGGAATTAGGAGAAGTAGCAACTGCATCGATGTCAGCAGTACGTATTAAATGGTTAATTTGATTAGACAGCAAAAAGTGTGACCAAAAATTTTTTCACGAAGATTCCGCGACGCCTGCTGCAATAGTTTAATAGTTATTTCTTAAACAAGAGTGCAAAGTTGCTTTTTAACCGCGTGCTCAATTTTGATGATCGACCAAGCGAAGGATACTAAAATTTAATCACGAGCGCAGCGAGTGATTCAAAAATTAGAATCCTGAGCGTTGTTAGCGAGGGAATCAAAATCAGCACGAGGTGAAAAATCTTTGCACTCGAGTACAACACGTAACTTTTCATTCCACCTCAGCGAGGAAATGACTAAATGCAAAATAAAAAAACATTTGCGCATTATTAACAGTTTCAGTCAATTCTGTTGGTGTCAAATAAACTTCGTCGTCGCTACAATCACTCATTTTAGATTTTTCACTTGTTTTCAAGCTTTTTGTTTTTAACCTAAGGTTTTAACAATATGACGTGAAAGAAAATGGCGCGCGCAAAGCAAATTAAAAAAAAGTACACCAAGAAGGTTCCGAGTCTGAGTTATTAACAAATTAAAAAATGTTGTATGATAAATTCGGCACCATGGAGGTACAAGTAAATAGGTTTAATGATGTTTTGAATTCACAAACTTAGCGCAGACGATGTTCTAAATTCAATTTACTTTATCCTCTAGCGGATAAAAACGGCTTTTGTACTCAGAAATCGAAGAGCAAAAATACTCTTTCCGAGATGGGGGAATGAAAAGGACCTTTATCCATATATCTTAAACAATAAGCGCACAAGACTATTACATCAATTAACTAGGCATTTTAGACAAAAAAAAAAAAAAAACATAGCCTGTCTAATAACAGTGTATCTGTATGTAAATTAGCTGTCTGTTGCTAGAGTAAAAAGCCGCTATGGATGGCACGCATTGTGTAGTTGATTCCAAATGTACACATAGTTATTGTTCAAACAGTCTGCTCACGTCAGTATATATTAATTATATTTGAGAGATTTCAGTATAATTGGTGCTAACCAGGTGTTGTACCTACACGAGGACCTACACGTCAGCTGGAAATAACATTGGTAATACCCGTCGAACTTCGCTGTTTTCAAATCCTATAAAGTATACTTAGCGTTGTGCAAGAATCTTAAAAATAAATGTGTTATAGTATGGAATATATTCTTTATTTTCGTCCACTGGAATCTTGAAAAAAAAAGTGATAAATCAAGATCAAAAAAAAAAACCGTAAACCCTTTTTTCAAACTAAAATCCGTAAAGGCTCCCTTATTATGTGACTCTTATACATGAGACTTTTACTAATCAGAAGACAATAATGTACACTATAATTTCATCCGCCGGTTTTTCAATTTTGTAGTTTCTGAGTAAATTATACTATTCACTGCGACTCCTGAACTAAGGCAAGTAGGAAAGGACCGAGTTGGAACGCTCAAGGTCATCGGCGTGGGGTACGCCCTTAATCAAATTGGTAGATTGCGGAAACTATTTTCATAATACACTAAACCAATATCAAAGTCAAAATATCTTTATTCAATTTAGGCTGGTCACAAGCTCTTATGGAGGAAGGATCATTCCTATCTACCACCGGTTCGAAAAAAATCCGTTATTGAAAAGAGTCGGCCAGAAACTCGGAAAATGAATGAATGAAAATAAATTGCTTTTTATCATTAATAGGCCAATTATGACCCCAAACAATAATCTCAAATATCAAAGAAGTCTAAATAAAGAATCATTGTCACATTTATATTATTTGATAAATATACTAGATAATTTACTCAGAAACATACTCTACATATTTACCCTACTTAGTCTTACTTCAAAGTTACACGGATGAAACGTAGAAAAAACATTCAAAATTAATCCCTATCCATTGGACGATAAGCCAACTTACGGTCAGTGGATCCTGAAGCTATATTCTTCAGTTTCTCCATAGTTGTGTTGGTGAGTTTCCCGTTCAGGTTGTTGTGAATGTGCGAGGCGTTGTTAAGTAGCGTCGTCGAGTCGTCGCTGCGCGTCGAGCCTTGGTACGAGTAAACCGGGTTGTCGAAGTGCTGTTGTTCTGTTGGAAGTATTGGGGAGTTATCGATCTGGCATATTGACTTACAAATATAGTGAATAATATGTTTCCATCGGTAAAACTCGGATCTCAATCGGAAGACGACGAGACCCGAAGTGTCAATTAATTATTGTGTTACATGAATGACATGTTTATATTCATTAAATGAAACTTTATTATTTAGTGGCAAATGTCAAAATGAAAAACAACAGTGCCATATGCTGTCATTTTTCATTTTGACATTTGACAGTAAATAATAAAGTTTCATATTAATGAATATAAACATGTCACTCATTGAATACAATAATTAATTGACACTTCGGGTCCCGTCGTCTTCCAATTGAGATCCGAGTTTTACCGATGGAAACATATTATTCACTATATCTGTACTGAATGAGACGTAGAGCTCTTAAAATTTACTAGCTTGAGCCGTGCGAATATTTCGCACATTATGTTGACTTTCATTATGAAGAGTAGTAAATATATATATTAGGAGTATGGCTATTCGCCTGTACAAAACTTACAAATGCTCAATAAACAAAGAAGAATGCATGCACTTGGAATTAAAATGTAAGCGAACATAACTAGGGGCCCGAAAGAACGGAAACAAGAGCATTTGGTAAAATACCCGTGCGCATGATAGTTAAACAGTCTGCCAATAGATGGCGCTACCTGTGCGCATGAGCTTACACAACTATTAGTTAAACAGACTGTCAACAGATGGCACTTTAAATACATGAGTTTCTAAAATATATTCTTTTCGAAAATATTTATTTTCGGATTAAAACTTTCGTTAGAAATTACTAAAACTAGAAATAAACACGGCACTAACCCCCGATTTATTGTCAAAAATAGTCCGACATGTTTCGGACTCATATGGAGTCCTTCTTCAGGCTTTGGGTTCGCGCTCACAGCAACACACGCACTACAATAAATCGTGAGTAAAGCCGTGCTTATTTCTAGTCTTAATATTTATTTTAATCTGTTTGTCTATTTTTCATTAGGGTCGGCGGTGTAGTGCACGTGCTGGATCTCTCGCTTGAGGTGGTGCACGCGCTTGCGGTAGTACATGTTGTAGTGTAAAGGTTACTGACCGGGCTGCGAGCCGGGGTCGGCGGTGTAGTGCACGTGCTGGATCTCGCGCTTGAGGTGGTGCACGCGCTTGCGGTAGTACATGTTGTAGTGTAAAGGTTACTGACCGGGCTGCGAACCGGGGTCGGCGGTGTAGTGCACGTGCTGGATCTCGCGCTTGAGGTGGTGCACGCGCTTGCGGTAGTACATGTTGTAGTGTAAAGGTTACTGACCGGGCTGCGAGCCGGGGTCGGCGGTGTAGTGCACGTGCTGGATCTCGCGCTTGAGGTGGTGCACGCGCTTGCGGTAGTACATGTTGTAGTGTAAAGGTTACTGACCGGGCTGCGAACCGGGGTCGGCGGTGTAGTGCACGTGCTGGATCTCGCGCTTGAGGTGGTGCACGCGCTTGCGGTAGTACATGTTGTAGTGTAAAGGTTACTGACCGGGCTGCGAACCGGGGTCGGCGGTGTAGTGCACGTGCTGGATCTCGCGCTTGAGGTGGTGCACGCGCTTGCGGTAGTACATGTTGTAGTGTAAAGGTTACTGACCGGGCTGCGAGCCGGGGTCGGCGGTGTAGTGCACGTGCTGGATCTCGCGCTTGAGGTGGTGCACGCGCTTGCGGTAGTACATGTTGTAGTGTAAAGGTTACTGACCGGGCTGCGAGCCGGGGTCGGCGGTGTAGTGCACGTGCTGGATCTCGCGCTTGAGGTGGTGCACGCGCTTGCGGTAGTACATGTTGTAGTGTAAAGGTTACTGACCGGGCTGCGAACCGGGGTCGGCGGTGTAGTGCACGTGCTGGATCTCGCGCTTGAGGTGGTGCACGCGCTTGCGGTAGTACATGTTGTAGTGTAAAGGTTACTGACCGGGCTGCGAACCGGGGTCGGCGGTGTAGTGCACGTGCTGGATCTCGCGCTTGAGGTGGTGCACGCGCTTGCGGTAGTACATGTTGTAGTGTAAAGGTTACTGACCGGGCTGCGAACCGGGGTCGGCGGTGTAGTGCACGTGCTGGATCTCGCGCTTGAGGTGGTGCACGCGCTTGCGGTAGTACATGTTGTAGTGTAAAGGTTACTGACCGGGCTGCGAGCCGGGGTCGGCGGTGTAGTGCACGTGCTGGATCTCGCGCTTGAGGTGGTGCACGCGCTTGCGGTAGTACATGTTGTAGTGTAAAGGTTACTGACCGGGCTGCGAGCCGGGGTCGGCGGTGTAGTGCACGTGCTGGATCTCGCGCTTGAGGTGGTGCACGCGCTTGCGGTAGTACATGTTGTAGTGTAAAGGTTACTGACCGGGCTGCGAACCGGGGTCGGCGGTGTAGTGCACGTGCTGGATCTCGCGCTTGAGGTGGTGCACGCGCTTGCGGTAGTACATGTTGTAGTGTAAAGGTTACTGACCGGGCTGCGAACCGGGGTCGGCGGTGTAGTGCACGTGCTGGATCTCGCGCTTGAGGTGGTGCACGCGCTTGCGGTAGTACATGTTGTAGTGTAAAGGTTACTGACCGGGCTGCGAGCCGGGGTCGGCGGTGTAGTGCACGTGCTGGATCTCGCGCTTGAGGTGGTGCACGCGCTTGCGGTAGTACATGTTGTAGTGTAAAGGTTACTGACCGGGCTGCGAGCCGGGGTCGGCGGTGTAGTGCACGTGCTGGATCTCGCGCTTGAGGTGGTGCACGCGCTTGCGGTAGTACATGTTGTAGTGTAAAGGTTACTGACCGGGCTGCGAGCCGGGGTCGGCGGTGTAGTGCACGTGCTGGATCTCGCGCTTGAGGTGGTGCACGCGCTTGCGGTAGTACAGCAGCACCAGCGCCGCGGCCGCCGCGCACAGCAGCGCCAGCGCCAGCAGCCCCGCCGTCAGCCCCGCGTGCCCGCCCGCTGCCCACAAACAACAGTGATCAACCAAACGAGCGGTAACAGCAACTAAACATCTGCTGCTACTCAGCTGGGACCAGTATATATTTAGCTTTGCCAATATCCGTCCGTTTAGTGCCTTATGAGGCTAAGGTTAGGACGGACGGCGGGGATAGTGAGCCATGAAAATAACCCGCCAGTTAACAGAATTTCATCAATCTTGATTTTGCACTTTTTAAACAAAGCCGCAAAGACACAGTTTTGGGTAACCGATTAGTTTGATGCGAGAGCAAGTTCACACGTAGGCTAGTCATTTGTATGTGTTTTTTATGGACACTGTCACTAATTTCTTCGTTCGTGAAGTAGTTCAGTATGAGAATGGGTGGGGTATTTATACATTCTACTTAATCATACTGCAAAATTTCATCATACCATCTTAGGACTAATTAATCGAACGTGGCCACAAGTAGTCTTGTGGCTCTGCCCACCCCATTGGGGATTTCGGGCGTGATTATATGTATGTATGTATGTAAAATTTCACGACCAGAGGTATCAGGGTCAGAGTGAAACTCCTCTTTAACTAGCCTAACAATTAAATCTGAAACACTTGATGACCGCGGTATTGTGTATGAATGACATGACGAGTATGCTTGTCATTACCAGCCTTAATGTCACAAACATTTGAATAGAGAGCTACGTAGTTGCCAGTAGACGGGGGTTGTATTGGGGTTGGCAGTTATCGGGTCAAAGTGTAACATACCACTAGCGGGTTGCATAACAATGGCGTCGCTGGCGTGCGCGTCGCAGTGCTCGCCGATGAAGCCGCGCCGGCACACGCAGCCGCTCACCGGGTGGCACTCCCACGCGCCGCGCGCCGGGCACGCGCACGTCTGCATGCAGTGGTCGCCGAAGTAGCCCTCCGGACACACTGCGGAAATACACACACATTATACTAGTGAAAGGAGCGCACGAATTTACCAGCCCTGCGTAGGAACGCAGGGCGAGAGGGGGGTGCGGCCAGCCATTGCGCGCTCGTCGCGCGGCACGCAGCCCCAGTCTTCCGCAAGCCTTTGGAGTGATACTACGCTGCTTTGTGATTCCGCTGCGTCCTTTCGCGAGTGCTCGTTATTGCTTAAATATAAACGTGAGAGGTACTAATTCGCTCTTAATTTCAACCGGTACCTTTCCGTAGTTACACACGTTGTTGTCACGGCCGGGGGATAAGGTAACTCGTATCTTAGAAGACTTCGATTTCGTCTCGGCCCTCTAACTTACTTCATCTACTGCACTTTACGCCGAGACATACATAGTGCTTTTCAAAACGAATGAGAGGAAATATTATTATTTGTCTACAAGAACTAGCGCGCAAATATAGCAAATATGTCGGCATCAGACAGCTGCTGCAGCTGCCAGCCGGCACCGCCCCTCCCCCCCCCGCATTATACCAAGCTGTGATTGCTGCTGCAGGTTGCTGACCTGTATTTAACTGTCCTGAGGTTAGCAGTTTTGTAGCCGTAATTAAGAGAATATATGGCAACAATGGTGGTAAATGTGCAGCTACTAAAGAAACGACACTCGAAGTTTAAGGCGCTGACAAGACCTAAATCGGCTTTACTTAAACACGTGTTTAACAAAAACTATTTGATTTAGCAAGGCGAAAAACATATACGTTCATATTCAATATATTATTGAAAATATTACTATTTCCAAAACACGATTTGATGAAATCGATACGACAGAAAAAAAATCGTGACGTTACATCTGAAATCCTCTTGAAATAGTTCTATGTCTTAATTGGTTTAACTCATGGATCTATAATTAATAACAATATTGCATAACACCCATACTAAAAAAATTACTAATTTATATTTTACGTGTAGTGTGTTTACTATTACTACTTATATAATTCATCCGTTTTTTATTTTCCCCATACAAAAAACCGCACAGTGCTTCTCGTTCACTCCGGTGCAAACAGACAGAGACCGATCACTCAAGGTGATTGGCGCTTGTTAGCGTGTTAAGGAGGGTACTCAGTACTCAGTACTCACACATGGTGCAGTAGGCGCCGGTGTAGCCGGGCGGGCAGCGGCAGAAGCCGTCGTTGGGGCGGCAGGCGGCGCCGTGCGCGCAGCGGCAGGGCGACGAGCAGCCGGCGCCCCAGCGGCCCGCCGCGCACGACGCGTCGCACTGCTCGCCCAGCCAGCCCGGCAGGCACTGGCACGCGCCTAAGGGAACCACACGTTATGATAATAATAATAATAAAATAATAGAACCATTCATGCAGGCATCAGTGGCCCATACATAAATACCTTACAGACTAACATACATATTAAAATAACTTAAAAGTAGGTGATTAAAACTATTTAGGGGACGAAAAGGCGTGGCTCCTTAGCGTCGTCCCACCTGGAGTCGTGTCCTGGACAGGCAAGCTGCCCCGGAAGCGCCTGAACACAACACCCTTCGGCCAGAAGTCCGGACACGTGACGGTCTCCAGCAGCGGCCGCGGCACGCGCACCAAAGAAGAGTGCACCGCTGAAGTGCACGTATTGCCGCGATCGCAGCTAGAATACCCTCAAGGAGCAGCCGAACTTTTTGCGGACATACTCCACCACCTCGTCATGTGGTGGAGTAGTGCAGGCAGGGTGTGGCGGCTCGCAGGCCGGAGTTGGATTCCGGCTCTGCAGTACCGCACAGGCTCTTGCAAGGCTTCCTGCCTGCCTTGCTCTTTTTCTGCACCAGCGTGAATCCCTCCTCATCCACGGTGGTGCGGGCTATGACGCCACTACACGATTGAGATACCACAAGATGAGCTGAGAGCGCACGTAATGCTCCTGTCTCGCCTCGGTTCGCTAGCTTTCGTTTTTTAAGGCTCGCGTCATAGAATTATTTTCAGACTACATGAGGTATGTAAGTCGCGAGCGTAGGGCTTTCTCAGCGAGTGTATGTTATATTATAGCCCTGTTTCGTTAAGCTAAAATATGATTTTTAACACGCTTTTATTAGCTTTACCTGTATGTATGTAATGGAATCTTTCAGCGTAATTTTAACCTAGGTACTTCTAAATGTCGTAAATATTTGAAACTTTGCAAGTGACAATACAATAATTTGGTACCATCGAGCTGATCTGACCATGGAGCCAGGAGGTGGATAGTGGAACTCTTCAATGACTACTAGTAAACCCATCGAGTTTGGGCTCATTTGGTTTGCAATGCGGATGACAATACAATAATTTGGTATAAATTTGTTGTTGGCTTACCAATATTAATCGCTTAGTTATCAGGTAGCTTTCTTACCGGTAACGTAATCGCAGTCGGCGCCGTTCTTGCAAGAGCACTTCTCTTTGCAGTTGAGGCCGTACGTGCCGACCGGGCACGGGTACTCGCACGACACGCCGGTGAAGCCGCTCGGACACGAATATTTGCCAGTCACGGGGTTGCATGTTGTGTTCCCTGGAAAAAACCTTAGATTTACAGAGAATTGACGACTTTTCGAGATAAGTTTTAGGTCTGTAATTCAAAACGATACATCAAATATAAGATCACTACACGTTTCGACATTACTCATACGATCCAGCGGATAGGTATTTATAAAACCTAGCCTGTATTGTTGGGATTGTTATTTCACCTGATATTATGAGCCCTACTAGTGCTTACTACTACTTGGTCTTTGAATTAGCTAAAAATCTGAAAACCGCATCTTAAATCAGTTCTGGATAACCTTCTTAACCTTTTGAAGCGCGCCACGGACGCAGAGTGACGGCTGTAGCCGACAAAATGTATGAAAAACGGCATGCCGCGCGTCAGGGGCACGATAGTCTGCTGTCGCCGACTGTGGCGTTCAGAAAGTTAAATACCCTTGTCGGTCTTATCTTAACGAACAAATGGTGAATAAAGTTATGAAACCACACAAAGGCGTTACTATTTACAAACATATGTGGCATTGTTTCGTGATATTTTTGAGTTACTTGAATATGTGACTTAGGTTGTGTTAGTCGTTTATAGTGACACTAGTGGATCCGCCACAGCTTCGCCCGCGGTATTTTCCATATAAACTTTATCACCCTTTTTCGGATGGAATTTAAAAAAATCCTCGATAATATCACCTCCAAATTTCAAACCTCTAGGACCACCCGTTTAGGCTGTGCGTTGTCTATAAGTGAATCACGGTACTGTTTTATTTGTATTGATTAAACTAAAAGAGCTAAACCCCAAATGTCATAGGTGTCCTAAATAAAGAAGTGGTGTTTGTGTATGAGTTAGAACACTCTCTTTTCGTCTATGTGACGACAAATTTTATCGTGTGATGAGATCGCTATGCATGCCTTTTAGATATTACTTTTTATAGGAAATAGTGCGAGCCAGATGTTAGTCGCTGCTGACGCTTGCTAACTAGCAAGCACAATAGTTAGTCATCAGTACTGCACTAATTGTAGTAGTACGATAACATTATTGTCTCTTCCGTGGAAACAGTGACAACGTGGGACGTGTTAGCTTAGATCGCATCGCGTTACTGCTCAACAACTGAATTTTCGGAAAAGTAGACCTTTTTAGGGTTCCGTACCTCAAAGGAAAAGAGGAACCCTTACAGGATCACTTCTTTGTCCGTCACTGTCTGTCTCTCTGTGTCTCAAGACCCTTTTTCTCAAGAACGCGTCGAGGTATCCAGTTGAAACTAATATTAAATACTCAGGTCTGCAATGTCCTGGAGCTGTGAAAAAATCAACCTTCTAAGTCACCGCAATCAAAAGATACGGCCGTTTATTCCACATATTTTGGTAGATTCAAGGTAATCAAAACCTATAGGGTACTTCCCGTTGACCTAGAATCATGAAATTTGGGAAGAAGCAATGTCTTACAGCACAAGTAAAGGAAAAAGTTTGAAAACTGTAAATAAGTAGGTAGTTACATCACAAAAAGAAAATAGTTTAACGGAATAACCTTTGCAAGGTCGTATCACACTCGACGGTTGCACGCAGATAGGCGCTTGCGAAAGTGATTTTTTGACTTATTTCATAGGTAGGTTGTAAATGGTTACCCGGTTGCAAAAAGCCATTTTTTGATTTTTTTGCGTTCCGCACCTACAAGGTACTGTCTGTTTTTCATAGGTAAGTACGGGACTTGACCGGCTTTGTTTATTAGATCATGAGTATAGTTACCATCGGGCCCCTCTGCGCACCGCTGCGAGCAGCCGGCCCCGTAGGTGCCGGGCGCGCACGGCGCGGCGCAGGCGCCGCCGGTCCAGCCGGCCGCGCACACGCAGCGCCCGCTCTCCGCGTCGCACGACGAGTTGTTCACGCAGCGGCACCGCTCCGAACAGCTCTCACCGAAGTGGCCCTCCGGGCATTGGGTCTCGCAACGGACGCCTGAAGGAGAAGCCATAACTTTTGCCAGGGCGATAGAGGACCACAAATCCCACACACTCGTGATTAAGCAAGCATGAATATTATCTAGACATGTTCATGAAGTAAAGTTGTAGTAGTAGTAGTAGCCACTCAAGCATCTTTTAGTAACAGTAGCCAGACACGCCGTCGGCGATGACAATAGTGCATTATTGACAGCCAGTAAGGTTAAAATTAGGGAGCATCTACGATTTAATTGTGCATCTAGGGCTGTAAGAAGGGGATAACTAACGAGAGCCTGTTAGAAGTCCGATGCTAATAGGCGAGGGCTTTTATGACTTGAGTTTATTATCCCCTTACTGCCCGTGATACACACAACGTTTTTCATCACATTTGCGAGGAAATGAAATAAAAATTAGACAAAAAAATATATGTATATTTATTTTATTCCCGTTGTACACCGTAAATTACCATCAGGTGGGTAGAACAAACTGTATGTCGCGGTCAGCGCGGGGCGGCTCCGCCGGCTGCGGCACCTGCGCGCCCCCGCCGACCTGGCGCATACATAACTGCCCGTGGGAATTCTAAACCATACAAAATCCATAACTGCCCTTGGGAGTTAGGGATTTTGTATGGTTTCTAACTCCCGCTAACGGCGGCGCGTATAGAGATAGCTGCTCTCTACGCCTGCGTATAATAACACCCTTTCCGAGCAAGTGTGATGAAAAATCTTATTATTACGCACGCGGTCACCAACGACGTCGTCAGTGAAGGGCATCCTTAGACGTTGCCTAAGCGATATAGGGTATGGATCTTTACGAGCCCTCTTGTGCTGTCAAGTATATAAGAGCTGCCGTATCGTAGCCAAATATCCTGTGATATCGTTTAGGCAATTTCGAGGCCCAGGTCGGATGCTTGAATGGCTAGGGGCTCGAAGCATGAAACAAAAATAGTAATAGCGGCATACGTAAAACACCGTATAGTCTAAACGAACCATGAGGAGCTCATTCTTTAATGAATGTTCCAGAAGATAAACACAGTTTTTTATGTATTGAGTTGCGTACGAATTTCAACGCACGTTTTGAACGCACTAATCACAGCGCTCTAAAAACCCCGCGCGCCCCACAAGTTTGGCAGGTTTATTTGCTAGTAAAAATTAGGTTAACCGGTGTCTTTAGGATATTGATATTGGTCTGTGGTTTTCACTTGTCATGATTGTGTTCTCCCAATGGCGAAACATTTATTAAAGCAGGTAAGGAAAGCCGGTTTTTCATGTTGGTTCTAAACAAAGGCATTTTTAAATGCGTAGCAACCCTGTCAATGATATTCTGTCATCATTATTGCGCTTTTGAATGACGTTATATGATTTGCAACCGTATCACAAACACAAAAGCTTTTTACTTTTCATTTACAAGTTAAAAGTATTGCAAAGACTAAGGGCGCAGCCGCACTACGTCCGATCCGAATCCGACCCGAACCCGTGAAAATACAGATCTAGAAATCACGGACCGAATTCGGATATTGCTTACGCACTGGGCCGATCAATACGGATCTAGAAATCTCGAACCGAATTCGGATGTTGCCTACGCACTAGTCCGATCTCTGATCCAACTGCCACACTGAACTAAACTGGGTGACTGCCGCGCCCCCCCCGACCACATACCCCGCCGCCCCGCTGCCTGCGTACGCAGCATTCGGTTTGGACGTAGTGCGCGAGCTTTCATACAAATAATACTATATAGCTGCTACTTCGGTCCTTCAATAATCTTCTCCGGAATGGAGATTCACGGATCGGATGGAAATCGGATGACAGAAGCCGGATCTAGTGCGTAAACTACCATAGAAATAGCTCTACTCCGGACCGTATTTTCACGGGTTCGGATCGGATTCGGATTGGATGTAGTGCGAAAGCGCTCTAACGCTTGGCTATTTGCCCTTAGTGCACATCAGATATAACACGAAAAAAATCAACTTGATTATTGTTTTATTATTAAAACAGTTAAAATAACAGGACAGATAATAAAGTTTAACACAGGTATTACACAAAGTTTTATTTGTAAGGATAACCCGACAATTTAATGATATCTCCCGTAAATATATTATTCACATCTATTCGACCATTTTCTAAGGACGCTCCCACATTTTGGCGCGGCCTGTTAATACCGCATCCTCAATATTTAGGACCGCAACGATCACCTTCGAATTATAAAGCCTCAATTTGTATAGTACTTGAGTTGCCTTCGTTAAAATTGCATCATAATTTTGTGTCTCATTTACGTCCCAAGATATACACTGGGTCAATGACGACACATTGAAGACTTCGCTCTTCTCTGTTGGTATTTTATAGTCATTATGTTTCTTGTGCTTTCGCAAATCAATCGTTTCGTCACTATTCCCATTCCTTGAGAAAATCCTGTTAGTAGCAACCCCGGGTGTCTGTTGAAACGACCCCATAGCCTTTTCATCGTCACAATCGGTGTCGTAAAATAGTGTAGAGCCCAAAACATCTGTTATTAAACATACATATGTGAATAGAACATCTGGTTAGTAACTTTCCCGATGGAATACGTACCATGTTTCCACGGGAGACCTGGATGACAGAAATGACATTGCTGTGATACTAGTGATAGCATGCGATGATGTTTGGTAAAATGTTCGTATCCGTTTGAAAACATACGCGGAAAATGAGCTTGTATGGGAGTTACGGATTTAAAGGACTGCCACAAAAATATGAAGGTTTTGGTGTTTCCAGAAATAATTGGCATATCATTTAATATAACAACTAGCTTGAATGAATAAGAATACTAGGCTAGTCAACAGGGATTTATTTTGTATGAAGAAACACTAGTAGAAGTATAGCCTAGTCAGCGAAGAAGTCGACTCTCATATTAATTACTCCCTTCGTGAAATGTTGCAGTATGAATAGGTAGGATATACACAGTATGTTTATTTCACGAGCAGAGGAATTTGTTTCTGTTTCAAACTCTTCGATGACTAGCTTATAACTAAACCAATCTAATTAAAATTCAAAAATATTAAATATTTGAATTGCAAGCCACACGGGCTACGGAAATACGCTATCTATTCTTAAGTAGATGTTTATCTTATAAGAGGAGTGTGAACCTACGTCTTTTCATACAAAAGGCGATAAAGAATTTCACTACCTAAATGTTAACCGATTTTGACTAATTTTTGATAGGTTGTCAGTCAGAACAAAATCTAGGTCTATATGTTTTGGTGTTTTCACTATCATCCATAAATTCAGTTTTATTGTTGTTTCAGTATTCTCATAAAAAAGTAATCTGGCCCATTACTTGACTTTGTTGATCTTTAATCAATATTCAAAAACGTATAGACCTAGATTTTGTTCTGATTTATCAAAAATTTGTCAAAATCGGTTAACATTTAGGGGGTGGAAATCGTTATCGCCTTTAGTATGAAAAGGGTATTTTTTGCTGTTTTTGCTCTTAAAGTTTGTTATTTGTTTTTAAATGTCCCACGGGCACTTTAATATTTAACTGATGTCACTGCGGTGACGGTACGCTGGATCAAATTCAAGGTCATTCGGAACTAGTAGCCTCTTGTTTCATATATGCTATTCAATAATATCATTTCATAATATTTCTCGTTTAGAGACGCAAAGCAAATTGTCTAGACGAAGCGCAAAGCGAATTGTCTAGATTGTTTAATTATAGTGGCTTGCGCAATCGTTATCACCCGTAGACTGACACTAACGACCCTGATTGCTTGTTAGCCACCAAATAAATTTAGTTTGTTTGCATAGTTGTGGTGAAAGGCATTACAACGTACTCAAGTCGACTCAGTACAGTACAATTAAAATCAGTTAACGATTCGACTTTTCACGGCTATTATCCCCGTCCCCATCTCTCTTGTTTCTTATATCTATGTTTATTTCTGAGGATTGTTATAAGATGATGTTGCGTATTATCAAACCGCGATTAGAATAGAATTGAGCACATATGTCGTTTTTGAATTAATACATGAAATGACATTGTCAATGGTAGAGTGTGCAGATAAATGAAAATACTTATTTTAGTACGATGAAGTTCTAAAACTTTTAACGAAAAAAATGTTGTAATTACTTTTATCTACACCCATATCATAAAACCTCCATTGTTTAATCAAAAACCGTAGGAAATGACCACCATTTTGACAACCAATTAGGAAAAACCATGCTGCAATGTTATTTCTTTATCGTTTTTAGTAAAGAAATGAGATTAAATTTGGAACAGCTGTCAAAACTCAAGTGGGTCTCTATTCTAGTATCCATAGATATTAAACAGTTATTGATACTAAACGTCAATTCAGTATGTTTTTTTAATATAACCTGCACAACATTTGATCTCGAGTGACATGAGAATAGAGACTTCATTCGTTTGTCTATGATTTATAAAAAGAATGGTCTTGACAGAGGATCGAATTGGCGCCATTATGTTGGTGTTTTGCTGAACGAAAGTAGAATTGTTGTTGAATTGAATAGAAAAAGTTGTTTGTAATTTCCATTTTAGTTGAAAATATGAATAGTAGTCTTCTTGGAATGTGTGTGATGTGAAAATGCGCCGGATATCGGAAATATGCAGCCACGATTGCAACAAATAACTTGTTGCCAGAAAATATTGTTTCTGAACCCATCATGGAGGATTTATAATATGTGTGTAGATAAAGTTATGTATGCAACTCTGCATAATTTGGGCCTAAAACACTCGTGCGATCTTATACTGAAACTCGCCTATCGGCTCGTTTCATGAAAACCGCACTAGTGTTTTAAGGCCTATCATTATGCAACCGTTGCATAAACTACTATTAGAAATACCATGAAAAATAATTACTCCAATTGTTTCCTGTAATGTTTTCTTGGAATGGTTACCTTAGAAACGATTACATTTACACTTACAATGACCATTAAAGTTTTTAGATGAACCTTCGCTTTATCATTTTCGTCATTAAAATACGTTATAACTACATTGAAGATAATTTCTCTACACCGACGGTTTAATACTTTACCACGATTCATATTTTATAGAAATGTATTTTGTGATAGGTAGAGCGATTCGATAACGTGAAAATTAAGTGAAAAGTAATGACAGATTTGTCAAATATGTATGACATTAATATTTTTTATCTACGCCCATATCATAAAACCTCCATAATGTAATCAAAAACCGTAGGAAATGACCACCATTATGACAACCTGTACTGTAATGTTATTACAGTATCAATTTTAGTATCGTAATGGTCATAACGATACAGATATGAGCTAAAGGCCGGCGCGCCGCCGTCGCCGCAGCCGGCGGGGCCCCATCGTCGCCGTGTCGCCGTTTATAATATGGGTGTAGATAAAGTTATGTATGCAACTCTGTATAATTTCGCCTTAAAACACACGTGCGATCTTATTATGAAACTCGCAAAGCTCGTTTCATAAAACCGCACTAGTGTTTTAACCCTTTCGGCGCGCATGATGCACATGTGCATCATGGGATTGCAGCCTCGCGCACGCGCATGATGCACATGTGCATCATGGAATTGCAGCCCCGCGCACGCGCATGATGCACATGTGCTTCATGGGATTGCAGCCCCTTGGGCGCGCATGATGCACATGTGCTTCATGACAAAGATTGATGACAACATAGTATTTTGTCCAAATTGGAACAGTTTTTAGGTTGATTGAGATTATTGAGACTATAAATAATTGAGTGTCATACATATATTTTTTTCTTCCTGTGTATTTTCAGAGAAAAATTACTTTGAACTTTGACAATCGATATTACTTGTATTCAGTAAGAAATTTTTCTTATTTATTTGATAAACCGTTAGCGTAGTCATAATTGTACATTTTAATTTAATTTAATCATCTATATATTTAGATTTTCACTTAAAACTGTCATGATAACCACGGTGCATCATTGCGCCAGAGCGTACCGCATTTATTACCATGCAATTTTAAAATGTAACAAGTAACGTAATTGTCGTATAATATTAGACTTTATTGCGCATGAATGAAAGAACATTTTTCTTAAGTAAGCAACAGAAAATCACATTGGACGGTGTCATGCGGCGTTGACGTTAGTCATTCATTTGTAATTTTTTAAAGTAATGTATATAAACATTCAATATTTCGGCGATAAATACAATAGTAGATACAAATATTACTCAGCGAATAAATTTAACAAGTAGTCGTTTTTGTATAGTCTAGAAAGTGGCGGTACACTTGACTTGACTAAGAAATGGTTTATCACGCTACTTATCTCGTTCAGCTACCTGGCGGCGGCCTGTCATGTCCCGTGACCTTGCATTCCTTAAAGACATACGCTAAATATTATTTTCTTATCTTTTCTATTGTTAAGAAAACTTTCACGAAATGCAGGCAACCAATCACGAATGTCGCCGTGCTGGGCTGGGAAGACAAAGGGTGGGTAATTCATATTAAATACGTACAGTCTTAGTTTATGCCTGTGACTGTGCGTTTGTCTCCTTGCGTCTTGTGAGTGATAATCGGTTGTTATTGTGAATCTTTAACCACTGACCCGGCTATCTTTATGGACCCGAATACTGCACGTAGAACGATGGACCCGGCTTTCTCTATGTACTCGAACTCTGCTAACTCTACGATTGACCCGGCTTTCATAATGGAATCCGATTATGCGCCTTCCACCACGGATGACCCTGCTCACCTCATGGTCCCGATAGTTGCCGTTTTATCAAATGGTTAACTGCCGACCGATATCAGCGATATGCCAATGCCGCTAGGTAACTACTTGGATTAATTAATTAAATTTTCCAATGTTATTGTCAAATTAATTCAATTAGACTGACCCATTGTTTTTTCTTTCATCCAAAATAAACATTTTGTACCTAACTGGTTATTATAAATTGCGCATGACACCATTCATTCTCTTGTTGCTCGCGACAGCGAAATGTGTGCGGTACCGTAGCGCGCAATGATGCACACGGTGCATCATGGCTTTTAGAACAGAAAATTATGTATGTGCGCGCGGGCACGTTGCACCGCGCTGGAAGTCGTTCGCGCAGGTGCATTGCAGCGCGCTATGAGGCGGTCGCGTGGGTGGATTGCAGCGCGCTATCACATGCTCGCGCCGAAAGGGTTAAGGTCTATCATTATGCAACCGTTGCATAAACCACTATTATAAAACAAATGACACACAACATTTACCAAGTATAGAGTTGAAATATGTAGTGATTTTTTAGGTAGGGTAAAGCAAACTTTGTAAATCTATTTATCTGTAAATGTCTGCACTTAAAGTATGAAGATATCATAGGTTGACTTTATGATTACATTCCTTAATTAGAAGTGTTGTTGTGCTATCGGTACTTTCGAATCGTATTCTAATTGCGTTCGAGTAATAAATTAAAAAACAATTTTACAAACGGTAAAAATGTAAATCTAGTCTTGCAGTTTGAAATGATTTCGGGTCGATTGTCCTAGTTTTAAATATAATTCCTTAAATTTCCTTCAACGGAACTTAATGAATCAATAAATATTTCAATTAAATATTGAGATGATCGATAGAGCAACCTATTTGGTCAGCTTCATTTCTCTCCAATAGGGGAGTTTCATAGGTAAAAAAAAAAAACTAATTAGTCCGTCAGTTTATCAAAAAATATTGAACACGTATTTTTTGCTTTATCAAATCAAATCAATCAAAATTGACAAAGATAACGCGCATCAAAGTTCGGGAGTGGGGACTTATGACGTCACTAAATGGTAAACAGTGTTAGAAGTCGTGACGTCACGCGGAACTTCAACGCACTATATCTTCGTAATTTTTTGTTTAATTGGCAAAAGAAAAAATACGTGTTCAGTCTTTTTTTATAATGCAAATGACGCACTAAATAGATTTTTTCAGGAAACTTCCCTATTCATTGGAAACGCAACCTTACGTTAGGACACGAGGTTGACACGACTGTGAGTAGCGTTGTGCAACTATTTGCAGCTTTACACAGGTTGAGAGCTGTTTTAGAATGACTTAGCAAGATTCACCGATCATAACATCCTGCGGCTTTAAGGCGGGTCCAGACGGGTGTAACGTGTGATGTACCTAATCTAACGTGTAATGTAACACGAATTCTGCGTTTGGACGGCACTACATGTAACGCTCGCGCTGGCGCTCGCCGTGATCCATCGGTTGTCGGTTTTTAGCGCGAACACAAATGCGCTCGCAGTGCTTGTTTGGACGGTTTTCGTGTGACGTCCACACTGTTGATGCTAAATTACACGTAATCTTACATTACACGTTACACCCGTCTGGACCCGCCTTTACAAGTTCAAGGTCCCATGGCACTGACCTCTCCAGCTGCTGTCACAGACGCACTGGCCGGTGACGTGGTGGCAGCCGCGCGCGTTGTCGCTGCAGTCGCACGGGTGCGCGCAGTCCTGCCCGAACAGGCCGGGCGGGCAGCGCGCCTCGCACCGCGCGCCCTGGTACCCGGGCCCGCAGATGCACGAGCCTGCGGTCACATAGGCTCAGGTTGGGTGGCAATTTCAAGTACCGATTACGCGTTACAAATGGCGCCCGTATTTCAAAATTCTATGTTGACACTTAAGCTTAAGCTGGGTGCCAACATTTCTATATGATTTGTTCACTTGAGAGACCTGAAAAGTTCGATTAATGACAATGTAAAGAACCACAGAAAAATAGTCTGCCACCATGATAGCGCGGCGTTTTCAATTGAAAGCGTTTCAAAATTTAAAAAGAAGGTGTGCTAAATCATTTGTTCGTGTCTGCCTCTTGGACTGATGGTCCGAATCATCGTCAAAACGATGAAAATCGAAGGGCTCTGTTTTACATATAACGGGACGTACCTAGTTGCAAAAATGTAAATGAAAAAATCATTTGTTCGTCGTTCTCGTTGCGTCCATTCGATTCATTAGGACTCCCAGAATCATATACCAAAATGGCACCCAACTCCCTAACTATAAATGTTAAAGTCAAAGATTTCAAGAGAGATGGTATACTGTGACCGCGAATAAGTTACTCGTGAAATGAGAAAAGTTGCTTATTTCAAATTAGTGCGATTCTAAATGCCAGCACAGGTTAAAAAAAAAACTGGACAAGCGCGAGTTAAACTCGCATGGAGAGGGTTCTGTTCCGTACATGATTATCTGCAATTTCCCATGTTACCTTAGATACCACACACTTCTTATAGGTTTTCCTGTAATTTATAGCTAAAGATCTATTCTAGGTTTTTTTTTTGTTTCAAAATTTTATGCCCAGTAGTTTCGCAGATAAGAGGGGGAATGATCAATTTTTGCCTATTTTCCTAAATAACTTCCAAACTAACTATTTATATGAAATTTAAAAAAAATATATTTATTTAAGATTCATAAAATGAGCCCTTTCATTTGATATGTCACACGATACAGGTTGCAATTATTTTTTCTGCGTGGTCCTCCAAGTGGCTCTCATGTTTAAAATTAATTTATGTACGTTACATGTCCGTGTTGCGGTCACCTACTTACATAATGTTTACCAAATTTCAAATCAATCGGTCCAATAGTTTCCAAATTGGCTGTGACAGACGGACAGACGGACAGACAGACACACAAGTGATCCTATAAGGGTTCCGTTTTTGCGTTTTGAGGTACGGAACCCTAAAAGCAAAAAATGGTGTGATAGTTAATAAACTGTAAGGTAGCGGTATCAATTATACATGAAATTTTATTCCAAGGTTACAAAACGTATTTATAGATGGGCAACAAGCTAGATGTGGCTAGTCAGTAGGCACAAAGAAGGTATAGGCACTAACTGTCAGAATACTATTGAGAACCTTGAGCTTGTTTCCTGACGATTTGTAGGGTTGATTATGATAAATATATATATATATATAAATAACCGAAATATATCAGTTTTTCCTTACCAGTAACAGGATCGCACGGCGCATCATTCTCGCAGTTGCATGGCTGGCGACACTTTAGTCCATAAGTTTTGCCGTCGCACGGACGGTCGCATTTCAAACCATCATAACTGAAATAAGAAAGTTCTTAGGTAATATTAATAGGCTATTGGCCGTATTCAGAAACGCCATTTAAGAATTTGACTAGATATTAAGTAGTTAAATGTCGCTCAACTAGTTGTCAACCTATACAGAAACGTCACTTTAACTAAAGATCAATTTGAGTGGCCTTTCTGAATTCGGCCATATGTTATTTATCAATCTTTTTTCGTCTCCGCTGTTAGATTCACCCATTGATGATTTATCAATATGAAATTTGGGATGGAAAACCGATCACTTCTCTGTGAAAGAAGCACGTGTTTTTTTTAGGTGAGAAACCCGGGATTTTCGGGAAATAAAAATTCTAATGCAGCTGTAATTTTTTTTAACAAAGCGTAACAAACTCTTTCGGTGCATCGGAAAGCACGGAAAGTACGACTATTTAAACCCTGTCTATCTGTCATTGTATTTACCCTGGCTTGCAGACGCAGTCGCCTGTCTCGTGCGAGCAGGTCGCGTTGTTCTTGCAGTCGCAGCGGTCGCGGCAGTTGTCCCCGTACAGCGGGAACGGACACGGCTCCTCGCAGCGCATCCCGCGGTATCCGGGCGCGCATAGACACGACCCTGTATAATACATATAATATTATATATCATATAATATAATACCACAGTATAATGAAGTATACAGTATTCCATCTTCATACAAACGGCCGAAACGACGCGCTTCGAAATCTCGGTAAACTTCGGTACACAAAAGTCGCGAGTGCGCCGCGGTTGGGTACGGACGTGGATAGTGTGAGATGTTCCCATGAATTTATTTAAGTAAATTATTGCACGAGAATTTTTGATGTTTTTTTTTTTTATATTTCAAAAACAAAATATTTTGAATGGGTTTTTTACTCCGTACTGACTTACAGTCACTTTTGAAACTAGAAATATGAACCAAGTAGAAATAATTAAAATTAAAACTTAATATTTGAAGTAATATTTCATGAAAAGATACTAAGACAATTTAATATAGCATTATGAAATACGTAACCAAAGAAAGACAGTCGCGGGCAGCCCTACTGCGTGTTTACATACCGAGCGGCCGTAGGTAATTATTTCGAGGACACTGCCGAGACAAAATACTGTTAGTTTATTATACTGTGATTATACATACCATACTTTATTATTATTACGAGCAAAAGATCTCTGAACAGTTTATTACGACTTACTTATGTGGTACAGCATACGTGCAACATTATGTTATAGTGTAACAGTTACACTATAAAAACATCGTATATCTATGGCTATGGCTATGTATACCATACATACTAACAGAACGCCCATTTAATGCAAATATCAACAGGAGAATCAAATTTCAGTATGATATATCTAACTATGCACCTTAGCTCGTCAAATATAAATATATAGTGTGCTATATAACTTGACGGTGGTGGCTTGGCTTAGTGGTTTGAAGTCTCTTATTTTAAGTTTAGGGAAATTTCGCAAAATTTAAAGACGCTAAACATGAAATATCAATCTTCAAACTGGATTGTGACAGCTAGGTGTCACACTAAATCGAATTTGACGTTTCTTAGGCTGGTTAAAGTGTCACGCGGACCGCCGGCGCGGATCGCTACGCACAGATCGATCTGTATTAAAGCTTAGGGAGCGTTTTAGAGTAATGCGGACGGTCGTACGTACGGACCCGTCCGCATTACATACAAATCGGTCTGTGCGGAGCGATCCGCGCCGACGGTCCGCGTGACACTAAAACCAGCCTTATTTTAACTTCGGACTGGACTTATAGACTGGATAAGTACAAAATTCATAAAAGAAGCACCTGATCAAAGAATAGTTGGATACGGGCATTTATCAGTTGTTACAGCTGCTTCCCTGATGATTAATAATACGTACATACATACATATATCACGCCTGTGTCCCAAAGGGGTAGGCAGACACCACGGATTTCCACCTGCTACGATCCTGACACACACCTTTCGCTTCGTCTAAGGTATGTTCGACGAGAGTTGATAAAAAAGTAAAAAGTCAGGGCTTCTTAACTCATTGCAAATAGCGGCCCGCTAATTATTTTTACCGATGATAATAAAAAATTGAAGAGATATATACTATACCATACTCAACGCATTTTAAACATGTGTCATAGATCTTTTTTTTCTTTTTCGTTTTTTGGCCGAAGCTAGTGCAGATTATTGAATTTATATGACATTTGACGCGGACATATAAGACATTAATTTGCAATATGGCGATTGTGTATATGAACAAAACAAATATATTTCTTTCGCCGCCGTCCGCCCGGCGCAAATAGTTGACAACATCTGCGTCCCTTGTACCACGAAACTCAGTGCGCGCGGCGATAAGCGACGCCCGTCATACAGTTTGCGATAGTTAAGCGACAGTCGCTATTTCGAAACGATATCATAATATTTATCAACTCTCGGCGATCACACCTTACTCTCATTAAGTTCTTCATGCACGCTCGCCGGTTTAGGGTCTACTACTTATTAATAATAATAATAAAAGTTTAAGATAGTTTAAATTAAGAAGACGCCGTTACGAATCGGCCCGACTGTTTGTAATAGGAGCCAGTGTTGGTGTACAGTACAGACCGTTGACGGGCGAGCACAGGCCGCTGTTCTCGCAGCGGCAGACGGCGCGGCAGCCCTTGCCGTACGTGAGCAGCGGGCACTGGCGCGCGCACGTCTCCCCGCCCCAGCCCGGCGCGCAGTCGCACGCGCCCGTCCACGGGTCGCATCTACAATATAAGCAATTTATGTTGTGTCCTATGATCTATATGTATAATCTGATTTGTAATCCTATTTTTCGATTGACATGATCATTATTTATTCATTTTTTGGAGTTTACTCCTTATGAATCGATTTTCATATATAAGCCCGGGGTATGAAAAATGATGGGGAGTAAAATCAACCTACGATGTCGCTCTGTCATACGGTACGCAGTCACACGAAGTCACACGATGTTAGCCGAAGATGCGTCGGTCGCTTGGCATTGCATACAGATATAGTGAATAATATGTTTCCATCGGTAAAACTCGGATCTCAATCGGAAGACGACGGGACCCGAAGTGTCAATTAATTATTGTATTCAATGAGTGACATGTTTATATTCATTAATATGAAACTTTATTATTTACTGTCAAATGTCAAAATTAAAAATGACAGCATAGTATTATGGGTACTCCTGTCGTGCGTCGGACCTGACACACACACACTTTTTTTATCTCTCTTTGAACTATAATAAGTGTAATTGTAATTTCGTTAGAATAAGTGTTTTTTATATTGTATACCGGAAAACGGTTAATTGCGATGCTTCCATGTATTTCCTTAACAACTTTTGTAAATCCACAATTACGCAATAAATGATTTCTGATTCTGAAGCTTTTGTAAAAGAAACTGTCCAAGGGCAAGTCTGACTCGCCGTCGATATTTTTTATTTGGAACGTCAACAGCAAGTCCAAAACATTGGAAACTATACATCAGCACTATAAACATAGCCAATATTAGATGACCACAATAATATAAGAAAGTGGAGCCGGTTCTATTTTACCACATGAATTTTCATGAGCATAAGTTGCTTCCCAACCCTAGACAGAAATCTAATCGCCACCCGTGCAATACTTATCATTAGGGAGTTCCGGTGGTCATCCGTGGTCGTCATCATCAGTTCCACTTTACCAAATATGTTTTTTGAAACGCAATTGCTAGAGTTAATACGGAAAATATCAATTCTATATGCGTGCCTATAATATTTAAGGAGTTCCTTCGATTCCTCGTAGATCCTCTCATCGGACGTCGACTTTAATCAGAGCAGGAGTAACTTGGAGAAATACTCTATCGACTAAAAAAAGAATCATCCAAATCGGTCCAGCCATATCCGAGTAATCGGTGAACATACATATAAAAAAACCGGACGGACAAGTGCGAGTTAAACTCGCGTGGAGAGGGTTCCGTTCCGTATATGATTATCTGAAATGTACTACGTTCTTTTAAATACCATAGACTTGTTATAGGTTTTCCTGTAATCTATAGGTATTTGTATATATTAGGTATATAGGCTATTTTCTGTATTTTTTTCAAAATTTTAGCCCCAGTAGTTTCGGAAATAAGGGGGGGAATGGTCAATTTTCGCCTATTTTCCTAAATAACTTCTAAACTATATTACTTGAAATTAAAATTAAAATATATTTAGGATCCTCACAATAAGCCCTTTCATTTGATACGTCACACAATATAGGTTGCATAACTTTAAAAAAAAAAACTAATTTACCCCCCAAAAGTGGCCCCCATGTTTAAAAATCATATATTTACGTCACGCGTCCGTGTTGCGGTCACCGACTTACAATGTATACCAAATTTCAACTCAATCGGTCCAGTAGTTTCGGAGCAAAATGGCTGTGACAGACGGACAGAGACAGACAGACAAACGAGTGATCCTATAAGGGTTTCGTTACCTTTTGAGGTACGGAACCCTAAAAATATTAAAAAATATATATATACGCGTCGAATTGAGACCCTCCTACTTCGGTTTTTTGAAGTCGTTTAAAAATCTATAAGTAAGCTGCTTCCGATCATTTTGTGATATATATTGGCTAATAATAATCTTGCGTTTTTGACGCTCGCCAACACTATGACCTGTAGTTTTTTAACGCACTTAGATCATAAATATGTATGTGCGTATTCACTTCTCTTTAACTATGACATCGCTCGAACATAACCTGGTTTTGACAAACGAAGTAAAATAACGCTGACTCAGCGCCGATTATCACATCGACTTGTCTTTATTAACTATAAAACAAACGTCCATTATTGTATCAAATGTTTACATACAAGGGCAGCAAACTACCAGTCAGAAAACCATAATACTCACAGCGATTGTATTGTTAGCCTAAGAATCGTCGGTGTTGACATATGATGACATATATTAACTCAGACAGTAGTTCGATCGATCGATCGACCTCTTAGACCTCGAAATTTTTGTGGCAAAATCAAATGTCAAAGTATTTCAAAAATATTACCTTGACAGCTGACAATCAGCGCATCGTTACATACTTCTGAATATGCAGTTACAAATACATATATTCATCCCAAGAAGCGGAATATTAAATGATTATTAATCATATTTTTTACAAACAAAATTTGGAGCGATCACTGGCTTAGGAGACATGTATCGATATGTATCGACATATGTGTTTATCAATATACGAAACGAACTCAATACTTGACATTTGATTTTGACAAAAAAAAACAAGCTTTAGTAATGGGTAACATGATTATATTGGATGGTTGAAAGCTAAGAATATTTTATTGGTGGACTTTTCGAAACTAATTCTTAAGAGGACTGTGAACCTACGGCTAAAATCGCCCTTTTCATACAAAAGACGATAACGATTTGCACCCCTTAAATATTAACCGATGTTAACAAATTTTTGATAGGTTGTCAGTCAGAACAAAATCTAGGTCTATACCTTTATATAATGAAATATCCGCAATGTTTACGGAGTGTGCGATGGTGCCAAACTCGCGTTTTGGCACCAAAAAAGTGACCATCGCAGAATTCGCGTTGGGCAGTCCCTTACTATATCTTTCTATGGCTCAAACGGCCTAGTTCACTTAAAATCCCATACTTACAAGTCAGTAGTAGAAGGGTTACATTCGCAGTCTTTTTCACAGCGAGCTCCGTACTTCCCTTTTTCGCAGGCCCTCAACTCACACCGCTCGCCCTTCCATCCAGGCTTGCACGTGCAGGAGCCATCTTTATTGGAACATTCCCCGCCGTGCTCACAAAGACATTTGCCCGTGCAACCCACGCCGTAAGTACCGAGAGGACAGGTCTCTACACACTAGAAAAAACACGCAAATTCGGTTCTTGACTGCTTTTCAAACAATATTTCAGGCTGCTTGTTAACTCTATTTGAATGTGAAAAATATATTTTCGTCATTAAATTTCCTAATTTTCAAGGCAAAGACGCTAACAATATTTTGCGTTTATAAATTTGCCGCCAAAACGCTATCAACTGACGTCATTCCGCTGGCAGAAACAAACAAAAATACACTGGTTGTCATAAATGTAAAGAAGCTGGAGCCATTAATGTTCGACCAGGGAATGCACGACCCGATAAATCGGTGCGAGCGAGATCTGGCGCTCTGAGAGCGATTCGGAACGCACCCGATTGCTATGATTTTATGGCTTCGTGATTAGTGTTTTAAGTCACGTGACTTAGAAGTAAAAAAATATGGTTTTAAATTATTAAAATATAAATAATCTTGATTTATTTTTACATGACTCCTGTTCTATATGTATTGTTGAGGGTTAAGCTATCATTCCTCAGAAATATTTTAATATTTGTTACTATAGTCAACTACCCAATTTGAGAGACAAATTCTAATCTAACACTTGGTTGGTTGTCACTTTAGAATTTATTATTAGTTTGAATTTTTATATTAGCATGACGTGAAAAACAGTAGAGTGGAATGCATACCTTTTCCCCAGTGTAACCAGCCTCGCAATGACAATGCCCTGTGACATGGTGGCAGCTAGCTCTGTTAGCACATTCGCAACTTTTCTCACAATTCGCACCCCATTTTCCAGCTGGGCACCTAAACAGAAAAATAAACGTAAATTGAAATAAACCAAAGCCTTCTTACCAAGAAATAGCTAATCTACACTTATAATATAATGTAATTTTATATAACTTATACGTAGTTTGTTTCTTTAATTATGTGTTTGTATGTAGGGGGTTGAGTCGTTATTATAAATCGTCAAATGCTATCCCTGAATGATAGACTACATTTTATTTTAATAAATATAAGTTTTCAGTTTGAAATCTCAATCAAATTTGTTAATCTAGTCGGAAGAAAAATCGCACACACTTTCCTAAATAAGGCATTTGAAGACATCTATAATAAAACCAACTTTATTAATAACTAGCTTTCGCCCGCGACTTTATCCGCGTAAAAAAGTAAGTTTGGGTATTTTGTTTTTCATTTCAGTCTGGGACAAGACCTAGGATAGTTTTTATCCCAGAAAATGTAACAATTCCAGAGGGAATCGCTGTAAACGAATTCTACATGGATGATGTCGTCGGCAATAGCTCCAGTTAAGTATATATTATAGTATTTCGTTATTACAAACCCAAATGTCATGGCCAGAAAAGGCTTTACTTTAAAACAGTACTTTTCTTTCGCGTTAATTTGATCGGCTCAGAAGCAAACAATATTATAGTTAACTTTACCCGTTTTACAGGTTATATTTTTATCGTTTTCTGAAGGCGATGAGTTTTTAATACCTATTAGCGCAGACTTCTCCAGTCCAACCAGGCGTGCAGCGGCATTCTCCAGAGATGATATTGCATTTACCGTTGTTCTGGCATCGACATTTTTGCACGCAGCGGCCGTCATCTGGGCAACGCTCTTCGCACCTAGTAAACACATTACTTAATGAAAACACGGATTATTATCGCTCATTAGGAGAATGGGGAAGTTGCATGAAAATCATAATGAGGTTTAAATGATATATTATGAAAGTAAATGTAAACAAAATCATATTACAGAAAAAGGCAGATTATTTTAACTATTTGGTTTTTTATTTGATTAAGGGTCAAAATTTGTGAAAAATAGATATTATTTTCTAGTTCTCATTTTAGTTTTTTGGACATCGTCATCAAATTTATGTCATGTTTTATTTCTGCGATGTTGGTCTGGTCTGTTTTTACAGTATTTTCGGAAATAATTGCAGATTTCGTTTAAACGCCATACATTCTGTACAGTCTAATGACACATGAGACGTCATAGCTGTTGTCCATTTTGTATGGAGTGTTTTTGCGAGTGGTATGAACAATGACTTTTCAAAGCTTCATAACTCATAAAATAAACAACATAATAATGTTTTGCGTACACAAATCGGTTTCTATTACTCAGCACTTTCGAATACAAGATAAAAAATAAATGATGCATCTTCCCTATTATAAATTTAGCGAAACAAGATGGTTAACGATTCTGATTTAAAAACATTTTATAATGATTAACATGACGTGTTATTTAAAGAACTATAACAACCAATAATTTAAACCACTAGATTAGTCTTCCCGTGAGTGGGGCAGGTTTGCGTGACCCTAGAGAAATAGCCAATTTTTTCAAAGCCTGTTAGGGTTGAGTCTCAATTACACTCGACACCACACACAGGTAGCTAATGCTGAGGTAGACTCTTCCGAGCTCAGTGTCTCATTTTCTTCAAAGGAAGTGTCATCACATCACTGTTTAAGAAAATGGTAATAGGTAAATCGCCGGGGCATGACTGCCTCTGCATTGAGCACTTGCAACATGCTGTGCTTTACCGTGTCTCAGTCACAGTGACTTGTCTGACCATCTTATGCAAAAAAAAAAAACGGTGATTCACCGGCTCCGTCCAATTACAGGACAATCTCTCTGGTCAACGTAATTGTTAATGTACTCAGGGTCAAAATGATGCGCAATTTGGCTTTAGATCAGGTTTGTCGACTGAAAGTGATAATCTGTGCCTAAAGCAGACTGTGCTGTATTACACAGCTAGTAGAAGGAACCCGGTGCTATTTACACCTCTAAATATCGCGTGCTATTTAGACCTCTCAAAGGCCTTTAATCTAGTGTCATACAATGTTTAGTGTGACGAATTAGATAATGACACCAGTTTGCCGCCTAAAGTAACATCTTTGTTTATATATTGATACTATAAGCAAAGCAACAGTACCAGACGGGGAAGCGCAACTGCAGACTGTTATGAATATGAATGCGGGGTGAGGCATGGGGACTGACCTCGCCCAAGCTTCTCCATCAAAGTAGATACATATGAATCAGTGGCGAAGCGTGATATATTTGCTAAGCGAAGCCGGTAGAATTAGAACCGTACGTGCGAGTCTGACATTCAGTTAGAGTAATATGGACTTCACTGACAGCTACCCGTAGCTTTCTAGCTTGGTAAAGCCTTCAGGAATCGTCTTGTATGCACACTGCGCCACTGATATGAATAGATTCATTGAAGAACTGAGCAGCGCTAGGGTTGGGTGTCATATCGACGGCGTTTATGTAAACAACATTAGTTACGCTGACGACATGGTGCTGCTCGGTCCGTCGATTAGATTAGAGCGCACACGTGTCTATTACTAATTTGTGAGTCGAACGCTGCTGAGATACACGGACTCAAGAACAATGTTACGAAGTGCGAAACGACGATTTTTAGAGCAGGTACCAAATGATACTCTATTGTATCATATATAACACTTTATGGCGCTCCCTTAAAGATGGTTACGAGGTTCAAGTACTTTGGTCACTGGGTGACCAGGTGACCTCTCTGAAAATGTCGACGCCGAGAGGGAGCGCAGGTCGTTGGCTGTTCGATGCAAAATGCAACTTTTTCAACCTTTTTGAGTACGCGACCCCTTTACAAGTAAAAAATATTTGGCGGCCCCCCATGAGTCCCCTGACGGTATTAATACTATGTCAGTGGTTTCAACGAGGTATTTAAAAACTTTGATTGCACAGCGGCCCCCTGAGCAAGACTGCGACCCTCCGGGGGTCACGACCCACAGGTTGATAAACACTGGTGTATTGTATATCCTGGCCTAATATCGAATTATCAATAGTAAATGACTTGCTCTGCTTCTCATTTCGTGTTTAAATCCTACCATTGTCATTGATGAACTTACGTAAAATCTCAGAACGTGGTCAGGTAGTTTAAGAAGGATGCCATAGTTTGACCGATGGCATCGATTGATCTTGCCCCATTGGGCCTGTCGTATTGAAATTGACCTCTTCTCTCAAGTGTCCTACCCCGGCACCGCAGCCACAGTATAATAAACTAACAGTATTTTGTCTCGGCAGTGTCCTCGAAATAATTACCTACGGCCGCTTGGTATGGAAACACGCAGTAGGGCTGCCCGCTGACTATCTTTCTGAGGTTACGTATTTCATAATGCTTTATTAAATTGTCGTAGTATCTTTTCATGAAATATTACTTCAAATCTTGTAAGTTTTAATTTTAATTATTTCTAATTGGTTCTTATTTCTAGTTTCAAAAGTGACTGTAAGTCAGTAGGAAGTAAAAAAAATGAATTTTATGTATTTTGCTTTTAATATATCAAAAACATCAACAATTCTCGTGCCGTAAATTGCGTAAATAAATTCGCAGGAGCGTCTCACACTGTCCGCGCCCGTATGTAACCGCGGCGCACACGCGACTGTTGTGTACCGAAATTTACCGAGATTTCGAAGCGCGTCGTTTCGGCCATTTGTATGAAGATGGAATACTGTATACTTGATTATACTTTGCCGCAGCATTGATTGCCCCAACATTTATACTTACAGTGGTCCAGTGAACCCAGGTGAGCAGGTGCACGCTCCGCTAGCGGCGTCGCAGGTGGCATTGTTGGTGCAGCGGCAAGTCTCAACGCACTCTTCACCGTAGGTGGAAGGGGCACAGGCCTTCTCGCAGGCCTTGCCTCGCCAGCCGGGCGCGCACGCGCACTCGCCCGAGAGAGGCTCGCACGTGCCGCCGTTCAGACAGTGGCACTCGTGCTGGCAGTTGCGACCCCATTTGCCTTTCGGACAAGCTAGGAAAAAAATAGAAACAAGATTAGTTAATGATACTTTTAAATTTATCCGGGATAAATAAATGCACAGTTCCTAAGGGAAGAGCAATTAACTGTTATTATTCCATCAAATTGTATTATTTCACACAGGAGTTTTTAGGTGTAACTTAACTTATTTATTAACTGACATCTGTAGTAATTTTTCCTAAAATTAATTTGTTGTTTGTTATTTTAAAGTTTTATTTTTGTCCGATATAATTTGCTTAATCATTTGGTATCTGACATTGTCTGTAATTTATTTAATAATAATTGTATATTTGTTATTTCAAATTTGTGGCAATTGATTTGATTTGTTGTTTTCTTTTATTATTATTTTTATTTTCCTATGCATAATTTTGTGTTGTTATGGCAAATATAATTTCATTTCATTTTATTATGCATTTCTTAATTGTCCTTAATTGCTGATTAATTTTATGTTTAGTTTTTATGAGTTATAAGATTGCTGTGCCCTAGCAGGGTTCATGTTTAGATGCTCTGAATGTACCTTTAAAATCTTATGTAAACAAAATGATATGCAATAAACGAATATGAATAAACGAATTCCAAGTAGACGAAGTCGTGGGCAAAAGTCAGAAAGAGATATAAAATTGACTTTAACCCGCTACACAATTGAAAGTTATATTGTTGAAAGTTTGTAGAATCATTGATAATTACTTTATGTCTTGCTTTTTTTTCTTCATCATATTAACCTATTCAACACCAGTGTCGCGTATCATGATAGGATAAGAACATAAACAGTACCCTGATCACCATAACCATAATAATCTTACATGTCAAAATTCAAATTAAAAAAATAATAATAAACAAACTATAAGCGTGTCTGAACGCCCTAGTGGATTGACATATTTTACGCTCGCCACAAATGGCCTGGTGACAAAAAGATTAACTAAGGAAATAACTGTAACAAACATGTGAACTACTACCCTCAATCTCTTTTGTTAGAAGTCGAATCATTAATCAAATACTCACATATATCACAGGCGGGTCCCCCGTAGCCGTGGTCGCACGCGCACGTGTTGGGCGCGACACACTTCCCCTGTACGCATTTGTCTACGCACACAGGCACACACTGCTCCCCGCGGGCGTCCGGCGCGAACCCCGTACAACAGTCTTCCCTCGGCCTATGCTTCACCAGGATTTGGGTCTTAAAAACCGGCTTGAATTTGATCTTGTATTTCGAACAGCGAGGCGGCACGCTGAAGCACCACGTATATTCTTTCACTTGGTACGGCTGCTGCTCGGAAACCCGTATCTGGGTTGTGTAACTGGAATCGGTGAAATAGATAAGTATGTGATGCTTTTCTTACAATTCCGAAAGTCATTTACATAGTAACAACAGTCAGTTCGTATGAATCGAAAAACATGCAATAAAATAAACAAATTGTTCGTGATCTTTAACGGATAGTAAATTGCGTAGTGTTTGAAATAATTTTGTGGGTGCAAGGTTTGCATGAACTACATTCATTAAATGATGGCACATAAGAATTGTACTCACTGCTTCTAACTATTTTACATACCTATTGTACCTACAGTTACAACTTAATCGACCACTTTGAAATTGTAAGGGAGATGAATTGATTTTATTCCAATAAAACTCAATCAAGTCAAGTTCTTTGTGTATTTCCTCTCTCAAATTATGTTATTATGTTCCTCGCTATATCAGTATCTGCGTGTACGTTGCATCCGCATCTTAGAATAATAACACATAGAAGGTATGTGTCAAACCGCCGACCCGTCAAACGTGAAGCCACAAATGGATTTATGTAGGAGTGATCAACTCGTGCTTACACACGGCGACACGCACACAAGTAAACAAATAATGTTGCTAGCGGAATCACATTCCCCTGAAAATAGGGAAACTACTCTTACCAGTGGTAGTTGAAATCTAGCATTTTTTTATTCGTTGTATTGCTGATTACGAGTTCATAGCATATTTTTTATATATTCATCAAATGTTTACAGTAAAATTTGGCGTTTGTATGAAAAAATCAAAGTGATGGTGTAAAAAACAAATTATTTTAAATAAACAGGCATATTTTAGGATTCCGTACCGAACCGAAGCGAACCAAATATTCAAACAACCATAGCTTCGCCGTTTCTGTCTGACAGACAGACAGAAACGGCGAAGCAGGCACATTTTCACGAAAACTACCAGTTTTAAAATAAAAAAATTGTATATACCACGCAAAAGCACCATAAATAAAATTAGTAATAAAGACGTGAATTTTGTTTTTTATTCTATAACATTAAATGAACGAAGTCGCGGGGAAAACTAGTACTATTATAAATGTGAATGTAAGTTTGTTACGCTTTCACGCAAAAACTACTGAACCGAGCATCATGAAACTTTGTAAACATATTCTTGGAGGTATTAGAAGTAACATAGGATACTTTTTATCCCGGAAAATTTAAAAGTTCCCGAGGGAATTTATAATATTAGCATTTTTGTTATTTTTGCCTAACGGTGAAAAAGTGTGCCACGGGCGCTCGAAGACGGCTGTAGCTGACACAAATGAAAACGGCATATCGTGGCATCAGGGGCACGGAAAACTGCCGACGGCCACAGCCGACTGTGGCGGTCAAAGGGTTAAGGCATGACAAAACCAAATCCAATGTCACTTTTTGGATCCAAGATGGCGGATGACACTGTCATGTCAAAAATCGTCATTGGTATCGTTTTCAAGGTATTTAAGCATGACAAAGCAGATTCCGATGTCAGTTTTTGGATCCAAGATGGCGGATGACACTGTCATGTCAAAAAACGTCATTGGTATCGTTTTCGAGGTATTTAGGTATGACAAAACCAAATCCGATGTCACTTTTTGGATTCAAGATGGCGGATGACAATGTCAAGCCAAAAATCGTTATTGGTATCGGTTTCAAGGTACTTAGGCATGACAAAACCAAATCCGATGTCACTTTTTGGATCCAAGCTGGCGGATGACACTGTTATTTCATAAATCCACATTGGTATCGTTTTCAAGGTATTTAGGCATGAAAACACCAAATCTGATGACACTTTTTGGATCCAAGATAGCAGATGTCACTGTCATGTCAAAAATCGTCATTAGTATCGTTTTCAATCAATCAATATACCATACCGAAAAGTGACATCGGATTTGGTTTTATTATGCCTAAATACCTTGAAAACGATACCAATGACGACTTTTTATATGAAAGTGTCATCTGCCATCTTGGATCCAACAAGTGACATTGGATTTGGCTTTGTCATGCCTAAGTACCTTCAAAACGATACCAATGACGATTTTTGACGTGACAGTGTCATCCGCCACCTTGGATCCAAAAAGTGACATCGGAATCTGTTTTTTCATGCCTAAATACTTTGAAAACGATACCAATGACGATTTCTGACATGACAGTGTCATCCACCATCTTGGATCCAAAAAGTGATATCGGATTTGGTTTTGTCATGCCTAAATACCTCGAAAACGATACCAATGACGATTTTTGACATGACAGTGTCATCCGCCATCTTGGATCCGAAAAGTGACATCGGAATCTGTTTTGTCATGCCTAAATACCTTGAAAATGATACCAATGTCAAAACATGACAGTGCCATCCGCCATATTGGATCCAAAAAGTGACATCGGGTTTGGTTTTGTCATGCCTAAATACCTCGAAAACAATACCAATGACGATTTTTGACATGACAGTGTCATCCGCCATGTTGGATCCAAAAAGGAGATGGAGATTAGAGATGGCTTATACCCGGGAATATATACAATATATTCCCGGGGGAATAAGTATAAACAAATTCCACGCGAACAATATCACGGGCAGAAGCTAGTCTTTAACCTTTTGAACGCCACGGCAACGGCTAAAATGCGTGCCACGAGCGCTCGACGACGGCTGTAGCCGATGCAAATGTATGGATAATGGCATATCGTGGCGTTAGGGGCACGGAAAACTGCCGACGGCCTGAGCCGACTGTGGCAGTCAAAGGGTTAATAATTCGCACTGCTAGGTCTACTATTTAATAAACCAAAAAAATGTTCTAAGTAATAATACTTTGGTTAAGACTTTGGTGTAAATACATTAAAAAAAAAAATATCTTCCCAATGCCATGAAACAAAATAAATATCTGCTCAGATCGAGAATCGGGCGGTCCAGACGATTATTTTTTTCTCGAATTCTATTTAATATGCCGTATTTGCGAAGTTAATTCAAATAAGTGAATCGTTGCGCCATCTATGATACATTTACTGTACAAAAGATAATTTGTTTGAGTTGGGACCTCATGCTATAACCGAATTCTACGCGAACGAAGTCGCGGGCTAAAGCTAGTATTTCATAAATTTCACGTGCCCCGTAATCGAATCGGGGCCCGATACCGATATCGTATCGGGTAATGTGAAAACGCTCTTAAGCTATGTCTATTTCCTTCATGTTAGTAATAATAATAGTAATATTCATCATTCGAAATTATGCGCTCCCATAAAATACCCATGGTAGATAAGTAAATAATAAGAAATTGTAGGGGAAATAATTCCGTTATACTGGCCACACTTTTATGTAATGGCGGTTGTAAATATTGCGAAATTTTAGTGAACGTTTAATGAGGTTTAATGTAAAACGATAAGTCAAAAAAAAGTACTTACAAGTGAAATGATATTTTGGTATGTTTATCTTGCTTGTCCGAAGCATTGTGGCCCCCATTTATTGCACAAACCGTCATTTTAAATAAATAGACTGGAGATGTTGTCCGTGTGACAGCCAATCGCAACTGACGCTGACAGATAGTCGTATTAAGCCGGAATGGCTTAATAATTTGGCCTCACGCTTGTAAGTCGACTAGGTTTCTATGTGTTATTATTCTAAGATCCGCATTATATGGACAGAAAACAAAACGGACAATACGATGAGAGAAGGGAGAGATCGGATAAAGTTAACTGACCCGAATGCATACTGGCAACCAACACTGATCAGAGACAATCAGACGGTCCGTTATTTAAAAAAAACAATGCTTTGCGAGAAATGACATCAGGACGTTATGTGGAGTAGAATAGCCTGCCGTGCACATAAACAAACGAACGGAGATACGGGCAAAAAGTTTTAGGTTCAGATACAAAACTGTGAAACTCGTTTAGTGTCGCCTGACCTTGTTGAATTGCGTCACGTACTCACTGTCGAAGACAAAGAAGTAGCATTGCAAATGCATTTAAGAGCAGTGTGAACCTACGGCTTTTCATACAAAAGGCGATAACGATTTCCACCCCTAAATGTTTACCGGTGTTGACCAATTTTTTATAGGTCAGAACAAAATCTAGGTCTATACGTTTTAGTATTTTCATTATAATCAATAAATTCAGTTTTATTGTTCTTTCAGTATTCTCATACAAAAATAATTTCGGCGATTATTTGTTGTTGTTAATATTTAATCAAGATTCAAAAAAATGATTAATTAAAAACACAAAAAACCCGACTGCATAACCTCAAAAAGAAAGAAACAAGAAATTTATTCTGCCAGGCTTGTAGGGCCGGTATGGAAATAGCAGTCGGTGACTATCCGTAAAATCCTATGATACCTATTTGAAGTCATCTATATACTACTACTACATAGGCCCATTACCCTCTTTTGCGTTGCGCAGTCGGGTAAAAACGTATAGACCTAAATTTTATTTACTGAGAACCTACCTATAAAAAATTGATCAAAATCGGTTAACATTTAAGGGGCGGAAATCGTTATCGCCTTTTGTATTAAAAGGGTGACTTTAGCCGTTGGTTCACAGTCCTCTTAAATGTGCAGCTAAACTTGGCGAACCCTACCTACTTGATATTAATAGCTGGATCCAAAGCACTCATAATAAATATTTTATACGATGAGTTTGGTATGACGCTCGTGTAGAATAAACTTCCAGTCGTTTGTACGCATTGCTGTTTCCATAAGTAGGCCAGCGCTCACTTGCGGTGCTCAGAGCTAGTGAACACGCCTGTTCCTAGACTAACGGATGAATCACTTGCGCGTGAATGAAATAAACTCCTATACTTAAGAGGATTGTGAACCAACGGCAAATCACCCTTTTCGTATATAAGGCGATAACGATTTCCACCCCTTAAATGTTAACCGATTTCGAGCAATTTTTGATAGGTTTAAGTCAGAACAAAATCTAGGTCTATACGTTTTTTTAATATTGATTAAAGATAACGAAGTCAAATAATCGCCGAAATTAATTTTATATGTGAATAGTGAAATAGCAATAGAACTGAATTTATTGATAATAGTAAAAAAAAAAAAACAAAACTTATAGACCTAGATTTTGTTCTGACTCACAACCTTTCAAAAATTGGTCAAAATCGGTTAATATTTAAGGGGTAGTAATCGTTATCGCCTTCTGTATGAAAAGCCGTAGGTTCACTCACACTCCTTTTAAATAACGTATAAAAGTGCACGCCCACGCACATAATAATATGTACCTACCAGTAAACAAATACCTACAATGCCTACCAAAATATATCAGTTACATAAGTACTACCTATTATAAAAAATTGTTATTTAATAAATGTTTAGTGCAGTAATAACATTTATCTACACCGATATCATAAAACCTCCATAGTGTAATCAAAAACCGTAGGAAATGACCACCATTTTGACAACCAATTAGGTAAAACGAGTGCTGCAATGTTATTCCCGTATCGATTTTAGTATAGAAATGAGATTAAATTTGGAACAGCTGTCAAAACTCAAGTGGGTCTCTATTCTAGTATCCATAGATATTAAAACAGTTATTGATACGAAACGTCAATTCAGTATGTTTTTTTAATATAAACTGCACAACATTTGATCTCGAGTGACATGAGAATAGAGACTTCATTCGTTTGTCCATGATTTAAAAAAAATGGTCTTGACGGAGGATCGAATTGCCGCCATTATGTTGGTGTTTTGCTGAACGAAAGTAGAATTGTTGTTGAATTGAATAGAAAAAGTTGTTTGTAATTTACATACATACATACATATTATCACGCCCGAAATTCCTAATGGGGTGGGCAGAGCCACAAGACTACTTGTGGCCACGTTCGATGAATTGGTCCTAAGATGGTATGATGAACCGTAATTTACATTTTAGTTGAAAATATGAATAGTAGTCTTCTCGGAGTGTGTGTGATGTGAAAATGCGCCGAATATCGGAAATATGCAGCCACGATTGCCACAAAAAACTTGTTGCCAGAAAATATTATTTCTGAACCCATCATGGAGGATTTATGATATGTGTGTAGATAAAGTTATGTATGCAACTCTGCATAATTTGGCCTTAAAACACACGTGTGATCTTATTATGAAACTCGCTAAAAGCTCGTTTCATAAAACCGCACTATTGTTTTAAGGCCTATCATTATGCAACCGTTGCATAAACTACTATTAAAAGCATGCTTTAGCATCGCTGAAAAAATCAAGTCAGGGCCTAAATTCGACATCGGTCTAAGAACCGAACTTCGGTTGAAATTTCACTTCGTTTTGTCTCTTTCTTTTCAATGTACACTTCGCTAAGTAAGATAAAGACAACGAAAAGTGCCGAATAACGGCCCAAAAAAAGCAGACATAGGGTGACCTCGACTCGGCGATACATGGAAAAGTCAAGTGATTTTGAGATAAGATGGTGAAGCAGAATGGGAAGTATGATTTCTGAGAAAGATTTACACAGAGAAAAGAGTTGCCTGCTAAATTCCAGTTGAAAATATTTGAGGAAATACGTAAGGGAAACGGTACTTACGGTTCCTGTCTGGTGCAGACATTGGGTCCCTCTAGTATCGCGGTGGTCGCCACCACCAGGGCCAAAAGCGCGGCTACCTTCGACCACATCCCGGCTGAGGCTCACGCAATCACCCGCGTCGCCATAACAAATCTATTGTTTTCGCCGAATTGCGTCACAATGTGCATTCAAATGAAGTTTCTCGATATGTATTTCTCTTTAGAAGGATGCTGGGAACCCGATATAATGAAATCTGAAAATAATTAAACACCTTAATTTAGGCTAATTTATTTGCCTATTTATTTATTTCATAATCATTAACAATCCTATTAAAACAAGTATATCAATAGAGAAGTTTCCAGAATAAAACTAATTAGTCAGTCATTTACATTATAAAAAAATATTGAACACATATTTTTTCTTTTACCAATTAAACTAAAAATGACGAAGATATAGTGCGTAGAAGTTCCGCGTGACGTCACGACTTCTCACACTTTGTACCATTAAGTGACGTAATAAGTCCCCACTCCCGAACTTTAATGCGCGTTATCTTTGTCAATTTTGACTGATTTGATAAAGTAAAAAATACGTTATCAATATTTTTCGATAATCTAACTGATGGACTAATTACAATTATTCTTTTATTTCTCAGGAAACAACCCTGTTCCAAAATTCACAAAAAGAAATAATCGACAGTATGGAAAAAACATATGCTGCTTCCTTATGAAATGTTGTTGTTTTAAATGAAAATCAGTTTGTTTGTATTGAAATGGCACGTTCATTCGGCTACATTTTGGTTCCAAATACGGGTCGGAAACGTTCCTGCGTTAGGAGTCTCACAGGAAGCTTTGACTTCAGTGGCCCTAGCTTGTCGATGTGGGAAGCCTTTTCTTCAGTGGCCCTAGCTTGTCGATGTGGGAAGCTTTCACTTAAGTGGCCCTAGCTTGTCGAGGTGAGAAGCCTTCACCTCAGTGGCCCTAGCTTGTCAATGTGGGAAGCCCTCACTTCACTGGCCCTAGCTTGTCGATTTGAGAAAACCTTCACTTCAGTGGCCCTAACTTGTCGATGTGGGAAGCCTTCACTTCACTGGCCCTAGCTTGTCGATGTGGGAAGCCTTCAATTCACTGGCCCTAGTTTGTCGATGTCGGAAGCCTTCACTTCAGTGGCCCTAGCTTGTCGATGTGGGAAGCCTTCACTTCAGTGGCCATAGCTTGTCGATGTGGGAAGCCTTCACTTCAGTGGCGCTAGCTTGTCGATGTGGGAAGCCTTCACTTCAGTGGCGCTAGCTTATTGATGTGAAATCTTCCAATTGAGTTTCTTTGACACTGCTTACGCGAATCCACTTCCGATCCGTGTTAGGTGTGTGGCAGCCTTTAGAGAAGTACACCTACCTATATGTCAGACTCAGTTAACTTAGCCATTTACACACATCTTTAGAAAAATAGGCATTGTTTTTATGAGTAATGAGGATAATGTGAACATTCTCGAAACAAATACAGACAACTAGGTACTTACTTAGTTGAAAAGCGTAGAGTGCAATGACTGAAAGACATGACTGTTTATTTCAATTTCCTGTTTCAAACAAAGGATTTTTAGAACGACGATGTTTATTTCATACTTATCATGAACAAACTGAGGAGTGGTCACTGTAGTTATTATTATTTGAAAAGGAAATAAGATAAGGCTGTATGTGCTAATGCAATTGATAATAACCAATAATGAGTCGTAGAAAAGTTGAAAGGCGATATTCATCCTATTCACATTATAATGCTCTCTCAGAATTGGTGATAAAATGAAGAAATAGGTAAGACTAATGTATGTCCATTCTGGAAAACACACATTTCTGGAAACGGATTATTTAGGAAAGGGTAATGATGGAAACGGAGGTCTTGGGAATGGGTGTTTTGGGAAACGGATAGCGTGTTCCGAAACGTGTTTATAGTATATGCGTGTGTCTGCGTTCATCAGCCAGCTCGCAGTTAAATGCGGCCACGAAGATTTCATGGACAATGGCAGTGGGCCAAATGCTTGCGATAAAATATGAAACTTGTATGTGCTTGTATGAAAGTTGCTAAAGGTTATTTCTGAACATTCTCTAGAGGGCGCGGTTAAACCTTTTCCTATTGCATTAAGATCCTTATACCATTCATAATTTAGCGGCTAACATACAAGTATTTAGTCTGGGTGAAAACACGTTGGGTCTAAAAATAATCTCGCTAATGAGATACGGCGTATTGCAGATAAAAACAGCGCAGTTCGTACTCGGAAGAAAGGCACTGACACTATTCTTTCGTCTTTATCATTATTTCAAAGTCATCTCTGGCGAAGTTTATCGCCGATAGAACTTGGGAATATCACCTAAGGCTGTCTTTCCACTAAAGCTGTGAGATCCGATATGATTGCTATTATATTTTTAACTAGCTTCCGCCCGCGGCTTCGTCCGGGTGGAATTCGGTTGTAATTATACTCTCGACAAGTTTTGAGTTATTTGGGACAAAAATGACCCTATTTTCTATTCCAGAAGCTAAGGTCTAACTATATACGACGTTTCATGAAAATACGTTCAGCCATATGGACATACACAAACACACACACACACAATATTTTAATTTAGAAACGGTTACCTACCTAATTGTTTGTTTTGAACTGCATATATACCAAGTTTCAAGTCGATAAAAAAATGGAATCGGTTTTTCCAATACAAAGTTTAACGCCCCAAGGCCCCCTTTTTAGGGGTAGTTTCATATTGTCTTATACGGCATACCTATTTTTCTATTTTGGAGAGTCACCAAGAGAGATTTTGAAGAGTATACCAAGTTTTAAGTTAATAAACTCATCCAAACAGTTGTTCCAAATACTAACTTCCACCCCCTCTTTTACCCCCTTCCACTTTTATTTCCAAAAGTTTCTATAGCCTATGTCTTGCCTGAAGTGTTCCTGGATATATTATCGAAAACCGCATTGAAATCCATCCAGTATTTTTAAAGTTTATCGCGAACATACAATCAGACAAACAGACATGAAATTCAAAAACCATTGGGATTTGTTCTGCTGCTCATTCTGAAGCCCCCCATAGAATTTTTTCATTGTTATCTTCAATGTACAGACTTTTTCCACTTTACGATTTTATTATATTAGGTCCTTACATATGAAATTGGCGTTTTGTACGGGAGGAGTATAAAGTCAATTTTTTTTGTAAAATATATTTATTAATCACAGGATGCACCGTTGTTATCAATGCACTTTTGCCATCTCATAGGTAGTTCATTGATCCCTTTACTAAAAAAACCATGGGGGCGAGAATCAATAAACTTATTGAAGGCGGTTTGGACTGCTGCATCGGAGTTGAATTTTTTTCCTTGTAAGAAGTTGTCCAAATTCCGGAAAAAATGGTAATCTGTTGGAGCAAGGTCCGGGAAGTACGGTGGATGTCGCAGACATTCCAATTGTAGCTCATCTAACTTAGTGGTTGTTTGTTGTGCAGTGTGTGGTCTTGCGTTATCGTGAAGCAGCAGTGGCCTAGAGCGATTGACCAATCTCGGTTGTTTAGCAGCTAGTTCTTCCTTCATGGTTTGCAGTTGCTGACAATAGATATCTGCCGTAATCGTTTGACCAGATTTTGGAAAGCTGTAGTGAACGACACCGGCGCTAGTTCGCCAAACACTCACAAGTAACTTTTTCTGAGTCAATTTTCGTTTAGGGCAGGATTTGGCTGGGTCTCCAGGGTTCGGCCATTGCGACGAGCGCTTCCGATTATCGTACAGTATCCACTTTTCATCACAAGTAATGATTCGATTTCAAATCCCTTCATTATTTTGTCGGTTGAGCAAAGTAACACAGCAGTCGACGCGTGTTTGCATGTTCAATTCACTCAATTCATGAGGTACTCATCGTTCAAGTTTTTTTACTTTCCCGATTTGCTTCAAGTGGATTAATACAGTTTTATCACTTACCCCGAAGCCTGCAGCTATCTCTGAAGTGCTTTGTGATGGATCCGCTTCCACAATAGCCTTTAATTCTTCATTTTCCACTTTGGTCTTCGGCAGTCCACGGGGTTGGTTCTGAAGGTCGAAATTTCCGTAACGAAAATGTTGGATCCAAAAACGTGCCGTGCTTTCTTTTGCGACACCAGCGCCGTACACATCATCAATCCTTCGAGCTGTTTCTGCAGCACTGGTGCTAAGGTAGAACTCGTTCCCGTAAATATACCGATATTTCATGTTTTCCATTGTGCGTAAATAAGCGACTCCAAAGAAAAAAAGAATGAGGAAATAGTAGTTTATGCAACGGTTGCATAATGATAGGCCTTAAAACACTAGTGCGGTTTTCATGAAACGAGACAGGCGAGTTTCATAATAAGATCGCACGTGCAGGGGCGTGCGGTCCATATAGGCATTTAGGCAGTGCCTACCCTGGCAAAATTTCCGATTTATATGTAATTCATAACTCGTATTTACTTATTGTTACATTTCAAAAATACCTATATATTTTTATTCCTTGCTACCAAAAATCTTACAAACAGACAAACTAAATTCAATCTTACGTTACACTTAATAAGGTATCAATTCCATACTAGTTATGAGATCAATGGAGCTTAGTTGCCAGACAATTAAAAAAATGACGTCGAACGGAACGTAATTCCTCGTTCTGATACTTCGCGTCACGCAAAATAGGCAAAGCTCCCAGATGCCTTCTTTTTTGCAACACATATAAAGACATTTGTGTGCGTATTACTATTTATGAACTCAATACGAATACAAGAATCACCACAAATTAACAAGACACGCACACAAATACATTTTCTCTATACAATATCAAGAGCCCTGACGGCCATACATTTTTTATTGCCGTCAGGGCTCTTTCACAAGTTTTACATAAGTTAGGCACTGCCTTTTTATTTATTAGTAAGTTGGTAAGCTTGACGCTTCCCAAGTTATGGGTAAATTAATAAATCCCCCTAAAATTGGGAATTTTTTGGAGGCAGGACGTTCTTAGAGACTTTTAGGGAAATAAAAAAACTAACAGAAAATCAGTACAAAATTGATTGATAAGCTTGAAAAATAACAGCCCCAATTGGAGCTTTCGTGCGTTCGCGAAGAAAACCGTGCTTTTTCAGAATATTTGTCGTCTGTACTTGGCCTTTTACGTCCAAACTTATCACACTGACAAGATTATGATATGGGTTAGTCTGTGATAAAGGGAGCCTACAAAAAAAATACGGTGGTTAGTTAATGGTTTTTAGGATTTTTTCCATTACTTTTATAGGTATACGTCTTTGAAGACTTGGCAACCCTGCGAAGACATTCGTCATGACATGACGTTGTCGCTGTCACAACCAAAGAGTATAGTAATATTAGTCACAACTTGTTTATGTACGTGTATTTAGCTAAGCATAAAGCATTTTATGTTATTAATTTTTATTGCTTCTAGGATTGGATGTACAGAATGATTATGTTTAAAGTGTTTGTACGTTGTGAATTAGTGATCAATATGTGAATGGGGCGGGAGTTTCCAAAGTTGAAAGTTTCAATCATAAAATCAAAAGACAGTTGTAAAAAAGAAGAAAAATGTACCAAAATCGCAGTTCTCTTCATCTCAAACGAAAGGTAATACGAGCAACCGGAGCAACTCGTCAATTCGGTTCAAGTATTATGGTTTTTAACTGTAACTTTGTTTGATATTATTTCGGTAAGGTAAAAGGCCAGGCCGAGTTTAGACTTGATAGGTCAGAAGGTAGTTACATTACATACGGCATAACAGCAAAAAAATGCAATATATTTCATATTAACAAAGATAATTGTTTTTTTAATGACAAATCCTTAACTAACCGCAATTCGAACTACATTTTGCCCGCAACTTTGTCGATATTTTAAACTTTAAATTTTTACTGCCTAACCTGACTGGAATTCCTATGCACGCCCCTGCGCACGTGTATTTTAAGGCCAAATTATGCAGAGTTGCATACATAACTTTATCTACACACATATTATAAATCCTCCATGATGGGTTCAGAAACAATATTTTCTGGCAACAAGTTATTTGTTGCAATCGTGGCTGCATATTTCCGATATCCGGCGCATTTTCACATCACACACACTCCGAGAATACTACTTACTATTCATATTTTCAACTAAAATGTAAATTACAAACAACTTTTTGTATTCAATTCAACAACAATTCTACTTTCGTTCAGCAAAACGTCAACATGGCGGCAAATACGATCTTCCGTCAAGACCATTTTTTTTTTTTAATCATAGACAAACGGATGAAGTCTCTATTCTCACGTCACTCGAGATCAAATATTGTGCAGTTTATATTAAAAATTATACTGAATTGACGTTTCGTATCAATAACTTTTTAATATCTATGGATACTAGAATAGAGACCTACTTGAGTTTTGACAGCTGTTCCAAATTTAATTTCATTTCTTTACTAAAAACGATAAAGAAGTCATGTTATTTCTTTATCGCAGCACTGGTTTTTCCTAATTAGTTGTCAAAATGGTGGTCATTTCATACGGTTTTTGATTAACCAATGGAGGTTTTATGATATGGGTGTAGATAAAAACAAATGAATCACTGTTTTCAAAACTCAAATGTACCAGCTAAATGAATTTATAAATTTGAATTTGGAATTCTTAACCAAAGAGGAGATATTTCATATCAAAGTGGTCAGTACGACAAAACACTAATTTCATAAATGTAAGCACCTAATATGTATAGATGTATAGATAATGTCTTCCATTTTAGTTGTCGATAGTATTTCACAGTAGGTATTCGTTTGTATTTACTTCATTCTGACTTATCCCAACTGCTATATCTCTTGATTCCGCATGTTTTTCTAATAATTAGTCAAGGGTCTAGCAATGTTTTTTTTTTCTGGGGGCGTCAGGTAAAAATGTTGATAGAATAGTAGATGGACCTATACTATCCGCAAACCAAACAGAAGACTGAGGCAATAAATAATACAATACAAAAGCAAGACTTTAATACTTTGAAGATAGTATAGTAGAGTAGTTTTCATTAAGCGATCCGTTTAAATTCTGGGATTGGCTAGGCGCACCTGCTCCCCCCTTGCTACGCCTTGTTATTAGAACAAATGTATACATATATATAGCAGTATTTCTTTTAGGACACAGATAGCAGCAGAAACGGCAAAAATTTTACATTTATTAAAATACAGATTGCGTCGCGTGTGGGCGGGCAGTGACAAAATAAATTGCTGACGTAAGACGTTAGGCAAAAGAAAAACACTTTTAAGGCGCTTTAAAAACCGACTTCAAAAAAAGGAGGAGGTTCTCAATTCGGTTGTATTGTTATTTCAGAACTCGTCATTTACTAACGGATTTGAAAAAATATTTTTTTTATCGATAGGGTACCTATACCTCCCGTTTGGTCTCGTTGTAGTCAAAGTCGAGGTGTAAAGAGAGGATCTATGAGGAATCGATGGAACTCCTCAAATATTATAGGCACGCATATAGCAATTTTAGTATTTTCTGTAATAGGTAAATCAAGCAGTTACATTCCGAAAGCATTATTTGGTGAAGCGAAACTGTCGATGAAGACCATAGATGATCACCGGAACTCCTAAATGATTATTTGGGTTATGAGCGAGTTGCCTACAAAGCAAGATGCCTAACAAAGTAAGATGCCTAAGTGATCAAATGCCGTCTAGGCAAATGGCCTACTTGCTAAAACGACTACCAAGCAAAATGTCTAAGTAGTTGAATGTCTTGAAGACAAATTGCTTGGTTTAAAAGCCTGCAAAGCAAGACACCTTAAATGTTTTTTTATTGTAGGTAAAGGTAACAAATAAAATAAAGATAGAAACAAATATACGAGGTCAAGGTCCTGCTTTTTGGCTATCTTGCTTCTGCAACATCTTGCTTTTGAGACATCCAGCTTGTTAGGCATCTTCCTTTTTAGCCATCTTGTTTCTGAGGCATCTTGCTTCTGAGACATCTTGCTTTTTGGCCATCTTGCTTTTGAGACATCTTGACTGTAGGGCATCTTGCTTTGTAGGCAACTCAGTCATAAACGGATTATTTCACGGGTGGCGATTAGATTGCTGTATAAGGTTCGGAAGCAACCTATGTTGATGAAAATTCATGTGGTAAAATAGAACCGTTTGTGAAGAACCAAGAAATCTCCTCAACGATTGACATCCTTGCACCTTGGATAGCAACAGTTTGTAAATTTTAATGGTGATGAGCAATTGGCATTATGCTATTGTTACTTAATGTAGTAAATGTGTGTCGTTAAATTACATGATAATAACTAAAATGTGAAAAAATCTTACTTTTCAAAAGGCTATTTGAAGTCGATTTTTTTTATTTTTTTTAATTATGTATGTATGTAAAACTCTTTATTGTACATCAAAAACACCTTAAAAGGAAAGGCACCTTTAAGGGATCTCTTCCAGCTAAGCTTTGAGTGAATGATGAAAGAAGACATATAGACAAACTGACTACTATGTAGGTACACAAACACGATAAAAATTATGTGTGCCCAAAATAAATACTTAGATTAATTATATGAATATTAAGAATGCATGTCAGTCAGCTAACTGTGCGATCTGCTGACCCAGTTTCACTAACCAACGACAGCATAAAGGATATGACAATTTAATACGCAACGCAGCATAATTCTAAAAGCGGCATCGACATATGCATGGCTTCTTGTTTTGTCAACCTAGGTCATTATTCATTTAATTCAGGCCAATTTGTTTCCAGTCTTTGTTTACAGGGCATTAGAAATGTATTAGGTATCGAATGCGCGGAATCGCATCTGAAAAGTAAAAATAAAGTACAGCGCCAAGTGCCCGGACCATGCACAATGTAGGGTTCCATACTATCCAACACCCAACGCTACTTTTTTGAACAACGCATTAGCCAGAACCTAACCTAACCATAGTAGGATAGTTTACATACAACTGCGTTTACTTCCGACGTCCAAATGTCACTTTGTCTTACTTTTTAGCAAATTTCCAAACGTAAATATAAGTAAATATTAATAAATGTTAAAGCAGTAAGTTTAGTGGGCACATAAAAAAAACCTAACATCGAAGACTAAGACAGGAGCTTCGCTACGCTACGCTCCCGCCTTAGACTTCTGACCCTAACCTGCCAGAGTCGATTTTGCTTGGACAGACTTGTTCGCTCGCTACGCTCGCTCACTTCATTGATGCACCTATCTTTACAGAAAAACGTTCGTTTCACACATTTCTATAGATTGTAATGCCATATTATAAGTATCAGCCTACAAAACAGCGTATTTAAAATGTTTCATGGCGCCGTGTCAGAGTGCAAATGGCTAATTTGTATGTAGGTAATCTTTACTTATTTTTTCTCGAAAACCGTGCGTTTCCGCAACTTGTTATTTGGTGAGAATGCTTATAATAATGAGTACTATCTATAAAAAAAAAATGAACCCTTAACTCGACGTCACACATTCTACAGTTGAACCTCACCGACCTACATATGTGTAGTGTACCAAATTTCATGTCAATCGGTCCAGTAGTTTCAGAGCAAATTGGCTGTGACAGACGGACAGACACATGAGTGATCCTATAAGGGTTCCGTTTTTTTCTATTGAGGTACGGAACCCTAAAAACAATCAACATCAAAGTGAAATCTACTAGGGTAAGTATGCCGGTAGCGCGGCCAGGGTCAGTTACCGGCCACTTGGCCGGCAACGTCTCTTAAAATGAAGATAATAGAATTAATACGGCTAATAATAATAAAATGTTTGTGGTATGCGATTCTTAAGTAGCCGTGTGATAACAATACACCAAATTTAAAACGGAAGAGTCTACTGAAAGCTGGGAATTAGCCGTTCAGTTTTGGCTTTTAGTCAGTGGTGTGAGAACGTGCAATAATCTAGAAGAAAAATAACGACGCGGCGCTCGGCGTAAAGTTAACTGTGGTCATTCTTATTTATTAATCATGAACGTTAGATGTTGATGAGGTCTAATAAAGACTACTAAACGTTCTTTTATGGTTTTTTATATGATTTATGTTTTATTTTTCCTATAAACGCAGTGGCCGACTTACGCCGGTAAGTCGGCCACTGCGTTTATAGGAAAAATAAAATAAAACAAAAAAAAAAGTGGCCGCAAACTAAACCATACATTATTGATCACTTAATAACAACATATTTAAAATTTTGCAACCCCTAATTAATATACTTTAATTACCAATTTAAAAACAATATTCACATGATCATGTCAGTCAACGGCCACGTGGCCGCATACTAGAATAAATTAAAAGAAGCATGCCGATGCTTCTTTTAATTTATTCTAGTATGCGGCCACGTGGCCGTTGACTGACATGATCATGTGAATATTGTTTTTAAATTGGTAATTAAAGTATATTAATTAGGGGTTGCAAAATTTTAAATATGTTGTTATTAAGTGATCAATAATGTATGGTTTAGTTTGCGGCCACTTTTTTTTTGATAAAACCTTGTTAAATTGAACTTCAAAATTGTGTACAAATGTGTGTCCGGAAACCGACACTCAGTATAGGAGCGGTGTGCCAGTTTCTCGGCCAGGGTTAATTCGTTTTTATCTATTTCATATGAACGTTACATATCAATGAATAAGTCTAATATTCAATTTTAAATGTCAGTTTATGGATTTTTTCATGTTTTGTACTTTATTTTCCTATAAATCCAGTGGCCGGTTACCGGCTTGCATTTTATTCATTTATTCTAGTTGGCGGCCACGCGGCTGTTAATAGAAATCAGCTAGCGATTTTTAGGGTTCCGTAGCCAAATGGCAAAAAACGCAACCCTTATGGATTCGTCATGTCTGTCTGTCTGTCTGTCTGTCCGTCCGTATGTCACAGCCACTTTTTTCCGAAACTATAAGAACTATGTTGTTGAAACTTGGTAAGTAGATGTATTCTGTGAACCGCATTAAGATTTTCATACAAAAATAGAAAAAAAACCAATAAGTTTTGGGGGTTCCCCATACTTAGAACTGAAACTCAATTTTTTTTTCCATCAAACCCATACGTGTGGTGTGGGATAGGTCTTCAAAAATGATATTGAGGTTTCTAGCATTTTTTTTTAAGCTGAATAGTTTGCGCGAGAGACACTTACAAAGTGGTAAAATATGCCCCCCCCCCCCCCCCTCCTGTAACTTCTAATATAAGAGAATAATAAAACTAAAAAAATATATGATGTACATTACCATGTAAACTTCCACCAAAAATTAGTTTGAACGAGATCTAGTAAGTATGTAGTTTTTTTAATACGTCATAAATTACGGAACCCTTGATGGGCGAGTCCGACTCGCACTTGGCCGCTTTTTTTTCTTAACGTTAATTTACAGGTTAACTGGTTTTACACTACTCTAATCGGTAATTTACCGATTTATTTTATCGAATATTTTGCAACAACCGGAGTGGCCGCCAACCGGCATTACCGTGGCCGTTAACTGACAAATGTGGCCGCTAACCGGCATTTTGACTACTTTTTTACTTTTCTTGGATTTAATTAGTTGTCACATGCAAGATAACAAGGTTTATTATTTTTATATTTTCTCGAAAAGACTATATTCTTAACATATTTATGCAAACAACAACTATTTTGCCCATAAAGAACACATATTTTCAAGGGTCTGAAGTAGGCAACTCAGCTAAGTGGCCGTTATCCGGCATAACGACCCTATACTCTTTGATGTAAGGTCAATACAATAAGTTCCGATTTATATTATGATAAATTTTCTAATGCATATAGAAATTTACCATGAATGTTATTTTATGTTGTTCAGCTTATTTGTGAACGTCAATATTCCGTATACATACATAGCTACCCATTGCTGGGCACGTACTTATCAGAATGTGTATTTCGCGGCGCGACGCGATCCGCGCGGTATCCATTTGGCAAATAGTAGGATCTTAATTAACGATTAACGGTTTTTTTTAACGGAAGTTAATTAGTCCCTTAACAGTTTTTAAACTCAACTTAAAAGTTAATCCGTTGCTCGGAATGTTAACTTCGTTAATTAACGATTAACTGATTAACGGTCTGGTGCCCAGCTATGCGGATACCGTTAACGTAAGGTCTACGGCAGATAATAACGAATTTTGTATGAGTTACTCGACGGATAAATATGAAAAGCGCCTCTATTTGGGAACGTCCAAGGGATATTGTAGCGACGCGCTAGCGAGATTCTCATCCCACTCCTCCGCATGATGCGTAAATACTTAAAGAGTGGGATGAGAGTCTCGTTCGTGACCCGCAACAATATCGCTTGGATGTTCCCGAATAGAGGCCCAGGCCTTTAATATTCCTATCCTACTAATATTATAAACACAGACCTTTGTGGGCGTGCGGGCGTGCGTGGGAGGGAGGGTGCGTGCATGTGTATGTGCCACGCAGACGAAGTTGCGGGCAGATGGTCACATATATTGAAGCATCACAGAAACTGGTAGGTATGAACACGACGCCAAATTCTTTAGATAAGTCTTCAAGACTACCAAGTACCGGTCACCCACGCCCAGGCCGTAATTAAAATATTACAATGCATAAACGGTAACGCGAGCAGCGTGTAGGTAGCAATTATTGTCAAAACATGGCGGGCGATGTTGGAGACTTAAACAATTCAGGAGTTAAACAGGTCAAACTAACAACGTGTGGGTAAATACTAAATAGTCGGGATGGCCTGGCACATGTACCTACTCGTAACATGTGATACGTTTAATGGCGAATAATATAGCGACGCGTTGCGTTAGGAAATATTAACACTACTGAAAAGGTTACTTGTTTGATCCTTTTTCATGTGAAAACGGTATTGACTTGATTCTTTCGAACCTCGAAGGGACATTCAAAGCCCGAGCTTAGCGAGGGCTATAATGGCAAGGTATATAATTCCCATACCGCCCGTTACGTAGAATTTAAGATAAAGGTATATGTTTTACTACGAAAGTTTTCAAATGACCTCGGCGTGTGGTGCGGGTGCAGGCGGCACGGGACGAGATTGCGTGGCGTACCTTAAGTATACAGGGTGTTACAAAACTACCCGTAAAGCCGAAAGGAGGTTAAATGGGGCCTTATAACGAGTCCATTCTCAATATTTAAGAACCGTACATACCCCAAAAAAATAATAAAATATGATTATTTTCAGTGATGTGCAAACCCTATTTCAGTAAAATTAATGAGTGAATGTACCTACATTTCTACCTAATTCGCGGAACGACAAAAATTTTAAAAGACCTAACCTAACAAAATTTTTGGCTTTGATAATTAGGAATTATATTTTTTACGGGGTATTTTGTAACACGTTGTATATAGGTAATACTATCTGTGTACCAACTTTCATTTAAATCGGTTCTGTAGTTTTGGCGTGAAAGCGCGACAGACAGACAGACAGAGTTACTTTCGCATTTATAATATTAAGTATGGATTAGGTATGTGGCGTGTCGCAGCATGTAGGGCGGGCGGTTATTATATTCTTTACTGTTATCACCTGTTATTTAAGCCTTATAGCCCCTTTTTCCTCTAATAATCTACAAATTACGAGAAAGTGTTGCGGTCACCGACTTACCTACTTGTGTGTGCCAAATTTCAACTCATTTTTAGGGTTCCGTATCACAGGAAAAGACTGAACCCTTACAGGATCACTCCTCTGTCTGTCTGTCTGTCCGTCTGTCACAGCCAATTTACTCGGAAACTACTGAGTAGGTATACGTATCCCCAGTTATTACCAAGTGGTCCTAATGTTTCAAAGTTCGGAGATATAGTAATTTCGAGTTATGATTCATAATCAATTAATTGAAAAATTTAATACCTAATTGTCAACAAAGTGTTCTGACTGCATGCAGCATAGATGTCTAATATTTGTTATATACATTGCTGACATGCGCGGTCCCAGGGGGGGGGGGGGGGGGGGGGGTCACAGGGGACATGACCCCCCCCCCCAAAATCGGACGCGTCAAATAGAAAAATTAAGTCTAAAAATAAAGTTTAATTTATTCGAAATATATTATTATTAGTGACCCCCCCACAAAATTTCAGGCTGCGACCGCGCCTGATTGCTGAGGCGATGAATTTTGTTAGAAAACCATTGTTATTTTATTTATGATTTCAATTTATAAAAATCAGTTTGACATGATTACTGATAGCCTAAAATTCCTATATTTAAATTATTTGCTTCAGTTACAGGGCCTATCCTGTTTAACAAGAAGCATGAGTCATGATAACTAATTTCATTACAAAGTAAAATATAGCATCTACATGTTTAGGTAATATTTTTCTGTAATAAAATTCATGTTACCCATGTGCCCATGTCACATTATACAAATTTTGAAATTTTGCTTTATTGATATTTGATTAACAATTAATCTCACCTTTCTTTAGAAAACACATAGGCATGTAAAAATTATACAGATGTAGTGCACAATTAGTTTCCATCGTGTTTTATCGGAAAAGTTTGTATCTATCGTGCTCTCTCAATTAGCTTCAGCAGGCCCCCAATTCTCAGTGCATTCGAGATAATCTCACAATCGAGTTTAAACGTCAGTGCATACAGTCATTTGACACAACTGTATGAATCTGACGTTTAATCTCGCAATTGACATTATCTCGAATGCATCGAGAATTGGGGGCCAGTACCCATCATACTATGCTGTCATTTTTCATTTTGACATTTGACAGTAAATAATAAAGTTTCATATTAATGAATATAAACATGTTACTCATTGAATACAATAATTAACTGACAGTTCGGGTCCCGTCGTCTTCCGATTGAGATCCGAGTTTTACCGATGGAAACTTATTATTCACTATATCTGTACATATGTTTGTAGCATTTTGGGAATGCCATTAATTTTACTTAATGTGGAAATCTTTGTGAGAGACCTATGTCCTGCAATTGACGTTCCCATGTTGAAATGCTGATGATTAATTTTACTTTCCTGTATTATCATGTGTCAATGTTGGTTAGGATAGATGATATGGAATTATGTAAGTAAGAGATAGTATGTATGAGCTAACTAATACTAGCTTCAGCCCATCACTTCATCTGCATGGAATTCGGTTATAGTTATCCCCTGAGGAACTTTTGAATCCTTTTCCAGGACCTAAGACCTAAATACTAAACTCCATTCAGATGTTAGGGATTTGAGTGGTAAAAAACAAACACAAAAACCATCCCATGTATAGTATTAGTAGGATACCTATTATTATTACTCCGTTATCTAACGCTCAGTTTGGGGGCAAGCTCAAATAGTGATGTTGCTTGACATAATTAGTCTATTCATATTTAATTATTATAAAGAGTTATTTGTCAAAATAAAATTCTTCTTTTGTGAATACTCTTGAGATAACTCATTCATTGCATTTATTTGATCAAATAGGAGGGCGACAATTATTGAATTATCTGTAGAGGTCAAAAAATCATTTTCATGGATTTTTACAAACAGGCGACGAAGTTTGACTTTATATAACTTGGAAAAAATATTGTTAATTTGTTATGAAACATACATTAATTTAATAAATAATAAAAAAGTATTTTATTTCTTAATAATTTATAAAATTACTATAGCAGAGCTCTGTTAAGTAGGAATCAGATCTTTTGATGTATTATTGAGTGAGTAAATCAACTTCATTTTTTATCGATACATATTATTGAAACTGCCCCATCACTTGCCCCCAAACTGAGCATTAGATAACGGGGTTTACATATTATATTTAAAATTAAACACACACACAGGTCGACACCAATGTGACAACTAGCTGAGCTTTTGCCTCTAATATAATCTCTAGAGAATTAGTTGCTAATGCCCTGGGAGCTTTGCAGTTTCTCAGGGTGCAATGGTATCAGTTAAACGCAATGGCAATGGAGCTGAGTGGCAAACTTTTGCATTTATAGAATGATAGGATAGAAATAGTAGGATTAACCCATCGGATGCTTATGACACGGATCCATGCTTTTTCTTACATACACTTTTTGCATTTTTTTTGACCATAATAATTTTGGTACTCCATGAATCCAATGAGACGCGAATGCCGGTTTTTTTTGGCTCCCGCATAAGAGGGGTTAGGCATTATTATATTTCACAAATGACTTAACTTGTTGGATTTCAGATAATCATTTTACTAACTGAATAATACTTACATGTAATGTAAGTATGATTTTTTAAATGTATCTCCTCGTTTCATCACCTCTTCATGAAATTGTAAATCATAAGTGCCTAACTTTCCATACAAAACTAAATTTGATAAAGCTAATAATATAAAGTATATTATCATTGGTAGATGTACAGGATAGTGTAGTAAACTAGAAAGTACTAGTGATCTTGAATTAACTAAAAACTGAATAGGTATATTTAATTTAGCCATGCATAATTTTAAATACCGTATTGCAGGAATAAACAAAAGAACTCTGTAATAAAGATATAAATAATATAACACTTAATAATCTTCAGTTTACTCTTTTAACTTGAATGCTCTTACAGAAGAAAAGAAAGTCGGTACCTACCTATCTATTTACAAAAGGCTACTTTGCTGAATGAAGGAGGTCAGGTAAATATAGAACACTAAACGAAAGGGCAATAAAATGTCTTCCGGTAAATAAACAATCAAAAATAATGCAACACTTACTTGGAACCTATTGGAACTGGTCACGTAGAAGAAATCCTCGACATTAGCAATGATTCACATCACAGCCTTCTGTTTACTCTGCACTAGGCACTAGTCATTTAACACTCAAGGAATCTGCTCTAAACTAAACTTCGAACCGCTTGTCGTCACCAACTAGCCGCGTCATTGATTTGATTCACTGAATTGAAGTTACAAAAACATCACCATGTTTATTATACTACGGATTAAAATAATGTAAAACGAATATAAAATTGTTTCGTAAATAAACTTATGCAGCACAAAGTAAAACGCAACTCGACTTCAACCTACTTTCCGTAAGTAGTATCTAGCGCCTCTATTCTGTTCTGTCTGTCTGTATGTACTGTATGTAGGTACTATGTGCTTACTGCGCTGCGAACGCTGCGAACATAGTATGCATGTTTTTTTTTTTTTGGATTTTATGGCCTGGCTTCGAGAACTTTGAGCCACGACTTAATTCTTTGCTATTTCATTTTCTTGCACTGATTTGCACTATTGGCTTTTAGTTAAATACTCTTAACGGTACTTTTAATGAATTTATATAACGGTTTGAATGTTTCGATGTCCTTTAGTAATTTAGCGACGGCGGGCGGGAAGAAAATTCATCGTAATTTTCGCACACTTCACTGAGATCACTTGCGAGCACTAATCTGTCAATGAGGATTCTTTGGCGGGAACTTTAAGCCACGACTTGTTTACTATTTCACTTTCTTGCACTGATTTACACTATTGGCCTTTAGTTATAGTACACTTTTAACGGTATTTTTAATGAATCTATATAACGGTTTGAATGTTTTGATGTCCAGTGCCGTCGCCCTCGACCCGAGAGCGTTTGCCTGAGTTGGGCGGGTTATCCCCGCCCCCCTCGTTCCCATCCATTTTATTGGTAGTCCTTATCACAATTTGTTATTTTAGCTCTTCGATCACAATAACAAGAGAATTTAAAGACTTTTTGAAAAAACTTGAAAATTTTCCACGCCCATTCTTTTCAAGTTCCCGCCAAAGAATCTCTAGTATGCATCAGGGGGCTGACAGCTTTAGTTCTATTTCAACAGTTTTGGCGCTGTGATCGCAGCTACTTTTTTAACCCATCTTGTCACGTGAGTCACGTCGCTGCTTAGATTATAGAAGTAAAAGATACGCTGTAAATTAATTGAACCTACGACTGTAATGCTACGCTGTTCCCGCAAACATCAGCGCCCTAATGAAAAAACAAGATGGCTGTATTTTATTAGGACGTTGATTTCAAATATGTTTTTTCGCCTTACGTCAGCCAGTGACAGTATGACCAAATTAAGAAGATTGTAATAATGCTGTCACAAATATACACTTAATTGCTAATATTATTTAGTATCATAACCTTACAGGCCAAACAAATGCGCATATGTTTTGTATGAATCCGTGGCCTGTATAGTTGACGTTTTAGGCGGCATGGCTTGACGGTTTCAACGTTTACTCTATTAGTATTCTATACTCTAAGGCCCGAGCCGATCAGTATGTTCGAGTTACTGTTTTAACCTGAAGTAATACATACGTAGAGCCGTAGAACAAGTGTAGAACTTTGATTGAAATGGATTGATTGAAGGAACTTTCATTTATTAGTTTCATTTTATTATTGTTTCGTAGGTACATAAAAATGATACGTATATTTATTTGACAACGTTTTCAAGTTAATAAATTTCATTTTCTTGTAGCTTATATATTTATTATGGAGTCTTCATCGATTGTAAGTTTCAATAACGATTCAACATTCCAGTCGACGTTGAAAGGGGAATTTAACAATGTCAGTGTTCACGAATTAGCCCTTCATGCTATGAGAGATCGATGTCTGCTACTGCAACGAAGGATAAACACTCTGGAGACGGATAATATGCGGTTAAAAGTTGATATCACGAAAATTTCTCAGGGTTCGCAATACATTCCTATACAAGAAGATGAGAAAATGCAGTTGCAGCAAAAGATTGGGGAACTGAAGAAACAAAAGTCTCAGCTAATGCATCATGTCTTCATGGTGTCTTGTGAAAATAAGAATTTATGGAACAAAATTGCTTGTCTAAAGGGTCCTGATAAATTGAATAATTCTCAGCATTCTAAGCATCCTTTAGTACGAACAAACACCTACATTCATAGCACCCCCAAATCAAGTTCAAACTATCAGGAAAAGTATTCAGAAACAAGCTTAGAGGAGATATCTTTAAAAGTAATAAACAGTTACATTCAGGAGAAGTCGCAGCTAGTAGAACAGTATGAACAGATGAGTGAGTTACAAGATCCAGATGATGAGGTATTGAATGTGGATTCTATTGGCTTTACATACCTTGAGGATCCTGCCATTGATTCACTCAAAGAGATCCGCAACCAGGCTGAGAAACTTCAGCAATTGAAAAAGGAAATGGCTCAGCAAGAAAAAGACCTCAAGTTAATAATTTCTAGAGTTGAAAGTGTATTTAAATGTAAGAAAATTAACGTTATCTTTGTTAGTTTCAGCTTTTTGAGATAATTAGTTAAAAGAGGTGACATGTCTGTGGTAGTGGTTATTATGTAGACTTTAGATAAGTCTGATTGTACTAGGTATTTGAATCTTGAAAATATGTTCAAATTTAGTCAGTAGCTTGGAGCTTCAACAATGAATCCTTTCCAATGATAAAAAAACTTGTTTATAGCTCTTTTGATAGAAATGCCTTTCAAAAGAACCATAAGAATATTTTTTTAACCTTTTAACTGCTGTTGTCTGAATTATAAGACACAAAATATCCAGCTCATTTCGCCATAGTCTTATAATTAAGACAAATGACTTATAATTTTTTTTTGTGTCACTGTGTTGGTGGCGACATGGACACATCCATTGAAAAGTTTACAGTGGTTAAAGGGTTATTGACATAAAAGCATGAAATTGAATCTGTATGAAATTGGTGACTTTTGTACCTCGGTTAACAATTTTTATTTCTCTTTCAGATGGTTACAAATGTCCAACTTGTGTTACAACTAATGCAAAAATTACAACTTCTGAACACAAAGAAATAGAAACTAGTGACAGTCTCGCCAATTGGGCAACACCAGTAGAATCCAGTACTTATAATGATAACTTCAATGAAATTAATACATCGGCATTCAAGAATACCACTCTTGAGCAGGAGACAAAAGTATCATCACCATCAACCGCAGATAAGGTCTGCCCAATGTGTGGGGAAACATTTCAAAAAGATTTCAACTTTACTGAGTTTCAGGCACATGTAGAATCCCATTTCACTGGTGAAATTGAACCGGATTCCATAACTGAAGACTTTGATAACATTCCAAATTCATTTGATCATGTAATTTAAAAATAAAACCATAGCCTATATTACAAATTGTTCTATAAGAGACGCTAAGGAATATCTGCATGAAAAAAAAAAATTATGGTAGAATGCAATTAAATACTAAGTTCTTACTAATAAATTTTATTGAATAAACTCTACAATTAACCAACACTTGTCTTATTTATGTTATGCTAAATCAGTAGGTTTTACATCTGTGGCATTGGAAGGTTGTTGTGTTGTTTTCTGCAGCAGGTTTTTGCTGAACCACTGAGGTCTTTCCTTCTTCATTTCAATCACTCTCTTGCCGTTCCAAAACTCTTTAGCCTGAAGAGAGATAATGTCTATGTAAAGAATCATTAATGCTGATTTTTATCAAACTGGTGTAAGTTTTCTTTTACATTTTTGATGACGCGGTGAGGTGATAGCGACCTTGCCTACGAAACTAGCGGTCCCAGGTTCAAGGGCATATATATGTGTGTGATGAGCATGAATGTTTGTTTCTGAGTCTTGGATGTTTTCATGTAAATATTTAGATATTTATTGATCTATATAAGTATGTATAACGTCATGTAGTATCCATAACACAAGCCTTTAGAACTGACTTTGGGACTAGATCGAATTGTGGAAAAGACTGTCCCCTGATTTATTTATTGTTATATTTATTTATACTTGGGCTATTATGTACTTCAAAATTCCCAAACAAACTCTGTGTAACTCTTAAGACACTCTATTATGACAGTAACATTGAAAAGGTTTAGTTTGTTACATAATCAATCAAGGTAATACTCAATAAGTAGCAGTGGCGAAGCGTCAAATATTTCCTAAGGGAAGCCGGAACAATTAGAACCGTACGTGCGAGTTTGACATTTAGTTAGAGGAACATGACTACACTGACAGCTAGCCGTAGCTTTCTAGCTTGGTAAAGCCGTCAGGAATCGCCTTGTAGGTAGGCTGCGCCACTGATAAGTAGTCATTTGTTTATTCATTGGCTTTGGATTGCTGCTGGCTTGAAAATTATGTAACTAAAGATTGACCCTTTCAACCCTTTCACTACCACATTGATGATAGGATGAGACTGTAAAAAGTGCCACCAGCGCCGCAGTCATGTATAGATGACAAAATTCTAAACAATTTAAATAAATAAATTTAAATTGTTTCTAAGCACCCTAATTGAATGTCATTTTTTTAAGCGCTGGTCACACTGTAAGTACCTAAGAAAATGGCCAAGCGGCGAAAAGGTAAAATCGCGATCGAAGATTCCAGAAATCTTATAGTAAGGTGTCATGACATGATACTCTAAAATAACTTGGATTTTTAGGATTTAAAGTAAATAAAGTATCCACCTTTTCTGGTAGGTTCTCTCCTGCATAGAGCACAACAACATCTTCTTTGATTGGGCCAGCTCCCAGCTTCTTTTGAATCTGAGCTTGGATGTCTTTTGTTTCCAGTCCAACCTTTTTGTAGCAGTGCTCTGAAAAAATATATATAAACAAATGGGAATGACGCTTGAGTTCAAATATTACCCATGGTTGGTCTTACTAGATCTGTGTTAACCCTTGGGATGCTTAGTAGTATCCATATCAACCCACCAAATGGATTTGATGACAGTCAATTATATTCCAGATCAAGTTCCAGCAGTCAACAAGTAAAAGTAAGTTACATTTTAATGAATAACACAAAAACAAGAAAGTGTACTGTAACACTAATGTTACAAGATATAACTATAGATTTTGTGATAATACAACCTTTTTCCTAAGTTATCAAGGAATAAAGGTAAAAATTGATTTTGTGTGTGGGTGAGTTAGTATGTTTGTTACTACTTCACACTTCAACGGCTGGATGGATTTGGAACACATGGGGTAATTATCACCCCAAATCCCAAGTGAAAATCGCGGTACAGCTAAATAGTAAGGAAATAATTTCATTTATATCCATCACAATTGTAAGATAAGAAATAGTTCTGGTAATTTTAGGTGGTACAATAATTGTGCATTTTCAGAGAGTGCACCTTCTCCGTTTTTTGTCAGAAGTTTGAAAATGTATGTTATTCCTACTCAGAATAATCAATACTTAGTACTAAATGCAAAATACTTTCAGTGCCAGCCCAAAAATCAAGTCCCATCCCAGGCACCGTAGAATTGCCTCCATACTAAATTGCTATAGCAAGAACCCGACCAGCGAGTCATTCGGCGTGGTGACAAAGTAATAGAAAACCCAATATCGGGAGTTTGGCACTGAATGTGTTAACCTTCTAACCGCCATCAGCCAACCGGTCCAATGGTTCAACAGTGGTGGACAAAACAGACTTTTATACCTATTAATTTTTCTAGTGCTACCTGAAATAAACTGAAATAAACCATCCATATGAGTAGAACACAAAACAAACCCAGTGTATGTCATTTAAAAGTAAACATAATGGTCAGATCGACTAATCAACAAGGGGTTCAAAATTAAATCAATGATAATTATTTTGCACAGAGGTCACACAGCTATAAGGTTTAATAGGTCGAAAAGACTTCCTATGATATCATATTATTTTAAACCCTAGGAAAACTCCAGTTACAGTGTATACCAACTGGATTCACTCTGTTTCAGTGGAAAAAACCGATTCTGCTCAACCCATCTTCACTTCTTTTAGCTTGTTTTCACCTTAACACTTTCGCAAACCAAGAACACGGCTCCAGTGTCTTCTATGATATTCCCGACAAGCCAAGGACATGGAACAGTGTTCTGACTATACTAGCTACTTGAGCGCATACCAAAGACACCGCTACAGTGTTCTATTGTTACGAAGGGCTAGTGTTGTAGCAGAGCATGACAAATAATTGTGAAATTGTATGTTTATATTAAAAATCACTTACAAGACTCGTAACGAAAGGGTAAAGGTACCTATTTTTTCTTTTACTTGTATGCAAAGGGTAAAGGTACCTATTTTTTCTTTTACTTGTATGCATGTAGCATGTTAAATGAAAACCCAAAATTTTCCGTTTTCGCTTGTTTAAATACATATTTTTTTATAAATCCATGAACAAAGTTATTAACAGCTAATAAGGTAAATTGTACTAATAAATATCAACCAGACTATATGACAATAATATTATAAATTTTAAGGATGTTAGGATGTTCGTCCATCAGTCACGCAAATAAAAGGTTGTTAGCACAACCCTGGCTTAAAAAGGTGAACATGGCTACCGTGTGCCTGGCAGGTAGCGTTGGTACCTGCGGTAGGCGCGCGAATGCACACGGCTACCGTGTCTTATACATATTATGATGAAAATATTGGGCATACAATGTTGACTTGATTTTGAGCTTGGCTGCGAAAGTGTTAATCTAAACATTTAAGGTGCTTACCACAAAGGCGTCCACGCTCATGGTGGTGTCCACAGTCATGGCACACTTTGATATTGGTCTGCGGTACGAGCATCTTCCAGTGATACTCAGGCGTACCAAACTTCCTCTTAAGCCTCTTCTCAATAGTTCTTCGGAACTTAGGAACAGCTAGTAGAAAACCGTCGCCGACAATATCTTTTAGCGAAAACGTTTTCGGTAATATCTGTTTATTTTCATAAACATAAGCAAGGGCAAGCTCTGTAAATAAACGTTATACAATTATTTAATATTTATATAATTATTTATTGCAAATAATTGTACAGAATTCGTAAAATATAGTATAGGATTACCTCGGGGCGGGTTTCGCAGTGAAGAAAATAAACATTTTTCCAAGTTTTTAATAATATTAATAAAAGCTGTTACGCGTGGTATCATTTTGATTCAATCAAAATAATTTTAAATAAGTGGAAGAAAACTAAATCTGATGTTAGGAGACAGAGGTTAAGCTAAATTAGAAACCAGATAAAAACTGTCAATATGACAGTCAACCAGTCAGTCAGTTTAGTCAGTCACTTTAACCACCGAAACTTTAGGCAAAATTTAATGTAATAGCAGACTGTTTGAGACATCAATTAAAACGAGCAAATACCATATGAATAATTTTTGAGACTTGGATAGTTGCCATTTAAAACCCGATAAATAATATGATTTATATACTGGCAACACCATGCAACATGGCGGTTGACAATCAGCTGTAAGTGGGGAGGAAAAGTCGAATACTCGAGTATTATGTAGTTCATGTCCTCAAGCGTTTCGTTGCAGTTGTAGCTATGGCGTGTTTAAGCCCGAGTAGGCTCTGTGCTCGTGTGCAAGATAAGTTACTGTGTCAATTTGGACATAAAGTTCGCAGACAAACTGTATTTGTGAAACTGAAACCTCCTGGACCAACTCCATTGCGGATATTTGGAAAGACATGTCAGGTTAGAAAAATTATCAGTTTTATTTGATTACCAAATACATAGTTAAATTATAATTAATAAGAATAAGTATTTAGGTTAGGGCTGCAGAAGAATCCTACTTAATTCAGTAATTTCTTCCGTTCTTGAAGAGGTCCTGTTTACATAACAGCATGACATTAACCTCTATCAGCTGAATTATTAAAAAATGAGTCAAGTATTATGAATGAGGTTATAGGAACTATGTTAGGAGTATAAGATCGATAACCTTGTTCTTGGGTTGGGAACATGTTCTGTGGGGTTATTCATTGGAAATGTGAAAAGTGAAATCTATTCGTGGGTCGACTCAGCGGGCGCCGGCCAGTGGGTCGCGCTTGATCCGCAGGCGGCTGTTAAGTTTGTTCAACGATTTTCACCATATTCATAATCACAACTCTTACTTTCGACAAATAAAGCGGAGCTTTGTATTGCCAACTATAAACCGGTTTGCTGGGATTTTTGTACTGAACTGAACGACTCATTATCTGATCAATATCATCGCATACCTATCTTAGTACGATCAAATTTACTTTCGCTGTTCATCTTTGCAATCGTATTTTGTCCGAGAAAACCTGTCTTTATTATTTATCTCTTATTCAAAACTATCCCATATACATATAATTGAAGTTCAGTTCTGTTCAGTTGGTAAAGTACAGTAAAACATCAATCAACCCTTGACCAGTCCTCAGAACAGTTCAGTCGATACACTCCAGCAGAATACCACCCTTGGTTTGTAGGCGACCGCGAGCACCGGCGCGTCGTGCTTTCTCGCGCATCGTGCGAGCATGCGATGCCCAGTCCCGCGGCCGCTCGTACCAAACTTTCTAAGCATTACAAATATTTTTCGCATTAATATTTCATTTACTCTTTCATTGGCTATCGAGTTGCTAAGCGATTTCTTTACTTGGCGTACATTTGCGTGGTTGTAACCTAATTGAGGAAAGTACGTAATTTGTATCGCGTGCGTAGAAGAAGGAAGACCGCCGCAGTTATAGCTACCCACCCACTTGCCCTTGCTACTTTTTTGGGAAATTACTCGAAGTCGTAAAGGTATACTCGCTGGGGTAGAGAGTCGTACGCTGTCTCACCGTTAGTGAAAGTAGTGTGATGATTCGTTGAATTTTTAATACCTAGAGCGAAAACTGGGTAGGTAAGTCACCTGTCGAAGCAGTGCTAGCCTTTCTTATTTTATTATAATCCATTTGGCGAGCATTGACCTTGTTCGATGTGAGCTTTAGGATTGTAATCGCGGAGTCTATTGCGTTTCGTACCCAGATAAGTGTAGTAATGGTTTTATTAGTAGACAACATCTCACTAGATCGATCTATACGCAACGTCAAGCTATTGCCAGAAGAAAAGATATTTCACTCTCTTCAACCATTGCTAATTATACTAACTATATATTTCCGCTTCTTTTTAAAACTTCATTCGCGTATAATTATCTTAATATTATCCTATGGTTTACCCTTGGATCTCAAGCTACCCTTCCGCGAAATGTCATTGAAATCTACTATATCCCAAAACCATGTTAGTAGAACTGACGCACCTATCTACCAATTAAAGAGTGAAATTTCTACAACACTTACATAAAATTACTCACCTACCTCTAATCTCAACGAATCTCCGAATAACGCTGTGTAATTTTCTTTAGATATGATTATCGAAGTATCATTAATCATTATCTACGGAGTCATGTTTAAAACTTTCATCGAATCTGTCTTTAACCACTCCATATTAAGCGTAGCCCTAGCGTATAGCTTAATTCGATCGCCGAAATAATCTCGTAACTGATGTATCAGTTACGATAATTTTGGACTCCGAAGCAGACCGGAAATCTACGCAGTATTAATTACAAAGAAACGCTTTCAATGTGGCCCAGCGTGTCCCAAAAATTCTCGACATTTTAAATTAAGATCCAATAAAAACGGAAAGTGGCCGTGTTTTAAGATCGCATTTATTTACACGAAACCGGACTACATTCATCAATATATCTGCAAAATACAACTTAGTCTTGCGGTTTGATTGATGATTCCGGGCGTTTTAATCGAGTCATATTTACCTACCAAAATAATGATATTTGGTAAATGGTTGACGGTGACTGAAAAGGCAACAAGCAGGACGAGTATTCCGATTGGCTCTCAAGGATGAGTTCCTACAGGAGGCGATTTATGGTAACCGACTCCAACAAGAACCTCAACAAGAGCCAAACAGTAATCCTCACTAGCTGATTACTGATCGAATGGGCCTGCTCGATCGGGGTAGTACCACACTCTCACAGAATATCGGCGTAAAGTAATAGCTTGCTATTGCGTTTCGTACGGTGAGTGACGAGATCCGGAGGCCAATTCCCTCATCCCCATCCCATGCCCATTCCCCATCCTAGACTGGCAACGCATTGGCAGCACCTCTAGTTCTGCAGATGTCCATAGGCGGCGGTGACCACTTTTCATCAGATTTCCGTCCTTTCCGTCTGCCTGTTTGTCAGCCTACTCCTTTCTCTAAGGGCCGGCAACGCATCCGTGATTCCCCTGGTGTTGCGGGTGGCCATGGGGGGCGGTGATTGCTTACCATCAGGTAACCCGCCTGCTCGTTTGCTCCCCTCTTAATATAAAAAAAACCGGACAAGTGCGAGTTAAACTCGCGTGGAGAGGGTTCCGTTCCGTACATGATTATCTGAAATTTACTAGGTTACCTTAAATACCATAGACTTCTTATAGGTTTTCCTGTAATCTATAGGCAAAGATCTATTTTCTGTATTTTTTTCAAAATTTTAGCCCCAGTAGTTTCGGAAATAAGGGGGGGGGAATGGTCATTTTTCGCCTATTTTCCTGAATAACTTCTAAACTATTTTACTTAAAATTAAAAAAAATATATATATTTAAGATCCTCACAATAAGCCCTTTCATTTGATATGTCACACGATATAGGTGGCATAACTTTTTTTTTTAATTTTCTAGTTTACCCCCAAAAAGTGGCCCCTATCTTTAAAATTCATATATTTACGTCACGAGTCCGTGTTGCGGTCACCAACTTACATATGAATACCTAATTTCAACTCAATCGGTCCAGTAGTTACGGAGCAAATTGGCTGTGACAGACAGACAGAGAGACAGACAGACAGACACACGAGTGATCCTATAAGGGTTCCTTTTTTCCTTTTGAGTTACAGTTCCGTAGAACCCTAAAAACAAGGCAAGCGGCATTCTGATTGATAGAATACAGCGCAGCGCTGAGGAAAACAGTAGAGGCCCATATGTGTATGGCAAAACCTAGAAGGACGGAGAAGAAAACGGGTTTTCCTGTTCCTGTTTTCTTCTCCTTTGTCTAAACTCCCAGTTGGTTTCCAATAAGAAAACACCTGACAAGTTTTAATGATTTGTTTACTTCTGTCAAAACCGCACTTATTTGGTTTAGGTATGAATTGGTCGAATGAGCTGCGTCGCACGTAACGTCCTGCTTAAACGATGCTCGGTAGAAATGCGGAACATACATCTATTTGTTCAGTCGACATTATTGTATAAGCGTTTGCGGCAACGCGCGACGCAGCATACCTATGTTATTTTCGACTTACAACATTTTGTTGAATCCTAACTTACGTGATGGCAATATAAAGGGACACGGAAGTACGCGAAAAGGTTTTATAGTGTCTAAAAATGAAATCCATACCACACGAAATGTCATCTTGTTTGCGCCAGAACACTGAACAAGTGTGCCATTTAGTATGAAAATAATACCCTATGCTTCATCATAAGTGTAGATGATAGAGCGCATAGTTTTGAACTAAACTTATACCGTTGTTGTCACATCAAGCAGACTTTGCCTTGTCGATTGTGACGAAATCAACGATTAGGAATTGAAAATATTGTCAGTGGTAAATCATCCATTTAATGGCCGCTTTGTGTAATATTCGAAGGTGATCGTGCTTAACTCATCAAAGGATTGCCACTCGGAAGCGAATGAGCTACGAGCTACTGTCTATAGCGCCAGCGAGTCTTTTCTACCTAATCCAACGCAGTAAGGGCTCGCACACATGACATGACCACCTGCGCATGCCATCAAAACAGATGAGCTAACATAATATGCTTTCGACAGCTCAAAAGCCGAGTAACCGTCACGTTCGTTCAAACAATCGATCGTGTATAGGACCGCCTTAAGACTTGGGAAATACGAAGATTTAATTTAATGCCGCTGTCTTATTATGGGGTTAGTCTTTACTGCACACTTGGCTAAATGCAGGGTTATTTTGAATTAGTACACTGAATTTAGCCACGCATACCGTATTGCCGGACGGCGGCGTCCTTGCCAGCTGCAAGCGTGGTGCGGTTAAGCAAGCGCGTTTCGGTCGCCACTCGCAAACAATGAACTCATCATCGTCTGTGGAAGCAATATTAATTGCTGTCGTTTGTGCACGTGAGCTCGGTGTTTGATAAGGGTCCTAGCTTGCTTACTATTGTGTAATCTGTCATTTACTTGACGTGTCCTCGGATTACCCACTTTTGTATAATATGCAAACACCGTCATTGACGTTGCGTCGTACATCGCAATTAAAGACGTCCAAGATAATGAGTGTAGTAGTATTTGATGAGGTCTCGAGCATTCACGAATACGTTTTCTTAAAACAATGACAATTTGCGTATTGTTAAAAATACTGAAACTATTTGACTGGCATTTTGTCACGTGATTGCCTCAATTCGCATTTACTTAACTGAAGCATTCCTATATCAAATTACAATCGAACGCATGCACACTATTGAGAGCGTGACGGATGCATATTTGGTAACTCATTTAATAGCCCGGTGCAATGCTCACGCGCAGGGCAGCCGTTGTGGTTGTATCTGTGTATAAGTATAACACATTATAGCGGGCATTGCGATGTTTCGTATCCGTGAAATCGCATCGTTAATGCCAACTGATAATACATAGCTGAGGAAGAGAAACTGACATTCAATATTTTATATCCCAAGAGTTCGTTTCTTAATGAAATGTAGTCAATTTTATCAAATTTTGTAAGTTATCAAAAAAAAAATATTCAATGTTTATGTCGTAGATGTTCAATATAATTTCAGTAACGTGCTAGTTTGTAGTTCCCATTTGTTTCATGGAACTAGGACTTTTGGGTAGAGGTAGAACTGTGACGTATACTCCATACAAAAATCGCAGTTCCATGGAACAAATGGAATTATAAATGCGAAAGTAACTCTGTCTGTCTGTTATGATTTATCGGCTAAACCGTTGAACCGATTTTGATAAAATTCAGTACGGAGATAAATTAAGCCCTGGGGACGAAGGGAAAAGCAACCCCTGAAAGGTTGAAATAGGGTCTGTAAAATTAATTACAGGCAAGTTCATGCGTGCCTGTAAGTTGATGAAAAATTCTAAATTTAAAAAGTCAAATATGAAGATTCTTTATATTTTAAAGATACATTTCCACAATATGAAGTTGTGAGTAAAAGCTAGTATAACATAAAATGAAACCTACTGTAATGATGATCGCGCAATATAGGTACATAATGAATATTAAGGTGAAAGTGAATAAAAATATTCATCTCTTTATATATATATGTCTTTTCAGAACAAGTCCGTTGATTTAAGAGGAAGGTCTTAATGTTAAATTTGTAAAGGTATTTAAAATAAGAATATAACGTTTCAGTAAAACTAATTAAAGCCGATTCCTTTGACTCGATACGGACTGTCAAGTAACTTAATTACTTATATTGGTGAACGTACATAAAATGATGTCATGGTTGAGACTCATTGATTTAAAATATATTGAATGGACAACTACTTTGTATATACGGTTTCTAGATCAAATTTGGTGTGACACGTATTTGACCTAAATACTCCGCATATCTAATATTAATTTATGAACGAGAGCCCATTTGATTTATCTTTACTAGTATTCTAAAGCTGGCTGTTCAGGGAGGAGGAAAAATCGACCTTATAGGTGGTTTTTGCGGTTCCCTACCCAAAGGGTAAAACGGGATCCTATTACTAAGACTCCGCTGTCCGTCTGTCTGTCCGTCTGTCACCATGTATCTCATGACCTGTGATAGTTAGTTGAAATTTTCACAGATGATGTATTTCTGCTGCCGCTATAACAACAAATACTAAAAAACAGAATAAAATCAATATTTAATGGGGTTCCCATACAACTAACGTGTTTTTTTTTGGGCGGTTTTTATTGATAATGGTACGGAACCCTTGGTGCGCGAGTCCGACTCGCACTTGGCCGGATTTTTTCCAGCTCACCCATCTTCCTGGCACATCTATGATGGTCAGACAGTCTATATTGACCTTAAGCGCTGTAGTACCATGTATGTAATCGGTCAGTGTGTTGCCTACATGTGTATCCTTTGTGACTAATTATAAGAGCTAATTATATGTTAACTAGGATTTTATTTCTATGATTTCAAACAATAATGTTCATACCTAAAACCATATTCATACCTTCTCTATGTGTTTCACCTTCTTAATTAAAGTTAGTTACTCGTAGGTAGTTAATTAAGTAAATTAATGCGAAATTTGCTAGCATTATATTAAAGCAAACTTATACGAACTTATTTTAAGTAGAACATTGCTATAACGGGATTCCGACTGCGAACTCAAACGAAGATGAGTTTCACTTTCTTAAACAGGATATTTTTGACCCAACAAGTTATTCGTATGGGACACTTTAATAACATGATAATTTCGTGGGTCGTTTATATTTCAACAAACCATATGATTTTGTGTATACATAATGAATTTAATTTTTATTAATTTCCAAATTAGTCTGACAAAAACTGAATTAACGGGTCATATTTTTTTGTTTCTTTATCACTCATAGCGCCGCTATTCAATTCGCGAATAAGAGGAGTACCTCTAAGGTAATGTTTTAAAATAAAACCTTTATCATTGCCAATACTTCTCATGGTTGTCACTAGTGATACGACGCGTACACATATAGTGAATAATATGTTTCCATCGGTAAAACTCGGATCTCAATCGGAAGACGACGGGACCCGAAGTGTCAATTAATTATTGTATTAAATGAGTGACATGTTTATATTCATTAATATGAAACTTTATTATTTACTGTCAAATGTCAAAATGAAAAATGTCAGCATGGTATGATGGGTACCGGCCCCCAATTCTCGATGCATTCGAGATAATGTCGATTGCGAGATTAAACGTTAGATTCATACAGTTGTGTCAAGCGACTGTATGAACTGACGTTTAATCTCGATTGTGAGATTATGTCGAATGTCTAATTTGTTTGTGAACTAAACGGGATCGCTGACAGTACAAAACGCCACAGATGGCCCGGGTGTGATGAACACCCGGGTACAAATCGGCCAACTTATCTGACGAACAGCAAAAACTGCAACTACAATCATCTCATACTATTTGTCATACAAATTGTTTTATCCGCAGCCGCCAGCCACCTACAAGTGCACGAATTAGTTGGCGGGTCTCGTGTCCTTGATCCGTGACCACGCGACCTGAATGCCGGTAATCGCAGATACCTCTGCGTGTGAGCGGCTCTTAAGGCTGCATGCCAGTTAGTACCGCGCTAGCACTAATATCGCTGGAAACAAAGAGTCCTACGTCAAAATGTATGTTACGCTGCGTTCTAGGGTTCTGTTTAAGGCTACGAATGGCTTATTCGACTATTATTAGTTGTTTGTGTTGCTATTTAAATATTAAGGATACAATGTTTTAACTCCATGTCGGCCCATTAGGGCTGTATAGAATTAAATACAGTCCTAATAGCCCTTGATAAGAAAAAGACTTTATGTGGATTGGGTAGCCTAAAATTATCCTACGGGTATTTTCAAAATGATTAATATAAATCTAAAAAAGAAGTGAGGAGTTGTTAAATCTAAAATATTGATTTCTGGAAATTTTAAGTTACACAAATAAATTATAGCGTAAGTAGTGAGTTTAACTGTACATCCTACTGTTGGTAGTTTAAGTACGTTAGAGCATACAGTGGACTCTCACTCGCTTCCATATTTATAATATCTTAATAATAAAACCTTTACAATAAGCCAACAGCCAGAAATACTGGAAAGCTTACCAGTTAGACAGGTTAAAACTAAAAAAAATAATGTCTGAGGAATTGTATACGATTTTACAATAAAATTGCAAAAGGTATATACGAGTACATAGATCAAACATACACAATGTTTAAACTATTACACAGTAAAAGATTGCATCATGGACAGGAATGTTTAGAATTAATTCTGACCTGCACCGGCTATTTACTAATTATTATAAACTTAGGTTTGTATTAACTATTAACTATTGTATTAACTTGTTAACATTATTGTTAAATTACATGTGTACTGTTTTGAAAAATGTTAGGTATCTCGCGCAGGTTCTTGCCAGCTCTTCTGAGTAGATTTTTTTCAGGTTCGATGGTTGATTCGTTCCTAGACCTTCACAAGACCTTATATATTTTGACTTTGATTTTTTGAGAAAAACAACGGTGACATACAAACAGACAGACGGATAACGCAAAACTAAAAAAGGTTCCTAGTCGAACCGTACGGATCCCTTAAAATGGAGTTTTTCCCCACGAATGTCTAGTTGTAAGTAATCGGTGCCAGTTAATTCGATTGAGCGCTCATGTTTTAAAGTTAATTAGAGCATTAACGAAAACTAGGCGATAACAAGGTACGATTCAGATATATTGAATAATAGGTTTCCATCGGTAAAACTCGGATCTCAATCGGAAGACGACGGGACTCGAAGTGTCAATTAATTATTGTATTCAATGAGTGACATGTTTATATTCACTAATATGAATGACTTTATTATTTAGTGTCAAACGTCAAAATGAAAAATGAATGAAATTTGAGAGAGTACGATAAATACGAACTTTTCCGATAAAACACGATGGAAACTAATTATGCACTACATCTGTACAATATTATTAGACCCCCCCCCCCGTTTAATAAAATAATGAACGGCAAGTCCGTGCGTGCCCGATGAGAGCCGTTTCTTTGAGGAAAAATAACTGATGCGCATATTTAGATAATTATGTTTAAACGTGATGTAGCAGTCCAGCGTGCCGCACCTTAACAGTTCCTGTCGCGGAACGACCTTGCATGCTAAGGCTCAATTTACCCGAGATAATGTAATGTTAAACAGATGATATTGACCCTCTTCGACCTAGAATATTCTAAATACACAGCTTCTACGGTTGCACGCATGCGCATTAGCTGATGTCAGCCTGCGTTTAGCCTGAAGTCGTAGGTAATTATACTGATTATTATAATAAGCGGAACCTCGCCCAACCTAAGTCGCGTCACCTCAATTTTACAACTCAATGTTAATCTTATAACTTATTTAAATTTTAGTAGAGATAGTGTTAGTAATTATTTTAAATAGACAGTGGGGCAAATGAGAACGTGCTTTCGCTAAATTTTGATGTCGCTAAATTTGAAATAAGAAACGTCAGACTCGTTTTTGACAGCTTGGAGCTATACAAAATCGAGTTTGACGTTTCTTATTTTAAGTTTAGGCAATTTAAAATTTAGCGGAAACCGTTTCGAATTGGACCCACTCTGATATAAAGTTAAATTTGCTATGTAAGTTGCGCGCGTGCACGCGTTGAAGTCTTTTGTTCGTGCTACGCCCGACCTCCGCTACGCTCGCTACACATTCAGGTGAACCTTTTTAATTTTGTTAAGATCAAATCTACGGCGCTAATTATTTTACCTTGTACACTAGTTTATGGTAGGTTTTAACCGGATTAATTAAATGACCGAGTTCCTCTCAGTATGAGAGGAGGCCTATTTCCTATAAAATTAACTGTAATCATGAGGTACAGATAAATATGTATGTGAGCAAAAATCGGATGTTCCACTGTATCTGGTGACTCCAGCGCCTCTATTCGGGAACGCTGATTCTGTAGCGACTCGTAAGCCAGATTTCTCATCTCGCTCTTACGCATTACGCGTCGTGCGGAAGAGCGAGATGAGAAATCTGGCTTACGAGTCGTTATAGAATCACTTAGCGTTCCCGAATAGAGGCGCAGGAGTCACCAGATACAGTGGAACATCCGATTTTTGCTCACATACATATTTATCTGTACCTCACTCAAATCCCGAATAGAGGCGCTGAACCACTGGACCGCTTTTAATAAATGGGATATCATATGATTCGTGGAGAACGTGCAAGTGTCTAGAGTATATAAGACTTCTAGGGGTGCGTCAGATTACGAGCAAAAATGGAAAATTCTATGGCTTTTAGTTTTCAACCTTTAAATCTTATTGTACTTACTTACCACCTACCATTTACCGTTACCAACGAGAAGTATCTAGTTTATCGAATCAGAGCTTTAAACGTATAAATGGCCCTGTCTGCTGAGTCCATCGGGCTGCGAGTGCTGCACTTTGTAGCTCCCGACGATGTTTACATTTCTTGTTTCTGTGAGATCGGATGTGGATGACCTATATTCGGAACCGGCTCCGAGGCTGTTGCCACGTTAGGTATAATGTCGTTTAGATTCACATACATTGCGTGTAACAATATCGTTAGGAATAATAAGATTGTTATCGCTATTAAAAGTAAGTTGTCTTGAATAAGGGCTATTTATAAGAAATCTGTAGCAACCGTTCAGAAAGATAAAGATAGGGATAGAATACAATCCAGTTCTAGTTTTTTGTACACTTCCCAGTAAGTACTTGGCAGGGGCAAAACCCTCCATTATTGCCCGACAGTGATCGCCGCTGTCGAAATAAATCCACGTACCTATAAGACGGTAGTAGTACACGTGTAGTCTTGTGGCTCTGCCCACCCCATTAAGGATTTCGGGTGTGATGCTATGTATGTATGTATAAAATATAATGATCTCCGTTTTTTTCTGAAAACTGAACAGTTTCGATGAAATTTCGCACACAGGTAGTTTGACATTCGAGGCTGAACAATACGATACATTCATTTCGGTACATTTCACAGTACCCGAGGAATCGATAATCGGATTATGCGTGGACGAACTCGCAGGCAAAGTGATTAATATATAATCGATTGGCTCTACTTTTTGTTTTGTCCGTCCGCATGCTTGTTATGCAACAGGCCGCTGCATCTGCTCGTCGAACCCGTTCACGTGCGATCCATTCGTCATTCACTTGGACGTGTCAATCGCTGTTCACTTCTATTTAAAGAGCCCGCCGGTTGATGCGCAAGAGTGTTCGAAACGCTCACTTTCTATCGTGTTTTAATTGTTATGTGCGCCGGACACATGCAATTGTACGTGCGGCAATGTTGTTAATCATATACATTGCTCGCGGATTTTTTTGTAGTCGGGTTAGGGTTGGCAGTTTAGTGAATAACATACATACATACATAGCATCACGCCCGAAATCCCTAATGGGGTGGGCAGAGCCACAAGGCTACTTGTGGCCACGTTCGATTAATTAGTCCTAAGATGGTATGATGCCCATACAGATAGTCCACCATGTTGGAGAGGACCCGTCCCTTAGTCGTTACCACATGCCAGGATGATAAGCATCTGCACGCATTCTGTGCTATTTCTTCACTCCCAGTGCAGCAGAGGAGAGGATGTAATATAGCATGCGTCAATTATTGAATTTATTTAGTGAATAATCGACGAAGTATTACTCTTATTTCAAGTTTATAAAATCGAAAATCTGTTAAGGCGAAGGGTAGGGCAAGGCTCTCTCCATACAATCTTTGTGCAATTTTTTCTGCCCGGGCTTTTGCTCTAGAGAAGCTTAGTGTTTTTAATTTTAATAGGTTCTTATTTTTAGTAAAGGCAGTGCCTCAAGCTACGTTCTCTATAAAATTGACAAAAAAAAGGATAACATTCCATAAACTCATCGCGATGCCCTTTACTAAATTAAGTAGACAGAAAAAAATCTTTTTCGCCTGTCAAACCCTCAAAGATTTCTTTTTTCACTAAGTTTGTATGGAGCGGGCTTGCCCTACCCTTCTTCTTAAGTTATTGCTAAACCCTTCGAGTTGCAAGCTTACCATGCGATGTCTACCGTTTTTTGTATAAGGGCGACTCGTAAGAATATTAAATTTCATCTCAAACCGTTCAACCGCGAAGCCGTCATTAAGTAATAATCTGAGCTATACAAGAAGCATCTTGTTCCCCTCGTCAAGTCGTTAGATGTACTTCATTATGTTAGTTCATAGTTATTTTTCATCATACTATCTTAGGACTAATTAATTAATCAAACGTGGCCACAAGTAGGCTTGTGGCTCTGCCCATCCCATTAGGGATTTCGGGCGTGATGTATGTATATATAGTTATTTTTGCTTACTGAAGCTTGGCCCTGAAATGCAACTATATCTAAGTCGGTGTCAGAGGCGAAGCGTGAGGGTAAGCCGGTCTATCATTTCTATTTTTAAACATTATGTTATTACTCATTAAATATCGTATTGATATAAAAAATATGTATTGTGCAAGTTTTATGTTAATACAAGAAGTAATTAATAATATTACAATGTTTGAGTTAAGAAACTATGCACCGGCTTACCCTCACGCTTCGCCACTGATCGGTGTAATAATTAGCAACCCTGGTTCCTCTAACACGTATACCGACCGTACAACATGCGAGGCGCGACTAGGATGTACCGGTGTTTATCGATTAACATTTTCAATTGATATTCTTCGGGCTGCTGCGCTTTAAACGAAGAATACTATATTCGTAACGAGAGTTATGATTTCGTAGTGAGTTGGATAACTGCGCGTAACATACTGGCTTCGCTCGCTATTTTGTTACGAGAATTTTATTAGGGACTCCTTTAACATACTTCATTAGCGATTATCCTTACTAATATTATAAAGTGTGTTTGTTTGTTTGTTTCTCTTTCACGCCAAAATGGATGGTGTCAGCGTGATGACTACCAGAGTCAACTTCTTAATTCGTCATGACTATAATTTGCGAACTTCGTAGTTAGTCAACTTCTCAATTTACCACTATCTGATTTCGTCCATTTCGTAAATAGGCAAATTATTGTTGTGTCAACATCGTAGTTCGTCAAGTTCTTAATTGTCCAATTTATAAATTTTCCTTTTTTATTATTTAGTGGAATTATCAAATTGCCAATTACATAATCGGTTAACTACTGAATTTACCAATTTATTAATTTCCCAACTTCTTATATAGTCGAATTACTCATTTGTCAATTTTGCAATATAAATCCCATATATCGTTTATTAAATACCTTTTTATTTAAAAAATTCAGAAAAGCACATAGGCAAATATTTGCAGTTTGGGTAAATTGAGAAGTTGACGAACTACGAAGTTGGCAAAATATATTCATGACAAAATAAGAAGTTGACTATCAGCGCTGACACCAAATGAATATGCTTTGCATAGCGATATTTGGAAGACCAATGAAGGACATATACAACAACTTTTTATTGCTAATGGAATAACCAATAAACAATAAAACCATTTATTTCAGGCACCATTGGCCCATATACAAATACCTTACAGACTAACATACATATTCAAATCTAAATTAATGAATAGATAGACGAAGTCGCGGGCAAGAGCCAGTAATTTAATGTTTTTAAACATTGAAACTCTCGGCTTGCTGTGACGTTATGTGTTTGAATGTTATATTAACTGCGGCAAATCCAGAAGAATACTCAGATCTAACGTACTGTATAATGGATTGAAGATTTGGAGACGCACCATTAGATAGAGCTCAATTATTTAAAATCATTACGTGTACTTGTTCGTTGATATGGAAGTAATTTTAAGTGTTCACCGCTCCCCACACGTCCGATTGAATTAAGGATCATCTCAAATATTCAAAGAGTTGTTGTATTAACATAATAATACAGACGGGCGACATTATCGGTTTTGCATATGTTATGTACGTTCTAATTTGTTAGCCTGTTGTGGACAAAGTGTAAAATATCCCAACTCGAATGTTTTTGCCATTACATAATTCCAGTTTTGCATATCGTGTCGTTTAATGTATAATTGTCGTAGTAAATTAAGTAGTGTAAATTCGCCTGCCTCAAAAAATATTGGCGTGCGTTACTTTAGTTCAATAATTAATTTTCGAACAGTTTTACAACATTAACCATTTGCGAACGAAAGTAAAAATCGCGATCATAATATGTTAATTCAAATGGCAATCAAATCGAATTTAGAACGTGGATACGTCTAATTTACTTGATTAGTTTGTGCAAAATATGTAACTAATCGTTCGTAACAAATGGGTTACTATGAAACGGCGAACGGCATTGTAATCAAGGACGACCGGTCCTGACAATCGCATGCGAAGAAAGCTGCGTGTTATGGTTACGGCTAACGCAAAGCATGACGTCTACGTAACGGTTCCTAGCTTTTTGCCTCAGCACAATACATGTAATAGACTATGGTCTATATGTATTTAACACCATCCTCTTAACAATTCGGTTTTTGACGTGTTCTTAAACAATATTTTTGGATGTTTGTCGCTCATTTTAGATTATGTAAAAATATTTTCGTAATAATTTTTTAGGGTTCCGTACCAAAAGGGTAAAAACGGGACCCTATTAGTAAGGCTCCGCTGTCCGTCTGTCCGTCTGTAGCCAGGCTGTATCTCATGATCTGTGATAGTTAGACAGTTGAAATTTTCACAGATGATGTATTTCCGTTGCCGCTACAACAACAAATCAATCAACCAACTTCCATCAGCGGTGTTCCCGGACTATTTTGACATTGGGGCCTTCAAGAGAAGAGTTTATTTTTCCCTAAAAGGTCGGCAACGGCTCAATGACTCCTTCGGGGTTAGTGATGTTTATGGGCGGCAATGATCACTTACCATCAGGTGACTCGCAAGCTCGTTTGCCTTCCATTATATATATAAAAAAAAAAAAAACTAAAAAACAGGATAAAATAAATATTTGAGGGGCTCCCATACAACAAACATGTTTTTTTTGGCCTTTTTTATGGATAATGGTACGGAACCCTTCGTGCGCGAGTCTGACTCACACTTGGCCGTTTTTTTACATTTAAAAGGATAAAGCACTAATAATATTTTCCTTTTTTAAATTTGCCGCTGAAACGCTATCTTACTGTCAGCTGTCGCGTGTGCCATACTGGAACTAGGGCATGCAATTCCAGAATTGGTTTGTGTGGCAGTTCCGGAATACCCTATATTGGCAATCGATACTGCCATACAAACCAATTCTGGAATTGTATGCCCTAACTGAAACCGGTGGTAAACGTCAAAAAAAGCATAGTCTGTCTGAGGGTGCGGTTCGAGTAACACTCACGGTGATCACAACGTTTAAAGTGTGCAGCGTGATTCGGAACGCAACTGACCTATGCAAACGTTATACGTTGTGACTGGTGTTTAAAGTCACGTGGCTTCGAAGTAAAAATTGAAGTTTTTAATTTATTGAATTCTAAATAATCAAGATTGATTTTTACATAAATCCTGTTCTATAACGTACTATTGAGGGTTAAGCTATCGTTCCACAGAAATAAATTAATATTTGTTTGTCTACTCAAGTAGCCAATTAGTTTGGTTACATATTCAATTTATGTTGATTGCTAAACAATTGTTTTTCCACGTCATTAAACAACTTGTCTTTATGTCGTCAGATATCTGAAATCAACAAGTTTAGTCATATTCGTTGACGTGACTGTTCGTTTCCGCAAATATAAATCTTGGTCTAACAAGGATTTTCCCGGTGAAGGCGGTCTATTTGCCACTGTAGATTAACATGCGTAGGTACATACTATTGAAAACGGCGACAATTCGTGCTGTGCATTGCGCAGTGTATACTATGATGAGCAATAATTGATTTTTCTCTTAGAAAACTGACTTGTTTACGCTTTGAGCGCATGCATGCGTGTGTCGGTTTTGCAACCAGCCGGTCGGGGCCCATCGGGTGCGGACTGCACTCGCCTGCAGTTGCATAAACTGAATTGCGAAATGCGTATCGCGGTCACTGCCGCCGCCGCATAGCTAAGGGCACTCGCCGCACCCTTCGCCGTGCTAAACACTCCAGCTACCAACCTGTTGCTTTTTGCGGTTGTGACTAATCGCCTACCTATTGATGTCATCTGAATTTTTTTAAACTGTATCATACAGTTAACGCTTGGTCAGATCGTATCATAAAAACAATCGCATATGTGTTCGTCGATTTTATGTACGATATTAAACTTTGCAAGAAAAGTTCGCTTTGTCGATGTACCTTGACATTCTACACGATTGTTGCAAAGTATGTTTGGATGCATTTTAAGGTTTTAAGTAGAAATTTATTGTTTGTTATCAAAATTTTGTAGCTCAAGTTATCGGGAGGAGGTAGACAATACAATCCATAATATACTCATTATTTAACAACAAAGGTACACTACAAACCTGAAAAATCATGTATTAATGTTATATTACTCAATAGCTGTGAACTAGGTACTTGCTCTCTATTATCAACTTTATTAGTTTTAGATTTTGAAATGTTACCTGAAATAGAGTTGCTTTAAAATGTGATGCCATGCATCTTACCACAATAATTCTAAAGACGTGTAACACTGATAGCCTCTTCATAGCGATTGATTCCTTTGAAAGTCCAACATCTATAATGACTCAAAAGAACAACTAATTTGGCTTAAGTGTTCGCTTTTCATTTCAGTTTATGCCACTCGTTACTATATAAGGGACGTGCTCTTTGAAAGCCCGATGAGAATTTGAGACCGCCGACTATTCTTATGCTAATTTTGCTACCGCGTTTCGTGACACTATTAGTAAGTTCGTTTTGATACACTTAGATTGTGTATTCAGTAACGACACAGATGAGCAATCTTTCTTCTTATCAAGTTACACCATCATCTTTTTAAATGTTTCTACCGCAACAAAAGAAAGGTTAGGTTAGGTTAGGTTAGCTAAAAAGAGCATATAAGTAATTGTACGCTTGCTTCGATGGCGACTAGGTTTGTCCAAATTGCTAAAAATAGTATTTCAAAGAGTTGCACTTAATGGCTTAAACTAGGATATCCTGGATTACACAAATACAGAAAACAACCGAATGTCAAGAAAAATACAAGTATGTTATCGACACTATCTGACTAGCGGGATCGAACCCTCGAACTCTAGTATTGTAGTCTACCAGATCTGATCCTAACATTTAACTCCACTCTCGTCGTTCAAAGGCCTTAGCTCAAATGGCACTGTATTGATGTAAACGCAACTATAAGCCTTAAGATTCGCGGATGACGTTCTAATATAGCTTGTGCGGGGGTGGTAGTTGGGTATCGGCGGGGATAAATCAATGATCATTCATTTGCACCTAGTCTTGAAATATTCCACCCATATTTTATCGACATGTTAAACCGTGGAAATACTCAGGCGTGTTACTAATAAGCACCATTATTGTTCCAGCGCGTAACAACATGCGGACCGGCGTGCGGCTCGGCGGGCGCGAGCGCGTCGGGTGTGGCGCGCCGCCTCGCCTCCAGCCTCCAGAGCACCTCCACGGGCTCGCTGCCCGATTACGGCACACAGATCGTCGACCCCTACCGCCTCCTCGAAGATGACCTTAACGGCATATATGAAGACATACGATCCGTGAGTTTGGGTATTACCCTTCCAGTTTCCCACATTATTGGATTGAAAGCCAATGCATCAATTTTAGGGCAATAGGCACAGCTCCTGGCCCTTCCAGAGCAGTATACCAGAGTCGCAAAATATGAGACTGTCAGGATACCAGAATCGCAAAATATGAGATTAACACGATCCCAAAGTCGCAAAATGCCAGACTCTCAGGATACCAGAGTCGTAAAATGCCAGACTCGTACCACACCAGAGTCGCGAAATACCAGAATCTCAAATAGCCGAGTCGCAAAATCCCAGATAAGCAGAATCCTATAATCTCGACTCACCTGATTCGCCGAATTACATTTGTACAGTGTAATTCAAATATTTTATTCCATAAAAACAAACATGTGACGATCATCTCAAGTGACGACTCATCTTTCAGTAAATTACTCTTAATCGTGCACGTAAGTTGGCAAAATTTACAAAAGAGGTTTGCAAGAAAATATTAAAATTTTATTTTATTCCTTAATTAAACATGAAAAATCTCAGAAAAACATCTGTCATTGCATTACAAACAAAATTTCCATCGAAGACTGTTTAAAATGCCTATGTTTTAATATAGTTAAAAGTTTGACTATAAGAATAGGATTTATTACACCAATTTTAATTATGTTACAGTAAGCACTTTTGTAATGTTTGTTTTTATGGAATAAAATATTTGAATAAAACTGTACAAATGCTATTCGGCGAATCAGGTGAGTTGAGATTATAGTATTCTGCTTATCTGGGATTTTGCGACCTTGCTATTATGCCTTATCTGGGATTTTGCGACCCATCTATTTTGAGATTCTGGTATTTTGCGATTCTGGTGTCTTGCGAGTCTGGCATTTTACGACTCTGGTATCCTGAGAGACTGGCATTTTGCGACTCTGATATCCTGAGAGTCTGATATTTTGCGACCCTGGTATTCTGCTCTGGAAGGCTCCTGGCCACAAGCAAGAAGATTTTGGATTGTGTTATTTTAACCAGTTAGCGCTGGATATTCGGCGTGTCCAAGCGCTCTGCAGCAATTTATCAAAACGTAGACTTAGGGCTGAATGATGTTTTGGTCCGACAAGGTGAAACTTTATGCATTACTTGGTACCGAGACGCATCCATAACTAGCGAAGACACAGACAGGAAGCTTCCAAGACGGCGTATGAAGTTCTCGGCCGTTTAAAAACCTCAGTAAAGAATTTACGAAACAAGGAAGATATATTAAAAACCATAAAAGGGCCCTTAAGTGGGTACAACTTTCAGTAATGTCATTATTGTTATGAACTGATGAGTCAGTAATTGTCACGGATATCGCATTAATGAGCATTGCTACTGCATTCCGTAATAAATTGGCACTTGGCAATTCAGATTCAGGGTTTAGTTTGTCAGGATGTACTGAAATTTGTATGTGCTATTCAATATTTATGGCGAAAATTGAGATTTACTGAATTCTAGGATATTGGTTAATAAAGAGTGCTTTTATCGATGGCTCCCCAGTCGTATGTTTAAGATATAAGATAAGCGTATTGCTTTACAAAAAAGAACATCATTAAAATGAAATTTACTAATCCCAAGGCCGCTGAACATAGATGTCTTTAACAAGAACGTAGCTATAAAGGAGAGGTTCAAACCTAAATATATTCTAAAAACATCTTGAGGAATGTAAAATTGCATTAGCAATTTTATAACTCTTACCTCACGTTGACAAACCGTATTTATGTATTCATCAGCAACAAACAAGTCTTGAAATATTCGGCCAAGTTTAAGTTTATTTTCGTTATTACTTGACAATACTTCAATCGATATCATGGGCGGCCTTGACTTGTAAAGCTGCCACTCGAAGTTGCTTGTATGTTTGTTTCGCAAACATTACCGTTTTTAGAAGCCTGAACGGATGCTAATTCGCCGTATAACACTTACCTGAAAGTATTTGTTCATTGTATTTGATGACCGATTAAGTCATTACTGGTCACGCTACACTTTGACATTTTATCCGCAATAACTGAAATATCCTTTCACTTATTTTAACCAAGGTTCTAAAAAGGCAGTATTATAATTGACCGTTATGTTTGCATTAACTGACAAAAGCGATACAAAGTAATCTTAATCAAATCAAATCAAATCAAATCATTTATTTGCGTAACATTATGTTAATAAATTAGATGGTAAAGTATTAATTGTATTATGAGCCAATAATGTCATATACCTTTTACAAGTAGGCGTGCAAAATCAATACGGTTGTAACATAAGTGTATCTAGTCTACTGTAATGTTTAAACTAAATTCATTAGGTGATACAAAATGTCAGGACAAATTTACATAGAATACAATTAAATTAAATTAATAATAACATTATCACATTTAAATACTTACTTAATATTAATTACATTACACCATTAAAATTCTAAATAATCTTTAATCGAATAAAAATTATGTAGGGAAAGCCAATTTAGGAGCGGTATTTTAAATTTATTTTTAGTTAACTCTAACAGGTTTGGCGGGAGTTTGTTATATACCCTGACAGCCATACTGTCAACGTTTTTGCGGTATAGTGCTAGCCTACTTTTGGTGACCTGCAATTTATTTATCCTCGTGCTCCTTGCTTGAGGATTTTAAGCTAACGATTATACCATTCCCAAATTAAATTAGATCATTACAAAAGCAGTATTACCTAGAATAGTTTATTTTTGTTTGAGTACGTTCTATGAAAATGATCGTTGTGATCGCTGTCCATTGATCGGCAAGTGTGTCAAAGTCACGACGTGTTAGCACGCGGGCGGGCGTCGATTGTGCAATTCGCGCATCGTCGATAATTATTTCGGCTTACGATAGTTTCCCGATCGCAGCGACCCGGCATAAAGGGCCTAGCATACTAGCTTCTATCGCACATATATCATCTGTCACTTATTGGTTTTGTAGTCGGTGCGATAAGGACGAATGCTATGCTATGCTATACCATTATAAATAAAGAAAATATAACTTATGTTTTTCTATTTCCAATAAGCCTAGTAAGTATATAAACGATATCCAAAAGGTTGATGAACATTTACTTTGGCAAATGTCACATAAAAACGAAGTTTAATTCAATCAAAAATCCGCCGTTTTCGAGCATCAACTTTGACAGTGAATTTTTGTTTTAAAATTGTATGATTTGGCAACACTAAGTTGCCAAAAGAAAAAGAAAAATATGTCTAAAATATAATAAAATTACTTTAAGAGCGGTTGCTCTTAAAGCTGCTGAGTCCGAAAATTAAAGTAGCTACTGAAAAAAAAAAATCTGGATTGGCATCCCTATTCACCCCGTGATCCCTATTCACCCCATTTTACGGTTCGTAACAATAAGGCTCAACACAAAAGCAAATATTGATATAAAAATGAATAAAAACTTTAATGATGAATGATGCCATATCCACCGTGTCGTCGCGCTTAAGGAGGCTCGTTCACCTACTTTCAGTTTGGAAAACTCGTCTGGAACTGGGTGCCGTTTCTAAACGTTTTCCTATACGAAGACACCAGTTGTTTATTTCCAAACCGCAAACACTTGTTTCCAGTAAAAGTACCATTATTGTATATCAGGTAATTCAAGGCTGACAAGACGTTAAACTACTTAATGGAATAATGATATCAGATATTAACTTTGGTTCGTGGTAAAACTAGGTTACATTTAAAGCTAACTTTATTTAATTTTGTTGGCTGATTATGAAAATAATATGTGACTGCAAGTTAAGTCGTAAAGAGGGGTCCGTGCCGAAGCTCTTCCATTCATAATGAAAATCAAGTTTTTTGACTAAACCATAACATATTAACATACAGTTGTCGAAATCATACATGAAATAATGTAGAAACATAGCTTGAGTCGGTCCGACCATGAATCCAAAAAAGTTGCATTATGTGTTATAGTTAAGTCAAAAAAAGTCGGTCAAGAGCAAGTGGGACAATGTTCAGTATAGGGTTCCGTATCCGTTACTAAAAATGATAAAATAAACTTCCCCACACCCTGTGCATCACATTACGATAATAACTTCGAAAACCAAAAGTGTTAGCTAGTTTTCTATTCAAAGTTATTTAGATGTGATTTTCGGCATGTATAAACAAGTTAATCGCCTATAACTCATGAAAAAATGAGATCTACTTAGTCGTGATTGTGTTTCTTTCCTTTAAGATATTTGTATGGATGTGTTTCGACATGGAGCCCTCTTAAAATAAATACAATAATTTAATATTATTTATTTCAATACCTACCAAAGCAATAGAAATGTATTAATGAAAGTGTTTTCTGACAAAATATTGCATTTATTTGTACTGACGATGCAGCACAGCGCAGTCAGAAACTTGACATTGATTTTGGTACTATATTTTTGGAACGATTGCCAAGCCAAGAATCTAAAAAGTACACACGGTAGAAATTATGTATCAAGGTCATACGAAAAGTTGGCTTCACCGTATGTATTATTTTAAGTGGACTGTATTTATTTTATCAGAGTTTTATGAATTCTTATCTAATATTCTATCTATATATCTATCTTCTATCTATATATATATCTATAACTACACAAAAAAATGTGAAATCAGATCAAAAACATTAATGTGAAAAAAAGGGCTATGTTCGGCACAAAAACGTCAGGGGTTCGTGGTAACGCCGATAAAAGGGTTGAGATCTGAACGGGTGCCAAGTTGCTTAGAACTTTTTTAAATGATACCTTTAAAAAGGTACTACAACGTTCTTAAATTATTTCAGAGAAAATTGGCACCCGTTGATATCTCAACTCTTTCGTCGGTGTTACCAAGAACCCTTGACGTTTTTGTACCGCACTTGGCTCTTTTTCACATTTATGTTTTTGATCTGATAACTATTACAGAATTCCACGCGAACGAATTCGCGCTCAGAAGCCGGTCCATATAAAATTTAGAACATTTTGAATAGACTGTTAAGACTGTTTTATAAAGTCCATCGATTGGAATGTTACATCGGTAATAACGAAAGCGGTAATGATTTTCTGATATTTGACCTAAAATGGCGGATCTTTTAAAAACCCAGCCTCACACAGGAACGTAGATTTCAGTGACAACGTAACCTTCAGTCACTGGACATGACTGGCGCTTTTTTTTACCTTCTCGTCAAATTTGCAAACTGCTGCAATCTCACTTCTAAAGTGGGGCGTCATGTTCTAACTTGACATTCGACTTTGTTTGCCTTACTCTGCGCACGTTAGAGTATGACATTGATAAATGTATAGAAAAAGACCTTTTATAGTTGCGATGATTGTTTGTTTTTCTGATTTCACACAATTGTTACATAGAAATGAGTCATAGTGTATTTTCCATTTAAAAGTCAATATTGGATGACGAGACGGAGGTGTCGTGGTGTCGACAATTACACCAGAATTATATCACAACTTGTCAACTCATTACTATCAAATTCTCTGTATTATTGTACGTCAAAACGACGCTGAAACTTCAGGTAATAAAAAGTTTTGCCGGTTAGACATTAACCTAAATTCCGCCTATCGTTATAAGCCATGTGGCCAGGTGTCGGCAAGCCTTTCTTACAAAATATATTTGAATTGGTAATTATTGTGTCAAGCGAATGACAATCTCCGAACAACGCCGGTATTAACGAATAGCCAAAGAAACAAGCGCAAGATTAACCTCGAAAAATGTATATTTTATGTCTTTGTTATATAATATAATTATTAGTCAACTTTGAAAATATGCGTCTGCGTGATAGTTGTATATTAAACTGTATCCGTAATTTAACTCGACATAATAATTAATCTAGCATACATTAATGTCTCTTTGTATTACGTCTTGCGGATGAAGGATATAGTACAATGCCAAATATAGGGAACAGTAAGTTTATTATAAAATCCGTTTTAAAATCTACGTAAACGGCTAGTGATATTGAAAGGAGAGCGAATGCTGGAAATCATGTGAATGGAGCTTTGCATGCGCTTATGGAGAGCCAGAAAGTGTCCAAAAAGGTTCGTCTGGCTGTTCCCAGAGGTGTGCTGGTTCCTTCATTGATGTATGGAACTGAATGTTGGGTATGGCAGAAGAAACATGAAAGTAGAATCAATGTAGTGGAGATGCAAGCTTTGAGAAGTATGTGTGGTGTTTCTATGTGACAGGATAAGGAAAAGCGTGATAAGGAAACGATGTGGTGTGGAAGAAGATGTAGTCGTGAGAATTGAGAAAGGTATGCTCAGATGGTTTGGACATGTGGAGAGGATGAACGAAAGAAGACTAACGAAGTAAATTTATAAGGCGAGTGTGCATGGTAGGGTTGGAAGTGGAAGACCTCTGCGAACTTACCAAAACCAGATCGAGGACGTTCTTAAGAAAGGCCATTACCCTAAACCGACGACGAGACGAAGGAAAAGTGTGTGTCAGAATCGTAGCAGGTGCAAATCCGTGGTCTCTGTCTACCGCTTTGGGAAACGCGTGATATATGTATGTAAACGGCAGTAGGTGCTTGCATGAGCGATTGCTACAGGGTGGCAGGTTCAAATCCCGGTTCACTTCTCTGAGATATTCGTATCTGGTGTGCGGAATTCAATTTGATATTTGCTGTGAGCATTTCAGTGAAACATAAGGGAACCTGCATACATGGGCAGTAGGCCACACTGGGCTCACGTCGGGACTACTGCCCAGTCCTCTCATTCTGACTGGCGCCTAGCAGTGGGACGTATGTAGGCTGACGATGATGATGATGATGATGATGTTGATGATGAAAGTATTCGCACGTTGCAAGCGCAGTGCAAGCCAATGGCCATTTATGCATGTTTCATTGTTATTCTTATAGCACCGCAAGCATCGTTTATATTAATATAATGAACATTTAAATGCAATTTCAAGCTGCTCTCATAACCTTCCACGGTGGTTTAACACAATGAAATATGCATGTACAATAGAGATTTGGCGATTTGTCGCAATAGCGGAGCTCCACGTGGCCCAAGGTCGGCAGACGACAGGTTGCATTCAGTTGCGACACCAAAAATATTCATTAGACACCATTGCAACGTGCAGCTATAAACATAATGTGACCGTGCGATTGGAGACGGATATTAACGTGCATTTTGCCTCGATGCATGCGCTTCACCCGGACGCGGAATCGGTGTAAGTAAACTATTATCGATTCGTATCATCGATTTATAAATAGACTTGAGTTACTAGTGAGATTCGTTTTCAAAATGTAATATTTAATTATTTACTACTTTTTCGCTGTTCGCTCGGGAACTTTGCATTTTTCCAGGATAAAAAGTAGCCTAAGCACTCCCCGGCCTATAGGCTATGCAAAAAATCTAGTCGATCCGTTACTGCGTTGCTGCGTGAAATAAGGACAAACTAACAAACCAACAAACACAAATTCATATTAATTGTAAGGAATGTATTTGCGATCTGTTCCCGCTTTGCCAGAGCTACTCCCAGCTACTATCTATAAACTATGTTATTTTGAAATAGTATGAACCTTTTTCGAGAACTGCTTAAAACAAGTCACCAAATCACATTAAAATCCGTTTATGATTCTGTACAAATACAGACGGGTGCACTCTGGGAACTTCCTTTTGTACTATGTCTTGATATTGTGCGTTTTGAATTTCATAAGAACGGCACCTTATTTCTTAATAATTGAAACGACCGACGGTGCACACCTGTCCGGTGCTACGACGGGCCCAGACCGTCAGGTTTATATAAGCTATTGAAAAAACCGAAAGGGTTTCTGGCCATGGGATATTGAATAATTTAAAATTTAACTACTTTCTAAAGTAGTAGGAGCACGTGCGAAAAGATAGTCTTAACAAAAAAATATTAACGTTTTCAATCAGTTTCACATTGGATGGTGCTGCTTGTACCTAATGTTAATCTACATCCTGTAGTATAATTAATATTTTACTTTTGTTTAATTTGACTGGCAGCAGTTTTAAACACATTTATAACTATAGCCTTTACCCGCAGCTTCGTCTGCGTCGAAACGTATCTTAAATAAATAACGAATTTTCCATGTTACTAACTTTATTTTTTACCTCTAATTACGGGCTTACGTCAGGTACTGACAATTTTTCTGTTTATTAATTTTCCGGCCCCTATTTCACCCTTTTAGAGGTAGTTCCTTTCCCAGGGCTCCAACCATCTACCTATAATTACATCAAAATCGGTTAAGCGTTTCAGCCGTGAATTGCGATACATAAAAATACATCAACAATAGCGGACTCTCATCGGGCACGTGTGAACTGACGTAAATCAGTCATTCAGCCCCTATTCCGTAGTTTTAGGGGTTGTATTTCTTCAGTATCTTATGTCCTTTTCACAGGGCTCAAACTATATCCGTACCACATTTCATCAAAATCGGTTCAGTGGTTTAGGCGTGAAAACGTAACAGACAGACAGACAAATAGTCAGAGTTACTTTCGCATTTATAATATTAATATGGATGTATTAAGATCAAAGCGTACCCATAAATTTTCGCGAAGTTATTATGCGTAGCTTTGCCGTAGCAATGTCTACGAATTCGTAGCACTTTGCTTTTGTAAATAAACTCAAGGCATAGGAATAACAACCTCTTAGCCCGGGTCTGCACGAGAGCTTTTTCATCGGCTTGTAAAAAAAGCGTTTGAACGAAACAAATTGATACCCGCGTTTATTCATTCGACAGAGGTTTTATCACGCGATGTTTTTTTATCGAGCTGTGTTGGATTTTAAGCAGTCTACATTGTGTTAATTGTTTTTTTTTTGTTTTTTGACAAGCGTTGATTAAACGTTCGTGTGGACTGGCCTTAAGAGTATTTATTCTGAAGGTCCGAAACGGACTATAAGGGGGATTCGAAAAGTTCACGGCTATTATTTGGTGAATGGCTTTATTATTGTAACTAGATGAGTTAGTACTATTTATCAAAACCGTCGATGATGTTTAATAAACAAATAATATCGATTTCCAATAAGTTTCATATAACGCTGTCAATTAGGTAATCGGCTAAAGGTGATAACATTCCCATGAAGAGATCGTTAGAAACAATTAACTTTCTGTATGTATATGCATCTTCCTATATTATAAATTCTAAAGGTTGTGTATGTGTGTGTGGATATGTTAGTTAATACTCGGCTCATATTAATGAATATTATATAGTTACCTTAGGTCCTGGAATCGTTTATTACCCGCAAAATTGAACAATTCCCGAGGGAATAACTATTACCGAATTCCACGTGGACGAAGTCGCGGGTGGTAGCTAGTTACAAATATAATGTTAAAGCATTATGTTTGCCTTCAACTTTATGATGTTCACATGCAAAAAAACAAAACAATTTTTTTTAACGAAAATCTCATTTCGGTTCACTAAACTAAGTACCTTAGTATTGAATTCGTTCTAACTAGTGTCATTACATGTTAATTATTAAGCAATTTGTGGCACTACGGTCATCTTTATTGGACGTCGTTACGTAAAAAAGATCCAACACACACGGCTTGCCATATGAGTTTGATCCTTTTTGCGCAGCTACATACGTTTAATTGACGGTATGAATTTTTCAATGGTTTTTTGTAAATTCATTATAATCTTTTTTAGTTGCCTAGACTTTTGATATATTGGACTTGCTCGGTGACGCAGTGGTAGTGCAACTGCCTACCGTGCCGAAAGTCGTGGGTTCAAAATCCCGCTAAGGGCAAACTTTGTGTGATGAGCACGAATATTTGTACCCGAGTCATGGGTGTTAAGTAGTGTCATATGTATCTATTTATCAATATAAGTATTTTCATCGTTGTCTAGTACCCTTAGTTTAGGGGGACTAAATCAATGTTTGTTAGTGTCCATGATACTATTATTATTAATGAGTTCAACCTTCATATTTGCTAAATAATTGCCGTTTTTATTTAAACACTAAATGTATAATACATATACACGTATAACCTATTTCGTAAACCTTAATAAAACATAAGCGAAGGCAAAACTTCAAGGCGATAGGCTAAAAAGACCGTTGTGTTTTTATTTTGTAATATAGCTAATCGTGCCTATGTCTATCTTTTATTGCTTATTTGTTGATACAAAAAGAGTGCTCATCTCGTTTATCATTTATTTTCTATGTATATAATATCGTTTCTTGCTGAAGTAGGTTTACACAGTTTATACGTGGCATTGAGTCGAGAAATCTAAAATTGTGTTCTCCTTCAGGAGCTGGAGCGGAACACAAACCAGAGCGAACTGAACACCATAGCCACGTACTACTTCGACGGACAGGGCAAGGCTCTCAGGCCGATGGTCGCGATACTGATGGCGCGCGCCGTCAACTACCACGTTTACGGGGAGAACAGGTAAGTTCTGGGTTATCTACCAACAGACCCATAATACAACGGAAAATCAATAAAACTTTTGAGATACTTCAGCAGGACGTAGTTACGCAAAAAGGATCCAACCGACAAACCATGCCGTGTGGATTGGATCCTTTTTGCGTAATTACGTCTTAATAATCTTTGCACGCGGCGCTATGTGTGCGTGAGCTGGTGTTGCTCGTACGACACCAGCCATGTCACGCCACACTAATCAAAGTTGCATATTTACAAGCTCATGCACACATAGCGCCGCGCGCAAAGTTTAGATGAAGTATTTATAACACATACCGTCACGACAAAATTTTCACATAAATTGGTCATCAAGCATTTGGCCACTTGGAAGAAACCCAGGCGTCTTATAGTGCCTCGCATAGCTTCTCTCTCGGTATTTCCCATATAAATTAATTATAAGAAACTTATTCACCCGTTAAATTTCAAGTTAGTAAGCTTTCCAGTTTCTGAGATTTAGTTATAAGTCAGTGAGTGAGTGATGCAGTGCAAAAGTCCGCGCGCGAGCTCCGAGGAATCGGGTGGCTGGGGGGCTGGCGGGCGTGGAGCGCCGCGCGCGGCCGTCCTTACATGCCCTGCACTAGATACCAGTACGAGTACTGTAGGCATGCTCATACTTATCGATGCTGTTGCCGTATTAGTCCTTTACTGCAATAAAAAAACTTAAACGTGCGTTAAGATTCATCGGAGCTCGCACGAGGACAGTAAGATACATATTATATACCTACCATTTGAAAACCTTTAATGCTTGATCGGAGAACTCCTTACAAACGTGAATTCCACGTAACATGTTCGTTTTACGATTTGTGGTGTAATGTAAGCGTATGCAATAGGCAAGTTTACACTTTAACCGGTGCCGGTTTTATCTAGTTCTTAAATACTACAAGTAATAGCTGAATGCGGTCCGTGGAACAGGTAACGCACTGAGGTCGTCATAAAGGAAATAGAATGGGAACGTTATAAAGATTTATCGCATTGATTCCAGCATGACACAAAGGCAAATACCAACTCCCCTTTTAATAAGTCTGGGCCTCTATTCGGGAACGTCCAAGCGATATTGTAGCGACGCGCGAGCGAGACCCGCATCCCACTCTTCCGCACGATGCGTAATGTGTAAGAGCGGGATGCGAGTCTCGCTCGCGAGTCGCAACAATATCGCTTGGACGTACCCGAATAGAGGCGCTAATCTAACGTCATAAATATTGAATGCAATTCATTAACAAAGAAGCTATCATAAAATCTATCTGCATTTTATTTAGACAAGACGGACTGTACGTTACCAGCATACTAATTAGCAGGTACAGTCTTGGTGCCTAGTCATATACCCATTGCCTTCCATTAGTGGTGGTTTGAATGTCCTTTTCAGTAACCTTGCAACACTGGAAGATCATTAATAACAGATCTAACAAATGCCTCATCAGCATTAGCTTATTTAATTTAATAAGGGGACTTTGTTATTTTGGCCCTGTTCAAGCGGGTCTAGATAACGACTGATTGTGGTATTAACGTTCGCGTAACGCACGAAACAGTTCAAGCTGGGAAGCGGCGGTACATGCCGTTTAGCAAACCCACACACCGCAACTTGACACTGGACTTCATGACCACTGACTGAAGGTGTCATGAGCATGAGCGAACCTAAATAAAAAAATACACGATGATCATCTCGTGTATTTGACCAATATAATCAGCTACCGCAGCTCGCACGCTCTGCAGCTCAATTACGTAGCACAATTGGTATCGGTTTGGCTCGAAATGCAAACCAATTTAGTCTTCACTCGTTGTACATAAGGGTACAATTGGTTTACTTTTCGCTAAAGCTACGTAATTGAGCAGCTGGTGGAAACGCAGTCTAAAAATGCGAGCGGGTTCCAAATTATTTGTTAAGCGGCGTTCTACAAAGCTGTACTGGCAATGTTGCATTTGTCACGTTTTTCTCGATTATATAATTGTGTATTTACGAAAAAAAAACAGCGTTAATACACAACTACACGCATCATCATGACATATTATTGTATTACACACTTAAATACATCAGATGATCAATTTTAACCGACTACATTATTGATTTTCACATAATTTCACTTATATAAATCGAGAAAAACGCGGAGTAATAATGTGGAGTGATACCGCTCGTATTTTAAGGTTGCGTTTCCACCAGAGCTGTGCGAGATAGCTGAGGGCTCAGCGAGGAAACCACCAATCAGTGAAAATGATGTTAATTTGTGGTAATGTGTGGATGATGTTAATTTGTAGAACCGACCACACCCATGTGTGGGTGATGTTAATTTGTAGAACCAACCCATCCTATTGACGGTTTTTTCCTCGCTCACCGCTCACCTACCTCGCACAGCCCTATCGGAAATGCCGCCTTACAAACTCAAGATAAAGATTTCATAGCTGTGTGCCTAACAACAATAAATTTTAATCGAATTTTCTTCTTTACACTTACCAGTTGAGTGCCAATTTCGCATAAATAAAAACCAATTCCAATTAACGACATATTATATAGAGCAGTCGGCAAAACACTGAATACAATTCAGGATTATTATCAATGGAAATGTAGTTTTATATTTTTAAAAAGAATTACTACGAATATTATATATATACGTTTCATTTGTTTCTTTTTTTTTCTAAAAGTTGAATTCTATTACAACAGTAACAATACAAATTACAATAAATAAGAATCTTAAAATCGTCACGATTGTAGATAATAACAATGGAATTGGCGTTTAAATTTTGCTCGCGGCGCACTAAGCATATTTACACAATGAAATTGTTCACAAAAAATTCTTCGATCAAAATCAGTAGCTGTTTTGGTTGGAAGTCCATTTGTAAAATTAATAATTTTACCTTCATTATTATGTTATTGTAAAAATCGTCGCCTATCATAATAATTATCTGACTTATAATGTAATGAATGATGTAATGTACTAATTGAAATATTAACATTAATTGATACCATTGTAAACTTGTTCAATAGTAATCAAATTTTAGTTTTAATTTTAGAATTACAATTGAATTTTCGCATGCCAGTAATGGCTAAATATGTGATTCTTTGCTGTATTGACCATCTATTTATAGCGAAGTTTATGAGCAAGTAAATCTATCTTATCTTAAGTCCAACTATACAGACAACCTAACATTACGGTTTGATACAAATTATCTGGTCTGGTCGGTCGATGGAGACACGAGCTACGAGCCCATTACGCCATACTCTCATTGACTCGTTGCCTAACCGTTTACCAATACTTTAGAATTGCATTCGGTTATCTGACCTTACACCCAGCGTTCAAGGTCCGTTGGCGTCCTTGAACGTATCGTGTTTTCTTTATACATACCGAGTAAATTTGAATTTACTGAAGTGTTGTTTGAAATTAACAAGATAAGGGTAAAGTTCCTGTTCTATAAATAAATAACTGCTTACTTAAGATTGTTAGCCCCTTCACTAATAAAATCTTCAAAGATATAGCCGACCTTGTAGATATAGTTAAACTTGAGTAAGTTTAGCGATATCTACTTTTATCCAGAGGCGGATTATCCCTAAGGCTAACTAGGCATGTGACTAGGGGCGCGAGGTTACAAGGGGGTGTACGCATATATTAACTATACAATACAATACAACAATAGTTAACATAAAACCTAAATTGCGCCTCTGCCTTTATCAAAGGAACATCAATCAATAGTTGCAAGTATGTTGTGTACAAATTAACACGGAACTAATGCTTTTGCAAATGCAACATGCGTGAGTGCGATTAACAAATTGTATAATTTTCTAATTAAAATTATTCAATAAATTTTCAAAATTTTTGTGTCATCTTTAATTTCATATTTCATTAATTAATTAGCTCGGGGTTTATATCTGCGAAACCTACCGAAACTATCTCGTGTCGTATCGGTTGCGCATGCGGCTTGACCAAGGTCGTAACATAATCTAGTGGTGTAATAGTTCACCTCCAACTTATGGATTTGAATATTTCTTTCAAGACAGATTATGCAATTAACTTTATCATGCTATCGATTTTATAAAATATGTCGTGACATTTGTAAACTCACTCTTGGATCCCTTTTTGTTCATAAACCGAAAATAAAAGAATATTACATTTGAATATTGATATTTAGTTTAAACTTGCAAAGGGTCACTTTTTATTGTTATTTGGTTATATGGCATTAATAAACAGCTATATTTATTTTTGCTATGTTTCCACTTTCCAAGTGAATGTTACAAAAAGTGCATGGGAACCAAGTATCTTAGAAACCATTTCACGTACTTGTGTCCAAATGTTTTGATAGCTGACAATAAAGAACCTGGTTTATGTGGTCGTGATTGCAATAAAATGATCATAGTGAAAACTTCCATATAATATGTACAATGTACCTCGGAAACCGCTTTGTGTATCAAATCGTCAATATATAAAAAGTAGATAATAGTAGATTGTTGCACCAAGCAGAAAGTGATTCATTATTGCGCCGAGTGTTGATTTGGAGCCCGAACGCTAGTGAGGGCTCTAAAAACACGAGCGCAATAACAAATCACTTGATGCGAGGTGCATAATCTGCTTTTCTTTCTACTACTGCTAAAAGTTGGTAAAAAACGTAAAGGTACAGTTAAACCCAACTAGCGAAGTTAAAAGGATATTGGCTCTGTTATGACGCACCCTTAGAATTTTTATATAGCCTATGACACTCGCACGTTCTCCCCGAATCTTAAGATACCCTATTTATTAAAATCGGTCTATTGGTTCTGAAGCTAAAGTCGAAAATCCGAAAATTTTCACAGAAATCTTGTATCTAGTCTATTAATTGTCATATTATGCCAATTTTTTTTAAATCTTTTTGTAACCCACCTTCTATATAATACTATCTTATCAGCCAGTACTTTGAGCATAACATTTTAGACGAGACAATCACAGTTCGATATGGCCGCCGATATGTGGCTTGTTTTTTTTTTGCTAACAGTAAGTCCACAGAAGAGTGGTCGGCTGTCTCGTCGGACTGTGAATGGGCGGATTGGGTAGCTGTTGGTGTAAACTTCTTGATCAACCAACCAAATAATGAAATTTGTATGCAACTTTATTTGCTCTAGAGCAAATAAGGGCTGCTTTGTGCTGAGTATTTAAGGCCATTATGATGAAATTAAAGCGTAGTAGGAAGAAAAAAATGTTTACAAAAATAAGATATTGAAATATCGCCGAGAGAACTAGATGGCTAGACACTTGATGGCTCAGTAATTCTACCATTGGACTACGAAGCCAGAAGTCGCATGTTTGTGAGTCACCTGATTATAAGTGATCGCATAGATGACTATGAAATGATAATTTACATTCTTCCGTAGTGCACTACTGGCATCGCAGCGGCAAGTTGCAATGATCAGCGAAATGATCCACTCGGCGTCACTCATCCACGATGACGTCATCGACCAGAGCGACTTTCGACGCGGGAAGCCTTCAGTCAACGTTCTCTGGAACCACAAGAAGGTAAATTAGCTTTTTCTAAATATATCTACGTAGAGCACGAGACAGGATAGCAAAGTCTAGGATGACGTATTTACCAAAAACAAAAATCGAAAAGAACAATTATAATAATGGTAATGACTGATAATATACCTATGAAATACCACAATAACAACGTTCAGTTTCAGAGTTCAAAGCATGCTTTCAATACCTTTCTATGAATTTTGTGCTTGTGCGCGTTGGTTTTATTGTTATAATTAAGTGTTGTAATGCGTATAATATGATAACATTTAGTAACTCTCTTACGGATACGAGAACACATGTTTACGTGAAAATAATACTTGAATCGCATATTATATTACGCTCGTTAAACCTCCAGACACTAATGTCTTTCAAGATATACATTACAGCCTAACGTGCAGACTCTTAAGAGTACAAATGAAGTAGCAATCCAATGAAATATGTCTTGTACATATTTATTTAAATAAACTAATGGTTTTCCGAGTCGCAGTTGCTTCCCAAGCATGTATTTATTTCAGTGTACAAGCCGCGTGCATTTTAATTCTGCATTATGCAAATTTGTACCGCACGTCGCTGGAATGTTATTCAGATATGTGTCTCGACCAGCAAACAGAACAAATAAATAGAAATATTTACTTTCCAGACGGATTTTCCTCCCTTCGCTTTACCTAAGATCAAAGATATCCTTTTATTTAATGCCGTGCACGATTTAAGAAGTTAGATTCAGTTTTGTCTGATTGAAACGCCTACGCATAAAAAGCTCGCTGTGGAATTTATAAATGGGTTTTATTATTTTATGACGCGTTAAGCAGGCTCTCAGGGCAAAGTGGGGTATTGAATACGAATTGTTAGCTATTTATGGATGTGACGAGGAGTTATTACAGGACGGTATCTCATGCAGATTGACGTAAATTCCGCCGTGTGGCATACGTGAACGAAATACATAGCGATGCCTGTTTTAAAATACGCCTAGTCTTGACGCGCTGAATCATATATAGGTAGTTTATATGAATAAATTGTAGGTTATGTACGCACTATAGCTTTTGTCTGCAATTTTGTGTAGAAATCAACTTCAGTTTTTTGGGATATACATTTTCATCTTTATATGGCTTATATTTTATGTCATGACAGATAAAACTGCTTTTTCGTTTTCATTTACTAACTAATTTTAATTTTTTTCTAATTTTAATTTTGAGTAGGTATCAACTTTAGTTTTTCGGGATATAAATTTTCAAACTTAAAATGGTTTATATTTTACGCCATGATAGATATAACAGCATTTTTTCATATTTTTTTTTGTTTTACCAGTTTTAAGACAAATGCCATAACCATCCGCTGCTTGATCTAAGAATTGTATCGCCTTTTACGTGACATCGCTCACAATACACGACATAACACGACACACCCTAAAACTGACGCGTGACATAATGACTTCTTGTAAACTTGCATGCTTCTAAGCATTTAGGAAATATATAATTTCTCATCAGTTTTCAGATAATCCTAGCGGTTAAATGTGAAATGGTAAATTAAATTGACAGCCAATGCACTAATCGACACTTGCTTAAATAATCACAGACAAGTTGTTCCGTTCACCCGTTCTTTGATTTTCATTATCATTAAATTCATGAGGATGTCCTAATTGAGAATATAAATATACCAGTCCATTAAAGCTACGTTGATTGGAATGTATGTGTTCCATTGCTTTATGTGACTTGCCAATTGAGATTTATGTCGTATAGTTTCGGGCCAGCCCAAGTTGGTACCTCATTAATATGGCTTGCACGTCACAATCATTGATGAAGCGCAGAGCCGATGTCACTGATAAATTTTGTCACTGTTGCTAAGGCGGCTGGCACATCATTTTTTAAACATAATTTCTCGTATAATATTCGAGCTTACAATGACAAATTGTTTTAAAATAGAACTCTTTTAAATGTGAACATTTTAAACATAATTAATTAATTAATGTATACCCTACATTCGTCCCACTGCTGGGCATATGGCTCCTCCATAATAAAAGGGAATGGGCCGCAGCACACATGGTTGAACAACCAGTGATACAATAAGACGGCATCACTTGTTTTCGTAACTATAATTTAGGTCGCGATCGTGAAAAATCTGGGTTAAGATCGTGCCATTCAAAACGCGTCTCATTGAATTCGTTCTCGCGCCGCTGGGCTACGCAGGCACGGTTTACGATGTTCATTAACAGAGAACTTTCTACGCTTCCCTTAATAACATTATCATACAAACAGTCATTTCACTCCGCCCTTCGTTGTTTATACAAACGCCGTAAAACAAAAATAATATCACTTCATAAATTAGATATGTTGGCATTAGCAATATTGATTTTAGGCTCAAGATCCGTACCACATTACATATTTACCCATTTGTTATTCAAATATTGAACTTCGCCTGGCCAGTGTAAGGCGTATTCAATTTCGTTTTCATTTGCCATAGAAAGCAATTTTTTGCGCAGACGTATTTTGTGCGTCGCAAGCTAACCAATTGACATCGCCATTGGATATTTAATTAACGTTCTATTAATGTAAAACTTTTACTTTCTCGTTATAGGTATCATTAAATCTGTAAACCAAATGATTTGCCCTCATTTAATTTGAAAGTAAAATTGTAAATGTGACGCCGCCAGTAGGTTCTTAGGTCACAGGTTGTTGGCCTAATCTGGAGGAAACAAGAATGATACGATTAGTGGGAAGTGGACCGCGGCGTCACCGGCGGCGGGCTATCTCGTGTTTATAGTCGACTTTAACCAAGTATCATTTCTTTCTCTCTCGCCAGTGTGCGAGTGAGACAGAAAGGGCGTTCTGGCGCGGTGATATTGTTTGTAGATTGTGTGTAACCTTCTAAGAGTGGAGGCGGCCGTGTCGGAGGCAGGCCTCACATACCTACGAAAGCTGGACGACCCCCGGTGAAAGTGCCTCGCGGCAACGCGCCTCTGCTCTCTTTGGTGCCGCCGCACCTTACAATTGAGTACTTTGAATGTAACTCCAATGTTGTTTTAATTCGTTTAATGATTTAATTAGATTTAGAAAATAGATTCAATTGCTATCTAAGTTGATCTTTGCTCAGTTTGTTAATTCGACTATTACGTTTTAAAACAAGGAAACGCAATATTTTATGGCTAGCAATTTAAAGTGATTAAGAGAGAGATCAACGAGCGTTAAGAGCTTGCGCCAGATTCATTGTTTCAGCACTCAATCAGTTACTACTTGAGAAATCATCATTCATGTTACAATGCATATTTGTAATAAAACGTGAAGAATTTAATGTCACCAAAACAGAAGTCTTGGGTACATTTACGTTTGAAACACGATCGTTATGCAACGTGTCCCTCTTAAAAGGAATATATTTGTTAAACGTATTATGGCCATTAGTTTCGTCAAGGCGATTTTCGTAAGCATCCACGGTTGTGAGCATGCTTGTAATTCACCTCATGGTTAGTATGACAAAGAATAAATGTTGGATTAGGAAGAAAATGTGAATCCAATGATTTTGCTTCTACTACTGGTGATGCAAACAAAGGAACGCAGCGGTCAGAATACAGATGAATATACAAACAAAGTCAAAGCTAGTTTGTAAAGCTATAAAGGTTAATTTATTCAACTTGTACGCGCGACGCGTTTCTGTTCGTCCTTCACGAATAAAACGCCTGGTAATGGCCCAGAGTTACATGTTCCGGTGATCTGATCTGCAGCGTAAAGCATTTCCAGATGAGGTGTTCGCACCCAAGTTAGCCCATCCGACTTCTATGAATTACATGCGTAAATTCACTTCTCCACTTTACGTGGGTTCAATGTTGAGCAATTTGACTCGACCTTTGCTATTGAGCGAAACGACTGGTATGTGTTTATCATAGATATGACACGTTATTTGTCCACATTTAAATTATGCCATTAAATTAGTGTCAAGAATCAATGGAAGTCCCATCATCCCACTACGTAATCAGGAGTAGGTTTTTGTAATTTCTAGTAAACGACCGGTCATAAATCGTTAGATCTGTGTTTATTTCTTGCAAACGCGTCGCAATATTTGTGCACACTACCTAATTCGTACTTGCGGATGTTATATCAGTTCGGTCACACCAGTTCATCCAAATAACCCGTATTTGAGTTATGTCATTAAAATCTGCAAATATTGACTCTGTAGGCGGTTCTTCCCTGTATTCGTAGCTTGTCGTTGTGCTGGGCACACAATTTGATAGCTTTAACCTAATTTATATTTCTTTCCGTTTCCTCAAACAGCTGCCGCTGACATTGTTACACCTACCAATTATTGTTCATGATAATTCAGCAAGAGAGGATTTTTTCTTGAAATTCTCTTGTAATTAAAAATTTGGCATCATTGGCCAAAGTCACAAAGGTCACTCAAATCGGACTAAGTTTAGCAAAAAGGGTCAGGACCAAAATAAAAGACATTAATAATTAAGTTCTATGCCAAATATCTAAAATCCGCGTAGCTTTTATTGTGGATTGGATCCTTTTCCCTAAATTACGTGCAATTAATTTTTGATCATAATGACGTTTATGTATTGGTACACAGCTGGTTGACGGAGACTTATCAATTTCATATCGAATCAAACGCTTAAGTGTCGTTTGTGAATTCAGTCATATCTATTTGAATTTTAATTTTAGATTATTTAAATGAGGATTGTGCCCCAACACTTCGCAATTTGCACATAAGAACATATATGTACATGTGATGTTCGTGTATGGCATCTCGTTAGCTAGGCGTGTCTGTTTGCTCTTTGGCATCTTCGTGTACGAACGAGATTGTTACTATGCCCGGATGTGTTACTGTTTACTGTCCTCGTTATGTCACAGTAATAATTATATTAGTCGTAATATTACACCGGCTTTTTAAGGACTGTTATATAGTTAGCTTTACTACAAAATTGGTTATCAAAAATTGTATAACTTCAAGAAACAAACAGTCATTGACACCGGTTTTTCTTTTGAATCGAATGCGTAATGAGCCTGCTCTATATAAGATATGGCCTGCGACAATACGCAATGTAGTCGCAGATGTCGGGAAGACGTCAGCGTCGAATTGGCGATTCCTATCGTACCACCATTGTTCAGAATATGTCGCGTTACTTATTGTTCCCTGAGCTATGCGGTGCGGTTGACTAGCGTGTTTATATGAGCTGTATACGCGTTTAGAATTTTTATACATTTTTGCATTTGAACATGCGTTAATGCAGTAACGTGATACATTGTAGGCTGCGGCTTCGATTGGTGGAAGGAAAGTGCAGATCTCTCGGCGATTTCTATGTGTATCTCGTTTCGACCTCTGCAATTGTAAGGTGTGTGTCGGTGTTTCTTTTCCACTCTGCGCCCCGATCTGACGCAAGCCTCGCTCCAACTGCGAACACTGACCGCGCCCTTTTTCATTTTCGACGGATATCCGTATATGTATTTAAATTAGCACTTACATAATATGCGAGTGTTCTCATATTTTCATTGATTACTCAACATTTAGTTATGGGCTATTGCGCAGACAAACCGGCTCGTTTGATGTCAAATTTATTTTACTCATTGATGGTTTCCGTAAGTTTTAACTAATTAAAGCAATATTGTTAGGGCAACGGAACGTTTTCTAATTGAGCAGGTTTCCACATAGATCTGGGAATTTGACATTGCCTAATTATTTATACTTTCTGTTTAATTTTTTGTATCAAGATTGTGTTAGTCGATATGGGTTCGTTGGGCCTAGGTTTCAATCTGGCCGAGCTCACTTTAGCGACAATGATGCAAGCGAGTAACGTTTTTGCTTGAATCAAATGCATTGAGATTATATTCGGATTGAGTCAACGTCCGCGTCTCGATCGGAAGGACACGTAACCGCCACGGCAGCCACGGTGGCAGCTTTCTCCGTATTTCGGGGCAGCGGCGAGCGGCGGCATCTATCATGGCCTATGCGATGCGTCAGGTGCTAGCCCGGGTCACTGAACTATACAACCCGGCTTAAGAACTCTTATGAAATCCTAGCTATGGTATTCAGATTAGTCGAATTAGTAATTTAGGTCACAGGGCTTAAGGCCTAGTATTACTCTTATTATATCTGTAATGTAATTATATTTGTTAAGTTGATTGTTTATACGTTTTCATTTAGATTGACCCAACATTTTCAGCATAAAAATTTAAGTATATGTTGTGGACCTTTAAATAACCGTGTTAAAATGCAACATGCTGTGTCACTATGTCATTTGCCAATATGGCAAATGAAGTTGTCACCTGACAGTTAATTATTTTGCGTACCTATACATTACTACACCCAAAGGTGCAGCTTATTATCGCAAATAATTAGGTAGTAGTTGCTCAGAACAATACCGAGAACTTTAAAGAATTTCTCAAGTGTCAAGTTATGTAATGCCCAGATGCCGCATTCCGACTCATCCTCATCAATATGAGGTGCAGAAGTATGTTTAGTAGGTACACACACAAACACACCTTACCATCCAGTACGGGATAAAAAATTGCTTACTCAAAATACGAAGGAAATTTTAATAAAAGGCGATGAAATATCTGATTTATCAGCACTTCATATGAATCATTCATAGGTCGAATTAACATAATATCCAATGTCTGTAATTGTCAAGTAAATTGCTTTTTACACCTGTCTGATGGTAAGACGAATGGATCTGCATTCTTCGGTCGTTGCTTAAGCTTATTTCAGGGAACTCGTCTGCAACACAGCCCTTTCCTCACGCACGACAAGTTTTTTAATAGTTGATAATTCAGACTTTTCTCCGGTCCTTCATTATAGTGATCACTAATTATACAAGTCTGGCCATTTACGTAAAAATCACGTTTTATTACTTGACTAATTTGACTGGTGGAATTTTGAGTCATTTCGTTGTTGATAAGTGTTATAATAACAATTCACTTTTCCTCATATTTATTTGCGGCTCCTTTCTACTCTGTTACACTTTGTACACACTGCAGGCAGACAACTCATTAAAGCAAATACGCTTTGAACGTGGTTCAGTGTAACATTTCATATTTAGGCGTTCGTGAAATTGTATCTCGGTAATTAACGAGTTTAGGAAATTGGCTACACTGAAAAGCCCCATTATCTTGAATAAAACGTACAATAACATACGAAAACTACTAACTACTATCATAACACTTAAAAATACGTAGAGCCGTCCTCTCGTCGATGTCCTCAGTATGTCGCGGGCACCCCCACGCGCTGCGTGGACGCTTGTAGGTACGAGGAGTGGCGAAAGACGTCATGCAATTTTATTAACATGTCTTGCATCATTCATCTTCTCTATTTGCTTAATTCCAGTTAATAAACGAGCGAAACAAGTACTATTACTTTCCATTATTTGGTTGTCATTGTACGACCGGTCGCAGGCCGTCGAAAGCAAAATTCGTTCAACACTTTCGTCGAGTGACCCACCGGCGCTCGTGTATAAAGAGTGCGAGGCAAAAACTGGTCGAGGTATACCTAACTGTACAGTCGGGGAAGTGGGTCGGACATGGCGGCCACGGCAGGCCGTAACCTCGTAACTCGTTATCCTATCCTAAACCAATAATACTTTTCTCAATATTTGAACGTCATTACGACACGTTTAACCCACCAGCTTAATCGGGACAGTGTGAGCTACATTTTCTTTTTATAGCCAGTCCACCGCATATATTATAGCTAATGCTGTTATTTATAGCAAACCGAAGAATCGTTTATAAATATTTCTATAACAAGGCGTTTGTAATCCTACGCAGATGCAGATGGGAATTAATTACTCTCACTTGCTCGAACGATTTTTGGTCAATGATCTGAAACTTTCACCAAACTTTATGCTTGAATCGAATTAATTTGAAATACATTACTAATTGCAGTGTGTCGATAAACGCAAGCAATATTAGAAAATAGACAAAATAGTGTTTTGAAAGTCGAAATACATATCGTGTCGAATTTATGTTTACGTCTATACAAACACACAAAAATCTTGGATCGGAGTGAACGACACCATGTCAAGGTCACTGCTCGTCTCCGCGGCCGCTTACTTTCACTGCTACAGCGCCCCACCGTCCGCGCCTGCCATATTGTTCGCGTAAGCTATCATTAGTATTCAAATATACACATAATGCAACTGATTCGTTGGGCATCAAGATTCGCATCTATATATCTAGTATCAGCGGCAACGGGGAACCGGATTTTTAGCGTACGTGCTCATACCCCTCCGTTTAGCCAGGTGTGTCGAAACGATGCCCCACTCGTCGATCATTAATCGCCACTAGAGGTAGATACCGAGTTTCGCAACCGATCGGACCAGGGCCATTCACTCGATACGAAATACTTGGATAAAACGGTCAAAATCGCATCTACTCTTATCGATTGATTGGATTAAATAGGAACCAATTGTGTCTAGAATCCAGACTTTAACGCAGTCACAATAAGTGCAGAAGAGGCCGCCAAACTCAATACCGGGTCAGCCACCCCGTCCGACATAATTGCCCTATCTTATATGAAACTTATAAGGCATTAAAAAAGCAAGGTATTACCACTATTAGCTACTCAACTTCTTCGTCAATTGTTTGTATTAAAGATAAAACAGCAATAATAGATCAGACAACTTTATTGCTATACGCAAACAAAAAGTCCCGCTTTGTGCTATGTATTTTAAGCAATAATGATAGTTCAAATCGAAGCTGAAAGAAAATATCTTTAAAATTTAAATTCATCATTAACTAGGACTTAAAGGTAGGCCGAATGTTTGCGAGCCGAGCCGTATACTTTAAATTGGGACCCAAATTCCACAGCAGCATTTAATTCAAATGATTCGTAAACAAACTACATGTTTCGCCGGCGCTGACGGGTCAAGGTAGATTGGTCCCAACTCACAAGTTTACCATTCTTTTTCAACCTGCCTTATAACCCGACGGAGCGACTAAAGACAGGTTATGTGTTTCGCGCGAGTGCATTAAGGATATGTTTTGTCCCCTTTCAGAAATTTCTTAATTTACGAATCTCGATAAATGAGGTATTATGAATCTATAGACAAACAACGACCATTTAAAGGCATTTCAAGTGTATAATTGTCATACAAAAATTGATATGGTAGACGTTCTGTATATTATCATTGGTATACGAGAATTCCGTCCGTCTGTCAGAGTGAGATCTCTACCTCAGCGGCCCTAACATGCATGGCACAAAGATAAATTAGAACCGTTTATCTCTAAGTGCGTCTCTCTCACACTGGTGCCAACGAAAGAGATAGTTATAGAGATAAACGGTTCTAATTTATCTTTGTGGCATGCATGTTAGGGCCGCAGCAATGGTTAGAAGTATCAAATTCATTAAAATAATGGGTTGGTATGGCAAGAATAAGGTAATAATAATAAATATACCAAAACGTTTATTATTTATGAGGCCATTTTTATAAATGAATAATTTCAGTAAGTACCTGGCTAGAAAATTCAGTATTTACCTCATATTTACGACAAAGCAAATAAAATAAATAAATAAATCAGGGGACAATCTTTACACAAATCGATCTAGTCCCAAAGTAAGCTCTAAAGGCTTGTGTTAGGGGTACTAGACGACGATATACATACTTATATAGGGAAATAAATACTTAAATACATAAGAAACATCCAAAACTCAGGAACAAACATTCGTGTTTATCACATAAATATTTGCCCTTACCGGGGATCGAACCCAGGACGCAAGCTTCGGAGGCAGGGTCACTCCCAACTAGGCTAACCGCGTCGACAATAGTCAAATTATAGTCGACCGAGTGAGTGAAGCGATTCAGCTTGGGCAAAAATGCTTTCGTATGTCCGGCGGATGTCCATTTGTTCTCGTCTACAGGCGCCTCATTCGGGAACGCTAAGTGATTCTGTAGCGACTCGTAAGCCAGATTTCTCATTCCATTCTTCCGCACGACGCCAAATGCGTAAGAGAAAGATGAGAGATCTGGCTTACGAGTCGCTACAGAATCACTTAGCGTTCCCGAATCAGGCGCCAGCTCGCAGTTCTCAACCGATTCTCGTGAAATTTTGTGAGCAGGTTTGAGAATTAAATAGAATTTCTTTTAACGATTCAGTTCTTCGAATTTTTCAAAATGGCGGGGTTATGTGGGTTTTTCCTATTACCAACTTATTTGCGGTGTTGGTAAACTGACCACGGCCTATGTCGATGTATGGAGATATCAGTTTTCCAACTGCAAAGTTAAGTTTGTCGCGAGGTCTACAGCTCACGGAGCCACTAGTCTTATTGTTATTAAGAGGACTGTGAACCGTCAGTCAGAACAAAATCTAGGTCGTATAGACGTAGATTTTGTTCTGACTGACAACCTATCAAAAATTGGTGAACATCGGTTAACATTTAAGGGGTGGAAATCGTTATAGCCTTTTGAATGAAAAGCCGTAGCTTCGCACTCCTCTTAAGATGTGTAGAGAAAACAAAATAATTTGAAACCTGAATAGCAAAAAAAAATTTATGATGGGATGGATAATTGGTATCAGCCTAACAAGTTAAAGCCGAGTGCAGTGGTAGGAACGGAACCCTTTGCGCGAAACCGACTCGCGCTTGACCTGCTTTTTAATATAAAATTATTATTAACGTATTTTAAATTATTATTTCACAATCACCAGTTTTTTTCTATATTATAGGGGCATTCTTATTGTGTTTACATTTAGAGATCATAGTTCCTATTAAATTTTAATAAAATAAATAGTATGGAGCATTATATGTCACAAGTTTACAGATTACTTTGGGATAGATCGATTTGTGTGAAGATTGTCCCCTGATTTATTATTATTTTATTATTATATGTAGCGTTTGACTCCACAAATGATTATTTAGCTTTTGTGTCTCTAAATACTATTTAAACAAATGTTTCACACTTATGATCTGATTGGTAAAGTAAGAGTCTAGGTCTAGACTGCGTCGGTACCTGATAAGGGAGGGGATGAGGGGAGTCAAGGCCGCGTAACACATCCCGCGCCACATTCACCTTCGGTCCACCACCCGCCAAACACCACTGTCAAGGCTGCCTTGCGACACCACCGCAAGCCTCAACCGAATGATGGACCAGTCCTTAATATCAGAAACAACTCGACAATCATTTCGAAACCGCACTCGAAATAACCTTCAAACCGTAGCCCGTCTGGCAGAAAAATAGTTGCTGAAAACAAAAACGCAGAACTTAAATGCCATACCGTATTGCCTGAACCGTCTCGACTACCGGGGTGATTGCCACCGAGTCGCCTTGAAGAGCCAATTAAAATTGTTCTTGCTCAACGGTCTTTATACGGCCCTTCATTACTTACAGTAATATTGAAACATTTTGCCGATGCTTCAAAGAAAATGTTGTGGGAAATTCACGTTTTTTTTGTCCAATTATAAAATCTGTACATGTAATGGTGTTGGTAATTGAATTACGGAATAGAAACTTCAACGCGTTCGGAATTAAGTCCGTGTGAAATCGTAGAGATTTTTCTGGTAAATTATTCATGTGGCTCGCGTTGGGCTGACTTTCGACGCGTTCTTGAGAAAGCCTTTCACTCTTATCATGGGTGACATACTTATATATCAATCCCGCCCGATTGAGATCAATTGCGTGATATAGGTAATATATTTATAAACGGGCTCTTCAGTTTTGAAACTGTACTTTAGTAGCTACCAGAAAAAAAAACAATTCACTTAATGACCGTTACGACCAGTGATTATTTTATTATATTTATCAAAGATATGTACGCAAAAAGTAAATTTTCCGCAGCGTGTTGTGACTTCGCTCGACTAACTTCTGCATCGCTATTGTTATGCCTAATGATTTTAATAACTGGTTTTTTTTCCTATAACTGTTTACGCGTACCAGAAATCAGACCTGGTTAAAATGCTGTACTCGTCAACGTGTCTTGAATTTGAGAACCTTTGGTTGCGCCGTTAAAATTTACTTTTTGTTTTTACAAAATAAGTTGCTAGATTTCAATCTTGTACTATCTCCTTACTTAAAAATAGATTAGAGTCTGCTCGAGATTTCGTCCGCGTGTAATTTGGTTATAGTTCTCGGGAAGTTTTGAATTTTCAAGGATTAAAAGTACCCATTTCAGGGCCTCTATTTGGGAACGTCCAAGCGATATTGTACCTACGCGCGAGCGAGACTCGCATCCCACCTTTCCGCACGATGCGTAATGCGTAAGAGCGGGACGCGAGTCTCGCTCGCGATTCATAACAATACCGCTTGGACGTTTCCGAATAGATGCGCTGGACGTAACCATCTAACAAGTTTCATGAAAGTCCTTTTAGCTGTTACGGAGCCGAATGGTATCAAACATACAGACAGATAATATTAGTAGTATTTGATTAGCTTACTTGTTGACAGAAAAATAGAAGGACCGGACTCGTCATCGACATTGGCACTTTGAGATAAAAAAAATATTATCTAGGTCCGAAAAAGGCTATCAATTATTTATATATTTAAACTTTATTGCACAATACAAGAGTATAAAGTGAATTCATCCTTACTTGTCTTATTTGGTAAACAAGTTTCTAACCTCAAAATGCACGTTTGGCCAAATCAGCTATTTCTTGATAAATAAAGTAACCGGAGATAATATTTTAGACATGTCTTTGCCAATTTTTTACCTAGGATTGCTTTACTTACGATAAAATAGCTGTTTCACCCAAAAAAGGTATATTTTGAGGTTATAAACTTGTTTAACGAATAAGATAGATAAGTAAGGATGAATTTTTATTCTCTACCAGTCAGCCTTTAGGCCAAAAATAAACAGAATTATACAGCTGTATTTCATGAATCTTATTAGATAAGGCTTTGACACTAAGCAAAATCTAACTAGTTAGCCTGGGGATTTATAATTTAGGGGCAACAGGGATTGTTTCATGCCAATAGCGTGTTTCCCTGGCATGCACTTAACGGATGCGTTTTTAGCCCGGATAGTCGTCGGCGGCAGAAAGTGTGTTAATGCGTGCGCGGTTTGCGCAACCAAGCGCGCACGATGCGCCACTACCTGCTCCCGTGAGCGATCCGTTAAATGGGAAATACCGTACACTATTAAGTATTTTAATCACTAATTTAATTAATATTGTAACCTGATTTATGACTGACTTATTTAAGTGATGTAATCTACAAGGGCGTTTGCCAATCATGCCGTTATAGCTGAAGCACTTTCTGCAGTTTCTGCGCTTAATCTATGCCCACTGCGTCCGCGCCTGTCATTCCACATGCACTGTAGCGCGGCCTAGGAGACAAATTAGTATTTACGATGGCTCGTTTTACGGTCTACATTGCACGGCAGCGTTCGATTGGTTTCGAATGTCTAATAGAATCGAACTAGTCCATCATGTCCTTATCACGCAATGTCCCAATAGATTTCAACTCAGGCTCAGTATTTTATATAATGAAGCTAAACTTTCATAGAATATACGATGAGTTAAATATTGTTTTATTTTTCTCTAAAAACTAAGCTCTTATCATGTTCGATTATGAGCGAGTTGCCTACAAAGCAAGATGCCTAACAAAGCAATATGCCTAAGTATAATGCCTACAAAGCAAAATGACTAAGTGGTTGAATGCCGTCTAGCCAAATGGTCTACTTACTAAAACGACTACCAAGTAATATGTCTAAGTAGTTGAATGTTTTGAAGACAAATTGCATGGTATTTCTTTAATTTTAAAATAAATGATGTTGAAGTTATTTAGGAAAATTGGCGAAAATTGCCCATTCCCCTACATTATCTCCAAAACTACTAGGCCTAAAAATTTGAAATAAATACAGAACATATTTTTTACCTATAGATTACAGGAAAACCTATAAGAAGTCTATGGTATGCAAAGTAACATAGGAAATTTCATATAATTACGAAACCCTTAAATACTTTTTAGACATCCAGCTTGGTAGGCATTTTGCTTTTTAACCATCTTGCTTCTGAGACATGTTGCTTTTAGACATCCAGCTTGTTAGGCATCTTGCTTTGTTAGGCATCTTGCTTTGTAGGCAACTCGATCATAACCGATCATGTTCACGTTCCCGTACACATTATTTAATTATCTCTCCTAATTTAATTAGCTCACCTTACACTACATACTTAGATATAGTGTAGATTATATAACCCTTTAACTGCCATGTTTGAATTTTGGCATAAAATATCCAGGTCATTTCACCGCAGTCTTATAATTAAGAATAATGTCCTATACATTGGTTCGTGTAACTTTGTATACGATTGAGGCGACACGGACATGTTCGATGAAAAATGAATCGGTGGTTAAAAGGTTAATATTTCAGTTGTCATTATTTTAAATATTTTCATTTGTTTTGTCTTGTTTTTACTGTTATGTAATCAAGCAAACTACTACAGATGAAGTTAATGTAGTGTACAAAATTAGTCTAATCAGTGAGCACTGTTATTGGCACCACGTTTTATTCATTATGCTCATCATGAGCCACTTTCAAAATAATTTACTATTTATTACGAGCTTGTTAGTGGGAAAAAGTGAGGTTTATTGCCATGACATCGTTTTTGAAGTGATTAGGCACCCATACAAGCCGTAACCACAGACCAATTTTTAGGCCAAGGCTATAATTTATTTTTAAACTTATTGTGGGATATATAATAAAACCTTTAATACGAGTTTCTCAAAATTTAAACATCAAACACTGATGCTGAGATCTTTTACTGATTCGATATCAAAACGCTAATTAAAGGTCTTTGTTGTTGCAAAGGTGCCACGAATAACTATACTAGTACTCGTGAAATCAGTTTAATGCCCTGAAGTTTCGCATTCTATCGTATCGTAATTGCCAGCATATTAGCAAAGTCCGTGTACGGAGCGGGGTGTCCCACTAGGAGGAATCAGATTTGCTGTCAACCCGTTGGCGGGAATTTGTCACAGCCAAAACCAAATGAAAATTATTATGATTTCATCAGGGTGGGCCTTCGAAACCCATGCGGATTGACACGACATAGATACGACGGTCTGATACACTGGCGATGAAGATATCTGTGTCCCAACTGTATATCTCATCGAAACCGGAGGTCATTTTAAAGTATGTACAAGTGAAGCCCCGGCTAATTCTAAGGGGAATTTTGCCACAAGGCGATATAGGTTGAAGACCTATCGGCATGAGTTGTCTGTATTTATTCCGACGGAACCGTGATATACTAACAGACACCATAAAAGTGTATAACATGATATTATTAGTATATTATAATCTGTCTGATCTGTATTATAGATATAGCACCATACCCTGATAAAAAAGGAAAAGTAAATAAATAAAGTATCTGTTTAATTGTAAATCGCGGGCCGTTGTTCCCTCGGCGCCGTCGCGTGGGTGCGGTAGAAGCCACCGGCACTGGATGTAGGCTAACAAGTGTCCAGTGAGCTAATGAGTCGGTCCCGCCGTGCCAGCTGCGCCGCGACGGAAGCAGCGAAACGTCCGCGACATTAGTATGCCGCCGCATCACCGACTTTCTCGACATTCCTGATACGACCGAGAAAGAGCGCCCACGAAACACGCGGCGAACGCGTTTCTTGCTCGCGTTGCGATGGCTACGACGTTCAGTTAATCAGGAAATGAGAATCCTTAAAATGGAAATCCTGCAGCTGAAAATATATAACTCTCCATGGGTAAAAGACATTATTTTCACTCTTCAATGTAGACAGTATAATTATAGGCAATTTTGATCGATAAATTATACATTCCAATTTAAAAAAAGCACAAGACGATTTAACGGATGGCCATATATCCTGCACTGAGATGGTGAGAATCGATAATTGACAATCAGGAAGAGAAAGAATTCTTTATAAATAATGGTGCATTTTACCTTTTTTTTTTTAAAGTTGGTTCGAAAGATGATTTAAGTTATGACTACCTGCACAATTTATTAACATAAATTATCATCCGCCAGATCAGATGGTATAATGTCTGTAATTACATATATTTTTTAAAGATGTTAAGATTCTCATCATCGTATAAAAAAGTAAATGCTTTACTCAATTCGTATTTAAGCATTGACATTTATAAATTTAAAGTCGCTGTTATCTCGGTAATTTGCGATATTTCTTATGTCCTGTGTACTGTTTTATTAGTTATCGAACTTCAATTTTTACGGGCGTCAATTAGGCTTTTTAACCATTGTTTTCTCGTGACATTGAAACGAAGATAAGATGGTTAAAGTTGCTCACGTAGGTTTTACTCTCGCGTCTCTACACGTGATCCTTGGGTGGTGCATAATGAGCAACATACTTCCATGCCGCCAAGCGATTCCAATCGTGTTCCGGCATGGTGCCCCGGGTAGCCATTTGGAGATTGGGTCTGGACAGGTGCACCGTACAAGCGAACGATCTTTGAGTTCCAGTTCGTCCAACTCGCTTCCTTTCTATGTCTATTTATCCTTAGTGTAAATAAGCATTTCCTGGGCAATGGTGTTCCACCTTTCCACCATAAATAATAAAATAAAATAATAACACATTCTGTGAAAATTCCAACCTACCGCTACAATAGCTCTTACCGTTTCTCCAGGCAGGTGAAGTTATCCTGTGGCCTATTTCACAAACGACAAGTGCTGACAATTTGACATATTTGTCGACTTTTCTATGGAAACAATGACAGTTACTCGTATATCGGATTGCCAGCACCTGTCGCGTTTGTGTAATAGGCCTAGCCCCCAATTCTCGGTGCATTCGAGATAATCTCACAATCGACATTAAACGTCAGTGCATACAGTCGTTTGACACAACTGTATGTATCTGAAGTTTAATCTCGCAATCGACATTATCTCGAATGCACCGAGAATTGGGGGCCTGGTCTCCAATTTTTAATTTAATACAAAATATCATACTTAAAAATGTGCGTCAGTTCAAGTGATCATTTTTTCTGACATTTTACCCCTGTTTGGATCTCTAGTGGCAACCCTGGTTTCGTAACTGATGTAAAATAACTAAACTTTTTAACCAAGAATATCTTTCGTTCGCCCGGCGAATTTCTTCTTATGTAACGGACTCTTTAGAATTTCGACTTTAGCAGTATGTCTTTAACGTTTGATTTTGATTGGTTCCAGGTGGCAATGGCCGGCGACTTCATCCTCGCCGTGGCATCGATGATGATAGCTCGCTTGCGCAGCGATGAAGTCACTCTCGTACTAAGCCAGGTAAGTCACACATATTATTATATTCTTTATAAAAGTAATAATACATTACAATATGGTTGTTTCCTAAGTAAAAAAAATAATAATTATAATCAGTCCGTCAGTTAGATTATCAAAAAATATTGGACACGTATTTTTTACTTTATCAAATCAATCAAAATTGACAAAGATAACGCGCATCATAGTTCGGGAGTGGGGGCTCATGACGTCACTTAATGGTAAAAATTGTGCAAAGTCGTGGTGTCACGCGGAACTTCAACGCACTATATCTTAGTCATCTTTTATTTAATTGACAAAAGAAAAAATACGTTTTCAATAGTTTTTGATGATGTAAATGACGGACTAAATCGTTTTATTTAGGAAACTAGCCGTAGTACCGCGGATTGGATTGGTCACAATTTGTTTATTGGTTAGTTCGTTTCTCATTCTTTCACGCAGCAATGGAGTATTGGAGCGACGTGATTTTTTGCATAGAGATAGTTTATGAGCCGGAGTTTGACATAGGCTAATTTTAATCCCGGAAAATGCACAGTTCCCGAGCGAACAGCGATAAACAAATGTCACGCGGACGACGTCGCGGGTAAACACTACAGGGCAATAAAGCCATGTTGAGAGGGTTGTAAAAGATTTCTTTGTTCAGGATCTAACCAATGACATCCATGTTTAAACTGTTGCACCATTTGATCTACATACTTTATACAATTAAAATAAAATACGCATTAACGCAGGCTTAAATATCACCTTAAGCCTACGTTAATGCGTATGCACGCACTATTTATTAGTTGACCGAGGTCAAAATAATTTATGTATTCAATGTAATTGTACTTACATCCTGTACAATTATGAATATTACACTTCGTGTTATTACAAGAAAATGATTCATTGTATTTCAATTAGGTGGAATTCGAGTTTTACCTAATGAGCTAAGCTCTAGAGAACAAAAGAACGCATCTTCACTTTTGCATTGCACACTTCATGAAATATATTAATAAATTGCGAGTAAATATTGAAGTCTCATTATTGTTTGTTAATACAAAACATTATTGAACTCATGTCGAATTTCCTCCCTTCCGGAGACTTTGCGAATCAGGGACAAAAAAGAGAGGGCTGATAATTGCGCTACATTATTATGCTTAAACTCAGTTAAAATAGATGGTGTTACAACCGTAGCCCTTGGGACAATCAATCAAGTAAATTGAATAAATCATTTGTTCGATAAATTGATCTCGTTACGGCTATTTAACATGTCATTGCTGAAAACTACCAGGTTTTTGTAAGAAAGCATAATTGCTTGACCGAATTACAGCCGCAATTTAAGAAATTCTCCGATGGATGGCGTTACAAAACACGACGTATGCTAGCTAGATTGAAAGGCGATAGGCAGCCCTCTTGCTTTATTCCCGTCATGAGCAGGTCTTCGCTTCTTCAAAACGCATGAGTAGCAGAATTCCTAAAACGCATAATGCCGAGGTATCAAAATGCCTGAAATGCATCATGTCTGCTATTTTAATCACCTGAACGTTTATCATTTTGCTATTCAGACATTTTGCATTTTATTATTATGATTTAAATCTTGGGCAAAATGATTTAAATGCATTAAGCTTCTTTCTTACTTAGACATTCGTTTTAGGCATTTTGCTACTTAGGTGTTTTGCTTTTCAGAAGACCTGCTCATGAGGGCTTGATTCGTCCATGGTGCCAATACACGACTCGACTATTGCTGAACGTTTGTTTTATTAAAAAATCGACTTTAGAACATGCAATCAAACCGAATTGTGGGTACACTTTGGTTTATATTAGAATGCTCTGTAATTTTAGCACTATGTATATATTTGCTATCGTGATTCCAGGTGGTGACAGATCTGGTCCAGGGCGAGTTCATGCAGCTAGGCAGCAAGGAGACGGAGAACGAGCGGTTCGCGCACTACCTCACCAAGACCTACAGGAAGACGGCCTCGCTCATCGCCAACTCGGTCAAAGCGGTAATTTCACTTTCTTGTGCTAGATTCGAGCTATGGCCGTGATATTTCAAAATTGGCAATCAAATTTTAAAGCAGCATAAAATTAAAATAAAAGATTTAAGGAATAAGAGTTATTGCTTGATTGGTAACTTTAAATAATGCGTCGACATGAGTTCGACATTCATACTTGTTAAATAAGCTGCTCAAAATGGGAGCATAATACCTTTTTGAAATATGTCTAGTCTTATGACATTCAAATTAATTTCATTAATGTGCAGGTGACCTTTAGCTTTATACAAAAGAATACCTGCCCTATTGAGTGGGTTTATTCATCGTGCGTTGAATCGGCACTCAGTATCCATTCATTGTCCAGGTGGCCCTGTTGAGCGGCGCCGATGAGAGCACGAGCGAGCTCGCGTTCCAGTACGGGCGCAACTTGGGGCTGTCGTTTCAGCTGGTGGACGACATGCTGGACTTCGTGTCGTCGGCGCAGGCCATGGGCAAGCCCACCGCAGCGGACCTCAAGCTGGGCCTCGCCACTGCGCCCGTGCTCTTTGCATGCGAAAAAGTAAGCCTTTGAAATTTTCACAAATATTGATAAATGTAATGGTGCCAACTTGGAGTCGCACAATTAATATTTCTGATAGTCGTTGAGTAGAAAATTAAATTCCACCAAACATACTTCGGTCAACCGATGGAATACCCCTTTAGGTAATAATTTTGTTCTATAGAACTGTCTATGCCGACACGCATACGCCTGTCCGTCTCAATTTATCGAACTCAGTTAATTTTGAACACAGTTCTATGAGACACTCCTAACATCGAATTACTTTCATATGGATTTCCCGCTAGATATAAATGAGAAAATATATCTTTCATCCCGTTATTTGATCATCCAAAGGTTTACTAGAAGGCATTACATAATAATTACATTTCAATGAATTACCTATGGACGTAAGTACTTAACTTAGGGAAAAGAACCAATCCACCATAAAAGCTATGATTTTAGATATTATTTCGATGCCAAAGAACTGAATTATTAATGACATTTATTTTGGTTTGTATTGATTTCGCTAAACTTCGTCCTTAGGGGTCATCAATAAAGTACGTCACACGTTAAGGGGGAGGGGGTCGACGAAGTGTAATATTGTGTGACAAGGGGTGGGAGGGGGCCTAAGTTTCGTGACGTCGCATTTCAAAGTTTAATACATCTAAGTGTTAAAATGCCTAATTTGACCTATTAACGAAGAACTTAAAAATATTTCCAACTGTATTGAAGGAGTGGGTTCAAAGTGCATAGACTCAAGATGATTAAGTTTGTAACTTCCATTTATATAATTAATACTTTATTTACTAAAAAAAATATTCAAATAGAAATAAAAGTAATTTCGGAACTGCTGTTTTAATTTAATAATTTCTAAATGTAAAATTGCAAAATATGTGACGTCACATTAGGGAGGTGGGGGTGGTGTCACAAACGTGACAAGGACGAGGGAGGGGTCAACAAATCACGAATCGTGTGACGTACTTTATGGATGATCCCTTATATGAGTGTTTCTAAACTGTCATCGTCGGCCAGTACCCGGAGCTGAACCCGATGATCATGCGGCGGTTCCAAGAGGCGGGCGACGTGGAGCGGGCCTTCGAGCTGGTGCACCAGTCGCGCGGGCTCGAGCAGACGCGCTTCCTGGCGCGCAAGCACGGGCTGGAGGCGGCGCGCCTGGCCGCGCAGCTCGCCGACTCGCCCTTCCAGAAGGGGCTGCTCGTCACCACCGACCTCGTGCTCAACCGGATCAAATAGCGCCCCCCCACCAGCCGAGCGCTGGCTGTCTTCGCCGATGCCGAGTAATCAGTTTCTCGTTCGTCCTTCCTACGATTACTGCGGAGGACTTTAGTTTCCGCCGAATGATACCTTTTAGTGGAGGTGCGCGCGAGACGTTCCGGCCGCGGACATGAGTGTGTGACGGATACGCGCCGAGCCGACATACGGCTAGATATTATCCAAGATATTTTTACGTCGAGCGAAGCGATGTGCCCCGATAAATTATTCATTATAGCGAATTATATGCAGTATACATTACCTGTACATGTAAAAGTATTTAGAACGTATTGTTATACTCGAACGACCGGTCGGACCGACATTTTATCGTCGTTGCGACGTATCTATAGTAATTTTTTTTTAATACTTTATAAATATATATACTTTTCTGTACGTAAGAGTACCTATGTATCTCTCACTTGTGTGACCTGATTTATTTTAAGATAGTTTTCTATGAAAATATTATAACACCATAAACTATCTGCGACTAAATGACTAACGTTAGGATGTGAGCGTGTATGTGACTACTTGTTACCGAATACAGCTGTACATAATTGAACAATTAGTAGTTTATGCTCAATAATGTTTGGTAAATACAACTTTATTTCACGCTCAACACCGTTTATATTGATATACGAGTATTGTTCAGTACGTTAGCACACGTCGACGATGCTTCCACTCCCTTGCTTGTGTATACTTTAAAATTTATTATCGTGCAATCTTCTTCGCAGTGTTTGTAATGTATGGCCCGTGGATCGCAGGCAATTTCATTTACCATCACAAAATTAGCGGCGGTGTGACTTAGACGATCGACAGTTTGGCTGTCCGTCCGTCCACTGTAACATATCGCGCTGTGTATATACTGAGAGTCATTGGATAAGTTACCCGTTTTTTTCTTCGAAACCAATTACCTCAATTTCTATAGTGTGCGCATACTAGAGTACTAGTGTCCATTGTATGTTTTGATTTAGTATTAAATTGTAAGCATCGTATCAGGCCGCACAGTAATATCTAGGCAAAATTGTCTCGTTTATATTGTATTCGCTAATTAGAATAAATATTTTGTAAATAATGCAATTGTATAATGACTCAGTGTTACAAGGGAATTTCTGTACTGGGCTTAATGAGTTCAAATGGAATGCACCGAGAGCGCAGTGTTTTATAAATTGTCCGTAGGGTTTTAGTTAACAAAATATTAGTCACTTAAAAAGGTAACATAGTGTAAGGCCGACATGATGACTTAAATGACGAGCTGCGGGGTGCTGTGGCCTTTCGTACCTTGTCTGTGGCACCCACGCTCACTACATAACTATATACACACAGACCAATCAAACACAATAAATAGCTTTTCTCTAACAATTTGCTACCGGTGCGTATGTGTGATTGTGGAAACTTTAAAATTCGATTGTGTAATGCAATTTGTAGCGATATAAAATAGCAAATTTATGTCCTGACCAGATGTATTACGAGGGTCGGCCATGTTGAGAAAATCCGAATCCACTTACCAAGATGCAAAGTATAATATGTATTATAGACCCCGTGTATTTCTGGTCGTGTTAAAAAATGTGTAAAATGTAATAATTATAGTAAATACAATTTTGGTCATTATGTCAGCAAATAAAATAAACGATTTGGAGTTGTATGTTTTTTGTACATTATACGTTAAACATGGGAGTCAATGAATTTTATTTATATGTAGACGTGAACGTAGATCATACTGTTTGTAAATATGAATACTCTGTAAAATGAAAATCATGAATAATTTTTATTATAAATATTAGTTACAGAATATTGTTTTATTTATTGTAGATTATAACAATTCAGTTTTCATTACTCATTCTCTAAAAGCGTGAGACAAGATGTCGCTACATTGTATAAAACAAGGTCTCGCGCCCGTTTTTATGTCTGTCTGCTCTGCATGTGCACGCAAACCTCAAGGGTCCGTCCCTTGAGGTTTGCGTGCACATGCAGAGCAGACAGACATAAAAACGGGCGCGAGATTTCATGATGAATTATCAAGACATCTACAGATGTAGTGCATAATTATAGTTTCCATCGTGTTTTATCGGAGGAGTTCGTATTTATCGTGCTCTCTCAATTAGCTTCAGCGGGCCCCCAATTCTCGGCGCATTCGAGATAATCTCACAATAGTGATTAAACGTCAGTGCATACAGTCATTTGACACAACTGTATGATTCTGACGTTTAATCTCGCAATTGACATTATCTCGCATGCATCGAGAATTGGGGGCCAGTACCCATCATACCATGCTGTCATGTTTCACTTTGACATTTGACACTAAATAATAAAGTTTCATATTAATGAATATAAACATGTCACTCATTTAATACAATTATTAAGTAATACTTCGGGTCCCGTCGTCTTCCGATTGAGATCCGAGTTTTACCGATGGAAACATATTATTCACTATATCTGTAACAGCTTAACACTTAACTGGCTGCGAAAACAGTAAGCGTTCAACGTGAAAATGATATAGGTTCTTAACTAAATCGTTGCTACGCCCTTATTTAGGCATTTAACATTGCATCCTTACATATTATAAAACAAAGATACCTGCCGCGTCTGTCTGTCTGTCTGTTACCGATAAACTCAAAAAGTACTGAACGGATTTTCATGTAGTTTTCGCCAATAGAAAGAGTGATTTATCAGGATTTTTAGGTTTATAATTAGTCAAGTTTTTGTTCAAATTGGTTGAAATAAAACGATAATTGTTGGAAGCGTCGGAAAAATTCAAGCCGCCTGGGAGCTGTCATCGAAAACGCTGCCTATTCCCTTCGGGGTATAACAAAACAATGCATGGTGGGATATTTCTCTTTTATAGATCTACAAAAAAGTCCTCGATGGCATATGCTATCTTTTAAAGATACTACACTCATTAATCACTCATTACTATAGCTTACTACACTCATTAATTATATCTTCTAAAAAAATCGCCACGTACAATGCGGTAATTGAAAAGCTATTTAGACAGACTAAGTATTAAAACTTATCAACTTAAATACGTTAGTTAGGTACCTTAAGCATTTCATGCACATTATTATAATCTTTTACATCATATAATTTAAACGAATATCTTAGGAGCTATCGCAAAAAATTAACGCGCACGAAAATAAATTCAATGAGTCATTTTAAAGTTAATATTAAGCATAGCATTTGTCGATGAGTTTATCAACTTGAAACTTGGTGTGAATACTCTTCAAAATAAATAATTGGGTATACGTTAGGGTAATTTAAAAAAAAAAAACAAATATACGCGTCGAATTGAGGACCTCCTCCTTTGGTTTTTTTGAAGTTGGTTAAAAAAATAAACTAGGTACCTCTAAAATGGGGTGCCATGCCATGGGGTGTTAAACTTTGTATTGGAAAAACTGATTCCATTTGTTTATCAACTTGAAACTTTGTATAAATGCACCACTCTAGGTAACTGTTCAAGAAATAAACGTAACCTCCCCCTAGAATAAGATGCCTTGATGTATTGAAAGTTTGTATGAGAAGAACTGATTCCATGCTGATATCTTCTTAAAACTTAGTACAAATACTCTTCGATAATCCTACATCCTACTAATTCTATACATACATACATACAAACGTGTGTGTGTGTGTGTGTGTGTGCGTGTGTATGCGTGTGTCTGTATGTATGCAACCATTCCGTTCCATATGGCTGAATGTATTTTCATGAAACGTCATTTACTGTTAGACCTTAGCTCCTGGAATAGCAAATAGGGTAGTTTTTATGCCGAAAGTTTTCGAGGGAATAATTATAACCAAATTTCACGCGGACGAAGTCGCGGGCGGAAGCTAGTTTTTGTTAAAAAAACAACAACAGCGGAATTGGGTTTGGGCGCATAATAATCCTTCTCCTTTCTCCGCACCAAATTACGACAATTAGCAATTATTAATTAATTACGTCATTCTGGAAGCCTCCTTTAGTCTGTCTAAAATACAGTTCCAGCCATTTCTAATCTCCCCAATGGTGTGATTGTACGTTTCTAAAACAAGGGGCCTTTTTCACGAAGCACCAATAATACAAGTCTTATAATGCAGGTATTACAATATCCAGCCCCCGGTGTGGAACTGGGAGCTTAACTTCAAAAGATTTTTTTACCTTTTGAACGCCCCAGTCGGCTGTAGCCGACAGCAGATTTCCGTGCCCCTGACGCCACGATATGCCGTTCATACATTTACGTCGGCTACATTTTCGCCGTTAACCGTGGCGATGAAAAGATTTACCTTGATCTTGAGTTTTTACCTGACTGCGTGAAATCTAAATGGTAATAGACTTTACGAGTCTATGCATGTGTGTATGTCATCAAAAATTGGATGTTACACTTTAGGTCCGGAACTACTGGACCGATTTTAATAAATGGGGTATCATCTGATTCGTTAAGGACATGCGTAAGTATAGGTATATAATTTTAAGGGTGCGTCATACTAAGAACAAAAATGCTATTACGTCGCCAGTCGCGTTTTACTTTTTAAATTTTATTTACGGCTAATTGAATGATGAATTTGACGTCACAGAGGATTAACCTTTTGAACGTCTCACTGACGCCACGATTTCCATACATTTGCATCGGCTACAGCCGTCGTCGAGCGCTCGTGGTACGCTTATTCGCCATAAGCTGTGGCGTTCAAAAGGTTATCTAAATGCTAGGACAACCGATTAGCGACTGAATGCACTGAAAATGGTTGTTTAGATTTAGTTTTCGGTCATTGTTGGTTGTTTAGTAACCAGCATTTATTTCTAATTAACATTAGGAAAACCGCGGTAGATATGAAAAAAATAATAGATAAGTACCTATATGAACCCGTACGTTTTAAAACCGTAACAGAACCTTGCAGGATTATGAATGCAAAAGACAGTTACAGTTGTAGCAGAACTATATAAATGAGTTAAACGTCAAAGTTCTTACAGGCGTTTACAAAAAGGTTATTGTTGCTTGACTCCTGTAATTTATTAAAGTTGTAGATCTGTTCCTGTGACTCCGCGATCGATGCCCGGCGCCCGGTACGGGCCGCGCGGTGCCAGCTGAAAAATGACATGGAAGCGGGAACGCCTCAGTGACAAACTGTGTAATCTTTTACAATAACCAGCAACGTTAAACTTCACTTAATTACAAAATGACAAAGTAGATAATGCGTTGAACGCCACGGAAAGTAAGGATGTAATTTTAAAAACACGACAGTACGAACATACTTCGTCTAGCGCCTGACTACAATTAAGTAGCAAAGATTCTGCTTACTCTTTTTGCTGTATATTCTAACTAGTTAATGTTAACTCTAATGGTTTTTGGCGTTTGAAGTTATTAATGCATGCTGCATGTAAAACGTAGTTGTGGTCTTTGGGTAAGATTTTATAGAAAAGATGTTTTATTAAAGTGGACGATAAAGAACATTGGGTAGTTTGTCACAAGAGTCGATAGAGTACCTAGCAAATCGGAAGTTTTGCAAATCACGCATTTTGCGTAGGCTATGCCGACCTTCGCCTCTATTCGTGAACGTCCAAGCGATATTGTAGCGTCTCGCGAGCGAGATTCTCATCCCATTCTTCCGCACGATGCGTAATGCGTAAGAGCGAGATGTGAATTTCGCTCGCGACAATATCGCTTGTACGTTCCCGAATAGAGGCCTTGATAGTAACAATGTGGACATAATTCTCGGCTAGAGCAATTAATAAGTTACACTAAACCAGCTACAAATACTTCTAATTAAATCAAAAGTGCCTAAATCATGGACAAGCTGACCTGCGTACCTTTGCAGCGGCCCCAGCATGGCTGACACGGGGATGAGTTAACGCCGCCTTATCTCTCTTACTATCTCTTTCGTCGGCACTAGTGTGAGAGGGACGCACTGAGAGATAAAGCGGACTTACCTTATCCTCGTGTCAACCTTGGTAGGGCCGCTGGTGACTAGCTTTTATACTAGAAATTTGTAATTACTTTGCTATTCCGCGGAGACAGTGGGGTTAAATCGTGCAAATAGTGGCGCTTGTGTCGAATTTATATGGTTTTAAATGCAGCTTTCCCACCCTCCCTCCGCATATAATAAAATAAGCAACCACAAACGCAACTACAACCACCACCACCACCAAAAATACCGCTCGACACGTGTTTCGCCTCTCTAGAGGACTGTGTTCGCGGAATAGCAAAATAATTACAAATTTCTAGTTTAATATGGATTTCCGCAAACTAACGCCTGAATCTATTACCTAACTCTATCTTTTCTCTGGATGCTCTCGTTCACAAAGCACAAATGAAATTATCGAGATTTCACTTTTAGGTACCTGTTTATGAATAGAGATTTTCTTAATAGATACTGAAATTATCACGAATATAAACTGAAATAAGAACTTACACAAAAGTAGATGGTGGTGCTTAGGTACTGCGTTTTGTAAAATATTAGCGCAAAATAAAAGTCAGAGCGCGCCATCGCCATATGTAAATTTGCGACTCTGTACGAGTTCGCAAAGGGAGCCCTTTGATTACTTATCGATTACCCATAAAGAAGTTGACCTTGCTTCCTTTATACTGTAAATCAGTCATTTAAATTCATGCACGCAGCGTCTTGCATTTAATGTGTAATGACTTAAGCCCGATTGGACCACAGTAATATAAGGACTTATGCAGGTATTAGTGGCGAAGCGTCAAATATTTCCTAAGAGAATCCGGAAGAATTAGAACCGTACTTGCGAGTCTGACATTTAGTTAGAGTAACATGGACTTCACTGAAAGCTAGCCGTAGCTTTCTAGTTTGGTAAAGCCGTCAGGAATCGGTTTGTAAGCAGGCTGCGCCACTGGTAGGTATTTATGCCTAAATCGAATGCTAAGTTAGTACTTACTAATATCAGTAGGTATAAAAGCTGATATCAGTTTGTTAATCTACCCATAGTGTACTTACCCAGTAGTATGGCTTAGTAGTACCGTGGGGCAGGAGGGACGTAGATGCGTGTGTACTTACTATATATCTGTACTATCCTTCAATTTCTTTTCAATTTCGATGTATAGGAGTTCACCATACAGTCCTTTCTTTCTTTTAAGTAATATTGTATACTGAAGAACCAATTCGTACCTATACAAATGCCAAAGGCAGCATAATTTGTAGTAGGTACCTATTTACTGGAAATGTGATACTATATGAGTAGAATTTACGCCAACTGCAAACACGCATACCTGCATTGCAATGGAGATGCAGTATTCCATGGAGACCCACAATGACGGATATCTGAATGCGATGCGATGGTAGGACGAAGGCAGGGGCATAGCTACTGAAGGGCTAGACGGTGCCGTGCATCGGGACCCCCCCCTCGGACCCTGACAAGCAAACCTCGTATTGAACTAGCTAAAAATTCTCCCACATTAAACAGTTGAGTTAGTACCCGAGTTTTTAGGGTTCCGTACCCAAAGGGTAAAAACGGGACCCTATTACTAAGGCTCCGCTGTCCGTCTGTCCGTCTGTCTCCAGGCTGTATCTCATGAACCGTGATAGTTAGACAGTTGAAATTGTCACCGATGATGTATTTCCGTTGCCGCTATAAAAAAATACTAAAAAATAGAATAAAATAAATATTCAAGGGGGCTCCCATACAACAAACGTGATTTTTTTGCCGTTTTTGTAGATAATGGTACGGAACCTTTCGTGCGCGAGTCCGACTCGCACTTGGCCGTTTTTTTTTTTGCATCAGGGCCTTTGCTTACTACTACTTATTGCTACTATGCCTCTGGACGAAAGGGCTCAAGCCAGACCATGTCCGAAACGTAAGAAAAAGTCCGTCAGGAAAAGCTATTAAATTCACAAGACTATCCGAACAAAAACAAACGACAGAAAAACAAGTGACTGATTTCAAAACGAATCATGGCTTTACTGTAAAACTATTTAAATTTGGAATTCTTAGGCAAACAAAAGATGGCACGGTTGAAAACTGGCTAGTATAGAAAAACGGCAATTTCGTAGTTAAGCTGCTAATACACGAATCCTGGGGTTCTATTCAACATCGTGTAAGTGATATGTTATAGCATATCGATTTGCTTTGTCTTTATATTGAAAAGAAAGTGACAAAACGAAGCGACATTTCGTTACCATAGTAACGATCTGTTTCTGTATAATTTAATCCAGTGTCGAATATAAACCCACAAAACAATACATCCCTTTATTGGGCAGTCGTATAAAATTCATGTACCTACTGCTTTTTGTGTAATAAAAATTCGTAAAGTATCGTACTGCAAAATATACTAATAACTTACCATACCATGTGAGTACTCTTCTTTAGCATTCGCCTATACGCCCCTGTCGTGGAGCGATCGGATGACCTACTTGTTTATTTTTCAGTGGCTCCTTTCAATTCGGTCTCTGAAAGGCGCGCCTAAGCTGGTGAGCGTCGCATTGTTATCAATGACTGGCAAAAACTAACGAACTTGCTTACTTTGAACGAAATAAAATCAGTTTGTAGATTTTTTCGTCCGGAAGTAAACGCTTGTAAGTAGGTAAGCGTTCATAAATAAAAGTTTTTGGTGACACCAATCAATTCTAAATTTATAATTTGATGCATTCCATTGCATAGGTAAATACTGGCGTAAAATTAAGTCATTGCGCATGTTTTTCATGAATACCTAATAGGTAACTTAACTGCACCGTTCAATTGTTAAACGACAGAGCTGTAGAAAAAGTGTCCTTTGACTCCTTCAGTTATTTCACTAAAGTTCAATGTTATTGCGTAGTGTATATGTTTTGCAAGCTTTTATTGAATACAAGGACGTTTATGATGTTCTTGCTTTTGCTGATTAATGTAATAAGTTGCGTTCGTTTTTTTTGAGTAAACTACATATAAGTATTATATTTGGTTTTAAAGCGATTGCAAGTAAATTAAAATATAGTTTTCGATTATCATGTTAGTTCTATATGTACGATTTTATATCTTAGCGTAGGTGAACTTGTTATGGAATATTTGGCTTGAGTTATATGAAATTGAACTCTGCGATAATGGTGATTTTTTGTAATAAGTAATACATACATGTTAAATATGATGTCGTGACGTAACGCTATCAATTCAACAATGGAAATAGTCCTCGGAGCGTGCAAGCCTTTGGACTCCGCGGCGTGTCGCTTCAGCGAACCGCAGTCGAACGCGAATGCCCGCCCGGCTGCAAGGCTACAAGGCTCCAACCCACCTATGAAATGTAATTACTAACACTAACTGATTGTATTTCATCAGCCTGTATTCTTGGGCTGGTGACGTTTAAGATGAGTGGAACCATATAATGTTTGTTTCGCACACGCAGCGATTACGTAGGTAGGTAACACATGCGTAACATTGTCGCGTCTATATGAGTACTTTTGTTTAAGCTCGTTAAGGGGGGTTTAGTTTCGCTATTATCCCAAAAAACTTAACTATAGTCATGCAAAATAAGTAATTTTTCTAGAGAATATGAATTTTGATTGGTCACATTTTGATGTTTGCACTTAATTATAGATTCAGAAAGCAAAGAAAGCATGAGGATTTTTAGAAAGCTTGCAAAACAGTTTTGTTTAGTTTGGCCCGGTCACTATCACGAAACATAAAATAACTTAGTTTATATATAGTTTTCCACTTTAGGTAGGTATTAGGTAGGTAGGCCTAAGAAACTAGACGGTAGCCACCAAGCGCGGATATAGGATTTGGTTTGAGGGGCGTTGGGCATTTTTGTGTAATTTTACCTATCTTCCAGAAAATTCGTTCCATCATCAAAAAATTGGCCAGAATAAGGTGTTCCGGTCGTGAGCCAGCGCATTGCCTTGTATCCGCGCTTGCTCGCCACGCATAGTAAACGTATACAGATGAATCTAATTAACAGTATAATGACTAGAAAGTGCACGTTTAATCAACGATTCTACTTCAGCTTCTTGCTGTTCTTCAACAGGAGACTAAGTGCGCCCTCGTCAGGCTCAGCGCGGCATAGAGCGCGGGAGCGGCGGCAGGCGCAGCTGACGCGAGTGGAGGGAGAACTGCTAGCCCAGGAACGTCGACAGCAGAGCGTCCGGGAGAAGAGCGAGCAGCAGCGACAGGTAGCGCGACGGCTTGTACAGCCTCTGGGTTTATGCTCCACACAGGTAACGCGAGTGGACGGAGAAATGCTGGTCAGTCGCGCCACGAGCAGCGAGACCGGGAGTTAAATGAGCAGCAGCGAACAGGCTCAGGGTTTATGCTCCAAGCGTGAAATTCATCATCTGAGGATGGTCTATAACTTTGATGAATGACTTCCTTATAAGTTGGTTCTAATATAGGTAATGGGGCCAATTTGAACGTGTTTTCGCTAAATTTAGAAGTCGCTAAATTTTAAATAAGAACCGTCACCGTTCACCATTTTGAACCTTGTAGCTATACAAAATCGAGTTTGACATTTCTTATTTTAAATTTAGGCAATTTTAAATTTAGCGAATACCGTTTCGAATTGGACCCATTATGCCGATTAAAATATCTTAAACTCGCAAAAGTCGTTCATAAACCCGTTTTTGACATTTGAATCATGGCAGGCTCGGGCTGAGCTGGCGTCCTACGAGCCGTGGGGGCGCGCAGGCGGCGGCGCACCCAACCCGCGCAGCCTTCGCCGCAATGACCTTAGGGCTGGGGGCATCTTTCCTGAAGATGAGCTCAAGGTAGTTTAATTATCTTCTTACTATGCCTATTCTGTGTAGTAGACGCTTAAAAAAAATGTGTATATAAAAGTTGTAAATCTACGAAGTACAGTACTATTTACGAATGTCGTAGAAAAATCGCTTTTGGAGAGTTTGGAGCTTTGGAGAAATAGCGAGGGTTAAGATTTTTGCTGCGTATTTATGTTTGTATTGCAGTTTGTATGTAAGTATACGAGCACCCATTTTTTCCCATGTTATTCATAAAATATTCAGCGGTATGCTCATGTTTAAAGTTAAGTGATCTTCTTCTCTTCCTACAAAGAGAACACTACAGGTATAAACACCTCCAATAACACGTAGGTACTTACAAGAAACGTATAATAAGTTAATAGGAATAGAATTTTATGAAATATATTATTCACGGGCGTTTATACGAGTGGGTTTCGTGAACTTTAACGAGTTTTCCACGAAAAGGGTTCGGATTACAATACATTCTCGATAATTGTCGTGTTCGGCAGGCGAAGGCGGAATTGGGTCGTTTATTCTTTTGTTATTCATTCCAATAGGTTACCAGGTACAGTGAGTTTCATAAGTAATGTGCAATAGTACATTGTGCATCTAGGGCCGTAAGAAGGGGATAACTAACGAGAGTCTGTTAGAAGCCCGACGCCGATAGGCGAGGGCTTTTATGACTCGAGTTTGTTATCCCCTTACTGCCCGTGATACACACAATGTTTTTCATCACATTTGCGAGGAAATGAAATAAAAATTAGACAAAAAAAAGTATATATATTAATTTTATTTCCATTTTACATCGTGAATTACCATCAGGTGGGTGTTCATAAACTGAGCGTACGTTGCGATCAGCGTCGGGCAGCTCCGCCGGCTGCGGCTCCCGAGCAGCTCCGCCGACCTGGCGCACTTAACTGCCCGCGGGAGCATGTATAACTCCCGCTGACGGCGGGGCCCATAGAGGAGTTAAATCGGCTATAGTTGCTCTATAGGCTTGCGTATAATAACACCCTTTCCGAGCAAGTGTGATGAAAACTCCCTTTATCACTTTAATTCTTTGGACAAGTTTGTTACAGAAACGTACAAAGGTAAACACATAGTGACAATGTAAACAGGTATGCGGCTTCTTATAAAGCTAACCCATAGTGGGTCGAAGATCGTTAAATAACGAACAGCGCCTCTATTCGGGAACGCTAAGTGATGTTGTGTGATTTCTTAGCCCACTCTTCCGCACGACGCGTAATGCGTAAGAGCGAGATGCGAGTCTCGCTCGCGGGTTGCTGCAGTATCACTTAGTTCCTGAATAGACGCTCAGGTAGTCCAAAGGCTTGTTTTGAAATGCATTTACAATTCTATCCTATACAAAAAAGCCATCATTATGATATGAGCGAGTGCCCAGCAGTGGGCCGTATATAGACTGACGATAATGATGAAAAACTAAATTATAAATGTAAGTACGTTATAAATTATCCAATAATTATTGTGCAGCTGTCTAATCAAAATAGCTATAATTTGAAAAGTGAGTAAAGAGTAATATTTTATCTGAAATCAGGGCCATAAAATAGGATCGTAGGAGTAATTTAATATCTTAATACATAGTTTAATATAATTTTATATATTTTTCAAACCAGTTGATGGATATTAGCGGTAATTATTATGTAAGGAGCGACCGATGGCCATAAATCTATATAAGGTAAGGGGTCATTCATATTGCGCAGTGTGAATTAACTGTAAGTATGGCGCAACTGAGATGGAGTAAAAACCAGTCAACCGATTTCCCCAAAGGCTGAATCACTAATCTATTTATCGATGGTAAATACTATATACGGACATACGGACGTTAATTCAAATTAACTGAATAACTTAACCCCATTTTAAGTTAAGTATGCACTCATTACAAAAAAATACATGAAACATTATAAATATTTAAAATCTGTGATTATTTATTATTATCTATTCTATAAAAAGCCGGCCAAGTGCGAGTCGGACTCGCGCACGAAGGGTTCCGCACCATTATCTTAATTAAACAAAAAAAAATAACACTTTTGTTGTATGGCAGCCCCCCTTAAATATGTATATTATTTAAATTTAATTATTTATTTTTAAAGTGAATATAGATCTAAGTTTTCTGTGAATATTTCAAGCATCTACCTGTTGCCGTTACTAATATCGAGGAAAAACGAGCAAAAAAATCACGTTTGTTGTATGGGAGCCCTCTTAAATATTTATTTTATTCTGTTTTTTAGTATTTGTTATTATAGCGGCAACAGAAATACATCATCTGTGAAAATTTCAACTGTCTAACTATCACGGTTCATGAGATACAGCCTAGTGAAAGACGGACGGACAGACGGACAGCGGAGCCTTAGCAATAGGGTCCCGTTTTTACCCTTTGGTTACGGAACCCTGAAACTGTTGCGGTCACTGAATGTTAATCGGCTCATTAGTGGTTTAATTTGGCAGCACGGTGCTATGGGTGGGTGATAGGGCGTTATGAATTATTTTTAAAGCTCATTTTTGTTGCATGACACGCCACTAATTACTATGTAAAAGATATCAACGCTTCAGCATTTCTAGCATGCCAAACATGGGGATAAGTTAATCCCGTACTAGTTTGAGAGAGACGCACTTAGAGATAAGACAGTTTAACTTATCCTTGTGTCAACCTTGCTAGGGCCGCAGCATGTAAAGTTCCAAACTTGGCATTCAATTATTGTTTTAGGGAACAAAATTTGCCTTTCTTTTATAAGCTTACATAGTAGGTATTTATGTCACACGGGTGGTTCGCTATAACACGTAACGCCTTGCCTTCGGACAGGGGCGGCTTTTGGGGGTGGCGAGCAGGGCAACCGCCCGGGGCCTGGCTCTTGCAGGGGCCTCGCGCACTCGCGCAACAACTCAAGTAGAACAATAATAGGTACAAATAGTTCTAATGTTTATTTGAATTTCGCACCTTACGCCGCGCATTATAAAACTCACGTCATGCCACTCGCGCTCTGTTGTGTGGTAGTTATCGCACTGGTACCTATCTGTAGCATCATCATTAAAACTAATTCCACAAAGACAAGAGCCTCGCAAAGATCTACCCGAACGGAACCTCGCAATGGCTAAGTCTGCCCCTGCCTTCAGGTCGGCCTTCCAATTTCCCTTCATTTGTAATTGCTTGATTACCGGGCGGTAATCAATGTCATTAAAACAATGTATATCAATCAATTAAAACAATGTATTACTTGTCTATATTTATATATAAAATTTGAGGTGTGTGTCCCTATATTTCACTTTGCAGCCAAAACTACATATCGCAGACGCATAGTGTTTGTATGTGGCAATAGGTACAAGGCTCCCATCGTGCACTATGGTGGTTGCAAGTCAATATCTATAAGGGTGGGAAAAATACGGGGGTTCGAAAAAAGTCAGCTTCAAAAATGTGAGACTATCATTGATCTGAAATGATCGTGATTGTTCTAAAGAATTTTTAGAATTATCTGGAAAGTTCTAAAATATATGCCTAGATTCTAATTATACGAGTCTATATCTGGAAAGTTCTAAAATATATGCCTAGATTCTAATTATACGAGAATGTTCTAGAAAATTATAAAATTATCTAGACATCTATATATCTATATCTATATCTATATATGTAGAAAATGCTAATGTTCGTTTGTAAAAACAAATATTCCAGAATAATCGTGAAATATATATATAAAAATGAATTGCTGTTCGTTAGTCTCACTAAAACTCGAGAATGGCTGAACGGATTTATCTTATCTTAGTCTTGAAATGTTCGTGGAGGTCTAGGGAAGGTTTAAAAGTACATAGGTTACTTAAATTATTATTCTTCGCAGACGAAGTCGCGGGCACCAGCTAGTAATTAAATAAAAATAAAATATGAACCTTCCAATCTGTAGGGCTGAATTTATGCTTGTGCTACCGTAAAAGTGAATTGTACCTACTGACTCAAGTTTTTATTCTAAGTTCTTAGAATGTGACCACGTTTGCAGGGCGCAGACCATATATCCTAGAATAGACCCCGCATGGCCGGACAACCTGCGCTTCCAACATTAGAGTCAAACAACTATAAGTGGCGGGGCTACAAACCGGCAAGGGAAAAGCATAACCTTGAACGCACCAATAACGGCCCCCGCGCCCGCAAGGTTGACTGTGTTGTTTGCTAGTAAGAGTTAGGCTAAACGGTGTATTTAGGAGCTTGGTGTGTGCTGCAGGGTATCTCGTTGCACGAGGCATGCCGCCGCTGGTCGGGGCGGCGCCCGCACCGTCGCCGACGCAAGCCGCGGCACGAGGATCCGCAGCTCTGCTTCGCCGACAGCCTGCGCCGGACCATCGACATCGACGTGCGGTACCGGCAGACGCCGGACCAGCAAAACTCTTATCGGCAGACATTAGGTAAAATAAATAGGCACCATATTTTGTAGCACCAAAAGAATGAGTAACGCAAAATCAAATACAAAAGGTAACAAATCAAATACAAAAGGTAACAAATATGCAATGAACCGAAGCCGCAACACAAGATTATCTATACAATTGGTAATTATTATTTTTAAAATCATTGCCATTTGCACGAAAAATTTCTGACAGCAGAATGTTAATGATGATTTATTGCTTTAACTAAGTTTACTCGTATAGCAAATCATTTAATTCTGAAAGTCTAAAGCGCTTTCGGGCATATTCTATTACCTACACGCCCGCCATCAACACCTCAGCGATTGTGGTTATCTCTTCGACTCGAATGCAAGCCGTAGGCTCGAACTGAACATAATTGACGGCTATAAAAATATATCATAAAATTATTCTGCTGACCCAATTAAGTTGACCTTTTTGGTGTTCGTTGTTGATTACTAAAGTAGCCTGAATACCTGCCAAAATTCTATAAATACCACATGTAAACTTTGAAGACTCTTGTTTCCCAATAACTTTACTAGATATGGTAAAGAAAGGTACTGACTTAAACGTATCAAATAAATTAAAGTCTGATCGCCGAGAGTTGATAAATATTATCATATCGTCTCGAAATAGCGACTGTCGCTTAACTATCGCACATTGTATGACGGGCGTCGCTTATCGCCGCGCGCACTGAGTTTCGTGGTACGAGGCACGCAGTTGTTGTCAGGCGCGGCGCCGCGCCGGGCGGGCGGTACTATACGGTAAAAGAAGATTATGGATTTTTACAAATTGATGGCAGGGTAGACGAAACAATTGAATGTTTCATAATAAACGTCACCGACTCTGATTCTTCCTCCAACTCTGAGAATGGGACATATACAGGCTATTCAATAATAATATTCTATGAAAAAATATAGTTTTTCCTTGTAATTTCTTATTATCATCGGTAAACATTATTAGCGGGCCGCTATATAGCGGTAATGAGTTAAGAAGCCCTGGTTATTTTTTTTATCAACTCTTGGCTAACAGTTATATAGATCGATAGAGTTCTTCGATATAATAACATTGTTTCAGATGATATGGTTGATAAGCGGAAAAGAGCGATTAAAGATGAAACGCGACGCAACTTGGAATACGAGCGGAAAATGGTATAAGCTTCTTTGCAAAATATGGACTTTCGCCCAATATAAATTGTATAAAATGTATATTTTCAGCAAACTATGGATGGTCCTTGGGGCAAGCCCGGGCCTGGTGGAACGATATGGAGGAACCCACGAAATATAGGTTTAAATTTTTCTAAGTCTATGGTAAGTTTTACAAATAACCATTAATTGAGTTCAATCATTACATATAATATATTTTTATGATTAATGACTGTGTAATGCTTATCAATACATATTTATAGGGTTGGACGGATAACGATCTTTTTAATAAGCTACAAGTAGAACACAAACGATATAAGAGATCTTCACTGACTTTGCCTAATGTAAAGAGAGATGATGATTCAAAAGAGAAAAATGCACCAGACAAAGAAAATAAGAAACCTAGCAGTTTAAAACTACCCGATATTAAACAGACGAATAGTCCAAAAGCTCAAGAAGAACATATAGAAGAAAGTAATAATGCAAGTAACGGCAAAGTCACAAAGGAAGACTATTCAGATACGACGATAAAGGGGAAGAACAAATCAAAAAAGAAGAAATTTGTGAAAAGACTGTCAAACGGAGAAAAGATTGAGCGAGTGGTCCCAGAAGACGATAATTCTGGGAAGGCAGGGCAGGACGCGCAGTTGACGCCGGAGGAAGAGATCTTGCGAGCTACGGGCGGGGTGGAGCTGGTGCCGCTGCTGGCGCGGCGCCGGCGCACCGGTGCGCGCACGCTGCCCTCCAGCGACGTCACGCGCCCCCCGGTGACGCCCTGCCAGTACGTATTACCCCGCTTCTGATCCAACCGAGCAAAGGTCAAACAAGCAAAAGACGAAAATCTTAAATATGTCCATACATATTATGTGCGTGCATCCCATTGTAGGTTCACAATACCCTCATCTATTATTCAGATTATGTAACCAAAAATAGTTGGGCACTATTTCGAATGATTGGTGTGTCCAAGGTTCGTTAGAATAATAGATATTTGATTCAGAGGTCGTGGTGCCTGACCCTCGGCTTAAGTATTAAACTTGCCGTGACATCTTAAGAGAATTTCTGCTAATGTAAGTGGATTTTCTTAACAACTTATTAGCCTGAGGCCATCGATGTCGCTGCTGAATTAGCTTCGAACGAAAGGCCAATACACGTATGTTGAAATTTTGGGTAGTAAAGTACGCTTAAAAAAAGCACGTTGATCTGTATCATTTAAAATCAATCGAAGTGCTTCTATCGCTTCAGGACGCAGCGAATATCTCGTGTCTTAGAGATTCTGTTTGAGAAACTTTATTAATTAGCGCTTCGGATTAACGAATACATTATAAATGGAAATTATTTATTTTTATGACAATCTTGCCAAATTCCGCGGGCGGTATATCCAAGGTGTTGTATCATTTGGAATTTTAATAATGCGTTGTGCAACGGTTGAAAAATATCGCACTCGGTGGCAGGCTGGCAGATGGTTCATATTTCTTCCCAACGCGGAGATCTTTATCGTGATATCGGTACAAGCGGTTACAAAAATAGTGTGAATCGGTAAAAGGTTATTCTAATTAGCATACAATATCCATTAACAGGTAACCGTATAGGTCTGTGGAGCCTATAATCGACCTAATAAAACTTGTAATTAACAGTGTTATTGGTCGTGGTCAATAGTTATATACGGGTTTATCGGCTGGATGTTATGACACTTACCTATGACATATTTGGGTTATCGATACCCATTCCATGTAATGTTCAGTGGCGGCATGTGATCGCCATCGATCGTGCGGTGCCGTTACGTCACAGCTTTCTACCCGTGTGATGTATGACACGCCGAAAGATTTACGGTTTTCATTAGGCTTCTTAATAAAGCATTTGCCACCGCCCGCCCGTCACATTATGATCTTTGACATTGTTATACGCTCGATAATAGTTTTTAATTAAGTAATCTTTAAAACGGTGTATCGTAATCACGTTTTTAATCATTCTTTCAACGCGTTTATATGATTACCTTTACCGCTTCACGAATCAATATAGTAGCCTACCTTTTTGTCGTAGATGGCGTGAAATGCTGAACGAAGATTACTTGAGAGTATTAAAACATCAAATGACGGTGAAATGTCGACAGAAGGAGGTATTATTTAACTGCCGAGCTTCATGTTAAAATTACATATCCAAACCAACTCGAGTTTCTCCGCTGTTACGCGTCTATAGGAGTGACATGACCCCACCCATTCGCCATTCTCGCAAAAGAGTGCATCTTACGCTAATAGCCGCCCAATAAAGTAACACGAGTAGGGACCGATACAGACGGCGAATTTTTGTAGCAATGCACAATGATATTAAAAAACCAAAGATGCGTCTTTCAAGCTCAAAATTTAAACCCAGAAAGCAACCCAATTGGGTTGCTTTCAGTTAGTTATGCGCGGACTTTTGGCTGAGTAACACATGTCGTGCTCTATTGAAAATGTTCTCAAAAAAGCCATTCTTGAGCCAAATGTCGGTTCATAATACTACAAATAAAATAAAAGGAAGAACTGATGCTTTATTTCATTTGTAGATATATTCAACGTAAATAGACGTACTAAAATGCATTTATTTTGTTCATACATGATCGCCATATTCCAAATTAATGTGTAATATCCGCACGTCAAATGTCACCTAAAGCTGCACTGGCCGAGACGAAACGAAAAAAGAAGAAAATTATCGAAGACACGTTTTTAAAACGCGTTGAGTATGGATATAACGTGTCTTTCTATAATATGTCATTGGCAATGCATCAGTTTCATATCGCTGTCACTTTTATTCTTTAACGTGTAAAATCGTGATACGAATCGCTGCTAAAAGTCGCAGTCTGTATCGGCCATTTAATCCTATTGCGATTATTTCTATTCGGTCAATCCGTTTTTGTTGTCATCCAACATCATACTGGAATTATAAGAATTTAGAATAGTGATATGAAAAACTAAGCTGTGATGATGTGCAGGAAACGCGGCTGAATTCAGCGGAGAGCGTGCGCCAGCACCACGAGACGTGGGCCTCGCTGTGGGGGCGGCCGGGGCACGGCGCGCCGCAGCGCGGCCGCTACGCGCGCAGCAACCTCGTGCAACTGCTTTACGTCGCGCCACTCACCAATAAATAGTATATATACATAGCGTGAAGAGTCACTAGGTATATAAAATATGTGGACATTTCCGAGACGCTTGCGAGGGCTTCAAGGCAACGTTTACGTCCCAAACCACCAATATTACCGCAAGGAAACTAACATCATAGTGTAAAAACCACAAATTTAAATCCTTACATTAGACTTTACAACGATTACGTGCATACATTTTATACGGTCGTCACCCCTCTTTTTACATTGGGCGAGGTATACAAAATATATGAAATATGCGATTATTTCCGAAAATACCATTCTTAAGCCAATATCGTACAAATAAAATTTTACATAAATTTGATGAGAATTTCAAAAACTAGTATTTCAGAACTAAAAAGCAATATACTTTTTTCACTTATTTTGACGTGATTTTGACCCTTAATACAAAAAGGAACATTCAAAATTAGCTGTTTTTTTCTTCTACATGCATTTATTTACATTTTTTTTCATAATATGTAAGTTAAACCTCATTTTGAGTTTCATGCTTATGCCCTATAAGATCGAACACAGCATAGATTGCAACTATATACTTCTATGTTGTAAGTTAATTAAAATAAACTGCATATAAAATTAAGATGCTGCTCGAAAATTGTAAAATTGCATTAAAAATAATTAGAGAAAACCACACTTAAAATGAAATCTGTTCTGAATCACTTTTAATTGTTTTAGTTTTGTTTAATTAAAGTCCCTAATGCTAGGAACATAATCTGTAATTTCATAATTTGTTAGCTAGGCGGTGAACTTGCGCAAGTTTAAAAAGAACGGTATATTCATTTCAATATAATTTCACCGATGCTAGTATATCGGAATCCAAATATGTAAATTAAAGTACTTTGAATGAATCATGAGATCGTATAGATAATCCCCCTCTTAGAACTGGTAGTCGTATTAAATGCATTCCGTTTTTTGTGTAATCTGAACATTACTAAACCCGATGGTAATGTTATTCATAGGTTTTTAACTTTTAGAAGTAAAAGACTTATTTATCAAAGTGGAAAAAACATTTTTTCTTAAGAGTTTAAAGTGTTTTATAAGTGTTTCCTTACTTACTGAAATTGTACATTTTATATGTATAATAAATATAGACTGAGAATGATTCATTGTTTTTATTATAGTTACGAAATCCCTAACTTGTATTAAACACTATGTGGTGTTTATTTACTGTTGAATACCAAACTTTAACATAAAATAAAATATTCAAAAATAGTAATGGTACAATTATGTTCAGCACAATAGAGTCAATAGTTGGTTTTCTTATTTGAATTTTCGAGTCGCAGTCGGTTCAGTCAAGTTTTTTTGAGGGCTCATAAGATGTCAGATTACAACATTATTTGCATGCAAATACGCCTTTTAATTGACGCAGTCAGCGGCTATTACTTTAGCATGAATATGTATAGGTGTCAAAACTACAGCCTCCACCGGAAACGGCAACGCCAGTCAGTCTCGCTCGGCAAGATGAAGGTTTGCGGTCAATCGGAATATGTGCACGCTCCGAGTAGCCACTGCGTAGCCGACATTCATATGAATAAGTTAATTAAATATCATTTTTACAGTTTGCGGGCTCTAATCTTTTTATTGGTGATAAAGAAATTACCGGTCAAAGGCATTATATATTATACAATTCATTACAAATTATTGCAAATAATTTTATACCTTTTTTAACCATATAGGTACATTATTATGATTTGAAATTACATAAAGAATACGTATACTTAACCGGCCAGTGTTTTAATTGTTTTAAACATGAAATATTAGACGCTCCCGTCACCGGCCGTCACGTGAATGGCAGTTTATTAAACACTGTCAGTCCTACACATGGACATGGATGGTCCTATGACATGGATTACAGTTTCGTTTAGTGACATTATTTTCCTAATTCAACGGCAATAATTCGGCTTTGGGCCTCCAGTCCTTGCTATGAAAATATCTAACTTAATTATCTTTTCAAGGAATCCTCTAGACAAATCGAACAAGAGGACAGAATAGTTAATTAGCGTCAAAGATTACGGGTTAAATTAGGATAACATGTACATATATTTGACCTTATCTGTTCATGGACAACACAAAAACGCACAAAAACCAGACCCAAATTCAAATACAAGAATGTAAATGATACATGGGCTTCTATTCGGGACTGCTAAGTGATTTTCTGTATCGTCACTAAAATGCCAAAACCGCGAATGTGAACGTCAAACACGTAAACAACGACACATTCGCGGTTCTGGCATTTTTTGTGACGACATAGTAAATCACTTATGGCCAGATTCAGAAACGCCGCTCAAGCATTTGATCAGAGATTAAATTGTTAAATGTCTCTCAACTAGTTGTCATCCTATACAATAACGTCATTTTAACGTCACTTTAATTAAACAACAATTTGAGTGGCCTTTCTGAATTTAGCCATTAGCAGTGCCAAATAGAGGCCTACACAGTTAAATATAACCAATCATAAAGCAAAAGTTCTCGAGTCCATGCTATGAAAATATCTAGCTGAAAATTACGAGTTAATAGTTTATTAGCGCTAGAGGTTGCGGTTTAAATTAGTGTAACATGTATATTTGACCTCATTTTTTCATGAACAACAACATGACAACAAAAACGCACAAAAGACCAGACCCAAATTCAAGAATCTGATGATAAGTATCAGTATCTGATTATAGTTAAATATAACCAACCACGAAGAAAATTTCTTTCGCAGCGACAATGTGTATATTTGTCGGTTGTAAAGTTTTTGCAGGTTGCTTTACGACCCGGGCCACCAACGACGACATAAAGTTGCATAATAGTGCATCGAAACGTATCAAAGTCGTCTGCACCGAGAATGATTACCGTCTCCTTGCCATATTGACTGTACAGATTAGCATGCCGAGACAATGACCTAAACCTTACTACCGCAGAATGCATTAAATTCAGCCGACTGTCACGGCTTAGTGAAATTGTGTAATCTAATGTTTTCCCCTCAAGTCAACTCGCTGTTATGCAAATATAGGTAAGGTTATGCGTAATGTCATTTCATGGAAGGTTTATTCCCAAACTTACCCAATGGGTATCGTAGTACCACAAGTAGCACGATTATAATGATCTGTAAAAATTCAAACAAAGACTGTGGGAAAAGGGGCTTAATTGCACAAAAATCTAAACAGATTATTCACAGACGATTAAATTAAGACTAATTCACATCTTTTATTTTGCTAAATGTAAGACTAATGAGCCTGCGCTCAAATATTTCGAAGTAGGCAATAATCTAAGCACGTTGAAAGGTCAGCGTTTTTAGGTTTTCTATGCTAGACTAGAAACATTCGTGAGCACAATACGAAGCGATCTACATATAATTCAAGTAGATATTAAAAGTAACATTCTAGACTTTAAGTGCGTCTAGGTAATACTTGTAAATGAATAGTCGTAACAGTTTTGTATCTCTTTGCGACATCTTAGCATGTATGCTTTGAAGCTCGATTGACAAATTACGCTCACACCCACGCGTGAAACCACAGAAACAATGCAAATACGCGCCGAGCACAGTCGGATCAGCTCAAGCATTAGTAAACACATTTCATTATTCTATAATTAAACACCGTGGACACTAGCCTGCGCGTGGGCACCTGTAGATGGTGAAATTCGTAGAGCAAACAAAGATGTGCGTATGTAAATGACGCGCCGGAGAAAGCCACGTATTATGACGAAATGACGATAAAGTAGTAAAAACTGTCATTTCTGCAGGGTGTGGCTGCGTCTCTTCTTAAATAATTTCTTAGGTTATCCGCATTTCTTTCATATAGACATCCGTTATTGCATTATGTTGTCAATGGGGTGATTGTGTGGTGAATAATAAGTCAAGTTAATAATGGAATATAATTTGATTGACCCGGCACGGAGAGCGTTATCTCAGTAGGTCCTACAAATTATGTACCTACCTACGAGTACGTCGTATGAGTAATAATCATTATGAATTTTTCATCTTCACAATGACTGACATTCGTCACAGTAAATAATTAAATTGTTCCTTCTTATATAAAATCATCAATTAACTTTCAATAGTGAAGGGCCAGTCACACAGCGGGCGCGGCGCGGCCACAGCGTGATGAAGTCTGTCTGTTATCTCTTATTGTAAGTCGTACAGACGTCACACATTATCACACGCGCAACTCGCTCGATTAGGCTTGGCGTTGGCGCGACTGGAGCGCAGTTACGTGCTCTCCTGTCGCGCCCCGAATGTGATCGGGCCTTAAATTTAAATAATATCCGACTTTACTCAGTAAAGTCACGTTATGCGACTAGAGATGCAACGGATAGTGGTTTGGCCGGATACCGGATACCGGATATCCGGCATGGTTATTGGCCGGATAGCCGGATATCCGGCAACCGGATATCCGGCTGCACATTAGCTACCTCTAAAGTCGTGTTTGCTGGCACAGCCTTCGCGCGGCAAGCAAGTTTCAGCTTGTTACGAATTGTAAGTGCGCGGGGAGGCCCTTTGAGGTTCAATACGCGCTCTATTACGTCAGTTGGAATATTTAAACGTGTACGACGTGATGTTATGTGAAGTTTTATCTTTAAATTACAAGAAACTAAGCTTTAATTTGATAACTGACGTAGATTTCGATTTTTTCTGATGGTTTATTTATAGGTTTTATCCTATTTCTGATGTAAGCTTTGACTATCCGGTATCCGGCCAGATACTGACTCACTATCCGGTATCCGGCCGGATAGTAAAATCATGGCCGGATAGGCCGGATACCGGATAGTAACCGGATATCCGTTGCATCTCTATATGCGACACATGTTCTTGTTGCAACAATCTACTATATATTTTTTATATATTTGGTAAATTATAAGAGATATTCCTCATCTCTCGAGTAACGGTAAGAAACAATATTTTCATAGGTAAGTACAGGACCCTCGGCGACTCTCACTTGTCAAAAACCTTACATATTTTGTCTGTTTCTTTGAACGTATCACAGAAGAACTTCTAAAGGTATTTGAGAAGGTACAAGGAAGTATCAACTCCTTTTGATTATGGAATTTGTTTTACTGTAATCGACTAACTACAAAAACATACAATAATTAAAAGTTTAAGTTTGCGATAAAAAAGAAAGGTGGCGTTCGAATTCGCAGGCGCAGCCAATATTATAGTAACACAAAATACATAATCGATACCTATTGATCTTTATTCAATGTTACTTTCCTGTATAGTTAGCCAAGTTATCATAAGTCAAGTGCTAAGAAAATTATTTATTAATTTAATTACAATTTTACAGTATAATTTTCTAAATCCTATTTGATTAAATGTTTTTTATGTTTGTCTTTATCTCAAGTTTAAATTTTACCCTTACTGGAATGATTTTATTTATACATATAAAACAGTACCGTGACTCACTTATAGACAACGCACAGCTTAAACGGGTGGTCCTAGAGGTTTGAAATTTGGAGGAGACATTTCTCGAGTACCCTAGAGGTGCAGTAAGGAGGGATTTTTTGAAATTCCATCCCTAAAGGGGTGATAAAGTTGGTATGGAAAAGGCGTAGCTGTGGTGGGTCCACTAGTAGGTTGATAAAATTGGTCAATACGAATATACACAGGAATGTGCCACCACAGCAAATACCGGGAGTTGGTTCGCCGATAATTGTGAAGATGAAGAAATGTATTCCAAAATTAATGATAACCATCTGATTTACGGCGCTGGCCTGACCCCAGTTAACCCCCGGGCGGTTACCGCCCGTTTAGATCACTGCGATAGTTATTGATGAATACCACTCATTAGACATGCGCATGAATGACGCCCAATAGTAAGGGAATACGAGATTAAGTGCTTTGAGTAATGACATATTAGGTAATTTAAATAATTGGTTAACGTAATTTTATGAAATTTAAGTAGAAAGAATGGGGTAAGTATTCATTAATGTAACACATCGCAATAGGAATACCTTACTAAATAGTTCAGTTGTTTATAATTTGAGATAATTTTGGGTTTTATTATAAAATATGCTTACAATCGAGTTTTTAACAAAAAACCCTTTAAATGAATTACATATTAAGCTTAAATTTTTTTTCGTATCGAAGAATAGTATTAACTATAAATAGATAGGAACCACATTGTTTAGCTTGCCAACTAAGCTGAGTGGCGATTTATGGAAAAGAAAGTCGTATCCCACCAAGCTCGCGTGGCGCCGCGCTGCGCTCGCGCGGCCCCGACGGTCACGACGCTTTGACCCCACCCGAATACTATTAGCGTACAATTTCATTCAACTTTTTCACATTTTTTCATAATGTAAATGCATTTAATCGGAAACGTAACTAGCCTCAATTGTAAAAATGGCAAAAGTTTTTTTTTGTAATTATATAAGTAGTCTGCTCTTTTAGCAACCAACAATACAAACTGTTCTATAACTTTCTTATACAGGGTGACATCGAAGATTTTTTTTTACTAATTTACCACTACTGACTATTCATAGCTCACCCTTCGTAGGGGTAAATTAACAAAAAAAAATGCATTTGTTTCTTGTAATTAATATTGCTTGAAAATGGCCACGTCTTCGATTTCACCCTGTATTTGTTTTTTTTACTAACGGCCCTAATTTAGTACTCACTTAAATAAAAAGATATTTTAAATTTTCAACAGTAGCGAATAGGTTACATGATAATTTATTTTTAATGATAGTAAATTGCATAAGTGACGACGCGTGTCCACGCGCCGGCATTACGCGTAGGAAAGTGCGTGCAGTTCAATATTAGTTGAATAAATCGACAATAACGTGGAAGTCATTCCATTAAACTTCATATTAAGTTGATGTTATTAATTTTCGACGATTCGGCACTAAACCAATGCGGAAATAACAAACATAGTTATTGTTATATGCATTTATTTCGTCTTGGCCATTTATCTTTGGTCATACTGATTCGCGAAGTCTCGGTTCATTTTACACATACAAGGTTCCACGGGAAAATTCAAATTTGGTTACGCGATTGCAAATATAACTGCGAACCACGTAATAGGCCCTCAGCTGAGCAACCGATTATCGTTACGGGTGCTAACCGAATATTCCATAACAATTGGCAGGACGTTTACATGACCGACTCTGACAGGTGAAATCTCATTGTAAACATTGCATAACGAACCCTTTTAAATGCCGCCTTCACGAAGTCTTTGTTACAAATCAAATATCGACTTTTACAGTGATTGTCATTGATTTGAATTTATGGGTTTGCATAAGTATACATACACATACATTAATGAAAAAGATGTTATGAAGTTGATTGCAGTAAAATCAACTTCATAACATCTTATTGTTTCAACTCCATTTTTAAATCTTTGGCTACTAACGCGATTGTAAACAAGTCATCAAAGAACAAGACTTGTAGGTATACACGCTATTATACCATAATAACGAGAATAAGTTAACCCCATCCTATCTCAGTGGATCACTTTCTTCTATACCCTCTCTCTACTCTACTCTCTCTCTTTCTCGGATAAGATGGGATAGCTTAACCTCGTGTCACCCTTTTCAGGGCCGCTGAGATCACTATCAACAAAGTGTTACTGACTGAGCGAAAACAAACCCCACCGGAGTAAGTTTATTTTTAATCGACTTCAAAAAGGAGGAGGTTATAGCAGTTAGTGTTATGGGTAGGCGCATGACATACAATTTATTCGGAGTAGAAATATTATGAACTTAAAGGAGGTCTTGCAAAGCATCCTACAGGATCACCTATAAGTTGATTACAGGATTCCATATTTAGAGATTTCTACTGGACGTATGCGAGTTTGTACTCGCGTAGTGTACATATTCGAAGAACCATTCTAAATGTTTTTTTTTATGTCAATTGACTGACAAACGAGCCCACCTGATGGAAAGTGGTCACCGCCGTCCATGGACATCTGCAACACCAGAGGTGCTGCCAATGCGTTGCCAGTCAAGGGAGGATGGGGAATGGGGATGGGATGGGGATGAGGGAATAGGCCTCCGGATCTCGTCACTCACCGTACGAAACGCAATAGCAAGCTATTACTTTACGCCCATATTCTGTGAGAGTGTGGTACTACCCCGGTCGAGCCGGCCCATTCGAACAGTAATTATCTATTGAGGATTACTGTTTGGCTCTACCACTACACCAAATGAGAATGTTCCTGTTATTATAGCCTTTGATTCCCATACAGTCAGGGCAAATCACCTATACAAAAGCTACCCGATGTATCGGCCGAGCGCACACCACTTCTTCATATCGTCGTGTGGCTTGTAAAGATAGTAGCGGTCAACAAAGCTGATCAAAAAGATATGTTATTTACCCTATAGACACAAATCACAACATCTATAGATAATGACAAATCGTGTTATAATGGAACGAATACGTATTGATATTTGTTTATGGTATCATATCCTCGTTGTCCGTTGACATTTGATAGTTTACACAACGGTGCTGCGTTGGGCGGCGGCGGCGACGCGGGCGCCGCTCTCACGCGCAGTGCACGCCGACGCACCACCGCGAGCGCAAGTGAGATCCGGCCCGAGTTTACCGGTGTATCGTTATCCGAAGTGCTAGTGGGAACTGCCGACGACATGCGTCCAGTAAGTACCAGTGTTCTCCTTATTTGTTAGTATTGATTCAGAAATAGTACATGAGCGTAGTACAGGACAGTTTTGTTCTGTAAAAACTATTTCATGAATTTCAGTCAATTTGTTTGTCATATGAAATGATTGTGAGACCCGTACGATACGAGGAAAATTAAACTATAAGTGCACTGACAATTTCACATATCGGCACTGAATGTCAATAGCTTTCTAGAAGTTTATTTTGCTCCATCGTGACTTTATATCCCGTAATATAATACCGTCGCAAACTTTTCGTGGATACGGTTTAAATAATAATTTAGATTATGAAACTTATCGAACGCTGTAATTATTCATGCTGTATATGTTATTCGTCGCATAGTGATTACGTCTTTAGTATTTTCAATATTAAATCAATATGTTTTCTTATACAACAGTTTATATTTTATCATAAAATTCAGAAACTGACGACGATTGACGATACTCACCAAAGCATAGTCGAAATTACCGCAGCTGTAGAATCACTACACTTATTTAATTATCAAATTGTCTTTATATTAACTAAGACTAATTATGTAATCGTGTCGTTCATAAGTCAAGTTCTAATTCCTTGAGCGTCGAGATACATAATCCCTTGAACATTATTTGACTTATGCGTTTTCCCACGCGTTTTCTTTCCTTACTGATTCATTGTAATTACGTACTGTAGATCTTACCTTTCAAGTTAATTGCCAATAGTAATTAACTTTTTAACCATTAAATTGGAAGCTGTAAAACTATACGCGTTATGTATGCTTCTCTGTGTTAACTCGGCGAAGAATCGTAAGCAACTATTCTATTCGATTCGCTACTTTTCCGTTTGAGGGCGGGATTTTAAACGACCGTTAGCAAAAGGTCAGATTTCAGAGTCTTGGAGATTAATCATATCTATGCTCAACTGAAATCCTATCTTCAAATAAAAACTGAAGGTTACTGAAGGTTTCACTGAAGAGCCAGGCAAGCATGTAGATGATGATACGCAAGAACGCAAGCTTATCAGTTCAAACATTCTTTTGAATGTAAACAAACTTTGACGTCTACAAACTAATCAAAATCATCTCTGTCCAGATTGGACTGCAATTCCTCTCGAGTCATCCGAGTCAGTGTATTGTACACATGCATAGCTATATCCCATAATTTTAATACATTTTTTTTTATTATTCAAAATTATTTTATGGCTTACATAATCGAGCAAGGGTTGAATTCGTGTCAATGTGTTACTGGTTTTGCTGAGCACAATAAAATAATCGATGCACTTTCCCCCTCGGTGACGCAACCAATGTATGCGTGATGATGCGATCTGCTCGTTTACTTGAAACTTAAGGATTCGGCCGGTGCGCCTGCGCCACACGCTGACTACATAACGCTTTTCAGAGAAATTTTGATGATAGTCTAGACTGAATGATCGCAGTGTGTGCACCTTTAGACAGGTGCATTCCGTTTTTGGTCGATAGGGCTGCTGGCGTATTTTTCTAATATTTAAACCGGCTAGTTAAGTGGAAGACATTTGTGTATATTCTTGTTTCTTAATCTACGGAACCTAATGTTAAACAAATATGCATAACTATTAGCCAGTTTTATCATTTTTAGGGTTCCGTACCCAAAGGGTAAAAACGGGACCCTATTACTAAATCTCCGCTGTCCGTCTGTCACCAGGCTGTATCTCATGAACCGTGATAGTTAGTTGAAATTTTCACAGATGATGTATTTCTGTTGCCACTATAACAACAAATACTAAATATTTAAGGGGACTCCCATACAATAAACGTGATTTTTCTGCCGTTTTTATTGAAAATGATACGGAACCCTTCGTGTGCGAGTCCGACTCGCACTTGGCCGGTTTTGTAGTGAAACTTTTAAAGTCAACCATAAGAGAGGCAGCACTACTTTTATTTCGCATTTCTTAATTGTGCTAAATACATCGAGCTTCAGGAAGTTTTACGAAGACTTTTAGGCAGTACTCAGAAGAAGTACATTATAATTTCTTAAAATTAAACCCCTTAGGCTACAACATAATCTCAAAACATTTAGCTTTAAAATTTGACTGCCGACTTAAGTAAGATGCTATAATAAATCTTTCTACATAGGTCAAACTTTCAATCAAATTATAAAAAAACACCGGACAAGTGCGAGTTAAACTCGCGTGGAGAGGGTTCCGTTCCGAACATGATTATCTGAAATTTACTAGGTTACCTTAAATACCATAGACTTCTTATAGGTTTTCCTGTAATCTATAGGCAAAGATCTATTTTCTGTATGTTTTTCAAAATTGTAGCCCCAGTAGTTTCGGAAATAAGGGGGGGGAATGGTCATTTTTCACCTATTTTCCTGAATAACTTCTAAACTGTTTTAATTAAAATTCAAAAAAATATATATTTAAAATCCTCACAATAAGCCCTTTCATTTGATATGTCACACGATATAGGTGGCATAACTTTTTTTTAATTTTCTAGTTTACCCCCAAAAAGTGGCCCCTATGTTTAAAATTCATATATTTACGTTACGCGTCCGTGTAGCGGCCACCAACTTACATATGAATACCAAATTTCAACTCAATCGGTCCAGTAGTTTCGGAGCAAATTGGCTGTGACAGATGGACAGACAGACAGACACACGAGTGATCCTATAAGGGTTCCTTTTTTCCTTTTGAGATACGGAACCCTAAAAATAGTTCGTATTACCACAAGGAAATATTATTATTTATTATTATTTATCTTCGTATCAACGAGTATTTCTAGCTAGTAATAGCTTCCGTACAGAAGCATTACAAGCAAGCGGTACATTCGTGAGTGAGTTCGAGTTCATAAACTCTCTTATAAAAGGTTAACCTCTAACCTTACAATAACATCAATATCCTGCTGTTACTACGATGATTATTTTTATACAAGTATTCGACATACGTATGCTTTTTGATAATGAAAAAAATAATTGTTTATTGCGACAGACATGAATACATAGATTGGTACCCGCTGGAGCCCAAACGAGGCTGAGACTATATCTTGGGACCCAATGGTTTACAATGGTTTACAATATGTTGCTTACTGGCTAACGTTCATAATTAAACTGCATGAAAGGTACTGAATAATTTAAGATTATTTGTTTAAAAAAAATCTCTCTCGCTAAGTATGTATGCGACTTTTGACACATTCTTAAATGGGTTGATTGGACGTTGGATGTAAGTGAGATTGACAAAAGAGACGGATATTGAATAGATCAGGGCTTCAGCATTAGCTAAGCAATATAGTTTGTTCTATCGCTTTGATCTGTCTTTATCTTACTTTGCGAAGTTTACATTGAAAAGAAAGTGACAGAAAAAAGTGACATTACCATAGTTGCAATCGATTTTTATCAGAGCAGTGTCTTTCGATCTTTTTGAGTACGTGACCTCATTACAGGTAAAAAAAATCTGGCGACCCCCATGACCGTACTCATACTATGTCTTATCTTAGATCTAAGATAAAATAACACTTTGTCCGTGGTTTCAACGACGAGGTATTCAAAAACGTGGCTTGCACCTGCGACCACTGAGCACGGTCTTTCGACCCCCCGGGGGTCGCGACCCACCGGTTGAAAAATACTGATTTAGAGCCTAAGCTAAATTAAAAACCCAGGTGTATGTAATTCAATATGTAATACTTAATCCGGGTTTTTTTATCGTTGGGGTCGTCTAGTACCCATAACACAAGCGTTTAGAGCTTGCTAGATGGATTTGTGTTAAGATTGTCCCCTGATTAATTTATTTTATTTATAAAATTCCACAGCTGTCTTATAAGAAACTAAATCGTATACTTCATTGAATTTCACTAACAGTAAACTGATGGACTTGTAATATTGCATGCCCTTGATATGAACATGCTATAAGTATTTATTTAAATACAGTCGACCAAAAATAGCTTTCTATATACGCATGTTAGTTTAAAAACTCAACCTCAATCTACATTATTTGTCATAAATACACATACTCGTCATCAAACAGTTACATTTTAATTACTTTACATTAAAAATCAATATTTGTGTTCTAATTCAATATTTGTATAAAATGATGTAAAAACAAGGTGTCTCCAAATTACGAAACTAATGCAGAATATGTATGCGCAAGCTCACAGCAGGGTCGCATTGACATCGCATTACGCAACCGGCGGACTCTCTATATAATGACTACTCTGTGACCTATGCTCTCGCCTAGGAATCGAAGCTTGTAGAAAAACTAGATTTATCTTTCGTTCAAGTGTTTCTTCCGCAAAGTTAATATTTCTTATATAAGATTACTCTAGCAGTTTATCAATCGATCGCCCCTCAGTTCGATTTTGATGACTTATATATATACTCATTATAGGTATACAAATGTGGATGAATGTGACTCTTTAACTTTGATATTAACTGTTTGTTGAGAACAGTTTGATTTGACTTTTTATATTTTTGTTATTACATTATTTTAGTGCCTGATTGAATTTTCCACTGCTGGGCAAAGGTCTCTTTCTTTCGCCGCTCGTCGGTTTTACATTTTTTAGGGTTCCGTACCTCAAAAGGAAAAAAGGAACCCTTATAGGATCACTCGTGTGTCTGTCTGTCTGTCTGTCTGTCTGTCTGTCCGTCCGTCACAGCCAATTTGCTCCGAAACTACTGGACCGATTGAGTTGAAATTTGGTATTCATATGTAAGTTGGTGACCGCTATACGGACGCGTAACGTAAATATATGAATTTTAAACATAGGGGCCACTTTTTGGGGGTAACTAGAAAATTAAAAAAAAGTTATGCCACCTATATCGTGTGACATATCAAATGAAAGGGCTTATTGTGAGGATCTTAAATATATTTTCTTTTGAATTTTAAGTAAAATAGTTTAGAAGTTATTCAGGAAAATAGGCGAAAAATGACCATTCCCCCCCCCTTATTTCCGAAGCTACTGGACTAAAATTTAAAAAAAAAATACAGAAAATAGATCTTTGTCTATAGATTACAGGAAAACCTATAAGAAGTCTATGGTATTTAAGGTAACCTAGTAAATTTCAGATAATCATGTACGGAACGGAACCACGCGAGTTTAACTCGCACTTGTCCGGTTTTTTATTCCGCTTAACATCTCCATTTTATAAAATTACTAGCTTCCGCCCACGCCTTCATCCGCGTGGACACCCTACTCACCTAGCGTTATGAAATATACTTTACGACCTATTCTGATACCTACCACATATACATAAAAAAAAACATAAAAATCGGTCGAGCCGTTTCGGAGGACTGCAACCACAAACACCGTGACACTAGATTTTTATATATATAGATGAACACAAAGGAAATTAAGCTAACATCCATGTTATTATTTAATAATGCTATCATAATTATTAGAATTTATTATGTGTATGCTAGACTGATTTATTTTGTTCCTCCTCTGCTGCACTGGGAGTGAAGAAATAGCAAAGAATGCGTGCAGATGCTTATCATCCTGGCATGTCGTAAAAGTTGACTAAGGGACGGGTCCTCTCCAACATGGTGGACTATCTGTATGGGCGATGGGCTGATCACCTCTCACCATACGGTTCATCATACCATCTTAGGGCTAATTAATCGAACGTGGCCACAAGCAGACTTGTGGCTCTGCCCACCCCATTAGGGATTTCGGGCGTGATGCTATGTATGTATGTGTATGTAGATTGATTTATTTTGCTTCGTGTCAAATAAAAATAAAACCTGTTTATTATTCTGCGTATAAAAATATTCACATGTGATATAAAAATTCAAATAATTATTGAAATATGTATTCACCAAGTAGAAATTTACAGAACTCATCATAATTATTAATGACATATTGAGCTCAAAAAAGTATCCTGGTCATCCCATGACTCAACAAAAAAGCCATAAACACTTGAACGCCATAAGTGGTAAGTGATAAAGATGACAGCATCCATGACATAATAACAGAATTCTTCCATAAGTAGGATGAAAGTAAAAGCGTGGTTGTTCCACCGTCCATTACGCGACACATTTTTGGTTTTTCACCTCGACGACAAGCCACAATTATACTTACTTTATTTTGCAGTGTAAAAAGGGCGAGGAACACAGTCGAAGTAATTAATTTTTCATCACACTTGCTCGGAAAGGGTGTTATTATACGCAAGCGTATAGAGCAACTATAGCCAATTTAACTCCTCTATGGGCCCCGCCGTCAGCGGGAGTTATAAACCATACAAATCCATAACTCCCTAGGGAGTTATGGATTTTGTATGGTTTCGAACTCCCGCGGGCAGTTAAGTGCGCCAGGTCGGCGGAGCTGCTAGGGAGCCGCAGCCGGCGGGGCGCGCGACTGCAAGCCGGCGGAGCTGCCCGCGCTGATCGCAACGTACGCTCAGTTTATGAACACCCACCTGATGGTAATTTACGATGAAAAATGGGAATAAAATTAATATATATACTTTTTTTGTCTAATTTTTATTTAATTTCCTCGCAAATGTGATGAAAAACATTGTGTGTATCACGGGCAGTAAGGGGATAACAAACTCGAGTCATAAAAGCCCTCGCCTATATCCATAAAGTCCTCGCGTATATCTATAGTCATAAAGGCCCTAGATGCACAATGTACTATTAAACCGACAAGTAACGCCATTTTTCAGGTTTTAAAGATATAGGTGATGGAACTAAATACGTATAGCTGCGGCCTTAGCAAGTTTGATACATGGATAAGTTAAACCGTCTTATCTCTAAGGGCATCTCTCTTACACTAGTGCTGACGAAAGAGATAGTCAGAGACAAACGGGTTTAACTGATTCCCGTGTCTGGTAGGGCCGCTGGGGTATGATCTTCTTAATTTATTATGTTTTAGCTACATCTTTTGGATAAAATTGTAAAGTGGACTATTTAATAAAAAATGTAAGCGTCTGAATAAGATTTTTGTGTACAGTTGAGGCCATAATTATTATATGTTACCAAAGGGGCATAAATATTTGAGCGCTGTCGAGGGCGGTACTTGTCAAAATTTGTTCACATATTTTTGAACACGTTTTAAGCTTAGATATTTTTGAGCTCAACTATACATGCAATTTATGGCTTATAAACTAATTAAATACAAATTAATACTTAAAGATCAGACTATTCTTCAGGTTAAAACAACCGCCGTCATTTTGGTGCACAAGATAGTGTTAAAACAAATATTTTTATTAACTTTTAATGAACCGAGTTTCCATTTTCGTTAAAGGTTTTTGCGAGTCACGTTTGAGTCAATTATTCTGTCCAGCGATATAACGGCAGCGTATACGTCTGAAAATTTACCCACGTTTGTAAAGTTATTTCATATTTTACGTAAACTGCTAGTTCTCATACGAATGATTGTATCAAATCTGAAATATGGCCTTTTGTGTATCTGACACTTCACAAGGTTTGATTTGACAGCTCTTCGCACCTTACGCGTGCATTATGATTAATGGATGATCAGCAAAAAAATGTTTAGTGAAGTTCATAGATAATAGCTACAAAGAGCAAAGTGAGTTAAGTTTAAATTTATATTATCACATGGCAAAAATAAAGTCGGGTAGCGTAGAAACGTTAATATTTTATCTGACTGCAGTAAAAAAAATAAGTCTCTTAATGCTTATGCCAGTTAGTGTCATTGTTTGTTTTTGGCTATAAAATTTAATAAAAGCAATTTTTTCACCGTCTATGTTTACTTGGATTGAACATTTACCGTTAAGAATATTTTAGATAATTTAATTCGATAAGATACCTTTCTTTATGGTGGAATTGGCTGCCAAGACGATGTCGAACGTATTTCTCAAGCTTAAATGCGCGTTCAGCTTCATATTAGGGTTGGATGAAAGATTTTTAATAAAATGCTATAATCACCGGCACATAAGTTGAACTAAAATGGCGGCCGTCCGCACAGGCAAAGAGAATGTTATTATTATTATATTCGCGCAGGTATACGTATGAAAAAACAGCGTTGCACCCCGACTGCGACCCGAAAATGTCTTCTCCACATGCAAGGTCAAAGTTCAACTTACGTGCCGAGAATTAAACGATCATATTGTTATAAATAATAAAAACAAGGAAACACGTATTAATTGAAAAACAACATAATAAATATATTCTATTTTTCGGGGCTATGAATGAATGCACTAAATATATAACATATTTTTACTGTACACAGTTTACGAGTAAATTTAGTATTTATTTACTAACCAATTTTTTTAAATAAATTAATGGCTTCTATTATCCCAACCTCCAGTTAACTCCAACAACGGAATGCAATAGTTATTTGTCAAAGTCGATCTGATAGCTTAGAGTCTTCTAATGGGTTCCGTCGCGCCGTGAGACAGTGAAAGCATGCGCGGCGCACAAATTTTGGATATCACGGATTTTCCCACGATCTCCGCTACTGATTAGAGGACATTTCTTTTGTTCAGAGTGTATATTGCTAATCTCTACAGTTGTTCATTCTTTTACTAAATTAAATTAATATTATATTTACAAGGTTCGTCTTTTCTTGTCATTACCTAGTCAGTGTACAAGTATTGTTCAGTTATGGTAGAGAGAGATCTCCTTTACTAAAATTTCCTGCACCACTCTATTAAATACGATTTTATTCATTCAATGGTAGTCACACTGAGATATTAAGAGTGTGGCGATCTCACTATGAGAGAAGACCTGTGCCAAACAGTTGAAAGTATAGTAACTACAGTGGTGGCTGATGACGATGAGAAAGTGAGGCACATCATTTTAGTTTACACGATCTCTTATGTATAAAGTCCTTAAATTCAATAGCTTATAAAATCATTAGTCCTTTATTTGAGATCCAAATTATACTTGGCACTCTTATCCGTAGGAATAGGGGTAGAAACCCTAGACTAATCAATGTTTTAAACACAACGTGCCTTCAAATTACCGAGGTTCGAAATTCGTTGAGTAACTTTGATTAGTTATTAGCACCAAATTCTCTTGCGCTCTGCTCACAAGGAATGACCTATGACCTACGCGTAGTTATTGATTGATATCATACTAGGTATCTAGTAATTTAAAGCCTTTTCATACGTTCCCTATTGATTCAACAATACAAATAGCCCCCATCTGCTGCACGCCTCCGAGCAACTTACGTCTTTATTGGCGCTTTCTGAAGCTTGATTTATGGAGGGCAAGCAAAGGTTATGGTTTGATTGTGTAAGTTCATCGGTCTTGTCTTACAAATAATACAAGCATGACGCGCCTCAAACTCTTAAATTTTTCTATTAAATTGGAGCATTTATTGACTTCACGTTGTGCTAAGACCAAAAAACTATGGCATGCGTTCCAATTAGCGTACTACGAAATATGCAATGCACCTCGGGAATCGTCGTCAAGATTCGGAATTACAATTGAAAACCCGGAAATCAATACAAATTCTACACAGTTCGAGGACCGCAACGGTCACATTGCGGGCCTTTTCGATCTATGAACATGCTCAACCGAAGATTACCGAGATGCATAACTTAGTTCGTAGTAGATACTGTAAAATTAAACTCGCTAAATCGGGATCTATAAATCTTATACATTATGGTGTGCAATACCTGACAATACGCGAACAACCAAGAGTAATGTGGAGCATTACTCCGACGACATATGTCTCTGATCGTGACAGCCAACATTTCTTCATTACCGACAAGGACTTATGCAATTCCTTAGAATCTATCGACCAATCCTTTTATTTCGTGGCATGCGTTTTTTTACGAGTAAGAACAAACACAGGAATCGTGGCTTGTAACGTCGTTTAAAACTACCCACGCAACGTCACAGAGACAAATATTGTGTTTCGTTATTCTCTACCTCCACAACATGAATATTAACGACAATAACATGAAAATCTCATACCTATTTTTGTAGCTTATAAATTGCCTATCTTTGATTCTATTACCACATCTTATCTAATGGGGCGTGGTGAATGGTAATGCTTGCATTTTGATGTACCTGCATTGATATCATTATAATGTTGAATTTATAATAGGCCTTTGTCAGATAAGTGATTAATTGACGTTTAGGTGAGACATAAGAATAAGTGGCTTTTACGCACACAACAATAAGCAATTAACACATCATATTGTCTAACGAGTTGTACAGCTATTACAATAATTTAGACAACACTTCCTTGGACAAGCAATCAAAACCAACAATTGCTATTAGTACAATTGTACATACCTAGGTACCCACTTGGGATTGCGTCGAATTAGTATGTGCAATTGAATTAAAAGTTGATACGTTGTTACAAGCAATAATTGTTGCTTGCTCGTTGATACATTGCTTTGTTGTATCAAACTGTTTATTACATGACAATATGATCAGCTATCATATCATTAATCACATATGACCTACTTTGTCTACAGTATAACGATATTAAAACATTGCGGTAGTTTACGAAACTTCTTTTATTTGGCTGCCGTTGCGAAAGAATGTTTCTAATTGTACTGAAACACATAAGTTCGAAGAATTCATTCGCTCTTGAGATCTGCCAGCATCGTCACTTACTCTGACACGGATGTAAACTCTCGTACATTGAATGAACAAAACATTTTGTAGAAAATCCACCAAGCGCGGGTTATGTATGCTTATCCAAACCTCACCATAATGATCGTTTCATTAAATATGATTACGGACGAAAAGCAAGTTAAGTGTCAGTTGTATAGGTATACGAAGCAATGTATCTTTCAACCAGCATTAATTAGGCCTTCTAATAGAACGACGAAGATTCGGACGAAAGAGAATGAATATATATCCAGTGGATACAATGCGAGTGCCATTGTGCAAATATCTGGAACATATAAACGACAATGCTTGTTCTAGAACTTAGCTGTCGCAATTCATGGAATATTTGACGTTCAAATGTTAACTTTTAACAATTAAAAACAATTGCCATAGTTAAATTCCGTGAATTGAACACAATTGAATTTCTCACACATGACAAAAAAACATTACATTTAATAGTTGCGTGACGGGTGCAGGTTTAAATTATTGAAAATATAATTTAATTTAGCTTTTATGCGTGCATGTTAAGTAGCGGACTTTTAAAATTACATTCCAGTCTTCAAAGTTTAATATGCTATGCCAAGCTTTCGGGCCATTGTATTGCAGTTTCTAAATGAATGCAGATGGAAATTGAAGAGCGGCGCAGTACCCACTCGACGGAGACCCTGATTATAGGGTACAGCAGAATGCTACCAATTATAATTCGCGTTTTAGAGTTAGACAATCCAAGGCTTTTACCGACCTAAGTGAAATACGGGCCCTGTACAATGCGTTCGTCCGTAGCAGACTTCAGGCCAATGCTATTATTTGGAACTACAAAACCGTTTGAGCATAAGGGCCCTGCGTACAATGCGCACGTCCGTAGCAGACTTGAGGCCAATGCTATTTTTAATTTCAAAAATCGTTTGGAGGTTACCTGTACAAAAAACAATACTCTTTCTACCCCTACCTTTACGCACGAAGGCGCTCGCGCACTCTCCACTACACCATGCTTCGCACTGCGCTAGGTACTTCTCAATACATCTTGGTCAGCAATAACCAACTGGATATTTTTGCTGACACCGAACCGAAATTCATGGTATCAGCTGTCAGCTTTCGAAGCGCTGGTAGATTCAGACATGTGAAAGAGCCCATGTGGCCTACTTGTAAAATAATTATTTTCATTTTCATTTTCATTTTCATTGAATCTAATACTTACTACAAGTTCAATACAAAAATTTGTAAAATCAAAAATTATTTGTAATTATTTGTACTTCATAACAACTTTATTTAATAGTTAACACGTGTGGCTTTATCTGTAAGTGTTGGTTATTGTTTTATAAATAAATACAATGAATTTCGAATAACAAATAAAGTACAAAAAAACCGTAAGTAGATTCTACTTACTTTTCTACCGACTGGAGTTAATCTGGTTAGTCGGTATGATTTGTCTTTATTTTAACACTGATAACTTCAATCTAACAATGAAACGATAAGTTGCATCGCTTGTCAAATCAACCCACCGTGACAGTTCAATTGTTTTTGTTCAAAGTTAAGATCGTTCAAGTGCCAACGATTATAAATCTAGGAAGAAGTGAATTATAAAGTTATTAGTCACTTGAAGAAAATGTATAGTCGTTTACATGACGTTGACTACTTTCCGACTAAAGTTTTTTTTTTTTAATCTTTATTTATTTAGGGGCTTTGATCATTACTGAACACGTCAGCCCCGTTAGGTCAATCTCTCAATTAACAAAAACGATTGCAAGGGGTAAGTAATAGAGTTCACTTGCGCAAAAAACCAAATACCACCTTCGCTGCATCAGACACAGGCTCTGCCAAAATGGATTGAAAAATACCGATGTTCGAATCAGCGAGACCCAATTGCGCAAGCAAACTCTCCCTCCCGGTTCGAGTACGGGCACACTCTTGTAACAAATGATACACATCCTCAATGGTTCCACACGTGTCACAATTTGGTGAGCTTACCTTCCTCATTAAATATGCAAATTTGTTTAGATTAGACTAAAGATAGTGTAGAAGTGTGTAGAAGATCAGAAAATATGGAAAGTGACACTATCATGACTGTAATAGCATTTGATTTATTGCAGAAGCTTTTTGCAATAGCACCCAAAACTGGAGGACCTATTTAATATTTCCATCAAAGTAGAGATTTTATTGAGTGCTCAATGTGAGATTGTGTTAGTAGGCATTTGATTCATACGAAATATATAACAATACAACTTTACCAAAATTTTACAAAAACGCTTTATTTCTTCTCCGTTAGAATACCCAAATATTTCTTATTTTAACTAACCGTATTAATTACCACTAAATTAAAGAAATTTGCCGCGTTGCCATGTTGTTTGTATTAAGACGCTGATAAGAGCCTTGAGTGATCGGTCACTGTCTGTTTGCACCGGAGTAAAAGAGAAGCACTGTGCCGCTTTTTGTATGGGGAAAATCAAAAACGGATGAATTATATAAGTAAACACACTACACGTAAAATATAAATTAGTAATTTTTTTAGTATGGATGTGATGTAATAGTGTTATTCATTATAGACCCATAAGTTAAAAAAATTAAGACATAGGACTGTTTAAAGAAGATTTCAGACGTAACTTCACGTTTTTTTTTTCTATCGTATTGATTTCATCAAATTGTGTTTCGGTAATAGTCATTTTTTCAATAATATAATGAATATGAACGTATATTTTTTTCGCTTTGTTAAATCAAATAGTTTTTGTTTAAAAAGTGTTTAAGTAAGCCGATTTAGGTTTTGTCAGCGCCTTAAGGTTCAGTCAAATTGCGGGGGCAGCGTGACGCAGCACGATCTATCCCGCGCACCCAGTGCAATGCAAGCTAATGGCATCGCTTAAGCGCAGGCGAGTGCTTGAGTGCAGTGCGACGACATTACGTTACATTGCATTGGTGTGAACGGAATAGATCGCGCGCGCTGCTGCCTTTCCGCCGTTATGCCGCAATGTGCCAGGCCTTAACTCTCAACGGTGAATTTGTATTTTATTAAAGTTGCACATTCGAAAGAAAAGCATCTGCATATCTGCACGTTGTGATGACATACACTTTCACCGATGACGTGACGCGTTGACTCTCAGCGTTGACTGACGTAGGATAAGATGCACTTTTCTATAATCCCTACTAATACTACAAATGCGAAAGGTTTGTTGGTTTGTCGCGCAGCTAAGGAGCAACGGATCGAAGTAATTTTTTGCATAGATATAGTTTATGGGCTAGAGAGGAGGTGGTTTTCATCTCGGGAAATACGCACAGTTCTCCAGGAAACAGCGATAACCAAACTCCACGCGAAGACACGGAAAAAGCTACATAATAAGTGTTAACTGTTAAGCACATTTATTTTTGCCCCAGGCGCACACGTACGGATAATACTACGAATCATCATTAAAGTAAAGGCGCGAACAATTTTTATTATTGCTTGTTGTAAATTATTTTAGATCACGGCTCGCACTAAGTTATAAATTATAAGTTATAATTTATAACTTAGTTCGGTTACTTTTATAAGGCAAATTTGTGTCATAAACGTTGCAGACACTTCAATTACAGAGCTGATTTGCCACCGTAACAGCCAATTTGTGTGATAAGCACGAATGTTTGTACCCGAGTCATAGATATTTAATATCTATATATGTATGTATTTATCTATATACGTTTCGTTTTCTAGTACCCATAGCACAAGGAACCCGAATAAAGGGCTAGATCTATGTGTTCTAAGTTCACTAACGTGTGCAAGATATAATTTTTACTATCATTAGAAATCTTTTTTTCTAATCTCGTATTAAGCAGTTGTGTTAATTTTGTCTCAGTCTTTCATTATAAATATAATTTACACTTCTCAACAAACTCTCATTATATTATCGACACCTGTTCTAACGATTTTGATTAAAGCTACACGTTATATTTTGGGACCAAAAGAAGATTACCGAGCTTAGCAACTAGATATTTTGAAAAAACTTGTCTCTTGTGTTTGTTCGTCAGAATAAAATTGTTTTAATTGATTTCCCATCTCAACACTGATTCTTTAATGATATCATAAAAAGTCAGGAAATGCAAAGTCGCGTGTGCACGGCGCCTTACAAACAATTGTAACTGATTCTAACCCGGCTCGCGATCGTGACAGATTTACACTTTGTCGATGTACCTACCTATTGTATTGTATGTAATTTAGATAATGTTCTATGATACATATTGTTGATCGTAAACCATGTTAAGTTTGAAGGAGTGTACCGAACTTTGGACTTGTAAGATAACATTAAAATAGCATAATTTTTTGTGTCACCGTCTCCGTTGCAGCTTGGGCAAAAATGCTTTCGTATGTCCAGCGGATGTCCGTCGGCTGTCTACAGCTCAGTTTTCAACCGATTCTCGTGAAATTTTGTGAGCAGGTTCGATAATTATATAGATTTTTTTTGTCGATACAGTTTTCAAAATTTGTCAAAATGGCATAGATATGGTGGTTTTTGTAATTACAAACTTATTTGCGGTTTTGGTAAAAAGACCAGACCTATATCGATTTTTGGGGATAAAAGATTTCCAACGGCAAAGTTAAGTTTGTCGCGAGGTCTACAGCTCACGGAGTAACCAGTTGATAATTAAACTTAACGCAAAAATATGTCTTTGTCATTTCTTAAAAAGTTTATATTCATTGTCAAGGAAAGCAAAACTTGTCCATTAGATTATGATTTGGTTGCACAATCTCTATAGCAAGATGACTGTATGCTCAGAGCCACTCGGTGTTATTTAATCGAAGGAAAGTAGCCGCGCTATAAGTTATTCATAGTTCACACGGGGCTCTATGCCGGTGACTTAAGACTCAAGATTTTATTATAGAAGCTCAACAAATTGAACGACTGGATATAAAAAAAATATTGACTCGTTTTGTGAATGGAATTCATAGGGTTATTCGTTTTTAATATCACTTACGTTACGATGTGAAACTAATCCTTACTAATATTATAAATGCGAAAGTATTTTTGTTGGTTTGTCCTTTTATCACGCAGCAACGGATCAACTGATCGACACGATTTTTTGTATAGTTATCGGCCGGAGAGTGACATAAGCTTTATCCCGGAAAAACGCACAATTCCTGAGGGAACTTCGATAAACGAATTCCATGCAGAAAAAGTCGCGGGCAAAAGCTAGTTAAGAATGAGTAAGTAATTGACTTCATACTTTCAAGTGTCTTAATCTTGCTCTCTCATAGTTGTAACTAGCTGTCCCCGCGACTTTGTTCGCGTGAAAAGTATCCTATATTTTATGTAATTTTTTTTGCGCGTAACCCTAATTATTTTTCCTTTTCTAAAATAAAAGTAACCTAAGTAAGACTTATAACATTAGCCAGTCCATCTGCCAGTGAAAGTCCCGTGAAAATCGGTCCAGCCGTTTCGGAGATTAGCCGGAACAAACAGACAGATAGACGGACAGAAAGATTTATTTAAATAGCTTTTTTGTTATGAGTACCGAATATATTTTCATACGCATTTAGTAAAACGCTGTTATTTTTCCATTACAAAAAGCCACTTTAATTTTATTTATTTGTATAGATCTATAGATTGTAGGTGTATCAACTCTCCTCAGATTGGATATAGACAAATAAGGTTCTACCATTCTAAGGAGGTATCACGTAGATCTTTGCATATATTAATACATAGTAAATGAGTGATGCTAATCTTCCAGGGCAGGCATATAAGCCGAGCATCGCCGGCACGTACTCGGTGAATGCAGAGGGAGTATCTCCACTTGCATATCGGAGTGCATCGTGGGTACAGTGACTCAAAGGGAGAGCGCCACGAGCCCTCGCGAACTGTGAACTATACAGGGCGATAAGAGTATCTAGTGGATTTTACTTCCTTTGCATTTAAATAATTGTCCATACTTATTTGTGTTGAAATAAACCTTCCATTTGCAATGCCCGTTGATCATCCCTACAGTATTGCATGCATTTAAACTGAAGCGTGAATACATTATGAAAATCTTTTTAAAACATACACTTATATATATCTATGATTCACTTTGCCGAAAAATTGGTATTGTATAATTTTGTTTATTAAGAAATTGAATTTTATAATCGTGTTTTATTTAATTCGACTCGGGAAGGTAGAGATATTTAAAAGTAGCAGTGCCGTTCTAAAGAAAGAAACGTTTGACAGCACGACCTTTTGCATAATACTGGCTACGCGAAATGTTGAAGTCAGTAATTAAAACATTTTTCGATAATTAAACACAATCAATCGACAGATTTTAGTCAAACTTTCATTTTTATAGTTGCGCAAGAGCACCTACCCGTATCCTATGAAATATTATTTCAGAAATACGAGTATATTAACATGTTTTTGATGTGGCTCTCTGGCCTTCGCCTGAGTCGATGCGCCCCGTTAACAGGCTAAACACATGTCTATGCATTTGTTCTATCCAAAATATTCAGAGAAACTATATACTTACAAGACATGTTATTTGTTGTACATAATTTATACAAGCGTTAGCGTGGGTGTGCGTTATATAAAATTTAATAATTTTGGTACGTACGTAACTAAATGCACGCATTTGTAAAATATATAAACTTAAATCATACAACAAGCCTTATTGCAACAATACGCCCGCAATAAATTTTTTGCTATGCCCAAAGGCTCGACTGGCAGAAAATTCCTCAAAGCATTAAGTCCACCTTTTGTACTCTAAGGTTTTTACTGTGCAGTAAAGAATACATAAATAATTATTAACTTATTCGTTACTGAGTCGTATCAAGGCGGAATAGGTAAGTAATGGTTCCATTTGGTTGGCTGGTAACTTTTTACACGTAAAATACTAAGTATAATATTAGCTTCTTATAATAATACGAATGCAAACGTCCTAGAGACCAGCAGCATATACTTACATACTACATAGGTAGAGCGTTGCCATACACGTTTGTACACCAGGATTTGTAATTTAAAATATAGAATTACTAACCCAATATGCAATAGCAAAAAAATAGAGCAATGCTGCTGTTGCTTTCCGTCTGTATCAAAGCGGTAGCCATTTTTAAGTCTGAACCTTTGATTGTAGACTGCGGACAAATTGCTCGAACATGGAAATTAAACAAACCCGAAATGTCACGCAACGCCGCCGCTCTAATAGAGTTTACAAACAAAAAGTCGTGGCCGGCATCGACACGAATCAACCTAACGGTGCAACCTGTGTATCTGTCGCATTGTGTAATAGTTAGCGGACATTTGAACGGTCCATCAGGCTAAGGTCAACCTAATGTTTCATATGATAATAAATGGTAAACAGATGCTTTTCAACATTATTACGCAGTTGGTTCATTTCTCCGTGTCAAATGTACACATTGAATTAGTTGCACATGCGTATATTTGGAGTAGACTTGCGAAATAAACTAAGTTACATGCCTAGTGCTGAGTTGTTTGTAACTTTGCTATAGCAGGCAGTTTAACTTGTCCGGAAAAACGTGTGGACAACCGCAAACGACGCCGGCAAAGCTCGCGGAAAACTCATTATAGCCGGTCAGCCGTACTCGATTTGAATTACGGCTGTATCATAATAATGATACAAAATATACTGAGGTGCTTAAGGACGTAGCTACTTTATTATGATGTGCGAATGCTTTTATGACTCTCAGATGATGTTCCAGAATTATTATGATGCATTAGGAGTTCTGTTATGTGCATGCAAAGTAACTATATATTTTTTATCATCATTATTTTATCAGCTTATGCCTTGCTAAATTATTATCATACTTTATATTTACCTCAAGTTTAATTAATTAGGTTTATTGAGAAGAGCCATACCCAATCCTCCCGCCTAGACTCATTTCGTGACATCGCCTGCAACGTAAACGACAACTAAACATACTGGTTCCATTCTCAATATCATGGTTACAAATGATGAAGTAAGAGCATTTATGGCCAGTGCGGTGCGGGTCTTCGATCTCGATGCTGAGTTGCGCCCGCGGCTGCGCATTGCCCGTCCATAGAAAGTAACATTCCCAACCGCTGTTTACCGCGCTACGCTCAGCTTTATGACTCATAAAATCTCATAACCATGTGAGGAAAACGCTTCCTCTTGGTGTTTTCCAAGTTTGCGGTGTTTTACACGCAAATATCATACGCTAGGGATTACATAATTGTGTTTTGTTATTGTTTACGGATCCAAAGCGAGAAAGGACCGTCCGTGGAATTTTGAACTGGTACTTTTAGGATTTTGAACGGATTTGACAAATTGAACACTAGCAAAGCGAAAATATAACGAATTTACGTTAAAAAAATGCATTATTATTTCCAAGAGGAAAATGCGGTAAAACAAAGGTATCTTTAACAAAATGAAGGCGTAATTTATCAAGTTCAAATTCTTTGCATTACTCCTTCACTTGTCTCGATTTCGTTTAGGTAAGACTAAAGAGCTAGAAGAATAAACTAAGGAAGTTCCGAACTTCGTGTTTCGGTGTAAACCGCGTTTTCCATTTCAATAGGTATGTTTTGGTGCAGATTGTATTACCTTTGTATTCAACATGGAAGCCGAATGTAAACTCATGACATGTAGTTCATAAATAAAAAACATAACTGACTCTAAATCGGTATCAAACTGTTATTTACGAAATAAGTAACAGTTGGCTTTGTCATAAGTGGGTGCGGTTAAACCAATAGCATTGCATAGAATTAAACTAGTCTAGATTAACCTTGCCTTAACTTACAAAAATCTATGTAGCAACCTAAAATAAAACTAAATTAATGTCGTCTATGTTGGCTACCGTGAAATTAATAAGAAATCTCGTTACAATATGTTCATGCGTGCCTTCAGTTGCGCAAGGTACAGGAACGTGGCTTGTTAGGTACCGTAACAAAGAGTTTTTATTTCAGTGATAGTGATAGATAATGGTATAGAGCGTGTCAGAGCTCGCGGCGGTCGTTGCTCTGATAATTGCCCACTCGAGCTTTGTCCAAATTATGCGCTTGCTCAATGTACCCGCGCTGGCGTCTCGCGTAATCTTCCGTCATAGGCCATCAAATTGTTGAATAACTACATTAATTTCGATTCAGGTATTACTCAGTTCTCTTTTCTTTTTTTCCTAAATAAATGGCCAGCATCGATTCTTGTATCTCCTTATAAGTAAAGTAAACAAAGTAGTAAACTTTGAGTTGCATGCCTAACAATAAACGAATTTCGCATAAATAATTGTAATTTGAATCCATTTAGCTTTTTCAGAAAAGTAAATACGGTCAAATTCAGTTGTATAGAATCATATTGATCAGAATCGCGAAGATTTTATAAAAATAATGACTGTGAAGAATACCGAATGTGATCAAAATAAGTTGTGTGGAATTCATATTGTGCAGAATCGCGAATAGGATAAAAAGGGATTGTATAAAAATAATTACTGTGAAGAATACCGAATGTTATCAAATGAACACATACACTCATACATATTATCACGCCCGATATCCCTAATGGGGTGGGCAGAGCCACAAGACTACTTGTGGCCACGTTCGATTAATTAGTCCTAAGATGGTATGATGAACCGTATGGTGACAGGTGATCAGCCCATCGCCCATACAGATAGTCCACCATGTTGGAGAGGACCCGTCCCTTAGTCGACTTTTACGACATGCCAGGATGATAAGCATCTGCACGCATTCTATGCTATTTCTTCACTCCCAGTGCAGCAGAGGAGCTCAAATCAATATCAATATCAAATGAAGTTGTGTGGAATTCATATTATGCAGAAACGCGAATAGGACCAAATGGGATTGTTTAAAAATTATTACAGTGAAGATTACCGAGTTTGGTCTAATGCAGTTGTGTGGAATTCATATTGTGCAGAATCGCGAATAGGAAAAAAAAACAATAAAGGCATAAACTCCGAATAAACCAATTAAATCACGTATTCGCACCTTGTACTTAAGTCAAATTAACTTTTAAAGCTTCATTAGAACAAGTTACCGGACGCGTGTGCTAATTGCTGCATGTGAAGCCTCCGCGTCACAAGCTCACATCTTCATAATTAATGATTAGTGTCAGCATGTGTCTTCAGCCATCGACAGTCAAAGGCTGTACAAATTAACTATTCATACAACGATCGGATGAACATCTGCGTCAATAAACCTCAATTGTTAGGTTAAGATTGAAACGTGCGCCGCAAACGAAGTCCCTTTGATCGTACAAAAGTATTTGTTCACCATTGAAAGCGATTTCCTTTCTTTGTTGACAACTTATGCAATTGCTTATGTGAGCTGTTAATAACTTCGATTATCTTTTGAACTTGGTTCTTGAATATATCGAGTGACAGGCGATGAGCCAACTAGGCGAGCTCCTCAGATTCCAGTAGCTTACTATACAACGTTCCATCGATCCCAGTCAATTTAATTAAAAGAGGTGTACTTTTCCGAACATATTTTAAAGTATTTCATAACGCAGATCGTGATCTGAACAGGTTATCCGTTGAAAACGGAGGACCGTTAAACAAAGTTAAAGATGTGAAGATTCTTGGTTGCATGAGAGCCCGGTCGTGGGTCAACCTCACGACTTCAAACTGGTATTCCTTTGCTGCTTACCACTAATAAGGTATAGCTACGAAGCCATTTCTATTACGTAGCTGTTTGCACTTTGACTTTTAGGACATGGAGAAAATTTGACATGGCGTTTAAAAGTCAGCTCCATGTTCATGATCAAAATGCGTTATTTATACGGAAAAAGTGGTAATTTACGGACTGACTCAATGAAAACAACTAGAAAGTAATCTTTCTACTTATTAAATAGATTTTTTTTGCGACTTGATCCTTGTAAATGGGTATGACCCACACGTTTAGGTTCAGAAATGTCCCCTCCTGTTCCCGAAAGTTAAGGATCCTGAGACCTGTTTTTTTTTTGCTTGGACTATATCAGCATGTAGGGCATCAGGCATAGTTTTGGCCTGCATGAAGTAAACGTACAATTAAGCAGTCGTTTTCGTTAACTTTTGGTCACAGGAGTCCCTCCTGTGACCAAAAGTTAACGTAACGGACAATCATTGTTTCTAGAATTGTGTTTACTCAAATTCCGTTTTTCCCAATTCTATGAAATTAGAGATGGGGAACTTTTTATTTCAGGGATAAAAAGTATCCTATATATGAATATGGGATAGGATAGGTGTACGTTGGGTGTCAAGCTAACTATAACATAAAGTTCATCGGAATTGCTCAGTTTCGTATTATAATATTTAGACCAACTAAAGCAAGGCTAGGCTTGCTAGTAAAAATAACAGTAAAAACCATTGTCTCTACCCTAGTACCAACTGTAATTTGGCTTGAAATGGATATCTTTTCACATACAACCGCAGGTAAAGGTCGTTGCTTTTACACTCAGCTCCAATGACATTTAAGAGTACAAACCAAATGAATGGTCATTTTATAATTATCTTCTTTAAGAAGACATTGATGATAATCATTAGACAGCATTTCATTTAACACCGTTTCAGCCGGGTAATTTATTTCTTCTGCGAAAGGTTCATAGGTTACATATGCTTGTATCAGTATGTAACTAACTATGTGGAGTTACTCATCCATTTTGTTATATGACGTATTATGACCGTGCAAAAAATGTTAATCTTGTATTTAACCTTTTGAATGCCACGGCTGAGTGCGAGACATCGTGCCCCGGACGCCGAGTGACGGCTGTAAGCAACAAAATGTATGGAAAACGGCAAGCCGCGGCGTTAGGCGTTTTAGGGGCACGGAAATCTGCTGTCGGCTATGCCGACTGTGGCGTTCAAAAGGTTAAGTAGGTAATATCTTTATCCTACCAAGAACTAGTGCTATGCCCGCCCATGTACTACTTCGCTCGGGAGTTATTTGTTTTACCGATTCAATCAACATGTTTATAGTTCTTAATTGGCTACTTAATAATCATACAGGTTATGCTTTTATAACACCTGATTACAAAACAACTCTATCCGATTGTGACAACAGGGAAAATAACAGTATTGCAGTTATTAAGAAATCGTGCATACCTTTAGATAGCCAGATAGACAGAACCAGTGGGCGACTTAATGTCTGAATAGAATTTAGTTTTCGAATGGACAAGAAACTGGCAGGTTTTTGTAATGTTTTCGATAAACAATATAATACTGTGATAGTAAATAGAATTCCTTAGAGGTTAATATTGTCGAATAGCCTTAACAGTAACAATTCATTGCAGACGATTGGTCTTGTGCAACGAAACGCAGTTCTTTATTTAAGCAGCAGAGACTAATTGGAACATTTATGCTCGTTCCCAATATTCAGTCCGCGGATAGATTTGGTTACTACCAAATTTTTTCAAATTTGAAATTTGCTCCATATAAAATACATATTTTTACCTGGTAGCAGGGGTGCACTTTAGGTAGGCTCGGCCGTCGGACAGCTCGGAGCTGTAAATCTCAGTAGGTTGTCGTTCATTCGCTCCCTGGCCGATTCGCGTGTCATCAAGTAGCCTAAATGTTTCGCGTTGTTTGGTGACGCGGATACATATTGACAACCCTAGCGTAAGTGAAAGAGCACGTTTTATGCGACGGAGAGAGAAGGCATGATTGGGCATAAACACCGGTTCTGTGAAACAGTGATGTGTCTTCTGTACGTTAGTACTATTATCCATTCTGTGCTGGTAGTAAGCAAATGTATCCACCGGATTGGTTATTGGGTACGGGCGTTAGGCTTTACAAAACGTTGCGAAAAAACCTATTCTTATGTGGGAGGTTTGTCACAGTATTACGTGCTGCGAAACTGATGACCCATGACCTGCGATGATGATGCACGTTATTGCAAGTTTGGTACCAGACTTTTGGCTTTTGGCTATCTACAATCTAAGATAGCCATCTTTACTAAGTTATATACAAACGTATTTCCTTGTGGATAATGGGGTTACCTCATACACAGGTGATAGCTGGAAGGCGGGCTTAACGACGTAATATTTACGTTTTCATCTCGTTAATTTGTTTAACCGCAAATTACGCAAAAGATGCGCGTGCGCGAGGTCAGGCTGGATCTGGTCACCAGATTTGCAGTGCGATGGCATAACTTGAAATCCCAAATTTGAATAATTGTTGAAGCAATATTTATAAGTTCACAACGTATATTCATAATTGACAGTGTCCCAAATAAAGACCGAAAGGTCAATTTAAAATGCAACATTTAATTCAATAGCTTATCCTTCCAATGTTCATGTAAACTAGCCATGCTAGGTAGCTATGTACTACTTCTAAGACTTCTTCTCACAAACGCGATGGGTGATGATAATCCGACATCATTTGAATATAGGTATTTTCCAAATGCCTATCATACTGTCGACAAGTCGACAACTCGTAGGTAGGTAGGTGTAGGGTTCATCTTACACGAAGGCCCGGATCGTAGCAGGTTCAAAATTCATCGACTTGCTAATGCTCCCCAGCACCGCCACCATCAATCACCAAAACACATACACATACATATTATCACGCCCGAAATCCCTAATGGGGTGGGCAGAGCCACAAGACTACTTGTGGCCACGTTTGATTAATTAGTCCTAAGATGGTATCACCAAAAGCAATTAAATATTTCTTAAAATGATATACTTGGAAGGTAATTAGAAAAAAAAACCTAAAATCCAAATCCGTAAATTAGTGTACTTTTTGTACACAACGAAAATAATTACATTTTATGTGGCGCCTCTAGGGAGCATGCTCCCCACCGCATCCTTAAGGTACAGTTACACATGCTAGTTAGTAGCACGAAAGCATGCTACTTTTGAGCAATTGCTACTTAGTAGTACGTGTGTCGAAACATTGCTAATAATGAGCATGCTAGTTTCGAGTTTGCTCAAAAATCGACGGTCGTGCGATTATTGGGCATGCTACCTGCAGCGCGGGTGGAAGGGGGCGTGCTTATAGCGTGTGTGAACAGGTTTGCTTATTGAGCATGCTAGTACTAACTACTAAACTAGCATGCTTATATCTAGCAAATGTAGACAAGTGCAGAGCATGCTCGAAACAAGTATGCTAATGAGCATACTAAAAAGCATGAACTAGCATGTGTAACTGTACCTTTATACCGGCGCATCAGAATGATTATCATCAATTGTTTTTAGATTAGAATCTATGTACCACCACTGCTTGGTGGGTACCTACTGATAAATTTATTAGATTTGTGCGCGACTGCGTTTTATAGTAATTTTAGATTTATAACAACAAAATTTTGCTATTATCAATTGGCTTGAGGAAAAGTAAGTACTTACGTCGCTTTTTTTGCGTTATCTGTAAAAGGTACACTAATTTACGGATTAGGTTTACAAAGACCTTTCAAGTACATCATTTTAACCATTTGACTGCCAAGCATGTCTGAGAATTAACACGAATTCCAAGTTTAAGTCAAGGTAATGAAGGACTTTTGTACCATGTATTCGCTGACGGCTGCAGCCGACTGTGGCGGTTAAAAGGTTAAATAAGATATATTTGATTGCTTTCGCTGATAATGACGGTGCTGGGCCTCACGCCTAAAATCGCCAAGACCATTTATTACTCGTTGTAGGTAACTGCTTTTGTTACATTTACCCGTTATAGCATAGCTAAAAAACCGAACTTTAAAGGTCTGAGCACGTGAGCGTTAAATAAATTATATGGGTTATTAGATTACAAGCAAGTTCGATACAAAAGACATCAACGAGTGACAAATTGATAGTATTGTCGTTATACAGTTAATTACATCATTGTTAGTACTGTGACATTTAGCGATAAGATTTGGCACCCCGATGATGCGTTGGGCGTAGCGACATTGTGTCACGCGCGAGTGCGTGTGCGCTTATTGATGTTGACATTTGCCCGCCCGCGGTGACTTACGCGGTGAAAGCGTCGCACGGCCAGCTTTTGCAATGGACACCGCTTGATGTCTAATTAAATATTCGAATAAGCTATTACGATGTTCAATGGAAGACGAATAAAAATTAAATAATAATTTGCCTTATACACACATACATACATAGCATCACGCCCGAAATCCCTAATGGGGTGGGCAGAGCCACAAGACTACTTATGGCCACGTTCGATTAATTAGTCCTAAGATGGTATGATGAACCGTATGGTGACAGGTGATCAGCCCATCGCCCATATAGATAGTCCACCATGTTGGAGAGGACCCGTCCCTTAGTCGACTTTTACGACATGCCAGGATGATAAGCATCTGCAGGCATTCTATGCTATTTCTTCACTCCCAGTGCAGCAGAGGAGTATTTGCCTTATTATCTTTGTTTTTGAGTGTTTGCCTATTTATATAAGCAGGCAATTCAGCCGAACCCCTGTGGCTTCTTTCCGTAGTTCCAAATGGGTAATAAAGCTGTTCGTATTATTTTCCTAAAGAAGCTTCACCATCTTTGGCATCCGCTTATTTATCGTAAAAACAAAACACGGTCTTATACTTTTAGACAGTGGCAGGTTTACATATAAAGCACTATAAATAACTTTCTTTACCCTCTGCACTGAAAAAGTGATAGCCATCTGCCACTGCTTAACATTCATCGCAAATTGATCATTGTCTTCATAACAGTATACAGAAATATATTTCAGCATATATGCCGACTCATCAACATTTGAATATAAGCGAAAATCGCGGACAATCAATTTAAAATGTCTTTGTTAAGCGCAAGCTCACGCTTGACTAGCTTTCATTTTAGCACGTAGCCCTGGCGCCTCATTCGGGAACGCTAAGTGATTCTGTAGCGACTCGTAAGCCAGATTTCATCAAATCATTCATTTCATTTCATTTCATTCATTCATTTCATTTTTGTTTTTTTTTTCTCATCTCGCTCTTACGCATTACGCGTCGTGCGGAAGAGTGGGATGAGAAATCTGGTTTATGAGTCGCTACAGAATCACTTAGCGTTCCCGAATGAGGCGCCTGTTTGTCTGCTCGGAAGCCTTTAAAAACGTACTGGAATATGTTAAGGTAACCTCCGGTTCATCTACCTTCAGAGTTAGGTAGGCACCTTACATTTTTACGTACAGACACAAAGATCGACAGATTACTTAGACGTACCGAAAAATTATTTTATTTCTTGAAATATATGTATTTATTTAATAAAATTGTAAAATCACAGAGTGACAATTTGTTTACGACGTAAAAAGTCTGCGACCTGATTTGTACTTTTTATCCGGAAGTCGGAGGTGTGTAGGGTAATGAGGTATGAATGTATTACGAGAACACTGTTGTAGTGTACACGGTGGAATTAGTGTGATGTTATGACACAAGGACCCAAAGGTCGCGGCCGGCCGCGCGCCTCACGCGCATAACAATAGCCCAACTAAGAATTGATCAACAACCCGAAGATTGATAAATGATGCCTATAGATCTAGAGAAATCCAGTAGGTAATTAAGTTTGTTTGATATTGTCCCGCAATTGCTTTCGTGCGTACTAATAAATAAATTATCATACACCATAACGATTACCGTGACAATTTTTACTCATTTACGAAATTGTTACATCTTGAACTCGAGATCTGACACGAGCAACTGGTGAGATAATGGAAATTGTCATACATTCACATTTAACGTGGCGCGACAGGGAGCGAATCTCATCAAGTTGTGTAACGGCAAGAAAACGTCTATTGTTTCACATTACACGAACAATGTAACTGAACACATCTAAAAACATTAAGATCGTGGAAACGTGGAAGTAGGTGGCGTAGCTATCATAATCGCGACACAGCGACGTAAATAGTTCTCCGATTTAGCGACATTATCCTTTACTGACACTCATAATCGTGCAATCTAATACACTTATCATGAGTCACGTTTATCCGGTTGATTTAATTATTAAACAGACATTTTCATCATTACAGGTGCCGGTTTTCGTACTCGCTGCCCTATTTGCAATAGTGGCGGCGCAGGACTCGACCACCGACGGGAATGACAACACCAACAGCATCGAGACGAAACCATCAGTCCGTCTTGATCCCTACATCAGAAAAGCTCTACTTAAAGCTCTCAGCGACCTTGAGGAGAGTGATAATATTACAACAGATGTCGATAATAATGAAGGTTCTTCGACAGTTGAATCAGAACTGTTGAAAACAGGCGAAGACATAACCGAAAATTCACCTACACAAACTCCAAATCGAATTCAAATACATTCATTTGTGGTCAATGGACAGTCAGCATTCGCAAACAGCACAAATGTTACACCTACATTCTTTGACAATAACATTTCAATTTTAAGCACGACTGCAGGAAATGTCGAGAACCAAGTAACCGCAACACTTCCTACCCAGGCGCCTCAAAATGAGATATTCCAAACGAGAGAATCTGGTATAAATTTGCAGCAAGTAAGGAGTATACAGGATTCTTCTACATCAAGTAATATTATAAGCAGTTTGGGTAATGCTAAGCCTACAGTCCCGACGAAAACAACGACCACAACGACGACAACGACGACCACCACGACGCCCAAGCCGACACACAACAAGGACGGAGAGAATATCGAAGACGTCGACAAAAGGGACGTTCAAGTTTTCCAAGCACCTTTAGTGGCAGCTTTTACGGTTCATCAAGATGCACAAGGTCTACCAAAAAAGGTTGTACCGATTTTTCAACAGCAAAATGCTGCCAATATTGCGACTCCACTATCAGGAACATCCTTTACTACGGGAGAATTACCACCGGCAGTCGTAAGACAGCAAAATTTCAACCAAAATAAGGTCAACCAACCAGATTATATTAGCCAACAGTTAGCATTGCAAAAACAACTTGAAGAAAAGCAGAGGATCCTAGAAGAACAACTACGTCAGTTACAATTTCAACAAAGACAACAGGAGGAAATGCTCAGGAAGCAACAATTCTTTTTTCAACAAAAACAGCAGCAACAAGAAGAACTAAGACAACAGCAAATTCAATTTGAGCAGCAACAAATTCAGGCTGTTCCTTCCGTGAATAATTTACAGATTCAAGGACTGCCTAAGACCAATCCTCCAAATCAGTTCGTTAATCAGAACAACGGTCTCCGCCCACAAAGCTCTCAGGTGTCAATCCAAGCGAGCGTGCCTCTCGAACACCCAAATGGTTTAACGAACCAACAACAGTTGCCCAACCGAGAAGCCGTTGACTTTCTTATTCATTTACGCAATCAGCAATCCGAACAGTTTCCTTTGCAGGAAAATCATCTTCCTCACGGCATCAGCAATTTCTTACAGCCAAATTTTAACCAAGGATCTAATCTTGGGGGCAATTTTATTCAGCCGGCAAATTCTAATCAAATAAGACCTGAAGATCCATTTAGACAAAAACAAGGAACTCGTGTGTTCCGACAAGAAAGCGGTGTCGGAAATTTTGGTTTTAATGTTTTCCAAAATCAAAACCGATTCAATACCATCAACCCAACTTTTAATAGTCGTTTTTTTCCAATTCCCAGACAGAATCCGTTTAACTCCGATATTCAATTAAAGCAATTGTTAGTTCAAACTGGCTTGAATTCAAGAAGTCCTGAAGACTTGAACATAGTCTCAAAAGTGTTGTCGCTCAACCACGGTGTGCCGTTTAATGACAACTTGTCGAACAGATTGCCATTTGATAGCAGACGACACGTCAGGGCAGCGACATTATAAGTTACGTAACTAACGTTTATATTTCTGATTTTTTTAAATCAAATTAGCGTATTTTCTGCCATAATGTGTACCTATACTGCAGAAGGATGCTCCAATTACGCCGTTTTTTGTTGTAACCTCAGTAATTGTGTTCGACTCTACAAGTCTAATCATATCATGCAGAGCGCTTTTCACAATACATGTTTTCGTTTGTGTGTGCATTGGACACGGTTGTCATTAAGCCCATAAGTATTAATAAACCCTATTCAAGTGATACAGCGATAGGTATCAAGTACGGATTTATTAATACGGGCTGTAAAATCACCAGGTAAAAAGTGTATTTTTATAACATAAGGCCGCAGAAGTAGATCAGTTGTGACATCCGTTAGTACTTGCCATTATAACGAACAAACCCTGAACGTCCCAGCGTTTTCATTTCAAAGCAAACCAAAGAAAATCAGATTATTATTTACCGAAACAACAACTTTTTACACATTGATGTATACTCATTTATTTGTAGCGTTAGATTACCTATATACGCATTATTTATTGTATGTTAATGTTTGCGAACTGCCATAAGTAGTAAATCGTTATGTTTAAATCGCTTAGTACTTAGAAATAAATAGATACAATATTAACGAATACCATTATAGTATTTTTTCCAGTGTAATTAATGAACGTTATCTGTTATCTGCCTACTTAATAATAAAACTAGGAAATCCACGGCTCAAAAGCTATACTAGGTACTTGTACCTACTGTATGTTTGTGATCTTTGGAGTATTACATTCAATCTTACCTTTGTTACTAAATAAAATGTAATTAAAGTTAATATTAAAGTTGATATACGAGACATTGACACATACATAAATTATGTTTGAATTGTTTTGTTTTATACCTAAATCTCGTTTTTGTATCTTTATAAGTTTGTACATAATATATCCTTGTAAAATTAATGTTTAATTATTTTATCCCACCCAATTTTGCATTAAGATTTTTTTGTAGTTGAAAATGTAGAAAATAATAACTACTGAATTCGACAATAAAGGAAAGAAAATTCCGGCCTATGAAGTTGATAAAACTATATGAAAATAAACTCGATTAAGAAGCGTACTTCTGTCAACGAGTTATTTAATAACTGCATGGTATATTCCTGAATTAGGCTGTAACCTTGGACTAATAAAGCAAGAGGACTGCCACAAACTTCTAAAAACTTGGTAGTAATAAGAAATAACTTGTAAAGGTGCGTCCACATCTGATGAACGCGCCGCCGATCACGAACCGCTCGCGCGCAGCACGCGCGCTGCTCACGTGTATTTATTGTAACTGTTTTCGCCGCGCACTGCGCGCGAGCATGTTCGTCACATGTGGACGCACCATTAAACATCCCAATCCTCACCAATTTCTAACCTCTTGTTTTGAAGGATTTGCTTAAGGCTACAATATAATTGAGCAACCAGTGATATTGCACAGCTATATTGTTGATCAGTACTCAGCCTAAGCAATCCAAAACAATTTTCTATTATTATTCACGCCGAAGGAAAGTTAAGTATATTTAAGAAACGTATGTATGTATGTTCTGGAATAAATATTATGAAATGAAATTAATAAAATGGTGTAACTTTGCAAGCTCGTAGTATCACACTCCACATAAAATGACAAGAGCAGGCCTCAATTCTCGGTGCATTCGAGATAACGTGATTGCGAGATTAAACGTCAGATTCATACAGTTGTGTCAAACGACTGTATGCACTGACATTTAAGGATGTGTACCACGTCAAATCCGCAGTACATCAATTTTATTTTTCAAGTTTTGTTTCATTTGCACCAAATAACAGCAATGAGTAATTTTGTACGAATAATGAGGTTCACTAATGAATCGGCGAAAACTTTTTGGCAACTTTTTAACTCCCAAACTATTTATCCCATATTTTTATTTGGGAGAAATTTTAATTCCCAACTCAACATTTTGCACTTATATCATTTCCCAACTAATGATTTGATAATTTTTTGCTAGGCAAATTATTACTTGGGATTTTTTTAAGATGTCATTTATGTATTCGTCAAATGTATTGATTGGCATTGACATAGATTATGGCCTAGAAGATATATATTTTGACATAGAATATATTTTCTAACTTTATCTAAACCTAACTAACCGAACCGCCAGCGTGTCGACGTCACCCCGCTTCGCGGGGTGCCTATTTCCGCTCTAAGGGACACAAGTTAACCCTAACCTAACCTACCAATAATACAGTTGTTACAATGGTTTGTTTTTTACTGCGGGGGGCTTCGCCCCCCGAGCCCCCCTCGTAGTGACCTTCGCCCCCAACCCCCCTATCGTCTTCTTTATTTATGCAATTAAATATGTTTTGGCCATTTATTCGTTTTATACTTGGAATTTCTTTATACTTGAATATAAGTAAAAATAAAGTATCACTTGCCAAACTTATGCTACCTATAAGCTGAGTGTGCAAAGTGACAATTTGAACAAAAATTTTATTGGAATATAATATTAGCCAAAAGAAAACGTTTGCTTAATAAACTTTTGCCTTAATAAAACTTGACAAAGTAGAAAGATGCAAAATAATTTGACCAAATGAATATAATGAGAAATGTAAATGTGCTAAAGATTCGTTTGGGAAATGAAACTACTGCGATAAGTTTTTTGGGAAGTGAAATTTGGCGAAAAATATTTCGCCGAAAAGGCAGGACCCCGAATAATGATTTAAAATATACAAATTGTGTGATTATTAATAATTATTTAGTACGTGACATAAAATCAAAACCTGATTTGACTACTCGAGTCATTAGCAATCAATATGCAGTATTTGAAACGGTCTGGACACATGGAAATTCATTCAAGAATATTTCCGTGGGAACAACGGTAACGACATTTTTTTTGTAACCAAAAATTAGAAGAGAGTACAAAGTTATAGAAAATACATTTTCTGATTATAAAAGTACAATGAGACAGAAAAATTTTTCGCTTTTTCTTGTAATTTAATCAACTTCCGGTACAAATAACAAGGGCACAGCACATAACACATGTCATCTTAAATGTCATTTATGTCCTTTAAAAGAACGGTAAAGTGGTTTTATTTTTTATTATACTTATGCGAAACGGCTAATACTACCATTCTATTCAATTTCAGCGAAAAATATACTAATCGATATATTGGGTAGGTAGGTATACATTCTTAATCTCGATTGCGAGATTACACGTCAGATTCATACCGGGCGCCCAATTCTCGGTGCATTCGAGATCATCTCACAATCGAGATTAAACGTCAGTGCATACAGTCGTTTGACACAACTGTATGAATCTGACGTTTAATCTCGCAATCGACATTATCTCGAATGTAGCGAGAATTGAGGGCCAGAGGTGTCAAACGACTGTATGCACTGACTTTTAACTTCGATTGTGAGATTATCTCCAATGCACCGAGAATTGGAAGCCAGAGGCCTAGCATACTAGTTTTTATTGCGCACATAAAGAAAGCGTCCGTCACTTTTTAACTAATATGCGGGTGCAAAATAGACGAAATGTTTTATGTGCGCGATAAAAATTTGTATGGCTACGGGGGCAGTGCCCCGTTTCACGAAACTTCCAAGTTACCATTTTACAGGCAAACACGGGCAACACTGCAAAGCAAGATGTATAGAATTAGTCTGTGTATAGAATCTTTCGAAGAAATCGGCCGTACGCACGCCGTTACACGAACTATTTCGAGCCACTTAAGAACAGTCTCTATCTCAGTAGGTATCACAGATCAGTCAGTATCTATTGCAGCAATAGGCACCTACGTACTGATAAAACTTCAAAAGGTATACAGGGTTTAAGGGCCTCTCTTGTATGTTTACAAATAAACTCGATCGCAATGAAAGAAAAGCATATTATTTAATTCAAACTAGATGACAAAACAATGACAAAAGCGTCCTACCACGCAAGCGCTGCGCGAAACCCGGCGCGGCTGCTACATATATACACAAACCTGTTTTCATGGAGAATACCAAATGTCGTTAATGTTTCTCCAATGGATCCTGATTTAAGGTTTCTTACTACTCTCATACTACTACTACGGCTCTCATACTTTTTTTTTTTAAATTCTTTTCGAGATCTATAGTTATCATAAGGCTTATAGCTGCACTTGACGCTCGTACGAGGCGCTCGTGCGAGGCACTCGGCGAGTGGTGCCGAGGCGAGTGGCATCTACTTGACGCTCGCATAGCTCAGTTGCCGCCGAAACGTAGAAGACGATGGACGTGCCGCAACAGCTTTGTCCGCGATTGCTCATTATTCTTTTTTACGTACATATTGTACAAAAAAGATTCCACAACCTTGGAGGAAAAAGAGATGGCGGATGCTTAGCTTACTATACACAAAAATAGAACAGTGTAAGAACATATTATATCTACCGTATGAAATTTATATTTGTATATAAATACGTATCAAAATTCATTTCATTATTAAGTACCTAATGGAGGGACGTGCGTGAACATGTTTTTGTGTTTATTCTTTTGTTAGATGATATCAGAACCTAAATAATAAAAGAAAAGAGTTTCATTAAATTCATATTATATCTAAAACTACCATTTGCCTGCGACATTGTCCGAGCGGAATTTGGTTATAGTTATGCCCTCGGGAATTTTTGAATTTTCTGGGATATAAAGTACCCTATGTCCTATTCCGAAGAGGGTTATTTCATTTTAATTTTGTTTTATTATATTAAAGGAAAACCGTACGTGAAGTATTTTATAACCTGTGGCACACTAACGTACGCGCGCGTGAGGTCGGGTCGCTCGCAATTTCACTCGTCACTTTGATCTTGCACGAAAAACCGACAACTATAGCGAGCGGAGACGAGGCGAGGCGAGCGCACACGAGTCGAACCGAGCGGGCCCACGTAGCCACTCGCCTGCACTCGCCTCCACTCGGCGCGCGTCAAGTGCAGGTATTAGAGCGTTAGATAAGTATACCAGTGGTTTTTTGTGCAAGATCAAAGTGACGAGTGAAATCGCGAGCGACCCCACCTCACGCTCGCGTACATTAGTGTGCCACAGGTTATAAAATACTTCACGTACGATTTTTCTTTAATATAATAAAACAATATTAAAATGAAATAACCCTCTTCGAAATAGGACATAAGGTACTTTTTATCTCGGAAAATTTAAAAGTTCCCGAGATAATAACTATAACCGAATTCCGCTCGGACAATGTCGCAGGCAAATGGTAGTTTTAGATATAATATGAATTTATCGAAACTCTTTTCTTTTATTATTTAGGTTCTGCTAACATCTAACAAAAGTATAAACAAAAAAGCATGTTCACGCACGTCCCTCCATTAGGTACTTAAACGTGATAGGCCGTATGGACTAAAGTCTTTGTTTTATTGGGATCAACGTTAAAAAAGTGAACGTGACGTTGACTGACATTTGATTTGACTTTGACAGTGGTTTGTTGGGAATGTGGGATTGGGATGGTTTGGTTGCGTTTGTAATGAATATCCATAACTAGTCAGAATATAACCACAAACCAATAAATAACCCAGAAGTAAATAACATTTATCTTCTAAGCAGCTTCTTAATTAAACCGTTTCAGATGAACTGTTCAAATTAAATGTAATTGAGATAAAGTTTATCGTAACACTCGGAAACATTTTGTTCGTGTGAATTATGGTTATAATGGATGTTGGTGAAAGCGTTTGTAATCTAGAAGAGCAAGCCCTGAAAAGGAAAGAAAGGCTTAAAAACTTGAAACGGAAGAACCACAGCTCTGAGAATGAGCCTTCTGACGCCTCTGTTGAAAAGATTTCGCTTCCCAAGTAAGTCTTCAAATCCATTAATGCCTGTGGCATATTATGTATTGGCCGTCTTGGGTCAGTTTGATGCCAGGTTAATCAATGGTTTTTCTGCTGCAGGCCAAAATTTCGAAGCTACAAACCACAGGATGAAACACTTCAGGAGTCAAAGCTCGAAGATGCGCTGCCACCAGCAGTGGAAGATGAAGTAAAAGACTTACTTGAAGCTGGCAATGAGAAGGTATGCCAAATTTAATTTTAATTTTTCTCTAAAATGTTTCCTTCATATCAAATTACAACTTCAAATGCATTCATTGGATTGGTTTATGGCAGATTCAGGGGTGAAAAACTCAGGTGGGGTCTCCATTAACCATCTTTTTATGATAAATATTTTAAATGATTCAAAGGTGAAGAGGTAGTGCAACTGTTTACTGTGCAGGAGGTTGCTGTTTCGAATCCTATTAAAGATAAACTGTGTGATGAGCATCCATGACTTGGGATGTTTTTACATCCCAAGTCATGGATATTTCGTATGTGTATGAATGTAGGTAGGTTTTTTAAGATAGCTTATTAGAATTTATTTTATGTACTCAACATATTATTTTTAAAACTTTCCATGTGTACATATTGGGTTTTCTATCTGTTGACCAAAATACGTTTGGTTGAATTTCATTTTGCACTCAATGATTACCAGAAATATTGTTTGCATGATCAATGTATGGAAGCCTTTCATTTGGTAATCTTTTCTAGAACAATTGGTTGGCAGAAAAACGATCCCCAGACTTTGCTTTCATTGAATATTCATTTGGCAGGTGTTTTAATTGACTATACAACTAATTGTTGACTTTTAGTTTACCTTTTGCTTAGTTACGTATCATCAAATTGCTTTCTAGTTATACTTTCTTAACATTGTGGGTACAATCTTGCGTAAAGGAGCGCCGGGAGCCGAATTCGCTAAACCCCGATTCCATGTGGTACTGGTCTGTCTTACTCCTAGAGTGTATATGTATAAAAAGTCGGAAGCGCGGAGGGAGAGCAGCCCTCGCTCGCCGTCACAGAGCGCGGTACCCTTGTGAGCTGTAGCGGCTGAGGCTGGTCACCAATAGTGACCAGCAAGTTGAAGCTGCGGAGATGAGCAAAGGTGACTGCCCTCTCTGACGCAAGGGCGAAGGGGCTGTACTTTCCACAGCGACAGAGCCGTTGCAGAAGTAACTTTAGGTTGTTAATCCATGAAGAAAAAGAAGAAAATGAGTTCTTCAGTTCAATGTAAAAATGTCGAATAGTGCGTCTATTAAATAAAACAGTGGCCAAATAAATCTTTGGCGTTATGATAAGTAATCAAACAAAAAAAAGGGATGTGAAAATTTGGCATTATAATAATTCAGCCATGTAAAAATCGGTGATATGAAAATCGGCCAAATTTTTTCGTTATTTCAATAGAGAACTGTACATATTGTTGTCTACAACAAAAAAACATCTCAAAAGGTGCTGGTGATCAGTACAAAACTTAATGAGTTAACATTATATTTTTCAGGTGGTTCTTCAGGACCTGGACATATCCAGTCTAGCGCCTAGGAAACCTGACTGGGACCTCAAACGCGATGTATCAAAGAAGTTGGAAAAACTTGAACGGAGAACACAGAAGGCTATAGCAGAACTTATATGGGAGAGGTTGAAACAAGGAAAGGATGATAATCTAGGGGCCATGATCACAATGACGGACAAACCTAGTGCCGATGATTAATTAACCTTGCTGAAACTAGTCAGTAAGATGGAATGATTAGGTATGGTATTATGTAAGGTATTTTAAAATAAACGATTTCTTGCAATCACAAATATATTTTACTATAATCTCAAAAATATAATTGTGTTACAATATCACAGGAAATTCAATCACACTTATTTAGTTTATAACTTTAAATATAATTCTCTGAATTCATATACATTATCAGTCAGTTTTTTCGTAATATTGCGGTGCACTTATTATATAGTTTAATTTCGAACATACAATCTAAACAAAGGCTATAATATTATATATTTATTATACACTTTTCATACGTGACTAGGGTTGCCAACCGTACTATATACTGTTGAAGAAATGTATAGTACGCAAAAATACTATATTTCGGTCGGTCCTTACATGGGCTTTGAGTTGGCCAGTTAAATAGGCATTTTCACAGCTCGGATAGTCAAGATGCGCAATCGGAATGTTAGTAAGTCGAATTTTGTGAATTATATTTAATGAAACAACACATTACACTCTTTTTAAAAGGTTTTTTCTTTAAAGTACTATATTTTCTTTCATTGTACTATTTTATTTATACCTACGACTGGAAAATACTATTTTTGCCCCATAAATAGTTGGCAACCCTATACGAGACAGTGTTGGCTACTGCATGCTGAAATTGTAGTTTCTCAGTTTGGATATGTGATGCTTACTGATAACTTAATAATGTCATGGGAATATTTACAAAAACCAAAATATCGTCGTTGATAGTGCAAACCCGCGTTTGAGCAGTTTGTAAATACCGCGTAAATCCGTAGATTTCGTGCATACATGGTTTAGGCAATGATTTGATTTGACTTTAGCTATTCCTGAAAAAAAAAAACTTACGAGGTATTTGCAAACTACTCATACGCGGATATGCACTACCAGCGACAATATAGTGTACACATATCTATCTATACTTCTGTAAATTAATAGTGGGCTATAAGTAACTCAAAATGCAAGAAATATGACTTACCACTCAAAACAATCCACCTTATTTGCGTAAGTTTAATTAATATTTATTTATTTATGTTGGTTGAGTAATGTTAAAATAGGTCCAGCTGTTGTCAGCAACTTTCAAGGTGGCTTTAAATATTTACACTCTCTCTTTTAAAACCAAATTCGAAATTGATTTAGCTCCTAGACCAAAGCTGACCCTTAAATGAATGGACTGCATAAAATACCTATGCTTAAGGAACTTATGAACTTATGTTATACATGGCATCACATTACAATAAAACTGGAGAGTAAAATAAGGCTAAGATACAGGCTGGCAGGGCTGGTTCTTGGGCCACTATTGCCCTTTCTCCTCCTGGAGGGTTTGACGGTAGTGGTCTCCTCACTGGGGTCATCAAGCTCATTGTAGCTGAAGTAATTGTTGTCTATATTGTAAAACACTGTCCGGTCGCCAATCGGCTGTATGGGACGGAAATTGTGGGTTATCTTGCCGTGAGCCGACTTGAGCTCTCTGAATACCTCTATCTGAAAACGTGAAATTAAAATGTTGAACGTTATCAATACATATAAAACAGTACCGTGACTAACTTATAGACAATGCACAGCCTAAACGGGTGGTCCTAGAGGTTTGAAATTTGAAGGAGACATTCCTCGAGTACCCTAGAGGCGCACTAAGGAGGGATTTTTTGAAATTCCATACCTAAAGGGGTGAAAAGAGGTGATAAAGATTGTATGGAAAATACCGCGGGCGAAGCTATGGCGGGTCCACTAGTCTCATATATATTTTTGTCTACCAGCGCTGTACCGTGCGTTAGGTAACTGCGTAGCAAGAGGGCTGGTGTCCGCGGCGCGGGAAAGTGGCGGTGGGGGGGTGTGGATACTCCTTTGCATTTCCCTCTCCCCCGCGCGTCCGTCGCCACCCAAGGCGCGGTACATCGCTTGTGGGCAAACTATAGTATTTATATGGATAGTAGCATCTAAAGGCGGTTGTAAATCAGCAATTCTTTTAGCAATTTATTGCAGCCATTCGGGCTATCCCCAAAAGTTTTCACTTACACTCTTTGTTCCTAGTAGTAATGCTATATGTAATACTTTTGGGAATAGTTATTAATTATTTCTAATTACCTGTTCATGAGCTAATCTGACAGGCTGTTCGAAGTCCAACCACGTGACCACTTCTGAGCAAGGCGGCGTCGTGAGCGATCCCCTGTACGTGAAGTATCTCCTCAGGTCATATGGCAGGATGTTGAGGAACGAGAACGGATTGCTCATGACCACGGTAGAGTGGGGTTCTGTGACGTTGATCAGAGCCGATGTGATTTCGTCGTACGCCGGATGTTGGTGGCGATCCAGCTGGAACATTTACATAAATATATTATATATAAAAATAACGTCACACTGAAAGGCTTAAAATAGGTACTTACACGACTAGAAGAGTACCTATATTTTTATAGGGATTATTTATGACTATTTGAATCCGCAATATCAAGCTATGTAATTAACCAATGGAACTACCGAGTCGCCGGTTTGTATACGAAACGGCTCTGGCCCTCAATTCTCGTTGCGTTCGAGATAATGTCGATTACGAGATTAAACGTCAGATTCATACAGTTGTGTCAAACGACTGTACCTATGCACTGACGTTTAATCTCGATTGTGAGATTATCTCGAATGCACCGAGAATTAGGGGCCTGGGGGCTAGCACGACATGCCTACGATTCGTTTGTCGCACAGTGCGTCTCTGTCAAACTTGTCAAATATGTAAGGGACTAGTGGACCCGCCACAACTTCGCCCGCGGTATTTTCCATATAAACTTTATCACCCCTTTAGGGATGGAAGTTCAAAAAGTTCCTCCTTAGTGCACCTCTAGGGTACTCGAGGAAAGTCTCTTGCAAATTTTAAACCTCTAGGTCCACCCGTTTAGGTTGTGTGTTGTCTGTAAGTGAGTCACGGTACTGTTTTATATGTATTGATGACAAATGACTCGCAGGTAGGTGGAGACGTGACGAGTAAGTAGATATAACAGTCGAGGGCGTTAATACCTTATTCTGGTAAGTAATACCTAGCCAGTTTAGCAGTTTGGGTTTCTACCGCCATGCGAACGAACGACGATTTACCGGCACTTATGAGATTAACAAGGGGACGGCACGACCTTGGGGAAACGGATTTGGATGAAATTTCGTGTAGTGGTAGTATACCATGTGGGTACTAACACTGTAAAATATTTCTGTCCAATGCCCAGTAGGAGCTGAGGAAAAAGCATACAAAGTTCAGCCCGTACTTTATCTATTAGTTACATTTTATTCCGGTCGAGCGTACCGTGGCGTAAGCGGTAATGCTCTAGACTCGTGCTCCCGCCTGTGCTGGTTCGAGTCTAGCTCGTGGACTTTGTTTTTCTTATTTTTTTTTATTTTTTTATTATATAAACTATATAAATAATTTATTAAATAAACTATATAAATTATCTACTATATAAAAATAAGTCGGGTTTTCTTTCCTGACGCTATAACTCCAGAACGCACGAACCGATTTCCACGGTTTTGCATTCGTTGGAAAGGTCTCGGGCTCCGTGAGGTTTATAGCAAAGAAAATTCAGGAAAAAATTCAACAGAAAAGCGGGAAAATCTTTTTTCACATACAGCGCCATCCCTGATACATAGCTACACCAAACGAAATGTTACATAAAACGAAGCCACCTGGTGGCGAAACGGAGTTCGCCGGGTTTGCTAGTTTATCATATAAATATGTATAAATTAAAAATTATAAGTCGGTACAAAATAAAATGCGTGTAAATCTTTTAAATTTGTTACTACAATTATAAATACAGTATTCTATAATTATTTTTTTTTAACAGGCAGGTGTACATGACCCTGAATGATAATTGCGATAGAAACATTCAAAACGAAAATTCTTTCTGCACCAAGAACAACAAATAAATGCTGTTTTTTTACAATTACAATGTGTTTGCAAACGCAAAAACAAGCTTCATTCACATTTGTGATTTTTTGTTTGTATCACTGACTGATCTTTGTTTACGTTTTTCTCAGCTCCTACTGGGCATTGGACGGAAATATTTTACAGTGGTAATACCCACATGGTATACTACCACTACACGAAATTTCATCCAAATCCGTTTCCCCAAGGTCGTGCCGTCCCCTTGTAAGATTAAACCTTTCCATGCAACTTTTATTTTGCTAATGAGAGTGTTTGTGTGGCTTATTTGCATACTTATGATTAGACATGATGTGCCTTTAACAACAAAGAAATTGTCAATTGTTATGAAGAGCGATCGCGATGCTTTCAGGGTGCATACCCTTCGTATTCAAGTTTTACAAGTACCAATTTAAGAAAGAAATCCAACTTTCATTATGTGATCAAAAGATTCATAGTGTTAAGTATAACCAGGCGGGTTTGACTCCGCACTGTAGGTACGCTCGGCCATCGCGTTGCTCGGAGGTGTAAATCGCAGCAGGTTGCCGCTCGCTCACTCACTGGGCAATTCGCGCGTCGTTTTTGTTGGATGACACGGATAGAAACTGACAACCCTAGCATACACGAAAGAGGACGTTTTATGCGACTGAGAGAGAAGGCATGATTAGACATATTTTCGTGCCCAAACACCGGTTTTGTTAGAGAGTGATTCTTCTGTACGTTAGTACTATTATCTATTCTGTGGTATAACTTAACAATAATATTTGTGTCTTTCTTTTGCACTAAGTTTAGGGGTTAGACTGGAACAGAATATAACAGAATAAGAGCCCGTTAAGTACTCTGCAGATAACAGCGGATTTTGTATGACTTACTCGACGAATAAATGAAGCCGGATCACACTAATTTTTATCCCGCACATAAAGCATTCGTCCCTTTCGCATCCGTCTATTAGTTAGGAAGTGACAGATGCTTTATGTGCGTGATATAAGCCAGTGTGCTAGGCCCTCAGCGGCCCTAGGGGTTAAGTTATGCCCGCGTCAACCTTGCTGGTGCCGCAGGCCCTAAAACAAACCTCGTAGAAGAAGGCAAGGACTGCGAGACCGTCGGTATGCTTTACAGCCTCCGTGGATGTCTTGTATTCCTCTTTGAAGAACACCATGTGAAGTTCCATCGGAAAACTGAAAAAAAAAGTAAAATTTTGCCATATTTTTGATTATGGTTGTGAATAAAATTAATATCCCATTTTTTCTCGTGCAACCAACAATATACCTAGATTAAATGAGGAATGTTCATTATCATCAAACCATAATAATTATTATAATAACATTATCTAAGTGTTTATGAGCAAAGCGTAACGGCAGATCCGTGACAACCACTCACGACTCAATGTACAGTCAAGGTCATATATATATACACGTATAGTATATATATATATATATATATACACGTTACAAAAGGAGCAAAAATATCAGAGCTTTCTTACGCCCTTGACAATAAGTGTACCTTGATAGAAGTGTTCAATATTTTTGACCAGTTTGTCCGCTATGATATTTTTGACCTCGACTGTACCTACCTGGTTCATCCACTTTGTGAAATATTCCATTTCATATGAACAGGGGTCATTGCATAATAAAATACAACTTATAGTATATTAACTGATTTGACTATTTGCTTACTGTACTTTATTATTATTATTAACATACATACATACATAGCATCACGCCCGAAACCCCGAAAGGGGTGGGCCGAGCAACAAGACTACTTGTGGCCACGTTCGATTAATTAGTCCTAAGATGGTATGATAAACCGTATGGTGACAGGTGATCAGCCCATCGCCCATACAGATAGTCCACCATGTTGGAGAGGACCCGTTCCTAACGTCCGTCGTCGTATTATTATTAAGGGCCCCTAATTATACATTTCTCAGCAGTTAAGGACCACTGCGCTGATAAATAAATAAATAAAACCTAGTAAGGGAGCATTCAAGTATTACGTAACCAATTGGGGGGGGGGGGGGGGGCTTGTATAACGGTTCGATGCATTCCAGAGGCGGGAGGGGGGTTTGAACTACGCGTTACTTAACATTTTTTTAACCCTTCAGAACGATCGCGTTCTCTCACTCATTTTTGGAATGACCTCTTGAAATTTTACTAGCGGGAAGGGGGGTACAGAAAAACGTTACGGCGCGTTACAGGGGGGGGGGGGGGGGTCATAAAACTCCAAATATTGCGTTACGTAATACTTGAACGCTCCCTAAGGGACACGATTTTTTTTATTATACGAGATCCAAAAAGTGCTGCGCGCTGAGTGTTATGGTGATGAAGATACCTATTACGGAATAGAATAAAGGGCATATTATGCGAAAGCATTAAGAAAAGTAAAGTATGTGGGTAGGTGTGTCTTGTATACATTGAAGATTTCAATGGCTTTCATTCCCATCTATTAAAGAGATGATAAATAAATAAATAAATAAATCAGGGGACAATCTTTACACAAATCGATCTAGTCCCAAAGTAAGCTCTAAAGGCTTTTGTATTATGGGTACTAGACGACGATATAAATACTTATATAGAGAAATAAACACTTAAATACATAGGAAACATCCAAGACTCAGGAACAAACATTCATGCTCATCACACAAATATTTGCCCTTACCGGGGATCGAACCCGGGACGCTTGCGTCGGAGGCAGGGTCACTACCAACTAAGCTATCCGCGTCGTCGTGATAAATGGCAAGCATCAACTTCTGGCAAAGGTAGAAACTACTGAGAGCCTCACGTTATTTTGTTCGGTTCGGTAGTGTCAACCTTATAGTGTAGGGGGTAGAGGTTAAAGGTTAATGTGGCGTTTACGTTAACACATTAAAGGCCGGGGCAAATCAAACGCGGTTGCGGCGCGTTCGCGCTGTTCGACAACGGCGCGGACCCGCGTTCGCGCCGCAAACGCGCCGCAACCGCGTTTGGTGTGCCCGGTCCTTAAATGTCATGTTAAAAGGTCGTGGTTTGGCCACCTGGCGAAAATTGTATTGCTCAATTGGTGATTCTGAACAGGGTCAATTATTTATATTTTGGTTGTCTTAGAGGAATTATGAGATATTTATGTCTTAAGAGTGGAATCACAGATCTCTAGGTTGCCTTGTTATAAATAAAATATCTTGAATCATTCTGCCCCAAAAAAATATGTTAGACGAAAATATATATCAACGATTTGTTATAAAACCGGCCAAGTGCGAGTCGGACTCGCGCACGAAGGGTTCCATGCCATTATCTTTAAAAACGGCAAAAAAATCACGTTTGTTGTATGGGAGTCCCCTTAAATATTCATTTTATTCTGTTTTTTAGTATTTGTTGTTATAGCGGCAATACATCATCTGTGAAAATTACAACTGTCTAACTATCGCGGTTCATGAGATACAGCCTGGAGACAGACGGACAGACGGACAGCGGAGCCTTAGTAATAGGGTCCCGTTTTTACCCTTTGGGTACGGAACCCTAGAAATGGTTTTATTTAATAATAATAAATTGATTGATGACTAAGATTATTAAATCTATTCGTAACGAACCTTCTGTGGTTGATTTTATCCTCGGATCCGAAGGTGTCGTTGTCTCCCCAGTGGAAGTGCATCTGGCTGAACACGTAGTCACCGTCGAGTGGCCCGCCGCGCACGCGCGGGTGCGGTTCGTTCTCCACTTCGATTAGAACTGACAGACAAGCCAAAGGAAAAAGTTAATGAGAATCCAAAGTTTGACTACCTATTATACGCTGGTGATTTGCGAAAATTGTGATTCTTTCAAAGTCGGGTCCATACTGGCATAAGCCGGTTTTCTTTATTTACGGGTACGTACCTAAGTTAGCCCTGTATGTACAACCTGCACTGAAGTAGATATTAGATGATAATATAAATCTAAGCTCATTATTTGAGCACCAAATAGACTTGAGAGCTTTAGACTTTTGAATTTGATACCTATCATTTAGATAAGAGATATAGTCACAAGTGTGCCTGCTCAAACGCATCGGCATCATGTCACAGAAAAGATAATATAGTACGATCATATTACAAAATCACAATACCGCAAATTGATATCATTTCCTGCTGCATACGTGCTTCCTTAGACCTAACTCGTTAAAGAATTCAGTTGGATAATTTCAAATAACTAGCGCAGTTTACCGGACATGCTGTAGGTAAGTAGATTTGTAATAGTTTCATTGGCCCTAACATGCACGACACAAAGATAAGCTAAACCCGTTTATCTCTATAACTATCTCTTTCGTCGGCACTAGTGTAAGAGAGACGCACTTAGAGATAAGACGGGGTAACTTATCCTTGTGTGTTGCATGTTAAGGCCGCTGTGGTTATCCGAAAGATTAACTGAACATAGGTACCTACGTGACTCGGGTACGAACATGGTCATCCCACAAAATTTGCCCCTAGCGGGATTGGAACCCGCAGTCTCTAACACAGTAGGCAGTTGCACTGCCACTGCGCTATCAAGTTAGTCGAATAAGTATTTATAACCTGCGGCCGGAATGTCGCCTTTTGCCTGCGAACTTGGCTGATACACCGCCGTGTTTCTAGATAGCGCTGACGTTTAGTGAGAGTCAGTTAATGAACGATTTAATGTTGCATAGTGAAGATTTTGGATGAAAATTTTGAAAAAGGAACGCGTAAATGGTTTATATTCATAGTGATTATAATTCTTTGGGTTTATTAACTGATAGGGTGCGACCATTAAGTATGGAAGGAAGTTTGAAAAAGGAACACGTACCTATAGGTATAGTTCATTTACTGACTAGGGCGTGACCACTCTAGTTTGGCGCTAGCACCTTAAAGAAAATTGTCATTTTATTAAGGCTGTGCGCACTACGACTTTTTGTCGCGGCAAAAGTCTGATCTCTCGTTCATATGTACATCTTCGTTCGTCCGAGAGATCCGGCTGTAGCTACTACACAGATACGTGGATGGATGTTCAATATAATAAACTAACCAGTATGTCCGTTATTGGTGACGTGGACGTCGTCGATGGAGTCGTCGAAGCCGACGAAGACGATGTCGGGCAGCGTGACGTGCTTGACGCGGAGCACGTTGATGTTGATGGGGCTCTGGTGCTTGCCTGCGCACTCGCGGTAGCGCTCGCCCCAGTGCGTCGGCCCTGCACCAAGTGGATAACCGCGAATGAAAAGGTTCGTGACTTTTGAAGTTTGTCCCTTTAACATTAGATCGAAAAGTGACGAACCTTTTTCTTGCGCGTCTGGATATATAGGTGGGATTTAATTCAGGGCGCGTCTTTAAGTTAATCATATTATATTTTATCCATTCCAATAAAGACGTGAGTACTGTTAAAAAAACCAGTCAAGTGCAAATCTGAAACTGGTGCCGGGGGTCCATACCTATGAAACATTAACAGCTTTTAGATAAGGCCCCCCTAAAAATTCAAAGAGTATCATTTCCAAAACAAGGAATAACTTTCGCAAGCTCCTATCTCTATGTAACCTTTGACTGAGATACGAATTTCTAAAGGTTATCTATTGGGTTTTATTTTGTTTTCTCGAAAACCATAAATATTTCCTTCCATAAATAGGGTAAAGTCACCAGTGATCAGCCAGGATCCTGTAGTCAGCCTTTTGCCTCTTTTATTGCCTTGAAATAGCAGTCTATTTGAAATTAATAAATTATATGCTTCTTAATTGATTCCTTGATTGCTTATTAATCATTATATTTATCGATCGGTGCGGGGAAACGGCAGGGGGGAAAATAAAAAAAGTTTATTCGAGTGCTCTCGGTCGAGAAGGGTAATTTTACGACATCCGCCATAATTTTTTTCGTACTTGGTGTTTTCAAACCAGGTAAGAAAGATAGACTTGTGTTAACATTATATGATATATTTGTATATTTCTGTGAATGCATATAGTTGCTTAAACCGAAAATGATAATAAAATAAGCGTATTTCATTGATTTCTTAATAATTTACGGAGGCTGACTATTGGGAACCACTTTTTTATGTGATTTCCAGTAGTCGGCCACCTGCGGCTGACTTCTGGATATTGGTGGTATCGTTCGAATTTGAAATAAAATCGGTCCGTTAAGATCGTTATTTTTTAAGATTCAAATTTACCCTAACATTGCCTATAATATTTTTAAAAAAACCCAGTAGTCAGCCGCTTTTTAAAGTATTTTTTTGGTATGGCTGACTAATGGGAACTGCAGCTCCAGTACTCAGCCACTTAATAAAGTATGAAAAAAACCTATAAAGAGCTTTATTTAGGTACTTATTAGTATTTTTAATGTTTCATGAATAAAAACGTAATGTTATGTTCAGTAAAGCATGTCACAAAAACCAATACACAAACAAAAGTATCCACCAGAAAAACTATCTTCTGCAAAGGAAGCTATACGAAAGGAATGCGTATTAGAGGAGCATGTACAACTTTTGGTGTTCTCCGAGGCACATTGCAAGACCGGCATCACCTATGAATTCCTAAAGGCGTACGTAACATGAGTCTTGATTCAGTTGTAACTAATGCCAACGACCCAAAACCTAGATCGATCCGTCACTATACCGAAAACATCTCGGATGTCAACCTGTACGAGATTAGTGTGGCTCTCAAATAGCTTAAATAAAATAAGGTGATGACGGAAACACAGCCGAAATTCTGAAAGCAGTTGGAAAACCGGTCCTTAAAGCCCTTCAGAAGTTATTCGATTCCACATGAGTGGTATACACTGCACGCATGGAAAAGAAGTGTGGTGTTGCTCTTCTTCGAAGCAGGGCAATAATGCCCCGCTAAAGCATTTCCGGAAGTCGGCTTGTTCGGGAGACTGGAAGTTACCAAACCTGCGTGCAAGACGGTTCGTAATTACTCTCAAAAACAGCTTGTAAACATGGCTCAAAAGGGAGAAGGGTACTATAGTAAGAACTATAGTAGCCTATAGTAAACTTCTAGTCTCCCGAACAGGCCGGTTTCCGGAAATGCTTCAGCACCGGTAGACCACATACATTCGCTACAGCAGTTTATATAGAAGACCGAAGAGTTTAATCTGCCTCTTTGCTCAGCGTTTTTGGACTACGAGAAAGCCTTCGATACGATTGAGGCTCTCCAGCGCTACCAAGTCGACAACAGGTACATCGGAGTGTTGAAGTGTTTGTACGAAAACGCCACGATATTAGTCTAACTATAGAACCAGAACTCACAGCCTACTGCAGTGTTGCAGTGGGAAGCCAGACAGCGAGATGTTATCTCTCTAAATGTGTTCACCGCTGCTCTGGAATGCGTTTTCAAGGTTCTGAATGAGAAAGGGCTTGGCATCAACATAATCGGCGAGACCTCGGAGAACCTCAGTTTAATGCTCAATGACCACAGTAGAACCTCCGAATGAGCTGGCCTTAAAATGAACATGGACAAGACAAAAATCATGACAAATGTCCCTGTACTGCAAACTCCCGTGGAGATTGGAGATTTTACGCTCAAAGAAGTTGACGATTATATGTACCTGGGGACATAGGTACTGTCCAATAAGGGACGTCCATCTTCGAGAAAGAGGTCTATCGTGGAATCCGGCTTGCAGCGTTCGGGAAGCTGTACCATATCTTCTGGACCAATATGCCGCAGTGTCTCAAGATGAAAAAGGATTCTGAACCTTGTAACTGTAAGATAATATTATTCAACTAAAAGCATGACTATTGTAATTTTAACGACTATTAATTGTCTATTAATTATTCATTAAATATTGTTGATTTTTAATCAAATTTTAACAAATAATTTAGAGGCTGAGTACTGGGCTTAAAGTGGCTGACTATTAGATTTTGGAGGCTGACTACTAGAGAAATGTGTATGTTTTGGTTTAAACTTCTTTTTCTATTTTATAGAATGATTCTATATGTTTGCCTTAAATTGTAATGAAACTAGAATAAATTATTGATCGAAAAGTAGAAAAAGTTTATTTTTTAGTCAAATCCTGAATTAATAACAGTGGTTTCAAATCTCAAACGTCGTTAAAAGGCTGACTACTGGTGCCTTTACCCTATACCTTTAAATAATTTGAGATTTTTGGGTTGGCAAACGTGACGTGATCAGAAACCGGTTTTTCAGACTCGGTAATTGATGCCCATTTTCAAGCAAGAGTCTGAAAAACTGGCTTCTGATCACATCTTCGATGTCACCCTGTATATGCCGCAGCAGAAAAATAAACCCTAGAGCTTGGCTTTAAACATTTTTTTTTTACTTTTTCCGTAGATAGGGGCACGCAAGTTCTATGACTGTTCCAAATTTCAAGCTCATAATATTAGTAGCTGCTAAGAGTTGTGGATGGAGCGATAGGTACTTCATAACAATAATAATACATTTGAATACTTATTGATACTCGAATATAAATTGGATAATATGCCAGCAAGTTATAAAATGGTTTTTTATGGTAGTCGTTCGTATTTGCTTAATATTTATCTTGTCACGCGATCGACGCTTTATGTCAGGGTGTATGGCTGTCTGTATTGCAATACAGCAAGACAAGGATCAAACATAGGTCAAGGTAAGGTGACCCTCTATTATGACGCGTACACAAAGCCCAGCATGCTGGGCCCTTGGAACGGTATCTACAGCGGCCTTAGCAAGGTTGACACAAGGATAAGTTAAACCGTCTTATCTCTAAGTGCGTCTCTCTCACACTAGTGCTGACAAACGAGATAGTCAGAGAGATAAACGGGTTTAACTAATCCCCGTGTCTGCATGCTAAGGCCGTTGCATTTTATATACGGCAATGCCCTAAATGAATGATTTTGCCAGGGCCGGCATGCAGAGCTTTGTATAGAGGCCATAAAAGACTTGGCAATTTTATTCTTATATCTGTGGTCTTACCAATGTTGCCATCATAACCGAACTCTTCCCCACGTGTGAGTTCTGGTGCTGAAAAAGATAAAGAAAATAATTAAATATGCACGGTCTGAGCCTTGGAAAAGTCTCATCAATACCGCCCAGTTCCTAGTACTAACTACTCATGTAATTATTTTATTATATCGCAGCATAGGTATTGCAAGGTTGTATATTATTACCAGGTGGCGTGAAACCTTGTATAAGTGAATCTTCGATGTATTTAATTAGTTAATTTTATGCTAATTTTCGAAATTCTTCGGTAACTTCTTCTTCTTCTTTTAGTAGTGGTAGAGCCAAACAGTAATCCTCACTAGATGATTACTGTTCGAATGGGCCGGCTGGACCGGGGTAGTACCACACTCTCACAGAATATCGGTGTAAATTAATAGCTTACTATTGCGTTTCGTACGGTGAGTGACGAGATCCGGAGGCCTATTCCCTCATCCCCATCCCATCCCCATTCCCCATCCTTCCTAGACTGGCAACGCATTGGCAGCACCTCTGGTGTTGCAGATGTCCATGGGCGGCGGTGACTACTTTCCATCAGGTGGGCCGTCAGGTCGTTTGTCAGTCAATGAGATAAAAATTATATATATCCAAAATACGATTTTAAACTAGCAAATATATCTATTCATATTTTAGAAGGGGCATGTGGATACTTATGCAATGCAAACCATAAAACCTTAATTTGGCAATGTACCCTATATGACCCCTATCAATTTCTAGATGGGATGAAATCAAATGAGTTTCATATCAGGGCGTTTTAAAGTAAAATAAGGGTATAGAGAACTTTTGAATTTTCCGGGATAAAAAGTAGTGTTAATGCAGGGAATAATCTACCTCTATTCCAAATTTCATCCAAATCCGTCCAGCCATTGAAGCTTGAGAGAGTAATAAACATCCATCCTCACAAACTTTCGCGTTTATAATATTAGTAGGATGAATATTCCGACAGTGCCTATTGTTTGAATAAGTAAAAGTCACATCACGAGCCTCGCCATTCCTAGTATCATAAATTCCTCTATGCTAGTATCGAATATCAATAAAAATCTAAAGTACAATAACACACTACGGTCACTACGGATCTTTAAAATTACTAGGTAGATAGTTTGTGGGAGGAGATTCACACGCAACAGCTTTGTTATTCACTGAAAATGTATGTAAGTAGTCTAGTTTTCGTGTCTGTTACACTCGTAGTAAGTACTTATGTGCCTTTGTATTCGGACTGAATGCCGGAAAATTGTTATTACTATCAACCGACCCCATTGTAGTAATTTGAGGTACAACATATGGAGTGGACAATGCTTGTTTAAGTACTTAGGATACTAAAGTGATTTAGTTTCACAAGAAGCCGCTACTCAATTTACAAGGACTAGCAAACAACGTTGTCACTTGCTATGTCGAATAATAGCTTTTGCTTGCATCTACCATCTTTATTTCCTTTTATACATTTTAGCATGGTGTTGATATTGAGTAGCATGGAGTGGGTTTCAGGTGACGTCATATGCCCTATGTCACCCGGGCATTTTGCATGAATCGTTTGACACTCCGTTTTTTCAAAATCGGTTCAGTAGTTTTGGCTCTAGATGGTCAATAATGGAGTCATTACATACATACGTAATCACATACGTACAACATACTCGGGAAAAATATTACCCTCCGTTTCGATTCGCTGCAGTCGGGTTAAAAGATAAATTTAGTGTCACTGCTGTGCCAACATCGACTGATCCCTTTTTTCGTTTCACGTTTTTTTTTTTTTTAAATACTACCAATTCTTACATTTTATTCAGATTTCATCAGTAAATATTATTGTTCCCTAATTAATATGGTATAATACCCATAGCATAGATGATTTGGCATTCAATAGATTTTAAACAAATATTTGTACTGGGTTCATGCAATGATGGCGGACAGTCAACAAAATAAAGGGATGCATTCCGAGTAAAAAAATAAATAATAACTTCGTCAGTTAGATTATCGAAAAATATTGAACATGTATTTTTTTGCTTTATCAAATCAATCAAACTTTACAAAATAACGCGCATCTGAGTTCGGGAGTGGGGGCTCATGACGTCACTTAATGGTAAAAAGTGTGCAAAGTCGTGACTCGTGACGTCATGCAGAACTTCAACGCACTATATCTTCGTCATTTTTTGTTTAATTGACAAAAATATATATAAAATATATATATTTTTTATAATGTAAATTACGAACTTATTTGGATTTTTCAGGAAACACGCCTATTAACCATTTAATTTAAAGTAGCTTAATATTTGCTGATAAAAGTTAACATTTGAACAGTGTTATTCTATAACGACACATTTCATTTCTACTGTAAATCATATAAGGTGTGCACTCAACGCTGACGCTACGCTGTGCACGTAAGAACCAACTAGGAAAACGTTGATACTGGTGTGTTCTGCTTTATTGCGTGATAAATTTGAATAGCGGGGATACTTACTTACTGCGGGGAAGTAAGTCGGCATCTGCGAATTGTTTCCTTTGCTGCCGGAACGAACCCTGGCATCCTTATACAGAATTGTTAACATCTTTATGAGGCTGGTGAAGTTTGCCTTGAAGGGGCGATGTCTTTTCACCTTGTTCTTGCAACTCAAGGCGGCTATTGTTTTTTTTAGCAAGTTTTTCGGTTGAGCTAGGAGATGTTTCTGAATTGAATCGTAGGTAACCGTTATTATTATTATTAAGTAAAAAAACCGGGCAAGTGCGAGTTAAACCCGCGTGGAGAGGGTTCCGTTCCATAGATGATTATCTGAAATTTCCTATGTTACTTTGAATACCATAGACTTCTCATAGGTTTTCCTGTAATCCATAGATAAAGAACTATTTTCAGTATTTTTTTCAAAATTTTAGGCCCGGTAGTTTCGGAGATAAAGGGGGATGGTCAATTTTCGCCTATTTTCCTAAATAACTTCCAAGCCATTCATTTTAAAATTCACAAAAAAACATATTTAAGATCCTCACAATAAGCCCTTTCATTTGATATGTCACATGATATAGTTAGCGTCTTTTTTTTTAAATTTTCTAATTTACCCCCCTAAAGTGGCCCCCATGTTTAAAATTAATTTGTTTACGTTACGCATTCGTGTTGCGGTCACCGACTTACATATGGATACCAAATTTCAAATCAATCGGTCTAGTAGTTTCGGAGCAAATTGGCTGTGACAGACGGACAGACAGACAGACAGACAGACACACGAGTGATCCTATAAGGGTTCCTTTTTTCCTTTTGAGGTACGGAACCCTAAAAACGTGATACGTTCCAGTAGGTTTTAAAGCATCTTGGTGCATTTCAAATGGGGAGGCTGGATTCCACTTCAAACTTAGCAATGAGTAAAGTTGCGTCTGTGGGCGGCTGATCAGCGATGGGAGACATATTCAAAATTAGACCGAATGACTTCGTCCTTACAGTCTAAATTAGTAGTTATTAGTGGTTTGTGCACGTTAGAAAATCACACCGCTATCTATTATTGTTGCCTAGGTACTTGTTTTATTACGATACACTGTAATGCATCAGATCTGTTGCTTAAACCGGTAGTCAAGTGGGGCATAAATGATGCATCTTATTACTTGACCACGTCTTCCGCGTAGTTTCTTACTAACGATGGATTAGAATGGATTAATCTTATCACAAGCTTCACAATCATAATTATGCGTTACCTTGCCTTACTACAATTTCTAAAAAAAAACTAATTAACTCCCTTTTTAGCACAACAAAGCGGCGCAGGTACTGACGCGTGTCAATTTCATTGATAAGAATAATTTAAGGCACTTAATAATAGTTTGTTTGACCTTTCGTCATTGCCAATGCCTCGAGTTGGTATGCACATTATGCAATGGCTGAACCGCAGACGAGCGCAGGTAAGTGGAGCAGAATGCAGTTGCGAACTGTTTTTACTCAACTGCAGCGAAGAAAAAAGGAGGGTAATGCTTTTCGCGTCTATGTATGTCTGTAACTATGTGATAATGTATGTAATCACTCGATTAGTCATCATCTAGAGCCAAAACTACTGAGCCGGTTTTAACATATAGTGTGGGGTGCCACTGGGCTTGTGACGTCACCTGAAATCCAATATGACGGATGCTATATTAAGTACATGTTGTTCCTTGATAATTTTCTACACATGCAACGGTGCCAAATATGTGAAACACCTTAATTTGGACTAATTTCTCGCTACCTGAACTGTCCATATTATTATAGAGCATATCATAACTTAAACTAAAAATTAACACCAATGGCGGACTTAAGGTATTCTCTAGTCAACCACTAGGGCAAACAAAAACATGGTTAAGGTTGGTGACGAAGTGTAGACCGTGAAGCAGTAGGTGTGGCAGGCACACTATGGTGTATCTATATATATAAAAATGAATCCCTATTTCCCTTGGTCACGGCATCACGCCTGAACGGCTGGACCGATTTCGCTAATTCTTTTTTTGTTCTGTTCGTTATTATCAGGAGAAGGTTCTTATGAAAGAAAAAATTAAGGAAATTGCGCGGAAAATTAGAAAATTTAAAATTACTTAACCACCATTTAAAATTATTAAACTTTTTTAATGTAACCTTAAGACATTTGACATAGAATTGACTGAATGCGTGCTGCAAATATAGTCAAAGAGGATGGCGTCTAAGGCGGAACAAAGTTCGCCGGGTCAGCTAGTATAATATACTTATATGGTACTCCTCTGCTGCACTGGGAGTGAAGAAATAGCATAGAATGCGTGCAGATGCTTATCATCCTGGCATGTCGTAAAAGTCGACTAAGGGACGGGTCCTCTCCAACATGGTAGACTATCTGTATGGGCGATGGGCTGATCACCTGTCACCATACGGTTCATCATACCATCTTAGGACTGATTAATCGAACGTGGCCACAAGTAGTCTTGTTGCTCTGCCCACCCCATTAGGGATTTCGGGCATGATACTATGTATATATGTATATGGTATAAATCTATTACTTTAAGCAAGCTATTATATGAAAAGGATTTGGATTTCATTCGTATTTAGATGATGCTTTACTTTACATGTTTATAGATACCTACATGTCATCCCAGGCCCTAGCTAGCATGACAGACGCGGGGATAAGTGAAACCCGTTTATCTCTCTGGCTATCTCTTTCGTCGGCACTAGTGTGAAAGAGACACACTTAGAGATAAGACGGTTTAACTTATCCTTGTGACAACCTTGCTAGGACCGCTGAGAAAGAAAAGAAAGAAAGGAAGACGTCGAGTGACGCTCGGACGCCCTTGTTGATATAATCACTTTTTCGAAAAAAGGTAGGTAGTATATTAAAATCGATTAATGGGACAATGAACTTTACACGTTTATTACAAGGTTGCATTTGTCAGAGGATACATTCGAGATACGAAGGTTTTTAAAGTAATTTCGATATGAGGAAGCTTGAGGACGGTATTGAGGCAAATGCCTTATATTGATAAGGAGTTGTCAATAAAACCCGCGGTGTGACAATGTACAGAAGTATTAATTTTAATAATACTTATCGTTTTACAAATTCAAATTCTAATGCTTTATTGTATTTCATGCTGTACCGGAGATCTTATAGTAAATCTTGTAAAAGCCATCAAATCCTTAAAAATAAAACTCAACGAAGAAACAAAATGTTAATAACAAGGTGGAATATATAATTATATATCCGATGAACACAAAATAGGATTAACACGAAAAACGTAATTCACTTAATATTTAAAATAAGTAATTAAAAAAATTAACACATTAGACAGATAATATAATAAATACAGATAAGTATATTAGAGAAGAGATGTTTAACAACTGATAGCCGATTCCTGTGGTTACCATCGTCTATATCTTTGTTACCTTATTTTGAAATTTAATTTAATCGCTTTGTATTTAATTTTGTTTAGTTTCGGGGTTTGTCTTTAGTTTTAGAGTGAACTTGACATATTTACGATTTAAATTTAGTATGTGATCTTTCAATACCCTTATTATATTTACCCGCCTGTGTTTTGTTAACGTTGACTGCGGAAACACTTAAAAACACTCTTAATAATTTTGTTTATGTATTGACATGTAATTTTACATGGGCATGGAAAGCCAGTAGGTAAGTATATTAGGTATATCTATATTTCAATCAAAAGACAATACATTTTCGGTACTTGTTATCGGACACTCAGTAGGCACTTAATAATAATAATAATATTCTTTTATGTCAGACCAACGCCTCTATTCGGGAACGCTAAGTGATTCTGTAGCGACTCGTGAGCGAGATTTCTCATCCCACTCTTACGCATTACGCGTCGTGCGGAAGTACAAAATTCTGAACCTTATGTTATCGCTAAACTGAGCTCATTGTGAGTCGTTGGATGTCAGTGATGTACCGTGTCTAATACAACAAGATTTCTGGGCCTGTACTCCGCTCAATGAAATACGTAGCACCCACGGAGAATATAAATTTCTACGGGTAGCTGTCCTACTCATTCTGCAGTCGTTATAAATGGAGTGCACGAGATAGGACGAATGTAGCTTCCGATGTTATATTACGGAGTATTTATTAACCTGGCCGGGAGCCGCCGTAAACCGATTGTTTCTACTATACAAGGTGTCTCATTGAAATCGGTCAGTATGGGAAAGTCTGAAAGTATAAGACATACGAAGATCTAATCTTAGGAACCATGTCATCGATTTTAATAAGAAGAAAAACCGCATTCATACACTTAAAAAAACGTGTTGAATTATATTTGAAACGGTGGTCACTTCGAAAACCTACTAAAATAAATCAAAGTACGTGAAAACAATGTATTTTATTCATTTTAGACATCATGTTTCATAGAGCCATCTATCGCTCAAGACCTACACAATCGATATCCAAATAGAAATAGTGTAAGTTTATTCTTTTCAAAACAACCGGGTTCGATTCCCGAGCTGAGTACAGGCCCCTTTCAAATGTATGAATGCAGTTTTTCTTCCCATTAAAATCGATGACATGGTTCGTAAGAACAGATCTTCGTATAATTTATAGTTTCAGACCTTCCCATACTGACCGATTTAAATGTGACAGCATGTATACTTATGACGCGTAGGTACGCCTCGAGCGGCTTAGGAAGTCTTTCTTTTGTTAATTGTAATGGGTACCGCAACGAAATCATTATTCGGTGAATTGCTTACGACTCACGTTTTCTTAGGTGTCTCTAAACCTATTATTTAGAGCACCCACAGCTAATTCATTTAAAAGCAGACATTAGTATCCGAGCTCCATAGGTAACAAGAATTTCTAGAAATTATACAATGAACATTTTTAACTGACTTCTAAAAAAAAGGAGGAGGTTCTCAATTCGGTTGTTTTTTTTTTGTATGTTTGTTAGGTACTTCAGAACTACGTCATTTATAAACCGATTTTGAAAATTCTTTTTTTAATCGTTAGGGTATACCTCCAATTTAGTCCCGTTGTAGTCAAAGTCGAGTTATGATGAGAGAATCTATGAGGTATCGATGGAACTCTTCAAATATTATAGGCAAGCATAGAGCAATTTTAGTATTTTCTGTAATAAACTCAAGCAGTTACGTTCCAAAAGCATTATTTGGTGAAGTGGAAATGTTGATGAAGACCATAGATGATCACCGCAACTCCTATGCGTTGAGTACTTCACGGTTGCCGATTAAATTGCTGTATAAAGTTCTGAAGCAACTTATGTCCATGAAAATTCATGTAGTAAAATTGAAGAACCAGGAGAACTCCCCAACGATTGACATCCTTGCACCGTGGATAGCAATCGTTTTTAAATGAGCAATTGGCATTATGCTATTGTTACTTGATTTAGTAAATGTGTGTCGTATAAATCACAGGATAATAAATAAAATGTGAAAAACAAACTTACTTTTCAAAGGCTATTTGAAGTCGGTTATTTATTTCATAAATTATATGATTATTTTATTTCAATTAAATGTTAAACAGTGTAGATAAAATTATCGTAGCATGCAATAATTGTAGGCGCCAAGCATCTTAATACCCTGTTGTTGTAGGTCAAATAAAAGACTGCATACTTTTATCTGCTATATTACGGCCACTTTGTCAATCATTGCCGTATAAACAAAACGTACATTTATATATAAAATGAGAATGTAATAGCAAATCAATGACTTCCATCGCTTATGAATTAACTAGGTAAGTGGCTCCGTCACGCGACACGTGTGCTATCTGTGCAACACGCAATGAATCGACCTGTGTTCTTAATAATTCACATTGAATTTTTAGTTTCTATCCTTTGCGAGTAAACCACTAGAACTAACTACCAAAGGAGCACTGATTTGATAGAATACTATATTGGATTCATACATAATTTGGCCCGTATACTTAACGTGACCATACGTCCCGTTTTGAACGGGACCATCCCTTTTTTCGGTTATCTGTCCCGCTGTCCACAAAAAAAGCACCGGGAAGCACAATTGTCCCGTTTCCCGAAACCGCGCGACAATTATGGAGCTCGTCGGACGCGAGCGGTGCGGGAATATAAAAAGAACATTAAATGTCAAATAATGCAATCATGTCAACCGTACAGCGCTGCCAGATGAAATCTGAGAGAAGCAGTAGAAAAATGATGAAAAAATCAGCTAATACATTCATATAATACATTTTTCAGATAACTTGCTATTTGACGTAGGTAAATACACCGATGTCCCGTTTTGAATTAAAAAATAATGGTCACGTTACGTATACTAATGTCCCATTTCTGGGTATAGCTCTAACAAATCTCGTCGCTCATTTTGTCTCTCATTTTCGTCCGACAATCATAAATTGACCTGCGCCTCTATTCGGGAACGCTAAGTGATGTTGTAGCGGCTCGTGAGCGAGATTTCTCATCCCACTCTTCCGCACGACGCGTAATGCGTAAGACCGAGATGCGAGTCTCACTCGCGGGTCGCTACTGTATCACTTAACGTTCCCGAATAGACGCCCTGCACGCTCGTAGCCGTTATGCGGAGTTTAGTACCTACATACGTGGTCGCTTGTGTCGGAATACGACCAAGGTCAAAGAGACGCCACATACATGTAGTTGTACACGCAGTGACGTATCAAGTAAGGCTCGTCGATGAGTTCATCAACGAAGTGCCATTTAAGAGAATCACACCCCAGCGGCCCTAACATGCAAGACAAGGATAAGTTAAACCGTCTTATCTCTAAGTGCGTCTCTCTCACACTAGTGCCGACGAAAGAGATAGTCATAGAGATAAACGGGTTTATAAACTGGCTGATAAAACTTATCTTTGTGTCATGCATGCTAGGCCGCTGGCCTCTTTTCAAATATCATTTTCAGCGCTTTTTCCCGTTTCTAATTAGGCGTACCTACTTATGCTTTTGACCGCGTTCCAAGATTTGACAGATCATAACCCGATCTGTCAAATCTTGGATTGGGGATGTATCGAATATAATTAAGCAACCGTCACTTGACTGGAGCATACAGTTTCCTCCTGACTCATACGATTATTTCGGTTTCACAAATAATGTGATGTACTTACCATGTATGTACCTACCTAAGTACCTACTTAAATTATTGATGTGAGACGAGGTATTACGTTACTAGTTGCTATATTTTACTCTTTAGATATCCATAATTTTTTCATATTCTGTCATACAAACATTAATTTCTGTTCAGAAACTTAACGGGTAACGGGCTTAACTGAATAAATACGAACATCATAATATTGCTTCCCCATAAACCTTAATTTGCAAAGTTTAATCTAAACTTGGAACCGTACCTATTGATTAAAAACTTGGCGAATCGTAGGTAATAATTAATTACTTTGTTATTGAATAACTTATGATTACCACGTGACTTAATGGCCAAATTTAGAAAGGCCATTCAATTTAATCTTTAATTAAATTGTTGTTTTTGTATAGGATGATAACTAGTTTAAGGCCATTTAACTATTTAATCTCTTATCAAATGCTATAGTGGCGTTTCTGAATGCCGCCATAATTGACTACAATAAGTAATGAAAAACTTGGACTTTACAAGCTTTGTTATTTTTTGGGCTCCGTACCTCAAAAGGAAAAACGGAACCCTTATAGGACCACTCGTGTGTCTGTCTGTCTGTCACAGCCAATTTGCACCGAAACTACTGGACCGATTGAGTTGAAATTTGGTACACATATGTAAGTCAGCGACCGCAACACGGACGTGTTATGTAAATAAATTAATTTTAAACTTTGGGGGGGGGGGGGGGGGGGAGTAAATTAGAAAATTAAAAAAAATGCAATCTTTGGTGCGTTATAGAGGCGAAATTTTACCATTCCCCTTATCTCCGAAACTACTGGACCCAAAATAAAAAATAAAATATTTAGAATATTTCTTTACCTATACATTACAGGAAAACCTATAAGAAGTTTATGGTATATAAAGTAACATAGGAAATTTCATATAATCCCGGTACCCTCTCCACGCGAGTTTAAATGGCACTTGTCCGGCTTTTCAGATGCTGAATGATTACGGTGATTTCACCCATGAAGATTCTGCACCTTATGAATATTTATGATGTGATTTATGTGAGAACATCTTTTGAATGCAGCCACGTCCTGTGATCATCTCACATGTGCAATTTATGTGATTGCCTTCCTCGCTCCTCGTTCAACATCCTGTACTCGTAATGACTCAAGTTCTATAGTAGGTATTTAAATTAGGAGCTATCGGAAAATTAGCGAGTGACGCTCGAATTGGTACTCAAATAAAGTGGAATTCCCATGGGTGAACATTATAACGTATAACGCCTTATAACGCAGAATGACGTGCAGTTTGTCAATTGTTTCTGTTAGTCCATTTATAATATTAGTAGGATGAGTCCGGTTTATTAATAACTTGCGTACTTAGACATGTTACTGTTGTTGTACCCAGATGAACAATTATAACAATATTAAGATTAAAGTATAATTCAATGCTCATTCATTTACAACGAATGGTCTTCCTAACCTTATTTAAAAACCGGCCAAGTGCGAGCTGAACTCGCGCACGAAGCGTTCCGAACCATTACCTATCTATATCAAGCAAATAAAAACACGTATGTTGTATGGGAGCCCCCCTTACAAATTTGTTTCATTTTAATTTAATTATTTATTTTTATAGTGAATATATAACTAAATATTCTGTGAATATTTCAAGCGTCTACCTGTTACCGCGTTATCAATATCCAGCAAAAACGAGCAAAAAAATCACGTTTATTGTATGTGAGCCCCCTTAAATATTGATTGTATTCTGTTTTTTAGTATTTGTTGTTATAGCGGCAACAGAAATAGGTACATCATGTGTGTGAAAATGTCAACTGTCTAACTATCACGGTTCATGAGATACAGCCTGGTGATAGACGGACAGACAGACAGCGGTGTATTAGTAATAGGGTCCCGTTTTACCCTTTGGGCACGGAACCCTAAAAAACTGCAATTTTCATTCAATAGAGACTTGTTAAATACCCCGCTCTGATTGTAACTTCATAATATGATAATAAAATTGGCTTCGCTCTAAGACTAATTTTGAATGACAAATAAGAACAATGAAGTAGGTACAACAAAAGCCTATTATAAAGACGAAAAGCAATTGTGCTCAGTTACAAAGTCAGGAAGTGTCTAATCCGCTTAGAAAGATTGAATTACCTTTTGTCGAATCGTCACGTAGAATGCAAGTAGTTTTAAATTTTAAAGGCCTTCCTTACGGTTTAACGAATGAAGGCTTTTTACAAAACTTGGTAAAGTTTTGCTCTAACTTATTTTTATGCCCGTTCCCAATATTCAATCCGAAGATAGATTTGCTTACTAAGTAAGTATCAGTTAAAAATTGACATATTTTGTACTATGCGACAAATGTCAAACTTTACCACGTAGTAGGTAGCCAAATCTATGCGCGGATTGAAAATTGGAAGCGGTCATTAAGTCAACTACCTACCTACCTTCTTACCAAATGTGAAGAAACCGGAGGTTTCTAATTTAACAAAAAACCTGTGGGTGTTCGGCAAATAGACGAAATTGAGTGGGCGGGTGGTAAAAAAGCGAATGAAGATTGAACTGAAACAAAAATTGGGTAACTTGCTAAAGAGGTGCTTCGTAATGTCAAGTAGGTTATTCCGGTCGGATCCCCCATAAATAACTAGTGATCAGTTTAATTTTAAATTATTTTGTATTCTGGTTGGATCCTACCAGCTTAATGAATTCCCGGGGGTCTGTATTATTTTAATTTATTTGTGTAAATTTTGGGGATCCGATCGAAATATTTTGAAACTAAATACGTTCTCGTTTTTATTTATTTAATTATTATTATTTATATTAATTAGTGATGAATTAATGGATTAGAGACTATTAATATTAAGTACTTTTATTTATTACTTTAATTTGAAAATCTGAAAATTAGCTTCCAGTGCCTTAGCGTCCGCATCCTTACGCACACAGAGGGTAATGAAATGTGCGTCAGGGATTTACCGTTTTCCAGCGATCGCGTGCATTTTGACTGCGCTAAATGTGTGCACGGTCTTAAACATTTTTGGCAGTAGGTAGATCATAAAATAATAATAAATTAACAATCATTAAAGAGGTATCAGATTAGGGAATCAGACCGGAATAAACCTGTCAAGTTAACTTTTATGACAATGACCTTTATGTTTGTACAGTCTGAGCTCTATTTCGGACGGTAGTGGGCCGCTGACCGCACCTGCGCAGGCGCACCGCTTGCATACCGATGACCACAACCGCAACGGTCATTGTCGTCACTCATACAATTCAAAGCACATCCGTGACGAAAGCTGAAGTAAATAAAACAAGACTTTCAAAGGCGCTGCCGACAGTTACGTTTGAAGGACAAGTCGAAGTTTAGATAAAACTCCATAGAGGCATATAAGACAAACATTCTACTCTGTAATTATAATGGACGTAATATAGTAGTTTATGCAACGGTTGCATAATGATAGGCCTTTAAACACTAGTGCGGTTTTATGAAACGATCCGACAGGCGAGTGAGGATTGCATGAGTGTTTTAAGGCCAAATTATGTAGAGTTGCACACATAACTTTATCTACACACATATTATAAATCCTCCATGATGTGTTCAGAAACAATATTTTCTGGCAACAAGTTATTTGTTGCAATCGTGGCTGCATTTACGATATCCGGCGAAGTTTTCACATCGTTCTCGGGGTCACTACTATTCATATTTTCAACAAAAATGTAAATTATAAACGACTTTTTACAATTCTACTTTCGCTCAATTAAAAACCAATATGAATGATGAAATGACAACAAGGCAGGCAACGCACGTTCCTATCTACTGTGCTGGAATTATAAAATCTACTTTTTATGGATTTAACATTATTATATACAAGTGAACAAGTGTTCTAAAATTCGAATTATAACAGGATGAATTGCCAATGCTATGACAATCAACTACTGGTTATAGGGTGAGAATATCTATCTTTATTAATTGTTTTTGTAAAGTTAGTCAGAGTTAAGTACGGTTTTTTAGGGTTCCGTACCTCAAAAGGAAAAAACGAAACCCTTATAGGATCACTCGTCTGTCTGTCTGTCTGTCTGTCTGTCCCAGTCAATTTCCTCCAAAACTACTGGACCGATTGAGTTGAAATTTGGTATACATTTGTAAGTCGGTGACCGCAACAAGGACGCGTGACGAAATATATGAATTTTAAACATGGGGGCCACATTCGGGGGGTAAATTAGAAAATTAAAAAAAAAGTGATGCTACCTATATCGTGTGACATATCAAATGAAAGGGCTTATTGTGAGGATCTTAAGTATATTTTTGTTTGTATTTCAAGTAATATAGTTTAGAAGTTATTTAGGAAAATAGGCGAAAATTGACCATCCTCCTTATTTCCGAAACTACAGGGGCAAAATTTTTGAAAAAAAAACGCACAAAATAGTTCTTTACCTGTATAGGTACAGATCATAAGGTACATTAAAGGAAAACCCATAAGAAGTCTATGGTATTTAAAGTAACATAGTAAATTTCAGATAATCATGTACGGAACGGAACCCTCTACACGCGAGTTTAATTCGCACTTGTCCGGTTTTTAACGTCAGTGTTATTGCTTTATATTTGCCGTCTTCAACTGAGCTGGAAACATTGGTTTTACATCTTCAAGTTCACCCTTTAAAATGCAGTCACGGAGCAGGAATAATTTCGTACAATAACCCATCACTCCGTGTAACGTGACAGTGTGTGCGAACGCGACGTAATCATATTTATGCGCAAGCGACAGACAACTAGCTAGGTAGTGAGAGATATCATCAACTATAATGCTGCTTTTAGATAATTTAATAGCTTAAATGTTTTATTAGACTAGTTAAGTTAGGAATTTGTTAACGCATGTTGTTCCCACCATGTTACGTATTACTTAGCGCATGAATAGGTATAATTATTTCTTTCAATGTTAAAACTGAGTATACTTCGTTCGATTGTATGTTGATGTAACTGAAAACTCACAGTTAATACCAAAAAAGAATACTCAAATTAATTTGTTAATAATGATCAAAAGCATTACAATGTCAAATTATTGCTATATAAATATCATTCATTATATTGTTTACCTACCTACATTAAAATTCTTTCACATTGAATAAATTCATGACAATGACCATGACTGCCATGCAGTAGGTACTGGAGAACTATACCTCTACTATTACGGTGAACACACGGTTGGACTGATGCAGCCCTACGATATAATATATCGCAGTTTCGATTCCCACGAGAGATTCAGAGATTTGGTAGTTATAGTGTGTGTTTAATTAGTTCAGTCCGTCGAGTTTGATGAATGTAGGTACATACAAATTTGGCAGCTACAATGGATCCACGCCCTGGCTTAAACTCATCCAGCCTTGCTCCTATGACATATATTTTAGGAATAACTTTACGGTTGTGATTTATTTGATACTAAATCAACAAGATTGACTCATACAGTGTTTCGTAAAGTAATGCAACAATGTGTCCCGAGTTATATAAATAGGTAATAAACAAATGCATCTGGTGCATTCTGATGCAGAACAACATTAATATTAATCTCTCTGAATTGATGCCTATAGTACTTTTCAATTGACTTATCTTGATTTATTGCTAGAATATAGGTAGCAAATCAAGAAAATGTAGTTTCGTTGAGTTTGCCAAATATTAGCATATCAAGTAGGCATTCGCAGACATTTGCATATTTTTATTGCTCCACTTTCACCGTGGAGACATGAGATATTTTAATGGCAGCAAATAAGATAAACGGACGTAAAGCTTAATTTACTGATGTATACCAAAGCAATAAATTATCGGAGTGGAAATTACACGTACTTATTATGCTGTTAAAAATGGCTGCGTTAACTACACACTTGTTCAGAAAGTATTTTATATTTTATGAATCAATTTTGTTACAGTTCGACCTTCGGGTCGGACACTCGAGGCCCGATATTGCGCTTATACCTACTTGGAAACTAGGTAATGCGGTGTGCCCAATCTGTGATGCACAAAGGAAACTGTGCGCTTGGTTCTAGTCCAACTGCTATAAATTATTTTAATCCGTCGTTACAACTAATGCGTGCACCGCCAAGTTTCGTTTAATTATAACGAATGTATACAGCCGTATTATACGTAAAATTATACTTTGTTTGTAGTTAGCCCTCTTATATAATCTTGCTATCGTAGGATGCCGAACGGCATTAGGAAACTACATTTAACTGTAAACAATGAACATATTGTTCTAAAGTTTGTGCGAATGGAATGTTTGCGAACAATCATTTTGAAAGAATTAACAAATTGCATAAGCTTGAGTTAAGTCATGCTAACCTTAATCTTGCTTGCCATGGCCACCGAACTGTTGCGAATTTTGAAATCTTGAATCTTTGATATTATTTGAACATTTCTTATAACTGAAGTTAAGTCCAAGAACACATCTGACGGTCTTCGTTTATTCAACACAAGATTTATGGAATACATAACATTAAATTTTATAATATAGACAGGTAGTTGTCGCAAGCGGGGCGTCGCCGCTCTGTCGGACCAGCGTCAGGTGGACAACCAACCCTTTTTTCCAACACCCCACGTGTACATGTTTAATTCCATATTCTATGACTCGAAATGGATAGAAAATAATGAAAAATCTGTATCATTTTATAACGATAAAGAAAAATCTTGAATAAATTTAATGAAAACACCCTTTCATACAAAAGGCGATAACGATTTCCACCCCTTAAACGTTAACTGATTTGTCAAATTTTTTATAAGTTGTCGATTAGAACAAAATCTAGGTCTATACACATCTAATATAGGTCTAAAAAATATTGAACACATATTTTTAGGGTTCCGTACCTAAAAAGGAAAAAAGGAACCCTTATAGGATCATTCGTGTGTCTATCTGTCTGTCTATCTGTCTGTCTGTCTGTCTGTCCGTCTGTCACAGCCAATTTGCTCCGAAACTACTGGACCGATTGATTTGAAATTTGGTATACATATGTAAGTCGGTGACCGCAACACGGATGCGTAACGTAAACAAATTAATTTTAAACATGGGGGCCACTTTTGGGGAGTAAATTAGAAAATGAAAAAAAAAAGATACACCAAATATATCATGTGACATATCAAATGAAAGGGCTTATTGTGAGGATCTTAAATATGTTTTATTTGGAATTTTAAAATAAATAGTTTGGAAGTTATATAGGAAAATAGGCGAAAATTGACCATTCCCCCCCTTATCTCCGAAACTACCAGGCCAAAAATTTTCAAAAAAATACAGAAAATAGTTCTTTACCTATAGATTACAGAAAAACCTATGAGAAGTCTATGGTATTTAAAGTAACATAGGAAATTTCAGATAATCATGTATGAAACGGAACCCTCTCCACGCGGGTTTAACTCGCACTTGCCCGGTTTTTCTTTTGTCGATGAAACAAAAAATGACGAACATATACTTAGTGGTTAATAGATTCAGGCGTTACTTTGCGGAAATCCATATTATACTAGAAAACATATACTTAGTGCGTTGAAGTTTCGCGTGTTGTCACGACTTTGCACACTTTGTACAAATTATTGGGGACTTTTGACGTCATAAGTCCCCACACCCGAACCTTGATGCGCGTTATCTTTGTTAATTTGGATTGATTTGATAAAGCAAAAAATACGTGTTCAAAATTTTTGATAATCTAACTGACGGACTAATTAGAATTTTTCAGAAAACTTCCTTATTCTTCCTTGCATAACGAACTGGACGAATCATTTCCAAAGGCTTTATAATTAAAACGTAAGTATGTATACCTACATGTAATTATAGCTAAGACGGGTTTTTTTTTAATTGTGTTGGGTCCAACTGAAAATCAGCGCTGTGGCTACAAGTCGACGCAAATTGCCTAATAACTTTAGACTTAAATAGACAGTTATTAAAGCTGATATTTTTACAGGCGTAGGTATTATATCAATGCAGACTATGGTAGGTTACCGTAGAGGTCGCAAATTACTATATTCATCTACTAAACTATTCAAGTGGTTGTCACAAATTGTTTCGAAGATCATAAGGTACAATTGCTCACTTATATCTTCTTGGAATTCTACGATTACACTTGCTACCCTGAATAGTCTGTGAAACCATGTTGAATCTTAAGTTTATTGAAAACTCCAATTTTTTGTATGTATAAAGATCGCGTAAACCTTAGAAATTAAAGTATACATAGAAAACTAGGAGCCTTACTAAATTATAGTTTATAATTATTATAACTAATTGTATTTGTATAAGTAATTTAATTACTACCTAACTACCTAATTTGCATGCCTGACAGCAGAACTTGGCTTGGTCTTGCAAATCAAATGTCATCAATTGTAGGTACTATACAGTTTTAATTTTGATTAATTATACGTAAACTTAATAAAATAAACGTTATATTAGATTTTCACGTTTTTTTTCTGACTAAATTTTTTTGTGACGGGCGCGGACGCTTGCACCTGAGTCATGGATGTTAAGAGGGCACCGACCGTCCAGTGGCGCCCTCATCACTGTTTTTGTGTTTTCTATTAAAGGAAAGTATTTTATTAAAATTGAAGCCGTATAAGTTGTTAAGCAACTTAATACACAACGTATATGCTATGTAATATAGGTTTGCTAAGTATAATCATCATCTAATCAATTTAATAGAAAATAGTGGCCGCTTTTTTCTGTTAAATTGATTAGATGATGGTTATACTTAGCAAAGCTATATTACATAGCATATACGTTGTGTATTAAGTTGCTTAACAACTTATACGGCTTCAATTTTAATAAAATACTTTCCTTTAATAGAAAACACAATAACAGTGATGAGGGCGCCACTGGACGGTCGGCGCCCTCTTAAGTATTTATATATTTATTTATATAAGTATTCTTATCGTAGTTTAGTGCCCATATAACAGGAAATCCTAGTTTGAGACAATATGTGTTAGTATCCACAATACTATTATTATCGTTAAGTATTTTTTTTTTTTATAATTTCGAGAACTCCTTTAAACATGTTAGAAGTAAGTTTACCTCCCTAAATAATTTATGACTACCTATTTATGTTCAATAACCTCAATATTAAAAGTAGTTTTCGAAATGTTTACTCACTTTCCGAAAAGTTTCGTAAAGTTAATCAAATAATTACGTGACATACATACTATTAGTCGAAAGTCATTGACATCTCATTATACTAATGGAGAGCAAATAGTTTGCAGCAAGTTGGCAGACGATAAAATATATGATGTAGAGCCTCGATATATCTTTATTGTAATTATATCTTCTGCAGTTCGTAATAATGAGAATCACAGTCAAGACAGTTTGTATGTAATAGTAAGTAAAATAGGTTTCAATTCAAAAACCTTGCACACTGCGCTATTTGCATGCGCAGGCGACGTACGTTTCGTATCGCTGTCACTTTTAAATTTTAACAACAAATAGAGACAATGAGACAAAATAAGCGTCGATTGAGCGTATCCTTATTTACTTATTATACAAGAGGACTTATGAGATACCCACAAAAAGTCAAGATACTTATATGCAGAAATGTGGTTGAAAATAAATCGATTCAATAAACATTTTTGACAGTTTTTTTGTGCTATCGAATTAACTTTGTAGTTTTTGCAAGGTCGTACCTACTAACAATGCCGAGCGAATGACTTACACGGTGATAATGATTTTAATGAAGCCGTACTTTTACGCCCATGTATTCTTTGCAGCAAAAAAGGCGGTAAGCCGGATCACATGAGTGATCCTTCTTATAAGTATGTGATCAAATTCCGTTCTTATACACCTTATCACAAAACAGCCATTTATAATTCAAATCTTAAGTATAGAACCTAGTTTAGCACGTATGTTAAATATATCTTTTAAAGAAATGGTTTGTTACTTATTTTATTCGTTGTATCCTGAAATTGATTACAACACTTACAAGGTTACAGGAATAATCATATAATTTATAAAAAAATATTTATTTCCAATAATATATCACGTTACAATTACTTATAAAGAAATACACCCTAATTTCTAATTCATTGTACACAATTAAAATTGCATTATTATCTCGTAGGTATTTTATTTTATTTACTTATGTGAAAGAAATAAAGTGATACTAGTTTGGCAGAATGTGTACATTGCGCGCGCACAACACCTCACCAAAGTTTCGTCGTAATCGGATGAATGATATAGGAACGCATACAAGACGAACGAACAAACAACCAAATAAACATTTATATAGGAAATAAAGGGTTTTTATATGCATAATTTCAAGGGTTTAGGGAAATTTGATACTATTTTCCCATACTAACTTCATCCCCCTCTTTTACCCCCTTCCAGTTTTATTTTCTAAAGTTTCTTTAGCCTTTGTCCTAAGTGAAATTGCTCTTAATATTATATCAAAAGCGGCACTGAAATCAGTCCAGTAGTTTAAATGTTATTCGAACACATACAATCAGACACATCGGCAAACAGACATGAAATTCAAAAACCATCGGGATATGTTGTGTTGCTCATTCTAAAGCCACCATAGCATTTTTTTCATTGTAGGATCAATGTACAGACACTGCACACACAGTGTACACTTTAAAATTAAATTTTATGTCTATACATAATACTGAAATCTGATCTATCTAGATTAAATCTTATAACTCTGTAATATCCATTTGCAAACCGGTACATTATGCAATAATTCAGATATAGTTCACGATTTGTACTCTGTACATTTGTACCTACTGGTTATGCATAATTTGAATTATTTATAAGTTTTGATAGTAAGTTTGTACCAACATAACATTGTCGATAAAAACCGAAGAACGTCCCGGTTAACAACCTTCCCTAGGTAGGTACCTAATGTTTAGCGCAACTGTAAGTGCGTGGCAAATAATAATTGATGATAAGTAATTTAATAGACAGTTGGTACATTTCCTTATAGTCATTTATTTAGCAACACGTCAACTGTTATCCCAAGACTGGCCGATAAAGCCATCACCCGGCCGGCGGCGGCGCAGTGGTCACTTAATTGACACTATCTCATTTCACTTTCTGACAAACATCGACATTGTTTCAAAGCAGCGGATGTGTCATTTCATTATAGAGTTGTTCGCTGAATACCTTATTTATTTACCCCTTTTTGTCTCAGAACAACTACACCTATGCTTCACATAACAGAAATGGTATGTGATGTGCTTCTTTGGTTTTTAATGGGAAATTCTTGTTATTAATGGCACATTAAGGTTATTTTACGAAAGCAGAGGGACTGATTTTTTTTAACTCTAACAAAACAGAACAAAACTCAAGATACAAGAAACACGGTGATGACTTACGAAGGCTCTATAAGAAGGCTCTAGGTCACCCAAAGGGCGATGGAGAGGGCTACGCTCGGATTATCCCTGCCCAAACGGTGGACTGACGACCTGGTAAAGAAAGATTGCGGGATTCCGCTGGATGCGAGCAGCACAGAATCGGCCGTTGTGGCCATCATTGGGGGAGGCGTATGTCCAGCAGTGGGACGTGTATAGGCGATGATGGTGATGATGATAAAGGGTTGGGATTCAGCTAAACGCGATATTTTTCAGTCCTGACTCAACCCGACTAAAATGGTAAAATTTGATGGATGCTAAAGCTAACACGTAGAAATGTGAAAAATGAACCAAGAGCAATTATAATGTGTTAAATTTTTAAGCCTTATAGGTATGATGGGCATGGCGAAAATTCCATTTCTATCGCTGATTGTCGAATACAAAATATCTCTAGCTGGCTTAGGCACAACGGCTTTGTTATTCTCTAACAAATCTTGTCGCTCATTTTGTCTTTCGTTTTCGTCCGACAATCATAAATTGACCTGCACGCTCGTATGCATTATGCGGAGTAAGGTAAGATACCTACAACCGTGGCCATTTGCGTCGAAATACCACCAAAGTCGAAGACACTCACGAACTTGTAGTTTATATACACTGATGGGTTAAGTGAGGCTCGATGTTTAGTTCACGGCCGAAGTGTCATATACTCTTAAGAGAATCACACCTCAATTCCATCAAACCAACCAAATACTTATTTTTTTTTAAACGAGGGGCTAGTTGTTTGTAGCAGACTAATGTTGGATGCAAATAAAAGACTCAGTTCAATACCACCATATACCTACCTACCACGATGATCGTACGAATGAAACGTTACTTTTGCAAAATTTACCATGAGAAGTGGGAGTGGGATGAGAAATCTCGCTTACGAGTCGCTACAACATCACTTAGCGTTCCCGAATAGAGGCGCTGGCATGAAATTCAAAAACCATTGGGATGTGTTGTGTTGCTCATTCTGAAGCCTCCCATAGCATTTTTTCATTGTTATCTTCAATTACAGATTTTCCACTTAACGATTTTATTATATGTATGTATATACGTATATATCATGGGAGGTGCAGAGCATGGTCGTGTTCTGTGCGTAGTTTCTATAGCTACCTACGTATTCTGTGACGCAGTGCAAGCATCATAAGCCGAAGCTTTCCCATGAACGCCGTAACTTATGTAGTGCTTTCTCTTGCTTGCTAATTTCTATAAGTATGTTTAAGTTCAATTCAAGCTTGTGTTTTCTGCAAGTTATAAAGATAATTCTGAGATAAACCAGGAAACAGTTGCCTTACTTAAAATATTTACGAATCTATTTGCATTCTAGCCTGCGTTACGGATTCAAATTAAGTCAATTTAATTGTTAATGTAATAATTTTGCAAATTTTACTTAACAAAACATTGGATATAGTTTGTAAGTGGGTAACGCGATTTCATTGAATTTTTAGATAAGTAGTTACATGACTAGCTAGAGTTCTACTTGTAAAACCTTCAGTGTTATACTTAGTTAAAAACCAGTTTATCTGGCTCTTTACAGACGAATACGTCGAATGTTATGTCTAATTTTAGATAAGTACCTGCCGTGATTCATTTCCTACAGGGTATCGTTCGATAATTCTCTATAACCGGATGCATCCCCGTTACACTGACTCAATCACAGTCTCCAGGTAGGTATACTTATTGATGAGAGTACCTAAGCGAGTAGTATAACGAAAATTGTAAATAGGCAACAAGAATCCTCTTCAGATTGTCGTATCAGCGAGAATCTAAAGCGCTTCCTCGTTTTCCTTACATTGTGGAGGTAAACTAGTAATTTATATTGTTTTTGGCTGAATTTTACCGGTGTTGTTTCATACTGAGATAAGTCCATGGTAATTTGGCATTTAATCTGGTTATAGACCCTGTACTAGTTTGGTTAAATTGGTAGTAAATACGGACGAGCTTCAACCGCTTCTCGCACGCGCGGATATTTTTATTTTTGACTTTGCGTTAGTTGCAAAAACTTTGTAAGTATCCTAGGTTAGTCAACTTATTTCAGTTGTAAGAAATAGTATTAAGTATATAAAAATACTTCCCTACGATTTTGTAATTAGCTGTATGGAAAATTATCTGCGGAAGAATTTAGTTAACGGATTTTTTTTATGGTTTTCGTGAATGTATTTAATAACTAATTATCACCAAGCTTTCATACGTAACTGGGTGAGTTTAATGAACTATTATAAGTAAATAGCTGAATCATTTACCTGCACCATGTTGTTAATGAAAAAAATAGTAGGTAATTATAATACCCCTACATCAAACAAACATTACCGAAACTTCAAATCTTTTCACTTATTGACCGACTTCAAAAAAGGAGGAGGTTCATAATTCGTCGGAATCTTTTATTTTTATTTTGTGGTTAAGATGGATTACATTAAGACTTTAAGGACAAATTGCGAAACCTGGAACGTAGACAGGTGAGGGTGGACGGCAGGGAGTAAGAATACTTGATTTCGGTAATTTATTTTATTAATACGAGGCACTCTGTGTATGTAACAATGTACAAACAAATTAAGTTTCTCACTGGTAAATCCTTGGTTTATAACAGGATAACGGGTACGTAACAAAATTATGATCAGGTTACTTCAGGCACTGCACTTTTCAACTGATTCTTTCTATGTTTCAAGTAGGTACCTTATGATATGTAGGTACTAAAATAAAGCTCTATTTCTGTAGCAGTCCAAGACCTTTCTAGGCCGAGATCTCTTATGAAGTGATGATCAATTGTCTGAATCGATCTATCGATCTCAATTTTGAATTATGAATTTGGAATTGGAAAAGAAATTGAAAGAAGAAGATGTTGTCAGTCGGAGGAGTTTTGTACGCCTCGTACAAACCTAGCTAGAGTAGTGACCGTTATATGTCAGTTTTCGGGCCAAATATTTAGGAAGTTAAACATCTATTACGGTATGTTTCTATTGTTCTATATAGGCGAGTAAATTTCAGGGAAGTTAAGTACTTACATGCCAACCTATTTTGAATAAGCTCGCCAAATTATGTAGGGGCTCGTAAACGGCCTAGTTTTTTGGCAATTTATTGATGCAATTCGGGCTATCCTATCCTAAGTTTACCTTCATACTTTTTGTCCCCATAGTGATGTAATATGAATACTTTTTAGAATAGACCGAATTGCCGCAATAAGTTGCCGAAAAAGTTGCCCGTTTACGAGTGCCTCTATATTTAGAGATAGAGCGCCTTTTAAGTTTTAAGAGTAACTTATTTGCTCTAATTTGAAAAAATAATATCAAATTATGTTGTATGCAGTTGTATGTATCTATTTATAATTGAGGAGAATCTATTTATAATTAAGAATTATTATTTGGAAGTAGTTAAAACTCTTTGGTGCACGAAATAAATAGCGCATATTCGTTGTAATTTACCTAATTAGGAAAAAATGTAGTAGTGAGTTATGAACACCGCAAGTCGATAAAGCACATGTGCTCTAGAGAACGCTAACCGGTTTTTTTTAATGTGATAACCGGTTTATAAGTGGTTATTCACCGAAATACTACCTATACAAAAAATAACCGATTTGCATACCCTAGTGGTGTCCTCACTAAAAACTGCACTACATAGCGAAAAGTTTTTTTTCTTAAATAGCATCACATTTAAAAAGGGGCGATTCAAAAATTTAACCAAAGCTTCATTTTTTAACTATGACTTATAAATACGAGTTTGTATAACTACTGCGGCATATTTAATCGATCCTGAAAATACATACCTTGCAAAAGAGCGAGCACGAAAACCGTTGAAATAATAATTTGCATAACTGCCACAAAAATAAATCACAGATAGGTGTTCTTTCTTTAATGATCACTGGTTTTAATTGCTGGTTTTATTCATAATTAATTGTTTGGTTGGTATGAGAGCGTGCGGTAAGTTCATTGTGGGCGCGCGCGGCGCTCGGCGTGTGACAACTGTCGACTGCCGCCGGTTTTCCCTCACTTATACCTTCCCCTACTGTACGACGTGAAAACATCGCTCTGGGCCGGATTTTCCGATTTGGCTTTTCGGATACAATATATTCTTCGTTTTGAACTTAAGTTGTTAGTTTATTTCAGTGATAATTGAAACCATTTCCACGAACCAAATCGAAACCGAATGATCGACTTGTGCATAGGAATATATCATATAGGAAGGTATAATAGAAATTTAATTGTGACTATATATGTTTATCCGAATAATAAAACATACAGATGAATTGAGCAGCCCATCCTTTTTTTAAAGGTCGCTCGAAAAGGAAGGTTCTGAGTGTTGTGTACGCAAGAATTAAGAAAGAAAAACTTTAAGCACTAATAAACCTATGCCAAAACATTAACAAAATTAATATATCTTGGACACTAACACACACATTAATCTAGTTCCCAACTAAGATTCCGTCTTTATGGGTACTAGACAATATAAGAATAAGAATACGTAAATAAATAAATACGATATATATTATAAATACTTAAATCAATGACTCAGGTACAAACATTCGTGCTCTTCGCACAAAGTTTGTCCCTGGCAGGGATCGAACCCGCGACCTCTGGTAGGTATGCAGTTGCACTGCGCCAATAATGTCTGCCAAAAAAAACTCAATCAAAGAAGCAGAATAGAAGGGCGCTCATCAATGTGAGACTATCAGACCTATAACATGTTCTTTAGCGAGCGGTATGTTTCCATTATAATGTTTTGTGTAAGTACAGGATGGGCCATAAGTTTTTGCAAATAGCAACACAGATTATTTTTCTAAACTATTAATTATGCGGTTTGATTAAGTGTTTATCACAGTAACTGTGATAAACACTTTAAAAAAAAAACTGAAAAATGCGAGTTTAACTCTCGTGGAGAGGGTTACGTGATTATATGAAATTTACTATGTTACTTTAAATACCATATACTTTTTGAAGGTTTTCCTGTAATCTTTAGGTAATGAACTATTTTTTGTAAATTTTTCAAAATTTTAGGTCCAGTAGTTTTGGCGATAAGGAGGGGGAGGGGGGAATGGTAAATTTTTGCCTATTTTTAACCGACTTAAAAAAAAAGGAGGAGAGTCTCAATTCGGTTGTTTTTTTTTATGTTTGTTACTACAGAACTCCGTCATTTATAAACCGATTTTGAAATAGTAGATTATGCAACGGTTGCATAATGATAGGCCTTAAAACACTAGTGCGGTTTTCATGAAACGAGCCGATAGGCGAGTTTCATAATAAGATCGCACGTGTGTTTTAAGGCCAAAGTATGCAGAGTTGCATACATAACTTTATCTACACACATATTATAAATCCTCCATGATGGGTTCAGAAACAATATTTTCTGGCAACAAGTTATTTGTTGCAATCGTGGCTGCATATTTCCGATATCCGGCGCATTTTCACATCACACACACTCCGAGAAGACTACTTACTATTCATATTTTCAACTAAAATGTAAATTACAAACAAATTTTTCTATTCAATTCAACAACAATTCTACTTTCGTTCAGCAAAACACCAACATGGCGGCAATTCAATCCTCCGTCAAGACCATTTTTTTTAAATCATAGACAAGCGAATGTAGTCTCTATTCTCATGTCACTCGATATCAAATGTCGTTCGGTTTATATTTAAAAAATATACTGAATTGATGTTTCGTATCAATAACTGTTTAATATCTATGGATACTAGAATAGAGACCCACTTGAGTTTTGACAGCTGTTCCAAATTTAATCTCATTTCTTTACTAAAAACGATAAAGAAATAACATTGCAGCACTGGTTTTTCCTAATTGGTTGTCAAAATGGTGGTCATTTCCTATGGTTTTTGATTAAACAATGGAGGTTTTATGATATGGGTGTAGATAAATGCTTTTTTTAATCGGTAGGGTATGCCTCCAGTTTGGTCCCGTTGTAGTTAAAGTCGAGTTATGATGAGAGGATCTCTGACGAATCGATGGAACTCTTCAAATATTATAGGCAAGCATAGAGCAATTTTAGTATTTTCTGTAATAACTCAAGCAGTTACGTTCTAAAAGCATTATTTGGTGAAGTGGAACTGTTGATGAAGACCATAGATGATCACCCGAACTCCTAAATGTTGAGTATTTCACGGTTGGCGATTAAATTGCTGTATAAAGTTCTAAAGTAACTTATGTCCATGAAAATTTATGTAGTAAAATTGAAGAACCAGGAGAACTCCTCAACGATTGACATCCTTGCACCGTGGATAGCAACAGTTTGTAAATGGTTATGAGCAATTGGCATTATGCTATTGTGACTTGATTTAGTAAATGTGTGTCGTTAAATCACAGGATAATAAATAAAATGTGAAAAAAAAACGTTTGAAAGGCAATTTGAAGTCGGTTTTTTTATTTTATAAATTATAGATTATCCTAAATAACTTCAAAACCGTTTATTTTAAAATTATAAAAATAACATCCAAGATCCTCACTAAGAGCCCTTTCATTTGATATGACACATGCCATATTTTGCAAAACATACATATCTTTTCATACAATTGCATAGTAGGTTGCAGGAGTGTCGGCAACAAGACGGAGCTCATTTAGGCGACATTGTTTATACAGATAAAAAATATATTTTATGCTTATTACTTATAATAAACACCCAATAAAATAGCATTTGTAGTTTTGCCTCTATCATGTTTCTAAAAGTGCAAAAACTTATGGCCCACCTGTATAATACATATATTATGAGTTCTATAATTCCATACATAAGCAAAGCCCTATTATATGTGCCAATGGAACTTAAAATATACTTAAGTGGCACGCTTATGAAATTATGACACAAGACACATATGGACATGACGTACCGTGACTTAGACGAGTAGGTAACATAACTACATCACTATCATCATAATGTAACAAAACTATGGAGCTGATAGAGAAATCCTTTTAAAGCTTCCGTTGATAAACCTTGCCTTAAATAGAAAGTGCCAACATGCACGTGACTTCAATCACAAGTTCGTTTAGTTACAATATACTCGTAGTGAGCTGAGCGTTCGGTTGGCTTAATAGTTCCATTGTCGGTCTTTGAAAATTAATATCACGGGTTCGCTTCCCGCAAGTCCTGTCGAATCAGCGTCAAAAATTAGAGTATATATTTTAATACTGAGTATCACTTGAAAGTTGACACATTAAAAACGTATTAAGTCAATTTGGAGTTACTACTATGTCGTACTAAATTTCTAGGTAAATATATAGTTCTGTGAGGTAAATATTTCTAACTCATATCATAACATACCTACTTGAACAGTACTAGAGCGAATGGAAAAGCGATGGTTCAAAATGGAACTAATTCCATTTACAAAAATGTGACAGTAGATGGTAGCGCCGCTCTCTCATGCGTTTTTCTTTCGCTCTCGTACTGTATTTCACTTTGGTCGTCGCCCATACATGCAGCATGTATATAGTACATGGCCCCTAGGACTGGTTAGTCTAGTTTGGGCAGTTGAGCGTGACGTTACAAAAAAATTCCACGAATCTCTTAAAGTGCAGTTACATGAGCATTTTTTACGGCAATTTAGAGCCGGCAACAAAAGCAACATTAGGTACTCCAACTTCGTACATTAGAGGAAGATGCCTATAGTTGCAGACCACACATTACCGTGAAAATGTTGCTCGTTTAACTGCACTTTTAAGAACGTCGCCTCCCTTTCGTACGTACTTCTTTATACCCCGTCCATTGTAAAAAGAGCGCTGACGGCCATAAAAATGTATCACCGTCAGCGCTCTTTTTACAACGGACGAGGTATACTTACCGTGCGCTTAGCCCATGGCGTTTCAAATCATTTTAGTCGCTGGGACGGCCGGTAGGGTTTAATGCAAGGGATCAACTTACCTACTGTTAGTTAACCAATTTGACTTTTGGTTCATTGAAGATCGTTTGTGACAGCGAGACAATTATTCTGAGGCAAATTCATGAGATTTAGACTTGGTTTTATAAAGATCCGTTCGATAAAATTTCGGTCATGAATGTCGTTCCCGATTTAGTAAAATCTGATGTGATGGGCCTTTATAAAACCCAGGCTTAAATATCACGTAACTAGGACATGATTCTACGCATGTCTTAGGGTGGTTTATGAGCTAAATTTATTCTGTAAATGTGTGTAGGTACCTATGCCCCCTTCGGCCCTATCACGATGACACAAGGATAAATCAGCCCTCAACATCTCTCTCATACTAGTGTAGATTATTGGATAGCATTAAATGAAAAATAAGATGGAGATAACATGTCATTCTTACTAGGGCCGCTGTTTCAAAACTGGCTCTTTATTGTGACATTTTTGCAGAGGTCTAGTTAAGTATTTCTAGTCCGTCTATACTCGAGACACTTTCCCTTAGTTTGATTCACTAGGTACTTACTTTTCGGACACGCTGTATTTTAGATTATTGATACTTTCTATATTTTTCCAGTTGAGATTCTAGAGCAACTTGCATGTCAACTACTATTGTGTAGTCAGCATCAGAAAGAGCATCCTCAGGGCGCAGTAGTATCGCCGTGATCACACGCTTCTGTTCTTATGCTCAGTGGTGTGATTCTCTGACGAGCGCAGCGGCTGATCAGTGGCCCTAGCAAGGTTGACACAAGGATAAGTTAAACCGTCTTATCTCTAAGTGCGTCTTTCTCACACTAATGCCAACGAAAGAGATAGAGAGATAAACGGATTTAACTGATCCCCGTGTCTGGGATGCTAGGGCTTTTTAAACTGTAATGACAGACATTAGGTTCAAAGAATGCGTCACAGGCAGGGCCTCTATTCGAAATTGCGAAAGCGATATCGCGTATGATTTTCTTACCATGCGGCTTTAAAGTTAATAAGTTTCTATATCGTAGCAATAAGTACAGGATCGATTTTATTAAATAGGATATCTTAAGATTCGTGAAGGACGTGCAAGTGTCATAGGGTATATAACAATTCTAAGGGTGCGACATACTAGGAGCAAAAATGCTTTGAAGTTGCCAGTCAGGTTTTAGGTTATAACTTTTAAAAGAAACAATTTTTGTATTGGACTTCACACTTTTATTGTATTTTTGTCTAATAAAAATACTATATCATATAACTATTATAAAGAGGATATCTACAGCAATTGACAGTCTTGCTGGTTGTACACACACTCCTCAGAGCACAACATAATAAACTCCTATCATGCTTTTAGTGCACTTTTAAAAGATTTTCTTCTAACATTAAACTAATTTTAAACCTTATTTTACAGCCCTATCGTATCTAGTTTTGAAGAAAAACCTACGAATTTTGCGATTGGTTATTTAATGTATGTATTGCACTATGGAAAGAGAAAAGTACATAAATTAATTTGTAGTGTCTCAGAACTATATAAAAATAATTTAATCGGATTCAAAATCCACATAGGAAACCTTTAGCGTTAGCGCAGTTTTAAGTACGCGCTCAAAATTCAGGCACAACAATATTACAATTTTATGATCCTTACGATTACCATTCGAAGGGTACCGTTTCATAATAATCACTAACATACACTCAAGACAATGACATGTTCTCCAAACATAACAACTGACGACTACAGTGCCGGCTTACATTCGTTCAAACAATGCAAAAAAATTATAAGCGGTAGTATATAATATATATATAACAGCAAAAATTGGTAGCGATGTCTAAAAAAAGTACATGACTTTATATACTTCATAACACAACCCATATTAAGCACTGCTGTGATGAACTAAATAAGAATTTTGACAATTAAAGTTACAATCAGGTGGTTAATAAATAACAGTGCGTTAACACGCTCAAACGCGGTCTCGTTAGATGTCATGGAAATAAATCTGAACAATAATCAATCAATCATAGATCCAGGCCGTTAGTAAAATTATCGGGATTAAATAGCAGTAAATCAATACAGCTTTCAACCATAGTTATAAAGAGGGAGGAAGTAGGTTATCTTCATACAACGTTTCTCAGTCGAGATTTTGTTTAAGTGTGCGTGCGGCGACGCATAGATACTTTGGCACAGACATACAAGCCGCGCGCGGTGCGTTGTATGAAGATAACCTACTTCCTCCCTCTTTATACTGTTTTAACATTACTGATCCGACATTTGGTCCGACGGACGTTAATAAGACACTGCCTTAATAAGGCTCCGTTTCCATCAGAGCTATGCTAGGCAGCTGTGCGACGCACGAGCGGGGTAAAAATCCACCAATAGGATTGCGGCAATTTCAAAATGCCTTGCGCACCTCTAGTGGAAACGCAGCCTAAGACCCCGTTCGCACAGCAATACACCGCTTGTTTTTTTGCAGAACTTTCTTACATCTATTCTATTGTACTGTATAAAACGAAGGGTTCTATACACAATAAATGCGCCACTGGACGATTTATCCTGCAAAAAACGGTGTTTTGCCGTGTGAACAAGGCTTTAGTATCTGGACTGTGTCTAATGGTTGTTCCCAATATTCAATACGCGGAATAGGTTTTGTTACTACGGTTTAAAATTTGACATTCGCCGCATACAAAATATGTAAATCTTTAACTTGTAGTAAGCAAACCGCGGATTGAATATTGGGAACGGGCGTTAAAGTTAGTTAAGGCAAAACTTTACCAAATTATGGCCTTAAGTTAACTCCTGGTGATGCTATTTGTATTAGCTTACGAATGGCATTCCGCCGAAGACTAATGAAATGCCGCTTGAACATACGTACGTACGAACGCAGTAGATTACATGTGAATTTACAAGTACAAGCTCGACATGCAGTGGAAGTGATTTCAAATGGACTACTTTATAACGTTATTATTATATACACAATTAAAAATATAAAAATATATCTAAACTAGTTAGTATTACATAAACTCATTTGCAACATTCACCTTCAACTAAACAAAATAGAATAAGGTTTCCCTGCAAAGACCGGACCGAACCGAAAAAAACACATGTGGTGAAATAAATATTTTGCATTTTCGCAGAATATGTACCAGTGGCTAAAATACGGCCCGGTAAAAAAATAACGGCTATACCATATTTATTGTCACCAGTTATATTCCAGATCATCCTTAACATAGATAAAAACCAAACTCTATTTCGAACACATAATTCTTTTGAGTAATTATGTATACTAGAGCGGACGCCTCAACTTGACAACGCCCGCTCCGTCATCAAGTGCTCGCTGTCATTTGTTTGAGACGTCTGTTCTAGTGTAACGTAATACTTCAATGACAAAAATTCAATTCGATTCATAAAATCAGAAAATACTATAACCTGCATCGTTATGTACTCGCTCACATTTGATAATTTGCCTTACATCGCTAAAACTTGAAACAGTCTAAGGTTCTACACACAGCATACATAGTATGTACAATCAGTACTATTTACACAAACAATTAAACGCGGCAGATTTAACGAACGCTCCGCTTGAGAATGAAACTCGACTCCTCTCCCGCGTTCAAGCATGCAAAATGCATACAGCTTCTTACTCAAACTCGCGGCGAATAGCCAATTGCCGTAATAAATTGTAACGTGTTTGCAATAAAAAACCATTAGTCCAGGAGGCAGCGAAAAAGAAACATTTTGTTATTCCATTTATCCTTTCTTGTCCCAAAACGTAACTATAAAACGTATATGAAAAGGTGGCATCGAGTGATATTGGGTTTCCGTTAATTTACGCCTGGCAAGAAAAACCCCGTAAATACACCAACAAGGACGTTTTTGAAAAAAAAAATACGAATTAAGGCGTAGTTAAGAAAAAGTTAAAAAGTTCCTCTACGCTAGGAAAATTAACCATACAATTGTATGGCTAATTTTCGTAACAGTGGGACTTTTAAAAAAAAATCTTAACTACGCCTTAATAACGTACAATTTTTTTTTAATTCACCCATGTGCGTCTCTCACTCACTGTGTTACGAACATTGGCGATACAATTGTATGGTTAATTTAGTAGCGTAGAGGAACTTTTTTAACTTTTTCGTAACTACGCCTTAATTCGTAATTATTTTTTTGAAAACCACTCACATTTCGATCTAAAGCGCAATACTTCCCGGCTGTCAGACTTTCATATTAGTGTTCTAGTGTTCTCTGCATTTGTTTTTTTCACTGCCTCCTATCTTCATCTGGCGCAGAAACTGGTAACTCTTATTGTCCGCAATTACACATCGAGATCCTTGCACTTGATAACTTGTCAGAGGTCTTAACATTTACACTAATACAGGAGAATGAGACTTACATCTAAACGAAATCTATTATATTTTATTGTATTTGTTGATTTTTACCCATTATCAAACATTTTATAATACGTTATTTTATTATGTATTTATTGAAACTTAAATTCAATTGTACCTTCTGAAAGTGTGACCCGATTAGGGTTAAAGCTTCTATTATAATAAAATGGGTTTAGGCCTCGGTCGAGCCCCTACGGTGCACAGAAGTTAAATTCACTGTCCAAAATTCTATTGTACAGTGAGCATTATTAAAAATTCCTCTTTATGACAAATCCAAAATGAACACTATGTTTAACAGGGTACAGGGTTTTATATACAATAACGAAATTTCTATGAGTAATTGTGCGTATTTGATACACGAATGAGACGATGCCGCGGTAACAATGATTGGAGAAATGAGAGCATGTGGCGCGTTTACGATTGATATGTTGGGCTGTTCCCACTCAGGACAAATGAAGCGAGTGGGAACAAAACACATGGAAACTGGGAACAATCCTTCGAGTGACATGATGCTAGAATTGTGTGAAGCCCTGTGAGCACGTCCCATTAATTACGTAACATTATTGATAATAGCGTTATGCGCAACTAGAGTATTGTCCCTTAACTATACATCATGTCACAAAATATTCATTTTCATGGTTGCATCACTATATTATCATATAAATATATTTTATTTGTACATTACACGTGTGATTGTTAAGACTATTTACAGATAAACACATAGATCCGACCTCCACCTTTTTTCACACCGCCTAAAACTAACTTAATTAAAGTCGGGGCTGTAAAACCTAAAGTTAACTTAATGATGTCACAAGAACATAATAAAATAGAATAATTGTCTAAGCATCGGTCAGGCAATAAACATATTACATCTCTACGTTTCTCTACTATTTATCACGTAATTTTTCATTGCTTGTTCGCTCCTAAAGTTATTTATTTCTTATCATATCATATTGAAGACAGTTAAATGGTGGTCCATTGTGATTATACAATTCTAGCATGGTTTTTTTTTAATACAATCTAAAAATCGTGCAATAATTAAGCGAAACAATACAAATCAATAAATCCACATGAAAATGTGACAGACGTGGGAGACATTTGATTTTGTTGTTGACATGCCCTCGACGCTGCAGTGTACAAGCATCATAAAAATAATTACAACATTTACTCTTCATCATAAAGAATTCTATCTAGCGATTTGGTATTTGAATACTGCCCTGAAATGTGTCTGCATAGCATGTTGCAGGGAACAACTTATATGTATAATAATGCACATTGAATGGGGGAAGATTTGAATGTGAACGGCTGTAAATACTATTAACAGTGGACCACGGACCGTTATCGATACTTTAACCCAGGGCACGACGGAGTCAAGAACTCTGAGAACACTAAAATGATGAAAAGGACCCATTTCGCTGCTTTAGTAGAACAGTGACACAACTTAAACTTAAATGGTCTCCGATTAGAAACTTTAATTGAATATTAAGACTGTTAAAAGAATAGAGTTCACAGTTCATGCTCGCAAGGACCTTTTAAAATTTAAAATTTAAAAATTGTTACCTTTTAATTTATTTGTTTGTGCGTTATCTGTCAATCATAATGCACTGACTAGAGAGACTTCATAGTGTTCTCTATACTATATTCTATAGGGTTTCATATTCGATATTTGAATTATTAGGACATGAAATATTTTTATTTCAAATTATTATTATTATTTTGATATTTGGAGACCTTACATCTCCTTCTTTATACTTGACCGTGGAGACTGTCTACATCTCCATTTAACCTAGATTAGGTAATCAATTTAGATGTTTCTTTATTTCTTTATTTTAATTATTATTATGATGACCCTTAGAGGCTTTATACATCTCTAAGTAGCTTAACTTGTTCAGACGCGGAGACTATACATCTCCCTTATTAGTTATTTATTATAATTAATTTTTACCTATTAGGATTGTTTGCTGCCCTTTTCATGTGTTAGTTTTAGATAAAACTCTAATGTAAAAGTTGAAAAAAAAATAAAGACTTACTGCTGAGTTTCTTGCGGCGTTTCTTCTCAGCAGATGTCACCTTTCGAAGCGCTGGTAGCTTCAGACATGTAAAAGAGCCCATGTGGCCTACTTGCAAAATAAATATTTTCATTTTCATTTTCAGAGTTTCATTTCGAGTTGTGCCACTGTCCAACTAAAGCAGCGATTTGTAAGTCGGCAATAAATCCAGTCGGTACTAAAACCGGCACGTTTCTAAAGACATGAACGCGTACTAGTATTACTCGACCGCAATTAGAATAAGATTCGAAAGTACTGTTAGCCCAATAGTAGGTACTTAGGTACACAAACAGTCACTACATATTTCAACTCTATTCTCGGTAAATGTTGTGTCAGGAGTAACCTATTTGTATGATATCAAATGTGAACGTACTCACGTTTTTAACACTAATTTACTATTTCATTTGTTTGTACCAGGTGATGATACAGACAGTTCTGATGACGATGGTGTTATGAATAAATAAATAAATAAATAAATCAGGGGACAATTTTACACAAATCGATCTAGTCCCAAAGTAAGCTCTAAAGGCTTGTGTTATGGGTACTAGACGATGATATACATACTTATATAGAGAAATAAATACTTAAATACATAGGAAACATCCAAGACTCAGGAACAAATATTCGTACTTATCACACAAATATTTGCCCTTACCGGGGATCGAACCCTGGACGCTAGCTTCGGAGGCAAGGCACTACCAACTAGGCTAACCGCGTCGTCAAATGAATGAATAACTTTTGATGGTACATATTTCTAAAAGTAATTGCAACATTTGTATTTTATTTGGTGTATTTTTTTTCAAGCTTTAGTACCACATCGTACTGAAATTAAATATTTTCATTTATCTGCCCACTCTACCATTGACAATGTCATTTCATGTATTAATTGAAAAACGACATATGTGCTATTCGTATTCTATTCTAATCGCGGTTTGATAATATTATTTTGGGTCCGTTGGGAGTGTTCCTGTGTGCAACTATACCCACTATTGACCACGCCTCGAGAACCGTGTCGGCCTATACCAGCCGCCTCAGCACGATGCCTCGAGCATCGCATATTTCATCGTCATCAACCCATTGCTGGATATAGGCCTAAGACCACAACAAATAAATAATAATAATAAATAAGGAGACAATCTTTACACAAATCGATCTAGTCCCAAAGTAAGCTCTAAAGGCTTGTGTTATGGGTACTAGACGACGATATACATACTTATATAGAGAAATAAATAACATTGCGTTTCTCGGTGAAATGGCATCGCACATTCAGCAAATACTGACGTTAAATTAAAGGGATAGGATCTATCCGACAGACGGACGGCCAGTTGCTACTCAAAAAAATTATAGACCAGTTGATTTTTAGACCAAATGCGACAGACGAGTTGCGATATATACGAGTTGCTAATTAGACCCCATGATCCTATCCCAAATTAAATCCCCCGAAAGCTTCAACCAACCGTGCCAGGAGTTTACCCTGAGTTTAATTTCGTGCCGTCAGCGAATATTTAAGGTTATTAATGTACTGTGGGCGTATCTGATAGCTGGCTAACAATTAATTTAAAGATTAGTTCAATTTACGCCTCGGGCTATAGCATAGCAATGTAATGTATTATAATATAATTACAACTTAGGACAGTATCAGCAAGATAGACCGGCACTGTAGAGTTGCTTATTCGTTTGTTTTAATGAAATGCACATTCAAGTCTTCCCCATACTTGAACTATATAAAAGGTGTCCTACGATGTACAAGTATTTAAAAATATTGGACATAAGTTATCAATATAATACGTTAATAAATATATATTTTTGTATTAATTGTAGAATTATGTTGAAATTTTTAACACAATGGAGCGAGAAAGAAGATTTTAGGGGCCTATACGAGGACAATGTCGCCAAGGACCCCAAGCGAATATTTCCTATACGCAATTAAAAAATAATTAAAATCACTGAAAGTCAAAGTATCATACGCCAATTGCGATAAATATTCAAGCAATCATGCCAAGTTTTAAAATGGTAGGGCTTGCACCGCGATTTTTCCAAGTAGGTACGATATAATTTTAACATAGTACTATACACTTTTACGAAACTTTTACTTTTACGAATTAGCTCTTTAAATTTGAGTACCAGGCCTTGAATGATTTATTAATAACTTGAATGCCTGAAAATACATTATTTAACGAGTTGGGAGGGCCTGCTCCACGAAAGAAATCTTTCAGATGATCTGCGTCAAGGTGCAAATTCCTTACGCAATAACTCCTCTTGTCAGTCAAAAAAAAATTTTTTTTTGTCCAAACTTTGCGAAAGACTATAAACACATGGTGTAAAACTGGAGGAAATTTGCAACTGTAGCATCCACTAAATTGTTTATGTAGACTTCTCTTTTATTTCTAACATAAAATATTTAGGCCATAGGAACGCTATTTAATCGATTTATAAAATAAAAAGACAACATAAGTCATCATTGCAAGAATGATCTTGCATCTTATGTAAGATCATGCAGAATGAAACAAGTCACGTTTCTTACTATAAAGTGTAAGTGAATCAGATGAGGGAGTCTTTTTTGAATGTGCGAGTGATGTGGAAATGTATACATGGTTTGTTTCAGAGTTTAAAATGTGGAATACTAAATCAATCCAGCACCGCTACGTTCATAAACGACTCCCTCATCTGACTCCTATTCCGCTCGACTATGATTTGAAAATCAACCATGCAGTCTCTCAACTCCTGCCGATGACTACGTCCGTACCTAACGAAAAAGGAAAAGTCCGTACCGGGACTCGTATCCTTTTTCGTTAGGGACCGACTAACAATATCTTAGCTAAATTGATAATATTTTACAACTCACGTATTCGGATCGGAGCTATGGTGAAGCTCAAAAGATGTTCCGAACCGGCGGCGACGAATAAAACAGGATCGGGACCGTAAAGAGCTCCATTTCACACGGCATCCGGTTTTGTAGGATCCACCGGTCCTGCAAAACCGGACTCCGTGTGAACACACTATCCGTCGTCGGCGCATTCCCGACCGCCTGCGCCCCCGTCCGATTCATCGGATCCGGTTTTTTACAGAATTCTCGCCAAGATTGTGTGAATACAAGTATTGAAATACTATTGCCACTTAATCGGATCCGGCACGACCGGACCGATTTGTAGTCGCTCGGATGACACATTATGCAGGATCCGTTTTCTTGCCGGACCCTGCAACCGTACGTGTGAACGCGTGGATTGAAATACTGTTGCCATCAAATCGGATCCTACAGAAAACAGGGCGTCAAAGTGATACTGCAGCGACCCGCGAGCGAGACTCGCATTTCGCTCGTACGCGTTACGCGTCGTGCGGAAGAGGGAGATGAGAAATCTCGCTCGCGAGTCGCTACGACATTACTTAGCGTTACCGGATAGAGGCGCAGGTCCGGCAAAATATCGGATGTCTCCGTGTGAGCGGGCCGGGTGCGGGCGCGGCGGGCGCGCGCGACTAGCGGCGCCGCGCGGGGGCGCGCGCGCGTCACAGCTTGCGCGGGCGCGCCAGGCGGCGGCGCTTGCGCTCGGGCGAGCCCGCGTCCTCGCCGCCCGACTCCGCGCGCAGCTCCTTGGCCCGGTCCGGCTTGTACTCGGCCTTGGCCTTCTGCTCCAGCTTGAACTCCTTCTTGGGCTCGGCCCGGGGCTCCGGCTTGGGCTCGGCCGCGTCGGCGCCCGCCGGCTCGGCGCTGCCGCCCGCCTCCGGCTCGCCCGTCTCCGTGCTCGTGTCCGCCGCCCACTGCGATCGATTCGATACGGTCTTCGAGTAATCAATACATATAAAACAGTACCGTGACTCACTTATAGACGACGCACAGCCTAAACGGGTCGTCCTAGAGGTTTAAAATTTGGAGGAGACATTCCTCGAGTACCCTAGAGATGCACTAAGGAGGGATTTTTGAAATTCCATCCTTAAAGGGGTGAAGGTTTGTTATCCTACTAATATTATAAATGCGAATATTCGGATGGTTGGATGTTCGTTACTCAATCACGCCAGAACGGCTGAACGGATCTAGATGAAATTTGGCACAGAGATAGATAGTCTGGGATAGCACATAGGCTTGTTATCCCGGAAAATTTAAATGTTTCCGAGGGAATAACTATAAGCGGGCAGAAGCTAGTAATATAATATATATATAGTATCGTGAGCGAGCGCCCCGCTGACCTGCGCGAGGCCGGGCGGCTGCGCCAGCGCGGCGCCGCACTCGGCGCACAGCGGCGGCACGGCGGGCGAGCGCGAGCGCCAGTACTGCAGCTCCGTCTTGCACTTGTTCAGCTCCTGCGCGGTCAAATAATACCATTTTATTACAAACAAATATCGAGCAAATTTCTCGCCAACCAGGATTGATACATATGATTTAGATCGCGATTCAAATCTGGTGATCTTATAAAAAACAATAATTTATCAATACTAAATCAGCCAAAAAGTGTCAACTTTATTTTCCCTGTTCATATTTGTTAATAAATAAGAAAAAAATTACAGCGTGTAATGAAAAAAATTTTTTTAACTGACTTCCAAATTCAGAATAGTACAGAATATTAAAAAAATCCAAAGAATCCGATTTAATCAAATAAATCCGATTTTTAGATCTTTTGAAAAAATCATGATTTTAATCAACCCTGTCGCCAGCGATGACTTGGCATTTGCATCTGAATTACATATGTAAGTACACCGAAATCTGAAGTCCATTGGATACCTAAACGTGGATCGAAATCGACTTGCAAGATATAACTTGGAAATACAAACGAATTACCTTCAAGAAAAATTAAATAGTCTGTGGATTAAAATTAGAGATGCAACGGATAGTGATTTGGCAAGATACCGGATATCCGGCATGACCATTGACCGGATATCCGGCTGCACATGAGCTATAGTCGTGTATGCTTGCGCGACCTTCGCGCGGCAAGCAATCTTCAACTTGTTCGTGGGAAAGCCCTTAGAGGTTCAATACGCACCTTATTACGCATGAAGAGATGTTAAGTTTTACGTTTAAATATTAAGAAAAAAAGCTTTAATTGAATAATTGACGTTGATTACTTTATTTCTGATGGCTTTTTATTTGAGTAACCGGAAATCCATTGCATAAAAAAAAAACACGAATTTGGATCTTACGCGATGAGTTAGCTGTAACACTGAGGAATCTGTCGAATAACTTGGTGGACCAGTGGACAATTGACAATTGATTAGACCTGCAGGAGAGTCTGGAACTTGCGGCCGGTCTCCTCGTTCTTCTTGTCGTAGTCGTCGAGGCGGCTGGCGTAGTCCACGGTCTGCTTCTGCTGCTCCGCGATCTGCTTCTGCTGCTCGGCGATCTGCTTCTGCTGCAGAGCCGTCTTGCGCTTGCAACTGCGCAGGTCACTTCGCAAGGCCGATAACTGGTCGTTGTACCTTGAAATTAGAAACCTTGTCATTAGAAATTGCCGATATTATTGTGTTTTTCAAGGCGAGCAATCAACAAAATTCCCCAGGAAATAGGAGTCATATACCTCGTCTACAGTAAAGAGCGCTGACGGCCATACATTTTATATGGCTGTCAGCGCTCTTTTTACTGTAGACGAAGTATACAAAACTACGATTATATTCGTCTATAATACAGATGATATAGACTAGCTATACAAAGTAGCCTATGTGCTATACCAGACTATAATCACCACTGCGCCAAATTTCATCGAGATCCGTTCAGCCGTTCTGGCGTGATTGAGTAACAAACATCCATTCACCCAAACTTTCGCATTTATAATAGCAGGTAAAAGAAAACCTGGGACCAACACATACATTAAATACGACGTTTTTTTAAGCTTAAACGCGAGAAACGTAATACACGACTGTCTCACCACGTAATAAATAGTACAAGTACACAAGGGACTCTTTTGATCTTGATGAAAGCAGCCTTTTTTCATAATTATTAACTTTTTGGACGCCGTTGTTGACTATGCGTGACAGCGTATACAGGGTAAAAAAGTCCTTCAATACCTCGACTTTAAGTTGAAATTCGTGTTACTTCTCAGACATGCTTGGCAGCCAAAAGGTAATAACAAACTAACTGTGCGGTCAGACAACGTCGACTACAATCGCTGTGCGCGGTTTTTATGATTCCTACCTACGCCACGAATTTTAAAATAGGAACGCGGAAACCCACTAGGATTGGCCCGATAAGACGGTGCTGGACGACGATGGACTTGTAGTTTCGCCCCTAAAGTACGGAGTGATCAGGCCTGTTCTAACTTTAAAATATAAACGCGTCTCTGAACCGTCAAGGACCTCAAAGCCCAACATCCAATCGAGCCACCAATCAGATTTCGCCCTCCGGAACCATCGGTCTACTTTTGCAAACCGTCTACTTTCCCATTTGGTCAACTTGTACAAACCGTCTACTTTCCCGATCGGTCAATTTGTACAAACCGTCTAATTTCCCGATCGGGCCACATGAGCGAGCGAAACTTTTACATGAGGCGGTGATCCTCCCTAGAAATTTTAACAGAGAAATCTTTATTTGCGTTTTTCTCAAAAGTACGTTTCATGTGGTTAAAATGACAGGGTAGTAATGATACTAATGTATACTGCAGTTTGTACTAGACTTATAATCCTTTTTAACTTGGACCCAAATGTAAGGACAGAGGGATGAGGAGAAGCAAGTAGACAGTTAGGGAAAGTGAACCGTTTGGTAAGTCGACAGATCAGGAAAATGGATTGATCAGGAAGTAGACGGATAAGGAAAAGCCAGTTGACCATATATGAAAGTAGACGGTTTGCAAAAGTGGACCGATTGGGAAAGTAGACCGATAGTTCTGGAGGGAGATTTCGTAGGTATTTCTCTCACTTTTTCATCCCCTGCTTGATGCGGTGTATCCGTTTCCGGAGCACCATGTTGCTCTGCGGCGGCGGCGGCGAGGGCGGCAGGCTCTCCTCCATGAAGAGGTTGAGCGACGAGCCGCGCCGGTCGGCCGGCGCGATGCTCGCCGCCGGCGACTCGAACCCGCTCGGCGGGGGCGAGTCCAGGCACATATACGATTTACTGCTCTCGCCGGCTGAAATTACATTTATTTACACCCATATCATAAAACCTCCATAATGTATTCAAAAGCCGTAAGAAATTACCAGCATTATTACAACCAATTTTACTATGAGCTGTGGTAGTAGGTAAAATCTGTACTGTAATGTTATTACAGTATCAATTTTTGTAACGTTATGAATTTAAATTTGGAACAGCTGTCAAAACTCATGTAGATCTCTATTCTAGTATCTATAGATATTAAAACCGTAAACGATACGAAACATCAATTTGGTATGTTTTGTTTTAATAAACCGCACGACATTTGATCTCCAGTGACATGAGAATAGGGACTTCATTCTATTGTCTATGATTTAAAAAAAACATTCGTCTTTCGAATTGCCGCCATTACTGTTGTCATTTGTTTGTTTGTTTGTTGGTTTTTCGCTGTTACAAAAGTAAAATTGTAGAAAGTTGTTTGTAATTTACATTTTAGTTTAAAATATGAATAGTAGTGACTCCGAGAACGATGTGAAAACTCCGCCGGATATCGTAAATGCAGCCACGATTGCAACAAATAACTTGTTGCCAGAAAACATTGTTTCTGAACACATCATGGAGGAATTATAATGTGTGTAGATAAAGTTATGCATGCATCTGTACATAATTTGGCCTTAAAACACTCGTGCGACCTCATTATGAAACTCTCCTGTCGGCTCGTTTCATAAACCCACACTCTTATTTTAAGGCCTTTAATTATGCAACCGTTGCATAAACTAGTATTTTAACATTACAGGACTATGGATTCTAGTTTAGATCACAGCTGCCTTCCCCGGAGTTACTCAGTTGGCTTTACCGTATGTATTAACTTTACACAAAAAAAAATATTATAATACTCACGCGAAAATGCTGTTGTGATATCGAAGAACTCTGTACCAAAATATGTTAATTCAGGCAAGTTTCGTTCAAGGTTTTCTTTAAAGTACTCCATGGCCATAGTTGTTAAATCATAGAGTTCATCCGTCACTTTGTGAGGCCTCGCAAGTTTTGTAGTAGTTGCTAAGTATGATAAAATACTGTACACCTCATCTAATATCTAGAATGAAAAAAACTGTAGATAAGAAACCATGACTTTCCAAACCAGTTGCTCCAGATAAAGGATCGCATAAATAAAAAATCAGGATAAATGTGTCTAATGGCATGTCAAGTACCTACCTAACTGGCCCATAAATCTGTCTTAAAAACTTTGACAAAAAATGTAAGTTCCGAACTATATTGTACTAGCTTCCGCCAGCGACTTCGTCCGCGTGAAATTCGGTTATAATTATTCCCTAAGGACATTTTGACTTATCCGGGATAAAAACTACCCTATTTCCTATTCCAGGACCTAAGGTCTAACAATATAGGACGATTCATGAAAATCCGTTCAGCCATATGGAACTGAGTGATAACAAACATACAGACACACGCACAAACACCCACATACACATACACGCAATCATACACACAAACTATTATATTATATAATATTAGGAGAATTCGTAGGAAGTAGGATTGTTTAATTCGACGACTTTTTAGGGTTCCGTACCTCAAAATGAAAAAACGGAACCCTTATAGGATCACTCGTGTGTCTGTCTGTCTGTCCATCTGTCACAGGCAATTTGCTCCGAAACTACTGGACAGATTGAGTTGAAATTTGGTATACGTACGTAAGTTGGTGACCGCAACACGGACGCGTAAAGTAAATAAATGGGCTTTTAAACATGGGGGCCACTTATGGGGTAAATTAGAAAATTTAAAAAAATACATGCAATCTATATTGTGTGACAAATCAAATGAAAAGGCTTATTGTGAGGATCTTATATATATTGTTTGGAAGTTATTTAGGAAAAAGAAAATAGATCTGTAGCTATAGATTTCAGGAAAACCTATGAGAAGTCTATGGTATTTAAAGTAACAGGAAATTTCAGATAATCATGTATGGAACGAAACCGACTCCAAGCGAATTTAACTAGCACTTGTCCGGTTTTTTTTGTACCACATTTTAAATAGATGAAGTCAGTTCTTCCTGTACAAACTTTCAATACACCAAGGCATCTTATTTCAGGGGGAGGTAACATTTATTTTATTTTTTGATCGGTTACCTAATTATTTGTTTTGCAGTGCATTTATATAAAGTTTCAAGTTGATACACAAATGTGAACAGTTTTTTCCTTTAGTACCGCTTGGTAACCAAAATCTCGTAACCAGCTTGGAAACGGGAAAAAAAAAATCCTTATCGGTAGTGATATTCCCATTCTGTAGCCAGTTACGAAATTTTGGTTACTGTTGAACTTATTGGAAAAACTCCTTTAGTACCGTTTGACTAAAGGAGTTTTTTCCAATAAGTTCAATACCCTAAGACATCCCTTTTTAGGAGTAGTTTAGTTTTTAAGAGGGCGCCGACCGTCCAGTGGCGCCCTTATCACTGTTATTGTGTTTTCTATTAAAGGAAAGTATTTTATTAAAATTGAACCCGTATAAGTTGTTACGCAACTTAATACACAACGTATATGCTATGTAATATAGCTTTGCAAAGTATAACCATCATCTAATAATCAATCAAATCAATCTAATCATCAATTTAATAGAAAATAGTGGCCGCTATTTTCTGTTAAAATGATGACGTACCGTTTATACTTTGTAAAACTATATTACATAGCAGTGGCGAAGCCTGCCTACAAGCCGATTCCTGACGGCTTTACTAAGCTAGAAAGCTACGGCTAGCTGTCAGTGAACTGTCAGTGACTCTAGCTAAATCTCGGACTCGCACATACGGTTCTAATTCTTCCGGCTTCCCTTAGGAAATATTTGATGCTTCGCCACTGTTACTGTAATAGCATATAAATTGTGTATTAAACGGCGCAACAACTTATATGGGATCGATTTTGATAAAATACTTTAGTTTAATAGAAAACACAATAACAGTGATGAGGGCGCCACTGGACGGTCGGCGCTCTCTTAACACGCTTTTATTAGCTTGACCTCTATGTATGTATGTAATGGAATCTTTCAGCCTAATTTTAACCTACTTTTAATTGTCGTATATATTTGAAATTTTGCAAGTGTATGCAATTCGGATGACCATACAATAATTTGGTACCATCGAGCTAATCTGACCATGGAGCCAGAAGGTGGACCTCTTCAATGACTACTAGTAAACCTCTCGAGTTTGGGCTCATTTGGTTTGGTTTGAAGAGTCCAATACACCTTAGTGATGACGGTCTTTTGTACTTTTCAGTGCGTTACTGACAAGAGCGTGTAATTTTTAATCTTTGTGTAAATTATACTTTAAAAAAACTAAAAAGACACGCTTTAATACAAAACCGAACTAGAAAGTACAAAATATGTTTTTAAGTATGAAGAGTTTGTGTTACAGTAATAGAAATTCCAACAATCAATTATGACTAATCAATTTGGAATAAGATTAGAATAAAAATTAAGTTATTAAAAAATAATTCAATTATAGTAAATAAAACGTGAAGTGCAATTTTTACTATACTTTCACAATGACTCTTATTTATAAATAGCTACCACTGAAACAATCGTAACATTTGATACCAAGCACTCCGCGCTTTTTTACTATAATTTAATTATTTGTTGTTGTCTCGATCGCCTACCTAATTGTTTATTTTACATACAGATTATCACGCCCTAAATCCCTAATGGGGTGGGCAAAGCGACAAGACTACTTGTTGCCACGTTCGATTAATTAGTCCTAAGATGGTATGATGAACCGTATGGTGACAGGTGATCAGCCCATCGCCCATACATTGTTTATTTAGAACTGCATTTATGCGAAGTTTCGAGTTGATAAAAAAATGGAATCATGTTTCCAATAGAAAGTTCAATTCTCTAAGACGTACCTTTTTAACAGACCTCAAAAGACCGAGGGAAGAGGCTCTCAATTCGACGCGTATAAATTTGTTTTCTTTAAATATATTTGTTCACCGATTACTCTGAGATGGCAGGACCGATTTGCATGATTCTTTTTTTAATCGATAGGGTATTTCTCCAAGTTGGTCCCGTTGTGATCAAAGTCGAGGTCTGATGAGAGGATCTATGAGGAATCGAAGGAACTCCTCAAATATTATAGGCACGCTATAGAACATTTGATATTTTCCGTGATAACTCAAGCAGTTGCGTTTCAAAACATTATTTAGTGAAGTGGAACTGATGATGAAGACCACGGATGAGCACCGGAACTCGTTAATGATAAGTAAGTATTGCACGGGTGGCGATTAGATTTCTGTATATGGTTGGGAAGCAACTTATGCTCATAAAAATTCATGTGGTAAAATAGAACCGATGGTGAAGAACCAGGATAACTCCTCAACGATTGACGTCCTTGCACCTTGGATAGCAACATTTTGTAAAGGGTGATGAGCAATTGGCGTTATGCTATTGTTACTTCATGTAGTAAGTGTGTCGTTAAATCACATATAAAAACCGAAAAAATAAAAAAAAATACAAATAAAAATACCGACTTCAAAAACCCTTTGAAAAGTAAGAAATAATGATCGGCCTTCGTAAGTCAATTACCTAGAGACGTCAGATATATTGTTGATTAAGTGATACATTAAATATATTATAGTCGGTGATAAGTAAATTAGGTAATCCATCCCTCATACTGTTCATTTACTTGACAACGATTTCGATGTATTTTATTATCACTAAATCAACAATATACCTATCTGACGGTTCTAGATAATTGACTTACGACGGCCGATCATTATTTCTTACTTTTCAAAGGGTTTTTGAAGTCGGGTATTTTTATTTCAAGTTTATAAACTCACCGAATTAGAATTTTCTATAGGTAACTTCAACCCCCTTTTTTACCCCCTTCCAGTTTTATATCCAAAAGTTTCTATAGCCTATGTCCTGCCTGAAGTTTGCTTTAATATAATATCGAAAACCGCATTGAAATCCACCCAGTAGTGTTTAAGTTTATCGTGCACATACAATCAGACAGACATGAAATTCAAAACCATTGGGATGTGTTGTGTTGGTCATTCTGTAGCCCCCCATCGTTTTTTATTATTATCTTCGAAATACAGACTTTTTCCACTTTAAGATTTTAGTGTATTGCTTTATATTTATTACTAATGGACCCGCCACAGCTTCGCCCGCGGTATTTTCCATACAAACTTTATCACCCCTTTAGGGATGAAATTTCAAAAAAGCAATTTAATCGCCAACCGTAAAATACTCAACATTTAGGAGTTCCGGTGATCATCTATGGTCTTCATCAACAGTTTCACTTCACCAAATAATGCTTTTGGAACGTAACTGCTAGAGTTATTACAGAAAATACTAAAATTGCTCTATGCTTGCCTATAATATTTGAAGAGTTCCATCGATTCCTCATAGATTCTCTCATCATAACTCGACTTTGACTACAACGGGACTAAACTGGGAGGTAAAAAAAGAATATTCAAAATCGGTTTATAAATGACGGAGTTCTGAAGTAACATAAAAAAAACATACAACCGAATTGAGAACCTCCTCCTTTTTTGTGAAGTTGGTTAATAAAATAAATGAAACATTCCTTCCGGCTTTTCCCTTTGGCCACGCGAACAATCAATCAACGAGCGACTGTGGCAAGCGTATGCAAGCGTGCCCGTTGCACGGTTTAACCCGCGGCTCGTTCGTGAATGCCACGATAGTACCCATGTGAGTACTGATAGGGTAGGATTTTGCGAAGTCTGGTTCGTTATACATTCATGCAATAAAACGAGCAACAATGAGTTATGAAAGAAAATATCAAAATTTCTATATAAGTGCCTATAATATTTGAGGAGTTCCTTCGATTCCTCATAGATCCCCTCATCAGATCTCGACTTCGATCACAACGGGACCAACTATGAGAAATACCCTATCGTTTAAAAAAGAGAATTAGGCAAATCGGTCCAGCCATCTCCGAGTAATCGGTGAACATACATATAAAAAAAAATATATACGCGTCGAATTGAGAACTTCCTCCTTCGGTTTTTTGAAGTCGGTTAAAAACATAATTCAACCATTTCGATTAACATACAGAGACGATTTATCATCATCCTGGGAAATAATATCTTTACGGTTTTTATTTTACCTAAGTAGTTTTATAAAATAATCACATTGTTTTGCAATTTTAGCACTGCAAGTGAATAACGTGTTTATCTTTTGTTCAGAAGTTTGATTGAACCCAATTTGCGACTTTAATATTCACGGTAGCAGAATAAATAATATTATCTTTTATTTAGAGAAAACTATTCAGAGCTTCGGTCAAGGATAGGTCCAGCTAGTAAAACTGTTAGAAAACTGTGCGCAATAACAAAACCTATCAACTTTACTTCCTGCATCTCATCAGTACATGTATTTACCAGTATAACCATATTCATAAGTTATATTACAAGTCATAATTATCACTTGTTTATTTCCAACTGCCCTTATTTACTTAGTCATTTCAACGCATCCCAAGTAAACAGTCAACTCGGCGTAAAATATACGAATACAAATGAGTCAGGCACTAGTAATGAATACAAGACGTTCTATTATTCTATATAAAATCTCTTTGCTTGTTCTTTTATTTTTCATTAAGCAGCAAAAACAAAATGAGGGCCTTCTCTCGGTCTTTATTAGCACAAAAAGCCTTATAATGTAATTTATGAAATAAATATAATCATAGGCGTATTTTGACTAAATTTGTAAAATTCAAATGGCCCAGGAGTCTCTTAAGCTCTTGCATATTGTCTTCATCACTGCTCAGAGTTGAAAGAATTCTGCCCAAAACATTTCTCTTCTCTATTGGGAGGCACATTGTATAATTAGAGAATCTGTGCTAAATTTCAGACCTCAAGCTCAAGTAGTTTTAGTAGCTTTTCTACTTTTTTCTTTTATTTAATATATACTGTTCCAAAACGCAGTTAAACCATATCAAATACATAGCATCACGCCCGAAATCCCTAGTGGCAGAGCCACAAGACTACTTGTGGCTACATTCGATTAATTAGTCCTAAGATGGTATGATGAACCGTATGGTGACAGGTGATCAGCCCATCGCCCATACATATAGTCCACCATGTTGGAGAGGACCCGTCCCTTAGTCGACTTTTACGACATGCCAGGATGATAGGCATCTGCACGCATTCTATGCTATTTCTTCACACCCAGTGCAGCAGAGGAGCCCATATCAAATAAATACAAGTAATTGAACTACACTACTACAATGTAATGTGCCTTTTCCATGTATTATTTTTATGTGTGGTATTCAATACAGAGAATTTGTACTGTATTGTATTTCCATTGATAATGATTAAATTATTGTTGTTGCATAGGTATACATCAACCTTATTCCCGCTAGTCTAAAGGATTTGCTTTTCAACCATTACTTGATATAAATAAAACACTATTCTATTGGCCAAATTCACAAAGGCCACTCAAATTGAACTTTAATTAAAGTGACCTTTATGTATGGGTTGACAACTAGTCTAGGGACATTTAACTATTTAATCTCTAATCAAATGCTTAAGTTGCGTTTGTGAAATCGGCCATATGTTGGTGATTTTAAAACAGACAACTCTTTAGAATACCAGACTGCTGTCATGGAACTTCAAGAAATAGGAGAGGTGAAATATAAATATATATAGGAACAAGAGATGCAACGAATATCCGGTTACTGTCCCCAGTATCCAGCCATGGTTTAATTATATCTGGTAAAATCATGGCTGAATACTGGGCTACTATCCGCCATACCACTATCCGCTGCATCTCAAATAGGAACAGGTTAGGCAGTTACTTTGTTATGCAAGAATCTACTATGTCTAAAAATACAACTTCTCATTAGGGTGATGTCTGGTAAAGGAAATTAACATAACATACTGAAATTATATCAGTGTTAATTTATAGAAACTGCTTTATACCTATGTATAAGAAAATTAGCAGCCCTGCTGTTTTTGCTTAGACTATATCTGCATGAAGGCAATTAGGCATAGTTTTGGCGTTTTGAAGAAAAAGTAAAATTAAGCAGTCATTTTCATTACCTTATATTCACAAGAGGGACAATTTTTGTTTCTTGAAGTGTGTATTACCCAAAGAGTCAGTCAGTCAGTGGTATTTCATATTTATATATATATAGATTAAGATTACAACTTACCTCGCCAGGGAAAAAACAGCAGTGTTTTCTCTCTATATGTTTACCAAAAGTCATATTTAGTAGACTGAGTCTCATGTGCAGAGTCTCAATAATATCAGACTCACAAGCTAGAGGATGACTTCTGCGGGCCGACTCTCTACGAGGCATCTTTGCCTTAAGAGATTGAAATCTATGCATCATCCGGTTAAGTAACTTTTGAAATGTAGAATTTAAAATGCCACTACAAATGGTATTGAATTGTCGATTGACCTGTAACAATAAATATACTTGAGTAATTTATAACAGAAATGCCTTCAATAATATTTTATTTCTCCATCCATTCGGACAAAATAGGATAATCCAGCAAAATATAGCAGTTAGCTGGAAAATCAATTCTTGGGTACTTAGAAAAAATACTGATGCACTTAGTAGTCTATAACAACCATAATGTAGAACATTATCAATCCCTCCCCTCCCTTATCTAATATAGTTTATACATACATACATATTATCACACCTGAAATCCCTAATGGGGATGGGGGGGGGGATATAGTTTATTGAGTTTCGAAATATTATTGATAGAACAAATACACATCTGAAATGGTAACAAAAACTGTTTATTCTCAGTAGTTACGACTGGGAAGTACTAGGATGTTTTCTCAGGGTTGGAACTACTGGGTAAGAATCTTATTGATGACTGACCTAATAAGGCATGAATTATCCAGATGTGAGCAATTAAGTTATTATAATATATATATGACAAACATGTTAAGTAATCAATAAGCCATCGTTGTTAACTTTAAATTAATTAATAACGCAATGGAACTAACCATCCTAAGATGCGACACAGTTTTGAAGCCCAAACAGCAAAAGATTTTTTCTAATATTTCAATGGGCAAATCAAACAGGGTGGTGGTGAAGGGCTTGGGCGCGGGCACGAGCGGCACGAGCGCCGAGCAGCGGCCCGTGGGGCCAGCGTGCGGCGACGAGCCGCCCGGAAGCTGGGCGCTGGAGTGCCGAGTCACGCGCGGCACGGCCGCCGGCTCGGCGTGCGGCGAGCTAGCCCCCTCGCCGCCGCCGGACCCGCCGCCGCCGTAGCTACTCATCTGCCTCGTCGAAACCATCTTACCCAGTTTGTTTGTGAATTAGATTCTGAAAACTGCACTAGCTATGTTAATAACACTTCGTTATCAATGGCATACTAGATTTACATCCAGTAAAATTTTACACGTTTACTGCGAGAAACTATATCCAGGAATAAATGAAACAAATATTCCGAATACTGGTGCGTAGCACATATTTCTATTAAAATAAAAATAAATTATTTTTGGGCACTACAGTAAATTCTAAAATGGTGGCCGTGGCTAGGTCGGATATCACTTCTCGCCATAAATGCTACATTCCTATGTGCTTAAGGCCGGTTGAATTAATATAAAACTGAATTCTATTAACTCACTCAAGAGTTCATACACATGTTTTTTAAATTAAGTCTTGATTCCATGAAGAAATTAAAATTCTAAGACGCAGTAGTTTCCAAGTCAGCTACGCTTTCACAAGTTTTTTTTGTTGAATTGAATTGGATTGGTTGCTTGACTGGAGGGAGAATAGAAAACGTTTAAACTTCCATAGATGCGCATCATTGTCTATTACATTTTAAGGAGAAGTTATTCGCTACTTTAATCTATCGTTACGTATTTTATCGCAATCAATCTTTATTGTATCTAAGTTTTAAATAAAATTTTAAAGGCATACAACATTGCTTTACATGTTGGAAATCAAATTACACAGCAATCACTTAATAACTTTATAAAACATGAGATCAATGTGTAAAGAACACAGCTATCTGTGGTAACGAATTTATGTTTATCTGTGGCCATAGACAATTTGAATGTTATCACTGATAAGATGTCACAGCGCTGTCAATAAATAATGGCATTTGAAATCTCATCTCATAATTGTCACGCTGCCTATTTATTACGCAATTTAATTTGTTGATTTACGCCTATTTAACATTTGCCCGAGAATTTGCCGAAATAATAATTAAGTGTTTGCCCTGGGTTGCGTGATATAGTAACATCAAGGTTAATGAACCAACAAAGAACAACTTTGACTGCAAGATAATGGCCTTAACTGTAAGATTAATTATTTGTTTTTAAATACTCTTTGTAGTACTCCAAAATGTACCCTAGGTGCGGTAGTAGTGGTTCTATTACGAATATACACCAGACACCGTCATCCTCTAATCACAACTCAGGTAAATAATATAATTTATTGTGATGTTTAACCTCGTGTTCCGATTTGTAAATGTTTAATATGATTACAGAAGACGATGATGACAGCGGCGATAATAAAGCGTCTGCACTTAGCTTTAAAGAAAGAAGAAGAGAAGCTCACACTCAAGTATATAATAACAATCATTTGCATTCGGAAAATATATTTGTGTCAAGAACAGATAAACAATTAATTGGTGTAAATATTCCAGGCTGAACAGAAGAGGAGGGATGCCATAAAGAAGGGGTATGATTCACTGCAGGACCTTGTGCCCACATGCCAGCAGACAGATGCCTCTGGCTATAAGCCTAGTAAAGCTGCGGTGAGCCACCAATAAAAAAGCAGGCACTAACCTTACAAGCTAGTCAAAACAAGTCAGATCTCGTAAAGCAAATTGTTGTGGGCAACATGTGTTTGTGTTATTCTTATTCTCATGTAATTAAATATTTTATACGTGAAGAAATTAGGGATATAGCTCTCAATGAAGATGCTGAATGTGTATTTCAGCCTGGTTTCGGCCTAGGGACAATTTTAGTGTTTCACCCCTGTGTAGGTAACCTACCGCTCTTCATATCATTAGTATTATACATGTGCAACGGCATTTTCTTACCTAAATATTTTATAAATTATGGAATACAATCTGCACCTGCAGCAGTATCCATACTTCTCAGTGAGTTTGGAAATTTACACATTGTATTCCCTCATTGTTTCACCTCATTGTTTTCCTTTACTGGATACTGGAACCTTCAAGTATTTTGATAGTAACTTAACCTTTTAATTCTCACCATGCACACTCACTGAATGCCATATTTTGTATTTTATTTAGTCATCCTCATCATCATCATTTCAGCCGAAAAACATGCACTGCTGGACATAGGGCTCGCTCAATAATTGCCACAATGACTGATTCTATGCTGCTCACATCCAGTGGAGCCCCACAATCTTCATCAAGTCGACCTGGTTATATACAACAAAGTGTAACTGTGTATTATTGGAATTAAGGAAACTCCTTAAATGGAATTCAGATTTAAAATAATTTTTTAAACTTGTAAAAGGCTGTAACTAGTCCTAGCCTTAATAATTGAAATCGCATGAAATTATTATTTTTATTTAAAGTTTTAGTTCAGTTAGTATTAGTACATACTTTGTAGAACATTTCTTTTCATACCTTACCCACATTAGGCATTTAAATGGAACTGTGCATAAATTATATTTAATTATATTTCAGGTTCTGCAAAAATCTATTGACTACATCCAATACTTGCTGCAACAGAGGCGCAGACAGGAAGATGAGCGGAATGCACTCCGTAAAGATGTGGTCGCCCTGCGCATCATGCAGGCCAACTATGAGCAGATTGTGAAGGCTCAACATTCAGTACCCGGCCATAATGAGCAGAGGCTAACAGACCAAGATAAATTTCAAGTTGTTAGTATATTTTAATTGAGCTCTGAAAATTCTTAACTTAAAAAAAGATGATGCTGTGTATCTTCCATGGTCCATGAGCAACACAAAAACACATACAAACAACACTTTTTAGCTGAATTGAAAATGCCACTACACTGGCATTTTGGCTTTCTATAGGTCTCAATGTCAGTCCCTTCACATGAGGCCAATACACAGAAACTTTATATTCTTCATCAAGCTTCTCTCTACAGTCTTAGGCTAATCTATGGTTACCAGATTTAGGTTTTTCATTTCCGGGACATTTCTGATCGATCGATCAGACGAAAAAAAAGCCATAAATATCATATTTTGAAAGGAACAAGAAGAAGGCGCTTGCCGCTTGGAATTTCGGGACAGTAAAGTATAATTACGGGACATGAGATCAAACTTAAAATTCCGGAATATTCCCGGATTTCCCGGCCATCTGGCAACCCTAGGCTAATCACATCCACTTCATATTCAGTTATGAATAAAAAAATTACCCAATAGGGATGTTTCCTGGGTAAAAAAAAGTAATTCTAATTAGTCCGTCAGTTAGATTATCAAAAAATATTGGACACATATTTTTCGCTGTATCAAATCAATCAAAATTTATTTTTAAATATCAGTTTAAATAAGGGTACAGCTCTTAAACTAAAAATATACAAAATCAAAATTGACAAAGATAACGCGCATCAAAGTTCAGGAGTGGGGGCTAATGACGTCACTTAATGGTAAAAAGTGTACAAAGTCGTGACGTGACGCGGAACTTCAACGCGCTGTCTTCGTCATATTTTGGTTAATAGACAAAAGAAAAAATATGTGTTCAATATTTTATTTAGATTGTTTTAGGAAACTAGCCTATTAATAAATAAGAAGAACAAAGCAATAAAAACTATATTTGCTTGTGTTTATAATTAAAATTCCAGTTTCAGGGTATAATGGACAAGTTATATGAATCATTTGAATCGGTTCCTACCAATAACTTTGGCGAGTTCTCCGCTGGCGTGTTCAACTGGCTGGAGGAGTACTGCAAGCCGCAGTCTCTGCGGACGATGGTACACGGCGTGCTGCGAGAACAGAGCTACACCCCTTAAGAGCCTATACAATAAACTATATGGTATATGTATCACATTATTGTCATCAAATTATCATAAAGCATTATCTACATAATCAAACTGTTAAATATCTAAATTTTAAGTAATTGTTGACTATTTTTGGTCGAAATTTTAGATGATGATAGCACTGATTATTATGGAGACGGATTTATCGTTTTCGATCGAGAATCATTATTTTATAAAGTGTATTTATGTCACCGGCAATCTATGAAATCTGGCACTCTATACAAATTCCTAGGCAATGCTTAATACGTCCAGGCAATGTTGAAATAGAATCCATTTCATAAATATAATTGTGTCAATCTCTGCCAAGCATAATAACTAACATCTAGTTAGATCGTGAATTTTCACAAAATAATTAATTTAATTTATTTAATGAGAATTCCTAGGTAAGGGGCCGTCCATTAATCACGTGAGGCTTGAAAGGGGAGGGAGGGGTTTGACAAAAATCACGAAATGTCACAAGTGGGGAGGGGGGTGTAGTGTCACGTGTATTTATTTTTTCATTCTTTTTTTCAAGCGCGCGATTTTTAAATCGAAAAGCGGCGGATAAAGTAGGGTTATACTTTATACCTGTAGTTAAGATAATTTTCTAAAATATTCTAAAATCATTTTTGTAGATACTAAAAATACACGTGATGTTGGGTGGGGGGTGGGGGGGTAGTCTTAAACCTCACAATGTATCACCAAGGGGGAGGGGGGATTAAAAATGCTTAAAAAAAGATCAGTGATTAATGGACGGCCCCTAAAGTATGTAATAAGTAAAGAAAGAAACAAAGAGTGACACATTGCCTAAATGGACCTGACTTTCTGTATGGCGGGTGCATTTTATACATTACCGGTAACATATACACTAGACTTATATTTTTATTTTCATGAGCCCTCTAAAAGTGCAAATATTCTTTATAATTTTCAATTTATTTTTATACTTGTGTTGTGGATTATATGGGTAAAGTGAAGTCGAACACTATGGTTAACCCATTCACTGCCCGTGCTGTTTCATTTTGCCTAATGTCTCGCTACGCTATGCCTACCGCAAAAAAGCACGGCGCATTGCCGAATAAACTTTATTTACGGACTAGGCCTGTCAATAGAACTTGTCTTGTCTTGTCTTGCCTTAGAATGGCCCTGTATCAAACTGGGGAAGCTGCATGAAAATCAAAATGAGGTTTAAATGATATTATGAAAGTAAATGTAAACAAAAGCATATTACGGAAAAAAGCAGATCATTTTGACTATTAATTTTTAGGGTTCCGTACCCAAAGGGAAAAACGGGACCCTATTACTAAGACTCCACTGTCCGTCCGTCTGTCTGTCTGTCTGTGTCTGTCACCAGGCTGTATCTCATGAACCGTGATAGTTAGACAGTTGAAATTTTCACAGATGATTTATTTCTGTTGCCGCTATAACATCAAATACTAAAAAACAGAATAAAATAAATATTTAAGGGGGCTCCCATACAACAAACGTGATAGTTTTGCTCGTTTTTCTTCGATATTGATAACGGCAACAGGTAGACGCTTGAAATATTCACAGACTATTTAGTTATATATTCACTTTAAAAATAAATAATTAAATTAAAATAAAACAAATATTTAAGGGGGGCTCCCATACAACAGACATGATTTTTTTGTCGTTTTTATTGATAATGATACGGAACCCTTCGTGCGCGAGTCCGACTCGCACTTGGCCAGTTTTTATTTGTTAAAGGGTCTAATTAGTGAAAAGCATATATTGTTTTTTAGTTCTGATTTTAGTTTTTGGGACATCCTCATCAAATTTATGTCATGTTTTATTTCTACGATGTTGGTCTAAAAACGTTATTTTCGGAAATAATTGCAGATTTCGTTTATACCTTTTGTACAGTCTAAAGACAGCTGTGACGTCATAGCTGTTGTCCATTTTGTATGGAGTATTTTTGCGAGTGGTATGAACAATGACTTTTCAAAGCTTCATAACGTTCGTACACAGATCGGCTTCTATTAATCAGCACTTTCCCTATTGTTGGGGGGCCCACATGAAGGGTAAAGATTTTTCGCAAAAGAGCCTGGAATCCGTGGGCCCCATATCATTGATACGGCTGGTACGGCGAATCCTACGCCCCTGCCTGTCAAGCAGCATTGTTTATAGGTAAAACATGTTGGTTTACATAGCTCTTTCCACATACGAGTTTTAATTAATGTCAAGGCTGAAGTCCACGGCAGTGAGTGTGTTAAAATGTGTAGCAATGAAACTATTTTTTTATTGGATTGTTAATTTTTATGTTATGTAGATGTTAAGTCAAATTACATTTGTGATATTCCTTTACTTCAACTTATTCCAGTTATGTCTTGATCACTTAATAATAAGTTTAAAAAAATCAATGTGTTCTAATGTCAAGTCATCATTTAAACGGTAAGTTGTTTTAAGAATAAAATATAGGTCAGCCAGGGCATGTTATTGTACATTTCGTGAAATAATTACTTTTATCTACACCCATATCATAAAACCTCCATAATGTAATCAGAAACCGTAGGAAATGACAACCATTATGACAACCTGTCCTGTAATGTTATTACAGTATCGATTTTAGTATCGTAATGGTCATAACGATACAGATATGAGCTACAGGCCGGCGCGCCGCCGTCGCCGCAGCTGGAGGGGCCCCCATCGTCGCCGTGTCGCCGTTTATAATATGTGTGTCGATAAAGTTATGTATGCAACTCTGCATAATTTCGCCTTAAACACACGTGCGATCTTATTATGAAACTCGCTTAAAAGCTCTTTTCATAAAACTGCACTAGTGTTTTAAGGCCTATTATTATGCAGCCGTTGCATAAACTACTATTGTCTCATAACAGTGTATTGTAAAATCAATGTCTCAAAGTTTATCCATTTTATTGGTTTCTATCATATAAACTAAACGATACTAAGTGCCTTATATCGCATGCACTGTTTATTGAGATATGTTATATAAAAATATAGATTAATTATGTTCATATAAAACGCTTTTTATTATTTGAAGTCTACCTTGGTTAGTAAATAATTTATTTAAAGGAGGTAGGTACTTAAACTTTTTAGATTTAATCAATGTATATTTTAACAGTCGAGGCATACATAAAACTATGTAGGCTGGTAAGTTGAATTTAGTAAAAAAATAATTACAAGCAAGTTAAATGGTTTTTTATCTTAAGTTAGCTAGCACGCACTCAAACATAATGAAATTGAATCATATATTGTAGTATACACTTATAATACAAGCTTATTTTATATATTTGGTACATTTTATTGCATAAGTGAGTTTATTACAACATAAGGCTTCAGGCGGATATACATACAAGAAAGGAACAAATCGACTGTTAATTTTCTCAACATCATATGTTATTTTAATCTGAAGTTACAAAAACAATCTTGAGAGCCACAAAATAAAGTTTAAATTTCAACTCGATAAAAGTAGGTATGCGAGGAAGTATTCACAATGTTTTCGTTGATAAACGCTAGTGTGCTCAACTTCGTTTAAGAATTCGAATTCTAATGGAATCTTCGAAGTGGTAATAATGTAGATCTGCGTGTCAATCACATTGTTTGAAAATATTCTGCTCAGATTATTTCCGTCCGCGCGATTAACGGTATTGTTGCCCGCGGAACTTGCCAATTTTTAAATCCTCGCTAAAAATACACTTTGTAAGAATAGTTATTTGATTGATTACCATTCAATTTTGCCATTAATCAGATTCTTTAGAAGATAATACACAAGGCAATATAGGTTAATTCACAAGAGCCGGCACGAATGGAATGAACGGAACTAATGTCACCTATCATTGTGTGAGTGCCGTCCTTATAGAGAGGCCTCCTTTTCTTATCAACCATATTTTGTTCAAAAATCACGCTATTGATTATTCCTACACAATTACGTCAGCGGTGAACATCAAAATTGAAAATCTTTCTACAGAGTTAACTATCATGGAGTTTTCATTTCTTTTATTGTATTTATGTAGGAGTTCCTTTTGTTCATAAAATGCACACGGCAGGTTGGTTTAGTAGTAAGAACATTCCTAGATAAGGCACGATAACAACCTATATTAAAACGAAGTTTTCACAAAATACCGTTGTCTTTGTAGTTAAACCATTAGTTAAAAGACAGGTTTGTCTAAAACACTATTATTACTTATTCAATAAACCTGTATAGGTATAACCATTTTGTGACACACATAGATATTTTCATTCACTCATTCAGTCCATTCGTGCCAGCTCTTGTGAATCGACCTATACCGACGGACACCATATTTTGTGACGTAAATTCGATAGGCACGTATTTTTAGCAAGTAATTACAAAAGATGAAGCTCCAGCCTTGATTACATAAAGATAAGCTACACCACATCTATAATGTTCAAGTTCGGAGTCCTATTTGCTATAAGGGATTGTACCGGCAATGTCGCGACAGTTCGCTCTTTTACATCAATTTCAGCGGTAAACAATTACTACAGTTAATTCATCAAACGACCCTTTAGTCTATATAATTAGGTATACAGATAATTACTTAATATTGTTGTGTTAACGTTTCTCTATTCCATTAATGTCGTTTGATCTTGCCAGGTTGAGTACACTACCACGCAGCGAAGAATGCCGTCCAAAAATACCTACGTCTGCGTATTTTATCGGCACATTGCGTAAACCAGTGTTTTTCAACCATCTTGAGTCGCCTGGTTTACGATAAAAAAGCTGGCGAGCCCCCATGACCGTATTAATACTACGCCAGGCGTTTCAACGACGAGTTATGCTGGCCACAGACGATCCAGTATACTTGCGCAAACCAGCTACCCGTCACATTCTCTTACGAAGTAAGTGATGAGATGGGTAGCTGGTTTGCGCAAGTATACTGGATCGTCTGTGGCCAGCATTAGGTTCTTATTTAAAAACCTGGCTTGCGACGGCGACCCGCCAAGCAAGGGTTGCCGACGCCCAACAATTTAAATATGCTGAGATCTTGAACAACCAACCATAACCATAAAGGTTGTTCTTTGTAAAGGGCTTCCATAACAGGAAACCTACAAATAATCACTAAACCCGTTCACTTTTCGTAGACTGGGAAAGTAACGTTATATCCCCCAGTGGGAAGCTTTCGTTCCTTGCCGCCAGCTGCTTCCTTTCTTTCCGCGTGCCACAGCATAGTCTTTTCAGCACGCACGCATAGCACATCACTAGTGATAGCATGAGCAGAAATCCGAGTATCACAGTCACCACCAGAAGAATACTGAGCTCGCCGTTTGGATCATCATTTGAATCTTTACGACCCATTTTGTTGTTTCAGTTACTGCTTAGCATCTGAAAGAAGAAGGCTTTATTTTAATGGGAATACATATATCAGCATCACGCCCGAAATCCCCGAAGTGGGGTAGGCAGAGCCACAAGACTACTTGTGGCCACGTTCGGTTTATTAATTAGTCCTAAGATGAACCGTTTATCTCTAAGTGCGTCTCTCTCACACTAGTGCCGACGAAAGGGATAGTCATAGAGATAAACGGTTCTAATTTATCTTTGTGGCATGTATGTTAGGGCCGCTGGATAAGTTAACATCGTCTTATCTGTAACTGCGTCTCCCTCACACTAGTGCCGACGAGAGATAGATAAGATGGGGTTAAGTTATCCTCATCTCAACCTTGCTAGGGCAATAACTATACCTAACCGAATTCGTACAGTTATTCCCCCGTGAACTTTTTTTGGATAGAAAGTTCCCTATGTCCTAATCCAGGACTACTGTAACTTTATACAAAGTTTCATGAAAATCCGTTCTGCCGTTACGGACCAGCGCCCTTAACAGGCAAGATACAAGTATAAGTTAAACCGTCATCTCTAAGTGCGTCTTTCTCACACTAGTGCCGACGAAAGAGATAGTCATAGACATATATACGGGTTTAACTTACCTTTGTGTCTTGCATGTTAGGGCCGCTGTATGGTAACAACCATACAGATAGACACATAAACACAAACTTTCGCTTTTATGGGTAGGATTGGATAGGATATACATACATACATATCATCACGCCCTCAATCCCTAATGGGGTGGGCAGAGCCACAAGACTACTTGTGAACACGTTCGATTAATTAGTCCTAAGATGGTATGTATGATGAACCGTATGGTGACAGGTGATCAGTCCATCGCCCATACAGATAGTCCACCATGTTGGAGGGGACCCGTCCCTTAGTCGACTTTTACGACATGCCAGGATGATAAGCATCTGCACGCATTCTATGCTATTTCTTAACTCCCAGTGCAGCAGAGGAACATATAAACTTTACAAAGTAAGATAACAAAACAATCCATTATGATTTGCCATCGGCCGAATTCAAAAATCCCACTTAAGCATTTGACTAGATATTAAGTAGTTAAATGTCCCTCAACTAGTTGTCAACCCATACAGAGACGTCACTTTAATTAAAGCTCAATTTGAGTGGCCTTTCTGAATTCGGCCACATATCGCCGCATATATTATTTCGCTTGTGTGCAAGCTACAACGATGTTTGTCAAGAGCTCGACATTTTCAGTGCATCGGTCAAAAACATAAAACATTATTTCTTCTCTAAATTGTAAATCTGAACAATAATCTAAATCCCTATCTGTTAAAATCTATCCATTTTTTTATATTGAGTGCGAGTATCTGTCTGCATGTTGTGTTCGCATCTAGAAGGTCGATCAGCCAACCATGTATTGTAGGTTTTTTTTTTAATAACTGTTATTCTGCTGTAACGTCCAGTTTGCGAACCCAAATTAAAAAAAATATATATATATATCACTTAACCAAATTCTAATACAGGCCCTGTTGAATTTCAAAACATTAGGTAATCTTATCATTATAGATAGGGTTGCCATGCATGACCAATACCTACGAGTATACCTATCTACTGCCAACTGCCGTGGAGGCAAAGCGTTATTTCTTTAGTTTAGCTAGTAAAATAAGCAGTTCGCCGACTTTAGTTTACACTAGTGGCTCAGTTGAGACAAGGAGAGATTAGTCTTGGACTCCACGCAAATTCATAACAATAAACAGAAATCCTGTCTTCACATCGGCTGCGAGCTGATTTTAAAATCAATCTAAGTATTATCTGCACTCATTGAGTTTTGAAAAGTTATTTTTATCTCATCAAAGAGTAGAGTTTCCTATCTCTCTTAAAAGCTTGCTTCTTAGATAACAGGTTGTTTTTATTGGTTTCTTGATGATACGTAGATACGTTATGTATCAACTATGTTTCCTGTTCCAAACTGTTCAGTTAAGGGCGCTCGCCCACGATGACTTTGTGGCATTGGTGTTTTCGGCCAGTGCAGATTTATGTGACGTTTGACGCGCACATATAAGACTTTAATTACAATATGGTGATTGTGTATACGAAAAAAACAAATATATTTTTTCGCCGCTGTCCGCCCGGTGCCACACCGCACTTGACAACATCTGCGTCCCTCGTACCATGAAACTCAATACGCGCGGCAATAAGCGACGCCCGTCATACAGTTTGCGATAGTTAAGCGTCAGTCGCTATTTCGAAACGATATAATATTTATCAACTCTCGCCGAACAGACTTTATATGATAATAAGGTATAAATCTTCAATGCCTTTTAATTTCCTACAAAGCCCTAAACCTGATCAATCCTACTCGTTACTTAGGCATAACACTAAAATATCGCGATACACGTCATCGCAATGTCGAAGGCATAACAATCTATTTTGTGCTCCGATTTTCAACTCTGTGTCAGAATTGTTTCGCCTAACATCAATCGCGGCTTTGAGAAAATGATTTAATAGGAAAAGTATTCGGAGTCGAATTAAGAGGAGTGTATTACAAGCAGTGGGTTTTCATACAAAAGGCGATAACGATTTCCACCCCTTAAATGTTAACCGATGTTCACCAATTTTTGATAGGTTATCAGTCAGAACCAAGTCAGAACAAAATCTAGGTTACGTTTTGATTTCTTCACTATAATCAATATATTCAGTTTTATTGTGGTTCCAGTATTCTCATACAAAACAAATTTTGGCATTATTTGACTTTCTTGATCTTTAATCAAAATTCAAAAAACGTATAGACCTACATTTTGTTCTGACTGACAACCTATCAAAAATTGGTCATAACCTGTTTACATTTAAGGGGTGGAAATCGTTATCGCCTTTTGTATGAAAAGGGTGATTTTTACCTTTGGTTCACAGTCCTCTTAAGAAGGTAGGTATATTGCTTTGGCTGGGTTATAATATGCACGTTAAGGGTTCATAATTGTCCCTCCTAAGGCTCTAACAAGGTTGACACAAGGATAAGTTAACCCATCTTATCTCTAAGTGCAACTCTCTCACACTAGTGCTAACGAAGCAGAAAGAGAGATAAACGGGTTTAACTGGTTTGTTAGATCATTTTCACAAGCATTTTTTCATAGTAGCAAATTTTCAAATAGCAGTTTTTCATAGTAGCGAATTTTCACATTGCATTTTTTCATAATAGCGAATTTTCTAATTAGCTCTTCTTCATGTAGCGTTTTTCATATAGCGTTATTTAATGTTCTCTTTTATTTTAATCGCCTAAATTATTAGTCGCAAATATTTCCAGTAGCATTTCATCCCAATTTGCGGCGATGCCCTTCAACTCGTTAGATCTTATCTGACACAGAGATTGCAGAAGGTATCAGTTAACGGTGCAGTATCTGCAGAGACTGTGGTGGAAATGGGAGTGCCCCAAGGATCAATTCTTGGCCCTTTCCTGTTCCTTGTCTATGTAAATGACCTTCCTTACATGGTAAGCCAAACATCAGGCATAGTCATGTTTGCAGACGATACTTCTTTGCTGTTCAAGGTAAATAGGAAGGATACCGAGCTCACTGAACCAAACAACACTCTGTCCATGATTTCTAAATGGTTTGCTGCAAATAATTTGTTACTTAATCCTAAAAAGACCAAATGTATTAAATTTTCTTTAGTAAACACACCAGATGTTAATGCACACTTGAATATTAAATTAGACGGTTAAAACATTGAATTTGTAAAGTCAACTGTTTTTCTAGGATTAACACTTGACTCAAAACTGCAGTGGGGTTCCCATATTACAGCCATAGCGAGTAGGTTGAGCTCTGCTGCGTTTGCAGTCAGACAAATGAGGCAATTAACTGATGTAGCGACGGCAAGGTTGGTTTACTTCGCGTATTTCAAAAGTATTATTTCATACGGTTTAATTTTATGGGGATCAGCTGCTGACTTAGAGTCTATTTTTATTTTACAAAAAAGGGCCATCAGGGCCATATATAACATGGGCACCTTCCAGTCACTGAGGGAATTTTTTAAGGAAATTGAAATACTAACCCTGCCTTCGCTATACGTATTTGAAATAATAATGTATGTCAGAAAAAATATATACAATTTTCCTACAAATGTAGATAAGCCAAAGGCTACTAGAAATACCGGAAAGCTTAAAGTACCAACTTATAGACTGGCTAAAACTAAAAAATCATTTCTAGGAAATTGTACACGTTTTTACAATAAAATACCTAAAAACATAATAGAACAAACAGACACAATGTTCAAATCTACTGTAAAGCGAATTCTTATTTCTAGGGCATATTACTCAGTAAAAGACTACGTCATGGACAGGGACGTTTGGCTTAAATCGTGACCTGCACTGGCGATCCCTGGGTCTCGATGAGCGTACCTGCTGTGGTATATACTTAGATTTGTATAAAACTGTAGACATCATTGTTGACTTATATGTGTACTGATTTGAAAAAATGATACCTCACCGAGTTTCTTGCCGGCTCTTCTCAGTAGAGGATTTTTTCCGAACCGGTGGTAGATTCATTCCTTGACCTTCATAAGAGCTTGTAAAAGTCTAAATTGAATAAAGATAGTTTGACTTTGACTTTGAATCAGGATTTTTTTTACGTTGATATTGCCTATTTGCATATTTTCATATAGGAATCAATAAGAGGCGCGCAACCCGCTGGACCCAGCGCCATACCACCCTTTCCGAGCAAGTGTGATGAAAAACTCATAACGTTACTAAAATCGATACTGTAATAACATTACATTACAGTTTTTACAGTACAGGTTGTAATAATGCTGGTCATATTCTACGGTTTTTTAATACCTTATGGAGGTTTTATGATATGGGTGTAGATAAAATCGGTTTATCGTGATACATTTCGGAACTGTGCCATTATATTCCCATACAGGGGAGAAACATTATATTCATAGAATTCGTACGCTGGTTTGAAACAAAAACAAAACAATGTTGACTTGTAGCTTCCGCCATCGCACGACTAAAGTAATTATTTTTTTGTTGACGTCATCAACGCTGTTAAAGCTGTCTGGTGTTAAAGCTGGCGCCATAATTATAATTTAGGTAGCAATTCCTACTCTGGCAGACAGAAAATCGTTTGAAGGTCTATCTTCTATCGTTTATTGAGCAACGGATGGCTAGTTAGGATTAATAATATCACACTCTACGGAGATAGGATCTTGCGAAAGTAATTTTGTGCCTTATTTCATAGGTAGGTTGTAAATGGTTACCACGTTGTTAAAAGCTATTTTCTTCTTTTTTAGGGTTCCGTACCTACAAGGTACTGTTTCTTTTTCATAGGTAATTACGGAACCCTCGGCGCGCGAGTCAGAATCGCACTTGTCCGATGGATCTACGAGTACCTTGTTTCACTCACGACATTAAGCCTTCTATTACCTTACCTTGTTCGGGAAATCGAGTAAAATGTAGGTCTAATAATTTTAAATTCATATTTGCGGCAGGCTCTTAAAAAAGAATAAACGAAACTCTTAGACGACAAATGTACAACAATCTTGATTTAATAAGTGGGATGAAAATCGCATTTTTGTTTCAGCTCGTTCGTCCGAACGTAATGGGCTCTTTCAGGCGCTGAAAGACAAAGTGCCAGTGTAATTACGTTCGTCCCCTTCAGGCGTGCCCTGTCTATGTAAAAGGTGGTTCGAAAAGAAATAAACTTAAGTAAATAAATGCAGGCAAAGAAACAATCTGAATGAGTAAACAACATTGGGTCTGCAGCGGCCAGCTAGCATGCTAGACACAGGGATTACTTAAACCCGTTTATTTCTATGACTATCTCTTTCGTCGGCACTAGTGTGAGAGAGACGCACTTAGAAATAAGACGGTTTAACTTATACTTGTCTTGCATGTTAGGGCCGCTGGAGGGACGATTCTATGTGTATGAGCGAAATAATCTTATTCCTTGTTCTTATTGGAGTACGTAATCAAATAAGTATTGGTATATATATGAGTATGAAATAATTGATAATGTTCCACCTTCACTACACTCTTGGTGGAACTCTGGCTTGGACTACTTACACTACTTTGAAATTAGTTCTCGATTCTGAAATTATGATGTTTACAGTTAGCCATATTGCACTCAAATCAAAAGCAAAAGGCGGGTGCGGCTGTTTGATGCGTCTATAAGCTTTGCCACAGTCGATAGCTTGTTTACCTATTATTCCAAATACGTGTGACATAAGCTCGAATTTTCATTGCCAGACATTAAACCAAATACCATCCCAGGTAGGTACTACAGAATTTTCTATAAGACCCGCTAGATGAGTTCTTACAAGCATAAAACGAACAACCCAACGCTACATGCCAAAGTGTCCGCTGGGCGGGTTCACTTGACTGTATCCGGCCGGCCCATCGCTATGAAGGGAGCCCGTAGACTGTAGTCATCTATACTTAGCTACTATAGCAACAGCGGGCTGTTCGGCATGCAAGCAAAATCTTGGAGCATCCACTAGGCGGGTTCTTGGCAATGAAATTGTTGTCTTGTTATTATAGCTGTCTTACCAGACGAAACATGATATTTTGCATAGATACTTAAAAAAGCTTATATATTATCTGGGGATACGCAAAAAAAAATTCTATTCTTGATATGCTTTTGGATGCCAGTCTCACCTGCGGCCCTAACATGCATGCCACAAAGATAAATTAAACCCGTTTATCTCTATGACTATCTCTTTCGTCGGCACTAGTGTGAGAGAGACGCACTTAGAGATAAGACGTTCTATCTTATTGCTGATGGAAAGTGATGACGCGGCCGAAGGGTGGAACGCGATTGCCCAGGAAATGCCTATGTACTCTAAGACATGGAAAGTAAGGAAGTAGACCAGGCACTGAAATTAGGACTGAAAGACCGTTCGCTTGCTCAGTGCAACTGGACGGTTGGAGTCGCTTGGCTTTGCCAAGGAAGTGGTGACCAGCCGCGGTCAAAACCTACCTCCGGTAGTGTGGCGTTTTGCATCAGCCGGGATCAAGTGTGGTGAGGACTACGGACGCGAACAACGTCAATCCCCTAAAATAACGGCAGTTCAGCCATTGTTTCTGTGTATTACGAAATTTTACGTGCGTTACCGTTTACGGCTTCACTGTTATCAATATAATAAGGTAACTGCGTACTGAAAGCAGTCAGAGCAGCACGTAAACCGAGATAACATGAACATTGAACGGTGTCGATGGTTTATTGATCGACTAGAGGTGTTAATTTTTCAATATCACTTTTTAGGGTCTCTATAATACGCTATACCTTTGTATTGTACGCTAGAAATCAAATCTCTTAAAGGTGTAAAATTTAAGTCCACGTTATTAAACCGATAATTTCATTAAAAAATATAAATAAAAAAAAACAGTAAAATGAAGATTTGTTATATTTTAAAGATAGATTATAAGGTAGGGTAGACCGGGGACAATCGGTCCATTTTTTGTTTGACAGCTTTTTGCGCCGTAACTAAAAGCGTAACGCATTAGTGTCATATACCGTTGCATATAGAATTTAATCAGCTAGGAAATGCAATGTGCAACATTCTTTTTTATTAAGAAAGTAACGAGATATAGACAATTAAACACGCCAGGGGAAAGCGGTTCAATTGACCCCGTTACGGGGTCAGTTGACTAAAATAATTAACGTCACCTAACTAGTACTTGTAGTATATCTTACAACTACATATTTACACATAAAAAAGGTTATAGTTCAGTTTACCTGCATTCATGATAAAAACTACAATATTCTTGAAACAAGTATCAAAAAGGATGGATTAAAAAGATTGCTTTTATCTTTTTAACGCCCGGTTATATTCTTATTTTAAAACAAGCAAACGTTGTAATTTAAAATTGTACATAGAATAAAATACAATTTAAGTTATTTCTATTAGAAATTGTAATGTTATTAGAAGTAATGACTTTATATGAAAACGAGCTTGGTTCATTTGCCCCAGTGGTTCAATTGCCCCAGTCACAATTCCAAGAGGTATGTATTAAAATTGGCTACTTGCATGATTTTTATTTCATCTTATTTTGGAAAATACTGAGTCATAGAAACCCAACCGTGTTCGCAAAACATTGTGTTGTTTGTTTTCGAGATACGACGCTTTGAAAAGTCCTAGTTCATACCACTCACAAAAACGCTCCATACAAAATGGCCGTGAAATATGACGTCACAGTTCAGTTAGAGTGTATAACAGACCAATGTAAAAAGAGCCCTGACGGTGATACATTTTATATCGCCGTCAGGGCTCTTTTTATATTAGTTTTGGTATACAAAATATATATGAAATTCGCAATTATTTCCGTAAATATTGTTTTTAGGCCAATACCGTACAATTAAAAAATTACAGAAATTTTGATGAGGATGTCAAAAACTAGTAATTCAGAACTAAAAAGCAACATTTATTTTTCACTTATTTTGACAATTTTTGACCCTTAATAGAAAAAAAGTAACAGTCATAATGATCTTTTTATTTCTTTGACATGCATTTATTTATGTTTAGCTACCGTTCCACAGAAATATATTAATATTTGTTACTATAGTCAAGTAGCCAATTATAAACATGGAAAATAATAACTTTTATTTTTTAATAGACTTTAATTGACAACCAGTTTAACACTGAGTTGCAGAAACAGATTAGGGAGCTTTTACATGTCCAGTCGGTCTTTTCTTTTCGATTACGAGGCATTTGCAAGAAAAAGTATTAAAATGACTTTACTAAAGAAACTTTTAAGTACTGTTAATAAGATAAAAAAACCTTCAATTACATTGTACGAAGCAAGTGTACCTACTACTAGACCAGGTACCGAACGTTCATGCTATCTTAACCATTTCTCAATACTCATTAAAATATTTTATAAATTAATATACCTATTATTACTTTGTTTAAACAATTTATCAGGAAACAGTCGCCTTGCTATGATCCTTAAAGGATGGCATGTCATTAACTCTCCATTTCACACAGTAATTAGAAAATTACAAATGGCGAGCTAAAAAAATTCAAGTATGCATGCATACAGTTTTAAGTAATTATTTAGAAACAATAAGAATATAAAAAAACACCCTTATCTTTATTTTTTTAAATCTTTCGTTTCCTGGACCAAAATCCCTTTGAAGTTAACAAATTGAAGTAAGTTTTTCATTACAAATAAAATAATAATAATAACTTTATTTCCCTTCATGCGATATTGTTTAATTACCTACACATTACAAAAATTACGAGTATAAGGGTTAGTTGAACCACCGGGGCGATTGGACCGGTTCAATTGACCCCGCGGTTAGTGGACCAATCGTCTCGACAGACCTTTTAGCAAAATAAATTATTTACTCGGATTTAGGCAGCGTTGCGACCATCACTTTTATAACAACGTAGGCCTAAAAGTAAAAAGAAATCAACAAAACACAAAACAATCCAAATACACGGTTATTTTGCATAAAAATGACCATATAATACGGGCCTAATATTTTCCTTGAGTGTCCTGAAACTTCGTTGCCCTCTAGTAAGCATCCGCGCTGGTCTGCGCCCGCGGCTGACTGTCAGTTACTTGCCGCGTTCTATAGGAATGTGCTGAAGGTACACGCACATTGATAACTTATATGGTTTCTGAGAAATCGCGTGTGGAGCACTTGCCCCGCGGTTCAATTGTCCCCGGTCTCCCCTACAGGCGAAGTTGCGGATAAAAGCTAGTACATTATATGCCAACATATTATAACGATGTTAGACATGTCGTCAAGTTCCTGTATGATTTTGAATGGGACAGTAAACTGTCCCAAGCAAGAAATTGTGATTTTTCAAAAAAATAAGTTTTAAGAAAATAACTGGCCAAGTGCGAGTCCGACTCGCATGGATAGGGTTCCGTACTATACATGAAGAAAACTAAATGTGTAAAATTTTCATTAAGTATCTAATGTTCGACAGGTAGACGCAGCCCTTACATTAAATAGAGAAAACCTAGACAGTTTTTCTCGGGCTAACTCTTCAATTAACTTGTCAAGACGCGGACACTATACATTTCCCTTATAGTTATTTATTCTAATTTATTTCTGCCTATTAGGTTTCTTTGTTGCACTTTCTAGGGTTCCGTACATCAAAAGGAAAAGTATTTGTCTGTCTGTCTGTCTGTCGAAACTACTGGGCCGATTGAGTTAAAATTTAGCACACATATGTAAGTTAGTAACCGCAACACGGACGTGTAACGTAAATAAATGAACTTTAAATATGGGGAACACTTTTGGGGGGTAAATTAGAAAATAAAAATAACAGTTTTGCAAACTATGCCGTGTAACGTATCAAATGAAAAAAGCTCATTGTCAAGGATCTTAAAAGTATTTTTTTTATAATTTTAGGATAAAAGGTTTTGAAGTTATTTAGGAAAATAGGTGAAAAATTCCCGCCCACTTATCTCCGAAACTACTGGGCTTAAAATTTTGAAAAGAAAATACGGAAAATAGTTCGTTACAAGTGACAGGAAAACCTATAAGAAGTCTATGGTATTTAAAGTAACATAGGAAATTTTATATAATCACGTAACCCGCTCCACGCGAGTTTAACTCGCACTTGTCCGTTTTATATGAGTCAGTTTTAGTGAAAACATTTCAACTTTAGTTGAAAAAAGACTTACTGCTGTGTTTCTCGCGGCGTTTCTTCTCGGTAGATGTCACCTTTCGAAGCGCTGGTAGATTCAGACATGTGAAAGTGCCCGTGTGGCCTATTTGCATAATAAATATTTTCATTTGTATTTTCATGGATGTTCTGAATTCTAAAAATTGAGTAATTCATAGTGATTATTCATCGGGTATCACGGGTAGGAACTATTTTTTTTGGATGGTGGCCGTAACCTATTTTTCGCTTAAAGATGATCGTTCGTTATACTATGTTTACATCATAAAAACGTTTATGATGCGACTAGTAGGTTTCGTCAGGTATTTACAACTCAAGAAACAGAGCAAGCGGATTGAATGGATGCAAAATTCTTATATTTATCATAAATACTTAAATTATCTAGTTAAATGAGTAATGTATTAAATTACACTGAAATTTGCAATTGATACTCAAGGTATATGAAAGCTTTAATGTATTTTTATGACAGGATCGGATCACTACCTTATTACAGTCCAAGAGCCAGGTACAAATTTCGTCAATCATTTCCTCCCGGGCGATAACTCGTAAAATGCTTCAGTGTTGTATCATGAAGGCTCGTGAACGTCAGCTGCGATTCCGTGGGTGGGTTGAACAGCTGTAACCTCCCAAGCAAGTTGATTTTTGATGTGAAACATCTATAGGCGCACGTGAGACCGATTTCTGGCGTGGCGACGCGTCGCCACGCGCAATCGACTGTGCGTTTCTCTCTCACTCGATCCGGCGTTAAGCCATCTCTTTCGCTCCACTGAGCTCGGATACCTATAATGTATACTCTGTTTATTACAGTACTCATAACCTGTGTTTTTCTGGTAAATAAATCATTTTTCTGTTCTGATAATAAAATGTCTGACCGTGATAATTTAGAGAGTGGAAGTGATCAGCCTCCTGCAAAGAAAGCAAAATCACACTATGACACATTATCAAGTCATCAGTAAGTTAATTATATTTTTATAATTAAAGTATGCATTTATCTGTGCATTTAGCACGCGTATATTTGGTGTGTATTGAGCGCCAGTAAATGTAAAATCTACTCTCTAGGTAGATTAAAATTCACATAAATTTCATTGCATATCATGTTTTTAAATTAATTATTAATTTTAATTTCATTCTTATTGAAATTAATGCATTAAAACAATTGCTTAGAGAATAAATTTATTAAGACTGACAGAACTTTATTTTAAAATCAGCTGATGGCGTGCAGCGCACGAATCTTTTTCTTATTTGTTATTAATTTAAACTTTAAAAAATTAATTAATTTTTCTAATCATAATGGAGTTTAAAGTGAAACATTCATTATTTATATTTATAATTTACGATCTTTAGTAGTATATTGAAATAACTAGCTAAGATTCTTGAGTTCACTAATATATTGAAGCCATTTAAAATTTTTTTCTGCATATTTTAATAACTTAATATTTAACTTAATATTTTAAAAACTTAATATTATTTTTATAAATGTTTTAGAACCCAACAATCATCACAGGGGTCACAAGATATTATTATTGAAACTGGACATCACCAAGGTCAATTAAACACAAGACATACTATTAATGTGATGTAAGATTTTATTAATCTAATAGTACCTGAATCTACCAATTTTTAATTAAGCTTATTTTAACACATATATATATATATATATATTTTTTTTTAGAGTAAATAATAATAAAAGAGAACGTCAAAAACGATACAGGGAGCAGAACAGAGACAAATTGAAGCAGCGTGAAGCGGAAAGAAGAGAACGCATACATTTTTCACAAAGTATTGCCGGACCATCTACCTCTTCAAACACGAATAGAATAGAACTGAATAATGAAGAAATAATTACTGCTCAAAGTTCATCTGGTTTGGAAGAAATACAACCATCATCTATTCAAAGCAATGATCAAGGTAATGAACAAAACGCTCTCCAAAAAAAAAGAGAACGTCAACAAAGATACAGGGAGCAGAACAGGGATAAATTGAAACAACGTGAAGCGGAAAGAAGGAGGCGTCTACAAAATGCAGATGTGATTACAGAATTAGCTGCTTCTCCTAACATCGAATTTACAGGAATAATTAACGATCCAATAATAGATGAAATAAGTACAAATTCTCAAAATATAGCTAGTTTAGAAGAAATGCAGCATGGAGTAGTTGAAGTATCTCAGCAAATTGGACGAAGTCAATCAAGTGCAAATTCTTCGGAAATTCCGAATAACTACAGTCGATTTAGATACCATAAATCAGCTCATGAATATTTTAACGATAACTTTAAAAATAATGAATTTGGACATGCTTGCTCAATCTGCGATCGACTTTGGTTTGAGAAAGATTTAAAGAAACCATCTGCATCTGGAAGTATTATTAACACAATAACTAACGGGAAAAATGTGGATACACTCAAAGTTTGCTCTACTTGTAAATCAGCATTAGATAAAAATAACATTCCTAATTTTTCTGTTTATAATGGATTTCACTATCCAAAAATACCACAACATTTACCAAAAATAGATTTCATCACTGAAAGGCTTATTTCTCCTCGAATTCCCTTTATGCAAATAAGAAGATTAAGGCACGTTCAAGGACAATTCGGCATATACGGACAAATTATCAATGTTCCTGTTTCTGTGGATACAATGGTACGATCACTTCCAAGAGATGTCAATGATGAACATTGCATTTATGTACATATTAAAAAAAAAATGATTCATAAAAGTAGTTTTGTTCATGGCCTAATTAACATCGGATCAATTAGACAATGGTTGGATTATTTGACTCATACACCTTTATATCTGCATTATAAAATAACAATTGATGAATCATTTTTTAATCAAGAAACACCACTGATTACACAACAGAACATTGACGAATTTAGTGAAAACATCGATATTGAAGAAAGCCTAACTGCTCAACAACAAACTTTGGTATGGAACGAAGAAAAATATTTAAGATTAGCGCCAGGGCAACACAATATCCCACAAAGTTTATTATTCGATGAGCACGCTGAAGAGCTATCATTTCCGAGTATTTATATGGGACACTTTAGAAAATTTAGGGATACAGTCAAAGCTACACCTTTTATGATGGCATCTAGTGAACTGCGACGTAAGGATCGGCGAGGAGTCAATCCCTATCATTTGTTATATATGGCTGTAAAAATAATGAGACTGCGAGTTCGTGACTGTTTAACGATCGCGTTTAGGCATGTTGGTACAGATACCAATATAACTAAGGAACAAGTTCAATCCGAAGAGTATATTCATAACTGCATAGAGTCTAATTTAGCTTTTCTACGGTCAATCCCGAATTCAGTTTGGTATTGGTCTACAAGAAAAAAAGATTTATTCGCAATGATTCGGCAGCTTGGGAAGCCAACTGCATTCATGACACTAAGCGCAAATGAAATAGGGTGGCCGGATTTATTAACATTGTTACATAAATTAGCTGAAGAAAAAGAAGATATGCAAAATTTTATCGCATCGGAACTAAGTTTTATCCAAAAAAGTTCATTAATTAACAACGATGCTGTAACATGTGCTATTTATTTTAACAAATTAGTTAATGTAATAATGACAATTTTACAATCAAAGAAGTTCAGTCCTTTTGGTAAGTTTAAAGTTATTAACTACTTTTTGAGGATTGAATTTCAACATCGAGGAAGTCCACATGCGCATATTCTTTTATGGCTGGATAACGCTCCCAAAGATATACTTGGAGAAGAGCAAAAACAAGCAATAGAAATGATTAACAGTTTAGTATCAGTATCAACGTCGGAAGCATCGGGAAATATAAAATTACTTACGCATAAGCATACATTCACGTGCTACAAAAAAATTGGCTCTAATTCTGTGCAAAAGTGCCGATTTGAAGCGCCATTCATGCCTTGTAAATCTACAATGATTTTAATACCGATGGAAAAAACGAATCCACTTTACAAAGAACACTTGAAAAGATATAATGAAATTAGAATTAACTTAGAAAGTAATGACTATGACAGTATTGATGATTATTATGAAAGTAATAATATCAGATCAGATGAAGAATACAAAGATATACTAAGATCTGGTATTAGTAGACCAAGAATATTTTATAAACGACATCCGTCCGAAAAATGGCACAATACTTTCAATCCATTTGTTTTTAATGTCTTAAAGTCAAATATGGATTTTCAGATAATTACTGAAGAATATTCTTGCGCGGCATATGTCGTCGAATATGTAAACAAAACCAACAGAGGAATTAGCAATTTACAACGCCAAATAATAGAAGTTATGAATGAGAATCCTGAATTCGATATTGTTGAAATAACTCGTAAAATGAGCGTTGACATGCTGAATACTATTGAGATGAGTAGTCAAGAAGCTGCTTGGTATCTTTTAAGGTTACCAATGTCTAAATCGTCAGTAGCGATTCAGTATATTAACACTTGTTGGCCTATTGAACGACAGAGGATAAAAAAAACACAAAAACAAATTGATGAACTTGATGACGACTCTACTGATATTTGGAAGGAAGATTGGCATGACAAGTATCAAAAACGGCCAGAAGAATTGGAAGGAATTTCTTTAGCCCAATTTGTTTCGCACTATACTAAAAACGGAAAGGGAGAGTACGTCAGAAAGAAGCAGCCTCAAGTTATTCGTTATAGAAATTATGACATGACTCAGGATTACAACGAGTACAGAAGAGAAATGGTGACGTTACATATACCATTTAGAAATGAAGACACCGAAATATTAGCAGATATGAAATTTACAACTATATATGATGAACACGAAAACGAAATTTTAGAGAAAAGGAAAGAATTCGAGTCAAATATTGATATTCAAAAGACAATTGATATATGCCGAGAATTATGTCATGAAGGCGAGCTAATAGATGACGAATCAGAAGCTCGAGACGTTGCTACAAGATTTCCAGAGCCAAACCCCTTTGAAGAATTGTACAGAAATCCGAATGCTGCGGTTAATGAAGATTTACGCATAGCTACGCTTAAAAACTTGGGAGCCATAGCCAAAAGAAGAGAAAATATCATGAGTAATGATCGTTTTTGCGAACTCATGAGAAGCGCTAATGAAAAACAAAAAGATTTGCTGCTACACGTCATTCATCACAACTTATCTGCAGAGAGATCACCTTTACAATTATTTTTTACTGGGCCAGCTGGATGTGGAAAAACATTTGTAATAAAATTGATAATGGAAATATATAACAGATTTTCTGATAATGATGGGTTCTGCAATTCATACATTACGTGTGCTTCGACTGGCAAAGCTGCAGTAGCTATTAACGGAACTACTGTTCATACTGCATTGAAAATATCATTGTCAAAACTAATTCCGTTGTCAATAGAAACAGCACAACAATATCGATGCTTATTTAAATATGTCAAAGTTTTAATAATTGACGAAATCAGTATGATTGGTGCCGAGCTCTTGAACCAAATAGACGCAAGACTAAAGCAAATAACCGGAAATTTTGATGAAAATTTTGGTGGTCTAGACATTATTTTTATTGGAGATTTGCGGCAATTACCTCCAGTCCGTGCAACTCCAATCTATAAGCAGTCTAAACAACGGATGATTGGACCTTTACTATGGCGAGGATTAAAATTCTACGAGTTAACTCAAATAATGCGTCAAGATAACGAAATGTTTTCTTCTATTCTCACAAAAATTGGCAGTGGTGTTATTTTAAATGATGATGAATTAGCGGTTATCGAGTCTAGATTTTTTACGAAGGAAGAAGCCTTGCGCCTCTGTCCAAGTGGTATACGATTATTTCATGATAATGCATCAGTTAACGCATATAACGCACTAGCTTTACAAACTGAAAATAAAATAGATTCAATTGCAATGGACATTATTTCTGGTTGTACTAATCATGAGCAAGAAGCAAACATGAGACAAAAATTCCACAAGTTGTCAGTGATTGATACTGGAGGTTTGCCATATGAAATTATTTTTGTTATTGGAAAACCTTACATTATTACAACTAACATAGACGTGGTAGATGGCTTAGCTAACGGCGCCGTTGGAAAGCTGGTTCATATCGAACAAAATGATGAAAATCAAGTAACTCGCATATGGCTCGTTTTTCCAGATCAAAACACTGGTATGGTGGCTAGAAGAAAAGCCGCTGCTTTTCTTGCGGAACATAATATCGATAGACGTGCAGTACCTATCATACGTCGAACTTCAAGTATACCACTCAATAATAATAAAACCATTGTGGGAAAAAGAAATCATTTTCCATTGATATCAGGATGTGCTATGACTATTCATAAGTCTCAAGGAGGTACATATGACGAGGTGGTCTATGAGTATAATAAAAGTCATTCTATTCCATTACTTTACGTAGCTTTAACACGAGTAACAAGTATTGAAGGGTTATTTATATGTAACAGTCAGAATAACTTAAGATTTTATCATGGAAGGAGAGTAGATCCATCAGTTTCAAGTTTACAGCAAGAATTCAAAAGATTAGCTTTAAACAAACTTGCTACATTGCAAGGACTGATCCTTGAATTTATGAACTCCAGAAATAAATTAACCATTTATACTTTAAACTGCCAAAGTCTCAGAAAACATACTACTGATTTACAAGATTCTATTTGTCAACGGAGTAACTTTTTATTACTAACTGAAACATGGCTTCCAGCAGATGAATCAGTTGACTTACCTAATTTTCACTGTATAGCTAAATTTAAGAGACAAAATGTTAGAGCAGCTGGAGTTGCCATTTATAAAAACAACAATACTTCACATATTACTACATTCAACATGGATTTAGTAATTCAAAACGCTACAGAAGTTCATGTCTCCCAAACATCTATTGGCGATATGTGTGCTTCACACGTGAAACTAGAAGATGGAAGTGAATTGATGATGGTTGTTGTGTACATTTCTCCTAATAAAAAAATAAATGATATCATTTTATTTTTACACGAGAGATTATTTCCGTACAGTCACCGAGGTTCAATAATTTTCAAAACCAATAAAAACCAACTACCATTGATTTTAGCTGGGGATTTCAATGTAAATTTTGCAAAAGATGAATCAACGCCATTAATTACGTTTCTTCAAGAAGAATTTCAATTGGAAATTAATAACAATCCAAGAGAACCTACCACCAGATACGGAACAACAATAGATGCTGTATTTATTAGATATCTTAATAATGTTATGTCCAATACTTTCGTATCGTACTTCAGTTACCATCGACCAATTGTCACAGTAATACCGTTCTCAGAGGCAACATCGAATGTAACTATTACCGAAGTCACTGATTAAACTAATTGAGTAGTTTCGATTTAAAATAAATATGTAAATTTTTGTATTTAATGAAAATGAATGTTTATTTAATAAAAAATCATCGTTATCTAGAAAAAAAAATCGTTATATTTTTTATTTTATTTTATTGACATTTTTAGTTCCTACCACAATCTGTTCTTTTCTGCATACTACTTTTACGAAATAACGTCGATGTTTCACATCTACCAGGCGTCCCGTGACGGCTCCATTTTTTTTTTTAATCATTCCCTCCCGACTTAAACTTTATCAGATTATGGCTAACTATCTACCTTGAAGAAAAAAAAGTCACTTGAATATTGGTGAATTATACGTCAGCTTTTATGTGCTGCGGTGTTATCGTCCGAGAGGGAATTGGTAATGAAAATATGTTGCTGGCTCTCAAACTATTGGTACTAAAAGGCCCTATTCACTTATACAAGACATTTATTACAGTACTCCCTGCCGAAGTTGCCATCCTCCGGCAACTGTTGCCGGTCATTTCCAAACTTGGTTGTCAGTCACTTGTTATCACACAGCAACACGATAGCCAATTAAAAGTTACGAACAACTTACCATATCAATCTAGAGTATCCCCGATATTAAAGAGACCGATATTTAATAATCAAACTGGGCCTTTAATTAAACGAAAATCTTTCGAGGAAATTTGGAATACTTTCCAAAGTTTAATTATTAGCAGGATAAAAGTTTGAAAATTGTTTGTTTCACTTTATATAACTAACTTTAACGTAAAATAAAATGGAAATTAATAAATTATTCGCCGACCGACAAACGCGCGACGTGCGCTCTCACTAGACTCTGAAAATACACTGAGCCGGCGTTCAACTTCCGTGGTATGACGGTATGAGCTTCTATTCAAATTCAATTCTTATGACGATGACCGCGTTCAATCCTTTTCCAATTCCGTTTGATGATAGCAACACAAAGGAAAAATCTATAAATACCGCAATACATTTTCTGCTATACTGACCGTCGGGACAACAGCCCAACAGAGGTAGTTTTGTTGATGTCGGAGTACAAAACTGATTGAGTAGAAGTCGATAGTGCATTTAAAATCGGTCGAGTCCCAACGACAAACTGACCAGCGGCCCTAACATGAATGGCACAAAGATAAGATAGACCGTCTTATTTCTAAGTGCGTCTCTCTCACACTAGTGCCGACGAAAGAGATAGCCATAGAGATAAACGGGATTAATTTATCTTTGTGTCATTCATGTTAGGGCGGCAGAGAAACTGAAACAACTTAAATTTTAATAAGGTCCAATGTCGTTGGTATTTTATTGAAGTGGCGAACCTCAGCGGCCCTAACATGCATGCCGCAAAGATAAATTAAACCCGTTTATCTCGTTGATTATCTCTTTTGTCGGTACTAGTGTGAGAGAGACGCACTTAGAGATAAGATGGTCTATCTTATCTTTGTGTCATGCATGTTAGGGCCGCAGTATAGTTGTATGAAAATTTGCCCCTTAATCGCCGATATATCGGACGGATTTATACAATTTTAACTGATACGAATAAGTGTTCGTTAATAAACAATGATTCATAAACTTAAAAAAAAAACCGGTCAAGTGAATGTCTAAATTACGTTAATTGATAAATTTTTCTTTTCATACAAAATAATTGAGTACGCTATGTATAACATCTAAGTTATTAATCGAATTACGTATCTACGTGAACGTCATGTCATGACAGTTCGTTAGTTTAGATTTATTTGTCTAACAATGGACGAAATAGATATTGCTTTGCTTTTATTGTAATATTTGGTATTTCACAGTGCCTTAGTGATTTACTGTAATACTGTGTAATAAATGGAATAAATAAATAAATTGCTGCTCAGTCCTACTTAAAAAACCGGTCAAGTGCGAGTGAAACCCGCGTGGAGAGGCTTCCGTTCCATACATGATAAACTGAAATTTCCTATGTTATTTTAAATACCATAGACTTCTTATAGGTTTTCCTATAATCTATAGGTAAAGAACTATTTTCTGTATTTTTATCAAAATTTTAGGCCCGGTAGTTTCGGAGATAAGGGGGGGGAATGGTAAATTTTCACCTATTTTCCTAAATAATTTCTAAACTATTTCATTTAAAATTAAAAAAAAAAATACATGTAAGATCCTCACAATAAGCCCTTTCATTTGATATGTCACACGATTTCAGTTGCATAACTTTTGTTTTTAATTTTCTAATTTATCCCCCAAAAGTGGGCCCCATGTCCAAAATTAATTAATTTACGTTACGCATCCCTGTTGCGGTCACCAATTTACATATGTATACCAAATTTCAAATCAATCGGTCTAGTAGTTTCGGAGCAAATTGGCTGTGACAGACGGACAGACAGACAGACAGACACACGAGTGATCCTATAAGGGTTCCTTTTTTCCTTTTGAGGTACGGAACCCTACAAATTAATTACTCTTGTTTATTTAAACTATTTAACAAAACTTTCTCGGATAATTTGTACGATCGAAAACTATATACATATAACATCACGCCCGAAATCCCTAATGGGGTGGGCAGAGCCACAAGACTACTTGTGACCACGTTCGATTAATTAGTCCTAAGATGGTATGATGAACCGTATGGTGACAGGTGATCAGCCCATCGCCCATACAGATAGTCCACCATGTTGGAGAGGACCCGTCCCTTAGTCTGTCTGCACGCATTCTATGCTGTTTCTTCACTCCCAGTGCAGCAGAGGAGTATCGAAAACTATGGCCGGGTAAAATAAACACCCGTGTTAAATGTACACGCTGTACCCTACATACGCTTACATATTTGCTAGCATGATTAAAACTGTTGCACATAAGCTGTTGTTTGTTGGTTTATTAGCCAATATTAAAAAACCGGCCAAGTGCGAGTCGGACTCGCGCACGAAGAGTTCCGTACCATTGTCTATAAAAACGGCAAAATAATCACGTTTGTTGTATGGGAGCCCCCTTCACTTTTTATTTTATTCTGTTTTTGGTACTTGCAGTTATAGCGGCTACAGAAATACATCATCTGTGAAAATTTCAACTGTCGAACTATCACGGTTCATGAGATACAGCCCGGTGACAGACGGACGGACGGACAGCCGGACAGACGGAAAGCGGAGCCTTAGTAATAGGGTCCCGTTTTTATCCTTTTGGTACAGAACGCTAAAAAACCGGACCATAGCATTTAGTGTTGGCATTTGGTTGGGCCACATGGGTCTCGTTAGTTGGCCAACGGTTAGATTTGGCCGTCGTTTTGAGGTAAGGCCTACAACCAAGTACAACCAAGGGCCATTGTAGAATTTCCAACTGAAACAATAATAATGCAGAAATGCCAACAGTTTTAAACCAACGGTAGCAGACGACGCATTGGCCCAAAGTTGGTAAGTGGATGGGCGTAATGATAATATTTTACTGCATTGAGCCAACGTTACTTAATACGTATACAATGCAGAAATGCCAACCGTTTTTAGTGTAGTAGTATTCACAATGGCCCAACGTTGGTAACTGGTTGGGCGTAATGATATTTTTTTTTATATTTATATTATGTGGATGTTAGTTTTATGTGGGCAAACTACTAACTATATCCCTACGGATTCCCTACTGTTGGCCAATGAATGCTAACGGAAAATGCTACTAGGGTATTTTAAATCCAATAGTGCAATCCACATACATCATTTACGAGTTAGTATCGATGCCCAGCTATTCGGAATTGTTTACCCGCGGCTGACACAAACCACTTCCAAAAGGAGTCTAATAGGGAAGATGCATTTTATTTTTTGCATCTTGTATTGAAAAATGCTGAGTAATAGAAACCGATCTGTGTACGCAAGATATTTTTATGTTGATTATTTTATGAGTTATGAAGCTTTGAAAAGTCGTTGTTCCACTCGCAAAAACACTCCATACAAAATGGACAACAACTATGACGTCACAGCTGTCGTTAGACTGTATAAAATGTAAGGCGTTTAAACGAAATGAAATGATTTTTATCTTTATCTTTATCTAATATATATTTTTCACTCATTTTGACCCTTAACGAAATAAAAATTAATAAGTAGTCAAAATAATCTGCTGTAATATGCTTTTGTTTACATTTACTCTCATAATATGTAATTTAAATTTCTCCTCTGCTGCACTGGGAGTGAAGAAATAGCATAGAATGCGTGCAGATGCTTATCATCCTGGCATGTCGTAAAAGTCGACTAAGAGACGGGTTCTCTCCAACATGGTAGACTATCTGTATGGGCGATGGGCTGATCACCTGTCACCATACGGTTCATCATACCATCTTAGGGCTAACTAATCGAACGTGGCAACAAGTAGTCTTGTGGCTCTGCCCACCCCATTAGGGATTTCGGGCGTGATGCTATGTATGTATGTATGTATATGTAATTTAAACCTCATTTTGATTTTCATGCCACTTCCCCATTATAAATACCAACAATTAGATTAGTGGATTCATGTTGCGTGCTCGTCATGTTACAGTGTCACCTGCGGCCCTAACATGCATGCCACAAAGATAAATTAGAACCCTTTATCTCTATGACTATCTCTTTCGTCGGCACTAGTGTGAGAGAGACTCACTTAGAGATAAACGGTTCTAATTTATCTTTGTGCCATGCATGTCAGGGCCGCTGAGTGAACGTTGGGCCTTGGCCATTGAGATTTATTCCTCTGTTCTCAATTGATTAGTAATACTTCAGTGAGTAAACAGTAGGGCTGTTTTCACAAATTCAACTGTGTAGAAAAAGTAAAAATATCAAGGGAAATAATAGTACAACATTATTTCTATTGGAGACTCTTTATATTGTTACAAAATAACATCAATAAATAAATAATATAAAAAGCACAATACATTTTCGTATTCCTTTTTCAAGGAGAGTAAATCCACCTAAGCATGTCCACCGAATAATGCCTGCTCTATAATGACATATAGGTAAAGATATCATTACATCTACATCTTGTCAAACATTCATAAACACATATTTGCACGAACAGCGGGAATTAACAGCGATAGTAGATTATTATTTACCACGACCTCCGTCAACATAAATAATAATTTATTATCGTGGTTAATATCCGTTTTCACACAAATATTTATAAACACGGAATTATTCGTTTTCATGTCGAACCTGCTAAATACTTACATTTTATGCCACAGCGATTTTAATCGGTACATTCACGATTGGTACCTACACAATACATTGGTACATGAACAATATTAAATTTAATTTAATTTGTTGTGCTTTGTAAAACTTGCTTGATCAGTTCAGCTTCAGTTTTTAAAACTCATCTTTTAATATGGCAACTATATGGCATTATATTTACTGTCAAAACATTAGTTAAAGCTTTCAGTTTTACCTGCTACGTAAGTACATTCTTATTATATGGATACAAAACTATTGTAAAATACTTTTAGACCATGTCTGAACACATGCAAGGTGAAGTCGTGAACGGACAATAATGCCCACTCCGCAAATGCTCATTTAAATTCGAAATTCATCAAATTTGGAAGTATACAAATATTTATAAAAAGTGTTGCCATGCCAGTCAATGAACAACATTTCACTAAACTCAAACTATAGGAACCCAAACTTCAGTTCAAGATCTTTGTTACGATCTGCAGCAGCCACTGACAATGACTTGTCTATTATAATACGTTTGTCACATTAATTGGCAACGGCTAATTAATACTATTTAGGACGCTAAAGCTAAAAATACATTTATAGGTTATTATTTCATATGACAAGCATGGATTGTGAATATAGACCAAAAGGAGCGAAAGATTGTTTGAACAAGGTACAGTCGAATGTTTCATTTCAAACGAAACGTGAATATAAATAAAAGAGAGTCGTACATCAAAGAAGATTTGCGACAGATGAAAAATAAATAAGAGAGTATAGCTTAAGTAAGTAAATTAAATGAAAAGACAAGACATGCGAAAACAAATGTTTATCAGTTAAATCTATATGTTATCGTCAATTTATAAATAGTCGCTTATAAATAACAATAAATAAATCTTAAGGCACTGTTTTAGGTACCAAGATCACAATTTCATCATTTTTCTAATGTTCGTGTAATTGTGGAAGGAAGCAAATCGATTAGAGGCATGGAATGTGTAACAAGCGACAGCCAAGGCGAGGGCTCCTGGCTGCGCTTCACATATAGTGGCCAAACTGTTAAATGATTGCCCGCGCAACACACAGGTTATACAGGTACCTATTTAATATCCCTAACTCGTTTACTTACAGTTATCTGGTAAATACTTAAAAAGACATAAGCGCATACATTTAATTATTTCTGCATTGTGCAGAATAACAATACCGACACAATTTACAAATATTCAAACTTTGAACTAAATAATACCTATGCGAATTTCAGCTTATGTCATAAGACTACTTAATAAATTAATTCCTATCGGGGATATAATAATCGTTGTCGAACATAATCGCGATATTTACACGGTCCATCACTCAGCCGTTATTTACACTGGGCATTATTTACAGGCGTCCGAAGTGCACGTCCCGCGTGCGCGGATAGTCTGTCCACTGTCTCATTCACAGTCACTTAGCGATATGTGTACGACGAGGGTAGCACGAGATCGCCGAAGTAGTATAGCGCACTAGCGTACCAATGGACGCCGCGAGGGGAGTCGGTACCGCTCCAGCCGGCCGTCCAGCGGAGCGGAGCCATCGCTGCATGCGCCAGGGAGTGGCTGCGGACTACCGCGTAGCAGGACGCGAGGGCGTCGTCGACGATCACTGTGCCTGTCTTGGTGAGCGGGGCGTACACTCCCCGCTTGAAGACAGCGCGGGTGTGCGTGACGCGCGAGGGTCGCATCACGCTGCCCGTGCCGCGCGTCAGCAGCACGTCGCCGGGCCGCACGGCCGACGCGAACGCCTCGCGCCAGCCGTCGGCGGACGCGAGCAGCAGCAGGTGGGACGGCGTCGCAGCTATCGCTACGCCGTTCTCTGCTGTCACTTCTATGAATCTTCTGGTCGTGTTCGTATCTCGATCGATGAATGTCACCACCTGAAATTATCAAAATGAAAGTTTTCGGTTATCCGCGAAAACACCTTAATTAACTTGGCTGAATAAGGAAGGTGTGCGGAGCAACACCTTACACCAACATAGACCAGCCGAACAGGCCCTTCCAATGATTGACCCTGGGTTATCGCGTAAGCTGATAAAGCTAAAGAGGCCCCAGCTGCGTCTCTTGACAGGAGTTGTTACTGGGCATGCTCTTTTAAACAAACCTCTATATACTCCTGATATTACAGACAACCCTCTGTGCAGAGCTTGCATGGGGGCAGGAGAGACAGTCACCCATATCCTCTTGAAATATCCCAAAATAACTACCGGGCAAAAACCTCGTCAACATCCAGGTTCGGTTAGCCTTCCTTCGGGAGCTGGGTCAGCATGAATAGTGCCGCCAGACCAAAGCACGCAAATAGGCAGGCATGATTGACTTGCGGAAACTCAGCCCGCGTAAAACTAACTAAGCAAGTTGTGATATTTACACCAAGAAGCTTGAGCGGGCAAGGGGCTGTTAATTTAATATGCCTTTTGAGTGAGTCACTCAAAACCTGATCGTGTCATTAAAAATCCACCATCAGTTCCGTCTCTAAATTGAAGAAAGTCCCGTGCGTATGACTCCCACCTCCAGTTGGAGTCAAGAGTTGAGTAATGAAAACGGGTATGTTGCTTACTAACAGTAGGTAAGCGAGCATTGCGTAGCAATGAGTTGCGGTGGCTTCGTGGGATTGCAAAGCCGCAAAATCTATAGCAAACCACAGAATATAGCTCCGTATTTTATTTTCCGCGATGCGCTTTCTTTAAGATTCTTATTAGTGGCGGAGCCTGCCTACAAGCCGATTCCTGAAGGCTTTACCAAGCTAGAAAGCAACGGCTAGTTGTCAGTGAAGTCCATGTTACTCTAACTAAATATCAGACTCGCACTTGCGTTTCTAATTCTTCCGGCTTCCCTTAGGAAATATTTGACGCTTCGCCACTGATTCTTATTTAATTTTCATACGAAAAGACTGCTAACGCCTGCGATAATATTTACCTCAGAATAGACCATTTTCCCCGTGTTGTCGGCGGCCAGTACTTGGTCCCCTATCCTGAGGTCGGCGATGTCGCGCGCGCCCTCCGGCGTGTGCACCAGCGCGCCGCCCGGAAAGCAGCCGGCGCCCATGCCCACTGAAGATTCTGTAACGATTTTTTTTTATTACAACGTGTAATTAAAATATACAAAGGAAAATTACACTGAAGGGAGAAGATTAAGGTCCGGTCAAATTGCGGTGACACGACGCGATCTATCTCGCTCACACCAATGCATACAACATCATAGCAACGCGTTCGCGCAAGCGCGCGCGTCGCGCACATTTGTGCGGTGCGACGCCGTTATGTTGCATTGCATTGGTGTGAGCGGGATAGATCCCGCGCACTGCTACCGCGGCTACAATCTGACCGGGCCTTTAAGGTCAACGCGTGCAAAACGCGCTCGCCGTTCGTGTGAAGCGACTTTGTTCTAGTTTCTTGTTATAAAAGTCGAGTAAACGACGCCGCACATTACCCGCGTCTGGTATTTCGTAGATCGCCGAAGGCATAAGCACTTTTACCTTTACAAAGTTGAAATAAAAAATAATTGCGTTACACTGTTTAGTTTTTAGTGCTTTAATTTATTGAATTAACTCAATAAAGGTTATAAGAATTAATAATCATAATAATGAAACCAAAGGATCGTTACGGTTTAGGTAAATTAATTATCCTTGTATGAAAAACCTTAATCATCGATGGAGACTCATCATTTAAATTAGTACTTACATATAATATAAGCTTACGATTGATATGACTTGGATTCGTTTTATGAATAGGTATTCGTTGTAGTTGATCATTGTCCTTTGCACTATACATTTATGTTTTTAATTGCTTATTCAATTTAACACAAACCATAAAGTATTAATAATGGAATGGACATGCATCAAATCGTTGCGTGCGAGTTGCGAGACGTACACGAGCCAGAGAAAAAACAATAAAATAAGTCGAGAACATAAAATCGTGCAAGAGACGATAGTAAATTAGCTCGGAGCAGTCATATCCCTTTAAGGAATAATGCGCTCGTAATTAAAATCCGATAAGATGCGAAACAAAGAGAATGTCAGAGAGCCCGTGGCGGCTATCGGCGCGCGCGCAGGTAATCTGCAGCCTCCTGCTCCTCAGATCTTCCCACGAAATTTCAATGAATTCCCTAATCACTATCCAAAGACCATTTTTAACGGATAAAATCCAATCCGTTTTGCCAAGTCTTTTTGCCATTTCATAAAGCCAGGAACATCCAAAAAAGTAGCCTTAGCCAGTTCGGGTTAACTCCGTCAACATATTTGTTTATTATCTAATGGTATTTGCCTAAATCCTTATCCAGCTTAAACTGTACCTGTTAATCTCAGAGTTGGACGTTTAGCAAAAAAACTATTTACGTGAAGCTAAATGGTATCCAGAAGATTAGGGAAAGCGCTTGGGCGTAAGCCGCGTACTGGCAAGCTGGCGAGCCGCCGGCACAATGCGCACAGACCTGGTCTGGTAACAAACAGGGGGTGTGCAATTACACGCGCAAGTGAACATGTAGAAACCGATACGTCGCTACGAAATCTCGCAGTTTGCGTGAGCTCGTTAAAACTTTGATTTGTTGTGTAACCGACCGATAAATCCCGGCGATCTGCTCAAAGCGACGGCCCCTCCGGCGTCATACAATAACCACACAAATTAGATTTCGTTCAAAGTCAAGCGCTTATTGTCGATATTTGTTTGTTGTTGGGTGAAAGCATCACACGGACCATTGAATAGGTGTCGGCCACCTTTGCGTTTTTTGCGCATCTCGGGTTGAATGCAATTCATCTCAGAGATAATAAAGTAACTGACGCCATGTTCACTAAATAACTAGCTATCGATATATGAAAGCAAAATCAGTTTCCGATGTATTTTAATAATAATATTGTATTAATTGTTATCTATACATATAAAACAGTACCTTGACTCACTTATAGACAACACACAGCCTAAACGGGTGGTCTTAGAGGTTTGAAATTTGAAGAGACATTCCTCGAGTACCCTAGAGGTGCACTAAGGAGGGATTTTTTGAAATTCCATCCCTAAAGGGGTGGAAAGGGATGATAAAGTTTGTATGGAAAATACCGCGGGCGAAGCTATGGCTGGTCCACTAGTGTACTATAAAGTACATACTTTAACTATGACGTTTTAACTAGTTTTGCCAAAAATGCTTAGTATAAATGAAAAGTGTCCCTAGATGAATTTAATAAATTTAATTGTCATCAATGTCTACGAACACGCGTGGAATAAATTTATTCTCAGTAGCTTTACATAATATACCTACTAGGTTTAAATAGCGCATTCAATATTCGGCATAAGTCCGAATAATGTCAACCAGTGGCCGCTATATGAGTTGAGTAACGTTTGAAGATGGAGCGATAGCCGCGAGGTGGTTGAACGCGCTCGGAAGGTTGCGCATTAAGTATAAGATAACACAAACAAGCCATGCATTTTGGTGTCTAGTTCTAAAGGGGTCAAGCTATTGGTCAGTTAAAAGCCTTTTAACTATCGCTAATCAACCTATTTAAGTTTAATATTTTCTTAGAATTACAGTTAGACTAAATCTGGAAAAACCGGCCAAGTGCGAGTCGGACTCGCGCACGAAGAATTCCTTACCATTTATCTATAATCAAGCAAAAACATATCACATTTGTTGTATGCGAGCCCCCCTTAAATATTTATTTTATTTTAATTTAATTATTGATTTTTAATGTTAATATATATCTAAATATTCTGTGAATATTTCAAACGTCTACCTGTTGCCGGTATCAATATTGTGCAAAAACAAGCAAAAAAAATCAGGTTCGTTGTATCGGAGCCCCCTTAAATATTTATTTTATTCTGTTTTTTAGTATTTGTTGTTATAGCGGCAACAGAAATACATCATTTGTGAAAATTTCAACTGTCTAACTATCACGGTTCATGAGACAGACGGTAGCCTGGTGACAGACGGACGGACGGACAGACTTATAGCGGAGCCTTAGTAATAGGGTCCCGTATTTACCCTTTGGTTACGGAACCCTCAAAAACATGAATTGTTTGTAAAATGACTTAAAAGCAGAGAGAACAGCGTATGAAACAATAAAATATATTTTAGAGAGGTTGTATGAAATGCTACCCCCATTTTACCGGACCACCAGGCGCACGGAACCATTCCATCCCCATGGGATGAACTTTCCACCTTGTTGTGCGAAGCGATTTGCTCCATATTTACTGTTGTGTACAGCTAAGGAATGGAATGATTTCCCTGCATCGGTATTCCGGATAGTTATGATCTGGGGTCTGTCAAGAGAGTAAAGAGGAATTTCCTGGGCAATCGCGTTCCACCTTCGGCCGGATCATCACGGTGAGTCAAGCAAAAGCCCAATAATAATAATAATAAAACATACTTTTACATTTAAGTCAAGTCCCTTAAACGTCATAAAATAGCGTAGCTTGTATTAATAGACAAAAGCTGTTTGGAGACGCGGCGCAGCAACATTTTAATAAGCCAGGTAAGTTCTATTCTATTCTTTAATCTTAAGTAATCACAGCATGAGCTATGATCAACTGCATCATTCAAATCTGAGCGCACACGCACTGCTATCCATAAAGTGCGTGCACAGATAACATATTTTAGGCTTGAAGATGTGCCGATAAGTGGTGGAGGCCCCCCCTCCTGCGGGGCGCGGCGCGGGCGCCGACTGGCCGCGCTGACCCCGCCCCGCGGACCACCGGGAGCGCCAGCGCCGCCTCACTACCCGATAAATACACGTGACACTATTCGTAATTCATCTCAATAAATACGTGCACCATGCACGTGAAAGTATCGAAAATTGAACGATGATTAGTTGAGGCTATTTTTTACTTTTAATTGCAATTTAATTTGAGGTGCACGCTATGCATGACGGTGCAGAAGAAACTGTAGGTAGGTAACTTTCGTGTCAATTTGCCTGTACTTTTAGTTATTTCAATTTGCCAATATTGACATCAAAATTGACTTACCTAAAACATTATGCCTACGCTATTTTTATATTGATAAAACGACGCTTGCAACAATGTATGGCTTTATCCTTAATCGCTGATCGCATCGGTGAAACTATCTGATTTATATCTTATGGAATAGCAATTAACTGACGTCAAGCCGCGCATGCAAATGCCACGGTTACTCGCATGAATCATGCGCAGATCGGGGATAAAAAGTTTTCATAATTTTTAATAATCGATCTTTATAAAGAGGATGGTCTGTCTTTGAAATTGTAAAAGAGAAATACCTATACCGTTCTTCTACGGATACTCGGTCAGCCAGTCTGATAAAAAACATATTATAAATCAGTCTAGTAGGAAGGTTACATTTGCCAACGTATAACGCAAGCAACGCAGATAAGTCTAAGTTACGCAAGCATTATGTCAGCTGCGTGTAACCAATATCAAATATTCTATAACTACAGTTGCACAGACTCAATTAATCCGATGATTCATGCATACGACAAATCGCGTGTACCTACCTATAGGTAGCAAAATATATTAAAGTATTATAAGCGACGGCTTTCAAAAGCCAATGGGTATGTATGTAGGTATATAGGTCTGAGGTAACTATTAGCATAAGTTGTGTGAGCTATGACTTAGATACTGTCAACATTCATTATCACTGACAGAGACTATGATAGCTGAAATAATTACTGATATACAACACGATTAAATCGTAATTCGGTTGTGACGTGACGCAGCAGCTATTACGAAAAACTAATCCGATGGTTATTTTAAAATCACTTTTGTTTTTCATAAGCACCGGCAAACCTACACATTGTTTCCAAGTTAGTCTGCTGTCACAACACAGTTTTGTATTAACATATTAAGCAGAACGTTTCTTTCAAATTGATGAGGCAAATTCCCTTATACACGTTGGACCAACGTAGATTTACAGACGCGACAGACGCATATATACCTAGGTTAGAATGCAACAGAGATAATATTGGTTCTTATTCTTACACATTACCTGTAATATTATCACGACGAATCATCAATAAAATTTATTCCGTTGTATGCCACTGGATCTGCCATCGACGGCGCAAAACGGAAACCAAAATAAACCTAACCTAACCTATAATTAGGTGACAGTAGCACTAAACTTATCTTTTTTCCTTTTTGTGCCATCTGTGGCAGATTCAGTGGCATACAACGGAATATAATTAACAAGGTTTAATTTGAAAATAAAAACGTACTTTTTGGGTTCAGTAAAAAAATCAAGCAGAATTCCTAGAGATCGAAAATCTTGTTAATAATTCACTGAACCTTCAGAATCTCACATGATCCGATAACACGAGTGATTGACCCCTTAAATCCTGTGGGAACGTCGCGGAGACCACAACCTTCCGGGATGTCGCGTCTCGGATGTCGCGGCCTTTCGCACGCATGCCCCGGGCGCGCTCGACCATGCCTCCACAACGCTTTTAACATAATATTTATAACGTTTCAATTCCATAACATCACAACGTTACAACTAATAGTAAATCGAATTACAAGTTTTGCCAAATTTTGATAAAAACCGGAGCCTTCTACAATCACTTTGTTGGCCGTCTGCCCGTCTATCTGTCTAGCAACACCATTTATTTCATTAATAGCTTAAGCTTAAGTTATCGAGCCGATTTTTGGTATTTGTTGTCTTTTGAAGCCCGCACAAGATGTAAAATATAATTAGGAAAACTAAAATTAATCAGCCACGCTGAAAAAACATGAAAGTTCAAGAACAAATATTTTTTGCCCTACGTGTGGTATTTCGGTATGGTATTCGAAAGTGTTAAGATTGTCTAGCATAATTTTTTATTTTCATATTTTAATATTTAATCGCTTTAAAGATATTCTTGAAACCGAAAATGCACCAACACTGTCTCCCCCCCTTTGTCGTAGAAATTATAAGAGATTAAAATCTAAAAACTACATATAGACTATCGGGAAAATACGATCAACTCTCTAGTTTTATGAGTTCTAGAGAATTTAGAAAAAATAAACCTAAATATAAAAAAAATAAAAGGTGTGTTTGAGCCATTATATAATTTAAGAACAACATCACAGATGGCTTTAAAACCCATGTCATTTTTAATGAATATTGTAAAATAATGTAATGCCATCGGTATTTAACCTTGTAAGATAGTAAGTAGGTATAGACGGATTTTTGATAATTGTGCATATCAGGAAAGACATCAACGGGCTCTCACAAAGTACGACATGGACTTGCTTTTAAGAGATAGGAGAAAATTATCGCTAGTTTTTCATGGTTTAAGGGTTCCGTCCCTAAACCTGTTTTTCATAGGTAAGTACGGGACCCTCGGCGCGTGACAGTGAAACATAACAGACAGTGTTACTTTCGCATTTATAATATAAGTAGCTGGTGCGGCTGAAAAAGCTAAAGTAGGCAAATATAGGGGTCTAGGCCCCGAATATGATTTTGTCCCATTCGGTGTCGAGATCCTTGGTCCGTGGGGTCCTTGCGCTATAAGGCTTCTTAAGGAAATAGCAAAAAGGTTAGTCGACATCACAGGAGACCGAAGAGCTGGCAGCTACCTCGGACAAAGAATTAGTCTAGCTATAAAGTAAAATATAAGTAGTAGTATATAATATGGATGTTAGTATAAGACTTAACAAAAATATCAGTAAAAATACAGACACTTAAAAATATACATATACCTAACCAACGAGTCATTGCATAATTTGTCAGTTAAAATCATTTATAACTCTACTCAGTAAATAATGTGAACCTTCTTATAGCCCTAGACAGGCAAACAAGCAGGTGCTCCGCATGATGGGAAATGATGTACATAACCAGTATATAGGTTGAGATTAATAATGAAAGCTAGGCTATTGTATCGTATATTCCTCTTAGTTTCAACTTAAGGGCACCATGTAAACGGCATTCGGCGTAACCTCAAAACCGGTTAAGAATACGGTTACTGGCATTCCACGATTTAAATATCCTAACGTGTTCTGGATTCAAAATTAATAAACTTTGATTCAAAATGTGTAAGGAATATCTTTTATTTAATGAATGAACAAATTTTTTGTTTTGAATTTAACACATTGCTTTAATACCTAACAATAACATGAAATCATAACGTGCCATACCCTAACCAAAAGGAATTTGAATGTTATTTGCAAATGCTTACTCAAGATTTCTAAATTGCCATTTATTTATAACATTCTCGGCTTTAAACGACACTAAATAGCAATTAATGTCATGTCAAAAAATTAATTCAATTTAAACGTCGCTTGAAGTGGGTTTCATTATACCTACATGAATCACGGATGCATTATGCACTCAAAACTTGTTTAAAAATCTCAACTTGAGAGCTCATAGTCGACCGGGCTTAAAAATGTCAAGTAAATGTCATTAGGCAAGAACTTGCTGCAGATAATCGTAATGATACCATCGGCCCGCCCCGCAGCTTTGTACGCGGTATTGTGAAATTATTATACCTACCTAACCTACTATATATGGTATAATAACGAAAGTATTAAAAAAACACACGACTACAAAGACTAGGAAACTTAACAATTGTTACATTTGATTGCTCTGTTTTTTTAAATAAAATAGATTCTATTATAACACCTTAAGACGTTAAATGTGGTCAAACTCAAGTCCCACCGTTCGCATAAGGAAGATCTTAATGCGCACCTAATGTAATGTCATTCGGGTGTCGTGCGTCCTTCAGACTGGTCTCTAGTCGTGACCTCGCATCGGTCACGCCCCATTTACCCGGCTCGCCGAGTCAAACCACTGCCCATCATGTCTGTTCCTAGAACCGCTAAATACGTAATATCATTCAAACAAGGGCAGATTACGATCTTATTTTGGTTAAACTGCTGCTTGACTCTATTTTCATGTTCGAAATACTATAAAATGTTATCGTTCGCAAACTATACTGAGGTTAAATGGATGGATTTCTGAATTTGGTGACGAAATGTTGTTCAAATGTTATTGGTTTCGTTTACAAGTGATGAAGTTTTTTTAGGATATCGTTACATCGTTTTGGGTACGAGATTAGGCCCTGAGTTTTTTAAGGCATGTTATTAGTGGTTAAGCCGTAAGTGATCTAGATATTTAGATCATATTAAGTTTAAAGCACTTTGCTTTTATTATCTTTACTAAAAAGGAGATGATCTGAAATAGTTTTGTTACTGATACATTGGTTATAAGAAGCTTTGGAATGGGACAGGACACTGATAAAGAGAAATAGAAATTGTGCAAAACGATTATCTTATTCTTGGAAAGATGTTTGATTTTCCTTCGAGTTATTTTATTTAGGTAAAGCCCTACTTCACCCATCATCAGTTCATGAATTGTACCTACATTCTTTTGGGCAGTCGTGTAAAATATTCAACCGACAATTTTCAACAGAAACACGGCAACTTTCAATAGTATGAATACGCTGACGTCTACACAGAAACTTGGAACAATATTAATAAAATTCTAGCAAAAAAAAAGGAACACTCATCGCCGACCAATGGGATTAATTAATCGGCTGGTATAAAAACCGGCGTATAGCAGAACCACAAAAATAAACACAAAGTTCTTATTCCGTTCGCAATAAAGGTTATTGGTGCTTGATGCATATGCCTTGTAAAAGTGGTAATGTAGTTTTATTGCGCGATGATCGGTGCGATACTCCGGGGCATTAAGATGGCCGACTGACAAAGTAACATTCACTCAGTTTATAAACAAAATAGAATAATAACACCGCAGTCAACGGCGCAAATTAACCCTTGTATCTTGGGTCTGAAATTAACACATGAATGGGAGGAATTGGACCTGCGATTACTGGTCTAATAGTCCAGAAGTGAAACCACAGAGCCAACCGACTATACTGCTCGATGAATTCTTCTCCAAAAGCTTTCAATGTGAAACGTCCCATACGATTGCTTTGTTGCGTGGCATAATGACAAAAATTATCGATAAATACCTACAGGAATTGTTAATCAAATCAGGCGCCTCATTCGGGAACGCTAAGTGATTCTGTAGCGACTCGTAAGCCAGATTTCTCATTCCACTCTTCCGCACGACGCCAAATGCGTAAGAGCGAGATGAGAGATCTGGCTTACGAGTCGCTACAGAATCACTTAGCGTTCCCGAATGAGGCGCCAGGAAAACTTTATCTCTTTCATTGTTAGATATTTTAAATAATAATCTGCCTATTACAAGTGTATAATATTTAAGTTATTGGAAGGAGTTCGTAGGAGGTAAATGGTCTAATGATATCTCTTGAAACCACTAGTGGGTAGATGATGATGGTTATCATGGGAAATCAAGATTATAAGCGAGGAAGTACAAGGAACAACTGCGGTCTGTATCCAGCTAAGAACTCGTATGCATACCCCTGCAGTTGTGTAACCTTATAAGAAAATGTTATTTTACTGCATGGAAATATCATTATAATATTGCTACATTATTCTAGTTTTACAAAGCCAAATATTTTTGATTGATATAATATATAAATTTTACTAACAAAGCTAAGTTTTTAAGTTATAAACCTGTATTTATTTCTACTTTGTCGTTACGTCAGCGAACGCGCTACAAGTTTCCAGACGCGTTGAAGTCTTTAATACGACGCGCCGCGCTTCCCCATACTCCGAGTGATTTCACAGAATTTGCTTTGAATAGCGACGCGGACAGACGGTTTATCGCCTTCCTAATATGTTTATATTACGAGTAATGTACAATGTAATAATAAAATATAAAGGAACGTTAAATTTTATGTACAAATTGGAATTCAATGGAACACAACAGTAGTTATTCAATAGTCTCTGTGATATTTTAAACCACCGTTTTATTGGTAGTTTGCCGTTGCCGCAAGTTATTCAGTTAAGTAATATAAAACTGTTTTATTGTTCAAAGTGCATTAACTAAGCAGCAAGTTCACCGTCCATTCTTAAATTTTAAGTCAATAAGTAAAACCGCGTGATTGCGGTACATAACTGTACCAAAGCTCCGCTCCGGCCAAATATATAGTTGAACTTTACAAGAAGAATGCACCTCCCCCCACCCCGCGGCGTCGATCAAACGGACGAACGAGCCTCTTGTTAGCATCCCTCCCTGTCGCACCCACGCGTTGGATCAATCCCCGTCCCGCTCGCACTCAGCCGCATCCGAGCCAATCCCCCACTTGTATAATTACGCCTGTGATTCAATGGCTACTTATGTCTATGTGTGTGAAGCGAGTTTTTGTACGTATGTATTATGATTTAGATAAATTATTGATGCGTTCATATTGAGACTAGTTCTGCAAAATCACCTCGTAAATAAGAAAAAAACGTATGAATATTATGTGAAAATTTGTAAACCAGATCTTTGTAATGTTGTCTGGGAATGAATAGCCTTAGCGAATGCTGTAATTGGCTCGGGTGAACGCACTTTGAATTAAATGTATCCATGACTACCCCGTTCAAGGATTAACTACCTCATTCTTGCATGTATAGTAAAAACGATTATAATGTATTTAAATTAGCGGCACCCATGAAAAAGTTCGCTTTGCATTATTAGTCGTTCCATTAAACACTAAAACTTATGATAATGAGACGCAAAGAAGAACCGAAACCTTTTCTATAGTTGTCTGGAAGAAAACGCCATTTGCGTCTAACTTGACAATTTTAATATGAAATTTTTGAAGTTAAGAGTATTTGTATTGTATTGTATTTTAAATTTAAAATCATTGAATGTCTTATATTGACTTTTACTTGATATTGATTATTTATCGAGCGAGATCGACCCGCGATATGGAGGCTGCCAAAAGTTTGGGTCATTGTTTCGCGGTCGTCAATTTGTATGTTGTCATGTTTATTCATTTATTCCAATGATTCTCGACCGCGCTTACAGTATCAATATGGAATATACATCTGACTGTTTCTATTTTTGTAATTCCATTTGATTTATAAGTGATATCATTAGCGACACTTATTTTTTTATTGTATAATATTACATGCAGTTTTAAGACCTTTCAATAATCGTTCAGTGTTAAATTATATAGACAAACGGTAATGTGTCAAGCCAAGTTCGGAAATGAGCCCCCCAGCCGTGTGTATATTTACACCAACCATTTCGACCCCCCCCCCCCCCCCCCTCCCTCAAAATGTATTAAATCTACAAAACTACAACGTATATAAAACGTTTTAAAGTTTCTACAATTGCCCTAAATTCCAAATTTCATAAATGTAGCTATTATATTTCTTGAGATATGGACATCCCAAAGTCGCTATTTTTATCACTCACTTCACTGACTGACTCATCAAAAACAAAGACCACTTCTAAGCCATTTAGAAACTTGAAATTTGTCATGAAGATGGATTGGACGTATATAAAGACAAAAATCGGAAATCTAAATATTATGTGTTATCTTGTGTCATTATTGCAATACGATTAAACAAATGTATGTAAGTAATGCGTTTATTATAATTGGATCTTATAGAGTATGTGAATAAATTTTCAGAAGAAGCATGTTGCTTTTCTTGCTAGGGTATAAGTAGTTACACATTGTAAGTAATCCTGCTATCTATGACTATGCCAAATTTCAAATCTCCATCAATTGGCTTCAGAGAAAGTCAGCAAAATATTATAAGGGCTCCGTTTGACCTTTTGGGGTACGGAAGCTTAAAGGTGCCGCATTAGTGCAGAAAAAAAACGGAGAGAGCAAAACAAATACAAATTATTTAGGTTATTTAACACCTATATAATTTGTGTGAGTATGTGGTACGCAACTTTTCAAAAATATATGATATCACACCAAAAATAATAAACGTGAAAAAGAGGCCAAGTTCGGTACGAGTAAAGTACATGATTGTCAGCTTCACCGAAAAAATAATTGGGATATAAATGGGTACCAAGTTCTATGGAGGTTCCTTAAAGTATAGCTGCAGAAATGTACAACGTTCTTCGCTTGATTTAAAATGAGTTTATTAGATTCTTTGCAACTGAATAATGCAACTTGGCAAGTTTTCATTTCAATTATTTGCATGACATTCATTATACACCCTGCAGGTATACTTTAAGGAACCTCCGTAGAACTTGGCACCCATTTAAATCTCAATTCTTTTATCAGTGAAGCTGAACTTGGCCTATTTTTAACATTTATGGTTTTTATTATAACTTGTTTGCTTCTATTTTACCTCGGCCCTTTTGTAAAGTTACTAGTTGAAATTTTAACAAGCAACACAACTGGGAAAATCCTTAGAATTCGTCATCAACGTTGCTAATTTTACCGGTAAAATTGTAACTTAAAATAATGGAATTTTCTTTAAAACAGGACTCCAAGACAAACGAAATTGACAAAGTTTTAAATGCCATCGAAACGACCTTGAACAAACATTGTAAGTGATAACCGAACAACCGAATATTATGTCTATATTTATAAAATTCAAATGGCCGGTGAGTTAAGTATTAATTTGGAATTTATAAATATTGAGTGCGCAGGCGCGGGTCAAGGCCGGGACGCGCACGAAGCTTCCCTCCACAAAGACTTTATGAATAATTCCTATATTCATATTTATGCGTTTTAGAGTAAAATATTTAGTATAAAGGGTCGTAGCTTGAACCTGCAACCTAAAACTACCTATAAGATTTTTCGACAAGGACAAAGAAGGCTTTGAGGATAACATTAAAGCTTTATCAGTTTGTGTGTGTTTATTCTTATAAATGATAAGATTGATAAGTGATATACTGCATCTGAATAAATTCTGTGCGTTTTTACAATGTCCGAGTGTATCTTAGCTTGAACTTGAGTAAACGGTACTGAAAGAGCTTAGTATCAAATTAATAAGTCTAGTCCGTAGCTTTAGAGGAAAAGTGACATTGTCTTTCTCAATTTAGGTACTTTAAGCTGCTAATATGAGTGTAATAGTCGTCGCTTTTCCAAAACAAATAAATAAATACCTTGATATATTAAATTTGGTACGCAGTTGAACCTAATATACGTCGGAGGTTATACATATCTCACTTACACATGAAACAAACGCACCGGTTACCTATACCTAAATCAGAAGAGGGAGTCGTTTTGAAAGTGATATATGGAAAAGTGTAAGTGTATGAGTTTTGTTTCTGTGTTTTAAATATGGAACACTAAACGAACACAGCACCACTACATGCACAAACAATTCCCTCATTTGATTTACGTATACTTTCTTGATCCGACCATACGGTTCCTTTTTTTTACCCTCTGCCGTTTACGGGGGCACCGTGAGATCCCGAGGATTCGACCATAACGACCGTACGATACCGAACTAAAGAGTGTTCAGCGAGGACATTCGATGTGATTCACGAACGCGCAAGGCACTTCACTCGTGAACGAGCTGCCCTGAAAACTGGTGAATGCCAGTACCGTTCTCGTCTAGCGTTCACCTATAAGTAAAAAAATCACGCCTAAAACATTGTACGCACCTGTTCTAACCGAGCAGTGTATGTACGATCTGCTCTCATAGAAGACCCAGTCGAAGCCAGCCTCGTACGCCAACCGGGCCAGCATGCCGTACTTGGCGCGGTCACGGTCACTGGTGGTGACGTCCACGGCGCGGCCCTCGTAGTGCAGCGAGTGCTCTAGGTGCGAGCCCTCCTCGTCCCAGCCCTCGATGACCCGCAGCCGCACCCCGGGCCACTGCATCATCACGCTGATCGCCAGCGTATTCAGTTTTTCTTTGCATCTCTGGAATATACAAGAAGAGTTGAACTTGATGTTGCGTTACGCATAATTTTAAAGAAAAATACACTTTACTTGTTATATCAATTTGACGTAATAAGTAACCAACGTTAAAACTCGTGACTTCTTAATATTTGATAAGATTACAGTTCAGTATTTTCGAAAAATACTACGTAATTCATTATTTGACTACTCAATTGACAACTTAGGTAGTTTTCCCATTACATAATGATATTGACCATCAAATCGATTGTCGCAAATTAAAATAACTCAGGGCTCACTAATGGCATCAGCATACATAGTATTTTCATAGCAATTTGCGATGACGGCCTAAAACATTCATTTTCGTGTCGGACGCTTTCAATGAACCTCTCAGAAACAATCCGATGCCCTAACCTCTAAAGACATGCGATGCGTTTTGTTTGCACCTACTAAAAAAATTACCAACAGACGTGCTAACAAATCAACAAACGCAGCCGCCTCCCGGCCGCCGCAAGGCACAGGATGTCTCGCATTTTGTCGTCAAAGAATAAATCAAATTAAACATGCCTCACAAAAGGATCGACACAATTTGTTTGTGAAATAACTTCGCGGTCCAAATAAAGGAAATGTCACAATATTTATAAAGAAACGCAGACAATGCGGCACCGCACGCTAGCTTTGTGCCGCGGTGTCAACTCACTCCATGCGGATTTCATAGTGAAAAAATTAGAGATTGACGTAACGAATCAGGCAAACTGGCGCCCCGCTTGGATCTGGCACTACCCTCGTCCTCACAACGGATCTGCTTGGAGCACCGTAAATAATTGCTTCTTCGAATATTTAAACAGTGCTGAACAAGTAATAGAGTTGCAAGAATTTGTTTGATATCAATGTCTCGGTACGTACAGATATTTGTTCTTTCCAAATGGATTTGAACTTAAAATCACGTAACCAGTTTTGTATTTCTTGGACAATTTTTAAAATTGTTGCAATACATAAAATACATCTAACATTCGTTCAAAGATTTTAAAGGAGGGTTTGAATGGTATTCTTAGTGAACTAAATGAAGCAGGCGCTCTTTTGCACATTGCCTAAGTGATATAATATCTTAGCGCTTTGCTCCATCTTTATCATAATTAGCAAAGTTTAGCGGATATCGGAAATATGCAGCCACGATTGCAACAAATAACTTGTTGCCAGAAAATATTGTTTCTGAACACATCATGGAGGATTTATAATATGTGTGTAGATAAAGTTATGTATGCAACTCTGCATAATTTGGCCTTAAAACACACGTGCGATCTTATTATGAAACTGGCCTATCGGCTCGTTTCATGAAAACCACACTAGTGTTTTAAAGCCTATCATTATGCAACCGTTGCATAAACTACTATTTTGTATCACGTAGAAGCTTATAACAATGTCGAGAAAAGGCCCAGGTCGCGGCCGGTCGGTGGGTCCTACGGGAACCCCGTGTTTGCCGGGTCCTCTCTCTCTAAAACAATCGAATGCTAAACGTTTGCCCAAACACTGCGTACACTTTAACGTGGGAACAACGTGGCGCAATTAACCATCTCTCACCTATATCGCATCCACATTCCATTGATGGGTAATATTCACGTAGTTTTTATCGCGTTCCCTTTGGTTAATATTATAGGAACGTTAATAACTATACCTACCTAAACAGTGCGTTTTTACCATCTGTGTTTGCAGAATAATGAATTGTGCTATGGTTAAAATTCATAACAGCGAGGATATGGTTGGATACATGATGATGCAGCCTGCTGTTAAGGCTGCCTATATTAGAACGTAATCACGGCTTTAGTGTTCGCGTGGGAGGAATTGTGTTTTTTTTTTCGATGAAATATATCGGTATATCGATAAGTGATACTCGACCCGGCGCAGAGAGCCGCTGTGACACGCCCGTCGGTCCATTATAAATTCATTATGCATATTTTTGGTAAACAAGCTGTCGATCACAATGGCTGGGCGCAGCGGGACGCTGCCTCCGACACCTCGGCGGTCCGCATCCTGCACCACGATTATCATCACTCGCAGCAACCCCGACCACTCCATAAACCAAACTTGTTCTCATCACAACGGTCTACACTAATCCGTTTTCGCAAATTATCAAATTACAACACATCAAACACTCATAAATGATGAACAAAAAATAAAAAGTGTATCGAATACCTAAGGTCAAGTTTTGATGTGAAACCAAGCCAACTACCTGAACGGACGACCGACGCACTTGCGGACACATAATGAAGGCTGCTTGATGGAATTGAGGTAAAAAGGGAATAAAAACGCGAAGGATCATCGCACCGACTGGAGCAGCGGGTGCAGGAGTAACGTGAGAACGCAGCGCCCAGCGCCTCGCTCTTCTCTCTTACGGGTTATATTACCAATGCCGCGCCGGCGCAGCCCGCCATACATTTATCTATACCCCTCGCATCGCTATACAGCTCTTCATTCAGGAGAAGAATCATAACCGATGCCCTAATAGAAACCTGAAACGTGCGTCATTCGCCACCTAGTCCAAGCGCTATATCTTCGATAATTTATTACCACCTCCCTCAGCGACCATAACAATATATTAGGATAATTAAATGGCTCTTTACATTCCTTAACACATCGTTTTTTGTACAAGGCCAGAAGTCGAAAAGCACCGACCAATGCTGACTGGTTTTTAGTGTTCAATTTTTTGTCTTTTGTGGAAACCACTACAAATAGTTAAAGGGCAGTTTTTTGTTAAGCCGACCGTTCATCTTGTTCACGCGAACCCCTCCGCTATATAAGGTTTTATGTAATGGAATAAATTGACATTCCTTGTGTAAAATAATCGTAATGTAATAAAATATGTTGGTATGTAAACATGTATGTATAATTGCGGGAGCGAAATACAAAAGTTTTGTCCTGAAATGTTTTCAATGTCAATACATATTTCTCGTATTTTTAAGCCAATGAAAAATATTGACGTTGCTTGAAAACGCAGGTAAAAAAAGGTTTCAATTTAAAATGTGTAGGTAACTTCTCACCATTATATGACTCACTCGAAAAATATAGGTACGTCACCACAATACCATGTTTTAGGCGAATATAAGTGACTCAGTATCAATTTTGTAATTTAGGAGTTCGCAAATCAGAATAGGGAGGAACTAACCTACACACCCACTAAATAGTTTAAGAAACCGCAAAATATGATTCACTCTTTCCAATCGCCATTTTGAATTCACTTTTTATTACGGTTGAAAATGTATTTCGTTGAAGATTTTGTAATTGGCGATCCTATAGAAATGATACTCGTATTTATGTTGGGACCGAACTTTTGGACTTTATGGACAAATCATTTGATAATTTTGCTGAAACAAGTCAAATTGGCAAAGTTATTTCAAGATACAAAGTTACATCAAACCGTCTTTGCTCTTGCACACAAAAAAACCTAAGCACAGCGCTGGTTCCAAGCACAAAATGTGTGTACCAACGATAACTTATAAGTACAAAACTCACGAAGCTAATTAGTACACCTTCAGCAGCCACTCAATTATACATTCGGTGACTAAATACTAATCAAATATTGAAGGCACACAGGCCCTAGTGTCGCACTAGTTGTCGAACGTCATGAATATGCATCGTGCGAGGACCGCGGAGCTGTGTGCACAGAGAACCCTTGTTGTTTGTCTATGAAAAATATCATCTTTGTTGTCACGCCGCTGTCGTCGTGTTAGGCTCTTGGGCTGTATTCATTTGCTTACTGCTTAGTTTTATTGAATACGATATTTTGATAACATTCCTTTATTTATTTATTTATTTATTTATAGACACACCAACAGTAACATAAACAAATACTTCTTAAATTTAAAGTGACAGTTTCAGTCCTATTTATGTACCAATTACAGGCGTGCAGCAGCATTTGTACGGTCATTAGGGACACAAAGATAAATAATTTTAAAGTTTATGTCAAAAGATTAAATCAAGAATAAGAATATTAAAATAATTAGATTTAAATTTGAATAAAAACGCTACGAACTTAACTTAAAATTAAAAATTTACATTAACGATATAATAATAGTATAATATAATATCAGCATTAGCATTAAGAGACTTATGTGACTTGAACGCAAGATGATGATAGGGGCAGCATTTTACGTCTTAAAGCGGTCCTTTAAACAGAACACTATCAAATAAAAAAAACTGTGTGAAAATGCAAGTAAGATATACATAAAAAATTACAATCTTTATCCAAGCATTGATGTTACCCCCATACGTAATTTTTTGAATGAACACACAAACTGCATTTTAAGGCACGCTAACAAAAATAACCAACAAGGCTCTTAGGGAGATGCGGACGCCTTTCACTCGGTTAAAAACCTTTTGAAACAAGACACCGATGTGTTTGCCCGGGCCGCGGAACTCTGTTAATGAAACGTTACACTTCATTCATCCAACTGGAGCATGTGTCTTTCTATAATGGAGTTTACTTATGTACATATCCGAGAGAAGGAGCCGCAGTACCATGTGTTAGATCAACACACTTCGGAAGTTGCTTGCAGCGTCGAACAAACACGCTGCTAGTTAAAGTTTTTTTTTTTTTGCATTATCAATATGTTTGGTGAAGTGAACAATGAACCACAATACCGGTACTAAGTAAGACCGGGTGCTAAACCAGAGGCTTCCATTGACAACTAGCTTGCGGCCCTGGGGACCGATCTGTTATTTATTACCTTTCCATATTGTGAATTTGCCGTTAATGCCCAGAGGATGTAAGCCCATTATTTATATTATTGTGATCGCCGGCACAGCCTGACGGGGTCAATAGCGGAGTCAATGAGAGCATGCTCGCCACTTGCAAGTCATCCGAGTGAGCGATGGAATCTACGCTTCCGACATAGATCAACTTCGTATCGATTAACTTTTGTTTCTTACCGTACTTTTCGTCTCTACCACTGTCTTCTAAACATATTATTGAAATTAAAATATTTTGCCATGTAAATCGTGCAAAGAGATTAAATTAAATAAGTAGGTACTTAAATGTTGGTTTATATGCATTACAATCTTATAATGCATAGAAACCACATCTACTTTTCATCTCCCCCAAGCTATTGCACTAACTGCCGCTTAAGTGCAGGACACCTAGTTAGTATTAAAATATAATTGAGCTTTCGCACGTAATAGGTATTCCCCGTTTTCGTTAAGTATCTCGGCTATAATCATTAAGCGGCGTATCGAGCTGATTTACTGCGTCAACCCTCGTCGAGTCGATAACCGGCGTCGATCGATTTGCATCCGTAATTACGTTACTTTTGCGTACGTAGGTGATGAAAACGCGACAAGTGCTCGAGATTGCGCCGGCGCCCGCCCCTTCCGTGCGACCGGTTGTGCTTACCTCGCTGCTCACTGCATTGCTGCCCTGCCTAACATTTGCCAAACCAAACACCCCCTGCTGAAAAACTTATGGAGTATAAAAATGCGACTTGAATTGATCATCTGCTTGATAAATTGATGGGATAGTTTATTAAATAACTATACAAATTTAAACACATAATAGTAGGAGCTATTGCTATTGATTTATCATCGTCTGTGAAGTTCACGATTCCACCTGTCGCATCGCATTTAGTCCGCGAGAGCGCGCGCGCGCATCCAGCGGTCTAATCTCGCCCGGTACGGTCTGTCACTCCGCTTCTCACCTACCCAACCATCCGCTCTCATCGAAATCTCATCTTCAGACAAAAAATAAGACACGTAATCGAAGCTATTATTGTTTATCCCCGGCTCAAAGCGAAGTGATCACATCACATAGCGTGGGTGTAAAATAAACAGTCACTCACGTATCACACTAAAGGTCCTCTTTTGCTGACGGTCCCGGAGAACCTCTTGATAATATTTTATAAGACAAATAACCTGATAAAGATGTTTTGACGTGAACCCGTGTTCATTGCTCACACTAAAATGCGTCCAGTGAACACGTTTAATAAAATATTTGTACACAATGCGATGCTTTCAGATAGAAAAGGAATAAAAGCTCTACTTTAGTGTCAACGACACAGTTTTTAACTACTGCAGCTGTTTACGAACTTACTAATTACTTGATGTGTGTTTTTTGTGTTCAATAAATAAATAAATAACTTTATTGGTGGCGAGCGGAGCGTTAAGTTAAGGCGATCGGGCGCGCTGACAGGACTTACGGCGGCGCGCTTTGCGCACATCCATTAGCATTGTTTTAAGGGATTAAACACCGTTTACGGCGCATTGTGGGGCGACGCGTCAGTTGACACGCATATTTTTATGACACATCTCCTTTATTTTCAAATAATCAGTGTGAAACGACTACCGTGCGCCGGACAGCGGTGGTCGATGAGTCGGCAGTGTTTTGTTTTTGTTTACATTTTTTTTTTTTTGTGAACATTATCACTTATTTTAAAGGTCAAGATAATGTCAGAACGAGGATATATGGAATTTCACTTCGGTAAGGTCGGGCGCCGGCAGAAGCGGAGCGAGCGCGCGGCGCGACCGCGGCCGGCCGGGTGTCAGATTACATAAAAGGTTCCAAATATCCAGATCATTTTCGATGCTCAAATCAAAATCGATATCTCCAGTAACTTGACAAAATTGGCCGATGACAGAGGGGATCCTTTTTTGCAAAGGCAAACTTAACTGTGGATAACATGATATTTTGAGTGCATTTAGAACCGTAATTCCTTGTGATAATTGGTTTGACTTTGTTTTAACGTGAAAATATATTTTTGTAAACTTGTGTACAATATTGGCTTACATTGGAAACAAGGTTCGAATAGACATTTTATCAGCGAGACAATTCGATATGGGATACTGCTGTGGTCGCTTCCACTTCGGTACTTTGCGGCCTGAATGCCTACGAGTATTTAAAATTGTGCTTCGAAAAAACTTTTATTTTCTTAACTCAAATGTCCTGGTCGTATGTTTTGCAATTAAGAACAGCGAATAAATTCATTATAACTAGACTTCATGCCTTTGTATATTTGCCATCTCGGTCACACTTGCCAAACTAGTAATTTATATATAAGTATGTAGGTATAACTTAGTATTGGCGTGCAAAAAGACGCATTGAATCACCTTGAAATTGAAATGTATCCATTTTAATATTGTAGGTAATATGTTTCCTATTGTTATTGCCACACAACCTGTTCGGGACATAAATCTCGGTATAGAAAATATGTAAGTAACTGTTTTTTTTTTATTAAATGGGTCAAAAAAAGTAAAACAAACGACGGTTCTCAAAATGCCCCTACGAAAACGCTATAAAAATTGGTTTTCTTTCGTAAAGCTCGTTTAGTGGTAGTAACTGTTTTTATCAATGGGTGTCCATTAGGTGGAGTCTTTGTCTGGTGCCTGCGCGGGCGTGGGAAAACCGCTCGCGGCCCGCGCCGCACATAACTATTTGATTACGCATCACTTTCCACGACATTTATCTTTATTACTTGAATTTAATCGATATTACAACAAACAATAATAACACATAGGTTTGAGTGAGCAAGCTCTGAAATCTGAGTACATTAACTTTGCGCCGCAAGCGAAAACGTTTACGACCTCAATATCCCGAGCATTGCGAGGGAGTATTCTGAACCATCGAATACCATTAAATACAACAGTTCATTGTAAGAGACAAATGAGTCCCAGGGAATAGACAATAATTCTCCAGCGGCCGCGGGCCGAGCGTCCATCAGGAGGACAGATTATTTATGCCGCTTATCGGCGAACAATGCATAGCTGCTGCATCACTCACTGGCCATTGTTACCCACGTGCACGAAGCTGTTACTTTGTGCAATTTTTTTTAAGTATCCAAAGAATTCATCAAATATTTTATTAAATGGTTTATTTTTAGTATTTTTCCTACAGGCTTGTATAACGGAAGTCACGGTGGAGTGTCGACCTTGCGAACACCTCGGCCGATCAAAGGCAATGGTCGAAAATTAATTATCAATTTGTCGTGGGTGCCAACTGGCAGGAGGACATAAATCGATCGGTGTATCTGCGTGCAGCCACATTAGCCACGCTCCGACACGAGATAAGGATAACAAATGCTCAGTTTAGGGTTATCTCGACATCGCGGACACGAGAGAGCTTTTTGCCACCGGGCCTCTTGATACCACATTCTTGTTTCGTTTTAGGAAGGATATCGCTCTCGAATAATTAATCCGGACCTATAAATAAATGCTGCATAGGATTATTTATTTTATTTTGAACTTATTGTTCTGATTTCGTTGCGTTATAGATCAGTAAAATGTTTTTAAATGCAAAGTCATTCGACATTACTTTAAAACCTCTGCAGACTGCGAGCAGTAAGCTTATAGATAGATGGATAGGCGATACGTTAGCGAGGAATATTACCTTCCTACACAAGGGTGTGGTTGCTTATACGGGTATAAAACAACTACATCAGAAAAAACGGTATACATACACTGCACGTTAGGTAGGTGCTATTTTTTGTTTGTAATAGCCCTAATTTTACATACATGCCATGCGCCCAAGGAAGGCCGCGAGAAGGTTAAATTGAATATAAAATGGCGTCCTTTTTCAGCCGTGGCTAGGGTATAATTATCGAGCCACAGGCGTATGCGAAATTGGGGTCTCACCTCGACTCGGCGGCCATAAATAAAACAAAATGAGCGGCGTCAGTGGGAGGAACACTGCGCTAATGAATAAGCTGGTTGACCCGCGTCTGCGCAGCAGGACTCCGGCGCATCTCTGCGCACCAACCGTCCATTGGCTCGCGTCCACGCACACGCGTGCATCGTGCCTGTCACTTCATAACTAGAACAAATACAGTTTGCCACTTCGATAGCCTCATCTCACTACCATTCAGACCCATTTGAATTCATCATTCAATAATAGGATTACACAATTGTGAATAAATGTTAGAAATTACCCGACACGAATATTCGATTTGAATATGAATAGTTAGGCGCCATGTAGGCAGGTACATGAAAAAACCGGTCCCGAAATGATAATAGTAGACAAATGTCCCGGGCGAACACAATGAGCAACCTCTGAGCTCCTCGTATCAATTTCACTTTGAGAGACGCTAATTTATTTATTCACGTGCTGTTCATTCATCTATCATCTTTAAGACAAATTGCAAATTGATGTTCAGTTTGATGTTATTCCTTGAAATGACTATGTCGATTTAATATGGTATGCCATTGTATTGTACGACATGGCTCTAAGACAAGTTTAACTGCTCACCGCAAAGTCGTTATCAAAATAAAAACCTTACATGCGTAGGTTGCTAGAGTTGATGGTAGTTGGCAGGTTCTATAGCACCAAACTTTAATGTGTTAGCCTTCGGAGGCACTAATTAGCAACCATGTAGGTATTATGAACACAATGTAATTCTCAGGTCAGTTACAAGATATTTGTAATATTACCGATTATTGCGTAACTTTTTCGCATATTGACTGGTTGGCCATACCCTGTAATACTTATTATTTGACCCTCAGTTAATAGTCGATATAAATGCATCACTTATGAAAAATAAAACACTTAAATAAAACTTTACGACGTGTCATGCTAAGTAATATGTTATTCAGGAACACAATGTTTCAAAATACTTGCGTACTTTGTTTGTGCTCAGCGGCCCTAACATGAATGACACAAAGATAAGATAGACCGTCTTATCTCTAAGTGCGTCTCTCTCATACTAGTGCCAACGAAAGAGATAGTCATAGAGATAAACGGGTTTAATTTATCTTTGTGTCATTCATGTTAGGGCCGCTGTTTAGAATATGATCTCGAATAATAAGACACTTAAATAAAACTTTATGACATGTCGTGCTAAGTAATATGTTATTTAGGAACACAATGTTTGAAAATACTTGCGTACTTTGTTTGTGCTCAGCGGCCCTAACATGAATGACACAAAGATAAGATAGACCGTCTTATCTCTAAGTGCTTCTCTCTCACACTAGTGCCGACGAAAGAGATAGTTATAGAGATAAGCGGGTTTAATTTATTTTTGTGTCATTCATGTTAGGGCCGCTGTTTAGAATATGATCTCGAATAATAACATACTTAAATAAAACTTTATGACATGTCGTGCTAAGTAGTATGTTATTCAGGAACACGATGTTTCAAATACTTGCACACTTTGTTTGTGCTCAGCGGCCCTAACATGAATGACACAAAGATAAGATAGACCGTCTTATCTCTAAGTGCTTCTCTCTCACACTAGTGCCGACGAAAGAAATAGGCATCGAGATGAACGGGTTTAATTTATCTTCGTGTCATTCATGTTAGGGCCGCTGTTTATAATATGATCTCGAATAATACAAAAATAGCCCCCGTGACGATGTGGAAGGGTCGTGGTTTCGCAGGTAGGACGGGTGGGCGCTATTATTTAAATTAATTGGACATAAAACGACGAGCGCCGAACACGAGAGCGTGTCGCCTGCGCCCGCGCCGCGACTGTCGCCACGGCAGTCGAGATCCTTTATCAAAGCAATACTCGAGAACAATTGGAGGGCAAAAGATTTATTTCAAATACACTGCCAACGGAGTTTGATAAGCTCAAGTTGAAATTGGGTAAACATTTTTTATATTGACTTTGCCAGTTGTCTAGTAAATGACGTTTATTGTTTTCATATCAATAAGTATTTCTAGAACCCTAATAACTATGAATATGCAATGGTTTGGTTAAATTTGAACAATGGATAGTAAAAATAAGTACACGTCGGTTATTGTTTAATGTCATGTCAAGTGTACAATTTGAAGGATTAGCGCAGTGCGCAGGAGTGTCGCGGTCCACGAGATCGTTATCGGACGTCGCCGTGTCGGCTCACAATGCCATCTTTTGTGTTCAGACACGATAATTTATTGCCACCAAACACTGCTTACAAACTCGCCCAGATAGCTGCGATTTCGAATTTAATTTGACCACGCTCTGCAAGCGATTGTAAACCTTAACGACCGCGAAATTCCGCGCGCAACCTAAAAAATCGACTCGCATGCGTGGAATCTTGGCCCATCTGTTTAGACAACGCCGATACATTCCATCTGAAACTCACTGTTGAGATACGATGAGGGGTTCCGAAATTCAATAAATTTTATTTCGGATGCATATGCTAAGTTAACTTTGTATAAATTGTAGAAACTAGGTTTTCAGGCTAAATTATTCGTCTCTTAATCAGAAATAATACTTATTTTAGTAATAATTCTGTAAATACGACTGTAAGTAATTAAATTAAATTACGCGCAATTAAACATTAGTCATCAGTAATTATCAGTGCTTCCTGACATGCTAACAAAATGTGAATGTTCCGAGAAAAGGATACTAGATATAAATTATGATATCAATTGCTTGCTTGAAAGCCCTCATAATATCAGAAGAACGTCCACAAGGCCCGAACGGTGTCCGACGTCAACTGTTATGGCAGCTGGGCATTGTGAGTAAAGGCGTTGCGCATGAGTCGCAAGCGCGCGTTTTGGTGCACTATTTTTTATCGCGCACGTAAAATATTTGTCCCGTTCGCAACAGACAATTAAAAGTTAGTTAATAAGTGATAAGTACGAGTAGATGCTTTATTTACGCGATAGACTTGCTTCAAGACTTTAATTAATAGACCTGCGGGCTGCACCCAATCATGCATGACCGCAAACCGTTTTTTTAGGGTTCCGTACCTCAAAAGGAAAATACGAAACCCTTATAGGATCACTCGTGCGTCTGTCTGTCCGTCTGTCACAGCCAATGTGCTCCGAAACTACTGGACCGATTGAGCTGAAATTTGGTATACATATGTAAGTCGGTGACCGCAACACGAACGCGTGACGTAAATATATGAATTTTAAACATGGGGGCCACTTTTGGGGGGTAAATCAGAAAATTTAAAAAAAAGTAATGCAATCTATATAGTGTGACATATCAAATGAAAGGACTTATTATGAGCACTTTAAATATATTATCTTCTGAACTTTAAGTAAAATAGTTTGGAAGTTATTTAGGAAAATAGGCGAATATTGACCATCCCCCCCCCCCTTTTTTCCGAAACTACTGGGGCTAAAATTAAAAAAAAAGCAAAAAATAGTTCTTTACCTATAGATTACAGGAAAACCTATAAGAAGTCTATGGTATTTAAAGTAACCTAGTTAATTGCAGATAATCATGTACGGAACGGAACCCTCTCCACGCGAGTTTAACTCGCACTTGTCCGGTTTTTGTCTGTTAGGTTTACAATTTAAAAAGTCCAGAACGATAATTTCCTCCATCGTAAATTGTAACATGAGCGATTAGTGAAGCTAGTCTATCAATGTCCCGTCGTCCGTACACTAAATACGGAAGTTCTACTAAGTACAAAATTCCTGCGACAGTTTATACAACATTAAGCGAACAATGAAATAAAATCACGACCGCGAGCGTGTGCCTTATCGGAGGCACGAAGCCGATCGTTCATAGTCAAAATAATGAGCACAGAAACAAGTGCGCACATTAGTTTATTAATTGCGGTCGTCGCGCCTCATTGTTCTTGCTGGACAATCGTTTCTAGACCAAATAACACCGTTCTCCTAACCGCCGACATAATAATGAAAAAAACTAAAGGCAGTGTCACATTACACGGCAGTCTGTTGCGAACGACAACCTCAAGGCGATTCAGTTCAAAACATTAAACCGGTGACCGCTTCGACATTTCTTCAACTCGCCCCGAGTGCGACGACAATCGATAATTCGATATTTTAATTACATCAAACAATTTGTAACAGGAGCCAAGCAACCTTTTATATGCCTTTTTACAATTCGGCAATGAACGTTTCATGAGACGTTTGTACCGAAAGTATTTGACATTGCTGACCCCTGTTACGAATACAAGATTAACTCGATTAACATTCGTAAACTATGGGAGTCCATAAACTGAAGTATTTCATAAACAGGCTTTGCTTTCATAAACATGTAAATGTATTATTGGCTGTAAATGGGTTCCATAACTATAAAGAAGTTACATTACGAGAAACCGCCGTCGTTGACGGATAGTTGTTTCTGTCGGTGTTTTATAAACAGGTGATGTTTTCTGCCGTCATCGGGTACATAATGTATTATGCATCTCGTTCTAAAGTTCTAGAAAATGCGAGTGGGCGACGTGTATTTTCCTCTGCACCGTGGCATGGCCGCGACCGCGCGCCGACCGCAGCGCCCAGCCGCGCTCGAGTGCCTATCCATATTAACAACACTCCCATAAAGAAAACCAATTATATGCTCATGAAATCACGTTAACAAGAAATGAAGTTTCATGTAAACAATTTCAAGTGTTTCTTATTACGATAAAGTTAATTGAATTTCAACTATTTTAAAGCGGCCGAATTAGAATAGGCAACAACGAAAAGAGAATGAATAAAGAGGATCATTTAGCAGCTTGTAAAAGAGCTATAATTTAAAAAAGATAATTATTCTCATTATGTTTATATTAAGTACATGTTATAAAACAATAATTTACTTTTTATTTACTTAATTAATAAAATTAAATCTGGTACCTAACCTAGGTTTTTCATTTTCATCGACCTATCCAACCAGATGAAACTGCACAATCAACAAGTATTCAGGACTCATGAAGTTTAAACTTCTCAAAACTGGATTTGAGGTATCATTATTTATTTAAATTTTAAATTCAATTATTTATTTATTAAATACAATAACAAAACAACAATCTTTATATAAAAAATCAAAGATCTTTAAAATCAAAATCTCACACTCTCATATACTATACTATACATCGTAATCATAATAAAATTTGTACACCCACCATTCATTTTAACCAGATTTAAACCATTAAATACACTATGAATATTATAGAAACGGTAGGTATCTTGTTTAGATAAGACTAAGCAAAGTGAAGCCTTCTCTTGAACCTGACCGACAAGCTCGAAGGTCCGCGGAGTCATTACACCGATAAATTTAAATCGCTCCATAGTTGTTTGAACATTCAGTGTTTAGTTAGAATAATGTAGAATTTAAAGATTGTACTCGTCGTTTATGATTGACATAATAAAAGTGTAGAAAAGGCGTATCTGTAATCAGAATATGACCAGACTATCAGTCGCGAAGCGTCAAATAATTCCTAAGGGAAGCAGGAAGAATTAGAACCGTAAGGTGCGAGCGAGTCTGACATTTAGTTAGAGTAACATGGATTTCACTGAGCTAGTCGTAGCTTTCTAGGTTGGTAAAGCCGTCAGGAATCGGCTTGTAAGTCTGCGCCACTGCAGACTTTAGATTGAGAGGCGAGGAGAGACTGTATACACACTTATAGTCGGTGACGTGATAAACCGGTGGTAGATGGTGGTAGAACCAATGGTAGACTAAATGGTAGAGCGGATGATAGAAATGAAACTGATGGCAAAGCAAAATACTTACTTGAATTTAGAAAAATAGATTTAATAACTATTGAAATGTACTTAATTAAAACATAAGTCGTGGAAGAAGTAGCTGGCAAAGCTGTACTATTTATAATAACGAATATACATTCAGAGTGAAAGTCAAATGACTAGATCCCATTTTCACGATCCTGGACTTCTGATCTACGTGAATGCTCATCCAGTCGAGAAAGACATGTGTTTCTAGATACAAACAACTGCCCGAGTAAGATCGTTTTGCACAAGGTGCAGAAAGATATCTTGGTGAACCAACAAATTACCAACGAATATTTACATTTAATTGACGTCCGCACTGTTAAGGCCTTCTGCACAACCTCTTATGAATACACTATTTTCAGTGTATGCTAACGAAAACATATATTTTACATTATAAAAGCTTTGGTACTGGTAAACGAACCATGCGGTTGAATACAAATTGATGTTCATAATAAAGTAAACAATTGAATCACGGGCGGCGCCCACGTCGACCGCTCGACAAACATCAAAACTCACAACTTTGTCTTAATAACGATAAAAATCGAATCAAAAGGTTATTTCAATATTGGCATTGTTGTTTTATTTATATTCATTCTGTATTATAATACCAAGTGTCCAATGCCTTGTATAAGTCATTGAAAAGTTCTTAAGGAATTGTTGAGAAATTTAAAACGTTTTAGAATTTAATGGCTAATTAATTAGGTCTTAAATAGAAATACCCTTGCGTTTAAGAGGTATTAACATAGTAATAAAGTGTTTTCCTATTGAAAACCGAGGCATTTCCAAGAGGCATCGATGGTTAATCACCGCACAACCGATGTTCATTCGCATATCCTCGTGAATTGACTGGATGCAACTTACACAAGAATGCACTTTAGGCTCCAAGGTCTTGATCAGTAATTTTTATTTGCTAACGAACAAGCGATATTCTCATCACTTGACGTCTGAAGATTAATATTCGAAACGGCAGTTATTTATGATAGCCATTGTCTCGTGTGTAACGTGTGCGAGGCGTCCGTTATTGTCATCTGATTGAATGAACTATACACGTTGCTTATAAATGATAAGCGAAATGCAATGAAAAATGGCAATGGCATGATGACCTGATCACGTGTTGTTAGTCATCGGCTTGAGAGAGGTGGAATTTGATAGACAGAGACCGTGGGCTCGTGGTGAGAGGCCGTTGCGCACGCGACGCCGCGCCGCCGCGAGATACTCCTGGCCGCTGTGATCCTCTTGTATTTCAGCGACCGCAGCCGGCCGGCCCGCCCTCAGTCGTCGACCCCACGCTCCAGCTATCACCATACACATACAACCAATGACACACATTTATAGGCGTTAAATCGACCCTTAAAATGATCCTATAAAGTAGATGTAAAGTGATCATAAAATCGTACAAGCGCTTTGCGAAATTGTCCCATTTAAAACTCTTGGACATTCGTTAACTTAAATGGCGATAATGTGGATGAGATAACCAATCTGTTCTAAGAATTGATTGGTTTCAACTTAGTACCTATCAACAAAGTAATATAAACATTTAAACAGAGTTACTAATAAATGGTGTGATAAATGATACAAGACGAGACATTTGGCCGCGCGACGAGACCGACCGGTATCGCTATCTTAAACAGCATCCATGTCAAGCGTTCACAACACAATTAGTCACAAGAATTATAGACAAATATCAGATAGGTAAGTGGTGCATAAAGAAGGAGTATCAGTGTTGCGGCATCCCAAAAAGTAATATTTGAAAACTAAGTATGCGTGTCTTTTAAAGCTGTCAGTGTTACAAAGGTCTGTCGGGCAGAACGCCGCTCGCGCTGGGTGGAGCTAATAAACTATTTGAGTAGAGGCCACGTGTTGACACTGTCGTTCACACCTGAACAATGCTCCTCGTTTGCATTAATGTAAATTAGGTTAGACGCCCGCCGCCGCGCCTACGTTCAATTAGATGTACCCTAAAGTAGCCCATATGTGCATTGTGAGCGCAACTAATTACATACATACTAAACTCTTACACGTGTAAAGAGGAAGGGCAAAGTTCGATCCTATTGCATTGATTATGTGAGTACCTAAGCGTTATTAATGATAGTTAATGCAGACTTAAACCCGACTGGCGACGTAAAAACATTTTTGCTGCTAGTATGACGCACTCTTAGCATTCTTATAACAACCTATGACACTTGCACGTTTTCCACCAATTATGTGGGTATCATACCCACAGAACTATATCGAGATAGAAGGAAAGAGTTCGTCGATTTGTATGGAAACTGAGCGTGTAACATTTACGCGTAGTTACTTTGATATCACGTGTGTAATTTAGTGAATGATACCCTATTTATTAAAATTAGTTCAGTAGTTCCGGAGGTTAAAGGGAACATCTGATTTTAGCTCATATTTGGCCTCGTAAATATACATAAATACATACACACATACATACATAGACTTTTAATACCGATACAGTTGTTGTGGCTTCTCTCGGTCGGTTAAAAATGTCGCGACGCCGCCTATAAAAGATATCAACGAGCCTAATTTATTGGCTCTAAGAATGGTTTCAGTTAGTAACAAAATCATTTGTAATTTTGCTAATTGCATGCGAATACTTTCTGCATGTGTTCTTGACTAGATCGTCCTGTATTAATAATGTGTGGGTATTTTGAAACGTTGCGTTAAAACTTATGCGTTACGCATTCAACGAAAGTGATACTAATAAAAAGTAAAATTTAGATCGCAAAAACAATAGAGTGAGCGAGGCTGAATATAGCTCGGGGCAGAGGGGCCCGTGTCAAAGACTGCGCGCTTGTTCTTCGTCCGTCAGCGCCGCGTAAACAAGCCGCGCCCGCGCAGCCGCGATACCAAGCGATTTGCGTTTTTACAATCCGCGCCCGCCATTTTCTACGTTCCAGAAGCTCGCACGATAAGATATCACTAATACACATGTTCTTAACAAACAAACACATTATAATCTACTAGCTGTGCCCGCGACTTCACCCGCGCGGAATAGTTCTTTGGGTAGCATTTTTAATTATTTAGGCTATTAGCTCTAATATGTTGTCTCTTGTCGCACACTTAAAAATCATTCACATAAACCTTACATATTTCCATACAAACTTTCATCCCCTATTCCCTATTGTTATTTTATACTCTTGAGGGTAAAACTTTAACAAACTATGAATGTCATATTAATTTATATCGAATCAACAGCCTAAAAAATTAGTTTCAAGCTTCTAGCTCTTAAAATGACGATACTTCCATACAACTTTCATCCGCCCCTTTTAACCACTTACAACCCTTTTTTCGTATTAAAAAGTAGCCTATGTCCTTTCTCAGGCTCTAGACTATCTGTGTACCAAATTTCATTTAAATCGGTTCAGTACTTTTGGCGTGAAAGCGCGACAGACAGACAGACAGAGTTACTTTCGCAATTATAATATTAATAATAAAGTATGGATTTATAATTTCACGTATGGTATTAGTCACAGCCCAGCGTAAGACGCGTAAACTTGCCAGGACATGTCCTCCTTCTTTTTAGAAGTCGGTTAAAAATAGTATTGACTTTATGCAGAAATAAATAAGGATAATTGGAAAGCTGTTTAAACAGGTTAAGCACACTTCCGCAACAATAGATGACTATTTTGAGGTAAAAACGGAAATCCATCATGTAACCATAAACATTTTTGAACGTCACAAATCACACCACCGTCGTAAATACTAAACGATAGGTCGCCAAAATGCAAGATCTATAACAAAAAAAGATCTAAGAGATGTTGGGAATGATTTTTTTTATTGTGAAGCGGCGGAGTCGCACGCGCGGCTCGATTGTGGCTGTGTGGTCCTCGCTAGCCACTTTGTAAATAGCGCGGTTTACCTTTTTCAACTTTTGTGTTTTGTTACCTTTTGTGCTGTTGTAGGACCAATATTACCATAGCTATTTAGGCCCGTCGGATATATAAATACGCCATTTATCACGATAACTGATGCGCGCGAACGTCACCGACTCGCTGCGTTCAGGAGGGTGTAGAAGGGATGCTGCCCTGATAAATAGCGACGATTTACCCTTGCTTTGTGCTTGCTCGTATGAATACAGGCCATGAAATGATATCACTACCTACTTACTCATTGTAACAAATCGTTAATCAATAAAAATTGAATAATAAACATAATAATGACATACTAAATTCTTTGAGCTTATGGAATTATTGTAAAAAACGACAGCTTATTTGATATCTACAAAATACAAATGTGACTTTATGGTGATACGAAAAAAAAAAACATTTATTAGCTTTACAATCGCTGTCTATCACCAAGGCGACCTAGGCGATATTCATCGATCAAGATAGGGCTTATTAAGAGGACTGTGAACCAAAGGCAAAAATCACACTTTTCATACAAAAGGCGATAACGATTTCCACCCCTTAAATGTAAACAGATTTTGACCAATTTTTAACAGGTTGTCAGTCAGAACAAAATCTAGGTCTATACGTTTTTGAATTTTGAAAATCCGAAAAACATCGGTGCGATATTAGTTTTGTATGAGAATACCGAAACCACAATAAAACTGAATTTATTGATTATAGTAACAAAATAAAAACATATAGACCTAGATTTTGTTCTGACTGAACCTATCAAATATTGGTGAACATCGGTTAATTTTTAAGGGAACATTTAAGGGGTGGAAATCGTTATCGCCTTTTGTATGAAAAGCCGTAGGTTCACACTGCTCTTATTGACATGATAGACCAGACTTCAATTGTCCAGGTCCTCTATTCGACATTGCCTATTAGCTTTCATATCGTAGCAAAATAATTGGCGATATCGATTACCATTTGGCGATATTGCAAAACCAATATATAGAATAGAATAGAATAGAATATCTTTATTGCAAACATGGTATTTTACAGGTCTTACATTTAAGGTATGAACACATGTACCTACCCTGTTAGGGCGGAGCAAATACAGTAACTTAGGGCTAAACATAAACAATGACTATACACTTATTTGAATTTTAGAAGTCGTCTGCCATAAACTCTTGTATAGAGTAGTAACACTTATTTTCTAACATCGTCTTTATTTTCTTAATAAATATATTGTCTTTTTCTTCGGTTTTAAAAGTCTCAGGAATTTTATTATAAATTTTAATGGCTCGGTAATAAGGTCCTTTTCTAAAAGATCTAATTTAGGGTATACGGCTCAGTTTAAGACGGCCAATATAACGGAATAACACCAACGTCAAAAAATTATTAAACTGTAGCTAATTAGCAATTATTTTTATATAAAGGTAGCCCTACTATTGTCACCCTACAACCAGTTGTTGATTTTCATACTTGCTAACTTTAACCAATATCATCTGTCAAAGTTAATAATTTTGATGTCAATGCGGTAAGGATGCTCATTTTATAACTCTTATATAAATTAGAATGGTTCTTTTTCTATTCCAGTATTGCAGGAACGCGCTTTTAACCTAGGTGAGATGGATAAAAAAAACAATGGGTTAGCATCCCGTCCTGTATAAATTAGTTTGTACGAAAGTCTAAATTTCATATTTGTGTAAACTAAAGAAGAGAAAGGTCCGTCAGTTGCAATATTCGAACAAAAACTGCTATCCCGGAATGCGGCCGTCATCGGAGTCAAAACATCAATTGTAGCGCTATAAATTCACTCAAACCGCAGGCTCTTTCACAATATTTGTATCGGGCCTATTACGGGGCGACAAAAAGGGCCGAAAGGGCGGCCCTCGCTGAATGAAGGGAAGGCAAATAAATATAAATAAAGGTGAGGGGGTTTCGGGGTAGGGGCGCAGGCGTCCCGCGGCGCCCGGCGCGCGCGCAGCCTGCCGAGTGCCGGCCTGCCTTACCGGTGCGCCTCCAAGCTCCATACAAGAACACACAAATTTTAGTAATCCTCAGAACTACGCGACCAACTTTTACTATATTCATCAGATGATGAGCCACATATTTTCACTGTTTTCTAAAACGTCTCTCCAGCCTAGTTTGCGCGATCTTCAAGTAAAAATGGTTTCATATAAGGCTTAAGTGGCCGTTAAAATCAAGCAGAACCGTACTTGGCGTGTCGATTGGCACTTAAATCTTACACCCAATAAAAGTACACCTCGCAAAGGCGAAGGCCCGTAATTGGTCCTCCTGAACACGATTATGCCCGGGGCCGATCACCGGGGACATACTTTTACGACTCTCATTGGTCCAGTTTAATGACGTGTGACAGCCGATACGAAGAACAATGAGCCAGCAATTGTATTTTGACAAAGTAGAAAATTCTCTTTTAAGTTTTTCTTCTTTGTAGTCTGTCAGTCACTCAAATGAATTTAATATTTAACGGGACCAGGTAATCAATTGCAAAGGGTACCTTGTTTTGGCGCCACATGCTTTGTAGAATACTTTGATCAGTCAGTCAATTTACTTTTAACACGGCTGAACTTCGTGTTAAGATTAAAGGCCATTACAAGATTTTAACATACGCTTGATATCGTGAAATGGAAATATCGATACAAAAATTGGTCGGTGCAAAATATTTCTACGTATCCACTTCAGACAAATTCCGTCTATTTGGAACGTTATAAATCCAAGTGCGCCTTATTCATAATCCATTGTATATCTTTCCGTGCGTATTTCTATTAGTAGTAAACTAGAAAACGTTAGATCATCTTGCGAAAGTAAGGAAGAGAATGTGCGCACCGTTCTACAGCAATAAATTATTAATAGCCATCAATAACCGAAATCGAGAACACTTTGAACCGTTTAAACACCGTGTATTGAGTACCGAGAACTACGTTTCCCTGAATAGATATTTACCTTGAAGATAATTTTACAGGTGTTTATATACCTACCTTGAAATAATTTTAGAATTGAGTTGACTGCCTGACCTAAGGTATTATGACCTTCCTTTTTTAGGGTTCCTTCCGAACGGGACCTTATTACTGAGCCTACAAGGTCCGTCCATCCGTCCGTCTGTCACAGGCCTCTAGCTCAGCAACGGTAAGAGGTAGAAGGTTGAAAATTTCACAGACTATGGGTTGTTATGGCAAGAATACTAGCAAATAATAAAAATATCAAAAAGTTTTAAGCAGTTTCAATCAAAGGTGTACTGTTAAAGAAATGTGAAAAATATATTGACATCAAACAAGAAAATATATAGCAGCTTAACAAGCTGCCATTTATTTGCAACTGTCAAAGTTCTTATACGATTAAGATAAAGTCTATTATTGATTGGTAGAGACCATGCCAAATTGGCGTAGTATGGAACCCGCGGTGCGCGATTCCAAGTCGCACTTGACCGGTTTTTAAGAACAACGCTGACTTTTCTAAGCACTTTCATTTTTAAACTACCGTTTACTATAAGTTTTCTCATTTTAATTGCGTAAGATGCATGCTTGCATACTTGGGTTTCCTCCGACATACCAAGTTAGGCTTCGTTTAAACATTGCTTAACGAAGATTTAAAAAATCTCTTAAGGTTTTTCCTAGAAAATATGTATTACATACAGCTATCATCAAATCCTAGCTTCCTAACTAATATTATAAATGCGAACGTAACTCTGTTTGTTACGTTTTCACGTCTAAACCGCTGAACCAATTTTCATGAGTTTTGGTATGGAGATAGATGTCCTGGAGAAGGACATATGCTATTTAAATAATTATTCTACGCAGAAGAAATCGCGGGCACCAGCTAGTACACTATATATCATCAACAATAATATCCTATATACTACCCATAGCTGGGCAGAGGCCTCCCCTCTTAGTGAGCGGGACTGGGCAGTAGTCCCCGCGCGGACCGAGTGCCGATTGGGGACTTGACGCGCATCCTTGAAACACTTCGTGAGGTATGCGCAGGTTCGCGGATGTTTTCCTATACTAGATAATATATATAAAATGTTCGTTTATTGTTCACTGAATTTGCAAAACTTGGTAATAATCCGAGTAGGACCATAGATTATTACTAATTTCATACTCCGGTTTTAAGCATGATAAAGCATATATACCTACATTTAGTTATACTTAGCTGGGCGCCGTTAATCAAATACATAGTTAACTTCGTTAATCGCTAATCCGTTACTAAAAAATAATTTCGTTAAACGTTAAAGCGTTCCATTTCGGAAGATTTAACGGAAGTTAACGTTAATCGTTAATCGTTAACTAGTGATAGAAATAGCATTTTATATATTGTTGCGTTTGTGATTTACTTATGAAAAAAATGTTGGTATGGGCTATGGAAGTTTAGGCAGGACATGAAAAATTTATAAAATAAGGGTAGATAGAGGAGAGGGGGATAGAGTTTGTAATAATACCTAATTATTTATAGATCAAATTCAAATCAAAAGCTATGTGACATGAGCGAGGTGTTCTTTTGGCAAATAGTGGGTCCGTACCTAATTAACGTTTAAGGGACTTTCATTGTTTTAAGGGAAGTTAATGAGCCGTTAACAATTTTAAAGTTAACTTAAAAGTTAATCCGTTACTCGAAATGTTAACTTCGTTAATTAACGATGGCTATGGATTTAGTAGATAGGCTCATTTATTTATAACACAATCAGTAGAAGAGAACCTTGAAACGGTCTATGTCACCGCTGAATGCTGTACTGTAGTCCTAAGATTGGCTCATAAATAACTTGTAGCATGAAATGAAATTCCGAGATTTAATTTTGTAATCGAGTTAAGCTGTTCATCCGTGGCCCGTGCCTCTGTCATTGACTGAGTTTGACAGATAACGTGAGATAACCACAACAACTGAAGCAATACAAATATTTGCGTGTTTCATTAAAACAAACGCACACGCACGGCACACTTGCAAACAACACTTTTTGCTTCGGCGTGGTTTTTGAGCGTTATCTTTACTTTGTTAGCCTGTCATTATAATTATGAAACTATTACAGTATAAGAATATATGTTAATATGGCCATGCCCGAACACGTGTTGAATGTGAAATCTTTCTATTTTTATTTATTAAATTATTACATTACATCACATCACATATATTATTATTTATAACAATTATAGATAACTCTTGTTTTTACCCGCCATTTCGTTTGCGTGGAATGTATCTTTAAATAAAATACAACGAATATTCAGGCTACTGAGTTTTAAACTTAGAATTTGTTCTTCGAATTACGGTCTCTCATCATCAGGCACTATATAAATTAAGTAATTTTACAGCCCTATTTCACTGTTTTAGGGGGTTTCCCGAGGGTTAAATATATCTCCATGCCAAATTTCATCAGCATCGAATCAGCGCAGCGGTTTAGCCGTGAAAAGATAACAGACAGACAGAAACACAAAGTTACTTTCGCATTTATAATATTAGTATGGAAGTATGGATCATTACTAAATAATCAGAACCCATTTCTGATATGACCGATAGTTAAATATTGTACATAGCATTGACTACTTATCGTTTCGTATAATCATAGTGATAAGAGCATTCTAACTCACACGTTTGCTATTAATTAAATAAACTAGCCTCTCCTAAAACAACTTGAACTAGAACTACAGATATAATGTTATAGGTACATATAACCATAAAGTATTATATTAGCGACAATATTATGCCAGAAGCAATAATTACACGATACGACAGCCTTATATATGATCTAATTTAACACTTCACAACAAATTTACTGTTATTATTACGCAAATAGTGCAGTAACCTAATGGTCTTACTTGAGGCCGCCCGTGCAGACGTTCGAGGGTTCAAATTCCGGCATGTTATTCTCTAGCAAATTTCGTCTCTCATTTTCGTCCGACAATCGTAAATTGACCTGGACGCTCGTAGACCTTATGCGGGGTTAAGTACCTACAACCGTGGTCATCGGCGTCGAAATAAGACCAAAACCCAAGACACGCGCGAACGTGTAGTTTATACGCACTGAAAGATCAAGTTAGGCGCGCCGGTGAGTTGATGGACGAAGTGGAGAATTACACCCCTGCTCGCAACTTTGTTTCAGATCACATGTGATGAATTGAATTTTAGGAAACCATCGTTAGGAAGCCTGCATTTACGAAGTAAATGCTCCTCTGCTGCACTGGGCGTGAAGAAATAGCATAGAATGCGTGCAGATGCTTATCATCCTGGCATGTCGTAAAAGTCGACTAAGGGACGGGTCCTCTCCAACATGGTGGACTATCTGTATGGGCGATGGGCTGATCACCTGTCACCATACCATCTTAGGACTAATTAACCGAACGTGGCCACAAGTAGTCTTGTGGCTCTGCCCACCCCATTAGGGATTTCGAGCGTGATGCTATGTATGTATGTATGTATTTACGAAGTAATTCAACGAATTATGTGGAGTCCCGAATTCGTACCGGGCCCGCGTAGGAACAACTGCTTATTTCTCTGCTTAGCTCACTATGAGAGGAGGCTTGTGATGATGATGATGACATGATGTAAAACGCTAGCTTGCTATCAACTAACTAGCTAGTATTGAATTATTCAGTACTTACCTACTAACTATTAATTTCCATACACTAGTTTTGATTGCACACTTTTTAACACTCAACACACACACTGAGTACTTTACGTATATTATCGTTGGCAGTTGAGATGCAAATTGTTAATTTATCGCCACCTTCAGTAGCAAACTGTATAAGACGTACCGCAAACAGACGAGGTTCAAAGACCTATCACTGAACTGTTTGCCGCTTATTTGAACAAGTGTTCCCAACAGAGCGTTAGGAATCTTGCACACCGACCGCCGACACTGACAATGGAAATGAAAATGACAAAGCATTTGGCATAACACATGTCATTCTTTCAAAGCTATCCTCCTCCTCCGAAAGGTAATAAGCTCTATTAATTATCAATGACATTGAAACAAGGGATATTCATGTCATGAAATATCGTAGCGGCAGACCACAGATAATCCAAATTATTTAGTATAAAAAACATCGACTTAACCTTATTTGATCGCTTTGGGCGGACAGAATATGAGTTGAGTAAATTATATCTTATATCAGTATTTTTTAATTAACGTTACATTAATTTAAATGTCTTCATGTACAATAGAAATCGTATCCGCTATGCAACGTTTTTTTTTTTAATTTGTTGAACAAATCCTGCAGTCGATCAGGTACGACATTAGGTAAATTTGAAAAAAATATCATGAATTGAATTTTTACAGGAGCTTGCCATGTCAGACCTTTTTAGCATAAAGGCGAACTCTCGCACTTTTCTATTAGACTATTATGACAGCTTGAAATCCTGGATAAATCATGTAGAGCTTGTAAATAACAATAATAACATTTAGCAGGTGAGGTGGTCGTGCACGGGCCTTTATCTTCGTTTGCACAAGTCTCCACGGTTCGGTATCGGCGAGCAATAATTATCATTCAGCAATTCAACAAAAATGTTGAACAATAGCAAATAAATAAATATTGAGGGTAATTTGAAAACCATGATACTAAATCCTGAAGTTTACTAGATTATCCATTGTTTCCTGCGAGTATAGATTGGTTTTTAAGGTAATTGCTTGACAGTTTCTGTAATGAGTCAATGCTCGTCTTCTATCCTTTTTAGTTGCCAGCAACATGATTTCGCTCTCAAAAAGGAATTTTACTGCACTAAAAATTTGACTGGAGTCAGGGAAAAGATAAATGTGGAATTTGTTAAACAATCCGTTTATGCAGCGTTAGTAGTTAAGTACAAGTAATAGTTAGTATTCATTTACTCGGTGGTGTCAGCTGGCCGACTGACGCGGGCCATGAGAAAGCTTTAGCTGGGGTCAACAGTCACGCCAGCGGCTCTAGCCAGGTTGACACAAGGATAAGTTAAACCGTCTTATTTCTAAGTGCGTCTCCCTCACACTAGTGCCGACGAAAGAGATAGTCAGAGAGATAAACGGGTTTAACTTATGCCCGTGTCTGGCATGCTAGGGCCGGGCCGCTGAGGACATTGAGATAATGGACCCAATTCGAAAGTGTTTTCGCTAAATTTAGAAGTCGCTAAATTTGAAATAAGACACGTTCGACTCGATTTTGAACCTTGGAGCAATATAAAATCGAGTTTGACGTTTCTTATTTTAAAATTTAGCGGACACCGTTTCGAATTGGACCCAATATTCAATTATAATATTTTATTAGTTCTTATATTCCTCTGCTGCACTGGGAGTGAAGAAATAGCATAGAATGCGTGCAGATGCTTATCATCCTGGCATGTCGTAAAAGTCGACTAAGGGACGGGTCCTCTCCAACATGGTGGACTATCTGTATGGGCGATGGGCTGATCACCTGTCACCATACGGTTCATCATACCATCTTAGGACTAATTAATCGAACGTGGCCACAAGTAGTCTTGTGGCTCTGCCCACCCCATTAGGGATTTCTGGCGTGATAATATGTATGTATGTATGTTATACTCATATTGGGTAAAATATGAAAGTGGATAAGTTCTATAAGACGTCTATCTAGTACGCCACTTGTCAATAGCTTAATCAGAACTTCTTTGCTTCCATACTTCTGGTCCTACACTTATATGAACGGTACTGGTTTATTTATAAACATTTGTATAATACTTTTTAGGTCTCATAGCTTTGAAAAAACTTTAAATCGAATAAATTGTCAAGGTTATCGAATTATTGTTGAAATCACGCTTAATATTTTCCAGAAGATTTTTCCAGCACCCACCGAACCGCAAACCACCAATGTTATTATATCATCAAAGTAAAATTTTATTTTGTACGAAGTGTTTATTTTACTTCAACACGCTGGCTACAGATGTTATTTCGGTAGGTAAGTATTAACAACCATAATGCGTGTTTACGGCCGGATGATCACAGATTACGCACATTTGAACGAAATAATCTAGTCATCAACAATATTATTGATTCCTATAAGCGCAACGTTTTAATTGAATGTGCGCATTTGGAGTTGCTTGACGAATAAGGGTATTTCGAAGTCTTATAAATTATGTTTGGGCGTCAACAATAGCCTTTTTCCATATCCCTACTTATCTATTTGAGGCTAGTTTAAAGTTTAAACAATTTGAAGGAACACGTAATTTTTTATTTCCCCGAATGTTCCTATTTTAATAAAGAAAAATATATTTTTCAATAGTGTGGAAGAAAGCTTTGTTTATTTTCATTCTATCGAGATATATATTTTTTCTGAATTCTAGTAACAGAATCCACAAATCTTTCATCCACATCAGAGGCTGAAATAATACGATCTAGCTATTAATAGTTAAAGAATATTCTACACTTCGACGTTCGGCGTATTGCATAGACAAGAACTACCTAGAAATAATTGCAGGTGAAGTTAGGTGAAAATTTGATCGCGTATTTTCGCTTGATATTATAGTCCCCTCAAACTCGTGCATGGTTGGAATTGTAAGCATTATAAGTTAACTTTGTATAATTCAATGTATTAATTTAATTAAGCACGTTACATATACTACGGAGTTATTTTTATATTTTAAAGCCGTTTTTATTTTACTTTTAAACTTGCCGTTTTGAAGCAAACACTTTAGACATATTCGTCAATGCTAAATTCCGAGATGCTTGAATAAACACGCGGCTGTTTAAAGGTCTTTATTGCATTTTACAACGTTGTAAACCCACCGTAGAATTTTAGGATTAATTTCATTATGGTCAATTATTCACAACGATCGGCGCTCGTTCCGTTTTTTATCCAGCGCTAATAAGCCGAAAAGTATCTAATTTGGACGGCGGTCTCTTTGCTGCTAACAAATTAAACCACTTTAGCGTATCGGGATATTGACTTAATGAAATCTGTATTAACAATCGATAATTAAGTGCCTTTATAACCATTGACTGAACTTGTTTGATTTAGCGACATCTTGGAATTTTAAACATTATTTAATGACGTATAAGGTGGTATTTTGAGTGATGGACCGATTCTCCTAATTAAATGTAAAAAAACAATAGGTTTTATAAAACGGAAAATACCTAGAAAACAATGTTTAATGGTAGCGAAGAGAATTGCTTGTCGCACTATCTGCGCGCGCGGCAGTAAAACCTCATTGTAACCCGAGCCTCAAATACGAATTTGAATAATGTTGACCTATCCCGCGACCACCTCCGTCATAAATCACCCGGATATTTATGTCCCTCGCTCCCCGCCCGCACTCCCGCGCCTTCAAAGGCTTATTCGCGTCCGAAGGATATGGAATATTAAATAAAAACATACATAAAAAGGTAAGTAATTCGGATTGGAATCGGAGAGTGCACACGGTGCGGTTGCGCCTACTTGCGGGGCTGCGGTCGCGCAGCTAGCCCGACCGAGTCGACTACGCGTTTCACAATTGAAAAGGGTAAATATGGGCAGGTACCTATTCTGTGCGATGCCGATGTATGGAGCATATATGTAAATGCTATCACCTGGCTCCGGGAATGATTTTAATCGTATGTACGCTGAAAAATTCAAAAAATATACCTCAAGGAAACTGAAAAGTTGTAAAATCTAAACAGTTTTTGTATATTCTTATCAGATTAAAACATAAATGTGAAAAAGGGCCAAGTTCGGTACAAAAACGTCAAAGATCAGAATGGGTGCCAAGTTCCTTAGAGCTTTCTTAAAGTATACCTTTAAAAAAGTACTACAACATTTTTTAATTAATTCAAAGGAAATTTGTTATTTACAATGATATTTAATTAATAACTTGGCAAGTTTTATATTCATCCAAACTAGTAAATTTTACCTATTAACAATATGTACTTTATGCCATAAAAGGCGTTTGAAGTATTCGAAGTCAGATTAAAACTTGCCAAGTTATTAATTAAATATCATTGAAAATAACAAATTTTCTTTGGTTAATTTTAAAATGTTGTAGTACTTTTTTAAAGGTATAATTTAAGGAAGCTTTTAGGAACTTTGCCCCCATTCTGATCTTTGACGTTTTTGTACCGAACTTGGCCCATTTTCACATTTATGTTTTGATCTGATATCAGAATTTTTTGTCAAGCTAAACTTATCTGTTCTCATTATTTAAATAAAATGTCATTAAATTACTATAAATATCTAACCTAATTTAAGTTAGGTAAAGTAAAATCATTCAACAATAACAAAACAAAGTTATCTAATCCACCGGTTCCATATATAGTGTTCGAAACTGGCCGCATTAATAACTTTGTCTTTTATACCAACCCTTAATGTGATGATTTCTGATTTTTTCCTATGGTTACGTCCAATAACCTACCTCCACATCAAGTCTCAACTTCCTAGGTCACCTGGAAATAGTCTAAACTCTTGATCTATTTGTCAGTCAGTCAGTCAGTGATAAAAATAGTAATTTTCGGACGTCATTATCTCGTGAATGGTAAGAAGTTTTTTTTTAAATTTGGGATTCAGCAATTAGAAGACGGGTTTACTAGACACGCAAAATTGCAAGTATGTTGGTCAATTAGATTTTAAGTTATGGGGGGTCGAAAATGGCTCGAAATGGTTCGTGTAATATAACTTACGGCCGGTGCGTTCGCGAACTTTGGCTGACACACTGCCGTGTGTTAGGGGTCGATTTGCCTGATCAGTCACCTTCAAATTGTGACGAACACGACGGAGCGGAAAGCGGTCGCTCCACCTACCTGCCAATTTAACAATTTATCTTTGGTTTTTGTTATGCTCTGAATAAGTTTGCTTCTCTCATGAGCTAGTAACTCAGACTAGTTAGTGCCCAGTGTATCGAGACCTAATCGGTAGTAAATAGTAATGTTTCACTAACAAGTGGGGCTGTATAAATCCAGCTGTCACCAACCGACCAGTTACGCAATCCACCATCCAACGGAAAGCATAATGCATTTATCTTCGTAGCATCTGGCATGTAACGTACCGCTTCCCGTGAGCATTAACTCTACTCATACCTATTCCCTCTTATTTATGAGAAATAAATAATACTATTAGACGGAGATACCGATTCCAGATAAAAAGTGAGCCCGAGTTAAATGGGAGGCACGGTGGAAGCAGAAAGAAAGTAATGGAGGCGCATCGAACCGGTTTGGAGATTTTTACGAATGCAAGGCTGGTCGGGTCGGGAGCGGCGCGGCGTCGCTATGTGCCTCAGCAAGCACATAACATAAGCAACGGCGGATTCGCGGCGCACGCACACACGCCCATGGGAAATTGTCTGTATTGCTCACCGATATACCTACCGATTATTATCTGCACATAACTGAATTCCACGTATACCGTCGTCGGCCTTTTAAAATATTTGCCATATAATCTACATACTAATGCATATTACCGGCAAACAATAACTTCCTCAAACACGCATCGTTATTTTAAGATTTAGGTTGACTTTGCTTTGATTGAATTACGGTCTCGACACTGTGCGGGATCAAAATGAGTTTTGAGAAAAGCGTAAACACCCTGTCTAATGGCTTTTGGGCGTAGATTTTACTGTTACCTATTCAGAGCACGTCGCCGCCGATTAATTGACATTGCATCGGCTGTAAGTCGAAATAGCTCGGATAAACATGTCTTGAATTGCCAATTTTAGCATCTGCGCTAGTTTCGCTTAAGTATTGTTTTGATATCAACGTCGACTCATACCGATGCGAGCATGCTGCAGTAACATGTTACTCATGCTGGTTATACATATATTATTGTTAGTTAATAACGCTAGGGAATCAAACTTGGGTGTATAAATTAACTATGTAGGAACTAGAAAAGTAAGTAATTTGATGATCTGTTTAACCTTTATGTCTAATTTAGATTATTTGAGCCAATTAATAGTTACCTTTTGAAATATTTTACAACTATGAATAAAAACTATAAGTATAATTTGAGAGATAATACATTATAACAGAATATAAGATTTTCAATTTTTTTGGCCCCCGGTATGTTTGAGGAAACTTCGTGCAAAATCTACTGAATCATTTCGATGAAACCTAGAACTACGGAAGATCTTGATTATAGTGTTGTGAATAAACATCAGAGGCGAAGCGTGAGGGTAAGCCGGTGCATAATTTCTTAACTCAAACATTATAATATTATTAATTACTTCTTGTATTAACATAAAAATTGCATATACGTTTTTTTTACGAGAATACAATATTTAATGAGTAATAAATAATATAATGTTTAAAAATACAAATGGTACACCGGCTTACCCTCACGCTTCGCCTCCAATAAACATATATATAATCACATCCTTCCTATTTAATTTGCCGTAGCCGGGTAAAATAAATTTTAAAAAAATTTGATAATCGAAGCGCACTACGGTGCGCAAAGGCCGTGTTCTAACATTACCATTACAAAGCTACGACAATTCAAAATATTCTACAGCGGTTTACCTACAAATGTGTTGGTATATCGAATTTCGCTGACTTGCAAAAACAGCGTGGCAAATAAAAAAAAACATGAATCACCTCTAATTCAGTATCTGGTGCATGGCATTGCAGGAGTGGTTCGGAATAGCTCATGCACCAAAAACCGAATAGTTGATGAAGTAACCAGATGTAGTAAACCAGTTTTGGATGATTAGACATTTATAAGACACGGAGAGTATAGTGACGCAATCTAGATATAGTTTAATGTAACGTCGCAGTACTATTTACAATCTAATTTCATACATACATACATAGCATCACGCCCGAAATCCCTAATGGGGTGGGCAGAGCCACAAGACTACTTGTGGCCACGTTCGATTAATTAGTCCTAAGATGGTATGATGAACCGTCTCTAATCTAATTTCAGTTCCGTAAAATACAAAAAAAAACGCATAAATATTTTATTTAACTACAGCAGATACTAAAACAAACAAAGATACTTAGTTATTTATAAATATTTTGTCTTATGTAGGAATAGATAAAGAGAAAATACCTTAAGTGTCGCCGGTAATCAACGACGAACTCCAAATTAGGATTAACTCGGTTCGCTCCCATTTTGTTGCTGTTTTACTTAGATTGAAACGGAGCCTTACTATAGAGAGAGCGCGAAGCAGGGGATGGGCCAAAGTCAAGCCCGTGAGTGTCCGTTGTCCGTGCACTATGGGTATGAAGTTGAAGCTTCTGTTCCTAGCGCTTTTTAACCGACTTCAAAAAAAAGGAGGAGGTTCTCAATTCGGTTCTATTTTTTTTATGTTTGTTACTTTAGAACTCCGTCATTTATAAACCGATTTTGAAATTTCTTGTTTTAATCTGTAGGGTATACTTCCAGTTTGGTCTCGTTGTAGTCAAAGTTGAGTTATGATGAGAGGATCTATGAGGAATCGATGGAACTCTTCAAATATTATAGGTAAACATAGAGCAATTTTAGTATTTTCTCTAATAACTCAAGCAATTACGTTCCAAAAGCATTATTTGGTGAAGTGGAACTGTTGATGAAGACCATAGATGATCACGGGAACTCCTAAATGTTGAGTATTTCACGGTTGGCGATTAAATTGCAGTATAAAGTTCTGAAGCAACTTATGTCCATGAAAATTCATGTAGTAAAATTGAAGAACCAGGAGAACTCCTCAACGATTGATATCTTTGCACCGTGGATAGCAACAGTTTGTAAATGGTGATGAGCAATTGGCATTATGCTATTGTTACTTATGTAGTAAATGTGGGTCGTTAAATCACAGGATAATAAATAAAATGTGAACAAAAAAACTTAGGTAGGTACTTTTCAAAGGCTATTTGCAGTCGGTTTTTTTATTTTATAAATTATAGATTATTCTTATTCTCAACCAAAACCGGTCAACTGAACTTGATTGGTGTCATCTCTTCTCATTGCCAGAGTTTCATCTAAACATGGCGTCTTTTGAAAAAAAAAGCGAAACCTGGAATTGTATGAAATATGAAATATAATCTATATAATTATTATAAAAATCTCGTGTCACGGTGTTTGTGGTCGCACTCCTCCGAAACGGCTCGACCGATTATTATGTTTTTTTTTTTACATTTGTTAGGTATGAGAATAGGTCGTTAAGTATATTTCATACCGCTAGGTGATTAGGGTGTCCACGCGGACGAAGTCGCGGGCGGAAGCTAGCAGTTTATATAATTAAGCTTCAGACTTTCTGGACTTTTGGCTATTTTTGGAGCTACTTATTATACAGAGATATCCATGGAACAAAACCACAAAATAATATCTATGCGGACTCAGTCACAGGAAAAATAACTAGGAAATAGTAATAATTTCAGGACATCTGATGGCGGATCTCATATTTCCAGTGACCTACATTGTTAGGAAGTTAACGGACGTCACTGGCGATTGTGTATATATGTTTGTTTGTCAACTTGAGCGTGTTTGCGGACCCATTACAGCGAGCTCGCTGAAATCAGCTCAGTTGCAACAACATTGAGAGGTTTATTTTTCGTGTTTCTTGGTATTTTGATAAACGATTACGATTTCGTAAGACACCACAGCTATTTACCTATTGGTACATGGATATTAATATTTGCAAGCCGTTGAGTCGATTACCTAATTTTATATTATAAAGTTCGTCGAGAGTTGATAAATATTATGATATCGTCTCGTACTAGCGACTGTCGCTTACCTATCGCAAACTGTATGACGGGCGTCGCTTATCGCCGCGCGCACTGAGTTTCGTGGTACGAGGGACGCAGTTGTTGTCAAGCGCGGCGCCGCACCGGGCGAGCGAGCGCCATATATTGCCATTCTGTTCTGGAATACGCTTCGAGTGTGTCGTTTGGGTTATTCTGATTATTCCTTCGACTCTGAGATTTCGTCATGGTCGTCGTCCGATGATATGCCAGCAATGAGACATATACAGGCTATTCAATAATAATATTCTATGAAAAAAATAGTATTTCCGTTTAATTTTTTATTATCATCGGTTCAAACAATTAGCGTGCCGCTATTTATAATGAGTTAAAAAGCCCTGATTTTTTTTAAATCTAATTTCGGCGAACGGAGTTTAGGTTATGCTCATAAAAGAGACTTTATGCAATGTAAACAATTAAAAGTCCATCACAAAGGCGTATGCACTCTTAAAACATCGCCTACTTGGCTCTAGGCGGTTTCTTTGACGACGCGCACGTCAGATTTCTATACATATTTGCCAACCACAATTGTCGATTACTCACGTTCCTAAACTCAACTATTATGTATGTTAATAACTACGTAAATATTCTATTTGGTCATCCGCAATACGTGAAAACTGACTAGCAACCTATATTATGCGTATTTACTCATCCAGTGAGGTAAAAACCCAACAACAAATTCATTATTAAATATTAACAGTATACATACCTACCTAATTACCTCGTGTATTTATAACTTTTTAAACAATATTCAAACTCAAATCATGTATAAAAATATGTTATTTTAATGAAATTAATATAGGGAGGGTCATAAGAATACATTAAGGTAGTAAAATTAAAGAAGGTTGACTCGAAATGACCGCCTCGGGTTTTAGGGTTCCGTACCCAAAGGGTAAAACGGGACCCTATTACTAAGACTCCGCTGTCCGTCCGTCTGTCTGTCTGTTCGTCTGTCACCAGGCTGTATCTCATGAACCGTGATAGTTAGACAGTTAAAATTTTCACAGATTATTTCTGTTGCCGCTATAACAACAAATCACTGAAAAAACACTACACGTTGATTTAACAAAAATTATCTACAAATTGGTTAATTTAACAAAACCGTTTTCTACCGGTTTTGTTAAATTAACCAATTTGTAGTAAATTCAACCGAAAAATGTCAACCGGATAATTTTTGTTAAATCAACTTGTAGTGTCTTCAACCGAAAAATGTCAACCGAATAATTTTTGTTAAATCAACTTGTAGTGTTTTAACAGTGTATTAAAATACAGAATAAAATAAATATTTAAGGGGGCTCCCATACAACAAACGTTTTATTTGCCGTTTTTATAGATAATGGTACGGAATCCTTCGTGCGCGAGTCCGACTTGCACTTGGCCGGTTTTTATCGTTGGATTGGTAACAAAATGAATATTTTTAATTACTAGCTTTTAACGGAAACTTTTCCGGGATATAAAGTAGCCTATGACACTCTCCGACCCATAAACTAAATGTATACAAAAATTTGGTTAGTCCGATATTCCGTTCCTCCGTGAAAGAAGGACTAACCAGAGAATAAACACACTTCTGTATTTATAATATTAGTAGGGATTACTTAAAGTCGCAGTAATATTAAATACTTTAAACATGGGCAAAACAGCAATTTTGGTTGGGGTTCCTTTTTCAATCTTTTGCGGTCGATTTCTTTGAACTTGGCCTTTATTATTCCGTGCACTGTTTTGGTATAATTTTACGGGCGATCTATCGTTCATTAATTATAATTTTTATATAACTTATATGATATTATAAATTTCGTGCAAAAGAAAAGGATTTAGCCAAAATAGCATTATGGTCAAATAGAACATCATACCTACCCAGTCAAGAACATGTTTATTCTTTTATTATAACGAAATATTAGGTAACCCTACACATAATCTATACACCCTCCAAGGAACATTATTATATGTTCCAAATTTCAGACTTCTAACCACAGCGGCTTGAATTGTACGTGTCTGCCATTTTGTTTATATGTATTCAGATAAGATATATGAATATAAAAGGAAATACTGATTGACTGACTGATAATTACGAGATACAGCAGACGGGTATATTATACATGTGCCTGTTTCCTTTTTGACCTAAACTATAAAAAACTATGTAAGAACATAATATTCAAAGATTTGGCAAAAACACTTTTTTATCTTCTGTTAATTATTATAAGAATTTCGAACAGCCTTCTGTGCTTGCCTTTAAGAGAATAATAGATAATGCAGCGGACTATATCAAATCAACTACAATATACGTATCCGACGACAATAGGTAAATTTCCCGTTGTCCTCATGTTTTCACAAAACATCGTGAATGACAAGGCACGACGTTGAAAGCCCTCAACACCAACTTTTATGACTGTCATATATTTCACCCAAACTGGCATCAAAATTGAAAGGAAATCATCATTCATCCATTAGTCACAGAGACAAAATATTTGTCGACAAAGCCTGCGTAATTGCAGAGCTACAATCGTAACACTCGCTCCGAAGCTACCGTAACGCCCGCAATTTGTATCCATTGTTCATGTTTACACCGGAATTGTCTTTGCGTGCTACCCGCAATGCGCCGGCGGCCCGGCGGCTCGGCCCGTCGCTCGCGCATTCACGACATGTTTGCAAAACAGACGACGCTTCATCAACTCATTGTTTCCGTGACTACTTCCACTGCCACAATTGTGTTCATCTTTTAATCACTCAAAATAATTAAAAAATCTTGCGTCAGATCAAAATATCACTTCTATAAGCGTTCCGCGCATCAGCTAATTGTTCCTATCAGTTTGGTAGTAAACATAAAATAAGATCTGTCAGGGATCTGCCATCTAATGGGAATGAACTTACCTGGGTCATGAGGCGATCAGCGCCGGTACCTTCATCATCCTTGAAATCGATGTCCGGATTATAATTAGGCACTAAGTCTTTGAACTTTTCATCGTCTCTGGTGATGCGACCCTCGGGGGGGCCGCTGGCGCGGCCGTTGTCCTCGACAATGTTGGGCACATGCTGACCGTAGACGAGGGGGTAGAGGCGCCGCGGCCCCGGGCGGTGGTTGAAGCCTCGGGCCGGGCCGCAGGCCGCCGCCGTGCCCAGCCACAGTAACGCCAGAGCCAGCCTCATCTCGTAGACATCACGCGCGCTTGACGCACGACCACCGCGCGCCGCGACTTGAGCGACACTGAGCGCGCCCCGAGCGGCCCGAGGGCCGCTGTCCACCACTGCGCCGAGCCTGCATCCCTCGGGCGCCGCCGCACGCACCACCGCGCCGGCGGCGGTTAGCGAGCGAGGCGGCGGCCCGCGCTCCTCGCAACTTCACAATCGCACATTACTATGACAAATACTTCTTAGAATTCGATAACTCACTGAATATTATATATATGACGTAAGATACGTCTACCTATTTTTTTTTAACAAACCTAGCTTAATCAAATCTTGAAAATCAATCAATCTTAGCTTGAAAATGCTATGATTTTTAAGCAGAAGAAGCCTTTGTCATGATAAAGCAAGCAAGTAAACTTCACCACCTCCTCCTCACCATCAAATACATATTATGCGCAAAGTGGAGTCCGAATCAACAAACTAAACTTAGGGTTGAAATGGTTGAATGTTCTTACGTAATTTTTGAGTTACATCATTTATTTTCTATGTTTCAATAATTATCAATTACATATTTGTGCAACTATTGATCACAGCTATAACAACGCGTAGCATGTATAAATCTTGAGAATTCGTAGACCAACCGTAGCATTGCCATTGCGTAGACATTTGATATCTCGTCATCGCCCTATATACCTATACTCTGTCTCACTGTTGGGCACAGCGGCCTCCTCTCACAGTGAGAGGGACTAGGCAGTAGTCCCTATCTGAGAATTGGATATCTAACATACTAAAATGTATGGTATGTCTCGAATAGCGTCCTACGACACAATTTAACTTTGTAATACATAAAAAAATATATAGCGTCCTACGACATAATTTAACTTTGTAATACATTTTTTTTTTAAGATGATCGCTACTTTTCCACGTTTTCAGTGTTCGTACCTGCCATTGAAGTTTGAAGTACTTATCCATACTTACTTACTTATACTTACTTATTTACTTACTTACTTAATTAATTAATTACTTACTTACTTACTTACTCACTCACTCACTCACTCACTCACTCACTCACTCACTCACTCACTCACTCACTCACTCACTCACTCACTCACTCACTCACTCACTCACTCACTCACTCACTCACTCACTCACTCACTCACTCACTCACTCACTCACTCACTCACTCACTCACTCACTCACTCACTCACTCACTCACTCACTCACTCACTCACTCACTCACTCACTCACTCACTCACTCACTCACTCACTCACTCACTCACTCACTCACTCACTCACTCACTCACTCACTCACTCACTCACTCACTCACTCACTCACTCACTCACTCACTCACTCACTCACTCACTCACTCACTCACTCACTCACTCACTCACTCACTCACTCACTCACTCACTCACTCACTCACTCACTCACTCACTCACTCACTCACTCACTCACTCACTCACTCACTCACTCACTCACTCACTCACTCACTCACTCACTCACTCACTCACTCACTCACTCACTCACTCACTCACTCACTCACTCACTCACTCACTCACTCACTCACTCACTCACTCACTCACTCACTCACTCACTCACTCACTCACTCACTCACTCACTCACTCACTCACTCACTCACTCACTCACTCACTCACTCACTCACTCACTCACTCACTCACTCACTCACTCACTCACTCACTCACTCACTCACTCACTCACTCACTCACTCACTCACTCACTCACTCACTCACTCACTCACTCACTCACTCACACTTACAAAGTGACTCTGTCCGTCTGTTACGCTTGCACGGCTAAACCGCTGAACCGATTTTCAAAAGAAAATCAATATCTAAAAGGCTGAGATAGGGGGCTGAGAAATAGATTTACGGCAGTTCGTACATGCCCGATGATAGCTCGTTGATGTCTTTTTATGTATCTGCGCCATTGGTGACTAAACCGCTTAACCCATTTTAATGAAATTTGGTACGTAGATAGTTTGTGCCCTGAAGGACACAGCCTATTTTTTTAAGACAGCCAACCCAAAATAATGAAATATGAGCCGGAAAAAAACATTACGGTAAGTTCATGCGTGCCCGGTGAGGGCCCGTAATTTGAGGGAAAAATTCTAAATTAAAAAAATCAATATCATGAAATTCATTATATTTTAAAGATACATTTCCACGAAGACGAAGTTGCTGGCAAAAGCTAGTACTTACTTTATAAGCATGACCTATGCGATTACCTGCAGCAAAAATAAATAAATAACGCCATTTCATAGAAAATCAAATATTGTCCAGCTATTTCTGAGATTTCTTTAACCTTAGGTTATACTATATATCTAGATACGATAGGAAGATAAACCTTACCACAATTCACAAAAGGTTTATTCCCATGTCGAGTGTTTACTTTCACAATAGGTGTTTTACTAAGTGCTGAATAACAACCGACTAGGATTACCCTATGAGGTCACTGCGCAGATTTACTGAAACAATTTCATGAGCTGTTAAATAAACGACTCATTGTCATGTGAGTGTGACCGTTCCGTACCTACCGGTGATAATGATCGAAAATGAATGGAAAGAAGCTTCCAGAACGTAGACAATCATTAGCAAGCATACACTTTTGGGATAAACTACATACTCGTACACATCATGCAGACGTTTCAAATGCCATAATATTCTGTTTTATTCCTCAATTATTACTTATCTGGTACCTAGTCCACATAAAAAAATTGCCATTTTTGGTCTGAAAAGGTGATGTTTCTATATAAATATTGGGTTTGGTACACATCACGAAATTTTTTGAAGTACCTACTTAAACCATATGAAATATTATTAAATCCTCTTCTTTGTTCATGTAAAATTCATTTATTGCTATTTCTTTGGGAACTGTGCTACTTTTTAAGAAATGTGGTATTCTATATCCATTACTGTCCATTCTAAGTAGTAAATTTTCTATAGATCTATTTCTTTGGATAATTGCGTTTCTATCAAACTATATCAATGTCGACTAGGCACGTCGTCACAACAAGCGACGCAAAACTGGGGCGTGATTCTCTAACGTCACAGCGGCTGATCAGCAGATAAACGAAACTATTAATTTAGACTGTAAGGACGAAGTCATTCGGTCTAAATTTGAATGTGTCCCTCATCGCTGATCAGCCGCTGCGTACGTTATACAATCACATGGCTGAACGAAACACGACACTTGACCGCTGGCGCTCCGACGGACCGATAATTAAACATCGATGTCGCTACCATTATCTACACAGAGCTTATTATTATTATTGGCTATTCTCATATTCCTTAATGGAGCTCGGTTAACATCTCAAAGGTTAAGATGTTAAGATGGGGCACAACATTACACAAGTAATGATGATAATTATGTACAGAATAAAACATTGAGCACGCAGTAGGTACACTACTAAAGATGGTTCAACTCATATCCGCAGGGTATAAAATATTGTCTTTGGTCATACGTCCTTTTCCATGGACTAAATTCATCGTCTAACGAATGCAAATGTTTTTAAATCTGAATCTACAATGTCCCTTTGTCTAGTGGATTCAGCCTATCCTACATTCAATGTTATGCTAAACCACCAAAGTACTCCAAATGCGAGCTCCCGAGCCATATCACAACACGTGCAGTCCTAAGTTCAATGCCGATGCAACGCGAGCGAACATCTAGTCACGCCGACGAAGAGGTCAAGATACCCATTTCATTAATTTACTCACCCGAACAAAACAACGCGAAGGTTCTTTCAATTTTGACCTAGAAAGGGATTGTTTTAGAGGATTTATGACGCATTTGCATAACAGAAGTGCTTCTTGAGGACAATTTGTACGCATTGCGAAGACGAACATGCCGTACAATAAAGGATTGAACGCATAATCAGCTCATAAGTCATTGGGTCCGAGCATATTTGTTTTTCTTCCGGCATTCCTGGGTTAAGACCGTGGGGCAACGGGACGGCGTCTCTATTAACATAACGTTACATTTCACTGAAAGCACCAAATTTACTTTTGCAGAAATAGAACAAAGGTTACATTTAGGACAGAATATTATCACACATTAACATTGATAGAATGCAATGTAACTAAATTTGAACATAGATACAGCCTTGAACAACGTAAAAAGTTTTTTTTGAAAATGGCAACGATCTTAAAAGAAGTAGGATATGGCGTTCAATACAACTGCGTTGGACAAATGACTTAGTTCATCATGGTAACGCCATCTATTTATAATTTAAGAAGCTCGATTATGGACGTCTTAGTTCTTATGTCATTACATTAATACAGTCTTATTTTGCCTGATTCATCGGTGTCACAAAACGCATGAATCAGCCAATAATGGACCTTTCCTCAATGTAATAAGAACGCCAACTTACTAAGTATAATATATTTCTATGGAAAATGGAGTCAACCCGGTCATGGGACTCTAACGTACGTAGCCACTGATCAGCGATCAGAGACACATTCAACTTTGGACCGAATGGTGCTGTCATTATAGACTAAGTTAATAGTTTTGTTTATCTGCGTACGTTTGAGAATCACATCACTGACCCGCGCTCGGCTTCGCTTGGTGCGACCGCAGCGGGGTTTGATATGTGTGACGTCTCTTACGATCTCAAAGGTAGGCGACACTCTGCAGTCGCCCGCAATGAGGCCGGGCCTTAAGAGAAGAAAATGCGGTCGCCCCTCTTCCGCATCTCATAAGGGGGAATGGTGAATTTTCGCCTATTTTCCTAAATATTTTCCAAAGTATTTATCTTAAAATTCCAGTAAGAATATATTTAAGATCCTTACAATAAGCCTTTTCATTTGATATGACACACGATATAGTTTGCATAACTTTTTATTTATTTTCTAATTAACCCCCCCAAAAGTAGCCCTCATTTTTAGAATTCATTTATTTACGTCACACATCCGTGTTGCGGTCACCAACTTACATATGTGTACCAAATTTTAACTCAATCGGTCCAGTAGTTTTGGAGCAAATTAGTTGTGACAGACGGACAGACAGACAGACACACGAGTGATCCTATAAGGGTTGCGTTTTTTCCTTTTGAGGTACGGTACCCTAAAAAAGAAATATAGGCATATACATCAAATAAAGGAAACCATAGGGACATACTCGTACGAGTAGTTGATATTTACTTTATTGTAAAAAAATATTGCTCTAGAGTCATAAACCACAGAGGAAACGGGCGAAAGCGTTTGTATGGACAAGAGGGGTGACCGCGTTTCCTTTTAAGGGTCTGCAAAATCAGTTGTAATATCTTTTGCTCACTTTATTATAACTTGAATATTAAGAAACCAGTCTGCAAAATGTAGGTTAATAATGTGAAACTACTTTGTAAATCCAAAAAGATTTTTCTTGTAGCCTTTTCTTAAGAAGGAAATGTACCTACATAGGTAGGTAGACAAAACAGTGGGAACCAACTCTGGCATTCACACATCCTTATCGGCATTACTGAGAAGTCTCAAATCATGCGAACCGACAAAACTATCGAACCTTCGCGTGGAACACAAAAAGGGTGCGAATGCAACGGTATGCTGTCACACCACACTTTGCGTTTCACAGCGAAGCGATAAGATATTATTCTGAGGCAGGATGGACTTGGCCCGTGCGTAAATAGGAAACAATAAAAAAATACTTCAAGGTTGGAATGGAACTACTAAGCTTGAGTTGATTGATTATATAATTTTATCTACACCCATATCATAAAACCTCCATTGGTTAATCAAAAACCTTAGGAAATGACCACCATTTTGATAACCAATTAGGAAAAACCAGTGCTGCGATAAAGAAATAACATGACTTCTTTATCGTTTTTAGTAAAGAAAAGAGATTAAATTTGGAACAGCTGTCAAAACTCAAGTGGTCTCTATTCTAGTATCCATAGATATTAAAACAGTTATTGAAACGAAACGTCAATTCAGTATGTTTTTTTAATATAAAATGCACAATATTTGATCTCGAGTGACGTGAGAATAGAGACTTCATCCGTTTGTCTATGATTTAAAAAAAAAATGGTCTCGACGGAGGATCGCCATGTTGGTGTTTTGCTGAACGAAAGTAGAATTGTTTTTGAATTGAATAGAAAAAGTTGTTTGTAATTTACATTTTAGTTGAAAATATGAATAGTAAGCAGTCTTCTCGGAGTGTGTGTGATGTGAAAATGCGCCGGATATCGGAAATATGCAGCCACGATTGCAACAAATAACTTGTTGCCAGAAAATATTGTTTCTGAACCCATCATGGAGGATTTATAATATGTGTGTAGATAAAGTTATGTATGCAACTCTGCATAATTTGGCCTTAAAACACACGTGCGATCTTATTATGAAACTCGCCCATCGGCTCGTTTCATGAAAACCGCACTAGTGTTTTAAGGCCTATCATTATGCAACCGTTGCATAAACTACTATTGGAGACGTATAAACAATTATAGATAAAACTGTAGTTCGGCTATTGAAAATCTTATATCTACCTACCTACTATTAAATTGGTTTGATAGTAACTTATACCTAAGTTTATTTAGGGTCTTAACGCGATACACACTAACAAAGGTTTGACAGGGTTCCGTACCAACTAAACAGTTCCTAAACAAATTTTCACAAAATTATTAACCTATAACAGGGAAGTAATTTGTATACCTACGAATAAATTACCTATCGACAAACTATTATGATATGTTAGTAAGAGGCATAGAATAAATAATTTGAGGCAAAAGGCTTGTCTCTCCTTGTCCTTTTGTATACAAGTACCTACTGCCTATTACGGAATATTTTAGAATGGTTCAGGAAGGAGAGGAAGTGGCAACGCAACGTTTATTGCCTCTCCCGGCGCCACCGCTGATAGCGGTCAGACTTTGAGCGAGACAATACACTTGTTCACACAAAACACTGACCCAATAACGAATATTGTTCTAACTACATTCATTCATAATCTATGAAAGGGAACGTCCTCAGCTTCGAAATATTGGGTGCCATAATCATTAACTGCGGTATTACACATAGATAACGCGGTACCTTGGATTTTTATTGTTTACTCAGTAAGTGAAGTTGATCTAGAAACTGCGGTTATTATTTTGAGGATAATTATGACGAGTATGAGACTGAATGGACTTCATTTGAATCATGAATGGATATATGTGGTATTTTCTATCAGCGGATTGCGTGAATACAGTACTCCGGTCGCCGTATGCGAATGGATGATCGTCAGGACGTAGGTAGGTAGGTACATGATTAAGGGGCCGTACCGCTAAATCGTACTAGACCATATGCGTCTGCCTAACTAGTATAAAGACGATGTCAGTCAGCTGGATCCGTTTGAAACTGATACGATCGCCGTGTAACGCGGCCGGACTAACATAATTGAGCCATAATGTGATGTCGGGTCTTGAATGCGAAAAACATCAAAATTCCGCTCGGGAAAAACTTTTATCTACACCCATATCATAAAACCTCCATAATGTAATCAATAACCGTAGGAAATGACCACCATTATGACAACCTGTACTATAATGTTATTACAGTATCGATTCTAGTATCGTAATGGTCATAACGATACAGATATGAGCTACAGGCCGGCGCGCCGCCGTCGCCGCACCCGGAGGGGCCCCATCGTCGCCGCAGCCGGAGGGGCCCCATCGTCGCCGTGTCGCCGTTTATAATATGGGTATAGATAAAGTTATGTATGCAACTCTGCATAATTTCGCCTTAAAACACACGTGCGATCTTATTATGAAACTCGCTTAAAAGCTTGTTTCATAAAACCGCACTAGTGTTTCATTATGCAACCGTTGCATAAACTACTATTTTTAATTTAAGCTCACTTAACGTAACTAACATATTAAATTACCAATCCGATTACCACGAGTTTTGGGTAGCCAAAGTAAACTATTGAGTGGGCAGCGAGTGTCGCGCGGCACCTGCATACGTCGTGAGAGCAAACATCATTTGGAAGCTGAGGTGTCGGCGGGCCCTAATGGCGGAGAGTGCTGGGCCAACACGCGGCCCTGTAGTGTTTTAAACTGTTTGCTCTTCCATAAAGCTCAGCCCGAACATACACGACGGCATGACGCTTCGGAATAACTTAACTATGGTGCTTTTTTGGATTCCAAAGGGATTGAAACTGCATTCGAATTGTTTGGTGTTGCTTACGTGACTGATGCGACTCTATCTGCACGGGTTTTCTTGGTAAAGGTAAGATTTCTTTTCCAATAGCTACGTCATGACGACTTTTTTCTCTGGGATATTTAAGAACATATGTTTAGATTGTTAGGTAGGTAGTTTAAATAAGAACATTAACAATAGGTTGAATGACAAAACCGGGACACAAGCTCAATCAAGTGAAAAAGGTTAAATAAAAAATAGGGACTATCTTTACACAAATCGATCTAGTCCCAAAGTAAGCTCTAAAGGCTTGTGTTGTGGGTACAAGGCGACAATAAACATACTTAAATAGAGAAATAAATACAGAAATACATAGGAAACATCCAAGACTCAGGAACAAGCATTCGTGCATCCGTAAGTTTAATATGGATTTTTTGGATATTTAGCGAAAGTTGCGGCCCTAACATGCATGCCACAAAGATAAATTAAACCCGTTCATCTCAATGAATATTTCTTTCGTCGGCACTAGTGTGAGAGAGACGCACTTAGAGATAAGACGGTCTATCTTATCTTTGTGTGATTCAGTGTTAGGGCCGCTGGATTAGAAGGCCAGAGAAAGGCATAGGCTACTTGTTATCCCGGAAAATGCACAATTCCTGAGGGAATAGCAATAAACCAATTCCATGCGGATAAAATAAATAACATGAGATACGTAGCAGTGATTTTATACGTAGAAACAGAATACGTTGATGAAAATCTACTTTCTCTCATAGAAAATGCTCTACGATTTCGTGCCATCTTTTACCTTACGGATGCTTACGAGTAAAAGGCACTTGTATTTTGTTAAACTGCTTAGCCCAGCTTATCACCATATAAAGCAGCGGTAATTGCTCTTACCGCGAACTATTTATGTTTTATTCGTTTATTGCATCCTCTTTGTGTCCTTTGTAGTCCAAGTGTTGAACGGGTGATCTTTTGTTTTGTGTTAAAAAGATTACAAAGGCACTCTTAATAGAATCGCATTGTGTTTGTGAATTAAAATTAAATATATTGTTATCTACTGTAGGACTTTCCACTTACCATAACATTTTAATGGTACTTACCCTATGAGTCAGGTGGGAACGCAACTGAAGTATATAATGTGTTGAGTGTACCTACACAATAATCATGCGTGACTCATCTCCGATAACACGGATTTGCTCGCAGATGCACCTTTCACAACACCAAAAGACGTAATCCTTTACCTTGGTTTTAAATAGCTTTAACCCACGTTAACTGTTCTTTTTTTTTCTATTTAATTTGGTTAATTTTAGACACGATCAAGCCAACGCCAAAATAAAAGAAACCCTTTGCCAAATCTTTCAGTTTATTTTAAATATAATTCATGTCTAAACATTTTTTGTTGAACTTTATTACAAGTATTGAACTGCACAGATTTTAGCAAGTCGGAGTAGGTAGTATAGTAATGAGACAGTCGGTCGGTTAAAAAGCGTTAATTAACATTCCGCGACGTAAAAGGATTTAGTATGTCAGTATATCAAGTATAGATGTTTTGGGTGCGTACAGTCGATGGCAGATTAACACTGCAATAATTATACTTATACGAGTGGAAACTATCTTCTAATTTTCCTAAACAAAGCTCAACTAAGCTTTATGAGACGCACTTTTACAGTAATTATTGTGCTATTTTTTTGTTTTCATAAATTCAAGACACTTTACTTTTTAACATTAATGCTAACAATTAAATGGTTCCAATCAAAATTTCCAATTGAATTTAGACGTTCCGATATTATTTAAAGATCTTAAAACTTTTCATAAAACTATAAAATTTAAATTGTACCTACTTACTTGCTTTGGAAGCTAATTGTATAAGGCGTCAAACCAGTTCGGCTCATTCGTTGTCCCGTAATTGATAAATTGGATTCTTATTAAAGAGGTTCTATCCCCGGGCATAGGCGCAGGCGCATTCAGCTGACGCGTGTGGTGACGTCACCGCGAGACCGTCCAATCGGTGGCCGAGGTGCGCCGAGCGAACACGATCGGGCCCGTGCGGCTGTAATAAAAAGTCGGCAGCATTCGAAGCGCGTGCCTCGACGTGTGTGGTCTACTGCGGCGGTCCTCCTCCGCTTTTGATTTATTAACTCTGATTTTCTCACCCTTCTTATCGATAAATTTGATTGTGGAAATGTTTTAACATTAAATGGTTGGTGTGAGATGTGTTCTCATTATGAGTTTGAGGTTCTTGGAGAAAAAAACTTTTTCTTTTAGTTTAGAAACTGGTTTTATCTGGCGACTAGAAATGTTACTTATGTTCTGACTAAACTTTAACACTTTCATTGCCAAAGGCTCAGTGGCTGAACTTTTTTGTTCGAAGTCAGTTTCCGTTACAAAGCGATACAAAGCACGTAGCGTTACATGGCAGTGAAAGTGTTATAGCAAGTTTAATGCATATGATTGATTAAGGAAAATTTATTTTTAAGTCAGTACATATCTATTCTAACCTGTGTCTCAAGTTTATGCCCGTGTCCTTTCCTTGATCTCATCAAGATCTCGAGGGAAATCCCAGGATAAGAAGTTAAAGTAGTACTTAGGCCTACATCAATTCGGTTGTTTAATGATGATTCTTAATAAGTATAGTAATGGTCCAGTATTAAAAGTGATAGAAAAGTATAATTAACTCATTTTTTTATATTATTTTTTACCGATATTTTATACGCCTCACAGTAGGTATATACTCATTTAGTTACAGCTCAATAAATTTACAAACCAAACAATCTCTTTATTCAGAATGATATTACATTTCATAATCACAAATCAAGAACCAATTTCAGGTTTATCCGTGTCAACGCCTTCATTTTCATTGTCATCTTTAACTGAATTCACATCACTGCCTGAGTTAGCACCCAATTCCGGGTATCTAGGAATCAGTACAAAACTGTTAGAATCGTAAGTAGTGTCGTCACTGCTTGTCTTCCATTTGTTCACGATCATCTGTAGTGGCTCCAAGCATTGCAGACTTTGCTTTACGCGCAATAGCTCAATGTTGCACTGGTTCTCCACCTCAAGAAGCTTCAGTTTGTAAGCCTTCGCTAACATCTGCTTCCTTATAGCATTCTTCTTCTCAATCTGAGCCATGTTTAGCGTATTCTGATACTTTTGGAGCTGTTTTTCGTACTCCATAAGATTTTCGCCATAGTTCAGCTTGTCATCTACACATGTGCCATACAAATTAGAAGTATCCTCGAAGTTTTCCATAAAGTACTGGGAAGATGAGATGCCGTCTAAAATGTACGGTGGTGTCGATGTATGTTCCTCTGTTCTTTCTATGTTGGATATTTTACTGTCTCTTTCTAATTTCGTCTTCTCTTCGTTCAGTTCTAATTTGAGTGATTCAATTATACTTCTACATTGGGCGATCCGTTCTTTTATTTTGGCTTCATTATCATCTTTGACTTGAGAAGATAGCTCGTCTCGATTATCTTTGCTTTGTATATCTTCCATTTTCATTACTATTTCGTTAGCATCATCAAGATTTACCTTGTCTTCTTTAAAAGTTTTTGGGGTAATGTTATGTGATGTATTATTGTCTCCTGAGGCGAGATCTGATGAATCCATATTGGTAAAAAAGTACGTATGCAAAATTGTGTACAAAAATGACGACACGCTGTCAGAAACAATTGTAAGAAACAAAAGACCGTCTAAAAAGGTTATTGAACAAGTTAGCAACGTGGCAACAACCAAATCCAGTTTTAGAGCCTTAGAACATAGTGGCTTCTTCTAAATATCAGCATGGTATGGCAGCAGCGTGTGTTTCGGGGGTCCTATATCAATTAAGTACAGAAGGCTTTATTATTTAAAGACTTTTAGGACTTTTGAACTTACTTTAAACTTCTTATCGTGTTGTAAAGATGAAATAAATAATTTGTACGTTTGTTTATTCTATAATAAAGATCATGTATGATTTTTTTTGGATTGGGATTGCATTTTTTTCCCCCGTAATTTTAAATATGTTTATTTTTTACAACGTTCAAATGAACGGAAGAGAATCAGGTCTGTGACTAAACAGCAACAACATATGAATGGCAAAATCGAACACACTTCACCAAATAATTATGGAAAGCCCAGGCTGAGGAGATGGATCAGTCACTGAATTTTTTACAGCGCTCAGACAAACGAGAGAAAAAATGGGACTGGGCCTAAATATAATAAGTAGAAATCGCAAAACCAATGGATCGGCAGAAAACGCTTCACTGGCCATGGAAAACGCAGCCTGACGAGGCAGATCGGTCACCTGTCCAGAATCTGAACTCTTTTGGTAAGGTATCATACATTTAAATTCATAAATGTATTACCTATTTATACCAAAATTGTGAGAATTCAGGTCTTCCAAGCATAAATCATGGCATGCCTATTTTTGTTAGTATTAATTCTGGTACCACACCGGTAATCTGGTGCCCAGCATGTTTTAGTGACGATTGTCCAACACCCAAATTCCGAACTTTTGTTCAAACGAGGGCAAACTCTATCGATCTCCAAACCGGTTCTCGTCCAACACCTGAACTCCGAACTTTCCTCTGGACCAGTCCCTCAGTGCCTAGCACACTAGTTTTTATCGCGGAAATAAAGCATCTGTCACTTTTTAACTAATATGCGGGTGCAAAAGAGACGAATGCTTTATTTGCGCGATAAAAATTAGTGTGCTAAGCCCTTTGTAGCACACTGATTTTTATCGCGCACATAAAGCGTTTTTCCGTTTCGCACCCGCATATTCGTTAAAAAGTGACAAATGCTTTATGTGCACGATAAAAGCTAGTGTGCTAGGCCCTATGGACGATGTGTGCAGGGACGGTTTGTACGAGTTTGTGAACCCGTCCGAACTCCTTTGATTCTGATTCAGTTTACCGCTCCGAGACTCCGGGAGCGATCTCAAGCCAACTCAGCCGAACTCGCGCCAACGTGTCCGAATCACCCTCCACACAACGACGGTTGGACAATAAGTTTGGGTGTTGGACAATCGTGTGGTACCAGCATGTAGGTAGGTACCGTAAAATGGGGTAATAGAAACGATTTTTAAATTCAATGCTTATTTTCGGTTATGATCCTTACTGTAATGTAAATAAAATTGGTGTCATTTTCTGAGTCTTAATGCGTTCTACAATTTTGTCTAAGGTTTATATGATCTATATATTGCTAATTCAATAAAAAACGTAAAAAACATGCTGTCTCTATTCATACAGCGAGGAGGCGATAATAGAGACGACATATGTAGTGAAAAGAAAATGTTGCAAGGGTTGTCAAAAATCTTATTGATAATTGATAGTACCAATGTTTAAGATAATAGACAAGACTTTGGTTACAAAAAATGGAAATAGGTACCTACATAAAGATAAATTTAAAGTAAATTTGAAGTTTTGAATGACTTAACTTGCTCACCTACGAATAATAATTAAAATTAAATAGGCAACGTGAGTACTAGAACTATGATATAGTAAACTAGCTGTGCCCGCGACTTCGTCCGCTTGGAATAGTGTCTTTGGGTAGCATTTTTAATTATTTCTTCAGTTTCACATTTTGTAATGACCCCGTAAATGTTACATCAGAATAGCTCTAATAAAACTTACTTATAAAACATTCAAATAAACCTTACATATTTCCATACAATCTTTCATCCCCTATTCCTTTTTTTTATTTTACACCCTTGAGGGTAAAACTTTTACAAACTTTGAATGTCATATTTATTTATATTGAATCAACAGCCTAAAAAATAAGTTTCAAGCTTCTAGCTCTAAAAATTATGATACTTCCATACAACTTTTCATCCCCCTCTTTCAACCCCTTACAACCCTTTTTTCGCATTAAAAAGTAGCCTATGTCCTTTCTCAAGCTTTATACTATCTGTGTACTAAATTTCATTTAAATCGGTTCAGTCGTTTTAGCGTGAAAGCGCCACAGACAGATAGACAGACAGAGTTACTTTCGCATTTATAATATTAATATTAAATAATTAATATGTTAATATTATAATATTATAAATATTATAATATTATATTACATTCTATTGTATTATAGTGAAAAAATATATTTATATATTTTATTAAGTATAAGGTATATTAAGTATATTAAGTAAGGAAGTAAGGATTAAGTTGTCGTCATCCATTAGGTCTCTTAAAATTTCTTCATCAGTTCTGTAAATACGTGGCTTCGCTTTGACAAAACAAAATACCTACTTACCTACAAAATAAATATACTTTACCAGTTTTGACAACCCTATCGTATAAATTTTTATTGACCCCACAGTCGTCCCGTTTTAGCAGCATGGCGGTTCTAATAGTACCATACTAAAAACTAGTAACCCCATATAGCGACTCTAATCACCCTTCGAATCGTCTTGATTCACCTCAAAGTCGAGTAAAAATTAGTAAGATTTATTTTTAGTGTAACTTGTACACTAGTAACTAACTTAGCACCGTGTTTTATATGCAAAATGTAAAATAATGATTAAATATTTAAAATTACTTACGAAACTGGCAAAACTAACCGTATTTTAGCGGCAGTAGAAAAGTTCAAAGCAGTTCGTTCGTTCGCGGTTACAATGGTTGTGTTCAACTGCCAAAAACTTTATTTGTGATAAGCTTCATGGCTGTCAGGTGCCACCAGACTAATGAAAAAATGATGATCTTGAAAATAAAACCGTTAAGGTTGAGTATTTCCAAGTGTAGCAATATTTTATTTCAACCACAAAACTTTCTTGAAAAATCTCTATTCACCCAACGTTTTCTATTCACCCAATTTGACGATACCTAATGTGATATTTTTTTTCCAAAATTTCGTTTCGCTACACTTCCTTTTCATTTAACCAAGTGTCAAAAATAATTAAAGATGTATACCCAATATATCGATTTGTATATTTTTCGCTGAAATTGAATAGTATGGTAATATAAATCGTTTCGCATAAGTGTAATAAATAATAAAACCACTTTACCGTTCTTTTAAAGGCGATCAATGACATTTAAGATTACATGTGTTATGTGCTGTGCCCTAGTTATTTGTACCGGAAGTTGATTAAATTACAAGAAAAAGCGAAAAATGGTTCTGTCCCATATACTTTTATAATCAGAAAATGTATTTTCTATAACTTTGACCTCTGCTCGATTTTTTGATGAAAAAAAAATAATGTCGTTACCGTTGTTCCCACGGAAATATTCTTAATTGAATTTCCATGTGTCCGGACCGTAACGTCAAACGGTAGGGAAAGGCCATTAGCGCTGTTGTCATTCGAGCAGTCAAATCAGGTTCTAATTTTATTTCACATACTAAATAATTATTCATAATCACACAATTTGTATATTTTAAATCATTATTCGTATAAAATTACTCATTGCCGTTATTTAGTGCAAATGAAACAAAACTTGAAAAATAAAATAGATGTACTGCGGATTTGACGTGGTATACATCCTTAAAATAAATAAAAACGTAAAGAATAATTTACTACATTAAAATTTATCAATAACGTACATTATGAAAGTTTCAATACTTAATGTATTTCTAAAACGATCATGTATATTTTTTCGATTACACCTACTACATAATCCAGATAACAAAACGCAGACTTACCATAGACAACGTATTAGCCTACAACATTCATCTAATCTAATGGCGTTATTTCACGCTCGTACGAGGCTCTCGGGCGACTCGGCGAGGCGCTCGCTAATGTACGCGAGCGTGAGCAGGGCCGCTCGCGACAACTATAGCGAGCGCAGACGAGACGAGGCGAGCACACACAATTCAAGCCGAGCGGGCTACTTCACGCTCGCACTCCTCGCCTGCACTCGCCTCCAGTCGACGCACGTTAAGTGCAGGTATTAGCACACAAATTTTTATCACGCACATGAAGCATTCGTCGCTGTTGCACCCGCATATTAGTTAAAAAGTGACAGATGCTTTATGTGCGCGATAAAAGCTAGTGTGCTAAGCACTCTGACCACGACTGACACACAGGGGCCAAAAAAAAAAAAAAAATGACAGAAACCGTAACTGTCACCGACATGTCATGATCGATTTCCGTTGGCGCGTAAATTATTTGTTGTTTTGTAAAGCTTCCTTGTCTATAAAATAATCGTTCATTATAATGGGTCTTCTAGGTTTGTGTGAAAAATACTTCAATACAACAGATCTGTATAATGTACTCGGTATATCCGAAAAAGCTTCGGATAAAGAAGGCAAGTCTTGTATATAACCTTTCAGGTAGAGTCGCCGATGAATTCATACTGACCCTATTTATTGTTTTTAGTCAAAAAAGCCTACCACAAATTGTCCCTCAAGGTGCACCCGGACAGAGTCGGCGAGGAAGATAAGTTAGAAGCGACGGAGAAATTCAAGGTTCTAGGTAGTATCCACTCCATTCTTAGCGACCCGAACAAGAGAGCCGCCTACGACGAAACCAAGTGCGTTGACGATGAGGACTGCGATGGGTTCGTTGACCGAGACTGGACAATATACTGGCGACTGTTATTCAAAAAAATTACAGACGAAGACATTATTGCATATGAAAAAGAATACATTGGTAAGTAAACTTCCATTCCAACAAAGAAAATGTTTTGAACCCAATTCTGAACATGTTTGAATACAAAGTAGAATTGGATATGGAAATATTATAATTTTTTTTTTATTATATGTGAAGCTAGTTCATTGCATGTATAATAAAAATAAAAAATATCATATTTCCATATCCAATTCTACTTTTTATTAATCACAGTTGGCACAGAGCTTGAGAAACAAGGACCATTATTTTGCCTTCCAAATATTTTACATTCAAACACTAAATAGCAGTTTCAATCAGTTTTAAAATTCAATAAACACAGCCCAAGAATCCACGGCACATTTAGTATTCTCTATTCTTAAGATGTTTCTCAATTAACAAACATGTTACCATATTTGTGTTATTGTAGGTTCTGAGGGGGAGCGAAAGGATCTCAAAGTAGCTTACTTGGCTGGAAAAGGTGATATGGACTACATTGTGGACCAAGTACAGTTTGCAAGAGCTGAGCATGAAGAAAGACTGAAGGGAATATTGACAGTGAGTAAAATATAGAACATTATATCTTGAACCATTGCCAAAATGCCACTGCTGAATGCGAAAAAAGCTCTTGCGTGCCTTGAATTCCAGTGATGGCATGAACCAAAAGTGGAAAAAGGCATAATGTGACATTAGTGGCACAAATATAGTGGGACTGTGTCATTCAAAAGGTACATTGAAATGCAAGGGTAAAATACTATTAATCATTATAGCATATAGGTCAGCATCTAATGCGAGGCATAGCAATATTTATTGTATTGTTCATTAGGTCGGTCCAGTGTTATGGCTACACACATAGATATTGAACAATTAGCTTGTCCCTTTTTAGGGTTCTGTAGCCAAAGGGTAAAACGGGAACCTCCTCCTAAGACTCCGCTGTCTGTCTGTCCATCTGTCTGTCCGTCTGTCACCAGGCTGTATCTCATGAACCGTGATAGTTAGACAGTTGAAATTTTCACAGATGGTGTATTTCTGTAGCCGTTATAACAACAAATACTAAAAGACAGAATGAAATAAATATTTAAGGGGGCTCCCATACAACAAACGTGATCTCTTGCTTGTTTTTGCTCGATATTGATAACGGCAACAGGTAGTTGCTTGAAATATTCACAGAATATTTAGTTAAATATTCACTTAAAAAATAAATAATTAAATTAAAATAAAACAAATATTTAAGGGGGGCTCCCGTACAATAAACGTGATATTTTTTGCTTGATTATAGATGATACGGAACCCTTCGTGCGCGAATCTGACTCGCATTTGGCCAGTTTTTTTTAATTTTCATAGCTCAGAATCTTCACTAAGGAACATGTTAATTTTTCATTAACTGACTCTTTAGTAGCACTAGTCTGAAGCTAGAGGTTGTGGTTCAATTACTGCCATCACAAAGTACTTGTATTTGTCTTTGTTTGAATGTGCGACTCCTAGTTTGGGCAGTAAATTAATATTTTTTTGTTATTTGTTTCAGGATATGATAGAAAAAAAGGAGATACCAGCATACCGAAAATTCACTCATGAACCAGAGAAAAAACGTCAGAGACGGATGGCAAAGGAAAACCGCGAGGCAGTTGAGGCTGAGGAATTAAAAAAGGAGTTGGGAATAGGCTCAGGTATATATATAGTTATAGTTCACGCGGGCTGGGTTTCCGCCTATTTTGCGTGGTATGGGTTGGCATCACTACTCATGCCAACCCAGCTCCAGCGGGAAGCCCAACAGACCCTTGATGTTGCCGACGACTTCCAGGAGCGACCTTGGGTTCCCGAGGTCTGTTGCCCGGTTGTTGGCTACTGCTGCAAAGGAAAACCGCGAGGCAGTTGGGGCTGAGGAATTAAAAAAGGAGTTGGGAATAGGCTCAGGTATCATGCTTCTCTGTTAGAATACCATGTGGAGCAAACCGGCTCCCATTATTTAAAATCTATTCTCCATCTATGAGTTTCTTCCACTGTTACTGTGTCTCTGAAACCCGATCGCATTATAGCCATTCTAGTTCTCTCTATTGACGTATTTAGAAAAGCGCGCATAAGAGACGATTGACTAGCAGGCCGCTTTAAGTTTATACATTTTTTTATAAGAGAAAGAAGGTAAATATATAAACGTCGAAATAAAGCGTCAAATGTACCTTCTTATTCCACGGTTTCCAGTACAGACACAGATAGGGCATACATTTTAATTACCAGAAGCCGGTATCTCCACAAATACCCCAGGAGGCAAGTTATGAGGTCACTACCACGGATGAGAGGTTAAGCATAGTCGATTATGATGATCACTTATCATGGGATCAAATATCAGTATTGAATTAGGGCCTAGCCACAGCACCCCTGCACGAGGTCGTCGGGGCACGGCCCCGCTACATAACCGCTGTACGGCGCCGAGCCGTGAAAAATCCCGTTGCACATCACCGTTATAGGTATAGAAATAAGGGTGACGTGCTACGGATTTTTTCAGAGCACGACGCCATACCGTGGTTATGTAATTCCCACCTATCTGCCGTGATTTTAGCCTTCTTACATTACCGGTAATGTAAGAAGGCTGCCTTTTAAAAAATCACGGCGGCTATATAACGAGCTGATACTTATTGCAATGTAAGGATAAAGATATTTTCATTGCTTTGGCTCAATAGGGAACTTGCATGATTTTAATTTAATCTTTTATTGGAAATAACTGAGTAATAGAAACCAAACTGTGTCCGCAAAACATTATTGTGTTGTTATTTTTTTCGAGATACGAGACGCTTTGAAAAGTACTAGTTTATAGTACTCACAAAAACGCTCCATACAAAATGGCCCTGAAATATGACGTCACAGTTCAGTTAGTGTATACCAGACCAATGTAAACATGCAATGAAACTCGCAATTATGTCCGAAAATACTGTTTTTAAGCCAATATCGTAGAATTAAAAAATGACAGAAATTTGATAAGGATGTCAAAAACTAGTAATTCAGAACTAAAAAGCAATATATATTTTTCACTTATTTTGTCAATTTTTGACCCTTCATAGAAAAAAAAGTAACACTCAAAATGATCTTTTTGTTTCTTTGACATGAATTTATTTATGTTTACTATGTTTAGCTACCGTTCCACAGAAATATATTAATATTTGTTACTATAGTCAAGTAGCCAATTCTGTGAACATAATAATTTAAAATTATAAAGTTTAATTGACCATTTAGTTTCTATTAATGTGAGCAGATTTGTATAAAAATGTCAATTTGCTTATATAAATATTGTGATTATTATGTTCATGTGTATTATGTGTAGTGTAGTGATTAACTAAGTAGTTATGTAAATATTGGCTTTATTAAAGGCTTATTACACCTTCCTAAATTAGTCACTTACGAGAGGGACGCCGCAATACGTTAGATACGCATTGAGATATCTCCATCTCATTCCAACGTATTGTGGCGTCCCTCTCGTAAGTGACTAATTTAGGAAGGTGTAATTTACTACTAACATGGGTTTTCTATTTATATTAGACATGTCAGGAATAGCAACTCGTGTGATAAGAATCGGGTTTTTTCGACATGACAATGGCGAAATCACCCAAAAAGCCAATAAAAAAAAATTGCAGTCTACTTGATGAACAGGCCCTTTGATAATGTTTTTGTATGTCACATCACCAGTACAATTGGTTCTAGACAGAACAGATCCAGTTACCCTTATTTATGTACACTAAATGTAACAAATTTTGTAACCTTTTTAAATTATTTTTTAACTTCCTTCTGTCATAAAAGAGAGAGAATTTTGCTTTGCGTACAGCTGATTTTCATGAAATTTTGTGTTTTATTATCCTATAATGGATATATACATCAAATGCAATTCATTAAAATTTAAACTTACATGGTACAAACATACTGCAAATAAATCAACATTTTGCTCTTCAATCAGACATAACTTTACTTTAACTTCCAGGTCCCAATAGCCTGGAACTTATGATAAAACAAAAGCAGCAAGCCCGGGCTCAAGACATGGAATCCTTAATTGATAGTTTGGCAACAAAATACGGAGGTGGAAGCAAAACGAAGGCTACTAAGAGAAAAGCTGCCACCAAAAGTGAAACTGCTCCTAAAAATAAAAAGCGAAAGTGAAAAAAATGTTTATGTGATACAAAACACAATGCACTTTTACAATTTGTTTGAAATAAGTAATTAAAAAGTAATAATACATAGTCCTAATTTCTTATGCATTTTATTGAAACGAATATCTTCAAATAACATCACTTGCTTGAAAAAGAAAACATAAATTAATCTCCTTCCTCAGTGGCAACTTGCGTTTCAATTTCAGCATAAAATGGACCTTGTGCAACATACGTCTGGAGCCTTAAAATAATATTATCATCAAATGCAGCCGAATTACATAATCTCTTGATGACATCATATTTGAACTCCTTCAAATCCTTTGGATAGCTGACTGAACGATCAAGAAGGTACTCGATGAAACCTGAAAATAAAAAAATAAAACCGTTTATTTGCAAGCAATAGCTGTTTAATGCTAAAGACAGTAGCCCTAATTGCTTCGCTAGAGCAATATAATAATAGAAATAATACCTGCAGTCCTCGCAACTAACTCCTCGCCCCACTGATGTTGGCATACTGCATCCAATAATGAAAAGCCAGCTGCTCTTATATCTGGGAATGGGTTTTTACATATTTCAAGCAACATCTCCATCGATGCAGGCTGAGTGCTCAATGTTCTAAACCACTCTCTAGTCATCAAGGTGACCCTATGGTCTATGGGGCGTTTTAGCGGAGCCTGAAGGTCTGTGTCGACGCCAATTAGACTCGCAAAACAGTGTATGGCACGCACTTTGATCTCTGTGCATCCAGTTCTGATCATTAGTGCCACTTTTTCTACAGCTCGTGTGTATTGGCTCCCTTAAATAACAGAAATATGATCAAATTTTGTTAATAACAATTACTAGCTGACCCGTGCGAATTTTCGCACAGTATCGTGATCAAACACCGGATAATAATAATATAATAAAGTGAGAATAAGTAAATGCAAGTATTATTAGTACTCTATTTGTCTATTTTTCGTCAATAGCAGATAATTTTGACAAAGATAATAATTAACGGAGTACTTGCGGGTGTGCTATCTATTGACATTTGGTCTGCAAATAGCCAAGACACATTTTAGCTAAACAGGACTGTCAATAGATGGCGCTTGCAAAGCGAGTGATTTTTATTTACGTACGCGACTGTGGGCCGCGCGCTGTTTTATAATTGAAAGTCTTAATACGTATTATTATAATACCTATATAGTGACGGATAATTTTGACGAAGATAATAATTAACGCAGTACCCTCCATCGGCCCTAACATGAATGACACAAACACATGTTAATTAAACAGACTGTCAATAGATGGCGCTTACAAATCGCGTGGATTTTTATTATTTTTTTAACGAAAACGTTAATTTTAATCTATTTGTGACAAAGCGACGAACATAAGCTTTAAAATGACGTTTAAATCATTCATTTTGGTAAATAATTAACGACGAATTAAAATTGTGATCAATACTCTATTAATAAAATGGAACCATTGCTACCTACCAAGAGCAGCCAAACTCAGTTTCCCCTCAATAGTTGACCCTATAAAAGCCAATGTATCCAATGCTATAGGCAAGGTGGCTGGATCCTGACTGTCAAAAGTGTCAAACATTAAGCTCATCAGGACAGGATACTTGTTGAATATCTCTTGCGGGTACTTATGAGCAATAATCCCAAAGAACTTCATGTAACCTGAAATGTAACATATTTGAATACATTGTAAAATTGCCACCTACAAAAAATCCGTAAAAAAATCGATTTCAAAGTACTTCAGACTTTATTGAAGTACAGTTTGTATAAAGAATGGGATTTCTATGATCTGACTTACATTATCCATCAATGACATCAAATATAACATTAAATAACCAGAAATGTACAAGATACAAAATACGTCTCATCTAAATACTTTTTAAAGATAAAATACTTTTTGAAGGAAAACCCAATTTGATTGAGCTAAAGTTTATTATATGAATTCTGAATAGATCGCGTTGATCGCGCAAATGTGACAAAATATTATAATATATTTAAGGTTTTAATTGCGACTTAAGTAACACCAGTCCTTTAATCATTTTATCAATCATTTTAGATAGGTTGATTTCAATTTCAAGGTGCGTTCAGTTGTTTAGGTACTATAAGGTGGCATAGTAGATAAATGTAAAATGTAGGTAATTATGACTAAAAGTATTTTAGTAAACGTAGTATTTACGAAATACTAAGATATGAAACGAATAGTACCTATCTAAATACAAGATACAAATCTATTTTTTTATGTATTTTAGATACAAAATGAAAATACGTATTTTGTATCTAGTATCTGTATTTCAGATACTTGTATCCTAAATAAGTCACATCTCTGTAAATAACTTATTACCTGGTGTCAACAATCCACTCGCTGGGTTATTTGGCAGGTCAGTTACCAGGTCTGCAATTCTTTGTAAAGCTCCTTGATTTACCAAGTAACTTATACCATGAGGTTTAAGTGCAAGTCGCGACAACAACTCTAATATATTCAGCTGGAATAAAATATCATTAGTCTGGAGCTCTGAGACTAACTTTTCCATATAGCCATGGAAGGCACACAGTTGGAGTAAATCATCCGACTTGGAAGAGATGTTTACTATCACCTGAAAACAACAGTATACATTTTATTATATCCTTTTTTAACCAGGGTATTTCACCAACATGACAATTTGACATAATTTGAATGGAAAAATTCAGATTTGCTTAGTTCTCAGGATAGACAAAAACTGCATATAACTCGCCCAACATAAAAAGAGCGCTGGGTGGCAGTGGACGGGATGTGTCTGCGCATGAGTACAGTCTCACAAAAGTGCTTGGCTATTGTTTAAAATATAAGTGTTATGTTTATTGTACAATAATATAATATGATGTACTTCAATAGCTAGCCTGGGATAAAAAAATGGTTACTTTAGAAAAAGAAATGGTAATTCCGATATCACAATAAATAATTAATTTAAAAAAGAACTTAATCTAGTGGTGACACGCTTTCCATCTTATCTTTGGGGTCACATGGAAGCCAGATGACGAGGCGGTATTGGTGCTGGCATAGACAACTTCATCGTCATTGTCGTCATCAGCTTGAGTGAGCTACCATCATTTAAATCGGTATGAGAGGCATCATCTTCAACGCGAATGACAAATGCTGCTCTTATGCAAATATTAACATTGTTAGCTTAGGGGTATGTCTTTCTCTGTCTGGTCCTCCACCTATTGCTATGCAAAATATCAAGTTTATCCGTTGCTACGTTTTGAAGTGAAGGAGCAACTAATAAAAAAACAAACACCTAGCACCTGTCGCATTTATGAAATAAGGGGTTGGAATTTCTTCAGTCAGACTAAATCACCTAATAAAATGAATCATAGACAACAACAAATGAAGCTAATGTTAGACTGTGCTAATGAATGAAGGAAGATACATTGCTAGGCTATATATATCTTTTAACCTTTTGACCGCCAAGCATGTCTGAGAAGTAACACGAATTTCAACTTTAAGTCAAGGTAGTGAAGGACTTTTTTACCCTATATCCACTGACAGCTACAGACGACTGTGGCGGTCAAAAGGTTAAATGATTGTTTTGAGAATAATAATGAAAGTCATTTCTAGATGATTCCATGTTAAGGAGGCAGAAAGGGTGTCCGCAAAAGTGAAATTATGACATAAATAAATAAATAACCAATAAAAGCAAACAAATAGCTATTTACCTCATAAGCATTACATTTGCTGCTAGCATCATATTGAAGGGCGATTTTCATTTCATCCAATACTTTAGGATAAGCTTCATTGGGCAAGTTGGAGGTGATCAGAATGACTTTGTTGGCTACTCCCACATCTTTGTCTGTCACCAGCTGCGCTATTGCTACAAACACGTCTATGTACTCCGGTACAGGCAGCAAGGATGGATCAGAGATCACTGCTTTTGCTACCTGTAAGAATAAGGCTTAGTTTTAGTATTATAAAACTTATAGGAATAGCACTGGACGGAAAAAGGAAACAAGGTAGACAAAGAAAGAAATGGTGTGATATTTTTATCATGGATAAAAATATCACACCTATGGGGGGGGGGATAGGGATGAATGCAAAGAATTAGGGGAGCGCAATACCATTAAATGCTTATTAACACCGAAACGCAGAACAGAAATGAAGCGGGTTGGAAACAGGCAAAAAGCCTAACAGAAACAAATAGTCTTAAATCAATCAGAGCTGGAATGAAAGTTAAAGATGTAGCAAATCACATAAGACAGCTAAAGTGGTGTTGGACTGGACATAATAAGAGAAGAGAAGTGGACAAAAGATGTGACAGAATGGGCCTTTGCCGAAACTTTGACATGTGAACATGAAATAAAAGTACCTAGTCGTGAATTTATGCAATTTAACTAGTGAAAATAGGTTTATGTTAGAATAAGTAAAGTTGAATGTAAGTATTTTATAATTTATAAATAACCAATAAAGGCTATTAAAATCATATATTTTATTTTTTTACTGAACAAATGAATATGAATGTTATTATCATCATCATAATCAAGTGCCTTATTTAAGTATTGTAAGGTGTGTAGTAGAAATAAAGGCTACTTTATTTATTTATATACAATAAACATAGACTTAATATTATATTATAGTCTATGAAAATTAAAAAGCTATAAATAATATTGCATCACTCTAGAAAATCTTGCCAGCCCTTATTTGTGCTACATTGTATAAAAAAACATGATGGTTGCGTTTATCGTGAGAGACTACTTACTTCATCCACTGCAAGTCTGCGCACACAACTCTTCTCATGTCTCAGCAAATACATTACATGACCCGTGTAATTCCTTATTATACCACCAATTTCAAACTTTTCAAAACATAATTTCAGCACCTCACACGTCAAGTCAACTTGTATTCTAAAATATCAAAACAAGTATTATAAATTATGGTGCCACTTTTAACAGGGACCCATTCCATTCGGTCCATAGTATTAGTAAACATCCATACAAAATCAGTAATACAATTAGGTCTTATTTATTATGCAATGGACCCCGGTTTGTTTTCTCACAAGCACTGTTAGCAACAAAAGGTGTTTCAACACTGTTAAATGAAAAACCTAGACATAGATATTAGGTTTTATCAAACAAAATTAACGTGTCACAATGACAAGGTATACAAAGAGTCGGAACTACGACATTCTCCCCGGCCAAATATAATCCAAGAGAAATTTAGGCGGATTGCGAATCCTGCTAGACCTTCTGGGTTCAGCACTTTCATGAACGTCATGATCATTGCGCTGGTCTTCAAGGGGAGGCGCAGGCTCGACTTCATGTGCTTCTGAATAGTCTTGAGGGAGTGAGGCAGTGTCTTGGGAGAGGAGACTCACTTCGGGAGATGCAGCGTCTGCAGCATCTTGAAAGTCATTACTCTCCTGTTCAGCTCGGATATCTTCTCCTTGTTCACCAATCGGAGCCAAACACCGATTAGACACAGTAGTCTCGCGGCCATCAGATAGGCGCACATACGAGTAATCTGGATTAGAATGCAGTAGTTCGACCTCCTCTGTTATTGGTTGATATTTATTCTTGCGATTGAATCGTTTCATTAAAACTTGTCCTGAGTTTGTAAGCCACGTTGGAATGGAGTCACCATTCGTAGATTTACGTGAATGGACGAACATTCTCTCGTGGGGAGTACAATTCGTACTTGTACACAAAAGGGAACGTATCGAATGCAACGCTTGGGGTAACACTTCCTCCCATTGTTCTATTGCCAAATTCTTAGTTCTAAGTGCAAGCTGTATAGTCTTCCACAACGTGGAGTTAAGTCTCTCGACTTGTCCGTTGCCTTGCGGGTTATACGCCGTAGTGCGGCTTGTGGCAACGCCTCGTGAATGCAGGAATTCTTTGACATCTGCACATAGAAAAGATGTACCACGATCCGAGTGAATATAAGCAGGCATGCCAAACATATTGAAAAGACTATTAAGGTTTTTAATAACCGTGCTGGCGCTCATATCGGAACATGGAAATGCGAATGGAAACCTAGAGTACTCGTCAATGACTGTCAGTATATACTTATTATTAGTGTTCGATGGAACGGGTCCTTTAAAGTCAATACTGAGCCTTTCAAAAGGAGCGATAGCTTTAATTAATCTAGGCTGTGTGCCAGGACTCAGCTTAAAGAACCGTGGTTTAATTTCAGCGCACGTGCGACACGAATTAATCATATTTCGGATGTCTTCGATAGAGTATGGTAAATTCTTGGATCTTGTCCAATGTGCCATTCTAGTTATGCCTGGATGACAAAGGGCTTCATGAAGCGAAAAAAGTTTAGTTAAGCGTGATTCTAGTGTAGCACAAACCCGGGATAACGCATCTGCAACGTAGTTTTCTTTGCCCGGTCTATATACAATGTCATATTTGTAAGATGCCAGTTCTAGGCGCCACCTTTGAATTTTTTCATTTTTAATTTTGCTTGCGTGCTTTGTGTCAAACATAAATGACACTGACCTCTGGTCTGTTATCAATCTAAAGGGGCGGCCGATCAGAAAATGCCGCCATTTCTTTAATGACTCTACGATGGCGTAGGCTTCTTTTTCAATCGCTGAATGATTTTGCTCACTATGATTCAGAGTTCTCGAGTAAAATGCGACAGGCCTGTTTGCTTGCGAGAGAGTCGCTGCTATAGAATGCTCAGACGCGTCTGTTTCTACAGTGAAAGGTATATTTTCATCAATTGCATGTACGCACGACTTCAATATGCAGGATTTTAACTCTTCGAAATGTGTTATTAAATTATTGTTCAAGGGAAATGCTCTGTTTCTTGCGAGCTCGTGTACTTTCTCAGAGAAGTTTGGTATCCATTTAGAGTAGTGTGCGAACATTCCTAACGCTCTCCTCATGCTGGGTATGTCAAGTGGAGGAGGTAATTCGATTAAGGGTTTCAGTCGGTCGCTGTCTGGTTGAATGGTGTTATTAACAATATCATAGCCTAGAATTTTAATTGAGTCTTTTGAAAATATGGATTTCGATTTGTTAAGGGTTAAGCTATATTTTTCAGCAGCAGTCAGAAATCTCTGTAAATTATGATCATGCTCTTCCTGTGTTTTACCACATATGGTAATGTCATCGAGATAAGCGAAGGTTCCTTCCAATTTCTCCTTGCGAATGACCCAATCGACAGTTCGTTGGAAACTGGAAACGAAACTACGACAAACACCAATATCCAATAGTGAGTTAAGTCTAAGTCTATATTGTAAAATCAAGAACGAACTTACTTGTCTTTCACATTAAGGCACTGAACTATTTCTGTAATCCCAGCATCTCTTATAACGACTGAAGCCTCACTCGGAGGCTTAAAAGCGAGCAAATTCTTAATATCATTTAAAGCCGCCGGCCTGAATTCTTCACGTTGCAGGTTTTGCAAAAACGCTCGATATTGTTCTGTATCGGTATTTACCATGTTTATCGTGTCTAATTGTATCGTGATTAATTATTTTAAATTTTAATTAACTTGGAAAACAAAACAATTTTTGTAGAATGAATGTCGAAACTTCAAATCGCCGCGGACTAGTGATGTTCCATTAAGTGCGGAGTGCACCAACAATTAAACAGACGTTTTACTTTTAATCAGCCATTTAATGGTACATTTGACAGCCGTTAACAATTGTTTAATGCTTAAACGTCTGTGTAGTTGTTGGTGAACTCGGCACTAAGTAATTAAAATATGGGTCGAAAACAATAAATCGAGTATCTGTATTCATTCTACCATCTTTTCAGACGACAGACGTCCACTGCTGGATACAGGCCTTCCTTCCCAAATGATCGCCACAACAACCGGTCCTGTGCTGCTTGCATCTAGCAGAATCTCGCAATCTTCACCAGGTCATTTGTCCACCATGTACTGAATGTCTCTCAAGGCACGATTAGGCACAGTTTAATAATCATATAAAGATTGTAAGAAAAACAAAGTTTATTTTCGGACATTTTAATCATATGTGTGCCCTCAATCTTTTTCAAAATATAATTGATTCATTCATTCATTCATTCATTCATTGAGAATGATTGATGAATCAAAATCAACCAATAATTGAACCGATCGTAGTCAGTCGGTACTCAATAATATCAATACCTAAAATGTATTCTACATCACTAAATTGTCCGAAAATGTCAAGTCATAATAATGCCGTGTCCACATGCAAGAATACTAAACTGGGTACCGATAAAAACATTAAAAATGTTTTACGAAATGATATGCCTTTCAACTTTTCTAAGTAAAATTCTAAAGTTAGGTATAAAAAGGCTAAAATCCTATTTCTATATGGATGGCTGGAAAACGTAACGATTTGGATGAAATTTTATATTAAGAAAACATTTTACTTACAAACTTTTTACAAACAAATATTCAGGGATGACGCGTATCTAGAGATACGCGTCATCCCTGAATATTTGTTTCGGAGGGGGGCAATTTTTGTGTGATTTTACCACCTTCCAGAAAACTCGTTCTAGTTCATTAAAATTGGTAAAAATAAGATCTTGAGTCAGAGGGGGCACAGCTAGTACAAACAAATCTATTTTGAGCTGATAAAAACCATCGTTATAAAGATAAAGAATATAAGAATAATTTAAAAAAATATCTTTCTAGCGATTTTGTACTGATGACAGGTGCATAAATAAAACCAAGATAAAATATAAAAATCATTTAGATCGTAAAACACAAAAGCCAATGTCTTCATTAACTATAAGATTTCTTTGCTCGCCAATCCAGAAATTCGTCTAAATCAGCTTCATTGTCTGAATCATCTTCATTTTCACTTAATTGTTCCACATCTTGTTTATTTTTCTTTGTTTCCTCTTTTTTCAATTCTAGGTCTAAAACCCTGCAAAAAGTAATTAAATATACCTATTAAAAGGGCCATTGGGGGAGACCTTTGCCGTTGCCAGAAGGCACACAGAAACATAAATCCGGTTACTATATATGAAATCAAAATGTTAACGTATTTTTTTCTGTTTAAAGGCTACATATAAATGAATAAATAAAATCTATTGCAGATAGAGGAAAAAGTAGACTTGTAAATGGGTTTGCAATCGGTCGCACAAAGATATAAGTATAGTTGAGTTGAGGACATAGGTTAATGATCCATCTAATGCTAAATGTACTGACCTACAATATAATTGTGCAATATGAATTGTTGCACAATTATATTAATCGTCAGTATAATGAATGATATTGATAGTCAATATCATCTACTGACAGTACTTAACTTAGCCTAAGCGTTTGTCAGCGTGTCACAATGGCAAGCGTGCGTGCTTTAGAAGTGTTCAGATAGGCTACCTCGACCAGTTTCTAATTTGCTCCTCAATCTCGTCGATCTGTCGCTCTGCCGTAGCTTCTTCCTGTTCCCCCGCTATAATTTCCGCTGACGCACTGGCTTCTTCTTTTATTTCCTTTTGGAACTTTTCCCATTCTTCTTCTACGGGGTCCTTGTATTCAATATTTCTCACCTGTAAGAAGCAGGGAATTAATAATCAGACTGGATTGAGTTCTTGGGCCGAAGAGCAGGATGACCCGTGTAGCATTTGTGCGACAGTGCGTTTGTCCTTTTTTGTAGGGTGTCCATATTTGTTGCTATTAGAACGGAACGACCCATACCCACGATTTGAAGCATCATGGTTAATATCAACGAATTTTATTTACTATATAGGACAGAACAATCTCATATTCTAGTGATTTATATAAAGTAATGAATTTACCACACCGGTTCGGACAAAACCTCTACTCACTGAGAAGAACTGGTAAGATACTCAGCGAGGTATTATATATCTTTTTTCCGAGTACTCAGTCAGTCCCATTATGATTTTTAAACTTGTCTTATGTGGTAAACAAGTTTCTAACCTCAAAATGTACCTTTTTTGGGTGAACCAGCTATTTTATCTTAAGTAAAGCAATCCGAGGTGAAAAATTGGCAAAGTCATGTCTAAAATATTATCTCCGGTAGTTTTATTTACGAAGAATTTGCTGTTTTAGCTAAACAAGTGCGAGTGAAACGCGCGTGGAGAGGGTTCCGATTTTTCCTATGTTACTTTAAATACCATAGACTTCTTATAGGTTTTCCTGTAATCTATAGGTAAAGAACAATTTTCTGTATTTTTTTCAAAATTTTAGGCCCGGTAGTTTCGGCGATAAGTAGGGGGGGAATGGTCAATTTTCACCTATTTTCCTAAATAACTTCTAAACTATTTTACTTAAAATGAAAAAAAAATACATTTAAGATCCTCACAATAAGCCCTTTCATTTGACATGTCACAAGATTTCAGTTGCACAACTTTGTTTTAAAATTTTCTAATTTATCCCCCAAAAGTGGGCCCCATGTTCAAAATTAATTAATTTACTTTACGCATCCCTGTTGCGGTCACCAATTTACATATGTATACCAAATTTCAAATCAATCGGTCCAGTAGTTTCGGAGCAAATTGGCTGTGACAGACGGACAGACAGACAGACAGACAGACAGACACACGAGTGATCCTATAAGGGTTCCTTTTTTCCTTTTGAGGTACGGAACCCTAAAAAGGTGCATTTTGAGGTTATAAACTTGTTTAACAAATAAGACAAGGATTAATCCACTTTAAACTACTTATCGTCTCTACTTTGTACAAAGCTGGTACCTCAAAATTAGCTAATGGTAACTTAAGCTTTACGCGCTTGTAGCAAGGTTGAGTTTGTCACAGGTTGATTTCTAGGTACGACCTTTTTACAAAATCGTGACTTTATAACGTTTGCTTACTTTATAACTCTTCCAAGGTAAAAAGCGCCCTGGCGGTAGAGGCTGCGCAGTAGTCGATTTACCGGCCAAATTAGTGGTATGATATGATATAATTATTTCCTTAGTATTTTTTTTAATTTAATTTTATTCATTTAGTTTTTATAAGGTGTAAAACAAGCCGTGTGGTGCCGGCTAAGAATAGCATCACCCCATCTCCTCCCGTGGGTGTCGTAAAAGGCGACAGAGGGACCAACCGAAGGATGGGCAGCAGCGTCCTTCGAGCACTATCACGACCGCAGTTCGCTAACCCGCCTGCCAAGCGTAGCGACTATGGCAAATCCCCCCCATTTTTGGGGGAGGCCTATGTCCTGCAGTGGATGTTTTATGGCTGATGATGATGATGATGATGAAAACAAATTTGAATTATGATTTGAAAAGATGACTTTCTGCTGAGTTTGGGCCTGTCCAAAACGCTGGTAGATTCAACCCGTTTTAATTTATTCTTGTTACGAGTAAACGAGCATACGGGCCAATTTGCTAAATAAGTGTTAAATATTAACATCAATAAGTTTTAATTTTTTACATTACGCTTCTATTATTAAACAATAGCCAAGCACTTTCGCGCGCGACGGAACCCATGTGCAGTCACGTCCCCTCCACTGCCGCCCAGCGTTCTTTTTACCTTGGACGAAGTAAACTCTAGTGTAGACCTAAACTTAGTCTGTTTCAATGAAAACAAAACGCCTCTTAACACAAATGTCAATTGTCAGCTCTTATCAGATTAAGTGATATTTAATATTGGCATTAAAGACACTAATTTGGCATGCTATTATCGTCTAATATTCTGATCAAATATTATCAATGCATAAAACTCATTACTTGTCGTAGTAAAGGCACAATGGACAACGCGTGTATGTTGAAATCCGTAAAGAAATGTATTCCGAGCTTAGACCAAAATAAACACAAAGGTCAGGCTGGCAGGATAGGCATTGTTGGAGGTTCTTTGGAATATACAGGAGCTCCTTATTTCGCTGGAATAAGTGCCCTAAAGGTTGGCTAAGTATTTAAATAAATTCACGAATGTGAAGTGTAATTTAGCTAACTGATAACATTTTAAGTGCAAATTCTCATAACATTGCAGGTTGGTGCAGATTTGGTACACATATTCTGTGCATCGTCTGCAGCTGGCGTCATCAAATCATACAGTCCCGAATTGATTGTGCACCCATTATTGGATAAAACGAATGCTGTCACAGATATCTCTCCATGGTTGGAGCGTTTACATGCTATAGTTATTGGACCGGGATTGGGACGCGAAGCTAATACCTTTAATGTTGTTACTGAACTCTTAAAAATTATACAAGATAAAAAGATACCACTCATAATAGATGCTGATGGCTTATTCCTTATTACTAGCAAACCAGAATTGATAAAAGACTTTTCATCACCTGTGATACTGACTCCTAATAAAATTGAATTTGAAAGGCTTTGTGCCAGCCTTGGAGGTCCCACTAAGCTAAACAGTCTGGGTAAAAATATTACAGTTTTCAGAAAAGGTAGGACCGATGAACTATTTTCTTCAGTTCCAGAAGTTCAGTGGACATCAAATCGTTTTGGCTCAAGCCGTAGATGTGGTGGGCAAGGAGATTTGTTATCAGGCTCTATTGCTACATTTCTAAATTGGACTTTAAGTAATACAGATCAAATACAAATGGAATCAGCTAATGATAAACCTTGGGCTGCAGCTTCGATGGCATGCTATGCAGCTTCAGTTTTGGTAAGGCTGTGTAATGAAAAAGCATTTAAAATGAAAGGCCGGAGCATGTTAGCTGGAGACATGATTAAATACATTCATGAATCTTTTGAGGAACTATATGGGCAATAATTTTTTAAGAAAGAAAGAAATCTGTTTTTAAGAATTTTGGTAAACCTAAGACTTTTAATTTTTTTAATGTATGGTTTAAGGAAAAAAGAAAATATAATTGAATTTCAAGTATTTTATATATTTTCTTTCATTAGTACTGTTCCTACAATGTTACCTATTTTCGGATTTTTCGGCCTAAGTTGAGATTTTTAAATTATGAAGAAAATTGTTTGTTCAATCATCTAATTTAAGATGAGAGCAATACCGTCTTCACCATAAGGGCACACGGGACCCATGCCCAGGGCCCCCATTCTCAGGGGGCTTTTTTTACTTTCCAAAAGGGCCCCAAATTCTTGTGTGCCCAAGGGCCCCAGCCTAGTTTAAGATGGCCCTGGATGAGAGTGATTCTTATGGGGTGTTTCAATGCTGTTCTTACCGTCATCTCATAGGGGACGAAAGGGGTGATTATTATTGACAATATTTAATGTGAAAGGTTCAGTAGAAAACACTCATCCCAAAACTAATTAAAAAGACATGACATGACATACAAAAAATTACTTAAGACATGTATCATTTTATGATCGTTCTCAATATTCAATCAATTTTACATTTATGGCATACAAAATAGGATGAAAATTTTTAACTGGTATTTTTTAATATATATAATAGGGCCATACATAATTAGGATTAGGGGTGATGGTCAGGTAAGGCCAGGGGTTTTAACACTGGTTTCATAATTTTAAGAAACAACTCTGTCTCATAAAAATGTTTGTGCCTATAATAATTAAAAAGAATTGCACTGTGTTTGGCTTAAGACATTGGTGCTAGAAAGACCAAGTAGCTTGATTTATAGTATAGCAATGATAAGGTAAGTATACCTATGAAAATGAGAAAGAGTGTTTTGTCTGTATGTATTCTCTCAAATCGCAAATCCCAATCCTGACGCCAGAATAGCGGCAAGTTTGTCTATAAGACCTGACAGTCGAGTTCATGTACGCACTTATCAGATGAATAGACTTGGTGTTTGGTTTATTTTTTTATTTTTTATTATTAATTTGCTTAAAAATGGTACAATATATTAAATGACAACCCTGCTTACCCATTCCTCAAAACACGAACCGATTTTCAGGGCCTTTGGCATGGGCAGTCACCGTCTATAGCTATAGTATTACGAAACCTACTAGTGGGTCATCCAGCGTAGCAACAAAATAAAAGAGAACCCAATAGGTTCGTGTCACTGAACTTGTTAAAGGAATCTCTTTGTTTCACATATAAAGGGGAATTATTTTTGCAAGACTCCATTGTACAATCCTTAATAATATTATAAATGTGAATGTAAGTTTGTTTGTTTGTTTGTTACACTTTCACATAAAAACTACTTAACCGATCATCATGTAACTTTGTACACATATTCTCTAAGGTATTGAGAAGGATATAGGATACTTTTTGTCCCAGAATAATTTTCAAGTTCCCGAGGGAATAACTATAACCGAATTCCATGCGGAAGAAGTCTAGTATAAAATAATTGTAAGTAGGTATTTACCTTTGCATCTAAGATAGGGTCATCAAAAAATCCTTCTGGAATGGGCTGTTCTGGAACAGGTGGAGTGTTAGGTTCTTTGTCTTTCTCACCAGCTTCAGATTGACTCTCTGCATCTAAATAATATTTAGGAAATTGATTAATTTATCAATCTAAACACTTGAAAGAAAAGTCATGATAATTGATATCATTTTTATCTACTCATGCACAAAAGAGATAGGTATAGAAGTCAATCACATGTATGTACTTCACTTTTCATGCCTACGCTCTAAGGTTGTCAACTATGGCTTATGCACAAAAAAACTATCGTGGTAGTGGCACTCGTATCTAGTTGATTTATTGTTGAGAATGGAACGGGCAGAATGGAAATATAAATTAATAATAACTAAAATAACACCTAGAAAATTGTAAGTTTGTCAATTTTCACAATTGAAAATCCCTAATAACTTTTAAATGGTTGACCCTAGTTACACAATTTCCATTACCCTATACGTTTTAGACCTAAACCTATCAAATGACGCTAAAAACAAAACAATATCTAAACAACCAAAAAAACATATTTTCAACTTACGTAAATTTTCGGCGTAAATTTACCTTACAAAAATTTTGTTACTTCGTTTAAAATACTGATTCCAACTATTATACATATAAATCGATCTTAGATATATTTTCCGGGGGCCGGGATGGGGCGCTTGCCTACCTACCTAGCCGTTCGTGTAACGTTAAAAGAATCATCGCAATACAAGCAAATACCTACTTACCTCTCTGAAACCACTGGTAGCTTAAAAAACGACAATTCACAGTTTAATGTTGAGTTTAAACAACGTACCATTGAACAGTTATAATAACTATTTTTTGTTGCTCCATTATTGCACTGCACAAACAAGCGTCTTAAGCGGATGGCATTCGCGCCAGAACTGGTTTCAACGGTTTGAGATATCGTGTCGGTGAGCAGTGTCTATGTAGATTGATTTCTGTACCTATCTCTTTTGTGACTCATGTCATAGATTCATTATAATATGTATATTCAAACTCATATAATAAATTCATTTTCATGTATTGAAAAACTGGAGGATATGTTAATTAAGCTGACCATAGGTTAACTAAGATGTATGAAATTTCATAACCATATCACTGAAATGGTGTGGTAATGATTTTTTAATTGTTTGTCTTTTAAAAAAACAAAAATTAGGAGTGTATACAAGTGCATACCCAGCTTCTGGCCATCATTGTTTTGTCATACCCTCTACACAAAACATAAGGTATTTGTTTTTCAGGGGGGGCAGCTGCCCTCAATGTACTAATCGTCAATGTACTTTAGTAAGGACAAACACTTGAAATGATTGCTGACATGCCCAATTATAGTAGCGCCAAGTATAAATAAATACTTACCATCACTCTGACTTGATTGTACTAAATCAAGTTTCAAAGGCGCGCGTTTGATCTCCTCATTGTGAAATGAAACTACAACAGGTGCCTTGTTTTTTGGTAACTGTACAGCTGTTATATCACCAGCATTTTTTAAAATACTTTTCAATTTTTTTTCAGGAGGTGCGTCAGAAGCAAGAGCGCCTGTTCTTTTAATTTTTTTGCCTTCTGTGAAATTGTTTGTGATTTTCTTTAATTCTTTAGCCTTTTCAACATTTTCTCTATGTTGTTTGCTGTTTAAATGCACTATCCAGACGTTTTCAGAACGTACTACTGAAGAGCAAAGTAAACACATGAGTTGACCCAGGTTGTTGTACTTAGCCAGGGGATTGTCTATTTTTGTAGGTTTTACGTCCTTCTTTTTGCGTTCTGCCATTAAGCGCCGCATTTCATCTTGGGCTTTCTTCTTTTCCATTTGCATGCGAAGCGACATGGCGAGGGAGTCCAGAAAAGATGCTTGGTAAACGTACTTAAATTCTATAGGAATATAAACACTAATCGAACAGTTGTTGAAGGAAGTAAACGTGATTTTACGTATATAATTAATTTCAAGTTAGGTAAGAGTTAGTTAGTAATGTTTATATGTAGCAGTTTTTAAATTTAAACCACAAACCAATATCCAGAAGATAAAAACTAAGATCAATCACATCATATAGTCCATGTATGTCATACGCACTCCTACATAATTATTTTGACATGTGACGTGACATGTGTGGTGTGAACTGTCAAGCCGGTCGTTTTCGATCCAGCTTTTGACGTTTTTTAGAGCTTGTAAGGCTAAGTTTAGATGAACGCGCGACGACGCGCGGTTGGCTCGGCGCGCGGTTTAAGATTGTAACAGATCAATGTTGTTGTGAACATGACCGCGCGTCACCGGGCACGCGCGTTGACGCGCGGTCATATACACAACAACATTGATTTGCTACAATCTTAAACCGCGCGTCGTCGCGCGTTCATCTGAACTTGGCCTAAAGATGAGGCGTTTTACGCGCGTGTCAACTCGCTCGAACTAGGAACCGTCAAAGATAAAGAACCATACATTCCGTCCACAAGCAGTCCCGCGATTTGTGCGTGACTGCCTATAGACGGAATGTATGAACCTCTAGTAAATCGCTTCATCTGGATAAGCTCTTATGTCGTAGGCTGTCGTAGTCCCGTGCACCGAATCCACGGAACTACCTACCTACTTATAGAATCCTTCGAATATTGGAATACCTACCTACTTACATACCTGCCTACGCAAAGGAACTACCATAGAGTTCATTTTATTTCCTTCCAGAGAACTTTCTTTTTTTGAGAATGGCTTTGGTAACTTTTTCCCAATTACGAAAGTTAAAGGCTTATTACACCTTCCTAAATTAGTCAGAGGGACGAGGGCGAGAGGGACGCCACAATACGTTAGATACGTATGGAGATATCTCCATCTTATTCCAACGTATTGCGGCGTCCCTCTCGTAAGTGCCTAATTTAGGAAGGTGTAATAAGCTTTTTAGGGAAACATAAATCAGGTTAATTTCGGAGAGGAATTTAGGACAGACTGCGAGGCCGGTCTTCAAATTGTCCCGATCATACCATTGCCTTGTCGCGACCCGGCATTATGTACTATGTGTAGCCTGCTTAAGCCAAGTTTTGAGTTGCAGTTTGTATGTCATAATGATGTATTCAATAATATACTTGTGCTTTACTTAGGAATTCATACAGATAAGTCCTGAAAAAACGGCATCATCTATCCGTTTTCCGTAAATATAATTTCTAACGAACTTATTTTTTTTGAGTTTTAAATCCTACCATAGACACGGAACTTCTATAAAATTTTGGCAATTTAGTATTTAGTGCTCCTTCAGTTGGTAGCAGTCATCAAGATTTTTCTGATTTTGAAAGAGAAAATCTCATAATTATTGTTATTTTCATCGTGATAAATATTTTTTTAATAATATTTAATACATTAACTTTATGACTGGTGTACTGTAAATATCAATCCTTCGATTAAGTCACTTAAAACTCGGTGTTCGGATATCACGTATTTGTGGGGAGTGTGGTGTGTTTATTCCTGATGCTGTGATATTTCAGCTGTATATAGGCTCTAAAATGGACATCGACGTCAGTAAAGAGAATATCCAGCCTTTGAGAGGCGGCAGAAACTTGGCTCAGCTGGGAACGGCACTGCAAGCTCAATCAGATGTTGATGCCCAGAGGCAGTTGCAGTTACAAAAAGAGTAAGGTTTTTATGATACACTTAACAATATAAATAGTTAGTTGTTATTCTTAAACGTGTGACTTTCCATTGTGCAACCTTTTTTAGATAATGTTTGATGTTAGTACCAATTCTATCTTTATCTGTGCTAATTTAGATTGATGAAGTAATTCTAAGCAGATTTTTAATATTAATCAGTTAATTTCACTTTTGTAAAGGGAACATGAAGCTGCGATTAGGCACTACCAGGGCCCAGACCCTCTGGACCCGTGGTTCAACTACATACAGTGGGTAGAGCAGTGCTTTCCCAAGCATGGCTATGAAGGCCATATTGATAAGTTAATCAAAGATTGTTTACTATTGTTTGAGAAAGATGAAAGATACTACCAAGACAGGAGGCTTGTGAAGTTGTGGATTAAATATGTAAGTCTTTAAACCTGTCTGTTTATGTTAAATTCTGAGGCCCTTTTAAGTTTTACCTTGTTCTTTTAACTCTTACTAGCTGCAACTTAGTACTGCCATTGATATTTTGAACAAAAGGCATACATTTTATTCAGGTAAATAATAACAGGGTTATTTAATAAAACATTTTTATTTCTGTAAAAAACATTAAAGTTAATCTAATGGTAGGTCTCTGAGTAGAAAACTTCTCATACAAAAATGTGTTAATAGGAAGTATTGTTTTTAGGTTGATTGTCTGTCCAACCCATTGGAGATATACCAAAGGCTATTTAACACTGGTATTGGAGTGGAATGCTCTGAGTTCTACAGAGCCTGGGCCTGCTATTGTGAAGAGTCTGGAGACTACAAGAAAGCCAACCAGGTTTACATGCTAGGGCTCCAGGCTCGGGCGCAGCCCTTTGATGAACTTGAGCAGGCTCATATGTGAGTTATATTCTTACAAGGTTATAATAACCCTAGCTACTTATAATATACCATTGCATGATAACATTTGTTTACCCAATGGATCCCATTTGCATTTGCCATAGGTAGAGAGTGTCACAATATGTCTTATTTTAACTGATAGACAATTCAATAAGCATCATCTATTTTCTTCATATTCCAGGTGAAAATAACCAAGATTGACTTTAAATTTATCTACATAATCAGCCCATCTGGGTATAAGCCTTTTTCTTTTCTTTCAATATTATAATTCTATCTTTTTAGGAACTTCCAACTAGTCTTTGCTCAAAGAATGCTTCATGATGACTCTCCAACAAAAAGGAAGGCAGCATCAGCTCTAGCCGAGACGAGAATGGCTCTGACATCCCTGAAGTCATTTAAACGGCGCAATATAGCCAATGTTCCTGTTCAGAGAATAGGGGATAGTATCAGGAGTATTGTACCAGGGGTGATTAGACAACAGCAGGGCTTTGACACTAGGACATCCAACTCAAACGTCATGGTCAATGTTTATGAGGTACTATTATTTACATTTTTACATACCAGCTTGCTGATTCATATATTTGCTGTCTGTTAACTTGAGTGATGTGACAACAATGAGTGTTTTGTATACAATATACCAGTTTTATACCCTTTGGGGGGGTCACAAGCCCTTGCTGGGAGGGCTGCATTTGCAAATCAGGTTTTATAATACCTCATTGTTGACTTCACTGATATAGTAGTAGCTAATATGGTCATGGGGAAGATGCAAGTTTTTTTTTTTGTAAAGGGGTTCCATACTCAAAAAAGTTGATAAACACTGCAATATACAATATGTATAAATTTAAATGTAATGAAAATAAAATAATTTTTATACGCTTAAGTTATTAATTTATTACAGTTCACATAATCAGGTCTCATTTTAATTAAATGTTCAAGTATGTTGTCTTTTTTCCTAATTTAATTTTCAAAATGATTATATGTTTTTACATAAGGTAAGGAAATAATCTGTACATTTTAGGATGCCCCATCTACGTCACATTCCGCTGTCCAAGTAGCTGAAAATCCAGGCCCGGCTTCTATAGTCCAATCATGTGGTAATATTGAAAACGAGAAGGAAATTGGTATTTGGACTAATGCTAAAACTAAAATGGTACACACTGGTGTTGTACCTCATCAACCATTGCCTTTCACACGTAAGCATACAAATCATATTTACTTTAGTACCTTTATATTCAGGAAACCTTCTTTGTTAACCTTTCGAACGCCACGACTGAGTGCAAGAAAGCGTGCGTCTGACGCCGAGTGACGGCTGTAGCCGACAAAATGTATGTTAAACGGCATGCCGTGGCTACAGCCGACTGTGGCATTCAAAAGGTTAAAAAGAAAGTAATCTACAACTCTTTGTATTGGTTAAAGTATTGTTATTCTGTTTCAACAGCTTATGAAGATGAAGAAGATGTCTTGAGACTTCCAGCCAATCATATGCCTTATTGTCTAGATGACTTGTCATTTTCTGTACCTCTAAGTGTACCTGATCCAGTTGACCCTACAAAAATACCCTGTTATAATAAATCACTGGTAAGTTTTACATTTCTTTTTATCCTTGATAATAAAAATAAGCAGTCTTAAGTATTCACTTTTTTTCTTCAGGTATATCTAAACGACACTGAATACAGTTTAGAAGAAATAAGATCAAGAAAATATAATTTAGAAAGAAAATCTAACGCTGTTTACAATGAAACTATTATAGATGAACTTAAAAATACTAGTAAAATTAATGAGACACTTGCTCAGTGCAGTGCACTAGAGACTTTAGCAAACTGTGCTTTAGATGCCGAACAGGATCATTTAGGGCAACTCATGCCCTTGACAATGCCTACCTTGCAAAATATAACTAAGGTTACAAATATGCACTCACCCGGTGAACCGAAAGTCTTGGTTAATTTAGATTCTAAAGAATTTAGCGAGCTAACTAATAAAAATGACGAAAACCAGAGGTCAACTCCAATGGTTGACAAAGATATTCAAATTGATAAGCCAGCAACATCAAACAATAATTACGGGACAGAAAATGCGTGTGCTAACTACGGCAAAAATAATTTGATGGAGGAATTTAATAGGAGTTTAATGGGTAACCTCCTTGGTGATTCAATTACAATGAATACAAAAGAAGCTCGCTGGGAATTACGTAATATTTTCAATGACAATGGTATGGGTATCATCATTTGACATTTAAAGTACTTAATAATTTACAACATTTCCTATTAATACTAACTGATTTATATAATTTACAGAACCATCAATGGTACAACCAGTTGTACAGCAATTTGATGTATCTAACCTGAAATTTGATATCCATGAGGATAGGTCCATGACGATGGCAATTAATTCGAAGAAACCTCAAGACATTGGTGATGCAAGGACTTTACCACAAGACAAAGAAAACGCGAACAAGTTCAATAGCACAGAGGCTCTACGTAATGTATGTATAGATTCACTTGTTAATAATTACTGTTGTAATTAAGTAAGTGCCTATTGCCTCTGAATTACTTAACACTTTTGTTTTCAGGATGGTAAAAAAATGTATTTTGAAGAAACAGCTTACACTCAAGCATTTAATTTTGAAATCAATGATGCTAGTACACCTAACATCTCCCAGTTTAAGAAACCGACTAGCATAGATCATTCAAACAAATTATCGAATGTTCCAAAATTTATTTTGGATGACAGTACAATCGACTTTGCGCAGTCTGGGATTAGTAAAAGAGATGAGAGCTCTAGGCAAATGGTAGATCAACAAGCGACAGTGGACACTCAAGGTGCCGGTCTATCTGTTATAATGGAGGCTACGCGGGAGTCTAATAGGTATGTTTATTAAGTGATCAGTGACCAAGAATTTGGTTGCCAATTTTAATTCTAGAATTCTGGTTTGCTAAATTTTGGGCCTGTTGCCAATAAAAATGATTCATTGTAAGCCTGAAATAAAATCTCACTATAATTTATGATGAGTGAGTATTTTGTATGTAGTAGGTTTTTTACTCAAATTTTTAAAGAAAGAAACATCTTTGCTCCGTTGATAGCATCTGTCCACATTAAATCATCATTTAGTGCATTTCTTGAGGAAGGTTTTGTTTTACATACCCATGCATTGACAGTATAAAAGTGGGAGGGAAAAGTAGCTTGTATTTATTAATCTAATAGTTTCGTTCACAGTTAATAAAAGAGAGAAGAAAGTTTAGGAGTAGGAAATTAACAGTTATATTAATCATTCGAACGCACTACATAGCAAAAACGTGCATACTATCGGTAAACATTCCTAACGTCAGTAGGTACGGCGGGGGCCTATAGGCCCAGCTAGTATGCAAGTAGAAGCAATTTTATTAATTGATACTTTTTATCTACAGATATTGGTATTTTTAAATTATATTGGAATAATATATTTACCACGTTATTTTGAAAATCGATTTCCACGACGTGTCTTAAAAAAATAATGATTGACGTAATTTTTGATAAAATTTGTCAGATTATTCACTAAAGAATGTGTGTCTCTTTTCATGCTTTCAGTAAATCAGGCTCTAGTTCGTCTAGCACATCTACCAGACACAACTACACTGGCTATACCACCACCCCTTTTGACTCAATGTACCACAATAATGACCAGGGTCCACCTATAGCATCCAAAAGAAATTCAATATCAACACAGCCCAGACTTGCCAATGGGCACTTTGCTAGTCGAGCCTACCCTCAGAAACGTGAACAGCCAGAAGCTAAGCCGCCCACGCCATCCACAGCAGCACCATACCTTTCACACGATCACCAATATCAAAAGCCTTCACCACAAAATTACAATGGTTATACTCCTCAAAGACCTGCCGCTCCGCAGATGCCCACACATTATCATCAAAATTACAGCTATCAACAAGACTATTCTAACCAGGTGATAAACCAACACCAGGGTTACGCTAGCCCTAACCCTAATGTCTACAACAGTCCCCAACAGAGAGTGCAGAGTCCTCATCATATGAGTCCCCCTGTACCTCCTGGTTTTCAAAGCCCAACTTATTCAAATCAATACCAAAATCCAGCGCAACCAATGATGAGTCCTCAGCAACATGCATATGTAGGACGTCAAGATTATCATTACAGTCAAACGGACAGACAACATGCTTATGCCAATCAACAGCAACAACCACAGGCGGCAGCATTCCAAAGTCCACCGCATCAAACACAGTATCAGAATAATCAATATTATCAAAGGCCTAATCAAGCTACAGCCTCACCTAATCAGACATACAACCCACAAAATTATCAAGGAATTCATAATCAGTACAACAACGCTGGGATGTATGCGAATCAAAATTACAATGCTATGCAAAGCCCCTATAGACAATCTCCTAAGCAAATGATAGAAAATGGGTCTCCTGGATATGGAGTTCCTAACAATCAACCATTTCAAATTTATCAAAGTCCTCAGCCTATACAAGCACAAAACAATTACCATAACACTACACACAGTGCTAACATGTCTCATGATAATTCCTCTGAGATGCAACAAGATATAAATAGCCCTCATGATCAAAATGCTGTCAGCAAATTAAGTCCTCAAAGTAAGCCACCGGTGCCGCACAAGAGCCCTACATCGGCTTTAAGGAACGTCAGGCACGATCAACCGAACGTAAAGATTGGTCAAAATTCACCTGACGTCGGCTTTTCAAACCAATTTCTCAACTTTATTTCCAATAGAAATGAACCAAAAGATAATGCCAATACGCCGAAATTTACGAATAGTCCAAGCATATCTCAGAAGATGCATAAGAATCTCTACGTGTCGAGTCCTGAACAGGCACAAATACCGCCTTCTTCTGGCCTCTCCGACTCGGACAGTAAAGACGGTTTGACGACACAAGCCATAACACCTATTCAATCGGCTAAGGTGTCTCATGTTATTGAAAAACAGAAAGACATTTCTAAACGGCAGCTCGACTTTGAACACAGAGTCGAATTCCAGTCAGAAGACAGTAGAGACTCCTTGAGCAAAGAAAGCAGAATCTCTGCAGTGTATTCTAGACAGTCTGACTTCCAAAGCGATGGATATGGTATGGATGTTGATAGCGAAAATTCTATGGAGTGTGGGACGTTCAAGTCTACTCATTCTATCTCATTAGTGGAAACCAGTGACATAGCGCGACCAGCTGATATCGAGTTTCCGGATGTGATTGATCCGTTTAATAAAAAGATTCTAACTTCTTTGTTAGACTACGTCAAGTTTCCTAACAAAACTCATGCTGAAGGTTATTTTGAGGTGAGATCTGTACCTAAGTTGCAAGTGGCTACTACGGTTGGCGTCGGTAACAACAGATTTGCTATTGAAAAACAACTTGGCAAAGGAAATTATGGCGCAGTATTCTTATGTATGGATGTTCATAGCAATAAATCAGTTGCCGTTAAGTATCAAAAACCAAGTAGGCCATGGGAATTTTATATTTGCCAAGAAATTAAAGCAAGAATAAAGGATCCCTTTATGGTAATATTTCCGTTTAGAAGTGAAATCTGATTATTATTCCTGTGCACCTACTTTGTATATTTTGTTTAATTTAACGTTTGGTTTCAGCTTCCAGGATATATGGACATTACATCTGGTTTTATAGGCGATAATGCCAGTTTGTTTGTGTCTGAATATTCAAAGTATGGATCACTGCTAGATGTGGCAAACAAAATACGAATGGCTACCTCAAAATGTATAAACGAATTCATAGTCTTCCTCTTAACGGCAGAGATGTTGTCAATAGTTCATTACTTACACAAAGCGCAGATTATCCACGCTGATATAAAACCCGATAATTTCTTGTTAATGAAGATGTAAGTGTATATTGAATTGCATAGATTTACCTATTTTCATAATTATTTATGTTCCATATGTAACTGATCTTGATCTTTTTACTTTCATTTTAGACCAACACAAGAATGGAGAACCCCATCACTGCAGCTAATTGATTTGGGTTGTTCCATAGATATGTCATTATTCCCAACAGGAACAACGTTTAGAGAAGTAAGTTCACAAATTGCCAACTACAAGAAAAAGTTTCCTTCTTTTAATAATAATAACTAATAATCAGAGGAGAATCTTTACGCAAATCGATCTAGTCCCTCTAAAGGCTTGTGTTATGGGTACTAGACGATGATATAAATTATGTAATTATCTTATATAGATAAGTAAATACTTAAATACATAGGAAACATCCAAGTCTCAGGAACAGACATTCGGGCTCATCACACAAATATTTGCCCTTACCGGGGATCGAACCCGGGAGTAATAGCTTCGGAGGCAGGGTTACTACCAACTAGGCTAACCGTGTCGTCAAAATGGTCGTCGGCGGTCGTCGTTTTAAGCATAATTTCCACCAAACTGCCCGAATTCGCGTCCTTTCGGCTACAATCGTATGTCGCGGAAGACGCCCGCCCGCGGTCAAGATGTTGTGCGCGGCTAGGTAATATAGACTTTAAATACGGTGTACATGATTTAATATCGATTAAAGATTGTAAAATCCGTTCCGATCCGATGCGATTCGGGCCGTTTGGTGGAAATTAAGCTATATACATGGGAATCTAATAATGCTTTTTCTGTAGCTTATAGCAACTGAAGGCTTTACATGTACCGAGATGCGGGAAGGAAAACCATGGACTTACCAAACTGACTTGTACTGCCTCGCTGGAACAATACATGTTATTTTGATGGGCAGTTATATGAAAGTTGCAAATCGCTTAGGCCAGTGGAATATAGAGAAGAAATTACCTCGGTATGTAACTTATGTTTAAATCATTTATTAAAAGATTTTTATTATCTTGCAAGCTGAATTAGAACCACTTCCTATTATCCTACGGAGCTGAATTTTTACATGTTGGTTCAGTTCCGATGACAATGCATTTTTATGGCAAGCATGACCTGAATCCAGGGTTAGCTCCAGATAAAGGAACTTTTCAACGGTCAACAGCACAGACACGAAATTTTGTGTACGCATTTTATTATGATAGCCGGTTTTAAGTTTATCCATGACATGGTTGCTGCAATCAGGGTTGGCTCCTCAGTAGGGAACTCATCAACGGTCAACAGCACAGACACAAAGTGTTGTGTAGGCATTTTATTATGATAGCCGGTTTTAAGTTTATCCATGACATAGTTGCTGCACTCAGGGTTGGCTCCTAACTAGGGAACCCTTCAAAGGTTAACAGCACAGTCACGAAATTTTGTTTTCGCATTTAATTAACCATGCCGTTGTCTATGTAGGCTCAAAGCTCTTTGCTGCTGACCAAGCATACGTGGCCATAAGTACAGTCAAATCGCTAGAAGGTCTCCTTATTGAAAAATTAGACTGTACTAAATTAACAGGCAACCGACCATGCAACAATAACGCATGACATGAGAATTTTCAGAAACATATCCAGGGAAAACTAAAAATTTAAAAATAAGTTAATAGTAAAAGAACATTTTTAAAAACAAACTTTTATGTAAATGCTTTAAAATTAAGAAAATAAATTGCTCTTAAATTAAATCAAACCCGTCAATTTATTACATTATACAATTTATATGATATAAAAGCTTGTCGCGAGATTTACCTATCTAAATAAACAAAAATACAAAAAATTAAGTATTTCATAAAATAAATTTACACACATCACGCGACAAGCTTTTATATCATATAAATTGTATAATGTAATAAATTGACGGGTTTGATTTTTATTTTCTTAATTTTATAGCATTTCAATAAAAGCTTGTTTTTAAAAATGTTTTTTTACTATTACCTAATTTATTTAATTTTCTAATATCTAATAAGTTGCCCCCATGTTTAAAATTCATTTATTTACGTTACACGTCCGGTGTTGCCTTCACCGATTTACATCATATGTGTACCACAACTCAATCGATCAGTAGTTTCGGACCAAATTGGCTGTGACAGACGGACAGACAGACAGACACACAAGTGATCCTCTAAGGGTTCGGTATTTCCTTTTGAGGTACGGAACCCTAAAAATGAAGTATTAAAATTAATAAAATATAAATAATTTTGATTAATTTTTACATACATCCTGTTCTATATGTATTATTGAGGGATAAGTTAGCATTCCATAGAAATATATTAATATTTGTTATTATAGTCAAGTACCCAATTAAGGTGTCTTTCACGTACAAGCGGGCGCGGGCGCGGGCGCGATGGCGGGCGCGCTGACGTTTCTTGGCGCGCACGTGCGTTTCGAATGTGAACACTTGCATACAACGACATATGTTTGATATTTCGTGACCGCGCCCGCGTGATCACGTGAAAGACTTCTAAGGCTGGCTGTCTATGTGATTTAGTGCACAGAACAAAATTGTACTTATTGACTTCTTCTGGCCTACCGCACATCTGTAGCGGAAAGTTAGCCCAGCACTGTCCTGCTTAATGAAAGCTGATATCATATCCAGTTAATAACAACATAATTTGAAATACATTTTCAGGTACATGAAAAGTTTATGGGACAAAATATTCACCACACTGCTGAATGTGCCAGACTGCAACAATTTGCCAGATCTTATGGAACTAAAGGATGACATTGAGAAGCTGTTAAAACCAGCTGATATTCTAAGCACTCCTCTCCGTACCTTTGCTAATGTGCTTAAATCTAGGTAAATGCAAATGGTTTAGATTGTATTTATTGCATTTAGATATTACGCCAATTGTAAAAAAAAATATCATGTAATTAACTATACAAACTAAGTTTAAGTTTGATAATTTCAACATTTTACCAGTCTTAAATGAAATGTAAATCTTTTGGATACTTATTGTACCTTCCAACTTTTTACCATGTTAAGGAGAAGGAAGGAATGGTTTGGTCACATAAGGTCTCATTCTCAAAAGGTCCCTTCGAAAAAATGTCCCGATCGCGAATTGTCCCTTCTGATAAGTGTCCCATTCGCAAAACGTTGCTTCTCGAAATGTCCCTTTCGCAAAACGTCGTCCCTTCTGCAAGATGCCCTGTTTGCGAAACGTCCTTTTTGCAAAATATGGCATTGGCTAATTGTAAAGTCTGTTCGCCGAGAGCTGATAAAAAAAAAACAATCGGGGCTTCTTAACTCATTACAAAAAGCGGCCCGCTAATTATTTTTACCGATGATAATAAAAAATTAAAGGGAAAAGCTATATTTTTTTCATAGAATATTATTATTGAATAGCCTGTATGTGTCCCATTGCTGGCATACCTATCATCGGACTATGACCATAACGAAGACAGTGTCAGAGGAAGAATCGGAGTCGGTGACGTTTATTATGAAACGTTCAATTGCTTCGTCTGAAACAACACACGAACACCCAAACGACACACTCGAAGCGTATTCCAGAACGGAATGGCAAATATGGCGCTTGACAACAACTGCGTCCCTCGTACCACGAAACTCAGTGCGCGCGGCGATAAGCGACGCCCGTCATACAGTTTGCGATAGGTAAGCGACAGTCGCTACTTCGTGACGATGTTATAAAATTTATCAACTCTCGGAGAACAGACTTTAGTTTTCTTAAAATAAAATGTCGGGGGTCATTAAATACTCGCCAAGGAGCAAACATATATCAAATCAAAATAAAACTTTCTTAGGCCACCTGTAGAGGCGTCACAACATAAAAGTATTACCTATGCGTATAGATATCACTATGGTCTTACATTGTGGCCACCTTTGCTGTCAAGTTAATAAGAACTGTCCAGGACCGGATTTAGCCCCTGCCCCGCTCCTGGGCACCGGAAAAATGCCGCCCCATTACTGAAATTTTACTCAAACTTATAGGGGGCGTCCATTAATTACGTGAGGCATCTTTTTAAATTTTTGCCCCCCCCCCCCCCCCCCCTCCCTCCTTGGTGAGATGTTGTAAGATTTTTCAAAATTTGTATTTTGGGTATAAAAGCGATGAATTTAATAATAAATAAAAAAATTGCCATATTTTATTCAAGACACTTTTTTATTTTCATTTATTTTACACTTTAATTTAATTTAACTTTCACGCAGTTTTTTTTACTTTCATTTATTTTACACTTTCATTTAACTTAACTGTCACGCAGTTTCACACCGTTTTCTGCTAGAAAAAAGTCTTAAGTCATAATTTATTAATAAAACCAATTTACACGTCACTCCATATTAAAGTTATAGTCACTTATGTCAACGAACACAGTAATAAGTAATTTACACATCAAAAAGTTAATAATTAAAATAATACAACAAATAAAGTTAATGTTTCTTATACCTTGAGCGTGATAAATTCCTCATAGCAGTAGAACGACTGTTCAATAAGCCAGCGTTTTAAGCGATACTTAAAGCTGCTTATACTCGGAGCCGCGGTTATGGCGTCTGGTAGTTTAGTAAAAAAATTACGTGATATTTGCCAAGACCCCCCTCTCCCCCAAGTGAGATTTAGTAAGATTCGTCTCAATCCTCTCCCCCCCCCCCCCTTAGCACTTCACGTAATTAATGGAAGCCCCCATAGGTTATACATCCTATGAAATTTTGCCGCCCTGCTGGGCACTAGCCCCGACTGCCCCTAGTGTAAATCCAGGGCTGGAGCTGCCATATTATAACAAAATAATTTGTCCTATTGTTTAGGCAATGTCGAATACAGGCCCAGAACAGTTTAATTGTGCAGGTAAACCTATCAGGTATAATCTTTAACCTTTTGACCGCCAAGCATGTCTGAGAAGTAACACGAATTTCAACTTTAAGTCAAGTTAATGAAGGACTTTTTTACCCTGTATAACCACTGACGGCTGCAGCCGACTGTGGCGGTCAAAAGGTTAATAATGTCATGTGCCTATATGACCGGGACCTTTAATTTTAAGAAAGGTACAGTTAGCCAATGCTGCATTTTGCAGAAGAGATTGTGAATGGGATATTTTGCAAAAGGCACAAAGGGAAATTTTGCAAATGAGACCTTATGCGACCAAACCCAAGGAATAATGATGAATTTAAATGTCAGCTGATAATTTTGCTCCTCTATTAAAGAAAGCAATAAGTATTAATATCATACCATACATACATTTTTTGTGTGTTTAGTTAAATTGTGATATCATGAATGTTTTCATTGTTTTCCTAGTGTAAAATGAAACTGCTTAGATATTAACTTGTTAGCTTTATTGATGACTGTTCATATATTTCTTATAATTTCATTTATTTTTGTATAAAATATGCACACTTCACATTTGGGTTTAACTGTAACTACTGAAAATAATAAACTTATCTGGTTGAATCAATGTTTTACATTAACTTTATGTTTCAGTTTTTTCTAACCTTTGTTTTTTACGTTCCTGATATTCTTGGACATTATCAAATTTCCTTTTGTACAAGACTTTGATAGCTTCACCATTATATTTACTATCAGTACTTTCATCTTTTTCAAACATCTTTATCACATAGTCTGATTCAATGCTTATGCCATTGTCTTTGCATTGTATTTTAAAGACTTTGATTTGGTTATCATCATCATACACATACAGACACAAATTATGCAATTTGATTGCACTTGGAAACTTGACAACAGTAACTTTTTCCATAAGCTCACAGCTAAATACTTTATTGTTAGTTTGTATTCTATATGCAAGTAAAGTTTTGCAAGTGTGCACTGCTAGCACCAGGAGACTGGACGATTCATTCAGCTGACAGATGGTAGAATAAACTATGGGCAAGGCATTCACTTCTATACCATCATCGTTCATTGATCGAATAAAGTCTTCTTTCAGTTGTTCATCATTTATATCAGTGTTAGTGTTTATGTTGTGGAGAAGCCTTCCATCCAAATAGCTCCAGCATTTCACTGTTCCATCCCCTGACGTGCTTACCAAGTAATTCTTATCATGGGGTAGGATTTCAATGTGTTTAACAAATTCTTTGTGCCCCAAACAATAGGTTTTGATGTTATAAGTATTAGGATAACATGAGACCTTAATTTTTTCATCTCTATCTGAGGTTATAATATATTTACCATCATCAGTCTGTAATATATCTAGTAATAAACTTAGATGACCCAATAGTTTGGTGCCATTATCAGTGGCGTTTTCAATATTGTATAGAAGGACATCTCCAGTTTTATCTGCCACTAATAGCTGTTCATTATTAGTTGTGAATCTTATTTTGCTAGCACTTCTTGGTAATATGAAGGTTTTATAGGGATCTGACAGTGGCAAACTGAATACTGTTAGTTGTTTCGTGACTGACGACACTGCTGCCAAGTACTTAGAGTCAGAAGAAATTATTATATCAGAGATGAAGTCATTTTCCTGAGGTTTAGAAGTTATAGGAATGGTCACATTGTCATGCTTTAAAAAGTTAAAGCAATCTATTTGCAGTCCTTTAGCTACGGCCACGTAGTTACTGCTAACAGCGACACAGCTCATGATTAAAATGTAGAACTAATAATCACAGTACAGTACCAATTTTACTAACATCACTTTAAGGTTGCTCGCAAATCTGCAGCGGTTTTTATGTTTTGCTGGCACTGTTACTATCGTTTATAACTTTCGTGTCACTAAATTATATAAGTTTATCTTGTACTTAGTACATAATAATAATAGTAAGGAAATAACAAACGCATTACCGAGGTACACGTGCCTAAATACACAATGTAGTGCTGTCACAATGTGCTGTCATTCAGATAGATCTAAACTGGCAGCTGGATGGAAAAGTCAGAAGATCAGTGTTGCCAACTCAAATTAAACAGTTGCTAGGTGTAAGTCTAGAAGATGCTAGAAAGTTGCTAAATATACAAGAGAATTGGAATAAGAAACAAAACGAGCGAGCCTTACAGCAGTCGCATATCATGTGTAACATCCGATATCGCACCTTGGTGATTAGCAACATATTTAATTATATAGTTTACACATAAAGAAGTTTACACATAAAGGTGTTAAAGTTGGCCTTTAACACCGCGCGCGCTCATTGGTTAAATCAAATAGCGGGCTGAGTGCTTAGCACACTAGCTTTTATCGCGCACATAAAGCATGTCACTTTTTAACTAATATGGTGCGAAAGGAACTAATGCTTAATGTGAGATAAAAATTAGTGTGCTAAGCCCTCTGGAATAACATGTTAGGCCTAATTTCCACTGAGCGTCTAGCCGCGCGCGACTAGCTGCACGCGACTGCTATTTTCTATGGAGTCGCGGCCGTGTCAATGGGTATGGAGGCCGCGACTCCGATGGAAATGACACGCGGCTAGTCGCGCGCGGCTAGACGCTCAGTGGAAATAGGGCCTTACATATCTTATCGCTTCCCGGGCTACGATGTTATACATCAAAAAGTTTGAGCGTCGCCTTAAACGGTCAACATGGTATAGAATATTTGCTTCTGATACGCGACTCATGCCTTTATCAGTCGGCTCATAACGATTGAAGCGATCTTGTATTTAGATGAGGGAAGAAGGATGGAACGCTCGGAGATGATGTAGATTGACTGTACTCTCTGACTTTAAAATTTACCTAAATGCTTTATGTGCGCGATGAAAAATAGTGAGCTACCGGGGCAGTAGTCGTAGTACCTATATATTACTCAATCATAAATGTCTTTTTTTAAAAGCTTTTATTTAACTTGTTTAACAATTGCTTGAACAATCCTATACGTGTGAAATTGTCAATTTGACAGTTGATTTTTTTAAGGGTCTCACTCATTGGGAAATAATTTCAAAGATAATTTTCCATTCGCATACGTGTATGTATTATTTCATTTGTTTGAACCGAAAGTAAAGGAGAACTTAAATTATTATTAATAAATCATGGCTGCCATGATAACCTCATGGAATCCAGAAAAGAAACATAGTGAAGTCGAAAGGTAGGCTTGTTAAATATCACGTTGAATTTGTAAGCGACTGATGACGAATTATAATCAATTGTATTCAAAACAATATGTTACAGGTGGATTTGCATTTATCCTGCGTATCTAAACAGCAAGAAGACTTTGGCGCAAGGCCGGAGGCTACCGAAGTCTTCGTGTGTCGAAAACCCTACTCATCAGGAGATCAGAGACGTGTTGGTGGCTACTGGCTTGCCTGTAGGAGTTGAAAACAAGTTGTACCCGCGAGAGCAAAGCAAGGTATTTATTTAAAATTTGAGGCATAAGCCTTTGTCACACGGATTGGTCATTGATATTACCATCAATATGGATGTCCTCTACATTAATATGCAGGAGTTATTGATCAAGTAATTGAGCAAAACTATTGAACACTTAATTAGCCCGTTTTTACTTAGTGTCAGTAAGTTAATATATCTACATTTCATGATATGTATTATTATTTAGGTCACTTTGAAGACAATGCAAAACCATTGATTTAGATAGATATATATTACTTAGGTCACCAATGCCTGCAGTTTCCTGCAGTGCTGGATTCAAGAAATCTTTTTATTGATTTTACATTTATATTAATTTATTTCCTTAAAATGGACATCCTTTCTCTAATTTAATTGAATTGGCATCTAAAATTATTAACTGTGACAGATGATATTAGTTAACTCTTTGGATTCCATGGTCAAATGCAAAAAAGCATGCCATGGGCACCAATGATGGCATTAGTCAGTGCCAATAATGGCATTAGTCGGCAATAATGTATTGAAAACAGCATATTGTGGCATCAGTGACACAAAAATCTAACTTTAACTCCATTAGTCCTATTCCTTATATCATTTGCATTAAAAAGTCCAATCCATGGTAATTTTACATAGTAAGTCTTTTAATTTACAGTTATTTTATTACAGGAAATGCTGTTCAGGGGCAGAATACGGGTGCAGATAAAGAATGATGATGGTACACCTGTAAAATCTGAGTACTCTACCAGAGAATCTGTTATGAAATACATTGGTGAATCAATACCAAAATTGAAAACACGCCAGAATAGGTAAATGTAAATCAAATCAAATCAAATCAAATATATTTATTGCATGGCTATGAGTTATACAGGTCTTAGTTTATTTCAATTTAGAGATCTTCATAACCTGCTGTAGTTTTTGTGTGTGTGTGTTATTGGAAATAGCTTATCCCAAAAATTATAATTATTTATTACCCCTTAGGCTGGGTTTTATAAAGATCAATTTCAGTCGGGAATGTGAAAATTTGTACTGTTTTACAGAAATTTGATTTGACATTTGGTCTGATGGGTATAAAAACTGGCCTTAAGAGGAGTGTGAACCTATGACTTTTCATACAAAAGGCGATAATAATTTCCACCCCTTAAATCTTAACCAATGTTGACCAATTTTTGATAGGTTGTCAGTCAAAACAAAATCAAGTCTATAAGTTTTGTTTTTATTTTTTTATTTTTTTGGCTATAATCAATAAATTCAGTTTTATTGTTGTTTTAGTATTCTCATACAAACCAAATTTTGGTGATTTGTTGACTTTGTTGATATTTAACCAATATTCAAAAAACGAATAGACCTAGATTTTGTTCTAGACGCCGTTCGACGGCGCCGCTATATAACCACGGTACGGCGTCGTGTCGTGAAAAATTCCGTTGTACATCACCTTTATAGCTATAGAAATAAGAGCGACCTGCAACAGAATTTTTCACGGCACGACGCCGTACTGTGGTTATGTAGCGGCGACATGGAACGACGCGGCGCCGCGTCGGTTGGGTGGAAATCGTTATCGCCTTTTGTATGAAAAGGGTGATTTTTGCTGTTGGTTCACAGTCCTCTTAAGCTGTAGCATTTTACTAGGTTAATTACGTGTCTAATCAATTTAAAAACATGCTGATGCTGTTTATATGACCTGAACAACCAACAAATTAGCCAGTTTCCTATCCATACTGGTAACTTTCTCATTCGTTTTATCATATTTAATGTAGCTGAAAACTGACAAATATGTTCTTTTAGGCCTGCTGACCAACAACCACAAGCTCAGCAAGCAATCAACAAGAGCAAGGGGAAAAAGGGACGACGATAAATAAATCCATATATGTTAAATGTTATTCATATTATTATTTTCTTATTATACAATACAAAACTTAGTGCTATTTTTATTGTTCAAACAAAAGAATACCAATAACAACTTAAAATTTTAAGAGCTTATATGAATCGATTTTTCACTCAGTTTATTTCTACCGTTGATATCCCTTGCAACACTGTAGCCATCAAATATAGTGACAACTTGATTTGGCTGACTATTCCATTTGAATAATTCTGGGTTTAATAAGTCATTTAATGGCGTTACTGCTTCCACTGCTGGACGAAGCTTTTGATTCTCCGTGGCAGCTGTGCCACTCCGCTGAGCGACTCGCTCAGAGTTGGTGTGTTCGTATGAGACATTGAAGATGCTTTCTTCACGTGTTTCTTCGGGCTGAACGGGTTTTGCGTCAATAACGATCTTATACTCGGGTACGAATCCTCGTAATCCTCGTACGTTTCCTGGTAATGGTGTCGTTTCCTCTGTTTTTCTGCCAACTTGGAACTTATTTTTTTCCTCATATTCATCGTCTCTTCTTCTGACGAGGTCCCCTCTTTTCTTTTCAATAACATTGCTTGAGACTTCGTTAATTTCCTTGGCCTCATGTCTATAGTCTGGATATCGGGTATCAGTTCTGTTTCTGTATACTCCATAGATGGGTCCATCATTACTTGCATTGTTTCGTGCAGAACTACAGGTAGTTTCCTCATTATCTGGTGCACAGGTTTGGTTTCTTTCCCCTCGGGGATTATGTTCATCATTTCCATTATTCCAGGTGATATTTCTCTCAATGTCTCTGTGAAGTGTGGAGCTGCTTCTCTCACTGAATCCATAATAGTCTCTCCGAGGGCTAGTGGAATTTCTTGTAAGTAGTAAGGATAGGTTCGGATCTGGTCGGACAGTGTTGACGTCACCAGCGGGAGTATTATCGGCTGCCGTGGTGGGAGCCTCAGTCTGGGTAACCGGGGCATCAGTGGTGACCTCAGGGGAGACAGTCGTGGGAAGAGCAATTGTCTTTTTGTGCGGTTTAGACTCTGCCGAATCAGCATCTGACTTGACATTGCATTTACACTTGGGTTCTGTATTGTCGTCAGAAACTTTTGATTTATCGTGCTTGAATTTAGGTCGCTTAGAACTGGCCTCATAGGACTCGCGAGAGCCAGGGGAAAGTATATCATCCACCAGTAAGCCAAGACTTTTAATGATAGGTATGTATTTCCGATTGATTTTTTCATTTTCATATATTTCCCGCTTGATTGACTGTTTCCGACGGTTATATGGATTAAACAAATATTTCAATCTTTTAGGTTTTAGTGGGGACTTAATTTCGAACCTTTTCCTGTAGTTAAGTGGAGCTAGAGTTCTTGCATGTGAAATTGAACTTTCTGAAATAAATGTAAAAAATATTAACATATTTAAAAAATAAATAAGTGTACATTACTTACAACTAAGTTCACAAAATTGAGGCGTTGCGTTATTAATATGTGGATTTTATATTGAAATATCTTACTAACCGGCTCCTACAAAGTCTTTGAAGGGAGGAAAGAGACGTTTACGATGTGATAGCCCAGCCCCTGAAATGAGTAAGATTTACTTAAGTATGTTATTTATTCGTCATAGTAAAAGTACCTACATTATATAAATAGATAAAACACTAGGTACCCAAATTAATGTGTCACGGCATTCAGCGTAGATTAATATTATTATTATAATTACCTGGGGTCTTCAATAATAGAGTGTCGAGCTTCCGCTTGCTCTGCTTGCCTGTTGTGCTGAACAAGTCTCTCAGCGAGAACGATGGTCGCCGCGGTGATTTTGCTGTAAAACGAAGGAAGTAGATAAATCTTAACACAATTCCAAAAATCCCCCACTTTGGTCCTACGCCTAAATTGGAATTGCAGAATAATCATAGTTTTGTCTCGTTCTTTAAACCATGGTGACTTGGTGACTTATGCGTGCTTATGCGTGAGAGGGATAGGTAGGAGCCATAGGGCCGCTGAAATTACAACTCTTTTTTTATCGGCTTCTGGTGGTCCTAGCAAGTTTTACTTTTACACGAGGATAAGTTAGTGCGTCTCGCTCATACTAGCATCGAAGAAAGAGATGCTCTGAGAGATAAGATGGGGATGATTTATCCTCGTCTCAACCTTGGCTAAGGGCCAGTGAAGCCGGGTAAGAAACAAAATATACCTAACTACAAACAGGGTCAATAATTTTTAGGAATAGCATTTGGTTCGAAGCTTAGGATTTCACCGGCACGTTCTTTTCTGACTACAGTGCCTGGCGGTAAATATTGCACATCGGTAATCATCGCATTTCCGAATAGAAACGAATGCGAATTTTCATGTCCATCTGTTATTAGATTTATCGTTTATCAGAATTTGAATTCAGAACCAAGTACTTTATTGTTGTTTTGTTTTGATTCCAGCGTGAAATATATAGAGCTAAAAAACTACTTCCTTTTTAAATATCCTTTACTCTTTTTCAACATGTATAGTATAGTAACGAAATTAATACAAATATTAAACAAAATAAAAAATACTTCTTCAACCGACTTCCAAAAAAACCGGACAAGTGCGAGTTAAACTCGCGTGGAGAGGGTTCCGTTCCGTACATGATTATCTGAAATTTACTAGGTTACCTTAAATACCATAGACTTCTTATAGATTTTCCTGTAATCTATAGGCAAAGATCTATTTTCTGTATTTTTTTCAAAATTTTAGCCTAAGTAGTTTCGGAAATAAGGGGGTGGGGTGGTCATTTTTCGCCTATTTTCCTGAATAACTTCTAAACTATTTTACTTAAAATTCAAAAATATATATATTTAAGATCCTCACAATAAGCCCTTTGATTTGATATGTCACACGATATAGGTGGCATAACTTTTATTTTTAATTTTCTAGTTTACCCCCATAAAGTGGCCCCTATGTTTAAAATTCATATATTTACGTCACGCGTCCGTGTTGCGGTCACCAACTTACATATGAATACCAAATTTCAACTCAATCGGTCCAGTAGTTTCGGAGCAAATTGGTTGTGACAGACGGACAGACAGACAGACAGACAGACACACGAGTGAAACTATAAGGGTTCCTTTTTTCCTTTTTAGGTACGGAACCCTAAAAAGAGGAGTTTCTTATGTTTGACAATTAGTTATTCAACTAAGATGAATATTTATCCGACGACTGACGAAACACGAAGTTTGCCGGGAGACATTAAGAAAATTAGAAGCATTGTAATATAATTTCTAAATACAATTATTTCTGTTTTTTAGGTGAGAATAATAAAACATGAAAAAATAATAAAAAAGGCCTAACTGGCCTCATAACGGTTTCCCTTATTTTCCTATAGATGCCATCGTACAACTTTAAGTGATTTAAAGTTTGGGGTTTTAACAACTCTATATATATTTTGGACTGGATGCGACCGTACTCTATCGCATCTGAACCACGACTAGCAAACATTATAAAAGTAGCGTGGGGCAGAGATAACGCTCTACGTAGCCGAAATTAGCCGATTCTCTCTTTCCAAAGGTCGATGTGCAATATTTAACGCCGGGCACTGTAGTTGGTTTAAATATTTTTTATCGCACTTGCTCGGAAAGGGTGTTATTATACGCAGGCGTATAGAGCAGCTATAGCCGATTTACCTCCCGCGGGAGTCATGCATTTGGTATGGTTTATAACTCCCGAGGAAGTTATGAGTTACACTAGAACAGAAAATTCAAACAAAAATAAGCGAGTAACTTGATGATGGAAGGGCGTGCGCGCTGGGTCCGGCGGTTATCATTTTCTTATAGGTAGAATTAGCGCGCAACCAACGCGACATACAGTTTATTCTACCCACTGATGGTAGTTCACGGTGTACAATGGGAATAAAATAAATATGATGAAATGTGATGAAAAACATTGTGTGTATCACGGGCAGTAAGAGGATAACAAACTAAAGTCATTAAAAGCCCTCCGCCTTCGGCGTCGGGCTTCCAATAGCCTGTCGTTAGTTATCCTCTTCTTACGGTCCTAGATGCACAATGTACTATAGGCGCTTTACCGAATATTTTTGGAAAATGATTTCTCCCTGTCGTCCGCTGCGATTCTTCAGGAGACGTCTCTTTTGGGGAAAAACGTCTTGCCGGCACGGTATCTAAACAAAATAATATTATTATGTTGATGAAACATAAATGCCCAAGTTGAAACCCACGACTCTTTTCTTTCAGATCAACGTTGGGTGGCCTAGCTCAGTTACCAAGAGCGATTCCGCCAGTGTATAGGTACAATTTTAAACCCCAGTCTTGCGGTTAAGGCTCGCTCACATTGCAGGACCGATCGATTAACAGGACCAATCTGGAGGATGAATCTCTCGATTATAAAAAGAATTGTCCAAATCGGTTCACAAATGTCGGAGTTTTGCGGTAACAAACATTTAAAAAAAGGTAGGAATTGAGAACCTCCTCCTTTTTTTTAAGTCGATTAAAAATGAGAAAATTGTCGGAATGCAGGTCGAATCTGTGACAAAAAACCCGCGTGCGTTACAGTTTTGAACCCGGCAGCCCTTTTTTTAACGGAGTGGAAATTCGTTACGCACACTCCCGTGCCTGCCGTTTTATGGGGGCGCCGTGGGATCGAACCCAGAAGCACTAGCAAGGTCGACAGAAGGATAAGTTAAACCGACTTATCTCTAAATGCGTCTCTCTCACACTAGCGCCGACGAAAGGGATAGTCATAGAGTTAAAAGGTTTAATTTAGGTATCTTTGTGTCTTGCATGTTAAGGACGCTGTTCTTATAGCGGTAACAAAAAAGGCAAATTTTCCTTGGATTAAGAGAGAACCTGTAAGAGTGGTAGAACGTTACTTCGTTCGCACTTACCTGTTGATATGGGACGTTGTTTCTTTTCCTGCTTTTGTTTAGATTTTGCGACGTTAAGTTCGTTCAGTGAGACGGACTTAACTTCCGAGTCTGTGGAGAAAAACTTGTTCAATTAACAACCTTGTAGATTACACGTATGTTTTGTTTAGCTTAACTAGTTTCACCAGAATGAGGCAAAATGGCTTTATGGGATTATTTGATACCTATTTCATTTGTATATACTTATAGGCGTTTTTATGAGTTTTTGTTCGTTCACGTCTCCTCTACTACTAAGAGCCGGTGGGAGATCGACCTTCACCGATCAGATAACTTGATGAGACATAGTTTTTATCAAATATAATTTATTAACCAACATGCCCATTATTGCCCATGATAACTTGCCTATCGAAAAGATAACAAACATAGCTATTTTAAATTGAATTCATTTTAATTTTTAAAATAGCTATGAAAACTTTTCGATAGGCAAGTTATCATAGGCATGTTTGTTAATAAATTATATTTTATAAAAAATATGTCTCATCAAGTTATCTGATGGGTGAAGGTCGATCTTCCACGTCTCTTACACGAAATACTCTTGGACTCCATGTTAAGTTTCGCTTGACGAAATGATTAGTGCAAATATACATCTGTTATCTCAGAAAACGGCACAATCGCTACCTATATGTGTGCTTACAAAATTTGAGAAGTTCCATTGATTCCTCATGGAACTCGTCATCAGACTCCAACGTTGGCCTTAACGGGACCAGTCTGGAGTTATTTCTACTCTATCGATTAAAACATAATTGTCCAAATCGGTTGACAAATATTGGACTTACAAAGTAACGAACATAAACCCTTTGAACGCCATGGCTAAATGCGAAGAAAAGCGTGCTACGGACGCCAACGACGGCATTAGTCAGTGGCACGAAAATACGCGAAGAATTGAGAACCTCTTTCTTTTTTTGAAGTCGGTTAATAAAATGAAAATGTCCAGATCTTAGGTATTGTTGTACCTACATACCTTTAGAATGAGGACGTTGAATCTTTTCCTGGTTTTGTTTGGATGCAGCGATAAGCTCGTTTAGCGAGACAGTTTTGGCTTCCAAGTCTGTGGATAAAAAGCTTGGTATAAGGGCCAGGCCACGGCACCACGTGAAAAATTCCGTTGCACTTCGCCTTTATTTCTATACCTATAAAGGTGATGTGTAACGGAATTTTTCACGGCGCGGCGTTGTACCGTGGTTATTTAGCGGCGCCGCGCCAGGCCCATAAGTTATGGGCCATAACAGATGTGATACATCCAGCATGAAACAGTTACGAATTAATTATACACGCTGAAATTTATAAAATATAAACCCTTATAGATTCGTCATGTCCGTCTGTCTGGCTGTCTGTCTGTCTGTATGTCACAGCAATTTTATTCGAACACTATTGAGGCTACAAACTTGGAATTGAATTAAATGTCTTCTGTGTACCGCTACATTAATGTGTAGGTAAATAATGAAAAAAAAAGATAGGGCACTCCACAATTATCGAATGGAGTTTCTTTAGATAGGTTCTCCAAAATTACATGAAGTTTTCTAATTAGTATTTTTGATTTGATGAATACTTGGCGAGATATGAGCTCCTGGGCTCGTTCCCACTTAGACGGACCGTCTGTTTAAAGTTTAAATCAAAAACCCCCACAAGTGCGAGTTAAACTCGCGTGGAGAGGGTTCCGTTCCGTACATGATTATCTGAAATTTACTAGGGTACTTTAAAAACCATAGACGTCTTATAGGTTTTCCTGTAATCTATAGGTAAATAACTATTTTCCGTATTTTTTTCAAAATTTTAGCCCCAGCAGTTTCCCGAAGTAAGGAGGGGGGGGGGGGGGGGAATAGTCAATTTTCGCCTATTTTCCTAAATAACTTCTAAACAATTATACTAAAAATTAAAAAAAATATATATTCAAGATCCTCACAATAAGCCCTTTCATTTGATGTGTCACACGATGTACGTTGCATAACTTTTATTAATTTTCAAATTTACCCCCTTAAAAGTGGCCATGTTTAAAATTCATATAGTTATGTCACGCGGCCGTGTTACGGTCACAGACTTACATATGTATACCAAATTTCAACTTAATCGGTCCAGTAGTTTCGGAGCAAGTTGGCTGTGACAGAAGGACAGACAGACAGACACACGAGTGATCCTATAAGGGTTCCGTTTTTTCCTTTTGAGGTACGGAACCCTAAAAATGATGATTTTTGAACGAGTTCAGACGCCGAAATAATGAGTGCAGGGTGATCCGCGGGATTGACACACACACACACACACACACACACACACACACACTAACACACATTCGGTGCCATCTCGTCGCCGTATTCATCCACACTATACCTGATCCGAGTCCGTCTAAAAACCCTGATCCGTTATTTTTCTTGGATCCGTCTAAATGTGAACAGTGTCATATAAATTTTACTGCCACTGGCATACTTATCCGTCTCTTGAGACAGAGAGAGAAGACAGACGGTAAGCAGACGGTCCGTCTAAGTGGGAACAGGGACAACAGTTCTCAATAAATGTGTCCAAACCTCTACCTTTCCAACGGCGACATTAAAAAATCTGAAGAAAAATAAACAAGCTTCAAACATACGCAAATTGGTTGGAATGAGATCCGTGAACAAGCTTCTAGGTATATCCGATTTTATTAGGCCAGTATATTTTGGTCTCTGTTTCCATACGACCTTTACTAGTCAAGGAGTTAAAATTTGTTGGTTGTGTTGAATAAGTTACACTGACTTTGACAGAATACGACGATGTTATATAAAGAGTAGCTAGCTACGGAACCCTACACTGTGCGTGATGATTTTGTGATGGTCATCACTTTTAAAGAAAATATAAGCTTATGAAAATAATTATTTTGTCCTCAATTACATGTTATCTTGTGATTGAGTGAATAAATAAACCTTTAGCTTTAAAATAAAAATCAGTTTTTGAACAAATAAATCTATTGAAGGTAAAAATCACGGTATACCTTATTGTGATAACCTGTTTGGTTGTTTATCATTGCATTTTTAGGGTTCCGTACCTAAAAGGTAAAGGAAACCTTGTGGTGAGACTTTTGTCTGTCTGTCTATCTGTATGTTGCAGCCGTTTATCTCAGCACTTGACCGGATTTTTATGTTTTTGTAAGTGCGCGTAGTGTTGTAATGCTCTAGTGTTGGTAATTTGATCATTTTGACCTTATTATGACATTCTCTTTAGTCACTTAAAAATATTGTCACAGAAGTCAAAGTTTAAAAACAATATATTATGATATGTAATGAATTTACATAAAAAAATTCTGGACACTTATTGATTTCAAATGCTGATTCATTTGATTTACTGGACACTTCAAAAATCTCTCCAGTACGATTACCATGAGTTTACGCAAACCGTTCTCTTTATCGAATACTATGGCTCGGTCCCTTTTACTTGTATCGGTAGCTAGCAGTATTTCCGATAGGTTTGCATAAACTCATGATAATGGTACAGGATGCAGTACTTACGGACTTAATCTCTTTACGGATGTAATCGCAACATTGCAATACTTGAAAAAAAAAACTGTTTTAAAGTACTCACGTGTTATTATGACGCAATTAATAACAATATAGATTTGCCACCTTCGGATTTCCATTTTCAACCATGTTTGAACGGCTATCAGTCTCTGGCCCGACCGCTAATTTCGCGAACCGTCACTCTTCTGATCTTTTCAGTTTAATTGTAGACGTGAGCTCCTCAATCAGCAATTTCATCATTACGTGTTTCCATTATATGTCGACGGCTGGTTTACGTTCGCAAAACTTCGTAAGGGCAAATTGTCACGTAGTTAGGCTTTGTTTGTTTCTTACCGTGAATTGCAATTCACCTTATTGATCGTCTGAGTCGTATATACTCTGAGTCATGAAGGTCAATGTTTGCTTATTAAATTAGAACTTATAACGTATATATCATTACTTAGTAAGTATGAGAAATATACGTACATTTGGTTTTAAGGGATCCCCCACATTAGCGTCTTTCGAACGTCGGCGTCTTGACAGCGCCCGCGCAGCGTCGACGCGATGATCGCGCCGCGGCGCCGCGACGCCAGCGCCGTCTTGTCAGCGTCTAACAACTCATTCCAGCTGCACGGACGCTCGCAAGAAAGAAAGAAAGAGAGAAAAATATTTTGTTTGTATCACACCACCACCAACTTAATCTATAATGACAAAAACATTGAGCTTAAGCTAATAAAATGTTGGTGCAATGTGACACGAAATAAGGGTCTTCACTCAGCATGTGAAGCCCAGATCGCATGCTATGCTATGAAAATATATATTTATTGGATTTGCAAGACGCCGCTGGAGTCGCGGTGCGAACGTTGCGTCGACGCTGCACGAACGCTGACAAGACGCCGACGCCCGAAAGGCGCTAGTGTGGGGGGTCTCAAACTACTTACCTATTTTATTGTGAATGCTTGGCTCATTGTACCTATATATCGAGTCATCGCACACGCCCCCCCGCGGAGCGGGGGGGTGTGGGGGAGCCTAACAGGGTTGATACCCTTTACGGCGGTATCTAGCGCGGCCCGTTAAAACGGGCCGGTCTTGGGATTTGCCGTCATGGCGTTCCTCTTGCCTATCATGGCGTTTGGGTCCACGCTGCCTTTCTGCGGCGCGGTGGATTCATCGACCTTTCAGCGGCTTTGTGATGTCGCGCCTATCTGTTGGACGATAGACGCGAGGACCTTCTGTTGGCTCTCTATCAACTGCTGCACTTGTGCACGCAGGTCTTCGAGTGTGGACTGGCTCGTGGCGGACTCTCGGGGTTGCGGTGCTGCGGGCTTCGCAGCAGCGGGCTTCTTCTTCTTCTTTCTCCTCGCTGGCTCGCTAGGGCCGGCTGCCTCTCCCCTGGGCCCTCTTGACGGGGGGGCATTGGCCGGCGCCATCAGTGATGACGGCGCCGACTCCTCCACCGTGGTGGCAGGGCAGATTGACCGGCTCCTTGGGCCAGGGCGGGCGGCGGTGGTGGTGCGGGCGACGGTGCCCGCCCTCTTGTTCCGGGCCTCCTTCCGGAACACGGGGCAGGCGGTGTGGTTGGCCGGATGTGGCCCCCCGCAGTTTGCGCAGGTCGCGGGGACCTCGCGCGGTCTCGGGCACTCCCACGCTGCGTGCGCTTCGCCACAGCGCACGCAAGCAATGGGACGGTGGCAGCAGACGGACGAGTGCCGAAACTGCTGGCAGCGGTGACATTGGGCGGGGCCCTTCTTGCCCCGCCAGCCCTCTATTCTCACCCCGGGCATGTACAGCAACTCCTTGATGCCGTACACCCCGAGGTTCTCAGCTGCTGGCCCGCACAGCTGCGCGAAGTAAATACATCCGGGGCGCCCGCTCCGCGCCCGGATGCTCTTCACGTAGGAGGCTTGGACGCCCTCTTCAAGTAGGGCGGCCTGGATCTCCTTGACGTCGGTGTCCACGGGGAGGCCCCTGATGGCCACCTTTAGCATCTTCTCGGCGGGGGGGGAGTAGCTGAACCAGGAGATTGACGGATCCTGGTCGTGCAGCTTGGTGAAATAGCGCAGCACGCAGCGGTACTCCTCCCCCGTGGCGGGTGTAAAGCGCACCCCCGTCCCGAAGGGGCGTGCGTTGGGAGTGTCGCCGAGTTCTTCGGCGATGGCGGCTAAGTGGCGGGGCCAGTCGGGCAGTTTCTCCACGACCACGGGCGGGTAGCGTTGACGTGGTGCGGCTGGAGGTGCGGCGGCGGTGTTGCTAGCCGCGGGTGCGGCTGGCGTGGCGGCTGGAGGGGCGGCCTGCGGTATGCGGGCGGCGGGTTTCACGGTCTTCACGGGCGGGGCGGAGGGGGCCCTGGCCGGCGGAGGCGATGCGGTCGCGCGCGCGTAATCGGCGGGCGGCTGCGCAGGTGGCGGAGACACTTTGTCGCACGGCCTCTTTGGGGATGGTGCGACAGGCGGGCTACTTACGGTTTCTTTCCGCTTGAGTGGGCGGAGCGGCGGGCTGAATAGCTCCAGTTGCTGGGACATCTGGAGTATCCTCTCGTCCTCCGGGTGCAGTACTTGTGGATTCCCAGTAAAGTTCCACTGCTGCAGCCGGAGGTACGTGGCGATCCACTGCTTCAGGCCCGGCGTGAAAATTCCCGCCCCCAGCATGTGGGAGACCGCGATCAAATCGCGATCGTGTGCCGCATGCGGGGACAGAATCTCGTCGCTCTGGGTCTTCGGCAGGTGCGTGACGCATTTAAGCGGCTGGCGGCTGGAGACAGGCGTCTGGGACGCGGCGGCAACCTCGTCAGGGCGGGCGAGCGTCTTCAAACTCGATGCGGGTAGTTGTCCCCCTCCTGTGGACGAACTACCGGCCGGCATCGGAGCTTTCGATTTTCCCTCGGAAAATGTGGGTACTTTTTTGCCTCTCGGCGCTGAAGTACCCTCTTCTTCGCGGGGGTTTGGCTCCATTGTGGCTGGAGCGGGCGCAGTGGCGTCGGGTACGCGGTGCGACGCGAGACTATGGGTGCAGGGCCTGACACCACATTCCCTTCCCCGGGGCTTCCGCTTGAACGGGACCGGGTACGGGTTTGCGGAGAGGGCGACCTATAGTCTGGCAGCAATGCAGCTGGTAATAATCCCCGCCAACCAACAGGATGGGAACAATCTTTTCAGCAATTCTCACGAATTCCGAGCAGATGTGTAGAGCAGCTAGCAGTGGAGACGTCCGAACACTTCGCGCACTGAGCACTCCGATCATTGTACCTTTAATATTTTAGGGCTTTAATGATATTACAAAACTCCTCCGCCCTATCCTTTATACTCCCACTCGTATCCGTTTTATCCGAATCTGGTTTTTTGTTAAGAGTCGTTCCGATAAAAAAACCGGACAAGTGCGAGTTAAACTCGCGTGGAGAGGGTTCCGTTCCGGACATGATTATCTGAAATTTACTACGTTACTTTAAATACCATAGACTTCTTATAGGTTTTCCTGTAATCTATAGGTAATGAACTATTTTCTGTATTTTTTTCAAAATTGTAGCCCCAGTAATTTCGGAAATAAGGGGGGGGGGAATGGTCAATTTCCGCTTATTTTCCTAAATAACTTCTAAACTGTTTTACTTGAAATTTAAAAGAAAATATATTAAAGATTCTCACAATAAGCCCTTTCATTTGATATGTCACACGATATAGGTTGCATATTTTTTTTTTTTTAATTTTCTAACTTACCCCCTAAAGTTGCCCCCATGTTTAAAATACACATATTTACGTCACGTGTTCGTGTTGCGGTCACCGACTTACATATATATACCAAATTTCAACTCAATCGGTCCAGTAGTTTCGGAGCAAATTGGCTGTGACAGACGGACAGACAGACAGACACACGAGTGATCCTATAAGCGTTTCGTTTTTTCGTTTTTAGGTACGGAACCCTAAAAATTGTTTTATTTATAGTCATAATCATAACGTAGAAATACGAACAGTTCTTCCTCCCCCGCCTCGTGCTGAATCTCACAGGCGCGGGCGCGGCACGTTCTCGCTGCTTGCCTGCCCCGGCTGCCGCGAGCATGCGGAGAATACGCACAAGATGGTTTTTAATTTCGTTAAAGCAAAAAGGTTCGTATCGAGGGGCCTATAAATGTTTTATGGGTTTTATACATTTTATACGATGAACACGCGCGTCATTTAAGCTAATATTTCAACTTCTTAAACTGCGTAACATTGTCAGTAATTTAACGCTGGCAATAAATTATCACATAAAATAGTAGGTAATGGCACTTTTATATCAAATGTTTCGATAAATAATAAAATAAGGGCAGTAAAACAAAGGAGTCACTAGGGTCGGGCTATCGTTAAAATATTACGATCGTCCAATATCGGGGGATGAAATCTTTAATCGCACGTCAGAGTTTTACGTAGAAGTTCGGGGAGGTCTGCGGCGACCCGGACTATACTCGTAGATAAGCCGAACGACTTTCGGACAACTAAATCATATGCCGTAAAACCGGTCGAGCAGACCATACGCGGAACGAACGACCCCATCACTGCTCAATTACCTATCATATTCTCGTCGAGATGTCGCTAGGATTTTAAAAAAATTTAGGGGAAAGGAATTCTGTCTCTATGCAGCAGCTCTGAGCCGTAGAAATTTCATCTTACTTGAGAACAGGCATATTACTTACTAGTGCGTAGAAGTTGTTTTTTTTTATGGTTCTGTACCAAGAAAGAAACAGAAATTTAAACAATAAAAATAAATGAATTCCAAATGAAAACGGAATAAAAATAAATAAATAAAAAAAGCCCTCGACGCGCGTGTCAGACTTATCTAGTTTTATGATAATAGAAAAGGTTGGTGAAACTAGCAATAGATTGGTGCCTTTGGTGGGCCCCCTTTATGTAAGTATAACTAGGTATGTATGTAGGTAGCCAAAAGCTCTCTTTATTAAAGTAGAATTTCTCTTCCGGCCTAAAATTTTGAGGATGTGGTATTGACTGAGCAAATACGTTTTAATCAGAGTGAAATATCGTAGCCTAGTTTCCCATTATCGTTGTGCTAACACTGAAAAGGTTAGCATTTTATTTTCCGGTTGTTAAAGTGCCCATTTTATTTATACGCAAATCCGAAGGCCGGTCGCGGCCGGCGCTGGCGGTCGGTTACTTCCTGAATTTACGACCGCCCATAGTCGGGAGTTAGTATCGCTGTCGTCACGCTTCGTATACCGTCGATTTATACTTTTACCGGCAATAGTCACAAATCTAGATCGACAATAGTTTATATTCTTTTCTTCTAAAAATTAAGTCAACTTTACATGTACGCTCGCAATAATTTATTTTTATTGATTCTGTGGCTGTGATTTGGGCTCGGTCAATGGAATAACAAATGATCGGGCAACTGAATGGGATGGATGGGATTGGTCTTACATTAACCGCCTAGTGCTGGCCAATAGTTGTCACGTGACTTTAATATTCACTAAAGTTTCCTCCGATATTTTGGAGAAAATATTCATTATTTCCGTAACAACAACAAAGATTCCTTTTGAATTTCTTGATCGAAATTTATTTGTTTTTATGATGTCGAAACGGCCGTACAGAATTGTGGGAAGGGAGCCGAAACTCGCTGGTTGAGTAAAGTATATCGAGTGCAATGTATCTAAACAGGCTGAACCGCCTCCGGAGGGTCTTACCACTGTAGCGATAAACGGATTTGGGAGAGACGGTATTATTCCGTCGTAATAGAGTGATACTTCTTTGGGACCATTCGGGAAACTGATGACACTATTTGGCTTTGCTATAAAAAGTTATGATATCATATTTGCGGTATCAAAATATTAGGAACAAAATACTGTCTCTAAATAGTGGCTCTATTTTTCGATCGGTAGGTATATATAGATTATTTACAGCGTTACCCTGCGCGTAATTACACCTTTGGACACTTAAGACAGGATTACGTTTATTGTATACTGTTGTTTTGTAAAGAGGGTGTTTATTTATTTATACGGCGACAAACTGAGTAGGTATAGGTACGTGAGGGATGTTTCCTGTTTACGATGATTGTATTTGTGGATGGGGTGCGAGTGCTGTATCGACATTGTAGCCCGCCCCGTCGTTTTAAAACAAAGCAGGACCCGCAATAGGGAGCTGGCATATTGCCTCAGTTCCAAGTTTTACTGCCGCTATCTCAGGGTTTATGCCTTATAAAATCTCCTGCCGCGGCCGCCCAGAATCGCTACGGGCTAAAAAGTACGAGTAGCTACGGCTGCCGAATAGATATAATCGCAATTGGTTCGCAATATCGTCCTTCGGAACTCTTCTTATGTTCCAATTGTTTACCTTTCCGTTTTATTTGTTAGACGACTCATATTTTTGAATATTGTGTTACCGTCATCTTGCACTGAGAAAATTTTTGATGCTATACCTGCATTACCGTAATGTATTCGCAGCCAAGTCCAAATAATGTCGAAGCATCCGAAATAATGTTGATTGTTACGTGGTAATGTAAAAACATGTACAGGCGTTTGTAGTCCGCGACATTATCTATATAGCCCGCCACATTATCTATGTAGCCGAGTCTCTACTTACGTTAGGTAAGTTTTTCTCCAGAATTACGTACGTGGCATCCAGAATTACGTATGTCAGTACAGTAATTTTTTCTCAGTGTGTAGAAATGTTATGTTCATAAAATAATATACTCATATTCCGTCTTCAATATGTTTTTGACTTGTTATGGTCTGATTGAGACTTACATAAAAAGATCTAAAGCTTCCTCTGGCTTTATAAGAAAATTTAATGTCAGATCCAAAACTTACTTTCATAAATTTTTATTGGTTTTATATGATGTATTGGGTTCCAATTTTAAAAGCGCTATGATGCTGTTTTTAGTTCAGATCAGTGGCTCTCGGTAGCTTAGCCGTCCAGCCATCAAAGAGCTCTATTTACGACTATTTTGTCCATCTCCGTGTATACATGTGTGGGGCTATACAACGGGGCCGCACAAATTTCCGCAGGAGATGACTTTTGGCGAGACTACATTTTATATATACGTCTGCTTCTTCTCTCGGACTATCTACTTTTTCCGTGCAAACGTCGGTTGCAATTTTGTTTGTACGCAAATCGGACGGTCGTAAGGAGGGATGAGATGGGCGGGTCTGTCGTATAACGGACTGGTCACTCTCGCTCGTGTCACAACTTATGAGATTCATTTCCTTGATCCCGTCGCGTATATTGACTCACTCTATCAATGATGTCCCGGCAAGTTTCTTACGCTATTGCAAATTGAAAATTTGTATACAACTAGCCTATGCGCGAAATAGTATCTATTATATAAAGCAAATAACCAGATAGACAGTGAGCCAAAACTAGTAGGACGAGACTTATGCCATTAATGCGTAAGATAAGTAAGAAAATATGAATAGTATAAATAAATAGTTAATACATGCAGACGGGGAACCCGTTTTAATCTCGTTTACCTGACATGCATTCTGCCACATGCAAAAGTAATACCCGGCCGGCGAGGGGTTCGCAGATACCCTACGAACGTAGGTACACAAGGATGAGAATCCACAACAGAGGGAGGTTACTCTCAGCAGCTCATTGTCTCTGTTTTGATTTAAGCACGGCTTTGTAGCGTTAATACACAATTTCAGGTCGGTTAAGAAAGGCTTGGCTTTCCAACATAATAATGGTTGAAACCATTTAGTTGCAGCAGACGTACATTTTTAATGCGAACATTTGTAAGCTTTGCATGCGAGTTAAGTTTTGATATTTAGATGGTTTAATTCGGGATATCTTAACGAGTTTTACAATACAATAGAATACTTTAAATGTAGCTGAAAGCAGTAGGTTCTATCCTCGTTGGTTCCATGTAAGTAAGATTGTGTGCGCCATCCGCCGAGTACCTTATCTTTCGGTTTATGACTCCTAACATCGGTTCACGAGGCGAGGATCGACCATTACAATCCACTCTTACCAGAATTTTCACCTGATTTTATTTAAATAAACTTCTCCATTACCGTTGATAAGCTTAAATGGGTCTTAAAGGAAGCTTTATATACAAAGTTATAGCTTCTACTAAACTATCGTGGTTTATATTGTTATTTTTAAATTAAGATATAATGATTTTGAAGCTGGCTTTTGTATGAAATTAATAATCTAATTAATGTAGCTAGTATTTTTAATAAACTTGCCTCATATTTAATTCGTATTTTTTTTGACAAACGGACCAATGGCAACGACTCAACTATGCTCTAATAATATAATATTTTCGTGTAAAATGTTTTAAAAGCACCCAAAGTTTTTTTTAATGGAATCGGCAGAACGTACCTCCCATATTTATCATAGGCACGTTTCAATAGGTCGTTGTAGGCATGTGCTCCGTGGGCCTCCCCAGTCCCCGGTTCCCACTGCTGCTCGGTGCTTAATATTTCACGTGCGAGTGGGGCCGGAATGCGCACGGAACAATTTGCCAATAATCCTATCCCTGAGCAATAACTGAGGTGGCGGCCACCAGAAATGGGTGTTATTGCCCATGAATGATTTCTGCGCAACTCATAAGACATGGCCGGATTCCCTTTGTATTCGATCGGGCCGTTTGCTGCTTGGTTCAGTGTGGTAGCCCTCAGTTACCCTGTACACAGTTTCATGTGCTACAGGTTTCAGTTCAGATATGTATAGATTTTGAAATAGATGTTATTTAATGTGTTGATCCCTCGATTGTCTCGTGTTTGAAGCTATTTGTAAATATTCGTCTAAGTATAATAAATAACAAGACAGAAAATCGAAATTTTCATTCCTTACACATTGTAGCGCATTTACCGTTCGCCTCACCTCTTAGTGCAAAATTTTGCTGTCTGTTATAATTGAGCTTTAAGTCCCTTTTATTCTAAATTTATTCAGCTTCCCACCGGCTCAGTGTGACTGAAAATTTAATGTTTACTCAGACGGACGGTTCGAGGCTGAAATAGAATATTCAACTAATCGGCGCTCACTGTTGATACAACTGCTGTATCATCGATTATACTTTTTGAATTATTTAAATATGAAAATTAGCAGTTTTTCTCCTGAGAGAGAAGAAGAGTACTTAACGAAATTAAACCAATTCATGTTATTAAACGCAAGAACGCTTTACGAAACACCGTAAATGAAACAAAACGTAAGTTAGTAAAATTGGTTTATCTACACCCATATCATAAAACCTCCATAGTGTAATCAAAAACCGTAGGAAATGACCACCATTTTGACAACCAATTAGGAAAAACCAGTGCTGCAATGTTATTCCCGTATCGTTTTTAGTATACAAATGAGATTAAATTTGGAACAGCTGTCAAAACTCAAGTGGGTCTCTATTCTAGTATCCATAGATATTAAAACAGTTATTGATACGAAACGTCAATTCAGTATGTTTTTTTAATATAAACTGCACAACATTTGATCTCGAGTAACATGAGAATAGAGACTCCATTCGTTTGTCTATGATTAAAAAAAAATGGTCTTGACGGAGGAACGAATTGCCGCCATTATGTTGGTGTTTTGCTGAACGAAAGTAGAATTGTTGTTGAATTGAATAGAAAAAGTTGTTTGTAATTTACATTTTAGTTGAAAATATGAATAGTAGTCTATAAAACCGCACTAGTGTATTAAGGCCTATCATTATGCAATCGTTGCATAAACTACTATTGTTAGATCATTTTCACAACAAGCATTTTTTCCTAGTAACTTTTGACATAGCATTATTACATAGTAGCAAATTGATTATTAGCGCCTATATGATGAGACGCAAATATTTCTTGAATCATTTCCAGTCCAAGCATTCTAGATATCAATGTATTGAAAAATTGACACGAAAAACATTCAAAGTAGGAGAATGTTTCATTACTTCGAGTTTTACCATGTTTTGGGTTAAAGTGAAAAAATTTAATACCTCCTCTTATTGATTCCTGTATGGAAATATGCTAATAGGAAAATATCAACGTAAAAAAAATCCTGATTGGGATGAAATGCCACTGGAAATATTTGCGACTAATAATTTACGTGATTAAAATAATCCCGGACATTAAATAACGCTACATAAAAATAAGCGAATAAGAAAATTCTATATATATAAATCACTGTTATAAGTGTGCCAACCAAATAACGAGACCTATCTTTTTTAACCCCCGATGCAAAAAGAAGGGTATATATAAGATTGACGCTCTGCGTGTGCGTGTCTATGTGAAGTGATCTGTATGGTCATGTCTACAACAGATCGTGATTTGGCTTGTGTAGCTTAAGTCTATTATGTAAACCCATAGCTTGATTTTAGACTCAAATGTGTTTTCTTATCATCGTCCACCACCATGGCTTTATTCCTTATATCTGTATTTAACGAATTGCATTGCGTTGCGCTCTAATATTACCGATTAAAACTATTATACTTACTTAAAAAAATTGTGGGGCAATTTATTTAATCTAAACCTTGCAACATTTTTAATAAACAAAAAAAAGGATAGCGGAAGCGTATGGATGTAAAACACAAGTTATACCTCGCCCAATGTAAAAAGAGCGCTGACGGCCATATAAAATATCTAGCCGTCAGCGCTCTTTTTAAATTGGGCGAAGTATACTTGTACAGAGCCCCGTGAGCGATAGGCGTTACCGCGGTAAAGTAATTTTGCCCTTTCAATTAAGATGACCGTCAACAGCGGTGCTCACCAAACTGCACTGACACGTAGCCAGATGATTTGATAAAGTTGACACAGATAAAATAACCTAAGTTAAGTGAGCGTTCACAGTGAATGTTCGCTTTTAAAATTAATAAAATGGGAATGAATATGGTGCTTAATCACAAAATAATTTTGTAGGGCCTTTTAACATATGTTGTATGTAGTAAGTTGATACGAATAATTTAATGATTGTCTTCATGTGAAATTGAGATAAACATATTACGAGCGCGTGTGCGGCCTGTCGACGAGCGCCAAGTTAGCAGCGCGGTGCCTAAGTACAAGTCAAGTTAAGCCGCAAGTCTTGCCGAGACGCCATCACACAGTTTAATATGTGAAACGTGCTAAATGTCTGGACCTCATTAGAGAGGTTGTGAATATCAGATACCTAGTCCTATAACCATGCATACAAAACAAAAGAGACAGAGTTCTTGTTACATTACTAGCGATTGCTGCCGCAGATTCGCCAGAGGTATTATGAAAATGTTACCTATACAAAATTCGAAGCCCACTTCACCCCTATAACAGAGGAGTTTTAAAAAACCCTGTCTTAGCGCGAAGATCCAGGACACATTTCATGTATATATATCAGGGTAGGGGTCAAAATTTTGTTAATTTGGAATATCCGGTAATATATACGATTATATATACGATTTTTTAAGGGTATCATGATATTTTGTTTGTATGACAAGTTTTATTTTGTCGTTTGTATTGATACTGTATACTCTTAAGGCAAATCTGTGAATTGCGTCTAAAGGCGTCATTGGGTAATGCGAGATTACAAGGTGGCACTTTGGGGCTTTAATTAATATTCTATGTAGTGTAGCTATTATCTACGGCGCCAATAGAATAGTGACTGGTTTCATCTTCATTATGTAAATACGCAGGATGCCTATACGGGTAACTATTTAGAATTCCTTACATTATACCAACTAAATCTTATATTATTTCAATAGCTTACCATTTCCCCCTTATCCTGCTCCTTTTAAAATGATTGTAGTTTGATATATAGGTAAAAATGCAAACACATCATTAATTTTACAACATGTTCTACAATCTGCTGCAGCGTTTAGTATAATTTAGACACAAATGTTCTATTTAAAACAATATCAATTTTATTATGAAGCTAAAATTCTATAGAGCAATCTCGAGTGTGTGACCCAGGCGGGAACGGGAACTGGCGGCGTCGTTACACGAAAGTGAAAATTTATCCGGCGATATCAAAAGCGCTTTTATCTTGCGAGATGACGTAACATTATCGCAATATCCGTGCGTCGTCGACTGTCCCGTGCCCTGAGAATATCAAGAAGATATATTTTCACGGAACAATGCCTCCCCGGTATCTCAATTTTCATTTCCCCTCGGCGGGACATCCGGTGTGATTTGTAGCGCGAGATAATATACAAAACGGAGGCTTCGCGGGACGCCTGAGCCTGAACAGCGTCAGCGGAAAATCTAGCCCTCTATCGTTATCTCGGATACTTTAACCGGTTATATTTTGTTTATCGAATATTTGCGGCGATCCTCGCCAGCTTTTGTCCAACAAGGATCTATCTATATTATAGGGCTCAGTTATGTAGAAAGTATTTAGGTTGATATGGTGCCTTGTAATTTTGCATTTATGTTAGAACTGGCTCACATAGATTGGATTTTATGCTTGGTTCATTTTTAGCTAAATGAATTGCAAATGTGTGTACATATCTCAAATCTTAAGAAAGTTGTGTCAATATAGGTACGTAGTTATTAAAACATTTGTTTACGTGGCAACGCTTAAAGAAGCATTTCATGTTTCTATTTGCTTTTCAGTCCGCTGCGTCATAAACAGCACAGACACGTTCAAAACGAGTTACTTCGCACCTCACCTGAGAAGTCACGAGTTGTTTTAAAATTCATATTTGCACACCCGTACATTACAAGGGAGCCAACTGAAACGACTCGTAAAATGTCTACAAAGGTAGTTCCGGCAGGCCGTAAACACAGCAATAAAGTTTAGTGGCCACTTATGAGAGCGCTCCAACCCTCCTGCATTGTCGACTTTCCCCGACAGTACTATTGTCTTTCCTTTTCTAATTTATCGGCTGTTCATCCGACTAAATAATGTTAAAGCTCGTATAACTTGGAAAAAACTACGTTGACAGGGAGGCTACACAAATTAAAGGGTCGGGCAGCAGGGTTCACTAATTCAACCTAAATTCCTGTCTGGCGACGAAATTGTGTTTCCTTTCATAGAAACGTAATTACTTCAAACAATCAAATTTCAATCGTTCTTGTAAAAGCTATGAATTTTTATGAAAAGGGTTGATACATTTTTCGTTGGTAAATAAAAAAATATGTACTGAACCGAGAAAGACTCGCAATTTTTTTAATTGAATACAGAATACGCAATCCTGCTCACAGTGTAATTTGTTTTCTGATTAGTTGTATCCGATTTGGCGGAAAAAAGTTAGGCCAAGCGGTATATTGGAATTAGGCAAGTCAGTAAAAGTGTAACAGACGGGGTAGTTTACGTCATTCTTCGACTTTTGCGTAAGAACGTAGGTGCCTAGCGAAATAAACAAGAATAGGATAGGATAATCCGGCCAATTTCCTTACTCAATCTTCCACCGAGCAATAAAAGTATTGCTTAATGGTCCAGCTCTATATACCATTGATAGATGGTACCACAAATTCAATCACATTAATTTGGTTTATTGGAAAATGTTAAGGGCAGAAAGGTCGACATTTGAAGTAATTAAGCAGATTCCTTTTGTTCTCCAGTCCGACTTAATTGCAACTGAGGAATATACTGGAATATATTGTGTAGCATGACAGATATTATTGTACGTATGCAAAAGAACAGTCAATGAAGCTTAGCAAATTAAGTAAGTGAGTTATGTTTATCTTTACCCTTTGTTTAGTGGAACAGCAATTAACGTTTGGCGCCTGACGGTGTATTTAAGGCGATGAACTCGGACCTTCTGTAGTTCCTTTTAGTAAACGACGTGAGTTAGCTACAGCATTCTTAAATATTTTCCGTATGAAGAGAGTAGTCATTCACAACTCTACATGCAGGATGTTGTATCTGGAATAACTGTTACGAAACGTTAGCGAAAACTCTTAATGATGTGAGGGTATTTATGTGTATAGGTGCCGCATTTGCTCGGCGCATACTTTAGAAAACTGGACCAGCCGCGTCAAAATTGTAACGTAAAATTTTCACATGCGTTGAATAAAGTTATATTTGCATACCTGTTAGAAAAGTAAGGCGGCGGCGTTCGTCTATCTCAATTAAATAGTGGTCAGTAATCGTGATTTTTTTACCTCTTACCGTTGCTGTGATAGAGGCTTCTGATCGACGGACAGACTGCTGGACGGATATCGTAGGTTTAATATTTAATAGGTCCATGTATGGTGCGCGAGCCAGCAATAGATTTTCATGACCATTCCCCTCCCGGGAGATAACGCAACTCTCTAAAGCATTTTGCTTTAGAGAGTTGTATTCATGAACCTTGGTGAACGTCAGCTGCAGTTCTATGGGTGGGTTGAGCAGTGGTAACCTCAAAAGCACCACGATTTTTTTATGTTTTATACCTTTTCCTGCCGATTGAGAATTTATCAGATTATAGCTAACCCAATATCTTGAAAGGAAAACCGGACAAGTGCGAGTTGAACTCGCGTGGAGAGGGTTCCGTTCCATGATTATCTGAAATATCATATGTCATTTTAAATACCATAGACTTCTTATAGATTTTCCTGTAATCTATAGGCCCAGTAGTTTCGGAAATAAGGACTTATATTTTTTTTTTTGGAATTTTGAGGTAAATAGTTTGGAAGTTATTTAGGAAAATTAGCGAAAAATGACCACCGGGGGAAAAATATATTTAAAATCCTCACAATAATTCCTTTCATTTGATTTGTCACAAGATATAGTTTGCATAACTTTTTTTAATTTTCTTCTTTACCCCCCAAAAGTAGTAGTGTTTAAAATTCATTTATTTGCATTACGCATCCGTGTTGCGGTCACCGATTTACATATGTGTACCAAATTTCAATACAATCAGTCCGGTAGTTCCGGAGCAAATTGGCTGTGACAGACGGACAGACAGACAGACAGACAGACGAGTGATCCTATAAGGGTTTTTTCCTTTTGAGGTACGGAACCCTAAAAAAAGTCAGCCGACTATAAAATGGTGGATAATAAGTCAGCTTTCATGTTCTGGTGACCAGGCCCTCTATTGGACTGCTAAGTGATTTAATATATCGCAAATAAAATGCCTAAACCCGCATGTGAACGGCAGACACGTACAGAACAAAGACACAAGACAACATTTTTAAGTTACCGCTGCTGCTCAACCCGCAGCTGACGTTCACGACACTTCATGATACAATTCTCCGAACCATTTTACGAGTTATCGCCTAATAGGAAATGGACGAAATTTGTGTCGCAAATTATTTATATCGATCAGGTAATATTATTAACCGATGGGTATGGAAAACTAAAAAGTAAAAGCGCCCAACGCTCATTCACTTCTATCATATCCATGTACGTCCTACTTTCAATAGTCATTGAGCTGGATTAAATAGATCAATCGGTGCGGTATCCTTAGTTAACGGAGTAAAGTGACTCGTATCTTAATAAAACTCGTTCGCTTGTGTGCAGCAAAATATGTATTAGCATGAAGGAGGTCATTCATTATTGTGATCATCAGGGTGGTAAACAAGATTTTGCGACACAAAAGCAACGTACAGATTAATAGTTTCACGGTAAATAGTTTAAATATCCACCAATTTCTTACAAAATCTTTACCATGATTACGAACTAACTTTAACCCACGACTTTGCTTCCGTGGATTATGGGTTTAAAGTTTGTGTTTGATTTGTTTAATGTTAAACAAAACGGGTAAAGTTCGTTATAATGATAATAATGTTTTACATTCTATCTGGTGTAGTTATATGTGTATAATGATGAGGCATTTAATTGTGTATTTACACAACAAAAATACATTTCTGCTCATCATGACAAAATATTGCATTACACACATATAAATACACCAGATTGACATGTTAACCTTTTGACCGCCAAGTATGTCTGAAAAATAAGACGAATTTCAACTTTAAGTCAAGGTAAAGAAGGACTTTTTTACCCCGTATTCGCTGACGGCTGCAGCCGACTGGGGCGGTCAAAAGGTTAAAAGGCTGATTTTCACTCAATTTCCCTTAATTAATCGAGAAAAATGCGATGTCGCCAGCTTAGCTTTGTAATAGTGCAGTTGGTTACACGAGGAACATTTTCTAGTGTATGCGTGGCCGGCAATAATAGGCGTCCTCCTCGCACGTACGAAGTTAGAGTAGGAAAGCTATAGTTGCTGGCTATAAACTGCCGTGAAAAGTTGCAAGTGTAACCAGGCCTTTAGATGCCTCCCACTCCGACTACCACTTGGTTAGTCAATTTAATTTTTGCGTTGCATGAGCGACTATGTCAATTGTTATGTTGAAGTGAACTCATTCAATAAATATTTCTGTCAACTATGCAGGTAGGTTTCTGCAAAATGACAGATTTTCTGTCAATTAAATAAAGCCTTGAGTATGTATTGCTTGTAGGCTAAGATGTTTTTAAAAGTTATAGATACGTCGTACACGCTGTAAATTGACCAGATGAAAGGCAGGTAATTGCCCGGAGTGCATTCAGTTGGGCACGCTATCTCTTTACGGCTACACGTCCCGACAGCGCCTAAAGAGCGAGATGTAATCTGTTTTATGCGTGAGAGTAAAAGAGACAATGTAAGCGCGGTCACGTGGCGGCCAGTTCCAGGGGAAGTCATGTGACGCGCTCGCGCCAATGAGCGCTCGGCAGCAATCAATACGAAACAAATGATGTATATTTATGTCTTTCTAACAACCGGCATGCCCCATCATTTGTCTCTATTAGCCCAAAGTGTCATAAACACACAACTATACGTACGTATAGAGTACTCCTTGTGCCACTTTAAAATACTTAAATGTTGGTGTATAACATGTCTATCTTTTTAACGTCATTGTTGTAGGTATTGGTACTCAACACAAGGCAGATTTAGACAGGGTCAGTGACTGACTTCGAATTCGACACAAGTCTGCGCTGACCCGAGAAAAACCAAATGTAAATTGATTTGAAGTCAGTACAGCGGTGGGAGGTCAGCGCTGACTTGTATATTAGCATACGAATATTTGGAAATCAGTCGGTTCGACGCCGATACTGACTTGTGCACTGACCCTGTCTAAATCTGCCTTTATGCTGGGACTTTACATGTCGTGTTTAATCAACTTAAATATTATTCTGAGACATACCTTAAGAAATGTTACTTAGTGGAAATGTGATTCTTTGGATGACGTGACGCTTAACTAAAAAGAGCCGTTGGGTTATTTGTTGGCTAAAATGACTAAAAATGTACTGTAATTTTGATATAAAGGGTTTTCATGAATACAATATTCATTCATGTGGTCAGGGCAATCTGCAGGTACAACCGGCGTGCGAGCTGCAAGCGACGGGTGATGTGGCAGCAGATTCAATTTATATTCAGTTCCCAGTGAAATAGAATTGAAACTCGGATTGTGGGCAGGTGGCATAGGACAAATGCTGGCAGGGCACTAGATTACTCGTAACACAAATCAGTGCTAGTATTTCTCAGGGGATCCTTGCGCAATGTCTGCAGGCCACGGGATATTATATTAAAGAAATACTTAATAAAAATCATAAATCAGATCATAAATTTATCAATTCAGTTCCATTCGGAATTAGTAACTATAATCGGTTGAAGTAGCGTCGACTAATCGGGACTCACTATCATTACCTTAAAAAAAATCATTAAATGATATAATTTATTACTAAATAAAGTTAATAGCATAAATATATCTTTATTTATATACTCCTCTACCGTGAATGATGATAAAAAAACAACTTCAACGATTCGATTTTAGTGCTTCTTTTCAACAAAAAAGTTACTTATTTAAGTTTAAATTATATAAATAAAAAGAAAACCATGACAGAACTAATACTAAGAATTGCGTAAGGTTTTTTTTGCTAGCTGTTTGGCTCGAATCTAAGACAATCAGGAAGTTTTCTGAAAAATCCTAATTAGTCCGTCAGTTAGATTATCAAAAAATACTGAACACGTATTTTTTGCTTCATCAAATCAATCAAAATTGACAAAGATAACGCGCATCAAATTTCAAGTGTGTCATAAGTCCCCACTAAGAGGTCACGCGAAACTTCAAGGCACTATATCTTCGTCATTTTTTGTTTAATCGACAAAAGAAAATATGTGTTCAATGTTTTTTATAATGTAAATGATTGACTAATTAGATTTTTTCAGAAAACTTCCTTATTGAATGCTGTGTCTAAAATAAACTTCTTGAGCTTTCTAACAGTATCACGGACGACAATGGTTACAAATAAAAAACATTTCAAATACCTAATTGAAATGTGGCCCCGAGAAGCAACAGCGAGAAGAATATTACCAAGTGAGTTACCTATGTCGCGCGTCTTTATAATTAAGTTAAATATTCTAAGCCGAAGAAACTCAGGAACTGCCAAAGCTAACTAGCTGAAGTTCAAAGTATAATATCACACAGAGCGCTAAACTTCGGTATTTGGCTTCATACCTACGAAAATCTTCGAATCACAATGATTCGATATCATTTGTGATTCCTTATTTTCCGTTTAATTTCGAAAAAACTTGGACATAATGCATAGTTTCGTAAAATAAACATGTTTGAGTTAAGGTGTTATCTTAGGTTGTTCAAGACTATTCACTTGCCCCAACGTTATTGGTTTTGGCATAACGTATTCTGAACTTGGTAGCTGCTAGCAATTTTCTTACTTAACCAACTTGAGGTAAACTTTGCGCAAACATTGTAACTCTGGATGCGTGGCAGAGCACCGCCATGTTCTTAGTTGCACCAGAGACTACGATGTTTAGAAGTTTGCAGCAATTATAGTAGCACAACCTGAACCGTAGTCCTGGGGAGCGAATAGTCGGTTTTTCACAAATCGAGGCATTGGCAAGTAACACTGTGGATTTCAAAAAAAATAACGAATTAAGGCGTAGTTAAGAAAAAGTTAAAAAAGTTCCTCTACGCTCCGCTAGTTCCGCTACGGAAATTAGCCATTACGAAAATTAGCCATTACGAAAATTAACCATATGTATGGCTAATTTTCGTAACACAGTGGAACTTTCTTAACTTTTTCTTAACTACGCCTTAATTACGTACATTTTTTTGAAATTCACCCAGGTTCGTCTCACTCACTCTGTTACGAAAATTAGCCATACATCTGTATGGTTAATTTTCGAAGCGTAGAGGAACTTTTTTAACTTTTACTTAACTATGCCTTAATTCCAAAAAAATATTTGAAATCCACCCGACTAAGCTTATTCGTATCATGTTTAATCTTATCTAGCCTTGGCTGGGCGACTACTGGGCAACTGACTTGTGCACGTCCAAAAATGCCAAATTTAAAACATTTAAAAAGATATTCACAAATGCCAGGGTTTAAATTGATACGACCCAACTTAAGTCTCCTTTACTAATGACGCGATGAATCTAATTATTTTCGAACCATTCAGATTGATAACTAATTAAATGACCAAATTATTGAATTGGCGCGTTGAATACCTGGTATTAAATGTAATTATTATACTTAATATCGTTTGACGGTGATAATGCAACTAAATAATATTTAATTAGAAGAGCTTATCACGTTGCGCACCATGGTTAATCTTTTGGGACGGTAATCCTCATGTAGCCAGGATTATTGCGATATATTACGTTCAACGAGCGTGAGCTGTTCATTTAATAAGTTCTATTTTGGTTGTTCAGATCTTAAAAGCTATCTATTGTCAACTACACATATCATAATTATAGGTTTTAGACCATCGATCTCAAAAGAAGGATATGGCGTTCAATACAACTGCGTTGAACAAATTACTTAGCTTGTCATGGTAATGCCATCTATTTAAAAGTTTATAAACTACGAAGCTCTATTGCCGACGACTTAGCTCTTATGACATTTACACAGTCTTATATTGGCTGATTCATCGCTGTCTTTCATTGCTCGTCAGTAGTTACGAAACACAAAACGAAAACGCATGTATCAGCCAATAATAGACTTCTCAATGTAATAAGAACGCCGATGTCGGCAATATTTACCTACTATGCGATGGTGTCATTTGACACCAAAACAGTGAGCATCGCGAAAGTCTTTGCAGTATAGGGACGTACATTATATAGGCCGATGAATGATGAGCCTGCACTGAGAAAAAAATACTGTACCGACATACGTAATTCTGGATGCTACGTACGTAATTCTGGAGAAAAACGTACCTAACGTAAGTAGAGACTCGGCTACATGGATAATGTTGCGGACTACAAACGCGTGTATAAGTTTTTACATTACCATGTAACAATCAAAATTATTTCGGATGCTTCGACATTATTCTGGACTTGGCTGCGAATACATTACGGTAATGCAGGTACAGCATCAAAAATTTTCTCCGTGTGTTGAGATTCAATCCAATGAAATTGGTTAGATATAATAGTATATCCGCTGCTTATCAGTTTTCTATGAATCTGCGCCTCTATTCGGGAACGCTAAGTGATTCTGTAGCGACTCGTAAGCCAGATTTCTCATTCCACTCTTCCGCACGACGCAAAATGCGTAAGAACGAGATGAGAGATCTGGCTTACGAGTCGCTACAGAATCACTTAGCGTTCCCGAATGAGGCGCCAGATAATCAATGGAATCGCCATTCTTGTTTAATATACTTACACCAATTTTACTAGGAGTTCAAATAAGTACGAGTAAGTAATAAGCACTATGACAAAAAAGTTGTTTGACTTCTTTATTACGAGTATAATAATAATAATAGGGAATTTGAATATTTTTATTCATCGTTTAGTGGAAAGTACTGATTAATAGAAACCAAATCGTGTACGCAAAACATTATTGTTTTTTTTTTGAGATACAACGCTTTGAAAAGTCATAGTTCATACCACTGATATACATGACTCTAAAATATAACTTCACAGTGCAGTTAGTGTATGTAAACCACCACCAATGTAAACAGGGCGCTGACGGTCATACATTTTATATGGCCGTCAGGGCTCTTTTTACATTGGACAAGGTGTTCAAAATATATGAAATTTGCAATTATTTCCGAAAATAATGTTTTTAGGCCAATACCTTACAAATAAAAATGATAGTAATTTGATGAGGATGTCAAAAACTAGTAATTCAGAACTAAAAACATTATTTATTTTGCACTTATTTTGAAAATTTTTGACCCTTAATAAAATAAAATGTAACAGTCAAAATGTTTTATTTTTTGTATTTTTTTTACATGCATTTATTTACGTTAAGCTACCGTTACTCAGAAATATATTAATATTTGTTACTATATTCAAATAGCCAATTATTATTGAGGCAGCTAAGCAGGTCCTCGCGGCAATGCCCCGGTTTTCCACATTTGGGTTTCTTCTTGACCTTCTTTATGCCTTTCCTCGCTTGGCTGGTCTTGCTTCCAAGGGATCTGGAAACTGGAAATAGTAAATGTTTAAGCTTTTTCAATATCTTAGTTTTCTTAACTTCAGCTCCTAAAGATAATGGAGTAGAGTAGAGCATTTGTTAAAGCGCTGTGCAAGGTGTAATAAGATGTAAGGCTTGTTACAGATATACGAGTATAGCATTCGCTTAGCTATTGGTAAATAGAGGCCCTGGTTTTACGGAATAATTTATCGGTGTTTTCCACAGGGTTTAATCACTTTAAAATGTTCTATAGTTAATTAGAGAAAAGTTACTATTATTGAATAACTCCGAGGTAAAAGATCCGGAATTTCTTCACTTTATAACGACATTTTGACTCGGTAATTTACGACGTTTAAGTCTAATAACATTTTAATCAAATGATGAGAAATGCAGGTATTCATTTAACCCGTATAATATTTTGGCGTATGTATTGAATTGTTCATAAACCGTTTAAGGTTTTTGCATAATTAAAAAATATGTGCATTTAAATGAGATTCCTGTACTCCTGAATTTGTTACTGAAAATATTTATTTCAACTTACCCGAATCAAATATTCACTTTTGGACAGGACTTTGGAATAATCCTATTATAAGTTCAGGTCTGTAGCCCTTTGTCCTCATTTGATTGCTAGGAAACGAAAATAAAATTTATATTATTAAAGAAAATAGATCTATTTTATTCTGTAACAAGTCTATAATCTGTTGTTGATTTTGATTAGTTTTTTTTTTGGTTAAATAGGTAATAAAAATTACGTAAGGATCAAAAAGGGTTTTTATCAAGTAAATAAACATAACAAATCGTTAAGTCCACAACCACATCCAATTCACCTGTTTATTGTGCATTTTACAGCAATCTGGGCAAAACCAGTCCCCGGGCGGTGGGACTGTGATCCCGACGCATTTAAAGTGGTACCATTGTAGCGCACACCGCGGGCCGTCGCATCCAATCATGGGCGATGCGATATTCTTGCCGCAATAACAGTACTCCGTCTCTCTCTCGGAGTAATACTGTGAATCTTCTGAGGATACTGAGGCGTTGTCATCGTCTATAGGCAGGACGTGGCATATGTGGTCGGCGTACACCCACCGCTTCAGTCCGCATTCTGTACAGTACGCACTCTCGGTGCCATGGCGCCAGTATAGGTGCTCTAACAACTGTTTGTAGTCTTGGTAACACACTTGACATTTTACGCAGGGGTATATCGTCGTCTGAAATGAACTTGCACCGAAATTCATTTAGGTAACAATATTAAAAAAGATTTTTCATTCAGGAAAAGTTATATTTTTTTTTAATAATTTGACGTTGTTGACTATGTAACTGACAGGAATAAATTGAGCTTATTTTAGGAAACGTACGTCATTTTATGTGTTAGAAATAATAATGTAATGTGCGTGGGGATGCTCATTAGAATATTTGCTTTCTAATCAGCGTTAATGTATAATGGCTCAAGGTATTCTTTATGAGCGGTAATGAACTGATAAATACAATATCTTAAAAAGTGCTTTATTTGATCGTATTTACCATTGTTTAGCTAACTACTTCATAAGTCACTCACACATTTACTAATTAGTGACGGTAGCATGCGAGTAAAGTATGCTGTAAATACAGGTAACGTACAAGACCTAAGAGATGTGGCAGCATTTTACTCTTGTTAGTTTGTTTAAATATTAAATAAAAAAACTTAAACTCGAGTTAAATTCGCGCGGAGACGGTTCCGTTCCGTACATGATTATCTGATAATAACCTATGTTAATTTAGATACCATAGACTTCTTATAGGTTTTCCTGTAATCTATAGTTTTGAAAACTATATTTTGTGACATCAATTGAAAGGGCTCATTTTGAGAATCTTAAAATATATTCTTTTTACAATTTTAAAGTTAAGGAAAATAGGCGGGGGAAAATTCCCTTATCTCTGAAACTACTGGGCCTAATTAAAAAAAAAATACTGAAAAAAAATCTAAAATTGAGTCCTTTTTATTGATATGTCACACAATATACTTTACTAAACTTTTTTTTATTTTACTAATTTGCGCCCTAAAAGTGTCCCCTATGTTTAAAATTCGTTTATTTACGTTACACGTCCGTGTTGCAGTCACCGACTTACATATGTTTACCACATTTCACCTCAATCGGTCTAGTAATGTCGGAGCAAGTTGGCTGTGACAGACGGAAAGACAGACAGACAGACACACGAGAGATCCTATAAATAAGGGTTCCATTTTACATTTTGAGGTGCGGAACCCTAAAAATTACCACGCTAGATGGCAACATGACTTTTATAACCCCTTTACCCTTCGTGGTAACCCCACGATGTAATTGGATTCTGTTTAAATCCTAAACTGAACTGTGTTGCTATTTCATACCACGCTATATATTTGAAGTACATAATACAATATCGTGAAATATTGACCGATTTGAGTTTAGGGCCTTAAGAGAATCGCATCAAGAGATCGTGGTAACCCTCTTAATAGTTTGTTTAAGAGCGCAAGGCAATACACATCAGTTTCAACCCATGTGTTTAATTAAAAATATACTTTTTTCGTATAGCCGACTAAATGCACTAAAGGACGCGTAGCTTTAACCTCTATCTTAGCGAGAGCACTATAAGAAAGAGGTTTTTTCTTTACCTCTCTATGTAGAGGCTAAGATATCTACGAGCATTTAGTTATTAATAAGAAAAAGTATCCTTATTTCATCGCATTTAAGTCTGGGTTTGGTCGTCTACGTAATAACTTGGTGGGTGGGTAATCGATAAGTCATAAGTCTTAACAAAATTTGTTAAGACTTAAGCCTTATCGATTATATGGAGGAATATTTTTTATGGTGTCAGTCTGGTGGCATTTTGAGTCCAGTCTAATGCGTAATGCTTTTTAGGGTTCCGTACCTCAAAAGGAAAAAACGGAACCCTTATAGGATCACTCGTGTGTCTGTTTGTCTGTCTGTCTCTGTCTGTCCGTCTGTCACAGCCAATTTGCTCCGAAACTACTGGACCGATTGAGTTGAAATTTGGTTCACATATGGATTTCGGTGACCGCATGTCTCTCAGACTATTAAAATGACTTGTGATAAGTGTCAATTCAATAAAAATATGTGAATTTTAGTTTAAATTAAATACAGTGTCGTATACTAACATAATGTTTAACGAGCTGGCGCCTCATTCGGGAACGCTAAGTGATTCTGTAGCGACTCATAAGCCAGATTTCTCATCTCGCTCTTACGCATTACGCGTCGTGCGGAAGAGTGGGATGAGAAATCTGGCTTATGAGTCGCTACAGAATCACTTAGCGTTCCCGAATGAGGCGCCTGGTATTGCTTGAGAATATTGGGAGCAGCATCGAGTGTGTTTCATCACTCAAATCAGACTTTTAATGCATGAGCTGAATAGAAATCTTATATGTTCGCTTCTACCCCAAAAATTGCGAAGTTAAAGCAGCACTTACATCACTTTTATCTCGACGTTCCAGAGGGAAAAGATACAACCGCGGAGCATGAGTGGAAGTTGGAAAACGCTTACTTAATGAAACATATCCGGTGGGGTATCATATTGTTTGTCTCATATTCCGACATTACAATATTGTTATATGACGCCTGCTGGATTTTATATTATGATAAGAAAGTATAAATGCTACAAGTGTCTTTCTAAGAGATGTAATTAAAACTACCAACCTCGTGTTATGAAGATGTTTCCAGGGTAAAAAAAAAAAAATGTCCGCCAGTTAGATTATTAAAAAAAAATTAACACGTGTTTTTTGCTTTATCAAATCAATCAAAATTGACAAAGATAACGCGCATCAAAGTTCGGGAGTGGGGGCTCATGATGTCATTTAATGGTAAAAAGTGTGCAAAGTCGTGTCGTCACGCGGAACTTTAACGCACTATTTATCTTCGTAATTTTTTGTTTAATTGATAAAAGAAAAAATATGTGTTCAATATTCTTTATAATGTAAATGACGGACTAATTAGAATTTTTCAGAAAACACGCCCATTATGCACGCGATATTATGCATAATTTCAAGGGTTTAGAGAAATTTGTTACTTTTACCTAGATATTCACTTCGACCCCCTCTTTAACCCCCTTCCAACGTTTCTATAGAATAGGCTATAGAAACTTTTTGGAATAAAATACAAATGCCTGAAGTTTCCCTTAAAATAATATCGAAATCCGCATTGAAATCCGTCCCGTAGTTTTAAAGCACATACAAATAGACTAAAAGACAAATAGATAAACAGACAAACAGACAGGAAATTCAAAAACCATTGCGATGTGTTGTGTGTGTTGCTTGTTCTGAAGTCCCAAGTCTTTACATTGAATGCTCATAATGAAAAAATTCTAAGTGCATTTTTTCATTGTTAGCATCAATAAACAGACTTTTTCCACTTTACGAATTTATTTTAATGTATACATTAGCTTTTAATTAGATAAAACGTAATTAGGGACATAATTTAAGTAAACACAAAGTGCGAATATTACCGAGTAAACATGATTAACAAATAGGAAATTTGCTAACGATGTCGTTAATCGGTAAATGTATGCTATTTCGATATTGCGGCCAATTCGAAAGTGTGTTCGCTAAATTTAAAAGTCACTAAACTTAAAATAAGAAACGTCAGACTGGATTTTGACAGATTTATGCTATACAAAATCGAGTTTTGCATTTCTAATTTTAAACGTAGGGAATTTTAAATTAAGAAGACACCGTTTCGAATTGGACCCATTGTACATTGAAGTATTACGTTACACTAGAACAGACATCTCAAACAAATGACAGCGAGCACTTGATGACAGAGCGGGCGTGCGCGCCGCGTCCGGCGGTGATCGTTTTCTTATAGGCGTTTGTGCCATTTCGCCTCAACAGGCTTTACAAAAAATCATGTTGAGGCGTTCACTCTAGTATACATAATTACTCAAAGCTATTGTATGAATTATTTTGCTTATGTATGAAATTTTAAGTTCAATTTTACACATTTGTCTGTTATATAATTGTCTCAGGACACAATATCAGGCACTATTTATTTCAATTGAATGTGAAGAAAGCAATTTATTTAAATGAAAAGAAAATATTTTAAATTGAAAGTATAGCTTAGCCTGCTTTGAATATAGGCAATCTAGACTCCTTTCAGGATAACAGACACGGACAAAGAATCATAATAGAAGCATACTAAGTCATATTACAGGCATGTTTTGTAAGAAAATTGTAGCTTAATATAAGAAGATTATATCTCTGAACGCGGAAGATAATGGGAAATGTACCTGTAAATGTAGAGGTTGATTAAATAAAAGGAACGCTCTTTGGCCGTTCAAGTATCAACTTCTAAGTAAATTTTAAATTCTTTATGAAAGAGTCCAAATAAATAATAATTAAATAGATTATCGCGCCATACTTACCTAGCATGTAATGCTTAATATATTGGATTAAGAACCTAGTAGGTTAAACTTATGACTTGAATCATGTCGTCCTAACCCATCCAAATGACACCTGTAGAAGTTTGACGATTTACTTAAAACCCCAAAAAGTAAGATCAGGTAGGTAGGTCACTGCAGGTTTTTTACTTCTTAATTCTCTAAAAAGATTACTGATTTCAAATCATAAATAAAAACGATAAATTATGCCAACCTCTTTAGTCACTTAAAAATATTGTCACAAATTTAAACAAGTGCGAGTGAAACCCGCGTGGAGAGGGTTCCGTTCCATACATGATTAACCGAAATTTCCTATGTTAATTTAAATACCATAGACTTTTTATAGGTTTTCCTGTAATCTATAGATAAAGAACTATTTTTTGAATTTTTTTCAAAATTTTAGGCCCTGTAGTTTCGGAGATAAGGGGGGGGGGGGAATGGTCAATTTTCGCCTATTTTCCTAAATAACTTCCATAACATTTATTTTAAAATTCCAAAAAAAACATATTTAAGATCCTCACAATGAGCCCTCTCATTTCATATGTCACATGATATAGTTTGCGTAACTTTTTTTTTTAATTTTCTAATTTGCCCCCCAAAAATGGGCCCCATGTTGAAAATTTATTTATTTACGTTTCGCATCCCTGTTGCGGTCACCAATTCACCAATCAATCGGTTCAGTAGTTTCGGAGCAAATTGGCTGTGACAGACGGACAGACAGACAGACAGACAGACAGACAGAACACGAGTGATCCTATAAGGGTTCCTATTTTCCTTTTGAGGTACGGAACCCTAAAAACGAACATTATAGTATGATTAAGGTTCATACAACTTTTCTAGACACTTATTGATTCCAAATTCAAATATATTCGATATCCTGGAGACTTCAAATTTGTTCTCCATGACTGCATCAAACTTTCGGTTTTCTCTTTACGGATGTAATCATTTAAATGCATTTTAGAGTAAACCTTACAATGAGATCAATTTATGAAGTCATTTTACTATTCATTTATTTATATATTTTCAAATACCTAACTCATTGGCTTGACTAACTAGTACTTTGACGATCTAAATTCTTATACTTTATGAAACGAATTCCCAGTATTTCGTAACTGTAAATGGATATACATACATTATGGATTTCATAACTATAAATGAACTGCTTCATGATATTCGGTAATGTTTAGAATTTAATATGTTGTTACATTATGTTTCGATCTTTAAAAAATAACAAGGAAACAAATAAAACTCTGGTAGGTACAGTTCCAGAGAGAGACAGAGGTACAATTATTTTCACATTGCAAAAGTTAATGAAGGAAATTGGAGAATCTTTCTTTGTAATTTGTTCATCCTGTTTCAATTATACGAAGCGAAAGAAAGTATTTCAATAAGAAATGTGAGAAATATCCCCACGTAGGTAATTATTTCTGTTTTGATTTGATTTTATTATGAAGTTGACATAATTAAGAGCATAAGTTAAAATGGAGCCATTTCACTAATTGCACTCAAGAAAATTAAGTTTCGTTTATTTTTGGAAACTTTTTGATTTGTCTCATATTTGTGTTGGAACAGATAATATCATTTTTAATTATTAAGGTTATAGTTTGTGTCTCTTCATGTAAAGTTCGTTGTTATCTTTTACCTCTATCCTGACTTATTGATTACTGTACTTTATACTATTGTTTAATTAGCGATTAATTTTGTCATTATAGGGTAGGTAAACTACATAGTACAAATAAGAGTTTCGTCTCATCTCATCCCCATTGAAAAAGCTCCAGTTATTCTGAACTATCAAATATCTAAATATAATTTGATGTCATTTTTAAGGTTCTCCACCGTTCGCCCGTAAGGTTTAAGTCCAAATTTCATTTGCCCTAAGTTTTTTACGGTAAAACCGTTTGCCCGAAATATTCATTTCTCAATTTATTCATTTGCCCTGATTTCAGTCACGCGAATTTTCAAAGGAACTTACTTTTTGTGACTGACTGCTTCACTTTTTTTTAACTTACTATTATTTTGTCACCTAAATTGCATTTATTCCATTTATTGGTTGACCTAATAAATATATTTGAATTGAGTAATTCTTTGATTTCTTTTTGAGGAGGAGGAAGAGAAGCTGACGGGTGAAAGGTAACTAACGAACAGTCCAGATGCAGATGAGGGTAGTTCTGTTTTAATTTCTGTTTCAGGGGCTTTGCCTCCCGAGCCTCCCTTTGCCCGATGCGATAGGGCGCATCGGCGATGCGTAAGCTTACAGGTCCCTTATTGAAAATATTCGCAGAATCAGTACAAATATTTTATAGAATTACTTGCAAACACTGGTAAATATAATTTACAGGATACCCAGTGTTTAAGTAGGAATCGATACTGTTAAGCTAAGTTACAGGTTTATCACGAAAGTCATTTCACTCCCCGGGAGCAGCTCTTTCCAACGAAACTACGTAATTCACGACTGGTGCCAAGAAACTGCAAGAGGACTGGCATGGCACTCACAGCAGCTAAGAATTTGATGATTACTTATCTAAAGTATGTAAGTATGTATCTTATCTATATAGTAAATAAAGAAATAAATAAATAAATCAGGGGTCAATCTTTACACAAATCGATCTAGTCCCAAACTAAGCTCTAAAGGGTACGGGTAAGGGTAGGGTGTTATGGGTACTAGAGACGACGATGTACATACTTATATAGATAAATAATTAAATACATAGGAAACATCCAAGACTCAGGAACAAAGATTCGTGCTCATCACACAAATATTTGCCCTTACCGGGGACCGAACCCGGGACGCTAGCTTCGGAGGCAGGGTCACTACCAACTAGGCTAACCGCGTAATATATTAGTAAAGGAAAGTTCTTCGAGCTTCGATGCTTTATTGTTCATATCTATACCTATAAAACAGTACCGTGACTCACTTATAGACAACGCACACCCTAAACGGGTGGTCCTAGAGGTTTGAAATTTGGAGAAGACCTTCCTCGAGTACCCTAGAGGTGCACTAAGGAGGGATTTTTTGAAATTCCATCCCTAAAGGGGTGAAAGGGCTGATAAAAATTGTAATTAAAATACCGCGGGCGAAGCTGTGGCGGGTCCTCTAGATACGCTTCGTAAGAGAGCGCAAAAACTCAACACATAAAATGTATTAAGTTCATTGGCGGTACAATTGAGAGACTGTAGTGTATATATTATCATAATACTCATAAAAATATAAATCTTTCCAATATTTTGTTGAATTATTCATACAAACAAATCGAATTATATTTAAGCTGATTACGTTTAATGTGTCAATCGAATTATTCGATTCAGTAATTACGATCATCAATAATACGGTTAAAGTACCAATTGACTATTCCGATAATTGCATTAGGGTTGTCAACAAGCTTAATATCGCACAAATGAGTTTATTTGATAAGATTCCATCTGACAAAACAAAGCCATTATCTTGATTGTGATAATAAACCGCGACGACAGCAAATAGGAAAAATAATCTCGCAGTAATATCGCTTGGGTAACGATATGACACATTCTATGGGACTGTAAAAACTGTGCGCAAACGGCTGCCCCGACACGCCTCGACATTTGCCTCTAAGAATATATATGCGTCTGACCTCATTCAATATCCTTTTTCCAAGCGAACAGTTTTATCGTCTTTGTTATTTCCACCCAATGAACACTAACCCCTTGAAAAGAAGAATGATTGTGACGTGCACACAAAAAACTTTCTGCTCTTTAAGCTCGTAAATTCTTAAAAAACTAAAGTCTACCCGCTGCTGTTTCATCTCCATAAAGAAAAATAATATATTCGAGAATGATGCTGATTCTGATTTGCTGTTTTATGACGTGTTAGTACTCGCTCGTGAATATTGAAGTACCCTTTAAACTAAAAGCATTTTTATATGGCTGGCTGCCTTTTGGTTTCAGTTTTCAATTGTAGGTATAATAGTAGTTTATGCAACGGTTGCATAATGATAACGCACGTGCGATCTTATTATGAAACTCGCTAAAAGCTCGTTTCATAAAACCGCACTAGTGTTTTAAGGCCAAATTATGCAGAGTTGCATACATAACTTTATCTACACACATATTATAAATCCTCCATGATGGGTTCAGAAACCATATTTTCTGGCAACAAGTTATTTGTTGCAATCGTGGCTGCATATTTCCGATATCCGGCGCATTTTCACATCACACACACTCCGAGAAGACTACTTACTGTTCATATTTTCAACTAAAATGTAAATTACAAACAACTTTTTCTATTCAATTCAACAACAATTCTACTTTCGTTCAGCAAAACACCAACATGGCGATCCTCCGTCAACACCATTTCCACCGTGAATATTGAAATACCCTTTAAACTAAAAGCATTTTTATATGGCTGGCTGCCTTATGGTTTCAGTTTTCAATTGTAGGTATAAACATTTTAATGTCTTGCAACTCTACTCCGATTGGCTTTAAATATGAGCAATAAACACCCGATCGATAAAGCAGACGGATTTTAGTTACCAAAAAAAACCTATCGACGTTTAGATATCAGAATGTTCGTCAAACAAAATTGCGTAAATATATAAATAAAACTTAACAAGTGCGAGTCAGACTCGCGCACCGAGAGTCTCGTACCTACCTATCAAATATAATGAGGGATACCTTTCGGAAGAGCATATCTCTTTTTTTAAAGTGTCGGTTCAATAGGCAATTAAAACTATGTATACACAAAGATCATACTGTGTATACAACTTATCTAGGTATTGTAACGTACAGACTACACATGAATGAGAAATAACAAATATTAAAATTAATATTAATGGCCAATGATTGCGTGATCCATCTAGTGGTCTACGTTGTTCTGAGTAAGACAAGTGCTTTCTAACTAGGTGGATAGATTGGACTCTGATGTGATCGAAAATGAGTATTATTGTTTAGCCAATATAGTGGGAGACCCGCCCCGCTCCACACCGCGGAGCTCGATGACCCGCCTGGCACTCCTCCGCCGGCCGTCTCTACTCAGCAACAACGGTCCCGCCCGAAGCGCTCACAGACTCAACCTATCCATGCGACAAGCAAAAGAGCACACAGGCAACCAATCCGCCGAACAATGATAATTCGAATTTGACCTTAAATTCTAATGATCATTTATTCATTAATAAAATCTAGTCTACTCTTAACATGAATAATAAAGGCAATTTTTTTTTGTGGAATGGATATAGACCTGGATATCGAGCGGATTGTTAGAGTATAATAAAATAATGTTTCTAAAGTATGGATTAAAACGAATAATATATTTACGTATCCATGCTGCTGCAATCATAAAGATAGCCTTACTGTAACGGTTAATAATGGATAAGTTAGAATCGTAAAAAAAAGAAAAACGACGAACCGACATGAAAATAATTACGATTGGATTACATGCCGTTCGTTCTAAAAACTTAACATCCAGGTAAATGAAACTTCTGAATTTTCCATTAGTTTCCTATTAGTAAAGTTAAGATAAACCCGTTGCTCGTGACCACTGCTAGCCCATATGATGCGATTATTAACTAATTAATCCATTTTGGCAACCGCCAATACAAACTTAATTTTCAGTGGTTTTTTATTTTTTCTCAAACCATAAAAGCTATAAGACCGTTGTATTTTGCCAATCATATTTAAGTAGATTTCTAGTATTCCTATTTTTTTGATATTTTTCCAACGTATAGTATAATATCTTACACTTGACAAATCGCATGTTAGCGTAAAAGAAAATTTTCATTTGGTCGATTTACTTTTTCTATTAGTACTGTGATTGTTTATTAATTACAATTTTAAATTTGACTTAATTCCGTGCGTTTATTTTAATACTTCAACTATGCCAAGTTTGAGCTCGATACGTTAAGCTGTTCGTGAGGAAAAGAGTCTTGACGGACAGACGGACAGAAAAGCGACTCTATAAGGGTTCCGCTTTTGAAAATTTGGTACAAAACCCTAACAATATAACGGTATAATGTTGTAATAAATGAGAATCGAATGAGCTACGATAGCACAAACGTGATCAGATTGTCGATGCCAATTCGAGCCTAATCGACGCCTCCTCGTACGATGGCGCAATCTCGCTGCAACATAATACTAACAAATGACTACATGTCAGCGTAAAGAGGAATCAATTGATTTTGTATATACCTTTGGGGTACCCGTTCCGAATAACTTTGACTTTGATCCAACGGACCCTCACCGCAATGTTTTATATGGAATTTCAATATTTTCGGAATATCTTGACGACCAATTTTTAGGTTTATAGGTTTATTGATACGAAAAATGTATTCATTTTACACCATTTTTCTGCCTTATGCATAAGGTTGCAGTGGGTGCACGGGTATACAGAAATTCGCCGTGGACCCACTGGTGGGTGAAGCTGGTGGGTGGACGGGTCGTGGCGTTAGTCTAGTCGCGCAGTTTAATAAAATAATTGAAATTATATCATAATTCTCCTTCTTACGAATATTAAGGAAGTGTAAGAGCCCAAACGCAAGGCGGCTTGCTTAGCGCCAAGCGCACAGTGCGGCCGGTGCCGAGAAATCTAGAACGTTTGTTTATAACTAGGCTCTAGGCGCTAAGCAAGCCACCTGTCTGTGCGGCTTTAGCCTAAGGGTTTTTTCTTTTCATTTGGTAAGAATTCTTAAAATACAACGGTAATATGTTTCATAAATGCGAATGGAATGAACTACGATGGCACAAACTTGATCAGATTGTTGTGGATGCCAATTTGAGCCTATAGCTTTATAAATACTAAAATTCTGCCTCATCCGAATTTTGACGTAAAATCGAACAATGAGTAAGAAGAAGAAGGATGTCTTGAGAAACGAAAGACTAAAGAGGACCTGAAATCTATCAAAACCCGTCATTTTACTCAAGATTAACAAAATGGTACCTATGCCTGATATAGCCCGTCTCGTAGTAAATATTAATTTGTGTGTTATCTATTTTATAGTTAGAATGCGTAGAAGGTGTAACAATTTGTTGTTTCATAAGATCAACGTCGCTGTCCGAGTAGCTATCTTTTATCAAAAAGCTCTTTGTCAAGGTTTTGCGACAGTAGGTACGTGCGTGACCAGATAATCTGGAAATAAACGGAAAAGCCATCCTGCTGCGCCAGGACGCCTCTAGGCACGCTTCCAGCTGGCAATGATTTGAGGGGACCATTTTTATTTACATCGAAATGCCAAAGTTCGCATTTTTTTGTTTCAAACTGTTAACTCCTGTTTACAAATAGAAGTGCGTCAAAGGCCGAGTGTCGGTAAGAATTTGAGTGCATTTCTTGTTTGCGTTATTTTGTAGTCGACTGCTCACTTTGTACGTAGGTAGTTATAGCAGGCACCGAGAATTCTTTGCCGACTTGTTCGAAACTTGAAGAGTGCGCAATTCATTGCCATCACTTCTCCCCACTTTATACTTACGCTTTCTGATATGTCAGCAATTCCGTATTCATGCGGCGATCCAGTAGGATAGATTTCATCTGCGAGACGCAGTAAAGGATACATTATTACCTACCTGCTTGTAAAAAATAATATGATTTTTGTTGACGTCATATTCCTCTGTTAAACTTTCCCGACATCTTCAACATAAGTATATTTTGCACTTAATGTGTTCAGTATGATTTATTTACAACTCGACTGCAGCGTTGGCTATAAAATTACCGCAACGAGCTACAAAAACGTAAATCGGTCGCATTTTCGCCATAAATTATTTCAATGCAATATCTCTACTCTTGGTCGAGCATTCGAGCAAGTAATGGAACCAAAAGCAATGAAAAAATTTCACAACAGTTCTGCAAAATCTACCGTGGTATGTGTGAATATTTTAAGGTTGTTTAGGAAAAACTAAAGCAATTTATACTTAAAATTGAGAGACACCTACATTAATGAGTAATTATTTGCAAAATGCTTAAGAAGTAAACATTACTATGAATATTAGTTTATCGTGCACATACAAACAGACGAGCAGACAAACCGAGGAACAGACAAAAATACATGAAATTCAAAAACCAATGAAATGGGTTGTGTTGCTAAATCTGAAGCATGTTTTCATTGTCATCTTCAAGGTACAGACTTCTTTTTTTTCTAGTTATGATAATATGAACTTTATTAAACACAAACAAAATATCCGCAACACGCTTCGTTAATAAATACCTGATAACATCCGTAACATGCTTCGTCAAATACACAGACTTATTCCACTTTAAGATTTTATTAAGTACCTATATGTATGGATAGATTAATTGCCAGCTACGTGACTACGTGTTGAATCATATTCGAATACATAAATTGGTGGCAGTGATTATGATATAATTATTATAATATGACAAAGTCGTGAATTGTTTGTCTACACAAATAATTTTCATCATTAAATTATTGAAACACTGATGTACATCGTATATAAATGCAATCATCGTGTATAAAAAAAACCCTCTGCTGCACTGGGAGTGAAGAAATAGCATAGAATGCGTGCAGATGCTTATCATCCTGGCATGTCGTAAAAGTCGACTAAGGGACGGGTCCTCTCCGACATGGTGGACTATCTGTATGGGCGATGGGCTGATCACCTGTCACCATACGGTTCATCATACCATCTTAGGACTAATTAATCGAACGTGGCCACAAGCAGTCTTGTGGCTCTGCCCTCCCCATTAGGGATTTCGGGCGTAAAGCAATGTATGTGTATAAAAAAGTAATAAATAACCACATCAACCCGTTAGCTCCGATAAATAAATAGTTTCTTAAATCTCATAAGTAACAGCTACAGTAATGTTACAGCAAACCGTTTTAAAATATCAAATGCCAATGCAATCTGCCGCTGCCGCGGAAACGCGTAGGGTAAACGTCGTATAAATAACATTTTACGACATATTAAATCCCGCTGAACGTTAAATATGCCATTTTCATGTTTGAAGCTCTCCCAGCGAGAAAAAGATTTTGGAACAGGCCAACTAAAGTCTTGTCGGTCTAAACAGTAATTGCAGAACTATTCCCAGCTGGAATTATGCGTCGAATATTCAGCAGAATTACTACATAGCGAATGTAGATACCAATTGGTTTTTAGGTGGCATCCCTAGTAGCTTTTTCCGTTGGCATCCATTGGCCAACAGTAGGGAATTTGTAGGGATATAGTTAGTAGTTTGTCCACATAAAACTAACATCATCACCACACATAATACCAATATAATAAAATTATATTACGCCCAACCAATTACCAACGTTGGGCAACTGTGAATACCGCTAACGTTGTTTAAAAACGGTTAGCATTTCTGCATTGTATACAAGTAGGCCCAATGCAGTAAAATATTATTATTACGCCGATCCACTTACCAAAGTTGGGCCAATGCGACTTCTGCTACCGTTGGTTTAAAACTGTTGGCATTTCTGCATTATATTGTTTCAGTTACAAATTCTAAAATGGCCCTTGGTTGTACTTGGTTGTAGGTCATATACCTCAAAACGACGGCCAAATCGAACCGTTGGTCAACTAACGACACCCATGTTGCCCAATCAAATGCCAACACTAAATGCTATTAGGGATGGATAAACATATACTTAAGACAAAAATACATTTCATAATTTCCACGCACACCTTCGGTATCTGAACTCGCGCGTAAGCGGAATATAAGAGAAGTGATCCCGTCGAGCCATCATGCAAACACGATGCGCCGTACGCACCTATAAAAACGGTCATTACGACGTCATCACGGTAACACATGACTAGCATATGCACGCCTATATAATGTAATAGATACTTTCCTTTCGCGAGGGTTCTCAAATCCCTTTTTCATACATCGTAAACGGGATATTTTAGCATTAACCTATAGAAATACCACTTAAGTATCCTACCTCGAATCAAAAATACTTAAAGATGCTCTCGTCGTAACAGTTTTACGATGCTGCAATTTTATCATTATAAACCCACTTATACACAGCGTATCGTATATGTACATATATGATAAACATTTTACTGCAAATTGCTTCTATGCTTTAAGAAATAAAGCAAGCGTTTATGGCTAAATGGTACGGTATATCTTATTGATATACAGAAATAAGCGTCGAAGTGATATCCTAAAAACGGCGGATCGAATCCATTTGGAGTTGAAGCAGAGTAATATAGTGCGCACCAGAATCAAACATCTATTCAGACCGCGCCGGCCGACTGACGAAGCCGCGTCTACTCATTTATCAAAAATGCCTGACGCTCTCAAAAACAGAAATTGCTGTTGACAGTGAACCAAGCATTTCCATTTTGGTGTATGTCGTATGTGGGGTTTTATGTAAAAAGTGTAAATATCAGGCGACAATCGTTGATGGAAAACACTTCCATTTATATTATATTTTCATTGAAAATGCTGTTAATTTATTCAAGCTGGGTCGGGCAACACTGTTCACAGGTACGTTTTCAGATAAGCAAGCTTTTATTTTGCCTGCGTCATCGGTATGGAAAAGATGAAAATCCGGGAAAAGCCTTCAGGGGCGGCATTAGCATATTTATTAGTATCATCCGCGCCGAGTCCGCGCGCGATGGATTTGTTATCAATACTCACTTACGCAGCACCACAATAAATTTAATATTATCCAAAGTCATTCCACGCGCTATGCCGTCTCTTATCTTTTCTCTAGTCGCTGATGTTACAGTATAGTTATTCTGTAACTATTTTTGTCATATACATATTTTCATTATTAATACCGAATTTAATCTTGAGTGGCGGGCAAAACTTATTCAAAAATGTGTATTCCTTCCTCGTATTGTCCCACTTAATTTAATTACCTGACCGTAATTAGATCCCCAAGTCCCGCTAAAGCTAACTATCCAAGTAGTCATTAAAAACCTAAACAAGTTAGCTTATACATCCCCCAACAAATCTCTGCGCGCGAACGGAGAATGCTGGCATAAAATAAATAAATTAAGTATATCCTATTCCGTGGAAAAAGGAAAGATATTGTGTCTGCCTTAACAGAGACATGGCAAGCCGGGGATGCCTCGGTAGTCAGAACACGTAACATCCTAGAAGCGGCTGTATTGTTTTACACCGACCCCTGAACAGTATTTACGAGACAGCGAAAAAATACCTTCGTAATAAATGTGGTTTACCGGGACATATTCAATGTTCATTATATCCATGAACGAAGGCAAGATGTCACGAACGCGGTCGGCTCAGTTTGAAATATATGAGACATATTTTTTATTTCTTCTAAAAGGTATTTTTTACGCAATTTAGTGACGTCTTACTATGATATTGATATAACATACATACATAGCATCACGCTCGAAATCTCTAACGGGGTAGGCAGAGCCACAAGACTACTTGTGGCCACGTTCAATGGCAATTAATTAGTCCTAAGATGGTATGATGAACCGTATGGTGACAGGTGATCAGCCCATCGCCCATACAGATAGTCCACCATGTTGGAGAGGACCCGTCCCTTAGTCGACTTTTACGACATATCAGGATGATAAGCATTTGCACGCATTCTGTGCTATTTCTTCACTCCAAGTGCAAAAGAGGAGTATGATATGGTATTGATATAAACCTAAGTTCTCGCGGGTTCATGAATTGAAAGACTTGTATGTAAACAGGCACCATTTAATGTCTAAAACAATTTACACAAATAAATATTACGGAGCGTGCACTCGCTAGGACGCCATGACAAGAGCAAGAAACAATTTTCTTTTTCTTTTAGAATACAGATTCTAAACATACTGGCGCCTTTACAAAAGTGCAAACCATTTATAGTGATGGCAACGGCATGCGCCCTGTAAGCATTAAGTAAGTAATAACAGGCTAGGCAAGGCAAATAACGTATCCAATTTCTACCAAAGTGCTGACCCCACTAAACTGAATCTACTGTCAGGTCGCATTCAGAATAGTAGTTTATGCAACGGTTGCATAATGATAGGCCTTAAAACACTAGTGCGGTTTTCATGAAACGAGCCGATAGGCGAGTTTCATAATAAGATCGCACGTGTGTTTTAAGGCAAAATTATGCAGAGTTGCATACATAACTTTATCTACACACATATTATAAATCCTCCATGATGGGTTCGGAAACAACATTTTCTGGCAACAAGTTATTTGTTGCAATCGTGGCTGCATATTTCCGATATCCGGCGCATTTTCACATCACACACACTCCGAGAAGACTACTTACTATTCATATTTTCAACTAAAATGTAAATTACAAACAACTTTTTCTATTCAATTCAACAACAATTCTACTTTCGTTCAGCAAAACGTCAACATGGCGGATCCTCCGTCAAGACCATTTTTTTTAAATCATAGACAAACGGATGAAGTCTCTATTCTCACGTCACTCGAGATCAAATATTGTGCAGTTTATATTAAAAAAAACGTACTGAATTGACGTTTCGTATCAATAACTGTTTTAATATCTATGGATACTAGAATAGAGACCCACTTGAGTTTTGACAGCTGTTCCAAATTTAATCTCATTTCTTTACTAAAAACGATAAAGAAGTCATGTTATTTCTTTATCGCAGCACTGGTTTTTCCTAATTGGTTGTCAAAATGGTGGTCATTTCATACGGTTTTTGATTAACCAATGGAGGTTTTATGATATGGGTGTAGATAAAGTTATATGTATGCCAGTTTTGTGATATTGTAATCAATTTTCATAACTAAAAAAGCGTTCACAGTCAGTTTATGCTCAACGGATTGCAACGAAATGATTTTATTTATAGTGGATATTTTATGTTATGAAATCGATTTTGATCCAGTTTTAATCTACGTGTATGATGGATTCGAGTTCCATTGTAACACACGACCCAGTAACAGTCAGTAAACTCGGTAGCTTACTCAGTTCGTCTGAACTAGACCTGATTGCTCCTTTTGTTCTCTTGAAAACAGTACTATTACATTAATCACTGCCATAATTATATCAACGGGAAAGTCACTTTGTTTTTCGAGCATTGTTTGAATGACTTGTCATTATTTAAATTACTTACTCGAAGATATGCAGTTGGGGCAAGCCTATGTCCAGCAGTGGACGTCTCTCGGCTGAAATAAAGATAAAGATGACGACGCACAGTTTAATTATTAAAGTTGTCTATTTAAACAGGAGCTTGACTGTTCTTACTTTGCCTGTGTATTATTTTCTTAAAATTATACGCAGAAGTTGCATATTTCTTACCTGCACAACTACGGTATCACTTTTTGCTTTTTGCCTTTTTCAAATGATATAATGTCATAGCCTATAATAAGATATAATTTCAAAGGATATGATCATTCTTATGATATAAGTACTTAATGAACATTTGGTATAAACAACGAATGATATAATATGTAATTTTATATAATAAACGTTTAAAGTAACACTTATTGGGCATAATCAACGTATGATATAAAACACATTTTGTAAAATTTATTTATCATATGTAATAATTTTACGGCATGGGTTTTCATAATACAGATATATATATATATATTGATGCTGATTTTACATAATCATCATATTGATCATTATAACTGTTGTTATATGATTCAATAATTTTATCGTATGAACTTTACTACATACATACATATTATCACTACGACAGCTGTCACGTCATACTTATTTTACATTTTGTATGGAGTGTTTTTGCGAGTGGTTTGAACAATGACTTTTCAAAGCTTCATAACTGATAAAATAAACAACATAATAATGTGTTGCGTACACAGATCGGCTTCTATTACTCAGCACTTTCCAATACAAGATGAAAACAAAATGATACACGTTCCCTATTGATGGGCTCCGTATTAGGAAATAAAATAGTGTTTTGATTTGATTAAGCCGATCTCTTAACCGCTGTTACCTACTTTGCTACGCATACATACATACATAGCATCACGCCCGAAATCCCTAACGGGGTGGGCAGAGCCACAAGACTACTTGTGGCCACGTTCGATTAATTAGTCCTAAGATGGTATATGATGAACCGTATGGTGACAGGTGATCAGCCCATCGCCCATACAGATAGTCCACCATGTTGGAGAGGACCTGTCCCTTAGTCGACTTTTACGACATGCCAGGATGATAAGCATCTGCACGCATTCTATGCTATTTCTTCACTCCCAGTGCAGCAGAGACTTGACGTGAACTTTACTGCTTGTAAAAATATATCAAATGTTGTTATAGTTAGTGACGGATACCCCTTTTGCGGGATACGCAGTAGCGATAATAATGTTAATCCTTATGACACTGTTCTTAGAACTTATTACTTAATTTCATTTCTAATTAATATATCATTAGCTTATTCCTTTTGTACACATTTGTCTGTAAGGCCTTACCTGATCAGTCGGTTTATCATCAACCTAGTAACGATTAAGCCCGCTAGTAAAGGCGAAAATGGTCCCGTTTTATGTATTATAAAAACATATATTTGTTTTTTCAAAATATTACAATACACATATTGACTTCACCTACGTCCGAAACTCAAAGGGGTTTCCAAAGGATGTGCGGTCATTGCTTCAACGCATCCGATTTCGCCTTTACCGGCTTTACCTTTGCTTTTGTGTTCGGAAAGTGCGGTGAATAATGGCATACTCACATTGCCTACCGAGTTTAAGACACGAATATAACAGTAAATAGATTATATCTATACGCGTTTTGAAAGTCGATTTATGTGCAATGCAATACAGACTGAAAGGGTAACTCTGAAAAGCGGGACCGGTTTGACTTTTCCCTTAAAGATTAAAGGCGAGATGTAGCTCCTCCGACATAAACAAGCATTTGAAGCGTTTTGCAAAGGCTTCGGTGGTCGCGGCGATCGCGCGACGCAGTCGTAAGCAGCGTGAGCAGTGGTAAGCAGCGTGAGCAGTGGTAAGCAGCGTGAGCAGTCGGTAAGAGGTGGTCGTATGCAAATATAATTGCGGGCCAGTGCAACGGACGAACATTAGCAGCGCTTTGTGCGCGAATGACTCGGTCCATTTCACACTGGTGCAAATTAGCCGCTTCCGACTTCACTGGCCTGAGCCTAGTCTGATTTTGCCACGGTTATTTGGTTTGCGGTGATAGCTCATTTGGTGTTACCGGTTCGCATGGCGTTTGGAACTCGATTACGCGTCCGAGACAGGAGTTTCCGCCGTGAGTCCTGTGAAATCACAGGACGTTAGCTATTTGTAAACAAATTAGATTGCTGTCATAAGGCGCTAACTAGTTAAGTCAAGTCAAGTCTGTACTAATTAAGTTAAGTCGTACCTATTAATCCTTAAATTTATTAGGTACTTCAGCTGTACTCGTTTCTTTCCAACGACTATTTCCTATTACTTTATTCACAATAAGGGCAGTTTTATCCAAACTCGTTCTCACGGAAAACCATCATGGTTTTGAGTCAAACGGGGATCATTTTCCGCTCAGATGCGGCCTTGCATACAAACTGGGGATACGCGGGGTACAATCCTGTTCCAATTACGTTCCACTCACTCTTTACATTTGACCAATTGTGTTTGAGCTCGGTGAGATTTTCTAACTAAACAAAGCTTTAGGCAGAAACTCTATGCCGGAAACTATTTTTGCTACTAGAAGACGCTAAGGCCTTTTTTAATGAGTTGACAAGATCACGATCACGTTAATTTATGTTTAACTTCAAGTACAGGCCGAGTTTGAAAAATGGTCACTATTATTAAGGTCGTTGTGCTTTTCTAGTCAACCTGGCGAGCGAAGCGAGTGAAGCGTCTCCGTTTCAGCTTGGGCAAAAATGGTTTCGTATGTCCAGCGGATGTCCGTCGGCTGTCCGTCTGTCCATTTGTTTTCGTCTACAGGTCGCAGTTCTCAACCGATTGTCGTGAAATTTTGTGAGCAGGTTCGATAATTATATAGATTTTTTTTGTCTATTCAGTTTTTCGAAATTTTTCAAAATGGTGAAGTTATGAGGGTTTTGCAATTACAAACTTATTTGCCGTGTTGGTAAACTGACCCGACCTATATCGATGTATGGGGATAACAGTTTTCCAACGGCAACGTTAAGTTTGTCGCGAGGTCTACAGCTCACGGAGTCACTAGTTATTAAGTTATCAATATTAATATTAAGTTCTCCAACCTTTCTAACACTACAAACTGAAATGTAATGTCGGAGTTAATGAATTTTTTTTATAATGGTGGTGTAAATATGTGGTTTTTGCGGTGATTTTCATTACTATTTAGCCTGCACGCTTCCGTAGCTGCGAAACGCCACCGCTCTTAAACAAAAACATGTAAATGTCTTTTAACATTAGTTTAATGTTTTTTCTTACTAACATTTCTATGGACCTGATCCGAAATAAAGAATACCTATATTATTGTTACTATTATTACAGCTGCGTTGTATAAAGATCGTTAGTTAATGTCGGATCAAATTTTAGTCAACACCATTTTTGCCATTACCGACAAATAGGCTGGGTTTTATAAAAGACCGTTAGATCAAATTACACTGCAAACAATGTGCTGATTTACTTAAATTTCATCTGACATTTGGTCTGACGTATCTTTATAAAACCCGATTTAAGTATTCGCAAATAACCGTGTCGTTCACACACAAAATAAATAAGGTATTGCTTTGTTGGTTCAATTGGAAGTGAATGCCAGGCTTTGTACCCCCAGCACTGTTCCCCTGGGACCGCGAGATAAGGTAATTCTAAACGGAATTTTGCTTTGGTCCAGGTTAGCGGTGCCTGAAATTTCTGCACTTGAAATCGATTTCGTTTAAGGTGGACATGCTATTTGCGGGTTCAGTGATATAAGTAATTCTGTACTTTGAATTTCGCTGCATCTACTTGAATTACGAGCAGAAAACATATTTACATATGCTTTTTAGGATTCTGTAGTGAAATAAAGAACTTCAATATTAATATTGTTTCTATTCTTATAAATTCGCCGCGTGCGTATGTCACAACTACTTACTCGAAGTTTGTACCTGAGTCATGGATATTTAGTATCTATCTATAATAATATGTATGTATTTATTTATTTATTTAAATTTATTTTTAATTATGTATATACAAATTCATATCGTTATGGAGAGATATTTAGTACCAAGCATATGGAAATCTTTGTTTGGGACTAGATCAATATGTTGTGTGTTAGCGTCCAACTTCGTCCGCGTGAAATTCGGTTATAATTATTCCCTAGGAAACTTTTGACTTAGCCAGGATAAAAATTCAAGGAGATAAGGTCTAACTGTATACGACGTTTCATGAAAATCCGTTCAGCCATATATATGGAGCTGAGTGGTAACACACATTCAGACACATGCCCATACACACGCACACAGACACACCCATATACACATACACGCATACACCTAAACACACACATACACACAAACTTTTACACGTAAATATAATATTAGTACAATTACTAGGAAGTAGGATTGTTTAATTCGAAGAGTGTTTAGTACCAAATTTTAAGTAGATATGAGCATGGAATGCGGTCTTCCGATACAAACTTTCAATTGTGAAAAAAAAATGTGGAAAAAAAACTTACTTTTCAAAGGCTATTTGAAGTCAGTTTTTAATTTGTAAAATTATTATTTATAATAATTTTATTTTGTTGGGTAACGTTTTGATAAATATTGTGAGTATGTCAAATTATTCATCTTCAGATTTAGAGCACTATTTAAGAAATATGATATCAATTGTGTCATTTGTGTAGGAGTTAGGTAAGTCAGATACTACATTCTTTACTTACATTTTGTTATCTGCGTCAGTTATTTTGCAGTTTTAAAAGTCAGCAAATTTCAGTTTAAAATACCTACATTATAAATTCTCAGCATGGCCAGCTGTTTCAATGGGGAGCATGCATGAAAATCAAAATGAGGTTTAAATGGTATATTTTAAAAGTCAATGTAAACAAAAGCATATTACAGAAATTTGATTAAGGGTCAAAATTGGTGGTTGATCTTCAATGTTTCCGGAAATAATTGCAGATTTCGTTTAAACGCTATAATTTTTTTACTGTCTACGACAACTGTCACGTCATACTTATTTTACATTTTGTATGGATTGTTTTGCGAGTGGTTTGAACAATGACTTTTCAAAGCTTCATAACTGATAAAATAAACAACATAATAATGTGTTGCGTACACAGATCGGCTTCTATTACTCAGCACTTTCCAATACAAGATGAAAACAAAATGATACACGTTCCCTATTGATGGGCTCCGTATTAGGAAATAAAATAGTGTTTTGATTTGATTAAGCCGATCTCTTAACCGCTGTTACCTGCTTTGCTACGCAAGTGTTAGGTAAATATTTACTAAATATAATCCTGAAGGTTTTTGCGCGTCGTCGCCGGTGGCGGCCTGGCATCCCTTTGTCCTCCGCTTTAGTGGGAACAAGCCCCCTTATCACGCTTTGTAATGATAAATTATTATTACCCCCACTTTACCTGTCGCTGGTGAGCGAATTTCAAACTGCTAAAGTAGCTAACGTAGATAACTTGTAACAAATGGCGGTGTTGAAATTTCGCACCCGCTTTCGGGGACTTCATGTGTAATTAATATATATTGTTCAGTTATATTTGTGACGATTTGATACCAAGGTCCTTACGTCTGTAACTTCAGAATTACTCTGTTTCTGTTTATCATTGAATCCAATATAAAGTAAGTTTCGTTCGATATAATAGGAGTAAGTATGAGTAGATTATTGAAACTGACCGTCCAAGTAGAATCAAAATTCGAAAGCGTTTGTGTGCAATGGCTGAATTCATCTTTGAAATTTAACCCTTTGAACACTTAATAACTTTTCACAAAATTGCAAAATTTCTTTAATTAAATTGATACAACATACCTTATATAATATAATGCAGGTCTACCGATATAACTGTGACTGGTGGATATAAAAATGCTAACAAAGGACGTTTACTATTATCCAAAATATCGTAGTTAAATTTTACAGCGAAGTAGATACACCTTATAATATAGTGATGATAGCCAAAATAGTGAATGATCTAGGCACTTTCAAGAGGAAAGTAAATAGGCATTTGCTGGGCAATCCAGTTCCACCTTCGGCCGCGTCAGCAGTTTCCATCAGGTGAAACTGTGGTCAAGCTATAGCCCATTAATATAAAAAAAAAACAATGAGAATTTTAACTAAGTACAGAGTTTGTTTTATCCTGCGAATAGTAAAAGTAATGGATGTTTGAATGTTTGTTACGCAATCAGCTCTGAACGGTGAACGGATTTAATTGATCATTGTGTAGGTAGACAGTTAAAAGGTAAAGTATATATCACAAATTATTATGTGGATAGCTACTTTAATCCCGGAATGTTTTTAAAGTTCCCAAGGGAATAACCATAAACAGATTCCGAGTAAAAATCTTTATGGTTACCGCTTTTGACCCGTTTCATTGACAGTTTGTTTTCACAGTGCAATTTAAGTAAATAAACGGCAAAATTTACACAGTGACAGACATAGTTTCGTCAAAACGTCCAAGTTTACTAAATAAAAGCTTACGTCCATCGATGTTCGTGTGCAACATATATCAGCAAACTTGATATTCCGAGTCTCGACGTGGATTTGTAGGCGGCTATCGATTCTTCTTCATTAGAATACACGTATTGATATTCTGAACTTTGCGAATTCCGTCGTTCATACACAATTTACACAATTCCATGAAGATGACGGAAAACGAATCGGTTGTAAATATTTGATGTAAAATCATCCATGTATGTATGTATCTTAGGGATGGATCTACTCACTATGGGATGTGATAACATGCAGTCCAAGTTTGTTTTCCGTAAGAACTTTAAAGTTCACATTCCGGCAAGGGTCGAATGGACTGAATGACTGTAACCACCAAATGGGGACGGCATCGAAAACGAAATCCGGTACTGGAGCAGACAGACATTCATGTCCAAGACTACAACAGTAGCGTAAGAATGGGAAAATATGCCACCGTCCTTCAAGCAGAGATGTATGCAGGAGAATAAAGACACGAGAATATGAGAGGAAAATCTCTATATACTCAGTGACAGCCAAGCAGCACTAAAAGCGCTCATGTCGCCGAGAGTGGACTCAAGACTGGTGTACAATGGTGTCCAAACATTAAACAGCTTTGGCAGACATAATAAGGTGACACTGGTATGGATCCGAGGACACGAAGGCTTCACCGGTAATGAGACAGCGGATGAACTTGCAAGGGAAGGGTCAATGAACAACCACATTGGATCGGAACCTTTCTTGGGACTCTCACAGGGAACTATAAAAACAGCCGTAACTAACCATGCCAAAGGCCATCACCACCGTGATTGGAATGCCTTGGCACGCCTACGGCATTCAAAACCCTTCACAGGGAGTGTCTAGTAGACTCAAGCTGGACCAATAAACGTTGGAAACTCAGCCGAAAACAGCTCCGGTGTTCACGGGTCACTTCGGAGTTTAATATAGCTTAGCCAAGATGGGACTTTCTGACAACCCAACCTTTAGAATGTGTGTTGAAGAGGAAGAAACAATGAAAATCATGTGGGAATGTGACGCCCTCGCCAGACTAAGAATGAAAATCCTTGGCAATGGATATCCAGAACCAGGGGAATTCAAGGCACTACCACTGCGCTCCATAAGTCACTTCATTGAAGTGGTGGAGTATGCTATGGACTAAGTGCTTTGGAGAGGGGTATTTATAACACAAAAGATTCCATAGGGTCGAAGCGTATCCGCAAGGACCCCACGCTCTAAGATAAGATAAGATAGGGATGGAGCAAAAACCATTAATTGGTCATCTTAAACTACAAATAAAATTATAGACTCTTAAAATTCCTAAACCTGTAAATCAGATTTCACGTAATGTGGTCACTGTCGATAACTTGAAGAATTAGCTCACTTTGAATGACCTTCATTGCCAGTTGCCACCGTCATGTAATCCGTGGTTCGTGTATCGTTACAAAGTTTACTAGCAATAGGGAATATGCATGAAAATCAAAATGAGGTTTAAGTTATATATATATTATGAAAGAAAATGTACTTAAATAAATGCATGCAAAAGAAAAGAATAGTGATAAAAATGTTTATTTAAGGCTGGCAGGCTATTTTGACTGTTCCTTTTTTTTATTAAGCGCCAATATAAGTGAAAAATAAAGTTTTAATAGTACGATATTGGCCTAAAAACAGTATTTTCGGAAACAATAGCAAATTTATTTTAAACGCCATTATATTTTGTATACATCGCCCAATGTAAAAAGAGTGCTGACGGCCATGTAATGTGTATGACCGTCAGTGCTCATTTTACATTGGTTAAGGTATAACACTCTCACTGCGCTGTGACGTCATATTTCAGGTTCATTTTGTATGGAGCGTTTTTGCGAGTGGTATGAACTATAACTTTTCAAGGTTTTATATCTCAAAAAATATACATAATGTTTTGCGTACACAGTTTGGTTTCTATTACTCAGTACTATACAATCAAAGATGAAAAAAAATATCATGCGTATTCCTATTGATTGGGCTTGCCTTCACAATTCTGTTTCACTGGAATTTATTGAATAAAAAACTAACGGCTTCAATATTTCCCTGCGCCAATTTAGCCTCAAAGCAGAATGTAAATGGTTCGGGGATTTAATTTGGAAAATAATACAAAAACAATATTTTCACATGCACCCAACTGAAAATTTAATTTCAAGTGCGTACCATTAAAATTGTTCACTTGATTAAAATTTTGCAAAAAGTAGTATGTAGCGGTTATTCTAGAATAATATAGACGTGGTTGGGATACTCGTATCGAAAATACTTGTACATATTTGTTTTGAGGTTATTAATACCTTTATTATATACTAGCTTCCGCCCGCGACTTCATCTGCGTGAAATTCGCCTGAAATCTCGAAATTTTTCCGACGCTTCCAACAATTCTCGTTTAGTTTCAACCAATTTTCACAAAACCTTGACAAATTATATATTTAAACCTTCTTCATGAATCACTCTATTGATTAGTGAAAACCACATGAAAATCCGTTCAGTAGTTTTTGAGTTTATCGGTAACCGACAGACAGACGTGGCGGGCAACCTTGTTTTATAATATGTAAGGATATATTTTAAACTTTTAAATTGGGTGGTGGCTTACAAATATGAATAAAATTGATTGCATTGAAACCTATATTGTTCAAATATAAATTTATCTCGCAACTTTCGCAAGCCAAGGCGTTACATTTGTTTGAAGTCTTGTAAGCATTGAAGTTTGCCACCAGCTGCCAGCAGAAGTTGTGAGCGCTGACAAATGTCGTTCATCTGTCAAACGGCAAGAATACGCTTCTTTATCCATTTATTTGCTTTGCCATGATAAACCGAGGACAATTCCGGATAAATTCGTCGTTCGAAGCGGATAAACGGGTGAATTTATGTTAAAGTGAAATTATAATACAACCATCTAATTATACCTTCCATTTATGGAAATGCTTTATAGATTTTCTAATGGGACTAGATGTACCCGCGGCTCCGCTCGCGTGAATGAAATAGTAGCTATTTATTAGCAATATAATTATGATAATATTTACAATTCTTGGCATCACCTAACCATTGCGATTTGTTTAACTTTTGTAAGTTGTCATGTCACACAGACTACCACACTTTATTTTTCGGGTGAGCATAGAGAAGCATAGCATAGACTGCGTATATATACCAACATAACAAAAAAACACGTTGGGAACGTCATAAGATTAGATTACTCAAGATGGCGATATGTCGCGAGAAGAACCGAGAGTTCCCGACAATGGCCGATGGTAGTGAAAACACGAATTTTCTTTAGCTGATTATTGATAAAATACACAGCGAAAATGGTAAATTTTAGGCTTAGATTCGATTACCATATCTAGAAAATAGATTTTAATAGATTTTTCCAATGAAACGTGCGTTGTATTCGAGAAACGTGATCCCAAAGTTCTTAAAATTTTGTAAGGAACCGTCTCGTTTGTTCCTTCGTTTTTATCTCGTTCTGGTTTTTCGATTTTATTATGTATAGATACTTACATGCGATTCTTTAACCATTCAGTGTAGGGCGATCAGTTAAGTATATAGTTTTAATAAAGGTCCATTAAACTATTTGTAAGGATTTGCAAGATAGTAGAGTTGCTGCTATGGTATTTTCAATCATAAGGGAATAGAAACGCGTGCTCTTTCTTAAAAATTATCCATAGAAAGTATTATAAAATAAACGGATTCGTTATTTATCGAATAGGAAAACTTTACTGCTTTTCTAGGAATTCAGAAAAGCTGCTTTATTTAAAAGTTTCTTGAATCTCTGAAGCTCTATGTGAGGACCCTTTGTGACTTAAAGTTCTCAACGAATCATAAGCAGGAAATATTAACTAGGTTTCTTTTATCAAGAACTTAGAAGTTGTTACTATTGAGTCACGTTTCAGGAGGTCCAATTATTTCGTAGAATAATAATGTTATGTTTGTAACCGAGTTAATCACGAACTTAATTGATGAATTTAAAGCCTAGAGAGAATGAAATGATTCACAAAAGTTAGTTGTTCAGCTTTGTAATGCAATGTACAATTTTAACAGAATACATTACAGAAATGTGAAGCCCCCCGCGCAGAATCATTGCTTAACAGATATAAAGGTGTCTGAAGATCAGATTCACTCCCATTGTTCGTAGTTTAGGAGTTATGAGATTTTTTCAAATTCAAATTCCATACAGTGCCAAATGATGAAATGCGGTTGAGAATTTGCGTAGCGATTTAAAAATAATTGCATTTTTTTTGTGTGAATCCGATACCTCTTGTGTTGCTGTACCTCTGGACCTCCGCTTAACACTAATTCGTGGGACAATCTGTGTAATAAGTAAGCAGTTAAATCCATTTTACATATTTTCAAACTGTTCCCGGTTGGTATGGTTGTATCTTGCAATACAACTTAATCAAAATTGTGTGTTGATTTCAATTTCTGCTGGCTCTGTTTAATGTTCTCAATGTTCGTATGTATTAATTTGCAGCTAAGGGCCGTTAGGGAAGTCTTTGTAATGAAAGCACCTGAAGAAGCTCGTTCGAAGAATTTATAGCCAGCACTTAGCGGGAACACTCGGCGTGTAAGTCAGGGAAGTGGCCGCTCGTGTAAAAACTATACTGTTTCTTTGAAAAATGCAGCTTAGGAACCCTTTTTGTTTCAGCTCTGTGTAATTAGAGCTGTGAATTCATTTTACTGAACATGATTTATGATTTTGAATGTGCTGGAGTGGTGGAGCTCGAATTATATGTACAGAGAACCTGAGTAATAAAACTGGATAAGTGCGAGTTAAACTCGCGTGGAGAGGGTTCCGTTCGGTACATGATTATCTGAAATTTCTTATGTTACTTTAAATATAGACCATAGATTTCTAATACGTTTTCCTGTAATCTATAGGTAAAGGACTATGTTCTGTATTTTTTTTTCAAAATTTTAGGCCCAGTGGTTTCGGAAATAAGGGTGGGAATGGTCAATTTACGCCTATTTTCCTAAATAACTTCCAAACTATTAATTTTAAAATTAAAAAAATATATTTAAGATCCTCACAATAGGCCCTTTTATTTGACATGTCGCACGATATAGTTTGCATAACTTTGTTGTTTTATTTTCTAATTTACCCCCCAAAAGTGGCCCCCACGTTTAAAATTCATTAATTTACTTTACGCGTCCTTCTTGCGGTCACCGATTTAGATAATTATGTATACCAAATTTCAGCTAAATCAGTCCAGTAGTTTTGGAGCAAATTGGCTTTGACAGATGAACAGACAGACAGACAAACACACAAAATAAAAGCATGCATATCTTACAAATAAACTTTCTCTGATCCTACATAAAATTGCAAGGACGTCTCATAAGTGTTTTCAATTAAAACACAACAGCGCAAATCTACTCAAAAATAAAGTACGAGTAGCATTGCATAAAGTTCTTCGCGACGCAGTAAGTCAGCAACCCGCCTGTGATGCCGAATCACTTTACATAATACACGTAGCGTGTACGTTATTTTTTTAAATCAGAAGCGCGGAGATTGCGATATAAAGTTATACGGTTTAGCTCGTATGCTAAGCGACGGCTGGACTGCTGTTTCTGACATAGAATGCTCGCCAAAGGGCGTACGCCACCAAGTATCAGTATTTCTTGACACAATTCTGTGTAATATTCTCTAGAAATACGGTAACTTATCTGGTTTTGCTACAGTGCCGGTATATTCTTTATATATTATATATATATATATATATATATATATATATATATATTTATATATATAATAGGGCCGGTATATATTATTCTTTCGTTATGGAATTCTTAGATAAGTAAATATTATGACATACGCAATCTTTGACATTATTATTATATTCAATACAATTTAGGTTAGTGCAATTATATGTGTAATTAATTTGTTATAATGTAATGTGATTTAATTTGTAGTTAAAACCCTTGTTGACAATGTATGCTCAGTAAAAATAAATGATCTATCTATCTATCTATCTATCTACAGTGATAAATGGATATATGAATAGTCATTTATGACTATGATGGATGTATGAAAGCTGATCGAAGGTGGTCAAAATGTTTAAAAATTGGTACATAACTACGACAAAATCTATATCAAGAAAGCAAGAATTTGGACTATTCTGTATTCGCTAATTTTGCAGATGTTACTAAAATTAGTTGATTTGACGCCTGATTTAATTAGGGAAGAGGCTAAAGCAGTAGTAGAAATTCTGTTACCGCAAAAATCGAAAGAAAGATATCTAAAAACTTACAACGATTTCATGAAGTGGCGCGCTGAGAAAAGCATATATGACTTTTCTTTACGTTCCTCGTACTCGAAATGAAAATCGGTGTGTATAACTCGGGTGAAAGCACCCATTCCAGCCTCGAACTATTGGCTATACGCTAATACGTTCGAGCGCCAAAATATCTCAGCTACAATGGGTTCCTTTCATCCCTTGGTTAACAATCTACTATTATCTACCTCTAAATATTTTTTAAGGAACATGAACGATCTTAACTCACAGAGCATTTCCATTAAACATTGTACTCGTAAGTCCGTCATCTGCAGTGTATTGAAATAAATTATTCAGTTCAAGTTGTTCCAGCGACTGGTTCAGGAATTAATATTAATTAAAAGCCTTATTAATGGAATCATAATAAGGTAATTCAATATTTAAGGAAACAATTTTGATTTCAATCGCATTTTCAGCGAATGATGTAAAGATTTAACCAATTTATTATGAGGAGTTGGAAGTAAGTTCGTCATTCAATTGAGTAAGTAACGAGCATTATAAAATATCATTTACATGATTTCGATAAGTCTTAATTTCATCTGTATGTAGTGTAGCTTTCAAGTATTCTGATTTAAAATAGTAGTCAACCAAACCAATAGACGTCAGACAAATTGAAATTCAAAGTAAATTTAGTTGTTTGTCTAAGCACGCTGTGTGGCCGGGCGAGCGCAGCTTTGCGGGGTAACGAATGCGGTTAACTGAAATTATTTTCTTTACGTGTCTTCCTCGAGTCTCCGCAGACAAGGTTAATTCAAGAAACCCGTTTTTCCTTTGTTTGTTCAAAATAATTCACTTTGCCCAGGGTTTAGGGCATATTGTTTCACTGAATTGAAATTTCTCGTTTTAAAAACGTATACCAACGAGCTTGCGAGCAAAACTTGTTAGAGGGTCAGCTAAAGTGATAACAATAACCATATTATTTCAGGCGTTAGTGGCCCTATAGGTACATAAATACCATACATAACATACGCATTATAATAACTTAAAAGTAAGTAAAATTATGTAGGCGACAAATAGGCGTGACTCCTTAGCGCGGCCACTCCTGGAGTCGTGTCCTATAAGTCGTGTCCTACATATATACATACATATTTAGTGATTATATCTGTCTTTAGCTGCATTTCATGTATTGGTTAAGTATTTGTTAGGCGCCCATCACCCCTTTTAAAATTATGCTCAGATGATCTATTTAACCTGAACGATTGAGGAGTATTATGTTTCAGTCGTCGAGTAGGTATGCTTTGCAAATAAAAGCATCATTCCAATCGCTTCACGTGGTAAATAGTACATTGTGCATCTAGGGCCGTAAGAAGGGGATAACTAACGAGAGTCTGTTAGAAGCCCGACGCCGAAGGCGGGATGGCTTTTAATGACTCGAGTTTTTTATCTCCTTACTGCCCGTGATACACGCAATGTTTTTCATCATATTTGCGAGGAAATTAAATAAAAATTAGACAAAAAAAAACATTGTACACCGTGAATTACCATCAGGTGGTTAGAATCAACTGGATGTCGCGTCGGTTGCGCGCTACTTGTATAATAAAACGATCCCCGCCGGAGCCGGCGCCACGCGCACCTGGCTGGACCTGACGCACGCGCCCCGCCGTCACCGGGAGTTAGAAAACATATTATGCGTGAAAGTACATTAAAAAAAAAACGGGTAGAATAGATAACCACCTTCTTTTTGAAGCTGATCAAAAATAATTTAACATTTTGACTTTATAGCCAAATCTAGAAAGCTACGTACCATAAGAAGTCCATTATTATGACTTACAACATGGGTCACACATGAAATATTAATAGCAGAAACGGTGGAAATAAATCAATTATTACATAAGCGTTTGTTCATATATATTTCCCATTCTTTGCTTGTTTAAAAATCCGTTGTGTGCGGTACACATTCCGTTCGCGGAACATTTTGTAAGACGAGAGATCCACCTTTGCGGAACGTACGAATGCCGTTCAATAAGAACGTTTTATTTCGAAGCTCTAGTGCAATACAAGGATAATCCTCGCTCCTGCAACTTGTGTTTCTCGCTACTTTCCTTTTTCTTGATTCATCGTGTTTCCACTATACACGGATTGAGTTACGGGATTGAAATTAAATAGTTTGAATTATTAAACGAACACTGAAGGTAGCTTCATTAAATTAATTCAGCTTTTAAGTGGCGTTCAGAAATTGCAATAATAGCTTAGTGTTTCCATTCTGCCTGGGCAACGAGATACGCTTTCCTTGATCGAGATTAATTTTATTACAGAGTGAATATAATTCATTAATTAGAACAATTTAATAATATTTTAAATTGTTATTAGGAACTGGTTTCGTAACTGTTAATATTGTATAACCATCAATGCTGTAACACGGCAGGGTATTTTTTTATTTGATTAAGTCGTCTTTCAAGGTGTCTCAACCAAGACTAATACTAGTCGAGCCTCATTTATAATTTGTGACAGAGAATACTTATTAATCAGAACCTGCGTTTTGTTTATTATAACACGACTGCATTATGGAGCACTGAGCATCCGGAATATTTGCAGTAACCCTTTAATCTGTCGTTATATTAATCGTCTGTTATATCATGATGATCAATAACTAGCAGAACTGGACTTGAAGACTTTAACGGCTAAATTCATATTTTACTGACCCTTGATGGTTAGCCCTTGTCGTGAGAAATTACTGAGGAAAGTTTTAATTACAAACCATACCCTTGAAAAACCGCGAGTCTCTAAATAGTCTAGAATGAAGGTTACAGCATATCTCTAAAACCGGACAAGTGCGAGTTAAACTCGCGTGGAGAGGGTTCCGTTCCTTACATGATTATCTGAAATTTACTACGTCACTTTAAATACCATAGACTTTCTATAGGTTTTCCTGTAATCTATAGGGAAAGAACTATTTTCTGTATTTTTTTCAAAATTTTAGCCCCAGTAGTTTCGGAAATAAGGGGGGGAATGGTCAATTTTCGCCTATTTTCCTAAATAACTTCCAAACTATTTTACTTAAAATTCAGAAGAAAATATATTTAAAGTCCTCACAATAAGCCCTTTCATTTGATATGTCACACAATATAAATTGAATAACTTTTTTTTTAATTTTCTTATTTACCCCCCAAAAGTGGTCCCCATGTTTAAAATTCATATATTTACGTCACGCGTCCGTGTTGCGGTCACCGACTTACATATGTATACCAAATCTCAGCTCAATCGGTCCAGTAGTTTCGGAGCAAATTGGCTGTGACAGACGGACAGACAGACAGACAGACAGACAGACAGACAGACACACGAGTGATCCTATAAGGGTTTCGTTTTTTTCTTATGAAGTACGGAACCCTAAAAAAAAAAAGTGACGATGCAATGGGTTATTGTAGCATATATTCATCAACATTATCGTAATGTACAACACTAAAGATAATTAACAGGGCACATGGGCATATTTAGTCACTAATCCTCCAAAATTTATGTGTGAACTAAACGTAGTTTAAGCATAACTCTAATTTGAGAACGCACATTACCTTCATTATAGGAAATATTGTCTAATGGTAATTAAATTACAGTCGAATTATACATAAAACAAAAAAGCGGCCAAGTGCGAGTCGGACTCGCACATGAAGGGTTCCGTGAATTATGACGTATTAAAAAAAACTACTTACTAGATCTCGTTCAAACCAATTTTCGGTGGAAGTTTACATGGTAATGTACATCATATATTTTTTTTAGCTTTATTATTCTCGTATTGTAGAAGTTACAGGGGGGGGGGACACACATTATACCACTTTGGAAGTGTGTCTCGCGCAAACTATTCAGTTTAGAAAAAAAAATTGAGTTTCAGTTCTAAGTATGGGGAACCCCAAAAAGAGAAGACAGACAGACAGACATGACGAATCTATAAGGGTTCCGTTTTTTGCCATTTGGCTACGGAACCCTAAAAACAATGTAAAAATTGTAATCAATATTCTCATTTTTTAGACGATGTTCCAAACCCAGACGATTTGCTGCATGTATGGTTTCAGATTTATTATTCATCATCATATTTTTTATCATCACATTCATCATTTGTACATGCCTAAAGCCATTCAGATGCAACGGTATTGATTAACAACAAACATCTACAGTTAATATGTAATAATAATAAAAATAAAAGCCATTAATTCAACACATGCGACACAGCCAACATCAAAAGGAAAAGTTAGTTTTTTTTTAAAAGACTGCATAAAAAAATGAAGTCAATATTTGTTATTGCATAGTTCGCTTGGAATAAGAGTTTCCCTTAATTTCTTTAGCAACGTAATATGTTTACAGGAAAACACAAAATGCACTCAGGAATTATTCTCATTCAAATTATTTCCGTAATAGAACCATCGTCTCTTAAAGTTCCTATTCAGTTAATGTTTGTATGAATAGGTGAGATCCACACACGACGATATTCCCTATTGGCCTGGAATTGAACCAAGCTTTGGTATCATAAAGCTAATCGGTTACTATGGATAGACTTTAAACCTTAATACGATCATCGAAAGTCCAACTCCGGAGGCAAAATCCATGGCTGCAATCATGTTTAGTGCAACTGGCTGAACGTAATCAAAGTTCGAGCTTAGTCCGGGGTCTCCGACGGGTTTAATGACGAGGCCTGTCCTCCGTGTCTCGAACAATTTATCAATAGTAAGTCATTATTTATCAGTGCTTTCCAAGCTTGCGCCAGCGGTGATGAAAGGATATCTCCGACAAGATCGACAAGGCTTCGCTTGTTTTCAAGTAATTTGAATCTGGGAGAGGGCTAACTTTTGATGCACGATACAGGACGTGTGTATTTAACTTTTGACATTGCTGTTGTCTTTCTTACAAGGTCTGTAAGTACTTTTCACTCAAATTTCTTTATGTGATCAGCACCTGTCACTTCTGTTTGAGGTATATTCACTGAAAATTTATGATCTTTATTAATAACAAACAATTAATATTATAATACAACAACAAAAAATAAAAGCCGATCAAGTGCGAGTCTGACTTACCGATGAAAAACAGACAGTACCTTGTGGGTACGGAACCTTTAAAAATTAAAATAAAGTAGTTTTTAACAACCGGGTAACCATTTACAACCTACCTATGAAATAACACAAAAAATTACTGTAACAAGCTCCTATCTACGTGCCATCGTGGAATGTGATACGACTTTGCAAGGGTTATTCCGTTAAACTATTTATTTTTGTGATGTAACTACAAATTTAAAGTTTTCGGACATATTCCATTATTTGCACTATTGGAAATTGCTTCTTGCCAAAATTCATGATTCTAGGTCAACGGAAAGTACACTTGCGGGTATCAAAATATGTGGCATAAACGGTCGTAAATATCCTTTGATTGCGGTGACTTCGAAGATTGATTTTTTCACAGCTCCAGGAGATTACAGATTTGAGTATTTGATATTAATTTCAACTTGATACCTCCACGCGTTCTTGAGAAAAAGGTCTTAATACTCAGACAGACAGACGGACTAAGAAGTGATCCTATAAGGGTTCCTTTTTTCTTTTTGAGGTACAGAACCCTAAAAATACATCAACTGAAACAAAATATAATAAATTAACTATTTTAGAAATCGAATTAAATTATCCGATTGCATACACATCATGCATTTTCGTATTAAATACGATGGCGATTTTTAGTTGTCAGATATCTTCAAATATAGTGAGTAAAACCCGCTATGTAGCAAAATATTCCTAAAACCATCATTTAATAAAATCGCCATGTGACTGCTAGTTACATAGCGATTTTTAATGTTACAAATTAAATCCGCTATGTACCAATATTTCCGTTTACGTCACGTATTATTAGGTGTACAAATAAGTTTTAGGACAGTTTTCAAAAAATTCAAGATTTATTAAAAAAGAAGTAAAACACAGTTATTCATCGAAGTAATCTCCATCGCATTGAATGACCTTCAGCCATCTCTCAGGTAATTCGCGGATGCCTTTCGCAAAGAAACTTTCGTCTTGTGAGGTGAGAAATTTAGCGACCCATTTTTCCACTTCTTCAAATGTTTTGAATCGCACGTCAGACAAATCGTTCTGCATTTTCCGGAATAAATGATAATCGGATGGGGCTAAGTCTGGTGAATACGCCGGGTGTGGTACAGGTTCCCATCCAAGCGCTAGTAACGTATCCTTGACCGGTTTACCCACATGAGGCCGCGCGTTGTCATGGAGCAGTTTTACTGGACGTTTTCCTTTACCAGAAAATGGACGTTTCTTCTCAATTTCTTGATTCACTTGCATCAATTGATGACAATAGCGATCGGCAGTAACTGTTTGACCAGGTTTGAGAAGTTCATAATACAGTACGCCTTTCATATCCCACCATATGCACAGCATGACTTTATTACAATGAACATTGCGCTTTGGCGTGGATGTTGTCGGCTCGCCGGGGTCAACCCAATGATATTTGCGTTTCGGATTATCAAAATAAATCCACTTTTCATCGCCAGTCACAATTTTCCACAAGAAAGACTTTCTATGTTGCTTGTTGTAAAGACTCACACAAATGTTAAGACGGCTGTTTTTATTTTCTTGAGTTAGAAAGTGTGGTACCCACTTTGTTCCTTTTCGAATCTTACCCATTGCTTTTAAACGATAAGAAACAGTTTGTTGAGTTACTCCAAGCTGTTCCGAAAGTTGTTTCTCCGTCTGACAAGAGTTTTCATCCAGCAACGCTTGCAGTTCCTGATCGTCCACCTTTACAGGAGGCCCGGTGCGTTCACGGTCACTAACGTCGAAATCACCTTCTTTGAATCGCTTATACCAATACTCACATGTACTTTTAGATATAATGTTGTCTCCAAGAACAGAACATATCGATTCACACGCTTTCCTAACACTTTTTCCTTGATGGAATTCATAGCGAATGCAGTGTCTAATAAATAGCTTATCGGTCTGCATGATTAATTTACAGAATTTATAGGTTATGTTTATGACTCCTTTAGGTTTCGATACTACATATCAAGCGCCATCTATGATAAGTGAGCGGGACCTTTAAATTAATTTAGAATAGCTGTTATGATACAAAATCTAAGTGTCCTAAAACTTATTTGTACACCTAATACTAATAACAAATTAACAAATTTGCTTTAATGTTATTTATATTGATGTAAAAGTTACCTAGTTATCATAAAAAAATACAACTACGCATGTTAAGTAACTATTAAAGAAAAAAAACCGGACAAGTGCGAGTTGAACTCGCGTGGAGAGGGTTCCGTTCGTTACAAACATGATTATCTGAAATTTACTATGTTACTTTAAATACCATAGACTTCTAATAGGTTTTCCTGTAATCTATGGGTAAAGAACTATTTTATGTATTTTTTTCAAAATTGTAGGCCCAGTAGTTTCGGAAATAAGGGGGGGGGGGGGGGGAATGGTCAATTTTGGCCTATTTTCCTAAATAACTTCCAAACTGTTTACCTTAAAATAACAATAAAAATATATTTAAGATCCTCACAATAAGCCCTTTCACTTGATATGTCACACGATATAGTTTGCATAACTTTTTTATGTTATTTTCTAATTTACCCCCCAAAAGAGAATGTTTAAAATTCACTAATTTACATAACGCGTCCGTGTTGCGGTCACCGACTTACATATTTATACCAAATTTCAACTCAATCGATCCAGTAGTTTCGGAGCAAATTGGCTGTGACAGACGGACAGACAGACAGACAGACACACGAGTGATCCTATAAGGGTTCGTTTTTTACTTTTGAGGTACGGAACCCTAAAAACGGTTTTAACTGTCTCCTGAAAAGTAGACCAAAAACACATAGCGATTTTGTAATTCGCACCGACGATTTGTTATATCAGAGGTGACCGCCTAGTACACCAAGGCTTGACACTTAACGATGCTTTTCATATTTTCACTGGACTCGGTCGTTAGGACCATTTTTCTACAGTTTAAAATATTTAAGAAAGAAATTCGGCGTCCGTTTACGAGCGACATTATTTTTACGTTACTGGAGAAAAACATTATTTTCTCATTAAACAGAGGCGAGGGTTAGTTCGGGAAAATGTTAGATAGACTAATTTGTCAGATCGGGACGCGCAAGCGCTGCTCCGTGTGGGAATTCTAATTAAAGTTATACAGCATTCAGACGAACTTACATGGTGCGGAGCGATGAGCCTGCCAACTTTGACCGTATTACTCCTCAGCACGTACTTGCAGTCTGCAGCTTCTCTCATCACCAACGGTAGCCATTTCGGATCGAATCCGGCAACGGCAGTATTAGATTTCATTGTTTTTGCTGCTGCTATTTAAGTGATTCCTAAAAATATGTGAAAATTATTATTTACTAGCTGTGTCCGGCGTACGCATACGTTGGAATGCTTTAAGGGTTCCGTAGCCAAATGGCAAAAAACGGAACCCTTATAGATTCGTCATGTCTGTTTGTCTGTCTGTCTGTCCAACTGTCCGTCCGTATGTCACAGCCACTTTTTTCCGAAACTATAAGAACTATGCTGTTGAAACTTGGTAAGTAGATGTATTCTGTGAACCGCATTAACATTTTCACACAAAAATAAAAATAAAAACAATAAATTTTGGGGGTTCCCCATACTTACGGGTCATCCATAAAGTACGTCAAACATTATGGGGGGGGGGGGGGTTAGACGAAGTATGACATTGTGTGACAAGGGGTGAGAGGGGTCCTAAGTTTCGTGACGTCATGTCGTACATGGGCATAAGGTTTAAACAGTTTTATTGGAGAGTTCACACTCTGTCCACTAGAGTCACGCGAAGGTCGCGCTTTTTCAAAAAATTGATTTGAATTTCGGAACAGCTGTCTTAATTTAATAATTTCTAGATGTAAAATTGCAAAATATGTGACGTCACACTAGGGAGGGGCCCTCCCTCCCGTCACACTAGGGAGTGGGGGGTCTCACAAATGTGACCAACCGTGACAAGGACGGGGGAGGGGGTCAAAAAACACGAAATTTGTGTGACGTACTTTATGGATGACCCCTTAGAACTGAACCTATAATATTTTTTTCATCAAACCCATACGGGTGTCTATGGATAGGTCTTCAAAAATGATATTGAGGTTTTTAATATCATTTTCTTCTAAACTGAATACTTTGCGCGAGAGACACTTCCAAAGTGGTAAAATGTGTGTTTTCGACGCCTACATAATTTTAATAACTTTTTAAATATAAGTGTTAATCTGTATAGTATTTTTATATAGTCAATTGATGCCTGCAATAAATGCTAATATTATTAGCGGTAATTCTCGTTTTTTGATAACGTTTTATTACCTTTTTGTCACCATGACAAAGCTTCCGCCGTCAATAAGCGATATAAATTCGAGTGGCCCCACATAGATAGGTAGGTAAATTAAATAAAATTGGAATCTTCCTTTTTTCCTTTTAAAATTTCGTTTCACGAATAAAACTCCGGCTCCCCGGGGACACTCATCGTATTCGACTCCTAAATTGGATCGGAGCTTTCTTAGACGTGATACGTCAATGTCCGTTCCAATCCAAGGCTCTTTATGAACGGTGGTATGACTCCATAACAAAAATAACGCATAACAATTATAGCACAACTTCTTCACCGATATTGAATAGCAGTGAATAATTAAATTAATTTAAAAACGATTCCCTAATGAAACACCGAAACTTGTTTGACAAAAGTTAATTTTAAAACCAACGTTTCGTATACTATTCATTCCACATCTATGTTGTTGGGGGAATGTTTCGATTTAACACTTATCGTTTGGCAACTAGTCATTTACCAAATGGTATAATTTATAAATGTATCAACTATTTTATTGTCATTTACATATTTTTCATTACACAAAAGGTTCGTAAGGCAAACTCATTGATTAACAAAATGACATTTAAAAAATGATTAGGATAAAAACTTGAGTATGATTATATTTTTAAGTGGGTAGTTTTCTAACCTAACCTAACCTAACTGCCAGCGTGTTGACATCATCCAGCTTCGCGGGGTGTCGATTTCCGCTCTAAGGAGGTTGACCCTCGAAACGTAAATTTGCTTAATGACTGGCGAGATTTTGATAGAACACCTTTAAAAACGTACCGGGGTCTCCGAATGCAAAACAAGACTTTGTGCAGTAGGTTTGAGTATAAATCAAACGTTTAACTAAATAAGCTAAGTCAAATTCAATTTTAGTTTCGTCGTTCTTAGAAGTTCTGCTAACAAGAACTTCCAATAATAACAGTAAATGTTCCCGTGGCTAATCTGGATGGTATATTTGGAGGGAATCCAAACCATTTCCCAGGACGCGGCAGAAATGTCACTTTAACTTGCAGACCTAAAAGCAAATGACGTGAAAGTATATTGATGCCCGCAGTAGCATTATCGACTGTTGTTGAACGTGAAAATAGCAATTTTCAACGTAATTATTGAAGAGCAATATAATCAAATAGAGTGTTTATACATCCTCGGATCAAACATGGCCGCACAACAGTCGAAATTGGTTGATGCGAGACAATCAAAGTAATCGGCTACATTTACCAATAGGGGGAATCAGGCTTAATCCTGCTGCACTGTGTCTCTATAGAACGACCTTATTGATGCTTAAATTTGAGTAGATACCATATCCAGGACGTTTATTAAGATAATACGGAGCTTAAGTCAGAATTTAATCAAAGAAGCTTAAACATTTAGGATTTTTTTTTCTTGCCGGACGCTATTAGGAATAAAAATTCTATTTAATATCTATGTAGATGTCTGTAAAAGACAAAGAGAAAGCTTGGAATTTCGCAATAGCGACAGGCGGCGCGTCCCGGGAGGTTGCAGAACCTACCTGGCGCCATTAGCATATCAAAATTGCCACAAGCAATATCGCCTAAATGTTTCTCCAATATCCTAAGACTAAGAGGCTATGATTGTAAAAAACCGGTCGAGCATTACAACGTTTGTGTGAGGCCAAAACGAGAGCTTTGTGATTTAATATTCTATTTTCCTTAAGGCCCTCTAAATATTCTGTGAATTTGGAGAAACACAGAGACACAAACTTTGTACTCGTATTAGAAATCTTGAACGTTATGATTTTATTGTATTCCTACATACTTGTGCATACCTACTCAAATCGTTTGAAGTTTTGGTTACTTTCGTAAGAACGTCGGTAAAACCCTTCTGAACTTATAACGCGAAATATATTCGTCAACTAAAATGTCTGACGAATTTATATTTGTACATTTTATATTGAAACACTATTTACTAATATTTTAACTACCAAGTTTGAATTATGATTGAGTTTTTATCAGACCTTCCGGACGTATACAGGATAGGAAGAACGAGCGGGATATGGAAGAAAAGTTCATTGAATATTGAAGATGTCTAGCAAACTTTACTCAAAGGAAACATTTTATTTTTATAAATAACAATAACTGCATTCCCAGATTTTTTATAAAACCTAAGACGGGAAAGGGAATCTATCCAACTCAAATACAAGGTCAATATCACGGACAAAATCTGTCGGATAAATATTGAACTGAAATCTAATAATTCGCACATACATATCAACTCTTAACTAATATTAGGTCCTTACATATGAAATTAGCGTTTTGTCGTACTGACCACTTTGATCTGAAATATCTCCTCTTTGGTTAAGAATTCCAAATTCAAATTTATAAATTTATTTAGCTGGTACATTTGAATTTTGAAAACAGTCATTCATTTGTTTTTTCCTCATTATTTTTTTCTTTGGCGTCGCTTATTACCGCACAATGGAAAACACGAAATATCGGTATATTTACGAGTACGAGTTCTACCGTGGCACCAGTGCTGCAGAAACAGCTAGAAGGATTGATGATGTGTACGGCGCTGGTGTCGCAAAAGAAAGCACGGTACGTTTTTGGTTGCAACGTTTTCGTACTGGAAATTTCGACCTTCAGAACCAACCCGTGGGCGGTCGGAGACCAAAGTGGAAAATAAATAATTAAAGGCTATTGTGGAAGCGGATCCATCACAAAGCACTTCAGAGATAGCTGCAGGCTTCGGGGTAAGTGATAAAACTGTATTAATCCACTTGAAGAAACACATCTGGAAAGTAAAAAAACTTGAACGATGGGTACCTCATGAATTGAGCGAATCGAACTTGCAAACACGCGTCGACTGCTGTGTTACTTTGCTCAACCGACACAATAATGAAGGGATTTTAAATCGAATCATTACTTGTGATGAAAAGTGGATACTGTACGATAATCGGAAGCGCTCGTCGCAATGGCTGAACCCTGGAGACCCAGCCAAATCCTGCCCTAAACGAAAATTGACTCAGAAAAAGTTACTTGTGAGTGTTTGGTGGACTAGCGCCGGTGTCGTTCACTACAGCTTTCTAAAATCTGGCCAAACGATTACGGCAGATATCTTTTGTCAGAAACTGTAAACCATGCAGGAAGAACTAGCTGCTAAACAACCAAGATTGGTCAATCGCTCTAGGCCACTGCTGCTTCACGACAACGCAAGACCACACACTGCACAAAAAACAACCACTAAGTTAGATGATCTACAATTGGAATGTCTGCGACATCCACCGTACTCCCCGGACCTTGCTCTAACAGATTACGATTTTTTCCGGAATTTGGAAAACTTCTTATAAGGAAAACAATTCAACTCTGATGCGGCAGTCCAAACCGCCTTCAAAGAGTTTATTGATTCTCACACCCATGGTTTTTTAGGGTTCCGTACCTCAAAAGGAAAAAAGGAACCCTTATAGGACCACTCGTGTGTCTGTCTGTCTGTCTGTCTGTCTGTCTGTCTGTCCGTCTGTCTGTCTGTCTGTCCGTCTGTCACAGCCAATTTGCTCCGAAACTACCGGAACGATTGAGTTGAAATTTGGTATTCATATGTAAGTTGAAGACCGCAACACGGACGCGTGACGTAAATATATGAATTTTAAACATAGAGGCCACTTTTTGGGGGTAAACCAGAAATTTAAAAAAAAAAGTTATGCCACCTCTATTGTGTGACATATCAAATGAAAGGGCTTATTGTGAGGATCTGAAATATATTTTCTTTTGAATTTTAAGTAAAATAGTTTAGCAGTTATTCAGGAAAATAGGCGAAAAATGACCATTCCCCCCCTTATTTCCTAAACTACTGGGGCTAAAATTTTGAAAAAAATACACGAAATAGATTTTTGCCTATAGATTACAAGAAAACCTATAAGAAGTCTATGGTATTTAAGATAACCTAGTACATTTCAGATAATCATGTACGGAACGGAACCCTCTCCACGCGAGTTTAACTCGCACTTGTCCGGTTTTTAGTAAAGGGATCAATGAACTACCTATGAGATGGCAAAAGATAGATAACAACGGTGCATACTTTGATTAATCAAATATGTTTTACAAAAAAAAAAATTGACTCCCGTACAAAACGCCAATTTCATATGTAAGGACCTATTATTAACTTACTTAAAGTAGACATTGCTTTAAATTAAAGCAATGTGTCGTGGTGAGACTGTGGAAGTTTAAAAGGTTCAAGATGTTATTATGAGCCTAAATCTGGCATCTAAGAAAATGGATAGCGTTTCGAGCAATTTATTTATTTAAATGTTGAATGAAAAATATATCATAAATGAGAAAGTTTTTGTTGGTTTGTCCATCTTTCACGCAGCATCGGATCGACGTGATTTTCATAGGCTACTTATTATCCCGGAAAATGCACGGTTCCCGAGGAAACAGCGATACCTACACGGATTCCACGCGGACGAATTCACGGGAAAAACCAAGAAGTAAATAATTTCCTGGACGAGTTTGCGCTAGTGAACCATATTAATCTACCAGAATATAGTCGTTGCCTCCCAGCGGCAATAAAGAGCCAATTCTACATGGACGATAAAAACAAGTTTAGCACGTAATTGGGCTCCCGTTTTATTACATTTGATTCCATACAAATAATAATACAACAACAGTATTAATACAATAACGTCGCGGAATAAGAGGACATAACAAGTCAAGTTTTGTTTCTCGCGTCAGTGGCCGACCCTGCGCTAACTGAATAACTACAATAAGAGAAAGGCCGTCTGCCGGTGAAAGCGGAACTTACTCCTCGCCAATCTAATAAGAAATCGGACGACAAGGAAAATGTTTCATTGACAAAGAATAAACAGACTGCTCAATTCTGTTTTCGCGATAAACGTATTACAAACGTAATGAATAGGCTGAAGCGCAATCAGCCCGGAGTACATGAGCTGTCTCTGTTCTCCCTTTAACGTTTAAAGCTCTCTTAAGCTTTACACTTATCGTACGTTCTGATATCATCATATGTGATCAAAAGTATATATGAGAAAACGGATGCCTATTAGGTCATCATTAGCTTAAAAATAATAATATCGGAAGGCGTTCTGATGACTACGATAGTAGGAATAAAATAAGAAGCTATGACAAAAGAGAAACATATTTTGTTTATTTACATATTTTTGACTTTAAACCTTTTTAACTCGTTGAAAAAGATTTAAACATATTGATATAAATCATAATCAAAACTAACTTAAGAAATAAACCAATTGGTATTGAACTAAAAATAACTGCTAAATTTTGATCGACTGGATATTTTGTTTAAGACTTGTTTATTCACACAACATGATTTTAGTGGACTAAACTTAAGTTATTTTTGAAGTATGGAGCCATTTAATTTATTTCGTGCTTTAGGCGAACACTCTGATGCGAATCCGGCGATAATTGAGTTTGTAATTATCTTGACTTTACAAATAACTGTAACAAACAATTCTGTCTTAGCTGTAACGTTGTTTATAACTTGAATAATTCAAATTAATCACAAATGTCGAATTGCTCTCGGTTCCACATTTAATTTAAATTTTACAACTGTTTTGTTATCTACTAAGATTTTTTTTAGGATGCTTCAGTGAATAATGAAAAAAGGAAAATGAAACAAAAATGAAAAAATGTTTATTTCCTTTAAACTTACGTCTAAATGACATGATCGGTTGGAACCTCCTAGTAGGTATATATAACCTGTATCAGGAAGCCCCGCTCCTCCATAGCTACAAGTCTACATCCGGAAACATTATACAAAGGTAAGTAGGTACTTATTTTATTTTAATTAAAATAAACTTTATTTGTGTGTGTGTGTGTGTGTGTGTGTGTGTGTGTGTCTGTGTGTGTGTGTGTGTGTGTGTGTGTGTGTATGTGTGTGTGTGTGTGTGTGTGTGTGTGTGTGTGTGTGTGTGTGTGTGTGTGTGTGTGTGTGTTAGTGTGTGTGTATGCCGTTAGTTTTGTTATTATAATTTTTATAATTATTACCACCTTCAATATTTAATATGTAGAACGGTTCAGTAACGACTCAGTCTCATCGTAGCTTATACAATAATTTTTCAACATTCTTTTTTCTCAGAACGTGAAATTACTCGGCACCTGTAATTTATTTTCCTTTGCTATAGTTGTTCAAATTCTGAATAGTTGAAGTATTCTGTTTCAAAATGTTGCTGCAAGACTTTCCCAAGTGCCGCATGTCGCCGCACCTCACAAGCGTGTCCATGACACTAGAAAGCACAGAAAAAGCATTATGCGTTTGAGGCAGCCAACGCGTTAAAATATACGGATTCGGTTTCCCTTGTAATTTATTCATACCAGGCTGATTCCTGACAGCTGTGGCAATTATCTTAACGACGTAACTTTAAGCGGCATAACGACGCTCCCTACGATAAATGGATTAGGTTATCGTTAAAGTGTCATCGCAATATACACAATCAGTCTCCGCTAGGGTGAACTGAGATGCTCAATACATGAACATAGATCTATTAAAGATATGCTAAAGAACATTTTTATTTTATTTATTTATGTTTTCTTGCATACTACTAAAATAAAAACCCCATGAATATTTCTATGAAGGCGAGTGCGTTTATTCAGAATTTTTGATACCTAATAACTATATTAAAGAATTATTTTAGTAAGGAGCTCATTCTATTTAAACTAAGCTATGTTTATGAGTTATTTCTTAATTAATCTAAAACTTTCTTCTGCCTCTATATAAGTATGCATACTGCATGTCTATATCAGACATGCTGGGTCTAAGTAGTTTGGAATTTCATTCAGTATTTGGGGTAGTAAAATAAAAACAACGTGCGTCTCATACCGTGTCCATTCTTGTTTTTCAGAAGTTAGTAAGCTAGTAAGTTAGTTGCTTGTTACAAGTTTTCCGCATTAAGTAATGGAAATTTTGCTTTGTTTAAAACAATAGTGGCATTACAGAATTTAAACAAACCTTTGCAATCCGGAGAAAAGTGCTGTGTTTCAGTTTTAGAGAAATTCTTATCTTTATCATGTTTAGGTGTAGCTTGCTGATTAGGATTTGTATGTTCGCCTATAGCCCCTTATTATAGCCCCCTATCTATACAATGTTTAGCAGTATAGTTTCATATCTCATTATTGTTTCGTTGTTTATAATGTTTAATTTCTTCGATTATTAGTAAAACCGAACCTTATGTTTGTATGTCTCAATTTAAGACAGCATAGTATTTAAATGTGTAGATATTTTTTGCGCGTCTCTACAACCTTTAAAGCCAATCAATTAACTAGAAGTCGGTCAATCAAAAAAGAGTAGCGAAGAAGCCAAGTAACAACTAAATTTAAATAAAAACTTATAACTTCTGCTTAAACAAAGGTTTGCTTTTCTTTACAATTACAATTTATATTGCTTAATTATGCTGGTAGACTTCTGCAATATTTAAAAGAATTAAGCCTCGCAGTAGAATTAAACATGTCAGCAAAAGCAATCGGCCGCATTAGTCCAGGGCTTCTCTTCGGCTTTGGTCTAAGTGATACAGAAACCGTCGTCTGTCACTTTCTTTCTAATTTTAACTCCGGAAAGTAAGATAAGGACAAAACAAAGCCAAGCCGTAATATACAAATCGTTAAGCCAATGTCGAATAGAGGCCTTGCTAACTTCGTTATTGTCGTCACCGTTCCATTGCACGGACTGCAATGAAGTTATACTATAAACGGGTCTCTTGCGGAATAGGATTCGAAAGTAGATCACTAGTTAGTACTTGATTTAATTTTACAGGAAACTGTTTGACTGCTGTGATAAAAAGATGATTTACGCAACTAAGAATCCAATCCATATCGCTAGCCATATCCGGGCTTCGGTTTGTACATCTAAAAAGGTACCGATTATAGATGGTTAATACACACTTCTTGAAACAAAAATTGTCCCCCACGTGACCAAAAGTTAACGAAAACGACTGCTTAATTGTACGTTTTCTTCACGCAGGCCAAAACTATACCTGATGTCCTATATGCGGATATAGTCCAAACAAAAAAATCAGGCCTCAGGTACCTTAACTGTCGGGAACAGCAAGTCACAAAGATAAATAAAACCAGTTTATGTCTATGACTATCTCTTTCGTCGGCACTAGTGTGAGAGAGACGCACTTAGAGGTAAGACGGTCTATCTTATCTTTGTGTCATTCATGTTAGGGCCGCTGTAGGGAACATTTCTGAACTTAAACGTGTATGCTCCAGATGTCACATTTAAAATCGTATTCGTTTTCGGTACATAAGGGTTACCTACTAAATTAACATTAATGTACAGTTTCCTGATTGGTATACAATATTGACCTTATTATTGTAATATGACCTGTTTACGAATTCTATGTTGTGTGAGAGTTAAGTACGACACTGAGGGTTAATCAATCAATCATTTTATATGCCATTTATTCATAAGTAATGTAAGTGTGCCGGGTATATTCATACGTATGCCCAACAATGAAGAAGACAATATTTGAAACTACAAAAAGCACAAAAATAGTCTAACTTATCAGGAATTTATCGATTAAATATCGTAAGCGAGCTACAGTTGAATTAGTTATTCTAGGAATTTTTCCAATGTAATTTAATTACTCCATCGATGAGAAATAAGAGTTGATTTAAGAGACAGATTTCAGGGTTGTTTGGCGATTCGTTTAAATTACTCTAGTTTATCAGGCGTTTTCTGAATTTGGAAGAACTTTTTTAATCAGAAAGTTTTTATTTCACCCTTTTTAGTACAGATTATATTCGATTACGCGATTTTATTGCAATTTCCACTTTAATTTCGAAATTAGAAATAAAACAAAAAACGTATTATTACATTATTATTAGTACATTTTTCTATACTCATTATGCATAAAGATGGAGGGTTTGTAGGTAAATTTTGTACCCGGATTTAGAAACGGGAAAAAGCGCTGGGAAGATGAATGATGAGTGGTTTATTTAATTTTGGAATACTTGAAAGCGCACATAAGTAATTGTCTTAATAATCATGTAGGTACCTACTCGTATCTCACACGCTTCGTAAACGAGTTTAAAACAAAAAAAAACCATACTTTACATTGAAATGAAACTAAATAAAATATTCGTGGGCTCTGTATTTAACAAGTTTGCAGCTATAGGTTGACCGCTTAAATGAGTCGTCGCCCGCGCGGCACAGGGGCGCGGGGCATGACGACAAAGGGGCCTGAGAGAGCTGCGGGCGGCGTGAAATGAATGAAAACAAAAATGCGCCTGCCACCCGCACCTCACTCGGTCCCCTTTGTCGCCATGCCGCCGCGCTTCTGTGCCGCGCGGGCGACGTCTCATTTAAGTGGTCAACCTATAGTTAGTAGTCTAGCTCGTGCCAGCGACTTCATGAGCCCATATTTGGATATCTCCCCTCCCTTTAGGGTTGAATTTTGAAGAATATATGCACTTCAAGGAACATTTAATATTTCAGTGAGATTTGAGTTTCGCGTTCAGTATGGTAGTCAGACATTGGTATATTTTAAGTATACAGATTGGCGTAAAGAGCTCGAGCGGCTGTTATGTTTTTTTACTTTTTGGATGTATAGATTTATTACTCCTCTGCTGCACTGGGAGTGAAGAAATAGCATAGAATGCGTGCAGATGCTTATCATCCTGGCATGTCGTAAAAGTCGACTACGGGACGGGTCCTCTCCAACATGGTGGACTATCTGTATGGGCGATGGGCTGATCACCTGTCACCATACGGTTCATCATACCATCTTAGGACTAATTGATCGAACGTGGCCACAAGTAGTCTTGTGGCTCTGCCCACCCCATTAGGGATTTCGGGCGTGATGCTATGTATGTATTTATTAGCGAGTCGTATCGCACTTGCAGTTTTGTACGTTTGGCATAAAAATCCAAAATAAGTTAAATGAGTTACTGAATATTTATTAACTTTAAGTAAAATTATCACTATCTATATTTAAAACTTGTTGGGTACAACATTCTCATTAGTTAAATCTATTTGTTCTCTTGACGATATTTATATTTATTTTTAAGTATTATTTTAACAAATTGCAAATACAGTAACACAGTATTGTCCAATTTAGAAATCAAAACCGGTCAAAAATCATTCGTGTTTTCACTAACGTTTGTTGTTGTGCAGGTGCAAAAACCGAAGAATTTGATACCTACGAGTATATTGCTGTTGAATTGTCACCATACTGAGGACATTTTGAGCCAGACTATTACTTGCGATAAAAATAATCATTAACGTTCATCACAGTGCTTGGACACAGGAGTTCAAGCCAAACCATGTCCCCAAGATTGTGCGAAAAAAAACGACAGTAAAAAAGTGAAAGTAACCTACTTCAAAAAAGGAACAGTGCTAAGAATTTAATTTGGAATTCTTAGGCAAACAAAAGTTAGCCTCGTTCAAAGTGGCCAGTAATGAAAATGGCAATTAATTATATAGGAAAGCACTTAATACTTATGTCATATTTTGACTTTCACATTGATTGTTAATTTTCTGTTTCATTACCTCTTTGGAACATTACAATAGTAGTAAACTACTATTGTAATGTTCCACGGTTGCATAATGATAGGCCTTAAAACACTAGTGCGGTTTTATGAAACGAGCTTTTAGCGAGTTTCATAATAAGATCGCACGTGTGTTTTAAGGCCAAATTATGCAGAGTTGCATACATAACTTTATCTACACACATATTATAAATCCTCCATGATGGGTTCAGAAACAATATTTTCTGGCAACAAGTTATTTGTTGCAATCGTGGCTGCATATTTCCGATATCCGGCGCATTTTCACATCACACACACTCCGAGAAGACTACTATTCATATTTTCAACTAAAATGTAAATTACAAACAACTTTTTCTATTCAATTTAACAACAATTCTACTTTCGTTCAGCAAAACACCAACATAATGGCGGCAATTCGATTCTCCGTCAAGACCATTTTTTTATAAATCATAGACAAACGAATGAAGTCTCTATTCTCATGGCACTGGAGATCAAATGTTGTGCAGTTTATATTAAAAAAACATACTGAATTGACGTTTCGTGTCAATAACTGTTTTAATATCCTTGGATACTAGAATAGAGACCCACTTGAATTTTGACAGCTGTTCCAAATTTAATCTCATTTCTATACTAAAATCGATACGGGAATAACATTGCAGCACTCGTTTTATCTAATTGGTTGTCAAAATGGTGGTCATTTCCTACGGTTTTTGATTAGGCTATGGAGGTTTTATGATATGGATGTAGATAAACCTTATTTTTTGCTAATAGTACCTACAAGGAAAATGTATTTGGAGTTCCTGTAAAAATACAAATACTGATACGAATAATGCTTTGTGAGTCGAAATAGTATCGAAAAAATAGCGAAAATCATTACTCGTCAATAGATCTTTTACAAATTTCACGTATTGAGCCTGGTACGAGTAATTACTTTCATCGGGTATCCAATGAAAGTTCAAAATCATGTTTTATACAGTTTCAACTTCCATCAAAACTGAAATTCCTTCTATGTTTTGACATTATTCGCATTTCGGGAGATATTTAGGATCCATTTAGATGACAAGTTGAAATTTATTTAAAATTTAAAATTATGGCTTAAATTATAAGTAAATTATATCATTAAGCAGTTCATCATAATCATTTCAACCCAGGGACGTCCACTGCTGGACATAGGTCTCCTCCAAATAAGTCGTTAAATACCGTAATTAAAGCTTCACTACATAATTAAAATGCTTCTTTTTTTATTGTTTTTGTTTATTGATGTATAAGTGTTTTACTATAATAGATAGGTTGTTATTTTCATTTAACGTTTTTTCAAAATGATGTATTAAATAAACTGATCATACAAAAATATCTACAGCAGATGTTATGCCTATTTATCCTTCTGCTTAACATGATTATGCGTTAAATGTTGATAATTGCAGATATTTAAGCTGACGACCATAACAGTGGGCAAGAATCAAGAATGTTTATGCGTAAAAATTTACGACTTTCGACTATTATGCGAAATGATGGTTATGACTTAAGCAGTTATGTTCAATGAAATTATAACGTTGAATTTTATATCAGCTTATATGAGCCCAATGAATACAAAGCACCACACTGAACGGACCTTTACAGCTAGTCGGATTTGCAATCGGATCAAATTCTACCAGGGAGTTTGAACTGGGGCTGTGTATAAAATCCGCAAACGTAGCAAAGCCCGCGGCCCACAATGGGGTTTAGTCGATTAAACCTGCGCCAAGCACTGTCTCCTGCTAGAAAAGTGCCCTTTTGCTTTTCGCACAATAAATAAGCACGGATTTGAGAGCATGAGCATGGGAATGGTCGTTTGTGCGTCTTGGTGTGTTGTATTGGTATTTGTTATATAAGTTTTTGATTATCTATACAAGTATGTATATCGCCTAGTACCCATAAAACAAGCCTTTACAGATTACTTTGGGATTAGGTTGATTTGTATTATTGTTTGTATGTCGGTTTCTCTGTTTGAAACAAATAAAATATCAAATATAATGGTTATTAGTAGGTTTGTGTAAGCATGTATATGCTGTACGAGTTGATAAATTATGGCAAATGAATTTTATTTTAACATGATGATAATCACTTATTTATTATTATTGGAGGTTAATTGGGCCATATATGTGCCGCTTCGACCATTTCTTATCTATTGTGGCAGCCCTACGGTTTGGCTAGTGCTGGCTTCGACAGGGGTGGTCCGCTAGCGGCCCTTTCCACCGTGTGCTCAGGCCCTTGCCGTAAGAGCATCGGTTACCGCAATTCACACGCAGATAATGTACATAAGTTAGAAAAACTCACTGGTACATGGCAACCACTTGGATTCGAACCCGGACCTCACGATCACGAGTCGACATCCTTAGCCATTAGGCCACCGACGCTCTCATGATAATCACTTACTTGACACTTAAGTATAAGTTAGTCTCTCTTCAAGTAAAAGTTCAAGTGCAGTCTTCACTGGCCAAGCTTATAAACATTATTAAAACTCATTATTTTCCAACGCATTTTACCCTCGACATCAAACCATTACAACCTTCTTTACGTATGTACTTTGTAAAGCATTAAGTAGTCTTTTTTCATCAACGATGCATTACCTCTGAGTAAATTGTATGAAAGGCGAGGGAACCAGCCGCTGGTTTGCTAATAATTAAAGACTTACCCCTTAGTCATCCTCCCGAAAGGCCGTTAAATTAAACCTGCATATTCGTACACGTCCTCCACTTTCACGCGCTACGTGCTCCACGTCATAAATTAGGTCTACAAAAAGGAACATTATGACAGACGCAACACGGGAGTGCCCAGCATTTTTCATTATTACACATACACATTGTCTCCAAAACGAATAAAGAATTGGATCTGTTTAATGCCCGTGTACAATAATTTATCGGTGTCCCCGAAAAAACATTAAGAGAAAATAGTGTAACAAAAACTAAAGAAGAATAGAATTATGGGAAATAGAATTGGAAATACATTCCTGGAGGAACGGAAACACGCGAAATGGGAAATACTCGGCACAAACGAGTGACAGGCTAAGCGAGTCTATGAATAAGTAATCGGTTTACCACAAGCCATTGAATTTTAGGGACTTTTGTACCGTAATTTTACCCTGATATTATTGAAAATAACTTTTGATATACACTTTAGTAAATTATAAGTGCGACAATGATTTTCACTTTTTCCTATTTATTGGGAAGGTATGTGACCAAAAAAACAGTGCAATGCTTGCCGGGCATCATCATCATCATCATCAGCCATAAAACATCCACTGCAGGACATAGGCCTCCCCCAAAAATGGGGGGATTTGCCATAGTCGCCACGCTTGGCAGGCGGGTTGGCGACCGCAGTTGGTCGTGATAGTGCTCGAAGGACGCTGCTGCCCATCCTTCGCTTGGTCCCTCGGTTGGTGCCGGGCATAGCTAGTATAATATAAAAGATTACCTACATATCTTTTCACATGTTTCTTGTCAACATTAACTTAAAATAATAAACTTGTCATAAAACACCGAGCTCGAAAATGAGTGCCGCGTTTCGGCATCAATCTCAGGCATGCGACAAAATTCCATAAGATTTTAAAGAGAGCTCGCGGAAGTAATTTACCTGCCTTCGTTTTAATATACCGAAACACGGCTGAGAAAAAACATCTCGAATTGGAAATAAGAGTATCAGATAAAAGAGGCAATTTTCATTACAGGCGTTTTGTGACAAAATGAGCTTCGCACAAATAATAAAATAACAAAATAAGACTCAAAAAGTCGTTATGCGCGCAATTTAATAAAATTGAAGTTTGCTAGAGATTTAATTCGACAATATCAAGTGGTGGCGTTTTCAGAAGTAATACTTGAATGAAAAACCGGACAAGTGCGAGTTAAACTCGCGTGGAGAGGGTTCCGTTCCGTACATGATTATCTGAAATTTACTAGGTTACTTTAAATACCATAGACTTCTTATAGGTTTTCCTGTAATCTATAGGTAAAGATCTATTTTCTGTATTTTTTTCAAAATTTTAGCCCCAGTAGTTTTGGAAATAAGGGGGGGGGGGGGGATGGTCAATTTTCGCCTATTTTCTTAAATAACTTCTACTTAAACTATTTTACTTGAAATTCAAAAGAAAATATATTTAAGATCCTCACAATAAGCCCTTTCATTTGATATGTCACACGATATAGGCTGCATAACTTTTGTTTTTAAATTTTCTAATTTGCCCCCAAAACGGCCTCCATGTTTAAAATTCATATATTTACGTCACGGGTCCGTGTTGCGGTCACCAACTTACATATGTATACCAAATTTCAATTCGATCGGTCCAGTAGTTTCAGAGCAAATTGGCTGTGACAGACGGACAGACAGACAGACAGACAGACAGACAGACAGACACACGAGTGATCCTATAAGGGTTTCGTTTTTTCCTTTTGAGGAACGGAACCCTAAAAAGGTAAGATATTTTGTAACTAAACCGTTTAAAAATTCAGTGTTAACGTTTATATCAAAGATAGGGTGCAAAAGTTCAGCATTAAAAGGAAAAAAACCTTTTTATAAGCTTAAAACAAAGTTCCGCTATAATAATTTCTTCGTTTTAACATCTTCAGTTAATCCAAAGATTATGCTCGCGGTCGAATAAAACTTTTGCAGTCGCCGGTATCTCGACGCAGCACCATCGCCACATCGACTTACTTTGCAAACAAACTTAACCGGACCCGGCTTCTTTTCATTGTGTATAATATGAGTGACGGTAGTAGTCAGCCGGTTATGATTGTCTCCGCCGTAAAAGAGGGTAGAAAAGAGGAAGGGGTTCAGTTTTAAAAAAGCGTCCCTAGAATAAAACTAACAGCTTTATTCTTCGGAAAGTTTCAATAAGAAACTGAAATATTTGAATACCTTAATGAATTAAATTAAAAACTTAGGAACAATGTTCTTAAAAGTGAGTTCAACAGTTTAAATAATTTAAGAGAGCGGTAAGATAGTTTGTATTACAATACGTGAAAGCTTTATGGAACCGTCTTTGAATCAATGTGGAAATAATATCGAATGTTTCGTTCAAACCTGTCGAACACCTGACACATTAGTTGTTTCTGGTGTTCGGCATGTTTGAACGAAACTTTCGTACAAACTATACATCGTATTCATCGTATCGTATTTTACTAATTTGCGGATGTTTAAATAGTAAACTATAGGTATAGGTAGGTACTTTCACTAGGACACAAATGGATGTTCCGTGACCGCGACATTTATACATGATTATATATTTATCTTCATTGGGGAAGTTTTCATAGAGAGAAGTGATAAACAAAGCGACATTTTGTTACCAAAGTAACGAGCTGGACCTCTATTCAACATTGCCTCAGCGATAGATATCGCGATGGTTTTATAATGCGACTTTTTTCTGTCAAGTTAGAAAAGCTACCATATTGTAGAAAAATCATTTGCGATATCGTTTAGGCATTGTCGTATACAAGCCCTGTTCCTGTATCATTTAGACTAATATCGATAATTGCCGAGTAGTTTCATATAACATCAAAGTAGGTAAGTATAAAAAGGTAAGTTTTAATTGCATTAAGTGACAAACTTTCTTTAAAATCATTAAATTAAACATCTTCATTATGTTAAGTCTTTATACGTCATAGGCATCGAATTATAGCAATTACTCAATAGCAACCATCGAATTAATTTACAATGGAATGAACATTGTAATTAAAGGAAATAAATTAAATATTGAAGACGATCAACCACCCAATACTTTTCATACTAAGGGAGAGATCATTTTTACCCCACTAAATGCTAACTGATTTTGACCCTCTTTTAACGTGTCAACCAAACATTTTCTAGGTTTATAGGTTCCAATTTTTTTAATCAGGTAATAAATTCAAAATATCGGTGTTATAGTGTTTTCACTCACAGACAAGTCATAGATGGTAATATCTCTTTAACTGTAACCAATTTTTACTTTAAAAGCGAAAACCTAAACAACTATTGATCTATATTTGACATCATATTATAAAATCGAGAAAATCGGTTAACATTAGGAGTGTAGGGTTTTCTCTGTTTATGAAAACGTATGATTTTCGCCGCTGGTAGTCTGTCCCCTGGAAACAGCGGCTCGTATTGAATTGCAACATAAGTTCCTAAGTAAACAATCTGATATCGTCTGTCGACAAATCTGCACCCTCGTTCTTGCGACGCAACGTATTGCCTTTGCCTGAATCACTTTATTTTACTTACTCCTTTTTAACACAAAAGTGTCCAACAGACCCCTATTCCCTAAGTACTTTGAACAACGACAATTTTTTATAATTTCAATTATTGTGAAACGATCACAATATAAGAAAGCTACGAATCATTTTTAAATCCTTATGTCATAATTTGACTTTGATATGCTTTTTTTTTCTTTTTCGTAACGGCCGTGAAACAAACAATAGTAGATTGTTGCACCAAGCAGAAAGTGATTCATTATTGCGCCGAGTGTTGGTTTGGAGCCCGAACGCTAGTGAGGGCTCTAAAAACACGAGCGCAATAACAAATCACTTGATGCGAGGTGCATAATCTGCTTTTCTTTCTACTACTGCTAAAAGTTGGTAAAAAACGTAAAGGTACATTTAAACCCAACTAGCGAAGTAAAAAGGATATTGGCACCTGTTATGCGCACCCTTAGAATTTTTATATAGCCTATGACACTCGCACGTTCTCCCCGAATCTTAAAATACCCTATTTATTAAAATCGGTCTATTGGTTCTGAAGCTAAAGTCGAAAATCCGAAAATTTTCACAGAAATCTTGTATCTAGTCTATTAATTGTCATATTATGCCAATTTTTTTTTTAATCTTTTTGTAACCCATACTATCTTATCAGCCAGTATTTTGAGCATAACATTTTAGACGAGACAATCACAGTTCGATATGGCCGCCGATATGTGGCCTGTTTTTGTAGCTGTTGGTGTAAACTTCTTGATCAACCAACCAAATTAAAAAAAAAAACAAAACAGTGCAATAATGAAATTTGTATGCAACTTTATTTGCTCTAGAGCAAATAAGGGCTGCTTTGTGCTGAGTATTTAAGGCCATTATGATGAAATTAATGCGTAGTAGGAAGAAAATTTATTTAAACACTATTAACTGATACCTAGTACAAGGAAAATGAAATTTAAAATTTGGAATTCCTGTATATACACACATAATATACAATGCACATCTATTATGTATTCTGAATTAATTTGAGGTTATGTATTAATATTTCAAATGCAATATATAAGCAATATTGCTTTCTGAATAAATGACTATGACTATGACTACGTACTATATAATAAGTATTTTGGAGTATTGTTTGTGTACCATATAAGTTATGTACATGGCCCTTTTGGTGCAATTACGACTTGTATCTGACTGGATCTTACTTGTATCAAGTATTACAATACCTCTCAAAATTCACAATGGTTTTTCCTGTCTTTAATAAATGAAGGCAAGGAAAGATAGATGTAAGTACCTGTTCGAGCGAATTATGTGTTTCACTGTTAATTATTTTAGCTTTCGGAACTTCAACTTTTTACTTGTGATTTTAATCATAAAGTAAAAAGGTATTCTCATCATAATAATAATGACCTATTGTTATTTATAACAATAGGTCATTATTATTATGATGAGAATACCAATAAGGAAGTTTTCTGAAAAATTCTAATTAAATCGTCAGTTAAATTATCAAAAAATATTGAATAGGTATTTTTAGCTTTATCAAATCAATCAAAATTGACAAAGATAACGCGCATCAAATTTCGGGTGTGGGGACTTATGACGTCATAAGTCCCCACTTATGGTACAAAGTGTGCACAGTCGTGACGTCATGCGAAACTTCAACACACTATTTCTTTGTAATTTTTTGTTTAATCGATAAAAGAAAAAAATATGAGTTCATTATTTTTTTATAATGTAAATGACGGACTAATTAGAATTTGTCAGAAAAACTCCTTATTTGTTAAAGTCAGTTTATTCGAAACCGCTTACTAAAATAATTTAGAACGAATCTGTCAGCAAAATTACGTTTACCGGAAATGAAGCGAAACAAATAGCTATTCCGACATCAATTTTATATTGAATCGTCGTTGGTCCCCTGTGGCTGTGGCACAAAAGCCACTGGCTTTATTTCTTATCAAACTAAAATAATTTTTCTTTCTTTGAATAAAAACAGAACGACAATGCCCAAACCTGCAACCGATTCTCGTCCTTATGGCGATGCGAATTTATCATCAAAACTCGTCTATCTCCTATCCCTTTCGCATGGAGGCTGAGTAACGAAAAGGCAATGGTTTTTAAAGTATTTTGATGAAACGTGATCTTGTTTCTGGGAAAGTATTACACTTATAATATCTTCGTTCAATTAAAATACTTTCTTATATAATATGACTTCTGAAACACCATCGAAAGTTAGTTTGTGCGTGTTTCATATTTTTGTTATGAATGTTATTCATTTTCTTACACGAACAAGTTTCTCGCATAAAGTTTCTAACAAATTATTTGGTTTACAAATATTCTTAAGATTATCTTAATGTAAGTCTTTGTAGGTTACAAATAACTTGAGTTTGATTGACCTGGAAACCGTAAACATTATCTTTATTATTATTAACTAGATGTGCCCGCAACTTTTTACGCATAGAGCGAGTAATTATTACGGGGCGTTGGAACATACGCCACTTTAAACTAAAAATTGGTGTATTTTTCTCTTATATTATTGTAAGCGTTATCTAGTCGAAAAAATGTTCTTCTCAATTGATCACTTTTGAAGGTCTGGTAGATTAAGACACGTAAAAGAGCCCGTGAGTGCATGCAAAATAAAATGTTCATGAAAAAAGCGTATCGGCGTAACAATAACGAGTGACTAGGTGTATTAATAGGAAAAGATTACAAATATTATATTACAAAGGTAACATTTTGAGCAAAAAAAAAAAAATGACTTGAAAAAGTACCCGAATTGTTAACACAACTCGTAAATTGAATTTATGCCTTACTCAAATAAATTATACATTCATCCGCAAGCCGTTTACATGTTCGACTAAGCAGGGCTATTAATTCTTTTATTTCAAGTGCGAACTGGATGAATTAAAAAGCCATTACTGGCTCAGAAATAAATCATCCGCCTTCCGTTGCAACATTCGCTCAGATGGTTTAATTTACATTGAGAGGGTCGAGTTCCGCTTAATTCCCGATCCGGCCGCGCGGCCGCTCCCGAATTTAACGAGATGTTGACTGTAGACGCCCCCGAAATTATGAGGCCCGAATTTATTTTTTGTTAAGAAAAATTAGTAAAAAAAACGTTATTAATGTCATTTTTTGTCGAATACGAAAACCTTAATTAATGTCGGTCTTGTCGCTTATCGAGGAATGGGTTTTTTAAATGTCCGTTATTTAAAATAAGACATTCATTTTGTACGGTTTCTGGTATTACTGATCAGTCATTTTATTTATACACATACATAGCATCACGCCCGAAATCCCTAATGGGGTGGGCAGAGCCACAAGACTACTTGTGGCCACGTTCGATTAATTAGTCCTAAGATAGTATGATGAACCGTATGGTGACAGGTGATCAGCCCATCGCCCATACAGATAGTCCACCATGTTGGAGGACCCGTCCTATAGTCGACTTTTACTACATGCTAGGATGATAAGCATCTGCACGCATCCTATGCTATTTCTTTTACTCCCAGTGCAGCAGAGGAGTACTTACTTATACTTAAGAAAGTTTTTACCATAAAATCCAAACTAAGAACTAACCACTTAGTCTGGAAGTTTTATGCGTACGAATATCAAATAAGGTTTAGTTACCATAGATGTTTGCACGTGAACAAGCAAAAGTTTTAAACGACAAGAACTTCCGACGTTAAACGGGAATTGACAAGTCGATCGTCAGTCAAAGAGACGAGGGTGAACGTGTTCGCACGGTTTGGAAATGCATCGCTTACCACAATCGATACAACGTGTGATTCAAATTATACCCATACGTAAATATAAGGCCCAAAGAACAAAGCAAAATGCAGCTTATTGTTTTGGTAATAGAGTATTCATTATCTCCACTGATTAACAAAACAATCAAATTGCACAAAAGCCGCAATTCAGCATTTCGGAAGGGCTAAAAACACTTGAATTGACACTTTCATATTCAAGAATCTGGTAACCGGTTCTCTCTCTGTAGCGAGTTTCCGCGGAAAAGCGGAACAACGTTGCTTCGAGCTGCGTAGCGCTACGTAGCTTTCAATGTGTTAAATATACATAGAGCATTAAAAACATAGGAAACAGGAAGCATAGCTTAAGACAATCTACTACACAAAACAAACGAAATTAATAAAAACTGTTTGGTTTTCGTTACTACGAAATAGACATTTAGAATTAGGTGTGAAGTTCAATAAAAGTAAAAAAAAAGGCACCGTCATATCTACGCGCAATCTATATCTAAATTGAATATAAGCTTAATATAAAAGCAACAACTGGAACGATAAGAAATAAAAAAGAAATAATTGATACGTAAGAAGTAGTAAGTAAAGTTTGCAATAATCGATAACGCTATGTATTAGACAGAGCTCGAATTTTGATATTCTTAAATCTTCTTTAGCGGTTTAGCCGTGTCAGGAGGCATCTATCCCATCGATTTCTCACCGGTGACACCTCATAACTTCAAAAATGAATAACTGCCATACAAACTTGTATCCCCTATTTCCTATTTAACGCCTTTAGAGGGTGAATTCCCAGAAAGGTTCTCAGTGCTTATCGATGTTATTTAGGAACTCCTATGCAAAGTTTCATGCTTCTAGAGCGACCGATTTAGGCTGTACGTTGTCTGTCAGTCAATGTTCAGAGTTTTATCAAATAGAAGATTTTCGTAGTAAGCAATAATAAATGATGTTCCATAGTTTCATATCAAGTTATCGAACCATTAGTTCCGACGATGAACTATCTGGCGATGGATTGACTCGGTATAATGAGCTACACAATATCTTCGTGTGGTCGTGGTAATTTAGTCAAATTATTAGTATGTTCAACAAAGGTAATAATATAATTTAATGAGGAAAAACATGAGCACATGGTTACAATCTGTAAACCTAATCTAGTACGTTTTAAAAACAAATTGGGCCTTATTCGAAAGTGTATTATCTAAATTTTACAAGTCACTAAACTTAAAATAAGTAACGTCAAACTTTATTTTGACAGCTCTGACAAAATCTTGTTTGACGTTTCTTGTTTTAAGTTAAGGAAACTTTACATTAAGAAGGCACCACGGTTTCGAACAGGACCCATTGTAAAGCTAAATAGGTCAACTCGTTAACGTATACCTGTCAGTGGTGATGATTATGCCTTTCCATTTTTTAACTTCATCATTATGAGAAGAGGCCTTCGCCCAGTAGGATGTATATAGGCCGGTGATGATTGATGATGATCCACCTGCGTCATTGGCGAATATGCATGATTTTTTCCCAGGTTTTATTGGAAAGTTCTGAGTAATAGAAACGAAACTGTGTACGCAAAACATTATTGTGTTGTTTATTATTTGGGATATTAAGCTTTGAAAACAAAATGGAGCTGAAATATGACGTCACAGTGAAGTTAGAGTGTATACCAGACCAATGTAAAAAAGCGCTGACAGTTATACATTTTATATGGCTGTCAGCGCTCTTTTTAAATTGGGCGAGGTATACAATATATATATGAAATTTGAAATTATTTCCGTAAATACTGTTTTAAGCCAATATCGTATTTATATCATATAAATTGGATGAGGATGTCAAGAACTAGTAGTACGTCAGGACTAAAAAACAATACAAAGTTTTTGACCCTTAATATAAAAAAGGAACAGTCAAAATAACCTTTTTTTGTTAAACATGCATTTATTTTAATTTCCTTTCATAATATATAATTTAAACCTCATTTTGAGAATTATGCATATTCCCTATTATTCGTGAGCCACCGGCGCACGCGACGGTACCGAGTAAGTACACACCGCAGTCACTAGCTCGTGATACATCATCTACGCGAACAATAGCGTCACACCGAACTGTCTCCGCAACGACTCGCTAAAACCATCGTAATTAACTTCCGAATCCATTCGTTACGACTTGATGCAGTATCTTACACGACAATGACAAGCCGCTCCGACTGAGAATTTTGATACGATTTGGGAGAAGCCTGTAAATAGGGTAGTGTAATTTAAGGCCGCTTTAGAGCTCGCTAAATTTAGTGCCTGAATTTAGAGCATCAGAGTTGACTCTGTCTTTTGATGGGGTTAGCTTGTTTAGCTCTGTCTGTCATTGCACTTGGCTAAATACAGATTATTTATACCCGACAGCGAAGCAAAGAGGAGGGTTGTACATATACTTATGTATTTTGTATGTATGTAATTAGTCGCTTAGTAGGCAAATACCTAACTAGAGCCTGGCAGAAGCGCCAGCTAAACTATCTCTATGCAAAAAATCACACAGACCCGTTGCTCCGTTGTTGTGTGAAAACGAGCAAGGACTTCTAGGACAAACGACAAACAAACAAACTACAAACACACTTTCTCATTTATAATATTAGTAGGGAAGTAAGTAGGAATAACATAAGAACGTACCTACCTAAACTGAAGTGTACGATGCCGTCACGTCCCTAAGAGCGTTTTAATATTAATTATATCATTAATAGAGAATCGTGACAAATAACACAGAACCTTGTATTTTTTGTTGCTACCGCACCCTGTGCCTAATCTTTAGATGCAAATCTTCATGATCTCATTAATGGAGGTTTAATGTAAATCTATTACAAAGTGAATGCTGCAGTGCTATTGACATAACAGGAGATTATCTGAAGCATTCAGGTAGTTCAGGAATTATTATTTGAACCGATTCCACTTAACAGAATATAATAAAACCAAAGGGCGTGCCGTTTCTTAGTTCTATAACCTTATTGTTATTCAATAGAAATGCGTCGCTGGAAGGTGCAGCGTGGGCAGACCTCCCACACGGTGACCTGACGACCCGGGATTCCGCTGGATGCGAGCAAAATCAAAATCTATCGGAAATACTGCATGTTGCCGATACAAGTAAAAGGGACGGAGCGATAGTTTTCGATAAAGAAAACGGTTTACATAAATTCATGGTAATAGTACAGCACAGGATAGGTCGTTGTGGTGATCATTGGTGTAGGCCTATTTCCAGCAGTGGATGTCTTTCAGCTGAAATGATGACGATGATGTAAGATGCGTCGCATTCTTCGGCTTGTATATTTCTTACGAGTTGTTTTCAATGACACTCGGAGTTTTACTCACTGGTTAGCGTATACAAAATGATCTGATGACTGATTGCATCAAACACTAGAACAAACATTATGTATGCTTTTTTAATTTATTTATCTAATTTTTACTTTTTTAATTTCCTTGTGGTCGGAAGAATTTAACAAAAACTGTAGAGTTTATTATTTATTACTTAATTCTTAGAAGCTTAAATTACGAATTCATTTGGCTCAACCGTGTTAATCTTAATTGATTGATTTTTAATAGTAGATCATCTGTTTCTGAGGATTGGTTCAAAATAGCATATTTTTTACTTTTTGATGTGTTTTATAATTATTACCTATTACCTAATGCGATTTTTCAGAAGTCAGTTCAATCGTTTTATAAAGTGCCTATTTATACTTTCAGTACCTTCTACCGGCGTTTGTGTGGAATTAGGTTATAGTTATTCCCGCAGAAACTTTTAAAATTTCCCGGATATATGTAGCCTATATATTAATTAAGGGTATAACCTATCTGCATTCCAAATTTAATTCAAATCCATCAAGCCGTTGAAACGTGAAGCAGTAAAATTATTTATTATTAGTACATTGTGCATCTAGGGCCGTAAGAAGGGGATAACTAACGAGAGTCTGTTAGAAGCCCGACGCCGATAGGCGAGGGCTTTTATGACTCGAGTTTGTTATCCCCTTACTGCCCGTGATACACACAATGTTTTTCATCACATTTGCGAGGAAATGAAATAAAAATTAGACAAAAAAACCGGACAAGTGCGAGTTAAACTCGCGTGGAGAGGGTTCCGTTCCGTACATGATTATCTGCAATTTACTAGGTTACTTTAAATACCATAGACTTCTTATAGGTTTTCCTGTAATATATAGGTAAAGAACTATTTTCTGTATTTTTTTCAAAATTTTAGCCCCAGTAGTTTCGGAAATAAAGGGGGGGAATGGTCAATTTTCGCCTATTTTCCTAAATAACTTACAAACTATTTTACTTAAAATTCAGAAAAAAAATATATTCGAAGCCCTCACAATAAGCCCTTTCATTTGATATGTCACACAATATAGATTGCATAACTTTTTTTTTTTAATTTTCTGATTTACCCCCCAAAAGTGGCCCCCATGTTTAAAATTCATATATTTACGTCACGCGTCCGTGTTGCGGTAACCAACTTACATATGTATACCAAATTTCAGCTCAATCGGTCCAGTAGTTTCGGAGCAAATTGGCTGTGACAGACGGACAGACAGACAGACAGACAGACAGACGCACGAGTGATCCTATAAGGGTTTCGTTTTTTCCTTTTGAGGTACGGAACCCTAAAAAGTATATATATTAATTTTATTTCCATTTTACATCGTGAATTACCATCAGGTGGGTGTTCATAAACTGAGCGTACGTTGCGATCAGCGCGGGGCAGCTCCGCCGGCTTGCGGTCGCGCGCGCCGCCGGCTGCGGCTCCCGAGCAGCTCCGCCGACCTGGCGCACTTAACTGCCCGCGGGAGTTCGCAGAGGTTTATAACTCCCGCTGACGGCTTGGCCCGTAGAGGAGCTAAATCGGCTATAGCTGCTCTATACGCCTGCGTATAATAACACCCTTTCCGAGCAAGTGTGATGAAAATATTATTTACCCTTAATGGTCAATAAAACACTTTGACTTTTGACTTTTGACTTTTAAATAAATTTACTTGACTTTTAAATACTTTAGTGCACATTCACAAACTTTCACATTTATAATATAAGTATGATTGCTCGACGATATTGAATCGTGTAATTCCTTCTTTGAATTAAATATTAATAGCTTAACTGCATTCAACATCATGTTCGTGTGCGTGTAATAAGCAATATTTTCCAAATTATTGAATATCCAATTACCCGATTAGCATATATAAACAGGGATATTGTCAGACAAGTTTAGGTTAATCCCGTAAAGGGTCGCCTTAGATAAACTCGTTGGGTGCGGATTACAGTGTCGGAAGTTGGCTTACAGCGGACACTGTGACACTATCGGCCGCCAATGTTCCACAGATTACTACCGGATTTCTATCACTCCATATAAGTTTCACGCTAATTGTTATCGAGACGGAGAAGTAATGACCGAAGATTCGCTGTGATCTTGGCCGGACACCAGAGGCTGTAGTAAAGCGCCTATCTTGCTAATCCTAACTAATATTACTAATATTATAGCGCTGGTAGCTTCAGACATGTAAAAGAGCCCATGTGGCCTACTTGCAAAGTAAATATCATTTTCATTTTCATATTATAAATGGGTCATACACACGTTTAGGCTCAGAACTGTCCCCTCCTGTTCCCGAAACTTAAGGTCCCTGAGGCCTGAGTTTTTTGTGTGGACTATATCCGCATGTAAAAGGCATAGTTTTGGCCTGCATTAAGAAAACGAACAATTAAGCAGTCGTTTTGTTAACTTTTGGTTACAGGAGGGACAATTTTTGTTTCTAGAACTGTGTATTACCCAAATGCGAAAGTTTGTTTGATTATGTTGGTCCTTCTTTCACGTCAAAACAGAGCAACTGACCGATGTGATTTTTGCACAGTGATAAATTGTATGGTCGGAGAATATGATGAAAAACCGGCCAAGTGCGAGTCGGACTCGCGCACGAAGGGTTCCGTACCATTATTCATAAAAATGGCAAAAAAAATATGTTTGTTGTATGGGAGCCCCCTTAAATATTTATTTTATTCTGTGTTTTAGTATTTGTTGTTATGGCGGCAACAGAAATACATCACCTGTGAAAATTTCAACTGTCTAACTATCACGGTTCATGAGATACAGCCTGGAGACACACGGACAGACGGACAGACGGACAGACGGACTGAAGGACAGCGGAGCCTTAGTAATAGGGTCCCGTTTTTACCTTTTGGGTACGGAACCCTAAAAATGCACAGTTCCCAAAGGAATAGTTATAAACGAGTTCCACGCCGATTAAGTTGCGGGCAAAAGCTAGTAATGTAATCGGTGAAAAGACTTTTTACAGTTGTCAAAGAACTTAGTTCATTATGCGCATTCATTGATATAGGCGTCCGTTTTGAGGTGGAAACAGAAAACCCCGCTACCGGCTCATTGGCACTTAAGGGTCATGTTAAACCATCAATCAGATTTAAATCTAATATACATGTTTCCCTAATTCAATAGGACTAATTCAGTGACAGAGGCTATCGATCACCCATGATTGCAGTACAATTACCTACCTATTTCGCTATCCAACAATAACCATTAACCCGGGAAGATGGTTTGGATTAATTATTCAGTAGGTATCAATCTCTAAATAGAAAACATGTTGATTGTTCATAATGCTATCGATAATGGAGGATAAACTCAGTTATTGCAAAATCTGTCAAATTATTTTACCGTCGATTATTCGTTGAGCGCTCTGAAATAAATTATATTGGGAATCAACCAATTAAATTATGACAAATAACTATAGTACCAAAATAAATAGAAGCCGTATTGTCAAACAACTTCTAAGACAATTCGAATAAATGACGCTCAAACGCACAATATGCCGACCAATTAGAATACTCTACTTTTGATGCGGTACACCTTTACGAGAACTGAAAGGTGACTTGTCTGGAAAATAATCAAAAGGTTGCGGGAAAGTACTACAATTTATCGAAATCTTTTGACGCTGAGAAAAATAAATGGCTTCAGCTAAACTTCACAGAAATATAATTTCAAAATGGTTAGAACTTTAAAAAAAATTACATAAAGAAGAAAAGGCTCGAATTATAATAAATTGAATTATAGTACCTATGGAAACCGATGCCAGTCAAAATCAGCTCGGCAGTAGGATATCTCTATATCAATTTATAATTGAAATCATACATTTAGATGCTGACTAAACGGCTCATTTATATTTTAGACATGCTGTTTATATATTATTTGTCACGCTCGCAACGACGCATTAATTGTGGCTTAAATTGGAATAAATATTACCAAAGTGTATTTATTTATTGCAATTTTCACCCGACCACGCTACTCATTTGACTTACGAATTGTATTTAATTACGCAATTTGTGGCTTTATAAATACTAAGTTGCGTAATTTCGCCAAATTCATCGTCTTTTCAGTGTAGTTACAATTCTAACCTAACTTAACCTAGTACCTAAATAGTAATACAATAAGGTATTAATTAGCTAAGAACTGCTTTCAGCGATATGAAAACGCGGCTAAAAGTCAAATAATGGACTTCCTAGTATGCAAGAGTTCCCAAAGTCCCCAATCCACCTGTGCCCGCGTGGGGTCTCCTACATGTGCCAAGCAGTTGGACGTATGATGATGAACAATGAGAGACCTTATCCTTGCACTTAGACTAGAATAATTCAAATATTTTAAAGTTGAAATAACCAAGCTTGTTTGTATTTAAAATGAAATAAAAATGTGCATACCAAGGACGGGCGGGTCACTTGGACAGGAAGCCGGCATGAACGAGGCAAGCCGAAGAACGGCACTCGCGACTTTCGTCGCTGAATTATTCATTTAATCCTTTCAATATCGCCAACTGAAGGCGGGAAGCGAGCTTTAGCTGTTTTCGTCATTCCCATTGTGTTTGTACAAACAATAACTCACGTTCGTAAAACAAAAGTTATTGTAGCCTGATTCTTGATGCGACATCAATAACCCGTATAAAACGGAGCAAATGTTTCTAAGTTTCAAATTGTATTACATACATACATAGCATCACGCCCGAAATCCCTAATGGGGTGGGCAGAGCCACAAGATTACTTGTGGCCACGTTCGATTAATTAGTCCTAAGATGGTATGATGAACCGTATGGTGACAGGTGATCAGCCCATCGCCTATACAGATAGTCCACCATGTTGGAGAGGACCCGTCCCTTAGTCGACTTTTACGACATGCCAGGATGATAGGCATCTGCACGCATTCTATGCTATTTCTCCACTCCCAGTGCAGCAGAGGAGCAAATTGTATTCGAGATTTTATATTTAGAATCATACTTAAAACGGATAAATTTTTGATTTAGTTTCGCGGCTGGATTATGGTATATGAAATGGTGACTTACATAAGTATTAAATTTTGGCTATATTACAATACAATACAAATACTCTTTATTGAACAACACATAAAACATATTGGAAAAAAACAAAGAAATAGGTAACATGGTATACAATAGGCGGTCTTATCGCTAAGTAGCGATCTCTTCCAGACAACCTTTTGAAAGAAGAGATGGCATAACAGACTTGCAAAGGCAGGTGGTGAATACTATAGTAAACATTTTTATTAACATATTAGCATTTATTTTATCCATAAAGTATTATAGTTACCTGTAAACTTTCGTGTATAGACAAATTTCAAAAATATAATTGGTCTTAACACACGATAATTGATTGATTATCTTGTGACCAAACCCGTTATAAATATTTAATTATAGGAATTATCATAATACCTACTATTGCAAAATAACGTATTCAGATCCAATCAACTAGGAGTTTGACGTTGATAACAACTCTCACGGCCGTGAAACTTGACAGTATGATTAAGTGGAGCATATATATTATGGTTTTCAAATAATCCGGGATGGAGGGATGTACTAAGGAAAATTAATTTCTTAGGGGATGAAGTCCAATCCATGCGGACGCAGTAGGTAGCAGTACCTATATTTATTTAATAATACATTTTATATCAATAGCAATAAATGCTTTAAACGCATGGGCCAATTAATATTGGTTAACCGAAAATACCTACAATGTAACGAGTAACCGAAAATAAATCCGAAGTCATGACCAACGAGTAATTTTATGCTTCACAATTCGTTAAACGTAATTATGAGAGCGCGTTAATTGTTCCACGTTTGTATTGAATTACATAATATAGCAGCGACTGACAGTAATGTGACATCCTGTATAAAGTATGTACGAGTATATTCTCATAAATAATATGAATGGATGTTAATGTCCTGCGACTTTTTAACAGTGGCACCTTTTATTGTGCGTTTCATCATGACATATTATCAATATTGTAATTTTGCTTCAAATTGTTAAATCATATTGTAGGAATGACTTAAGCAGGTAATAAAATAGAATTTAGAATTAAATGAAATACTTCGTCTTTTAATAGCGGATATCAGAGCAGCATAAGATCGCCTTTGTGCCTGCTATCCAAGTAGCCGAGTTGGCTGTGACGCGAACTCCACTTTCCGAACTAAATGCTCTGGAGACATTTAAATCTAGCTCCAAGTTCTTTTTTACTTTAAGAACAGATCGAGATGTCTTTCTTACTGTCCCCGGGCGGCAAAATTTATCTAATTGAGGTTGTTCATGCCTTATTGCACATAAAATGGTTACAACACAACAAATAAATTGTAGCGAAACATGCCTTAAAAATGGTTCTCTAATATGGATCTGTTATTCTGTTATTGATAAAACGTGTATTGGAAATAATGGAACCATGCGCAGAACTACCCATTCTTACAATTTATTTATCAGAAATCATGCTGTTACTAGGTATAGTGAGAAAACTTTCATAATCATGATCATCAGCCTATATAATGCTCTACTGTTAGGCTCAGGCTTCCTCGATTAGTGTGAGGGACCAGACAGTTGTCCCCAAACGGACCAAGTGCAGATAGGACACTTCACACACGCCTTCCGATTACGCACTTCTGCGTTGTCTTTGGTGTACTCACGGCTGATTACTGTGCGTCGGTGTGGATAGGCAGTGCGCACACGAACAAGGTGGACGTCGAATTAAACAAAGCTATGCGACTTATTTCCGGTACGCTACAATGTACTCCTTGTCACTGGCTCTCTGTACTTTGCCAGATCCCTCCGCCCGATTTGAGAAGGATGCGATTTTAAGAGAAGTCCAGAAGATCAAGCAGAACCCCGGTCTCCCTATTCGGTCAGGGTTCTTGGATCCTATTAAACATCGCTTGTCCAGTAATCCACCGCATCGCACTGCCCGCTCACTGTTGAGCAACTGTTTCAATCTGGAGCGGGAATGGTCACGTTCGTGGAATCTGATTCTGGCAGGTGGACTTGGCTCCGGCATTATCCCGGGTACCAAAATCAAAGAATCCGAACTACCGAGACGTAGCTGGTGCAATTTTAACCGACTCCGCATAAGTCACGGTCTCTGCGCCCAATTTAAACACCGTTGCGGCTGAATAGATTCCCTGCCAGTGCCTGTGACGCCGAGGTGCAGGTACCATGCAGCACATCATGCAAGAATGTCCTCTTACGCAATACGCCGGTCTGAAGACCTGGTCATCCTGAATGACAAACCTGCTAAGTGACAAGTGGCTAAGAGACGTTAGCTTAGATTTATAATTAATTCATATTCTGATCTCGGTACATTTTATTTGCCATACGATTAAATAAAATCGAAATGCTCTTGGTAAATATAAATAATTCAACGATCACATGAGATCCTAAAATCGCAGAGATGCGAACCGGGATTTAAAAGCCCGTGATCGTCTGTACGAGAGGCCGCGAACAGAAAATGCAGTGGTTTATAAAAAAAAAACCGGACAAGTGCGAGTCTGACTCGCGCGCTGAGGGTCCCGTACTTACGTATGAAAAACAGAAAATAACTTTTAGGTAAAGAACACTAAAAATGAAAAAAAAAGTATCTTAATATGTGGCATAAACGGCCGTATCTTTCATTGCATTGACTTAGAAGGTTGATCTTTTCACAGTTCCAGGAGACTACAGACCTGGGTATTTGATATTAATTTCAACCCATTCTTGGGAAAAAGGTCTTGACACACAGACAAACGGACAGATAGACAGACAGACAGACAGACAGAAAGACAGACAGACAGACAAACAGACAGACGAACAAAGAAATGATCCTATAAGGGTTCCTGTTTTCCTTTTAGGTACGGAACCCTAATTAAATGAAAATCATAAAAAACACTGTCATAGTCAGGTTTTACTCACTGTGCCTGAGCCGAACTTCCTAACAATACCTCCTCAAAAAAGTTGCTACGAAAAGTTTTAACAAATCCAGATAGATATAAAAAGACGTGCCGCCAACGTGCCACCCGTGTTGCAATAAAGAGCTACACTTTTAATAATGCCACTTTATTCCTCTGCACAGGCGAAAATTATTTTCAAATTGGTTTGCGCTCGAATAGTTCGCAGAAGATACTTAAAGTTTTTTAATATCACCTAGAGACTGGTTGCTATCAATGTGACAAATGGTTTTAGATTTTGGGCAAGTAAATAGTTTTTAAACTCGGATCGATTTCCTCCTAGGTGCGTTAAATTGAACGATTCCTACTAGAATATTATTTAATTTCATCGATTTATCTTCTATGCGAAAAATGACTTGCAAAAAAGGTACGAAATGCCATAAAAATATTATAGTTATCTTCGTCTGTTAGTTGCAATTTTCCACGTAACATTATTACGTACTCAGCGTTAAAAACGTGGAGGCAAATAATGTTATATCATTAAAATCAGCTTTAAATACGTATGATCAGGTAACGTTATTCTGCACCAGCGATTGCTATATTTTTGTTCTGTTTGTTCAATAATCTGAACACCTACCGAAATAAATCACGGAGTAACGCAGCCGTGAACAAAAGTGTAGGACGCGTTGGATATCTCGGAGCAACAAAAACAAACCGGGCAAGGGGAGTTGTCACGGAGACGCGTAGTCAGCGAGAAATGGAGTAACCCATTTTAAACTAGAATGAATTGCACGTCGTGGACTACAGGTCTTCTGGAATTCTGCCCACTGACACTGGCGACGCACGACCGCGGCTGCCGCCGAGCAACCTGCCTAGGAAATGCAAGCCGATTAATTTTTAAGCGGCGCTTTAGGTAAATTATCGGTAAAGATATTATAAATACAAAACTTTACTACATTCGCTTACTCCGACGGAGGTTCGTTTGAATCAGCAATCCTTTCCTAAATTGTCATAACTTAAAGAAGCTTATTGAGAAGTACTACTATGTACTGCTCTTTTTTTGCGTGTAACAAGTTTCTCTTGCTTGGTGAAATCGTTTTTCGCTATTCTCTTTAGATCAAAATATTCCATTTCCAGGGTTCCGTACCCGAAGGGATCCGATACTAGCAAATAATAAAATTAAGAAATTGACTGATTTGAAACCAATTTTGTTCCAGCTATATTTCCAAAACGGCTTTAGTTTCAGGTATTGAATTTGGTCTGTTTTAGTTTATAATCCATAGTCAAACAACAAATATCAATTCAATGGTGTTCTGATATAGAAATGTGTGAAATCAAACCTTAAAATTACCGCTGAAGTGTAACAATCTGTCAACTTAGTTGCAACTGTCAAAGTTCTTATATCATTAACATAACGTCTAGACCGTGCCAAATTGGCGTAGTACGGAATCCTCGTCGCGAGAGTCTAATTCGCACTTGTTCGGTTATTTTGCTAGACCTCAAAGTACATTCTTGTCAAAATTCCTTGCAATCGGCGAAGCAGCTTGGAAAATGTAAACAGATTTCAATTAAAATAACAGTGTTTAAATAAAATCTGACTGATACTTTTTTAAAGTTTTATCACTAATATCATTATTTTTAGTTACATTAAGATATATTTGGGTATGACAATGCACTAGTCCGTGTGTTTTGCGGCGCTTCCAGGCAGACACGCCCCGGTAACTGGGCACAAACTACCACACCAATATTGACTTTTGCTCCTTCAAACTTCCTCATTCTGTCTTTAATTAATTCCTTTCTTTTATTCAGTAATTTTCATTCTGTTGCAGCACGAAATTGGAACGCATTTGGGTTTTCGGTGTAAAAGTTTATTTTGTGTAAATTTTATCTGAATCGAATTGAAGAACACGAACATGTACCTACTCGTAATGGACGAGAAATTCAGATGCTCAGGTTATTTGATCTTAAATTAGTACTGTATTTACTATGATTATTAATACATATAAAACAGTACCGTGACTCACTTATAGACAACGCACAGCCTAAACGGGTGGACCTAGAGGTTTAAAAATTGGAGGAGATATTCCTCGAGTACCCTAGCAGTGCACTAAGGAGGTATTTTTTGAAATTCCATCCCTAAAGGGGTGAAAAGGGGTGATAAATCTGTGGCGGTTCCACTAGTTGGGTATATTTCTCATAATTTACTGTAGTAACAATTATATATAATAGTATCGTTGATAATGAGCGAAAAATGGCAAATAAACTACTATCAGTATCTCTGACGCATAAAATATAGCGATTGGTTGATAGCCGAAATAAAATGAAGCGAACATTTACCATTTATAAATGTAGTGAGGAAGGCAGACTGTAGCCCGGCACGGATCGAGCACATCGACTACTTTTGAATTATAACGTGTGTACGCAAGTAATCCTACAACGTTTTCCTTCTAGGAAATTCGAGGTATGGCACGAATTCCTTAAAACAGATGGCATACGACGCGATATTGACGACGCGGATAGCCTAGTTGGTAGTGCCCCTGCCTCCGACGCAAGCGTCCCGGGTTCGATCCCCGGTAAGGGCAAATATTTGTGTGATGAGCACGAATGTTTGTTCCTGAGTCTTGGATGTTTCCTATGTATTTAAGTATTTATTGCTCTATATAAGTATTTATATCGTCGTCTAGTACTCATAACACAAGCCTTTAGAGCTTACTTTGGGACTAGATCGATTTGTGTAAAGATTGTCCTCTGATTTATTTATTTATTAGTCTGTTGTTTCTCCTCAGGCCTCCGATAACGTTTTTGTACTTTTATGCTGTTTATTACTTTTATATACTATTAAATAGCTGAATCACTTCGTTATCCAGCTAAGCTCAGCTTAGTTAATTAGGTAATACATGGAGTAAATATAATAGCACTTTCTAATACATCCCTCATACTGTGTTCATTTACTTGACACCGATTACGATATATTTAATTTATCACTTAATCAATAATATATCTGACGTTTCTAGGTAAATGACTTACGAAAGCCAATCATTATTTCTTTCTTTTCAAAGGAGTTTTTGAAGTCGGTTTTTTCATTTGTTTATCATTCGTTGAGCGGAAAACAGAATCGTATGTATGTCCATCATGTAATGATGATAGTCAAATCTTATTGAAAAAATTTACACATATGTACACGTTGCCGTAGAGTAAAGCCGCCCATTTTACCTTGTTAGCCTTTTAACGGAAACAGTTTTGGTTAGCTTTGCCAAAATGTGTTAAGGATTCATGTTTCAGTGTCAAAGGGAATAACTGACGTAACCTAAACGACTGCGACAGGAACTGTTTTAGGTTGACTGTCTATAATGGGAACGAACATAAGTTGCGTTTGCTATATGGCCAAATTAATAACGAGTTTTTTTTTTAAGTTAAATTATTTATTTCAGAGACAACATAATAAAATAATACAACATTAAAAATTAAAATTTATAACTAAACTAAACTAAACATAAAAATTAAACTAAATTAAATACAACTAAACTAAATCTAAAAACGGCCCCTGCGGCATTGTTTCGAAGTTTGTTTTGTTTGTTGTTTAATTGTTTGTTTCTGTTTCTGTTGTTATTTGTTTTCTTGTTTGTTTAAGGAAGAGAGATATTGTAGGTAGGTAACTGTTTGTTTTCTTGTTTGTTTGTAAGGGAGATGCTGTGTAAATAGGTTAATAAAGTAGTTTATGACAAGCTGTCTTTCAATTACATCATGGTTACATCCAATTACATCCAATAACGAGTTATTGAAATTTGTCTCAAAAGTCTGATTTCTAATAGCCGTATACTCAAATTATGTCTGGCTATGTTTTGTTTTCATCTGCTTCCATTAATCAAGCAGCATTCATATTACAGGAAAACGAAAATTAAAGGAAAATTACGTTAGCGTTCGTCGCCCACAGCTTGCTGTTCAATTGGGTTTTGTTTTCATCGGTTTAATAATGAAGAAATACCTAAGGCAATTTTTTATATTGATGTTAAATATCTACCCTTATGAAATTAAACACAAACCATCGATCCTCAATTTTAATTTTGTTTTCGACATGTACCTATATTAAAAGCAGGCTGATATTTAATTAAGTAGAAGATAAAGGTCGTTGTCTGCTAAGATTATCGATACAATATTAAATTCTTTCACCCGCCTCATCCTGCCATAAAAACCGAAATATGCGTGGTACTTTAGCTAAGCATGAACACTTCTAAATGGAAATTCCGAAGTTAGGTTCGTTAACAACCCAACTTTATTCATTAGCGTGTATTGTCTACCGAATTTATTCGTCAGGTCGAACGCGGCGTGGCTGAACTCTGAAAACATTTTGGCTTCTTCAAGCTTAAATATATATTTTCATCCTGTTTTGTTTATCTCTGCTAACTAGCAGACTGAAAAAAACTTGTCATAATGACTGACTCGATGGTACAGTGGTAGGGCAACTACCAATACTTACTGTGCCAACTTTGAATCGTCAAGGTGGCGTACCTTTCCTGAATATCCGGAAAGTACCGTTTCCAAAGTTTAGTAGTGGTATACCTGAAGTTCACCAGTAAACATCACAATTGTTGTTTAGATTTTCACAAAATCTGACCTGACTGCGCTCAGCAGCTTACCGTAGCCGAAAGCATGCGGCAACGCGCCATCGGCTCCGTTCAACTGTCGTAGTATCCTATCGGACCCTTTCGGCTATAGTCGCTTGCGCTCGAAGCCATGGGCTTGGGCTGGGGATTTTATATTTAAAGTCTATATAACCTAGCCGCGCACAATACTGTTGGACGCGATCGGCTGTCGCCGCATCCGTTCGTATCCTTTCCAATCCGTTGCGATGCGAGCTGCTTGGTGGAGATTATCCTTAAAGATCGCGGGCCTTTCATCATCAGCCGTAAAACATCCACTGCAGGACATAGGCCTCCCCAAAACTAGGGGCCTTTAAATTTACAAAGTTAAAATTAAAAGATTTTCAAGAAAAGTGGTACATTGCAGGTGCGTTACGTAACACTAAATCCGATGACATGTTGGAAAAGTTGCTCGTGACAAGTTTTCTTTAAATACTCCCTTTATACTGACACCGTCAAATACTCTCTTAGAATTCTTTAGCGTATATCATATTTACATTCATATTTGTATTTGTCAGTGTGTTGGAATAAAAATAGGCATCATGGTTTGATATACGTAACTATGCTCTCAATTCAATAATATTATTATTTATATATTTATTAAAAAAAGTTTTTAAATACATTCAAACCTTTGGGATGTTACAAATTGGAAACATTTGCTTGGATCGAACAATTTTAACTTTTAGTAGGAGCCTACTTTTGTACTCAATTCGACCGTCCGCGTCCGTAACGGACCATCCCGTAATTGATTTACTCAGTTAACAGACATTTATTTTGAACATAGTTGAGCTTTCTCGTAGAAATGGCATGCTTGGACAAGTATCACTCGGGAACCACTGAAGGGATTTTTATTAGATCTCAACAAGTGCTTAAATTCAGTAAATTCCAAGGTTGCACCAAATCTTTGTCTCAAGAAGATATTTTCGTTTTTATTTCAATGTCGTCGATTGGCACGTACCTACGATTACAAACACAGAGTTGCAGGTACGGCTTGTTTTCAAATATTAATGGTTAAATATGGCACGTTTTCTTACAACAACAGTTATGTAAGAGTTCTTATAAGCACTTAAATCAGCTTTAAAAAATCTCAACTTTAAAAAATGTCATCATCATCGTTAACCTATATACATCCCATAGTGAGAGCGACGGGCGGTAGTCCTCACGCAGGCGCAGTGCCGGTTGGGGATATATCTTTAAATTACTTCGCAAATGTGCGAAATCCTCGCCTCATATAAAAACACGGTGCGTTGAAATGTAAAGCAGGCATAATAACGGTAAAAAATGTGGAAGGCCATAAATGTATCAAAAAAATCCATCATCAATTGAAGGTTCCATTACAAAATATCATAGAACATGTCGACCTAATTACGTTTTCATCTGTTTAATATTAAACCGGAGGACCATGTAAGCCCGAAGGCAGAAAATACGGAACTAAATGCCAGGCCTACTGAACGTGGCAGCTAATCAAACGGTAATTGTTGATCCTGTCAAAATAAGCCTTATTTCTTTTGAATTTAAATCACCGTGGGTAAGCCAGGTGTAATTAAAAGCTAGCCTTTGATGCGCGGATATGTCGCGCTTCATTGGGCAAACCGTAACAAACCGGGCATGAGCCTTGTTCGTTCAAAAATTGGTGAAGGATTTAGCCTTATGCTGGTTCAGCATTTTGTTTAAGTTTGAAACCTTTCCGAGAGATGGCGGTGAGGTTATAGCAACCTCACCGTCACGATGGACATAAAGCAGTATAATTTTATACATAGGTACAATCTGATCATCATCATCATCACAGGACGTCCACTACTGGACATAAGCCTCAACCATCAAAGTCAAACTATCTTTATTCAATTTAGGCTTGAACAAGATAATATTATTTGCCCTTATGTAAAACTGGGTAATGCACAGTTCATGAAACAAAAATTGTCCCTGTTCTGACCAAAAGTTAACGAAAACGACTGCTTAATTTTACATTTTCTTCATACAGGCCAAAACATATGCCTAATGACCTACATGCGGATATAGTTCAAGCGAAAAAATCAGGACCCAGAGTCCTTAACTTTCGGGAACAGGCGGGGACAGTTCTGAACCTAAACGTGTGTTTGACCCAACTACTCGTAGTGTTGAAAACAGTAATTCTTTTTATGAATCTACAAACACGCGAGGTTATCAACGCTGACATTGAAGCGAAAATTTCCGTTTCAAAACCAGCGAGCACCTCGTGCCAAGATAAGACTAATGCCACTAATTCCTCAAGGGGTTGTTCAACCCGAACCATTTCCGTGGCAACATTTTTGTTTGTAAATTCGCCATGATGAAATATTCATGTCGCATTTGCACGCAGATTCGGGCGATCAGCCAACCGTGAAATAATGCAAACAAGATAAAGTTATGACATCTCTAGTGGGCTGAAAGCGATTGGTGCCGCTTACTACAATTTATATCGTTACTCGCTTCGCTCTACAACAGTTTTGCCTTTTGCCTCGTTTAAGTTAGCTTTTTTTCAATATTTAATATTCAAGGTTATGCCATGATCTCTACACTTTCTCGACTCTATTTAATTTAAGTTTAATTTACTTTTAATGTTGCTATGCCAATGATGATTGATTAGATTCATTAAAATAGGTTCAAATTTTATTTAGCCATGATGTTTTCAACTAATACAAAACATACTAGCTCTTAGAGTGTAATAATAACAACACACTAAGAGCGGATATTTAGAAACTGCACCCCTAAAGGGATGAACACTTTTATGAGAGTCCTGAGTCAGTTGATGACTAGACAAAAATGTATCAAAAGAAATCAACTGCAAAACCCCTTTCAAAAGTGAGAGAAATTGGCCTTCGTTAGTCAATTACCCAGAAATGTCAAATTGTTAATTATGTGATTTAACTACCTATATCAAAGTCAGTGGCAAGTATAATTCGATATTAATCCCTCATATTGTGTTAATGTACAAAATATTCTATTTAAACCAGGCGCCTCATTCGGGAACGCTAAGTGATTCTGTAGCGACTCGTAAGCCAGATCACTCACCTCGCTCTTACGCATTTGGCGTCGTGCGGAAGAGTGGAATGAGAAATCTGGCTTACGAGTCGCTACAGAATCACTTAGCGTTCCCGAATGAGGCGCCAGGCCTTAGGTAATTAAAACAACTAAAAGATGGGTACATGGGTTCCCAGCAGATAACGAACGACCCATTTTTAGGGTTCCGTAGCCAAATGGCAAAAAACGGAACCCTTATAGATTCGTCATGTCTGTCTGTCTGTCCGTCTGTCTGTCTGTCTGTCCGTCCGTATGTCACAGCCACTTTTTTCCGAAACTATAAGAACTATGCTGTTGAAACTTGGTAAGTAGATGTATTCTGTGAACCGCATTAAGATTTTCACACAAAAATATAAAAAAGAAACAATAAATTTTTGGGGTTCCCCATACTCAGAACTGAAACTCAATTATTTTTTTCATCAAACCCATACGTGTGGGTTATCTATGGATAGGTCTTCAAAAATGATATTAAGGTTTTTAATACATTTTTTTCTAAACTGAATAGTTTGCGCGAGAGACACTTCCAAAATGGTAAAATGTGTCCCCCCTCTGTAACTTCTTAAATAAGAGAATGATAAAACTAAAAAAAATATATGATGTACATTACCATGTAAACTTCCACCGAAAATTGGTTTGAACGAGATCTAGTAGGTAGTTTTTTTAATACGTCATAAATCACGGAACATTTCAACTTCATGGGCGGGCCCGACTCGCACTTGGCCCTTTTTTTAATTCTTAACGGTTTCACAGCGCTTCGTAATTACGCACTTTTCTCGATTGCAACGGTTCCCCTCGTAGTAAATCTATGAGATAAACAATATCTTCCGCTTCCGCTATCCGAAGTGGTGCGGCGCTCCAATCTAAATTATCGCTTAGTTTGGGAGCTGGCTAATTAGGTTTAGTGCCTGTAACTTGGCGCACCCTTCCTCGCATAACGACCCTTGCAACTTCATTTTTCTTTTGATGAGTGCTTATAGTTCCCTATTTGTGCAACCTATAAAATATGATTAGATCGACAAGCTCGCAGCTTTAATTAACCGCTTCATTGATCTATTTTACTCAAAGATATTTGTTTCAGAAAATGGATATACGAGTATAGTCGGTGATTGAAAATGTTGCGCATACTTGGAGCATTACCAATCCCCGTTAGATATTCTTACTTTGAAAATAAAAGTAAGTGTAGTGAGCTTATAGATTTAATTATGATAAAGTCCAAAAAGTGCTTATCATTTCCCCTAGCCGAAATGTTTGTGTCGAAGCAATTGGAAACAATTGAGTGAAATACCAGTATAATATAAACAAACAAGGTGTTAAATAGTCCTCTCTTTGCTTTCGAGCAGTCGGGTAAAAAGCGCAAAAATCACCAAATAACTATAATCCTAGTATAAAGACCAATACGCACACTTGATGAAGAAAATAAACTATATTCTTTTGAGTTTATACCGTTTTCATCTTGGTGCGGTATGTATATTCAATATAACCCCTATTTTATTCTTTTAAGATGTAAGATAAAGATAAGATTAATTCGATCCGGAAAGAGAATAACGTATGTGGTTAACTTGCCATTCTCATGCAGGTTGTGCCGCCGAGGCTTCTTGTTAATTTTCCCTACCCCTCTTAATGTGAAAGTAACACACCAAGTTTCCTCCTGAAATCAAATGCATTGGTTTTGAGGGAAGTATTACTTTCTATTCAGATTAATTATCGGAGGAACGTTTTATACACACGGCTGTTAAGTTTTGCTCTATCAATGAGATAAGTATTTTTGTTAATTTACCATTCAGGGCCTCCATTCGGGAACGCTAAGTGATTTACTGTATCGACGCTAAAATGTCAAAAGCGCGAATGTGTCGTTGTTCTGCACGTGTTTGACGTTCACATTCGCGGTTATATCAATTTAGTGGCGATATAGTAAATCACTTAGCAGTCCCGAATAGCGGCCCAGATCACAGAAACTGTCAAATGGTAGTCTGCAGAAAGTTCTTGCCAAATAAACAGTGGTGTCTTTGGACAAAGAATTTTAAGGCTAATTAAGAAAATGCGACCATTTGAACAAAATTTTAGCCTTATTAGGAAACAATTCGATTTTATAACGTTATTACTTTGATGATTAAAGCACATTAATAGTAGTTTATGCAACGGTTGCATAATGATAGGCCTTAAAACACTAGTGCGGTTTTCATGAAACGAGCCGATAGGCGAGTTTCATAATAAGATCGCACGTGTGTTTTAAGGCCAAATTATGCAGAGTTGCATACATAACTTTATCTACACACATATTATAAATCCTCCATGATGGGTTCAGAAACAATATTTTCTGGCAACAAGTTATTTGTTGCAATCGTGGCTGCATATTTCCGATATCCGGCGCATTTTCACATCACACACACTCCGAGAAGACTACTTACTATTCATATTTTCAACTAAAATGTAAATTACAAACAACTTTTTCTATTCGATTCAACAACAATTCTACTTTCGTTCAGCAAAACGTCAACATGGCGGCAATTCGATCATCCGTCAAGACCATTTTTTTTTAAATCCTAGACAAACGGATGGAGTCTTTATTCTCACGTCACTCGAGATCAAATATTGTGCAGTTTATATTAAAAAAACATACTGAATTGACGTTTCGTATCAATAACTGTTTTAATATCTATGGATACTAAAATAGAGACCCACTTGAGTTTTGACAGCTGTTCCAAATTTAATCTCATTTCTTTACTAAAAACGATAAAGAAGTCATGTTATTTCTTTATCGCAGCACTGGTTTTTCCTAATTGGTTGTCAAAATGGTGGTCATTTCATACGGTTTTTGATTAACCAATGGAGATTTTATGATATGGGTGTAGATAAAATATAATAACATCCAAATTTGCATTAGGTACTAATATTATTGTTGCGAAGTAGAACGGTATCGAATATACATCTTCCCGATTTTATTCGCGGTTGTAGAGCGGTATCTTGGCAAGCCATGTTTATGTTAAAAGTTCCGAAGGTACAATATCCGGAACGCGAAGTTTGTTTTAAATCTAAACTGATATTATGAACAAAACAATGCTAAACGTGATAAAGGTATAACTTGGGTCGGGCACGTTCGGGTTCCGATGCGATATCGTAGAAATATGACCGCTTTATTTATTCTAATTTAAACAAATTGCGAATAAATTATACCGGACATCGTTAACCCTTTTTTGTGTGAATTATTATTGGAATACATAAAAAAGGGAAGAAAAATGTATGGAGGAAACAAATCCCTATTGGTTTCGTTATAAAATGACCTCTTATTTCTTCATATTTAATAATCACTATTAAATGCGGGCTGAGGATTACAGGTTCAGTCGCGCCTCTGATTTTTTATTCCGCTCGATACCACTAGAAGTGAAATTAATTTAAACATTGTTTAAACTTCTTTGAAGTTTTAAACTTTAAGAAGAGATTACAAAATAGCATAAAAACATTGCTATTAGTTTAAATATTTATTATTATTATTATCCATGTTATTTTCTATCACGCGCAGCGGCTGATTAGCGAGGAGCGACATTCAAATTTGGAACGAATGACTTTGTTCTTAGAGTATTAATTAATAGTTACGTTTAGATCAGCCCTTAGACTAGACCTTCAAGGTTCACACTGTTCAAGTGACGAAGCGGAGGCTCCAAATTAAACGAGAAAAAATTATAATACAGTGGGCGAAGCAGCAGCGCTCACTAGCACCTTTAAAAAAATGTAAGTGGGTAAGTAAGTACTGTTCCAGTCACTGGCAAAGATACCTTAGTAGTTACGTTGGAGCTATAATGTCTTAGGCTACCCGCAAGCAAGGCGGCGGCTGCATGTTGCACGTGTCCACAGTCCGTATGTCATGTTTAAGGAAACTCTATAATAAATACATACATACATATTATCACGCCCGAAATCCCTAATGGGGTGGGCAGATCCACAAGACTACTTGTGGCCACGTTTGATTAATTAGTCCTAAAATGGTATGATGAACCGTATGGTGACAGGTGATCAACCCATCGCCCATACAGATAGTCCACCATGTTGGAGAGGACCCGTCCCTTAGTCGACTTTTACGACATGCCAGGATGATAAGCATCTGCACGCATTCTATGCTATTTCTTCACTCTCAGTGCAGCAGAGGAGTAATTATAATAAATAAGGACCAGTAATAGGAAATATTTAAAAACCGGTCAAGTGTGAGTCTGACTCGCGTGCCGAGAGTTTCGTACTTACCTATGCAACAGAAACAGTACATTGTAGGTACGGAACCCTAAAAATATAAATAAAAATGCTTTTAACAACGGGCTAACTGTTTACAACCTTCAGGAAACTTTCAGGAAACTTCCCTATTACAAACGTCTCTTCACGTCTGGTTGATAATCGTATTGTTTGTGGCAAGCCTTATAGCCTCCGAATCATAATAGTCTGGTTACAGTGGCCTTTGGCGCCTGCTATTACATTTAAAGCCTCTTATCCCATGGGACATATTTGGCAATAATACGGGTTTCAATTTTAGATAAGGCTAGAAAATAGTGTAATTGTCCATTGTCTAAACCGTACGAGTAGCGTCGCCGGGCTGCGAATACACAGTGCTGCATTAACTTGGGATGGATGTGAGTGTGGTTCTTTGCGGAGTTCAGAGAGTCTCTTTTTGCTCTCGTATTTCATTACGTGTACTTTATTTCAGATAGCATTAGACGATTCTTGAGATAGTGTAATTAACAACTTTCTTACTGAAGGCAAGTATGATATTTTTTTAATCACAGTAATAATATAAATGCGAACGTCTGTGAGTGCGTGTGTGTATGAGTTAGTATGTTTGATATGTACTCCTTCACGCTTCAATGGCTGGATTTGGATGAAATTTGGCTACTTTTCGTCCCAATCCCACGTGAGTAAAGTCGCAGGCGCAGCTAGTAGTTTAAATGCTATTATTAGATGGGCAATATCATAATTGAACGCAATTTCGATTGCAATACTAACCAAGTTCTAAAGTAAATGGCAATCAAAATACTTTTACAACATTTGAATAGGGATGTTGCCTGTATTATTTTCAGAAACCTTCCTGATCGCGCTCAAAACAAACTCACCAAAGTTTCATTATAATCGGATGAGTTATAGAGAAACGCATAAGAGTTTATTTTTATTATTATGACCCTTAGAGACTTTATACATCTCTAAGTTACTTAACTTGTCCAGACGCGGAGACTATACATCTCCCTTATTAGTTATTTATTAGTATTAATTTGTACCCATTTGGTTTTTATATTGCACATTTTGTGTTAGTTTCTAGATAATACTGTATTGCCAAAGTTGAAAAAAGACCTACTGCTGAGTTTCTTGCGGCGTTTCTTCTCAGCAGATGTCACCTTTCGAAGCGCTGGTAGATTCAGACATGTAAAAGAGCCCAGGTGGCCTACTTGCAAAATAAATATTTTCATTTTCATTTTCATTTTCAGTAGAACAAACAAACATTCATTTTTATATTGTAGTTATTTTTTAAATCCAACACAAAACTTCAATCTTTATCATATCATTTTATCCTTTTCATGTTCAACAAAGTGTTTGGATCTGGTTACGGCTAACACAAAACTATTATTAGTTCATAACACCGATGCGAGCCGTGAATAGAATGTTCACGCAGAAGTAGCGATACGGCGCCGGTTGCCGGAAGCGGCGGCAAACTGCAAACGCAAATCCCACTACCAAACTGACGTAACTCAGAAATAATTCCATTACAATTTCAATCGTAAAATGATCTTAATAAATTTAAAATCGCAGTAATCAATATGTTAGTTAATTCCTGAGATCCTTAGCAGTAATGTTCCGTGCAATGTTAAACATAGCTCGCTCTGCTTGCACATTGCCGTCTTTGAGAATAATGACGTCACTGGAATGGATGCATAAACCGCCGTGAGGCAGCTCGCTGTGCTCGTGATCTTGCAGCGAAAGTATTGTAGTCCGAAAGAAATAAACAATAGTATTAAACACGTCTAGTTAAGAGAAAAACGTGCATTGAAATAAATAGTAAGGAACTGCTCAAAGCAATTCTCGCGATGCTAACTTTTGAGGTGTCATATCGCGAATATGACACCATTTCACGTTCAGTCGCATGGCAACCTCGGTCATGGATACCCGTTTAAGTGATTCCACAAACAACCTGTGAGACCGCACATCCGAAGCCACCGCCGACAACGATATGAAAGCGTGTGAATCAAGCAATATTAGACTTTAGTATGTATCTCGTAAGTTTTAAGACATCAGCAATAGGGTGCGTGGTTATGCCATGGCGCTGGCGTTTGACAACCTTCTATGAGAATTGTTACACGAAATTGTACTGATAGCATATCCTTCTTTTGAGATCTTTGAAAACGTGTGAATAACAGTGTTTAAGATAGATTACTCTGTCGTCAAGCATGTTTACATATTTGTGAGGAGTTGGTTGCTGAATGATGTAACTGAAGGATGAAAAAAAAACCAGGGCACATAAGGGAGTTGGGTGTAATTAGATAGTTCTTTAAAAGTGATATACTTCACAGGTTTCAATATATAAGAGGCGATGTAGAGGCGCAATAGAAGTATCCACCAGCGGCTCTAACATGCAAGACACAAGGATAAGTTAAATCGTCTTAGCTCTAAGTGCGTCTCTCTCACACTAGTGCCGACGAGAGAGATAGTCATAGAGATAAACGGGTTTAATTTATCTTTGTGGCATGCATGTTATGGCCGCTGGGGCGACACGTTGTGCACCCCGAAGAAATACAAGATCTCACTGCCCGACGCATCTGGAACTTCCTGGATGCAACGAGATTAAGCAGTGAACTATAAGAAAGGGCTGCCACAATAGATCAGCAATGGTCGAAGCGGCACATATTATACCTATGGCCCAGTGTAACCTTTTGAACGTCACGGCTAACGACGAAAAAGCGTGCCACAAGCGGTCGTCGACTGCTGTAGCCGACGCAAATGTATGGAAAACGGCATATCGTGGCGTCAGGGGCGCGGAAAACTGCCAACGGCCACAGCCGACTGTGGCGGTCAAAGGGTTAACCAATAATAATAATAATAATAATCGTCAGGAGGTTCCTTTCTCTGCGGCCCTAACCGCCGGTAGCTTGAGCCCTGCCCCGCTACCGGCGGCACCCTAGGCTAGGTTTTTATAGTGTTTGTATTTTTATAGTGATATTGTATTTTACTTTTATACAAATATTATAAAACCTAGCTTAAGATTTAAGATAAATAAAGAGAATAATATTAATAAGAGCTTTCAAAGTAGACGGTTTTATTAAAGTCAATAATTGTTGGACATGCGCTTCTAAATTTAAAAAAAGGTAGGCAACCCTTACACTTTTCAAATCAGGGGAGGAAAATTCTGAAAAAAAAAATAAGATAGTAAAACTTAAAAAACACTTTTAACGAAAATTGGTTTGAATAAGATAAATGTTGTGTAGTGAGTATATAGTTTTTGAGATAACGACTTTTTTTTTATTACACGCTATTTTGAGTTTAGCGTCCGCAGAAATAACTTTGTTTTTCACACTCTTTGAGAAAGAATATGTACATTGTTTTGCTGCCGTTATAATAAATATCATGCTTACGTCATTCTAAGCGTGAACGTGCGTTTTTAACCGACTTCAAAAAAACCGAAGGAGGAGGTTCTCGATTCGACGCGTGTATTTGCTTTTTTTTATATGTATGTTCACCGATTACTCGGACATGGCTAGACCGATTTCCATAATTATTTTTTTAAACGATAGGGTATGTCACAAAGTTGGTCCCATTGTGATCAAAGTCGAGGTCTGATGACAGGATCTATGAGGAATCGAAGGAACTCCTCAAATATTATAGGCACCCATATAGAAATTTTGATATTTTCTTTCATGACTCAAGCAGTTACGATTCAAAAACATTATTTGGTGAAGTGGAACTGATGATGAAGATCACGGGTGACCACCGGAACTCTTCAATGAAAAGTATTTCACGGGTGGCGATTAGATTTCTGCAGGTATAAGGTTGGGAAGCAACTTATGCTCATAAAAATTCATGTGATAAAATAGAACCGGTGATGAAGAACCAGGAGAACTCCTCAACGATCGACGTCCTTGCGTCTTGGATAGCAACATTTGGTAAAGGGTGATGAGCAATTGGCATTATGCTATTGTTACTTGATGTTGTTAATTATTATTTTAATTGCTGTTAACTGTAACACAGTACCTATCATTCTGAAGACTATAATAATTGTCTACTTTCCTATCAAATTTTTAACTGGGTGATAAATATAATTTTACAAGAACCTTACAGTAAGAAGATCTTAAAATAACTAATACAAATTATACACGCTTATAATACATAAAATAATACCTATATAACTCGCTACTCTTTGAACTCACAACGTTAGTGTTCCTTTGAGTTTGCACATTGTTACACAACAAAGGGCTCACATAAATTAAGCATTGTCAACATCAGCTAATGGGTTAGCAACTTTGAAATAAAGTGTCGCAGGTACGGCGCTCCAAGTGAATTTCGGCTAAAATCACGCCCCGATTATAATTTGAAACTTGCAGATTTCAGAAGTAAACACGACCTTATGTCCTGTGTGATTGTAGGGGGAATGGGCGAGTTCCGCGTGCAAGTTGTTGCCTCAGCTGAGTTTGCCGCCGCGAGCCGCTAGCGGCGAGGCTTGCGTGCCGGTAATGGCTTGTGCCACGTGTCATGCAAAGGATCTGCGGTATGATTCCCTTACGTGCGCAGCGGCTGATCAGCGATGATAACCGAAACTATTAATTTAGACTTTAAAGACAAAGTTATTCGGTCTACATTTGAATGTGTCCCTCAAGGCTGATCAGCCGCTGCGCTCGTTAGAGAATCACTTGGCTAAGCAGCGTCTATCTAGTAAGTAAGCATGTATGGTGGCATATTTTACTATTCTCAGGATGGAATCAGGTAATACTCTTTTAGGTTTATTAAATGTATAAAATAAATAAAACGGGGTAATCTAATTTGAAATATTTATTTGTGAAAGGAAAAAGCCACGACAATAGGACTTATGTTGTATCTGAAAAAAATGTTTTAAGACATGCAGACACACACAGTGACCGCGCCGAAATACGTCACCCGTGACTTTAGCGAAATTCGCAAAGCTGCAATTAGTGCTCATCTGAAAGCGGTAACGAGTGCACGCGAAATGTCTCATTATGCCATGTTTCTCGCTTAAAGATGCAGGAACAATTTGAAGAAAATTAATAAAGCGAAAGGTATTTTATTTCATTCGCAGGTGCTATTTTATCAAAATAATTGTTTTTCATTTTTTCCCGTTGTTAAAATTATAAATCGTAAAATGGCGGATGCGTGAAAGAGTACGCAACTGTTACGGTAAGAGAAAAAGAGATGACACAATTTGTCTCGGTTCATGCACTCATTTATGAATATGACTACAGATTAACGCTATTAAGTCTAATCTTACGATTTAAATTGTGCATTGCAATGCATTGTGCATCTAGGGCCGCAAGAAGGAGATAACTAACGAGAATCTGTCAGAACCCCGACGCCGAAGGCGAGAGGACTTTTAATGACTCGAGTTTGTTATCCCCTTACTGCCCGTGATACACACAATGTTTTTCATCACATTTGCGAGGCAATGAAATAAACATTAAAAAAAAAAAATGTCATTGTGCTGTACACCGTGAATTACAATCAGGTGGGTAGAATAAACTGTATGTCGCGTCAGTTGCGTGCTACTTGTATAAGAAAACCATCACCGCCCGAGCCGGGAGTTCAGCGGGAGTTATAGTAGGGCCGGGCGTATAGAGCAGTTTAATCGGCTATGGCTGCTCTATACGCCTGCGTATAATAACACCCTTTCCGAGCAAGTGTGATGAAAAAATATTAATCTTTATTTCCACCTATGTATGTATTTTATTAAATTCTGCATTTCTTTTCATAAATAATTAGCTTTATTCCTCTCTGAAAAAAAGAAGGAAAGAAAATATTTCACAATCATTGCCATAAAGATTAGATCCATAATGAAATCACCCAGAAAATGTCGTCGTTACCTGGATAAAAACACATCTTTATGTTCATGAACAAGAAAGTTTATAAATGATTTAAGCTTCGTTCCGGGTGACTCCGGTCCCTTTTCTATGGCATACAGGGCAGTAGGTAGTCGTAAAATTTGCCTTCTAATTGGAACACTCTTCCGGTAATAATATAATACAATGAATCCATTTTATTCACTGGGCCTTTGTTATACCAAGTTTACTCATTTAAAAGCTCGGTGCGATAGGAAATGGAGAAACGGGAAAATATTATATTAAGTGACATCTTTGACATTTATGGAAATTGAATAACAAAGGCAAAGGTCAGGTAAAATATCGATCTTGCTCAATATTGATAAACAATTGTTCAGTTTTTGTTTATTCTTTAGTTTTGATAAGTTCAGCGTAATTTGCAAAAGAGAAAACATTTTTATCTACACCCATATCATAAAACCTCCATAATTTAATCAAAAACCGTAGGAAATGACCACCATTATGACAATCTGTACTGTAATGTTATTATAGTATCGATTATAGTATCGTAATGGTCATAACGATACAGATATGAGCTAAAGGCCGTCGCCGCAGCCGGCGGGGCCCCATCGTCGCCGTGTCGCCGCCGTTTATAATATGTGTGTAGATAAAGTTATGTATGCAACTCTGCATAATTTCGCCTTAAAACACACGTGCGATCCTATTATGAAACTCTTTACTTTCAAGACCATTATTTAATTAAATAATTATAAAAAATATGGAAAAGCAAACTGATGTAAGCCGAAGAGTTTACTTTTCACTTCTCTGTTTTTAATCAATGCATAGAAACATTACTTTAACGAGAGGTTTTGTAAAAAATGGTGCTGATTGCCTATTCAGAAGTAAAAAAGGAATTTTCCAAATACTGCTTAATAATAAAAACAGCGGCGCAAAATTTTCTCTGCTCAAAAGATAACTTGATTCTCAAATGTTTTTACAAGTAGCCTTAATAAAGTGGGGATTAGTTGAACGCGAAAAGTTTGCCATTCCCAGACACGGCGAAGTTGTGACTCCAGCAGGTCCTCAGATAATAGTTGAGTAGCAAGTTTAATTACTTCCCGTTTTGCGGGTCCGCTGACACCGGCCTGATGCGCCGCTACATCCCACTGCGGGCCGGCTGACGTCTTGCACACAATCTTATTATAAGTATTCAATAACCGCATAACATAGGTCTTACGGCGATAGCCAAAACGCAATTCGGTTCTTGATTGCTTTTCAAAAAATAGTTAGTCAAAGTCAAACTATCTTTATTCAATTTAGGCTTTTACAAGCTCTTATGAAGGTCAAGGAATGAATCTACCACCGGTTCGGAAAAAATCCTCTACTGAGAAGAGCCGGCAAGAAACTCGGTGAGGTATCATTTTTTCAAATCAGTACACATATAGTTGTCGTTAATGTCGTCTATAATTTGTATTAAAGAAGTGGTAGAACCGCACTGTTTTATGTTTTTTTAAGAGCTGACATATCTATAGCAATTACATCAATTCTGGAAATCCATTGTAACCCGTACGAACGGTGCCATAATCAGTTACATTGCTACAAAAAAAAATTTGAAGGAAGGCTTCGCTCACAAGAGCAGTGAGATACAAAATACGGTATTAACTCATCAATTGAATGAAGCCAGAAATTGTGTAACGAAATACTCCTGTAAGCAATGTAAAAAAATAATATCATTTCTCACACGTGTGCACTTGTTTGAGATACACGGAAATCTGAATCTCCTGCAAACCAGGTCTGAAAGTGAAGGGTGCACAGTGCACTGCGGGTGGACGGAATAGCCCTCGGGCCGCACGACGCGAACGTAAGTGCATGTCTAAAGCAGTTCAACTGTTTTGCATTTGTATAGTAGTCAACTTGTAATTGTGGTTTAAGAAATGTAGCTATCTGCATAGGATCTTGCTACGACCATTTGGAATGTAGGAGTATCGTACAGAAACCGTGCTTTAAGCAAAGTTGAAAATTATTCCCATGTCAAAACGCATGCTATAATATTGTAATGATATTAATATCAAGGAATCAAGTAGTTCAGAGAAGTGAAACTGAAACAATTAACCAAAATCTAATTATCTCATTCGTCATCATCAGTTCAACCCGGGGTTGTCCACTGCTGGACTGGACATAGGTCTCCCACAAGACTTCCACAACGAACAATCGCACGCATTCCGTGTCCAACGGCTTCCAACTACCTTCACAAGGTCATCGGTACATCTTGTGGGGGACCGACCCGCGTCTCCCGGTCCGTGGTCACCACTCAAGAACCTTTACGCCCCATCGGCCATCAGTTCTTCGAGCTATATGCCCAGCCCATTGCTATGTCAATTTGCAAAATTATCTCATTAACAAAGATAAAAGTGGTTTTGAATTCAGCGTGGAAGCCCGTTGTCCCAGCTATTCGGAATACTGTACGCGTCAACACTCTTGTAGACACCGTGAGCTCGGCATGTTTGCCGCCCGCTGTTCACCACCGACGACCAGCCGCAGCCGGGCACGTCAGCAGCGCCTGCGCCGCCCCCGCCGCCCCCGCGCCCGCACCCTCTGCACGGGCGCAACGCGCTGCGCGGAGGGCAGTGCGCGGGTTGCTCTGACCGGGACCGCACTCAAACCCTGAAGAAGGACTCCATTCGAGTTCGAAACATGTCGGGCTATTTCTAACAATAAATCGTGAGTAAAGCCGTGTGTTTTTCAAGTATTGATTTTGTTTACATCGACAATCCTACGTTGTGCCATAATTGCCTGATCCTTGAGGACTTACTGTCAGAATTAAAGTTCTTAGAGCTTTGAAATGGGTACTCATAGAAAGCGTTGTTAATGAAAAATCTTTGATTTTTATCTTAGTAAACCAAAAAAATGAATATACAGCGATTGTAAATCAAGAGTGAAGAAATTCTGCATTAACAAACTCTGTTAAGCGAGTGTATTTTGAAATGCAACAAAGAAACCCGTCGGATTACTTTGTGAAAATATTATTAAATGTCACAACGACGCAACCATATAAAACAGAGAGCTTTTTATACTCAAAATGCACTTTTAAAGCAGATTTAGTTTCGTGTTGCTTAATTTTATTGCAACTGCAGTCGGGCCCATTTTTAAGATTGTATTTGTGCACTGAATAATTTAGCGGAACTACTTGTGAAAACCTTTCAGGGTAATGTGTCTGCTTATTTCAGCTTGGCAATCTTAAACTGAATTTCCTCGTAATAAGTACCTTTATAAAATAAAATAAAAACGTATTAGACATCTATTCATTTGTAGTTGCAGTCTATCGGAAAACGGACATCTTTTAAAAAGGGCATTTCGTTAACATAAGTCTGTAAGTAATTTTAATTTAGATAAAATTGTAGATAAAATCTGTAATGTAGTCTTTTAATTTTTGAATCAAGTTCGTTCCCACATTTGGTAACATCGGTGACCTTGGATAAACAACCTGCTTAATTAACTTAAAGCTAAACTCTGCAATGTAATACACTTTGACGTGACAATTAAGGTCATATCACCTTGACGCGAGGCGCACAAGGGACACAGTTAATAAATAGATGTACGTGGGTAATATTGGAAATAACTTCACCGAATGTAGCTTGCAAAGTCCGTTTGGTGACAGTCCCTCTCGACAAAGCTACCCAAACGTGAAGGGTAATGTTTCACTTTGAAACTATGTGATAATTAGTTTAATATACCTGCTACAGTTCGATTCCAATTTTAAGTTATTTGGATTAAATTCTAGAACATTATTTATCTACACCCATATCATAAAACCTCCATAGTGTAATCAAAAACCGTAGGAAATGACCAGCATTATGACAACCAATTAGGTAAAACCAGTACTGTATTACAGTATCGATTTTAGTATCGAAATGAGATTAAATTTGGATTTTTTTTCAAGTGGGTCTCTATTCTAGTATCCATAGATATAATTAAAACAGTTATTGATACCAAACATCAATTAAGTATGTTTTTTTTTATATAAACCGCACGACATTTGATCTCGAGTGACATGAGAATAGGGACTTCATTCGTTTGTCGACGATTTAAAAAAAAACGGTCTTGATGGAGGATCGAATTGCCGCCATTAGGATTTATAATATGTGTGTAGATAAAGTTATGTATGCAACTTTACATAATTTGGCCTTAAAACACACGTGCGATTTTATTATGAAACTCGCTTAAAAGCTTGTTTCATAAAACCGCACTAGTGTTTTAAGGCCTATCATTATGCAACCGTTGCATAAACTACTAATTATCTACACCCATATCATAAAAGCTCCATTGGTTAATCAAAAACCTTAGGAAATGACCACCATTTTGACAACCAATTAGGAAAAACCAGTGCTGCGATAAAGAAATAACATGACTTCTTTATCGTTTTTAGTAAAGAAAAGAGATTAAATTTGGAACAGCTGTCAAAACTCAAGTGGTCTCTATTCTAGTATCCATAGATATTAAAACAGTTATTGATACGAAACGTCAATTCAGTATTTTTAATATAAACTGCACAATATTTGATCTCGAGTGACGTGAGAATAGAGACTTCATCCGTTTGTCTATGATTAAAAAAAAAATGGTCTTGACGGAGGATCGCCATGTTGGCGTTTTGCTGAACGAAAGTAGAATTGTTTTTGAATTGAATAGAAAAAGTTGTTTGTAATTTACATTTTAGTTGAAAATATGAATAGTAAGTAGTCTTCTCGGAGTGTGTGTGATGTGAAAATGCGCCGGATATCGGAAATATGCAGCCACGATTGCAACAAATAACTTGTTACCAGAAAATATTGTTTCTGAACCCATCATGGAGGATTTATAATATGTGTGTAGATAAAGTTATGTATGCAACTCTGCATAATTTGGCCTTAAAACACACGTGCGATCTTATTATGAAACTCGCCTATCGGCTCGTTTCATGAAAACCGCACTAGTGTTTTAAGGTCTATCATTATGCAACCGTTGCATAAACTACTATTATTCAACTAAATTAGTATACCAACCGAATTCACGCACTGGAAGACGCAGCGTGGGCAGACCACCCACACGGTCGACTGACGACCAGGGTTCTTACCCTTGAGCTTACGCAAACCGTTCTCGGTATAGAAATCTATCGGAAATACTGCTTGGTGCTGATATAAGTAAAAGGGACCGAGCGATAGTTTTCAATAACGAGAACGATTTGCGTAAACTCATGGTAATGGTCCAGGTGAAGAGTGCGGGACTCAGCTGGTTGCGAGAAGCAAAAGATGGGCGTTGTGGTGATCATTGGGGAAGGCCTATGACCAGCAGTGGATGTCTTTTGGCAGCAATGATGATGATGATGATGATGAATTTAGTATACTAGCTACTGATTTTTATGTCCTCTTTGCCAATAAACATAAATGCTAGGTCTCTAAGGCTTCACTGAGTAAATAGGTGGAAGAGCTTGCAAAGGGGAGGTTCAGAGAACGGCAATATCGAGCGATACGATTTGTGGGATGGAAATACAAAAATAATTTCGCTGAAGGCAAACGCACACATACTCTTCGGTAGCTTTGTAGGGCACTCAAATCTGCTCAAAGAAAGGGTTGATTCACGCTGAATGTTGGACCAATAACTTACGAAACATTACTAAGGCCGTAATGCAAACCAAGATGTTATAGTTTACTTTAATGCAAATTATACCGAACGCCGGATTGAATCATAATAAGTGTTTGCTCAAAACCTTATCAAATAGGTTTTGAGCAAACATAAACCCGTGATTTGTTTGCTTTTCATTGTGACGTTAATTTTTTTTAACGTACCGTTATGTAGATAACATTATTTCGGTAGCATATAGGTAAACGTAACTTTTAAATGGACTTTAGTATCAATACCTGCCTAGGTGCATGATTGTCTAAGGAAACTTTAACCCAGAGGGCCGTCCCACCTGAACCAACATGGAACTAATCGAGTTTTTGTAACGAAGCACAATCAGGCGATGCTCGTACTGCTTACTATCCACCTCAGTAACTGTTCACTAATTGGGATTGTTATTCACCCACTGTCGTCGGCCGCGGCTAATTTTACCCACAAAATGACTAGTTAGGCTGAGCGCGTAGCTCTTTATTCAATACAAACAGAAGCGTAAAACTGTTTCTGTGTTGTAATATGTCTACACAACGCGATAAATAACGCAATCAAATCTAATGCGCGTTACGAATATACGAATACAATTCGAGTTCTCGTTGATAAACATGCCGGCAATTTGCACGTTGGTGTTTAGCTAAATACAGCAGTGTTGTCACGGGATTGGATATTAAATTGTTTATATTCCACAGAGTTAAGTTAGCTGTTATTTGGTTTATTTTACAATGAAAAGGTTTCATTATATTTGTTTAAGTTTTACTAACCATTAATTACAGCTAATTTTTTTTATTAAAAACAATAGCTAATCACAAAATCTTTAAACTTCAGTACATGTAAAAGAAAAAAGTTTTATATTAAACCACCGGTAATGCTTGTTTTTATAACAACTATACTCTTTGAATTTACTAATTTATATTCTTTGAATTATTATTTTAAAAATATTATACTGTATTAAAAAACCTTACCCTCATTATATAATTGTGGTATGTTAGGTTATTTGGGTTAGTTATAATTATAGTATGATGTTGCTTAGATTTAATTAACGCATACTGTGATTGCCTGTAATTAGGGGAGAAGTTCGTTCAGGATGTCTCTAATGCTTTCATTTCTGTGTCCGCTGTTGGTGATCCTATTAAATAAATAAACTACAACTACAACTATCAACTTATAATAAAAACCGGCCAAGAGCATATCGGGCCATGCTCATTGTAGGTAGGGTTCCGAAGCCGTTACTTCAAACGATAAAATCGATATTCTCACATAACATTAGTGGCAAAGAGGGTAACTTTGCCACAGAAGCAATAAGTACCTCAAACCTCAAGTTCAAGGAGGGTCCTTATTTGGACTCAGCATTAAAATCAAAATGTTTGTGTAAGTTATGGGATTCAGTAGCGAAAGTCGGTTTATTCCACAGTCTCAACTTCCCCAGACCGTGTTCATTACCTGCACTTTTCAACTATATAGCTCCGAAAACTAAAACTATACTTAACTTACTTTTTCTCAAGTAATTTTAGAGTAGGGAGGAGTAGTATTTTCAGTAGGTTTAAGCAAGTTAGTCGCCTGTAACACATGAACCAATGAAGTCTACTTGGTCGTGATAGTTTTCCTTTTAATTTCGTTATGGGCTTTCAACTCTAACATTTAGAGTTTTTAACTATAATGTTCAAGTAACTTCACTAGCAATGACATCTGTAGAGTGAGAGAGAGACATACTTCCTTAACGGTTTAGGGGACGACAAACCTGAAAATTGGTAATAACATATTATAATACTTTTCAAAGAGCTATTAAATTAATGTTTTTAACAATTTTATTACTTATCTTTGTGCGCGAGACACATTAATAATCGTACAAAAATTCAGCTGTGTAACTGTTGAGACAGACGGACATGTCGAAACTATAAGGGTTCCTAGTCTGACTACGGAACCCTTAAATGAAAGCCTTGTTTGAAATCAACGCATACCCAAAACCCCTGCTACTTCGGGCATATTGGCCAGTGAGTTTGTAACGGCAATTACTTATGCACTTAGGTGGTTTTTAATCATACGTCGATATCGCGGGTGCACAATCAGTTTGACAATATACTATATTGTCAAACTGATTGTGCACCCGCGTGTTTTTTCAGTGCAGACAATATAAAATAAGCAGAACAGCACGTATAACACGGCCTGCCCGCGTGTCATTTCTCACTCAATGCCTCACATATTTATTTGACTAAATAGACAGAGACACACTGAGCGACAAACGATTCGTGGGCATGTCGTGCTAGCCCTCTAAAAGCGATATTCGTATGGAGTCAATAAAAACAAGATATTAAATAATTTTATCTCAAATGGCCGTATCATCTTCGTATCATGCCTGTGTACTTACTTAATTAGTACATACTTCAAGGTAGGTACACAATTATGTATTATGTTGCTTTACCTCTCTGTCACCTTGGACATTATTGTCGTCATTAGATAACAAGACGATAATAATTATTATTTGATTCCAATATAATTTGTATAGCTAGAATTGTCCTATTATAAATGCCTTCAAGGAAAAAAACTTCTAACGAATTTGTGGAGTTGTGGATAAAGGATTACTCCGAATTACGGGATGGCGATTCAAAATTATTTTGCCAATAAACTTTTAACATGAAAAAGCCTTTTCGGGACAAAATTGTCATTTTCTCATTTAAAAGATATTACTTGTTTTATTCGAACAATGTAAACTTTTAGATTAGTAATTTGCTTACACGAAACGATAAGTTACTTTGAACCAACTCTACAGAGTACAAGCGAACATATCATGCTTAATATCTTATTAAGCAACCTCTTTGAGGTTGAAAACGTATAGGAATGTGGGCAGAGATCACGGTTCAAGTCCCGCAGGGGCTTACTTAATGTTTGTACCCGAGTCATGGATGTTTAGTATTTTTATATGTATGTATTTATCTATATAATATGTATTTTTACGCATCGTTATGTTGTACCAATAGTACAGGAAATTCTAGTTGGGGACTAGATCAATATGGTTTTAGTGTTCAAGATATTATTATTGTTATGATGTTGTTTTGAAGACCAGACATTCTATTTATTTATGCAATAATGAACTATGTTATAATTTTGGTAATCTAGTTTTTCCCACTTAATTGCTTTCGGTAGTGTAGGCCGTGGTTTTTTTAAATAACTTGCTTGAATAGTTACCAAATTCGGCGATTTGGAAATACTGAAAACACAATTGGTCGGAATGCAGTAACTGAATGTTGGATAACTCGAAACTGAGGATTTCTTCAGTTGAGAACGGGATTTGATAATGTATGAAGTTGCTATCGTGTATCTATGAAATAGGTTTAGTATTGATATAAAATATCAACGGTTCATCATACCATCTGAGGACTAATTAATCGAACGTGGTCACAAGTAGTCTTGTGGCTCTGCCCACCCCATTAGGGATTTTGGGCGTGATAATATGTATGTATGTATAAAATATCGATAGCGTTGTCTACCGTTTAGTTAAATTAATAATAAATTCAACTGATTAATACTGACCACAAATGAAAACATTAATAAGAATATCAACAGGCTGTCTTATTGCTAAATATTTCTTCCAGATAACAAATAAAAAACCGACTTCAATAACGCTTTGAAAAGTAAGAAATAATTACTGGCCTTCGTAAGTAAATTACCAAGAAACGTCAGATATATTGTCAATTAAGTGATATATTAAATACATCGATATCGGTGTCAAGTAAATGAACACACAGTATGAGGGATGGATTACCTATTTTTGCCACCGACTTCGATATATTTAATGTATCACCTAATCAACAATATATCTGACGTTTTGAGGTAATTTACTTCAGAAGGCAAATCATTATTTCTTACTTTTCAAAGGGTTTTTGAGGTCGGTTTTTTTTTGTCAATTTATTTTTTTATTTTATTTTTTTTAGTGATTATCATATGTGATTCATCAAGTAACAATAGCATAATGCCAATTGCTCATCATTTTTTACACAATTTTGCTATCCAAGTTGCAAGGACGTCAATCGTTGAGGAGTTCTCCTGGTTCTTCACCACCGGCTCTATTCTACCACATACATTTTTATGAGCATAACTTGCTTTCCAACCTTATACAGAAATCTTATCGCCACCCGTGAAATACCTACTTATAATTGAGGTGTTCCGGTGGTCATCCGCTGTCTTCATCATCAGTTCCACTTCACCAAGTAATGTTTCTGAAACGCAATTGCTTGAGTTAATACAGAAATATCAAAATTTCTATATGTGTGCCTATAATATTTAAGGAGTTCCTTCGATTCCTCATAGCTCCTCTCATCAGATCTCGACTTTGATCACAATGGGACCAACTTGGATAAATACCCTATCGACTAAAAAAAGAATCATCCAAATCGGTCCAGCCATCTCCGAATAATCGGTGAACATACATAGAAAAAATAAAATAAAAAAAAAAACAAATGTACGCGTCGAATTAAGAACCTACTCCTTCGGATTTTTTGAAGTCGGTTAAAAAGCAAAGAATAGAGGAAGTAACGTTAGAGAGTCAGATTGCAAGCAGTAAAAAATACCGTACATAAAGTGGACGGTCGTTCCGCTTTTTCTTTTTTTCGAAAATACAAAAATGCCTGCCTCTTTAATTATCGTCCGTCCAACTCCAACAGTAGAACGTGCCTCAATGCTTGTTCATTTGCTTAACAAATTTGCACTTGATACGGGAAGAATCAAAATGCAAAACAGGAGAAAATAAAAAAGTTCTCGAAACGTTAAATGAAAGAAGCGCAAATAGCTGCTCAAGATTCAATATTATTCTGTGCAAATTACACCATTGCCTTGTGATTTTGTGTTCGGGCTTGCAGTTAAGGGGAGTGGGAATGAAGTCGGTGCGTCCAATTGGATAGCATATTTTAGTAGCGTCTGGCGTCGGGCCACTGTCGGCGACACCCTCTAATGTTTTCCTGTTCCCCCTAATGTGCCTACTTAACGAACTAAACTTTCTTATCGAACCAACGAACATCTCACTGCAAAGTTTCAAAGTAATAACATAAAATTACAACTGCTAACCAGCTTGCTATTTTGCGTGGTCGAAAATAATTTTCTCAATTTGAACAATATTGTTTTATTCGAACTACGCTTTAATTTCATGATTATGGCCTTAAACACACATCACGAAGCAGCCCTTATTTGCTCTAGAGCAATAAAGTTGCATACAAAATTCATTATTGCACTGTTTTGTTTTTAATATAATATTTTTATATTTTCTTTTTAATTTGCTTAGTTGATCAAGAACCACCAGCCAACCAATCCGCCCATTCACAGTCCGACGGTACAGCTGACCACTTTTCTGTGCACTTGCTGTTAACAAGACAGTCCACATGTAGACGGCCATATCGAACTGTGACTGCCCCGTCTAAAATGTTATGCTCAAAGTACTGGCTGATGAAATAGTATAGGTTACTAAAAGATTTAAAAAGAAAAGGCGTATTATGAAAATTAATTGACCAGATACAAGATTTCTGTGAAAAATTTCGGTTGTTCTAATTTAGCTTCTGAACCACTGGACCGATTTTAATAAATAGGGTTTCTTAAGATTCGGGGAGAACGTGCCAGTGTCATAGGCTATATAAAAATTCTAAGGGTGCATCAAACCAGGTGCAAAAATCCTTTTTACGTCGCTAGTCTGGTTTAACTATACTTTTACTCTTTTTACCAAATTTTTGCAGTAGTTGAAAGAAAGGCAGATTATGCACCTCGCATCAAGTGATGTATTATTGCACTCGTGTTTTTAGAGCCCTCACTTGCGTTCGGGCTCCAAACTAACACTCGGGGCATTAATGAATCACTTCCTGTTTGGTGCAACAATCTACTATAGTTACTAGTACGCCCAATTGAGTATTCTTTTTGTTTACTCTTTTGCACGTCAGTAATGTTTTTTGTATTTAGTATTATTTATGCTTTATACAAGTTATTTTTTATGAAAGTCACTTATTTTTAAATAAGATGACATCGTTTCTTATTGGAACCATTGTTGGTAAAAAAGAAGAACGTCTCACTGAACCGGCACAAGATCGGCAGCGGAGCAATGTCTCCTTTGGGGTTTTTAGTGTCCATGGGCAGCGGTGATCACTTATCATCAGGTCAAGGAGTGGCTCGCCAGCCGTTATGCCTTTCTCTTTAAATTAAATAGAATATACTGTATCTTATTTAAACATTTATTATAACACGTCAGTATTTTAGTCTTAATCTCAGGAGACTGAACAAGCGAGCTAAGTTAATCTCTTAAACGATTGACCGATGAGCTTTTCATACATTTCTATTATAGATAACTCGTAAGTTTAAATCAATGTTAGATTTTTTGTAACTATAGCTGAAAAGGATATATTTTTTGGGATTCCGCATGCAAAGAGTCCCAATAGAACTTTATCTGCATCAAGTAAGCGAGGAAACTGCTAATGGCAAGGCGTTATGGGAGATGGCTAAGCTAGAATTTTAGATTAAAAATGGCATCTCATAAATCCTCGTAAAGAAAAAGAAGTTTTTTTTTTTAATTGGTATTAAAATCATAAATTATGGCGAAGAAAAAATTATACATACATACATTCATAGCATCACGCCCGAAATTCCTAATGGGGTGGGCAGAGCCACAAGACTACTTGTGGCCACGTTCGATTAATTAAATAGTCCTAAGATGGTATGATGAACCGAATGGTGATAGGTGATCGGCCCATCGCCCATACAGATAGTCCACCATGTTGGAGAGGACCCGTCCCTTAGTCGACATTTACGACATGCCAGGATGATAAGCATCTGCACGCATTCTACGCTATTTCTTCACTCCCAGTGCAGCAGAGGAGTGAAAAAATCATAAGTATTTATATAAAAAAATAATTTTCTGAATATCCTAAACTGATCAAGTATCGAATTGAGTAAAAAGGTATAAAATTTATATTTCATTCAAACACACCCAAGCTCTTTCAAACGAATTTAAAAATATAGAGACTGAAACATCCACCTTTATTGAAACTGAATAAATGAATACAAAAACAAACATCGGTTTTGAGTGGACAGCATAATATTTTAACGAAAATAGTAGTAACTTGTAGTAAACAGAATATCTTCCTTTCTGCAATGACCACAAAAATAATCGAATAAATAAACATAATTGAAAGATAAGTTTTACAGTGGAGAAAATTTTTTATTTCGCATAATGAATAGTTTGCGCAATGACACGTCTGCGAGAGATTATTTTGTTAAAGAGTGCATTATGACAGTGGTCTCATTATTTATATTACACAGTCTATTAGAAATTCATAGAATTAAGCTAACTTTTTTTTTGCGCAAGTGAGCTCTATTACTTACCCCTTGCAATCGTTTTTGTTAATTTAGAGATTGACCTAACGGGGCTGACGTGTTCAGCAATGATCAAAGCCCCTAAATAAATAAAGATTAAAAAAAAAAAAGCTAACTTTGAAAAAAAAGACGAGACATCCATAAATACAACACGCGAAACAAGAATAAATTATGTGTTCCATTGACTAGATTAGTAAAGACATATAAGCAAGGAATTCCACTAAAAATAAGTTTCTATAACCTTTTACCTTTGCATGTCACAAATTTGCCTGTACCAGATTTTAAGAGAAAACTAAAACTATTTTTTGAATGTAACCGGTTCTATTCCATTGACGAGTTCGTTGACATGTTGAAGGCAAAAAGATGTGTTCTTCTCGAACAATAGAAAAAATATAGTTAATGTATGACTCCAAAATAGGTTTAATTTCGTTTTTAACATTTATAATATGGTTATTTTATGTAAATTGTTTACAATAGGTATGATTGTTAGGTGCATGATCTATTTATGTCAATTTATTTTAATTCGTGACTTGTTATATGTAACGTATCTTTGTTACTTGGCCAATAAATAAAAACAATAAACAACAACAATATTATCCTGCACATTGTGCTGGACTTGGCGTTGGGCAGAACCCTTGCGGCGCGCGAACGACTCACACTTGGCTTTTTATTAATGTTTCTATCCTAATGGAAAATTACATCACTTAATTTATTTAGGCATTAATAAAAGATCTAATAAAAACGACTGTTTAAAAAAGTTAACGCAGCTTCGTTACTTACAAAGTTAATGAGGGCTGACATTAATGGTTACCCCCAAGAGAGTCTCGTTGGCGATCGTAATAATAAAAAATAGTAAATAGTTATTCCTTAGATCGATCCCCTGTCGGCATAAAGACAGCTTGATTGATGTGACGGCGATGTTTGTTGTTGTAGCACGACAAATGTAATGGCCTATTTGGTTCGGTTACGCATTACTTCAATCCGAATCGGGAGATTAATACTGGCAGACACTATAGAGACGGATGCTTTTTTCAATATGAACACAACTTCTGTGAATAAAAAGGTGTATTTTAAGAGAGAAAGAGAAAACAAACATTATAAATTATTACACGATTACTCGTGGTAGATCACGAGTTAATAATTAATGCACACAGTGAAAAGTAGGTACGTCACCTCCATTTAAGCCCTCCTCAATGTTACTAACTGCCGACACTAAGCCCCCACAATTCTAAGCATTCATGTTTCTAGATATCTGGTGATCTAAGCAAATGAAAATCATTATATTTAATTATTTTTTAGGGTTCCGTACCTCAAAAGGAAAAAAAGAAACCCTTATAGGATCACTCGTGTGTCTGTCTGTCTGTCTGTCCGTCTGTCACAGCCAAATTGCTCCGAAACTACTGGACCGATTGAGTTGAAATTTGGTATACATATGTAAGTCGGTGACCGCAACACGGACGCGTGACGTAAATATATGAATTTTAAACATGGGGGCCACATTTGGGGGGTGGATTAAAAAAAAAAGTTATGCAACCTATATCGTGTGACATATCAAATTAAAGGGCTTATTGTGAGGATCTTAAATATATTTACATTTGAATTTAAAGTAAAATAGTTTAAAAGTTATAAAATAGGCGAAAATTGACCATCCCCCCGCCCCCTTATTTCTTAAACTACTGGAGCTAAAATTTTGAAAAAAATACAGAAGATAGTTCTTTACCTATAGATAACAGGAAAACCTATGAGAAGACTATGGTATTAAAAGTAACGTAGTAAATTTCAGATAATCATGTACGGAACGGAACCCTCTCCACGCGAGTTTAACTCGCACTTGTCCGGTTTTTGATGCCTGAATACTGTTTCTCCCATCCTAAACTGTAGGGCTCAGCTAATTGAGTGGCACAATGGCGCGTCATCAAATAATTTTACCAACTATTACAAAACGCGTAAAACTAGTTATGAGTGCGATGCGTATCACTGCTACATTGTGCCAGGCAATTTTCTGAGCGGCTTATATCACCGAGTTACGAGTACGTTATTCCATAATATATGAGTTTCATTTGCTTAAAAGCTTTATACATTTGCCGTTCCAAATGCATTTACGGTAGCGATGGCGCCATAATTAATAACGTCGTCACTCGCAATAATACGATCAAGGTGAATCTCCAAATAAAAGTGCATTAATCTTCGATGGAAGCGCGATAAAGAACGATGGCGACATTGAAGTACGAGTACATCATTACGCATATAGCTTTATCGTTGCCGACGGTTAGACGACGCTTGAATGGGTTTTTCTTTTGCTGCAAGTTTATGCTAAAGCAGTTCCGAAAGTATAAGTTAATGTGGAAGTTTTGTGGGTAAAAAACTAATAATTATAATTAGTCCATCAGTTAGATTATCAAAAAATATTGAACATGTATTTTTTGCTTTATCCAATCAATCAAAATTGACTAAAATAACGCGCATCAAAGTTCGGGAGTGGGGACTTATGACGTAACTTATTAGTACAAAGTGTGAGAAGTCGTGACGTCATGCGGAACTTCAACGCGCTATATCTTGTGCTCAATATTTTTTATAATGTAAATGCCGGACTTATTAGAATTTTTCAGGAAACTACCCTATTGCTTTATAGGTATGTTAGCCCAAAAAAACATGAAAAGAATAAACATTAAAGTTTCCACGAACTTGGTTTAGGCTGTTTCCCGTGCGTTTGATCGGTCGACCAAACCCTCCGCCAATAGGATTTTTTCTCCTTCTGTCACAATAGTCACATAAATGGGAAAATCGAGTTTGAATTTATCCAACCAATATTATTTATTTCGTTTTTTTTTCTGTGTAAATGTACTCATTTATATCCGACCCAATTCAACTGTTGATATGTTTAAATAGCATAATGAAATGTTGAAACCTTTTAATTATCGTTTTGAGAATTTAGTAGGATTTAACGTACCTAATACTAAATGATTTACGTGAATAAATGGCTTGACGACCCTAGCACAGCATTAGCTAGGCAAACAAACGAGCTGCGGCCGAGTCCGTACATTCCCCGCTATAAACACAATACTAATGTGTTTCACGGCTTATTATGACCAGGAACACCTAGCTACTACTATCAACTACCTACATAGCCAGGTACTGTTACCCACAAAACTATATCGATATAGAAGCAAAGAGTTCGTCGATTTGTATGGAAAGTGAGCGTGTAATTTTAAGCATTTTTGTGTTGTTACTTTCATATGATGAGTGTAATTTGTCTGTGACGGACGGGAAAGATAAGTCGCGCGAAAACGATTCGAAGCACCGCCACTCCCACTGTTCCGCGCCGCGCCACCACCGTTGTTAGACACAAAGAGGTTCTCAGGACTTCTTTTTGGCACGCGGGAACAATACACTCTTTCCTTTTATCTCGATATAGTTCCGTGCTATTACCAATTTATCCAGTTAATATAAAACAGAAATGGAAAGAAGGAAATAATAAGAAGTAATTGTTTTTTCTAACGAAGGAGACGAACTGAAATAAATTGAGAAAATAATACAAAAAATAATGGAGTTGGTCATCGTGGCAGTAAATTGGACATTGGTTCAGCATAATTCTGCTGCCCTAGCATGCCAGACACGGGGACAATCTGCTCATACGCGGTTTTAAACTAAAACCGACGATAAGACGGTATAACTTATCCTCGTGTCAACCTTAGGGCCGCTGAGACGTTAAACACCTGCATCGCTGATTTTTACCCAATTGCGCGAAAGCTAAAAGACCAACAATCATACAAAGACCTTGATTTATAAAGATTAAAAAGCGAGCCAAGTGTGAGTCTGACTCGCGCGCCGAGGGTCCCGTACTTACCTATGAAAAAAATCAGTACTTTGTAGGTACGGAACCCTAAAAATTTACAAAAATGGCTTTTATTAACCGAATAACCATTTACAACCTATCTATGAAATACGACAAAAAAAACCTTTCGCAAGCCCTTGTCTCCGTGCAATTGTCGTGTGTGATATGCCCTTGCAAAGGTTATTCCGTTAAATTAACTTTTTTGTGATTTAAATACTTATTTACAGTTTTCGGAACTTTTCCTTTACTTGTGCTGTAAGACACTGCTTCTTCCCAAATTTTATGATTGTAGCTCAACGGTAAGTACCCTATAGGTTGTGATTCCCTTTGGATTCCCTTGAAAGTATCATTATATAGTATATGTGGCATTATTGAACATGTTAATAGATTTTATACTCGTAATTCGATATTATCTGGGAGTGACATCGTACCTACTTTGTTCTCTACCGCCTAAGTCACAAAACTGTGTACCTATATACAACTGAACGGATCATTTGCTGCCGTTATACTGAGATTCAATAGCTTTCAATGTATTAATCAACTAATAAATCTCACTTTATTAACATTTTACCACTATTGGTTATAAGTTTCTCGTACATTTATCCTGAAGTCATTTAAAGCAAGGGCGCGAAGTTTAATAAAACACAAGGGAACTTGCCCTTCTTAATAACAGACTGTCTTGCCGTTTATTGTTGTGAAACAAACAGTTTCGTATTTGTTGACTTGCAAACGTTTCGCTTCTTGCTTGACTGATTGTTAACTGACAACCACTCAACATCCTCGGTGAATACTTCCGTCGGTTCTATTTCTGTGCAGCACATTTAGAGGAAACGCGGGCAGCGTAAAGAACCACATACGTATTTAATATGTAATAGTAAATTGCTTAAAAGGCTTTGAAACGGTTTACATTCCATTTTAAACGCTTAAAAATAAAATAAACCTGCCAAGTGCGAGTTGGACTCCCGCACGAAGTGTTCCGTACCATCATCTATAAAAACCGGACAAGTGCGAGTTAAACTCGCGTGCAGAGGGTTCCGTTCCGTATATGATTATCTGAAATTTCCTATGTTACGTTAGATACTATAGAAGTATAGACTTCTTATAGGTTTTTATGTAATCTATAGCTAAAGATCTAGTTTTTGTATTTTTTTCTAAATTTTATGCCCAGTAGTTTCGGAGATAAGTGGGGGAATGGTCAAATTTCGCCTATTTTCCTAAATTACTTCCAAACACAACAGAAATACACCATCTAACTATCATGGTCCGTGAGATACAGCCTGGTGACAGACGGACAGACAGCGGAGTCTGAGGGAAAAAAAACCCTTTTTAGCATACATTTTTCTACTACTGAACATATTCTTTTCCACTACATTGTATAATTTTCTTCTGGTTGTTGGCCTTCTACAGTCATGAAGTGCCTACAAGCCCTGATATCATCGGTCCATCCAACGGGTGACCTGTCTACAGTTCTTTCGCTAAGAAGACTCCATCTTAACTAGGTATAACTCTTTAGAAACAGTCCAAGCACTTCTGAGGCGTGCTTACATTATAATTTTGATAAGACATTAAGTGTTTTTTAAACAAACGGTTTGCTGTATACCTACCGCTATAATTTTTGTTCTGTTATTGAATGTTTGAATTGATAACACAGGCTTGCTGATATCTGAGCAATTTTGACTGTCGTCCGCATATGTCGCCTGATTGACGCGTCGCGGGCCGAAATGGAAACATTTTGCATTCAACGTAAGTATTGATTTGCAGTGAAATCACAAAAGGGGTATAATTGATCAAACAGAACTGATCTTGTGGATCAGTGCAAATACAAAACCAACTTGATATATTGAGAAGCTATTAATTTAAATACTTCAGAATTGTTACAATTTCAATATAAGCAGCCAATTTGAAAACTATCCAGTTGTAGGTAGCATAATGCATAGCTCTGCAGAACTGCAAATCCAATTTCCATTCAGGGTGCCGGGGAATCGAATCTAGACGGCGATTGCGGCCAGGTAGGAGAGAGTTAAATCGGATTTTCACTTCGCCTACATTCTTCCTTTCTCAATAAATTATAAAATCTTCCCAATAAACTTGTCCTTCCATTTCTCCGTGATTAGCCTCCGATGCAACTCTTTAAGGAAACAAGGACAATTTTTATTTGTAATGTAGCTCAGTTTTCTCGGGATAACAATACTGAAATATCTTGTTACCTGAAGATATGAAGACGAAGCACGTATATATTATGCAGTGTTTCCTTTGCCCTAGGGTTGTAGTCCACAAAAACGAGACTCTTTAATAAGCTTCAAAGAACTTTTTCTTTTAAAAGGCCGTTCGTTAAAATGTATCCGTCTTTCTTTGTGGTAAGAAAAGGGAATCCCAAAAAAAGTCTTGGCCATTCACAACGGTTGGTTTACTCCCCAAGCTAAAAAGTTACGTACACGCTAGGATGAACCGGACACGGGAAAAATTGCCAAATTAAATTTGTACTTTTGAAAAAAGGAACTCTTTCATGCTATATAAGTGATTAACACAATATTTACTTATCCACCGTAAAACCATTTTGATTTCGATCCGAAAGCGTCAAATTAATTAATGAGAGATTTCTATGATATTGGGTCCAATTCGAAACGGTGTCCGCTAAATTTAAGATTGCCTAAATTTAAAATAAGAAACGTCAAAGTCGATTTTCTATAGCTCCAAGGTTCAAAATCGAGTGGAACGTTTCTTATTTCAAATTTAGCGACTTCTAAATTTAGCGAAAACACTTTCGAATTGGCCCCATTACTGACTTATTTTTCCCGGAAAAGAATATTATCTGCTGTACTAACGTGAGAAAAAGTTTTAATTTTTTAATTTCGTTCAGTCTGGGAAAAACCAATCATCTAAAATATCATTAACAAATCACAATCGAAGAGCAACTGAGCGTAGAGTTACGGGGGCTTTGTTATTTTCAATTTAGTAAAATTATTGACTACATAATATGAAACTGTTTTAACTAAATTACTGTTAAACGCCTAGCTATAGGCGCTCTTGAGTGTATCATACGAGTATCGTCGGTGCGAATAATAAAATCGCTATGTGTTTTTGGTCTACTTTTCAGGAGATAGTTAAAACCGTTTTTTTCTTTAATAGTTACTTAACATGCGTAGTTATATTTTTTATGATAACTAGGTAACTTTTACATCAATATAAATAAAATAAAATAAAATATGTTAATAAGTTAAATGATGTTTTTAGGAATATTTTGCTAAATAGCGGGTTTAACTCAATGTATTTGAAGATATCTGACTACTAAAAATCGCCATGTGTAAAAATATGACAACAATGCCGATGATAAAATATCGCTATGTGCATCAACGAACACATAGCGAAATAAAACGACCACTTTCTTAAATGTGCGTTATTATTTAAAATTCGCTAACAGCCACATAGCCACATAGCGAATTTATCAAGGTACAGTTATGCCTACTAACACATAAACCAGTACTGAAAACAAAAAAAAAATGTGGGCTGATGCAGAAATTAAAACCGAAACGTTTAGTATAAAAATAAAAAACCGGACAAGTGCGAGTTAAACTCGCGTGGAGAGGGTTCCGTTCCGTACATGATTATCTGAAATTTACTACGTTACTTTAAACACCATAGACTTCTTATAGGTTTTCCTGTAATCTATAGGTAAAGAACTATTTTATGTTTTTTTTTCAAAATTTTAGCCCCAGTGGTTTCGGAAATAAGGGGGGAATGGTCAATTTTCGCCTATTTTCCTAAATAACTTCTAAACTATTTTACTTAAAATTCAAAAGAAAATATATTTAATATCCATACAATAAGCCCTTTCATTTGATATATCACACAATATAGGATGCAGAACTTTTTTTTAAATTTTAATAATTTACCCCCCAAAAGTGGCCCCCATGTTTAAAATTCATATATTTACGTCACGCGTCCGTGTTGCGGTCACCGACTTACATATGTATACCAAATTTCAACTCAATCCATCCAGTAGTTTCGGAGCAAATTGGCTGTGACAGACAGACAGACAGACACACGAGTGATCCTATAAGGGTTTCTTTTTTTCCTTTTGAGGTACGGAACCCTAAAAAACCGCAAAAAAACACATAGCGATTTTGGGATTCGCACCAACGATATTGTTAATACCTATTTCAGTTCTTTAAGATACAAAACGATTTTACTCTACGACGTTTACTAATGTACAATTAATTGCAACAACTACCTAAACCTACAGTGATCGGACAGTGTTAGCCTCCTTAACATGGTTAATATTGAACGTCGATTGACTTTGCAATGACAGTTACGGTAACGCAAAATGACATGTTTTATGGATTTTCCCTCTTTCTCTTTTTCCACTTAAGGCTAACAATATCGAATATTGTTCCGAAATTCACTTTTGCTTGCGTAAATAACCATTACGGTATTGATATCGGAACCACAAGGTGCATTTATCTCAATAATATGTCTCTGACGGAGCATTGCCAATTATCGTGTACGTTCCCGGCTTAGAAATACGATATGCTTGCCAACCAAATACATCTTATTTAGTATATCTAATATTCCCTGTTTCAACGAGTGTTCGCTTACTCGGCTATGCTCAATTACGTAATTCTGCGAAATGTCGACTCAATTTATGTCAACACAAATGATGTTGAGTTGATTGTTTAATTATTTGTGCAACTAAATCCAATGGTTTACTGGCTTTGTACAGATTGACCTACTATAGGATTTAGGCTATCTATGTAATGCAAATTAAATAAAAACTTAATTAATTAATCGTTCATGTTCAGTATTGTCCCTCCTGTTCCCCAAAGTTAAGGACCTTGAGGCCTGTTTTTTTTTGATTTTAACTATATCCGCATTAACGGAATTAGGCACAGTTTTGGCCTGTTTGAAGAAAACGTGAGTGAACCCTTAGCTTGCAGTAACTTTCGGCCACAGGAGGAACAAATTTTGTTTCTTGGCGTATGTATTACCCAAATACAACTTCACCTTTACCAACAAAAAACAGTAAAGCTTAAGACGACAAAAAAAACTCGCAATTGAATAAAAAACATAGCCAGTTGTGCCCTCGACAAGAGAACATAATATCATTATTAAACCTAACCTGTGTTCATTTATTTCCCTTTCGGACGTTACTGGTAAGTAATATAAAGTTTCTGAGGACCACAACAAAATATACTACACAAGCAAATTTAATCAAAACGTACTTGAAAATGCTAGTCATTTACGTCCACAGACGAAATATTTTCAGGGGTCTTTTTACGACTGAAGAAGTAGATAAAAGTAAAACGAGTACCCAGGGGCCGGGGCTCCAAAAGGGTTTAATCAAAGCGAGGCTGCCCCTACGACCGGGATGTAGTAAATAGTCCATACAAGCTTCCACTCGCGCCAAGATTTTCAGCTACAGTTCCGGGCCACGTCTCAGAGCTGCTGGATGTGGCATCTACATTCTATTTGGGTGAACGTAATAAATGTATGAAAATCTTTAATCTTGCTTCAATATATTTTTACACATGACAACTATGTTTACATCAACAGAGTACCAAGTTCAAACTGTGACAGCTTCAAACATTGACGTTATGTAGACTCTTTTAACATCTTCCATCGTCGTATGTACCTACTAATGTAAGCAAGCACTTCGTAAAAATGTCAGCCAATTGTCCTTCGGTCGAAACCCTCTGAATCTTCAATTCTCCAGAACACACTAATTCACGGATAAAGAAATTTCTTATTCTGATGTGCTTCGTTCTCTTATAAAACTCTGGGTTTTCTGCGAGCCTTACAGCTGCTTCATTATCTGGAATCCTTTAACAGAACGGACCTAATGGAGAAAAGTATTGTTGAAGAAAAACGAATGAAAATTCTAACAGCCACAATTATTCTTATTCAAAGAATGGATAATTAAACAGCCAGAAACAGTTAGGCATATCAAGAGTTTAAAACGAAAGGTAGCCAAATATATTCATGTTGCCAATGCAACATATTAATTAGCCGCATTAAAATCCAAAGTGATAGATTTTGGTTTTCTGGAATATTACTTACCTATATCATAGGGGGTAGGTGATACGTGCTTGTATGGAATGATAAAAGCATACACATTTCGTATGCGCATTTAGATATGAAGATAGCAGTTATAAACATCTTTTTTTTTAAGTTAAATTATTTATTGCGAGTGCAGTAAATTTGGTTATTTTAATTGAAATACCAGAACAGAAATTTGCGGTGTGTCAATAATCCACAAATGCAAAGTTCGTTTGTTTTCACCTCTCGTGCTCTAAAATTATGTTGTTATAGCTTTGCGTAGATGGAGTAGTGTATCATTTTGTTAAATGGATTTATTTTCTGTCGTGAAAATAATAAGACAAACATCATCAGAATACAAAAGTATCATAATCCTTAATGAAGTTGCAGCCGACTCGACTTGACTTGATTTTAGAAAATTGAACTAAAAAGCCGATTTGCCCACAATTTCAAAACAAGTCTCATTGACATTTGATTGACTGAGCGAGCGCGAAGTGTTTACGTTTCAGCATCGACAAAAATGCTTTCGTATGTCCGGATGTCTGTTCTCCTCCACAGGTCGCATTTCTCAACTGATTCTCGTGAAATTTTGTGAGCAGGGTCGATAATATCTTTTTGTTTTATGATTCAGTTTTTCAAAAATTTCCAAAATGACGGATCGGGGGTCGTAAATGTGAAAAAAATAATTATTAATTGAAAAAACAAATAACCCGACTGCATAATCTCAAAAAGAAGAAACAAGAAATTTATTCTGCCATGCTCGTGGGGCCGATATGGAAATAGCAGTCAGTATGATAAAGTTCTTTTATGATCACAGAATACTCTGTGATCATAAAAGAACTTTATCACAGCTTTATTATAAGTATTGAAAATTTAACTGAAAATGGTTCCTAACCAACTTTAAATCGTTATAGATCCTTAATAGTCATTCGAAATGAAAAATGTTAAGAGAAACCTAAAGATGATTTTCAAATACCTATTCAATGATACCCCACTCAATATGGTTCGATGACTTTTTTGCTCTTTTAAAATATGGCGTCTGATTGTTGCCATATTGAATATTGATTACTGTCATGTCATTAGTGACACTCGCAAGATTAATACAAATGGATTGACGTTAGAATCATCAAAATCGGCCCACGCGTTTCGTGTCCAGAGTGGCACAAAGGAACCAAGGAAGGAAGAAAGGTTACATACATGCATACATACATACAAACATGCATAGGGTGATAAACCCATTACCCTCCTTGGCGTTGCGCAGCTGGGTAAAAACAGATTTACTCTCGATGTCTACAGCTTACAGAGCCACTAGTATAAATTTATATGATAAAATACCTCATTAATTTTGTTTTGATCAACGTCTACATAATATACCTTCATTCATAAAATGATATCCAATATTGTAGTTAATTACCAAATACATCAATTCTAAACCTCTATCCCAAAACGGCATTAAAATAACAAATTTGTAGAAAACGGGCGACCACTACCCCAAATCTATTGTATTACTGTCAATTTGTTTAACGCTTTACTGGCCAAGACTGAGCAGCCAATGAAATCAAGATTTGATTATCAGGCTGTTACAATGGCAATCGGAAGTTAATGTAATTATTTACTGCCAACTGTTATTGCGGAATAGAATTTCTGCTTATCGATAGTTTATTAAGGCAGCGTATTTTGAAGTGTCATAAATACGGCTCCTCTTGACACATTGTGAGATACTATTGGTTTGTTATCACGACTCAAGGACTGGACTGATATCCATGAAATTTGAGAATCAGCTTGAGTGATATAAAAGAATGAAGATAGATTTTTTATTCCAGAAAATAGCGCAATTCCCAAAATCAATCAATCAATCAATCAATCAATATATTTATTTGTAAAACATAGGTAGGTGGTACAGTAAGTGTTGTGTCACTATGCTTAGCCATGAGGCATACAAACATGCAGCATGCATTACATGAACATAGTTTTTTTTTATATAGGTACTTCAGTGTTACCTCTTATTAAAATGCATCTATTAAATATTCTTGTATGGAGTACTATGCTTTTTTTGTTAAGATTTCGTGCAACGTTTTTATAACCTGCGTCATATTTTCCAACTGCATAATTGCCTTTGGTAATTGATTGTACAATTTCGGTGCAGATAACAGCCATAAACAAATTCTACGTTAACGCCTAAAAAATATTAAATTGTAATAAAAAAGTCACTCCCAGTTGACCTTTATATCTGTAATGCAAGACTCTTTCATACAAGCTCTCCGTTTGAAAAATACAATGAAGAGTATTAAGACGTCGGGGAATTCGATTTGGGAATGACACTTTCATTTTCGCTAATGCCTATTTTAACCAAGAAGCCCGCCCGAGATGACAACACGTTTCTTTGTAGGTAATGTGTTTTACAAATTTTAAGAACTCCTTTGATCAAAATAGGGATGTTGACTCCATTCACTAACACATTCTAGTAAATTGTTCAAGGGTATAAAATGGATTTTATTTATGCGAGTTTAAGCAAAGAAGAGTTTCACTGCGAAATAAGTAAGGAAAACGCTTTTGAAAAAGAACTTCGCCACTATATAGTTTCTCGCTTCTCCAATAAATAAAATTATTTAAACATCAGGTTAAGTCACTGCCATTATATTGTTTGTATTGATCTACTTATGCTGTGTTTTCTGATGTATATATTGGTCAACTCGAATTCGTTTGCGAACTGAAAGTCAATTAAATCATTATTTTTTAATTAATTTTTTTAAAACAAAAATCCCAAGTGTTTGACCTCTTAAAAAAGGAAACAAGAAATTGATTCAGCCGTGCCCAAGTGTCCATGGGGTCGATATGGAAGTAGCAGTCCGTGGCTCGCCATACGGGTCTGTCTGTCTGTCTGTCTGTCTGTCTGTCTGTCTGTCTGTCAAGACCTTTTTCTCAGGAACGCGTGGAGGTATCAAGTTGAAATTAATATCAAATACTCAGATCTACAATCTCTTGAAGCTATGAAAAAATCAACCTTCTAAGTCACCGCAATCAAAAGATATGGCCGTTTATGTCTCATATTTTGATACTTTCAATGGAATCTAAAGGGAATCAAAACCTATAGGGTACTTCCCATTGACCTACAATCATGAAATTTGGCAAGAAGCAGTGCCTTACAGCACAAGTAAAGGAAAAAGTGAATTTGTAATTACATCACATTAAAAAAAAAAGTTAAACGGAATAACCTTTGCAAAGTCGTATCACACTACGATTGAACGGAGATAGTAGCTTGCGAAAGTTACAAGGTACTGTTTCTTTTTCATACGTAATTGCGGAACCCTCGGCGCGCGAGTCAGGCTCGCACTTGATCGGTTTTTTTAACTTATGAAGATGTGGTTTTTGTTTTCTTGTTAAAATTAATAATTACTATTTTCATATTTTTGGTTTGAATTATGTTAAACGTTAAGATTTTATATGGAAAGTTCGGGTAGCGAGAAATGATTCCAAATGTAAGTATTTCACGTATTTATAATTTTAGTCAAGCTCTCGTCAAGCCTTTTATTATGTAAAAAGCTTTCATAAAGAAGTTAAAAGCGTGATCTCATTAATTTTACTTGATGTTACTTTACTTTGTTGGTTAATCGACTAACTTGTGGCATGAGAATGCCAGCATTCGTTTTCTAATGCTTGAATTTTAGTAATTATATCTTTCTACTAACAGCGCCTCTATTCGGGAACGCTAAGTGATTGTGTAGCGATTCGTGGGCGAGATTTCTCATCTCGGCCTTACACATTTCGCGTCATGCGAAAGAGTGGGATGAGAAATCTCGCTTACCTAATCTGACTTACGAGTCGCTACAGAATCACTTAGCGTTCCCGAATAGAGGCGCTGGCGCCTCATTCGGGAACGCTAAGTGATTCTGTAGCGACTCATACGCCAGATTTCTCATCCCACTCTTCCGCACGACGCGTAATGCGTAAGAGCGAGATGAGAAATCTGGCTTACGAGTCGCTACAGAATCACTTAGCGTTCCCGAATGAGGCGCCTGGTATTCTTTCCAAAATCCCTAGCTCCCGAATAGAGGCGCTGGTATTCTTTCCAAAATCCCTAGCTCCCGAATAGAGGCGCTGATATTCTTTCCAAAATCCCTAGCTCCCGAATAGAGGCGCTGGTATTCTTTCCAAAATCCCTAGCTACCTATGATTATTAAGTTCTTATAAGGTTGACATGGTGTATCTCTATTATTTCAGACTGCTCAAACGGACGATGTATCGCATGATTTTTCTACGTAATTATATTTTACATACAAGCAATTTGAGCTAAGAGTGATTTTGTATCATATCCGACTAGTTCTCCGCATTAACACTCGCATCCCACCGCGGTGTAATAGGCGTGCAGTACCGTCAGTTATTGGATTCTTGCCCACCCCCGAGTTCGTTACACTGGATCTCCCAAAGGGCTTCCACTTGTGCAAATCTTGCCACATTTCGTAGACGTGAGAATTCCTTTACCCATTCGGTGAATCGTTTTGACACGAAGACGTTTTTATGTTCACTCGCGGGAAAATGTTTTTGACGGGAAATGTAAAGATGGCGTCTAAACAGCAATAAAATCGCAGATGGCTCCGCTAAAATGTTGGCATGGTGGCACTTGGGCGTACGGAGGACTATCAATCGGCGAAATGCTTGGGTAAATGCTTTTATTGCCCGGGAATTATGAAATTTGTCTCATTTTCTGGGTGTCATCACGTATGTACAATCTTTGAAAGTTTTCAGAATATTGAATCAACTTCAATTAATATTGTTTCGGCAAGGAATCAAAGACGGGCTAATTTTTGTGTACGGCAACAACAATCAATCACTTGCACGTAAAATAATTGATTACCGCTGGCGATGTTGGCAAGATTACCGTCTGTTTGCTGATGTGATTGGGTTTTTGGTGGCGCTCAATTTGTTCCTGTTGCTGATCAGATGAAGAGAGATGATAATAACTTTGCTTTGTGGTTATTTACTAAATTAATACCTATAAGAATAGTATCTCGCTAAATAATTAGCAAACATTTTTAAGATGACTTTTTCTTTATAATTTCGCCATGTCCGTCTGTCCGTTCGTATGTCACAACCCGCTTTTTCTCGAATACTATGGGTTGGGTCCCGTTGGCCTTACTTGCCTTGCATTTAGCCATAGCGAGCAAAACGGCTCAGTAGTACACTGACCAAGTATGCAAAATGACTTGGTTATATAATGCCATTATTATTGTTAATTCAGTAATAAATTAAATATATAGAAGTCGGTGGCAAGTAAATTAGGTATACAACTATACGTCTCTCATACTGTGTTCGTTATGTCCATAGGTGCTAGTTACAATAATTTAGAAACTATTTTAGTTTACACACCAAGGCATTTTGCTACCCGGACAAAATATAACTAAGGTGCTCTGCTCGCCAAGGCTAAATGCAAGGTGATGCAAGTAAGGCCAACGGGACCCAACCTAAACATTATAAGTATGTTAGTATAAATTATAAATTTGGGGAAACGTTTAGAAAATATTGAGCTCTAAAAGTATCCAAAGTATCTAAAGTTATGAAAATTATATTAAATGAAAGCTTATAATAACGAAGTAATAAGGAAAACTATCACGAGTAAGTAGGCTTCATTAGTTCATGAGTTATAGCCGACTAACTTATTTTTCCACACTAAAAATCATACCAAGTAACATTGAATAGAAAACTAACTAAAGTTTATGGTTTTCGGAGTTATTATGGCTACTATTGACCGGTTTTTTATTTCATAAATTAACTTGTCTAAAGCCCAAGGCTTAGTGCAACTACAACATGTTAATATTTGCTCGTTGCATTCGGGTTATAAATACCATATATGATTAAATGATTAAATTTAACTAATATTGTATAACTTTGAAGCCGAAAGATCGAGGTTTGATAGAATGTAGATGTAGTGAAGTGAGGCGTTCAGCAAAGTAACGAGGGATACGATAAGTAATTGATTGCTCAGTATTCGAGATTGTCAAGTCATTGACAGCTATTAGTAAACCCTTTTTATCAATTGGGATATCTCATCATCATCATCATCAGCCTATAAAATATACGTCCCACAGATGGGCACAGGTCTGGAGGACTGTACAGTAGGCCCCAAGCAGGCCTAGTGCGGATTGGGGAGTTCACACACATATTATAACTTCTTTCTTTTAAACCACAGTACGCTGTCCCGAACAAACCTCTCTGGCTTCATAGAAAATCAGCGCCGTTAGCATTACCTTGCTAGCTACATTGCTGAGTGGAACACACATTACTCTTGTGTCATCACTGTATTATAATTTTACCATTTATTACTAAGTTGTTGCGTTGATTTTTGCGCCGGAAAAATCTTTTTCTGTTCTATTCTATTTGAATTGATTCGCAGATGTATGCAGATTTTTCAAGCTGTTTCTGTTATCTTGAGAATCGCTTAAAATGTACGTTAAAATTTAGGAATATTCATGTTTGCGGTATAAAAACTGCTTTGGAAGTTTTGCCCAGAAGCACGTTTTTTCGCAAAAAACTTATGAACGAACGAACGCATGAGAAAAGTGAATTATAACAACAATGAAAAAGGTTTCTTTACCAAGTTCAGTTGGTTTCCGGGGGATTAGATTTAGGTAAAATTATACAAGCAAATCAAAAAGTGCCATAAAAACTTTCACGTCGGCTACAAATCGGAGTTCTTTTCTTCATTTTATTATATGGGTATGTAAAAATATTTTCCATGAAAGTGTAAATAAAAAGGTAAGCTAAGATTAAATTTTTAAAGTAAAATAGGGAGGCAACAATAATATTAATCAGGGAGGATTGGGAAAGATTTTTAAACAATTTTTAAAAAAAGTATTTAAAAAAGATGTCTCCAAAAACGAATACCCTAAAATTGCTGATTCAAACCATGCTCAAGGTGAACCAAACTTGAAAAAAATCGGATCGGAAGTATACGAACGGATGCGGTGACAGCCGATCGCGTCCGGCAGGATGTCGACGCATACGTTCGGCTCCGTACCGTCGCTAGCGAACGTATCCGTTCAGTGTTGCCAATTTAGCAACTTAGTAATATTTAGCTACTTTTCGGTTGATTTAGCTACTTAAATTTCCATTTACTATATGTAGCATATTTTCTAGCAACTTTTGTTGATTGAGCTTTTGGTTTAAATATATTTTGCATAATATATGCTTTATACAATGTACTTTATGTCCGACTGGCTGTCAGTCCGTCAACTCTTTTTCTCACGAACGGTTTTACGGATTGAGCTAATTTTTGGTACAGTTGTGGTATTCAACAAAATTGAAGATCCGGGATCCAGCGAATACCACAAAATGGGCATAAAATCATTTTTTTCTTTGGAATTCCAAGTTTTTTTTTTGTGTGTGACCAATTAATTTATTTTTTTCCTAATTATGCTTTAGTCATCTTGTGTGTGCTTCTAAATACTACAACTAAGCCAAATTTCAGCTCAATACGTTTAGTTAGTAATTCCTGAGAAAAAGAGGTTTGACAGACGGACGTACGGACAAGAAAGTGTATGTATAAGGGTTCCGTTTCTTTAAAATTTGGCATGGAACCCTAATAAACATGTATTTGTAATGTTTTTGATAAGGTTAAACAAAATTTGTTTGCAAAAGTTTGGGCCTTCGTTGTGCATGGAGCTCCCTAGAGAAATATACCTTGTCCAGTATGGGTTTGTGACATGGTGTGATCAAGTTAATGAGTTGCAAGCCGAAATGAACATGATCTTCAAATTATTTTTATGGAAGGTCTTTAACCCTTACATAATATTCATATTAATTTCAAACTTTAGGTACTACATTAGTAATTATTTTACCTGCAGTTACTTAAATAAAACTTATAGACTCATTATTCGACGTATAATACATTTGTAGGTAAGGAGAGTTTGGTTAATTTACTATATGAGTTTTCAATTAATGCTTCAATCTATTTGAGATCATTGAGTTCCAAATCAATGGGATCCTGAGTTGGCCTAAACTTGTTAGGTCTAATTTTTGTTTAAACTGAAGCTGTTTTCTACTAAAAACGTTGTTTTTTCGGATATTTGACTTTTGTATATATTAGTTTTGTTTAAGTTTGATATCAATAGATGCTAAAAAGAAATGAAATATATTATTATGTAGGTCTCAGAGATACCGGCCAGAGATACCTTCGGACAAATGGAGGGAAACCCCAAATCAATCAATAGGCTACGAATAATGGTCGAAGAAAGAACAAGGGGAATTGTCTTTTTGTTAGTATGATGGTTACGGTACTTATGGCCGAATTCAGAAATGCCACTCAAATTGATCATGAATTAAAGTGACGTTTCAGTGACGTTTCTGTATAGGTTGACAACTCTTTGAGGGACATTTATTTACTTAATATCTAGTCAAATGCTTAAGTGGCGTTTCTGAATTCGGCCATTATTCTATCATTAATTGATAGTTACTATTGTATCAGTTGCACTGACTCCAACCAAAGACCGCCGATGCGGCAATCTAGTACACGTTTAGCTTTTAGTCATTACAGCCCACGAAGTTCCAATATATTTAAATTAAAATTCTTTTAAGCTGGTTTTGCCCGCTGTGGGTGGCAGATCGAAGGGAGCACGTGGATAATTGATCACGTCTTAACGCCAGAGGCTTGGGCTTGGGGCCGAACGTTTGGCCGTGCAGATTAAAATGATCTGTTATTATATCCAACACAGACCTCATTTTGTTGGGGAAAATATTAAAATGTTCTTTATATTAGACTTTACAGAATTTTACCGTTGGGTTTAGTGCGTAAATAGTAGTTTATGATACAAGTGTGGCAAATACCTACATCGTTTTTTTTTGCGGCACTAGTTAAGAATTACCTTTGTGCACGAGTATCATATAATGTTTTACTTCTGAATTTTGTGAGGAAATAAAAAGTGAAATAGGTAACCTTGTCTCCTCTACAAGAAGTTGTCGTAAATGTTTAAGTATTTTGCTCGTCACTTGAACTCAACATTTTCCGCGCATCCTCTACAAGAAATGACACAAAGGGCGGCCATTTTTTGCATCTAGCCAATGTTTTTGAATCAGGCGTAAGTAAAAACACGAACAGTCAAAAATGTTTATGAATTATATTTTACAAACTGATGAAATACTCTGTATGTATATTCGTAGGTAAAGGAAAAATCTGTCACTGAATATTTGGTTGACCTTTTTAAATAATAAAAATATTTGAATTTGGTGTGACGATGATGAAGAAAAAAAAAATTAAAATGTGTCAAGTAAAAGACAGTAATACGACCTTAGAGTATAAATCGGTTTCCTGCACATTTGTGCGCCTTTATAAACACATGCATTGTAAAATATATTTCGTATGTTATGAAATACCATAAATACCATAAATACCATTCTAAATACCATAGACATTTTATACGTTTTCCTGTAATGTAACTATTTCCTGTATTTTTTTCATAATTTTAGGCACAGTAGTTTCGGACATAAGTGGGGCGGGGGGGGATGGTCAATATTCGCCTATTTTCCTTAATAATATATATTTAAGATTTTCACAATGAGATGACGATATGTCACACGATATAGTTTGCAAAACCTTTTCTTTTAATTTTCTAATTTACCCGCCAAAAGTGGCCCCCATGCTTAAAATTCATTTAATTACGTTACGTGTCCGTGTTACGGTCACCGACTTACAATATGTGTACCAAATTTTAATTCAATCGGTCCAGTAGTTTCGGAGCAAATTGGCTGTGACAGACAGACAGACACACGAGTGATCCTATAAAGATTCCGTTTTTCATTTTGAGGTACGGAACCCTAAAAAGGGCTGCAAAAATATATTATATCCGTGTTATGTGACTGGTCATGGTAGCATAATTATTTTTGAATTGGTTATTTTTTTACTCGACTACGCGCAGTCAAAAGGAGGTTATAGTGTATAACAGTCTATGTTATGTATGTTACTAAACTCGAATGTTCCACTTTAGCTCCTGAATTACTGGACCGATAAATGAGGTTTCATATGATTCTTGGAGAACGTGTGAGTCTCATAGGCTATTTAAGAATTCTAAGGGTGTCATATAAGAGCAAAATGCTTATATAATGCCAGTCGGGCTTTCGTTTTTAGGGTTCCGTACCTTAAAAGGAAAAAAGGAACCCTTATAGGATCACTCGTGTGTCTGTCTGTCTGTCTGTCTGTCCGTCTGTCACAGCCAATTTGCTCCGCAACTACTGGATCGATTGATTTGAAATTTGGTATACCTACATATATAAATTGGTGACCACAACAGGGATGCGTAACGTAAATAAATACGTTTTGAACATCGATGGGGCCCACTTTTGGGGGGCAAACGAGAACATTATTTGGTATTTTAAAATAAATGGTTTGGAAGTTATTTAGGAAAATAGGCGAAAATTGACCATCCTCCCCCCCCCCCCCCCCCTTATCTCCAAAACTACAGGGCCTAAAATTTTGAAAAAAAAAAAAACAAAAAATAGTTCTTTACCTATAGATTACAGGAAAACCTATAAGAACACATACATACATACATAGCATCACGCCCGAAATCCCTAATGGGGTGGGCAGAGCCACAAGACTACTTGTGGCCACGTTCGATTAATTAGTCCTCAGATGGTATGATGAACCGTATGGTGACAGGTGATCAGCCCATCGCCCATACAGATAGTCCACCATGTTGGAGAGGACCCGTCCCTTAGTCGACTTTTACACATTCTATGCTATTTCTTCACTCCCAGTGCAGCAGAGGAGTACCTATAAGAAGTCTATGGTATTTAAAGTAACATACGAAATTTCAATTAATCATGTATGGAACGGAACCCTCTCCACGCGGGTTTCACTCGCACTTGTCCGGTTTTTAACTTTACTTTTTATTTGTAGTTAGCGACAGTGAACGTGAGCCAATATTAAAACCAACATAATGGAACCAACAAACATACTCGTATAAACTAAATAATAATTCTCAAACTCTATGCAGTTTATTTGCTTTACCGTCTTAGGGTAAACAATTGTCTTTATCTTTAAAGATCTGGATTATAAAGATGATTAATACGAGTATGTAAACTTCAGCGTGAAGTCTGAACATACTGCAATAAAAATATTATATTTTATATATTAAAAGATTTTCAATCTAGCCCCATCTTACATTATTATAGTTCAATAATAACTTGGAACTGTGCCAGGGGCGTTCGCTTGGCTTTCGCTTAATTTCTTTACTGCTTTATGAAAAAGCTAAAAATGTAGAGTTATTTTTGGACGGTGCATTTTATATGTCATATATAAGTTTCCACGGATTAGTCTACGACTTTAAATTCTACAAGGGGAACCTTTTTTCGAAGAATTTAAAGTTGAGAGCGTCTGAAACATTATGCTTCAGCAGAGTTTGAGATGCACTCTAATTAATATTATTTTCAGAAATCGGTCACATGTATTTTGGTTTTTATCTAGAAATTACTTATTCATTTCGGTGTTTTTACTGACATCCAACTAGATTTTATTTTTACAGTACTATTAAAATAAGTAAGTTCACCATTCGGCCATCCTCGGTTATTGTCGGTATCCCTCGTTTTTCACCGACTTAAAAAAAAAGGAGGTTCTCAATTCTGTTTTTTTTTTTGTTACTTCAGAACTCCGTCATTTATAAACCGATTTTGAAAATTCCTTTTTTAATCGGTAGGGTATAGCTCCAGTTTGGTCTCGTTGTTGTCAAAGTCGAGTTAAGATCAGATTATCTATGAGGAATCGATGGAACTCTTCAAATATTATAGGCAAGCATAGAGAAATTTTAGTATTTTCTGTAATAACTTAAGCAGTTACGTTCCAAAAGCATTATTTGGTGAAGTGGAACTGTTGATGAAGACCATAGATGATCACCGAAACTCCTAAATGTTGAGTATTTCACGGTTGGCGATTAAATTTCTGTATAAAGTTCTGAAGCAACTTATGTCCATGACAATTCATGTAGTAAAATTGAAGAACCAGGAGAACTCCTCAACGATTGACATCCTTGCACCGTGGATAGCAACAGTTTGTAAATGGTGATGATCAATTGGCATTATGCTATTGTTACTTATGTAGTAAATGTGTGTCGTTAAATCACAGGATAATAAATAAAATGTGAACAAAAAACTTAGGTACTTTTCAAAGGCTCCTTGAAGTCGGTTTTTTTGTTTTATAAATTATAGATTATTCACATAGTAGTAGTTACTCCTCTGCTGCACTGGGAGTGAAGAAATAGCAAAGAATGCGTGCAGATGCTTATCATCCTGGCAAGTTGTAAAAGTCGACTAAGGGACGGGTCCTCTCCAACATGGTGGACTATCTGTATGGGCGATGGGCTTGTGTCATTTTCGTCTCCGGATTTAGCCAATAGTTGCCGAGAAAAGTAGATTCGTTAACTGATTATAATCGTATTTTACTCAGATACATACTAAGTAGGTATAATTATATTTTTAAATTCTATTGTGTCAAAATAATAATAATTTTCACTATATTGTCAAATAATGAGGGAAAGGAATTTTTCATGACCAGAAATCGAATGCCCATGCAACATGCAACATGCCCTTCTCCTGGGTGAGAGATAAAATGAGAAAAAACAAAGGAACAGTATTTAGATACTACAAAACCAAATGATTTTCGGTATTGGTAATTTAAAGGGCTTTATAAAGGAGGCACCCTCAGGACAACAACATTATTCTCGATAACGCCCATTTAGTATAAAATATGTCTCTTAAACCTATTTCAGTATTTGAGTACGTATTTTCGTCGGTTCACGAAATCGTGACATTGCATAACGATTATTGATTATGCCGACGGAGCGGGAATGTTGTGTTGACTGTACAGGCGCGCCGAGATCTCGTTCATCGGATTCGGATGTGTGGATGAATTGATGTCTCGAGTTTTTATTGGAACACTACTACAGGATTTCGATGGAGTTAAATGTACAGAGGGGTTACCACGATCTCTAAATGCGATTCTTTTTAGGACCTAAGCTGAACTGTGTCGCTATTTCGTACCTCACCATATATTTTACATATGTAAATACAATGTCGTGGTACGAAATAGCAACGCAGTTAAGTTTGGGGCCTAGAGAGAATGGCATTAAGAGATCGTGGTAACCCCTCAAGTTTTGTATACTATTGTTTATAATACTTTCATATATTTTCATACATTCTGTTAAATATCATTTAATACCGTGATACATTGGTCTACACGGGAGATACCAAGATCTCTTAATGTGATCCTTTCTCTTTCGGCCCTAAACTAAATTGCGTCGCTATTTCGTACCACATTTATTTACATAATTATGTAAAATATATAGTGAGGTATGAAATAGCGACACAATTTAGCTTAGGGCCTAAAAATAATCGCATTTAGAGATCGTGGTAACCCCCCTGATAACCGAAATAAAAACCAATTAATATTACGTATATCGTTGTCATACTTGCAACGATATATTTGTGGCTAAACAGAAAATAACCGAATTATATTTATTTCGGCCTGTGGTGTGCCCTAACGTGCGCAGCGGCTGATCAGCGGATAAACGAAACTGTTAATTTTGGACTGTAAGAGCAAAATAATAAGGTCTTAATTTAAATGTGAACCTCATCGCTGATCAGTTAAAGAATCACATGGCTGGTACCGTACCTGCCGTACCTAAAGCGATGATCAAGAAAGTAGACATTTTAGGCAGAATTTTTATACTTCTGCGGAAAAAATCAGTTAATTTTGTCACTTTTCTCAGAATATTAGGCTATAAAAGTAGATGGTAGGTAAGAGTACTAACTTTCAGGAAACTCAAGCGAAGCTCATTTAAGTTGGTACTACTTTCGAACAAGTTTTTTAGCATTTACCAACGATGCATTAATTTCTGGTTTCTTGAGAAATCTTAACATTGCAACTTTGGAATGTTTTACACTTCAAATTTTGTTTAAATAACTAGTTTGCGATGTCAACCGCCGACTGCAATAAAATTGCAGCTAAGTTGTTGGTTGGTTTGCTTGATAGGAAACAGCTATCTTCAAGACGCCCAATTCGAATTAAGGATGTATACCCAATATATCGATTTGTATATTTTTCGCTGAAATTGAATAGTTTGGTAGTATTAGTCGTTTCGCATAAGTGTAATAAAAAATAAAACCACTTTACCGTTCTTTTAAAGGAGATAAATGACATTTAAGATTACATGTATTATGTGCTGTGCCCTAGTTATTTGTACCGGAAGTTGATTAAATTACAAGAAAAAGCGAAAAATGTTTCGGTCCCATAGTATTTTTATAATCAGATGATGTATTTTCCATAACTTTGTACTCTCCTCGATTTTTTGATGACAAAAAGAAATGTCGTTACCGTTGTTCCCACGGAAATATTCTTGATTGAATTTCCATGTGTCCGGACTGTAACGTCAAACGGTAGGGAAAAGCCGCTAGCGCTGTTGTCACTCGAGTAGTCAAATCAGGTTCTAATTCTATTTGACATACTAAATAATTATTAATAATCACACAATTTGTATATTTTAAATCATTATTCGTGTAAAATTACTCATTGCCGTTATTTGGTGCAAATGAAACAAAACTTGAAAAATAAAATAGATGTACTGCGGATTTGACGTGGTATACATCCATAAAGGGCAGGCAGCTCACTGTTAAAATTGTTCACTTTCTAAAATAAATTGTTATAATACAATTTCGTGCATATTTCAATCAGGACACAATATAAACCGGCTAACCATTTACCCACATCAATACCGCTGTGCAATTATTATTGTGGTTAAATACCACAATGATAATTTCCAAATACATCAATTAGAATCAAATGAATAGTAGACTGGTCACGATTAGCGTTTCTGATTATAATAACCCGTTAGACACAGAATTTGTGTGACCGATCATTATGGAAGTCTTCAGCAAAGGAAGTCCCCGGGTTGAAATTATGATGATGATTAATAGTTGATTGCAAAACAAGGGATTAAAAAGAGCTAATTTGCGCGAGACATTTAACCTCCTGAGCGAGATCGAAGCAGGTTATGAATCGAACTCGAATGGGTTTTATTCCCGAGTTAGCACTCCACTTTTCATTAGACTGCGAGAAACCAAAAAGAAACACAAACAAATGTTACTGTTTTCAATCATGTAGACATTGCATTGGTTCAACAAATGAATAGGTAATTTCATACAAGTTTTATCAAAGTTCAACGAGACCTGCTTAATAAAGTTGTAAACGAAAATAGTTCCATTTTCGAACATAAAGTGAAATAAAATCTTTTCTTTTAAAATTAATATGTAGGTATTTCAAAAATGGAACATCAAAATGTTGAGTCATCTGCAACTTCATTACGAATCACATCCATTTTGTAAAGCACAGGCCGCAAGAGGTATTTCGTTTGCATAATATGAGGACGATGTTGATGTTTAGGATTGTCTTTTCACAACGAAAAATAGCTGAAATAATTAATCCCTAAAGACAAATGATGAAATGATACACTTTAGTACATCTTCGCAAGGCTCTAATGATCATACTTTTAGAGCACGAAGCGTGAAAAATAACTTGGCTCAGGTATGTTCAGCCCTCCATGTTGAAATGCACGAGTAATCAATTTTGGTCAAGTTATGTTATTTCGGATTATTTACAATCCTAGTCCTAAACAGTCTGATAAGTTTATGAGAAAGTTTTGTATAAAATCCAAACAAAACATAACTGAACATTATGATATCTCCTCAAGTTTATAATATGACGTTCAGAGTTGATGTTAAACTTGTAGGTACCTCTACTTAAAATAGTTTTAGTAAGTATTTTAATTCTAGTTGAGTTACCAAAAAACCCGACTGTCCTCCTTAATTCATATCATTCGCTACAATAACGAAGTAAATGAATCCATGCGTTGTCTGATGAGTTCCCCAACTAATCTAATTATCGCATTATGAGGAAACCACAGCTGTTACGGCAATAAGATCCGTAGATCACACTGGATCGAGTAAATGGCGGCACGTTAGTCATGCACGGCACGTTTATGCAACTTAATACGATTCTGATGACATCTTATTGGACCAACGTAGATGATGAGTCGACAGATACGGGTTGCTTTGTCTGTACACTCATCAGAAGGCTACATCTCACAGTGGCAACTATAAATCTTAAAGATCATGTGTTGTGTCGGCAATTAATAAAAATAACAAAACGTCTATCACTTCATACATACATACATAGCATCACGCTCGAAATCCCTAATGGGGTGGGCAGAGCCACAAGACTACATGTGGCCACGTTCGATTAATTAGTCCTAAGATGGTATGATGAAACGTATGGTGACAGGTGATCAGCCCGTCGCCCATACAGATAGTCCACCATGTTGGAGAGGACCCGTCCCTTAGTCGACTTTTACGACATGCCAGGATGATAAGCATCTTCACGCATTCTATGCTATTTCTTCACTCCCAGTTCAGCACAGAAGTATCACTTCACCTATCACAGAAGCCCACATACATAGATACCTTCGAAATTGGCTAATATGTGAGCCCATTTTGGTACCGAGATTTATTTGAAAACGGCTTAACATTCGGCTGTGACATTAAGCCTGATTACATATAGCTAATGATTCATAGTCGAGCAACTACAAGTGTAGAAATATTAATTTACGAGTATTAATTAGGAAGGAATGGAACAAAGATAATATAATTGGAATGACGCCAGGGCGAGCAATATTCACCCTAACTAGTTATGCGGAGTGCGGTGGTCCTTGTCTCGCTTTACCAGTTTTTTTCCTATCTATGATTATAATTGCGACTGATAAGTACTCCTTTTACAGTATTACTTCTAAAGAAAATAAACTTAGGTTTTTATTGGTCCAAATTCAATTTATTTTTATTGAGTCTTATCAAACCTTAGTCTAGTCTAGTCTGATATAAAAATCTAAACTGACTTTAGTATAAAAGGTAGGTATAAAATGAGTCTAATTCGAAATAGTGTCTTCTAAATTTAAAAATTCCTTAAACTTAAAATAAGAAACGTCAAAATCGATTTTGTATCACACAGAGCTGTCAAAGTTACGTTTGACGTTTCTAATTTTAAATGTAGTAACTTTTTAAATAAGTAAACACACTTTAAAATTGGCCCCAACGAAACTTTTTAATGGATTACTTACTAGCTTCCGCCCGCGACTACGTCCGCGTGGAATTCGGTTATTGTTATTCCCTCGGAAACATCTGAATTCGAATATTTTGATCTGAAGAAGCTATATACCAAGATTTATGAAATTCTGTCAGCCGTTAACCCTTTGCCCGCCACGGTCGGCTGTGACCGTCGGAAGTTTTCCGTGCCCCTGACGCCAAGATATGCCGTTTTCATACATTTGCGTCGGCTAAAGCCGTCGTCGAGCGCTCGTGGCACGCTTATTTGCCGTTAGCTGTGGCGTTTAAAAGGTTAAGGATCTCAGTGGTAACAAACATTCACACACACATATACACGCACGTACGCATTGCAAAGATATTGTATTAATTAGGATTAATTAGTATTCATAGGATAGGATTAATTATATTTTGTTAGGATTAGTATGGTTATTATTATTATAATAGTAAGGAAATGAAACTTCACGTTAACCGCAATAAATCGACCTATTTTTTGCTCAGTGGATGATGTCAGCAGCACTTACAGACATTGTCACGTCAGGCCGTCATTTTATGACATTAGCCTCTTGAAAACGCCCGTTCGCTACGTGTTTAATATACGCAGTATTTAAACTTGAATTGAAAGTATGAAAAAAAGGAATGTCTAAACATAGTTTTATTGCATTTTCTTACCCGATAGCAGCGAGGTAAAAAGGAGGGATATATTTTTCAAGAGTATACAGTCTGCGCGCGAGTTGAGTGCCATCGGGGCCTGAAGTAAAAGGCGGGTGCAGCTCCCCCCGCTATCCGCTCGCCTCGCCTATCATGCCCACATGCACTCAACTCGCGCGCGGACCATAATATGTATGTAGGTATGTATGTAATAATAGAAGTATAAGTAAGGAACTGCCAAACGCAATTTTAGCGATGCTCACTTTTTTAGTGTCATGACACCATCGCACACTCGGTAAATATTGCTGACATCGGCGTTCTTATTACATTGAGGAAAGGTCCATTATTGGCTGATTCATGCGTTTTTAGGGTTCCGTACCTCAAAAGGAAAAAACGAAACCCTTATAGGATCACTCGTGTGTCTGTCTGTCTGTCTGTCTGTGTGTCCGTCTGTCACAGCCAATTTGCTCCGAAACTACAAGACCGATTGAGTTAAAATTTGGTATACATATGTAAGTCGGTGACCGCAACACGGACGCGTGACGTAAATAGATTAATTTAAAACATGGGGGCCACTTTTGGGGGGTAAATTAGAAAATTTTAAAAAATAGTTACGCAATCTACATCGTGTGACATACCAAATAAAAGGGCTTATTGTGAGGATCTTAAATATATTTTATTTTGAATTTTAAGTAAAATAGTTTAGAAGTTATTTAGGAAAATGGGCGAAAATTGACCATTCCCCTCCCCCCCCCTTATCTCCGAAACTACTGGCCCTAAAATTTTGAAAAAAATTCAGAAAATAGCTCTTTACCTATAGATTACAGGAAAACCTATAAAAAGTCTATGGTATTTAAAGTAACATAGTAAATTTCAAAAAATAATGTATGGAACGGAACCCTCTCCACGCGAGTTTAACTCGCACTTGTCCAGTTTTTTTAGGGTTCCGTACCCAAAGGGTAAAACGCGACCCTATTACTAAGGCTCCGCTGTCCGTCTGTCCGTCTGTCCGTCTGTCTCCAGGCTGTATCTCATAAACCGTGACAGTTAGAAAGTTGAAATTTTCACAGATGATGTATTTCTGTTGCCGCTTTAACAAAAAATACTAAAAAACAGAATAGAATTAATATCTAAGGGGGCTCCCATACAACAAACGTGATTTTTTTGCTCATTTTTGCTCGATATTGAAAACGGCAACAGGTAGACGCTTGAAATATTCACAGAATATTTAGATTTTATATTTACTTAAAAAATAAATAATTAAATTAAAATAAAATAAATATTTAAGGGGGGCTCCCATACAACAAACGTGAATTTTTTGTCGTTTTTATACACAATGGTACGGAACCCTTCGTGCGCGAGTCCTACTCGCACTTGGCCGGTTTTTGTGGTTCGTAGCTCCTAGCGAGCAATGAAAGACAGCGATGAATCAAGCAAAATAAGACTCTGTGTAAATGTCATAAGAACTAAGACGTCGGAAATAGAGCTTCGTAGTTTATAAACTTGTAAATAGATGGCGTTATCATGACGAACTAAGTCATTTGTTCAACGCAGTTATATTGAACGCCATATCCTTCTTTTGAGATCGTTGGTACATATGTACCTAATCAGTCGATTAGTTACCAATCGGTATGTCGAACGATTCGGGCCAAATGTCCAGCGCCTCTATTCGGGAACGCTAAGTGATTCTGTAGCGACTCGTAAGCGAGATTTCTCATCCCACTCTTCCGCACGACGCGTAATGCGTAAGAGCGAGATGAGAAATCTCGCTCATGAATCGCTACAGAATCACTTAGGGTTCCCGAATAGAGGGGCAGGTAACACTGGGCATATGACGTCACCTGTAATCCAATATGACGGATGCTAAAAGATCTTTGCATTCTCTTGGAAAAAAAAATATACTTACGCGATATTTACAAACTGCTCACGGATTCGTACTTTCACCGATGCTATATCCCACTGCATCATTTCAAAGTCGAAGCATCACTTAGCGTTCCCGAATAGAGGCGCAGTACAATCTCCGTCGCGACATTGAATATGAAAAACACTAAGGCTGTGTTTCATAAAGATCCATTCGATCAAATTTCAGTTATAAATGTCAATAATTGAACTAATTTCCTAAAATTTGATCTGATATTTTGATTTGACAGACCTTTAGAAAACCCGTCCCTATTAAATAAAAACAAACTGCAGCTGAAAGTATCTAATACATAGCAATCAATATCACTTATATAACACCACTTTATGAACATAATATAATAGGTACTTTTGGCAAGCACTTGACCTATAATACGTTACGTTGGAGTGTTCATATTGTATTACAAATGCCGATCGGACAAAGTAAACCGGGCCGCGTTCCATTAGGCACTTACGCCAGTCACCATCCAAACATTTTTGCATGCAATTAAATATACATAAACTACTAAATATACTGAAAAAATGAGAGGGCTAGAAATAAACAAATTATTGTTAATATCAACCAAGCGAATTATTTCGGAGGAAGCCTGCAAAACTTTTTGCTAAAATCAACAAGACTTTGTTAAACAATACTTACGTAAGATTGTCAGTGTAAGTTGATTAAATTAGCTCATTTAAAATTATCCTACTACAAGTTTGTACATAACATCTGCAGTCGCAGTCAATTTTAAACAATACTCGCTATATAGCAGCCAATAAGTATTTTGCACTTGCTTATCAAGTTAGTTACAACTAACAAATTTCAACTAAAAAATGTACGCACTAATAATTAACTTTGCGAATGTTAAATAACCCGCACGGCTGTTAATTGGTAACTTGGGATAATAAAATAACATACTTGTTATAAAATAACAAAGTAATCTTGTCTATGTCCTGTCGAATTCGGTAAGGTTAACATTAAATGAGACGCTCCTTAAAAAATGAATACGTTGGTTGTTATTAATAACCGAAACCATTTAACAACATTCACATGTCTATAATTTACCAAGCTGTAATTTGTTTTCTAAATAAATCTTGGTTGTACGTAGTCGAAATATTTTAAGACAAGCCAAATCTAATTGGTACTTTGCGGTAGCTTCCTTTTTTCATTGTTATAATTTTGTATACACATGGGCAATACGAGTTGTCGAACTTGTCCTGACACTGTAGTGACGTTTCTTTAAGTCAAATAGAATAAATGTTTGTAAAGAAACCAGGCATGTGATTCTCTTACGTGCGCAGCGGTTGATCAGCGATGAGGGACATATTCAAATTTAGACCGAATGACTTTGTTCTTACAGTCTAATTTAATAGTTTCGTTTATCCACTGATCAGCCGCTACCTGTCTGTATCTATGAATTTGTCTGTAATTCCATCTTTTTATTTTGTAATTAGTCTACTGTATGTTCGCTCCGCTTCTCAATTCATAGTAGTCTTATGTGGTATTTTATAACTTCTTTTTTCATTTATGCTTTATTTTTTACTGTGTATACAATAGTCTTTGGTACACGAAATTAAATGTAATAAATGTCATTTATTTGGTTAATCATAAATATCATATGTTGCGTAATTATTTTTAATAGGTGCCCTGTATATTTTTTCTCTTTTACAATTCAGGCAACTAAGACTAGCTTGAAGCCATATAAAGGTAGTTGTTAGGATCTGCGACTGTTTCTGATAGTTGAATAGCTATTATTTTCTCGATGAAGTGTTGTGGTTTTTTCTTAAGTTCAGTTTTTACTTTGAGAAAAATACGCTTGTGCAACCAACATTATTAAGCTAAAGGAAATAAGTTTTTATATTACAATATTGTAACTGAAAGTACTTTATTAAGGTAATAAAATATTCACCTACAAGAGTTAATGAATATAACTTTCCATAACTCTTCTGCTCCAGTGTTCGCTGTAAAAAAGTGGTTGGAACTCCTAATTCCAGGCAGTTTCCGCCGTAAACTGAGTTGCCTGGAAAGTTCTTTTTTTTATAGAAGATAGATGTGCATTTGACCTCTATCTTACCTGATGGAAAGTGATGACGAGGTCGACGATGGAGCATGCACACCTAAATGCCTGTTCACTCTCTCCTTGAAATGACCCAAGTTGTGGCATTCATATTATGAACGCGCTAAAGCCGCCCTCTTCAGCGCTCTCATAATATTATTTTTCCAGGCAACTCAGTTTACGATGGAAACTGCCTGGAATTAAGGACTCATAATACGACCCGTGCACCTTAAAACTAGCTGTGGTATTTCCTCACCTGTTTAAAAAAACTTCAGTTGAAAAAGGAATTGTGTTTCCATGAGGAACACCGCCTTGATGATATGCATAGTTTTTTTTTGAAAATCAAATCACATTGACAATGATTGACGTATTGATCGCTTTAACCGCGACTGTAATATTACATAAACTGACAAGTGACATGATGAGTTGGCTACGTTATTAAATTACAATTGACATGTTACTTGAAAGCCTGGGGACTATAGGAAAATTGTTATGACAAATATGTTAGTAACAACAACAACATGTCCACGGAACTTATGTTATTACGTAACTTTTCATGCTTTAAAACTAACGTGATATAATCAGAACTAGGATTAATGTTCTAGGATCCTTTTTTAGGTTTCCGTACCGCAAAAGGAAAAAAGGAACCCTTATAGGATCACTTGTTCGTCTGTCTGTCTGTCAAGACCTTTTTCTCAGGAAAGCGTGGAGATATCACGTTGAAATTAATATCAAATACGCAGGTCTGCAATTTGTTAAAGCTGTGAAAAAATCAACCTTCTAAGTCACCGCAATCAAAAGATACGGCCGTTTATGTCACTTATTTTGGTACTTTCAAGGGAATCCAAAGGCAATCAAAACCTATAGGGTACTTCCCGTTAACCTACAATCATGAAATTTGGCAAGAATCAGTATCACAAGTAAAGGAACAAGTCCGAAAACCGTGAATTTGTAATTACATCACATAAAAAAATTGTTAAACGGAATAACCTTTGCAAGGTCGTATAATAATCTAGTATTGCTCGGAAAAAAGAGCTTGCGAAAGTTAGTTTTTGTCTTATTTCATAGGTAGGTTGTAAATGGTTACCCCGTTATTGAAAAGCTATTTTTTTCATTTTTAGGGTTCCGTACCTACAGGGTACCGTTTCTTATTCATAGGTAAGCACGGAACCCTCGGCGCGCGAGTCAGACTCGCACTAACAACGGGGTAACCATTTACAACCTACCTATGAAATAAGACAATAAATTACCTTCGCAAGCTCTTATCTCCGTTGAATCGTAGAGTGTGATACGCCTTTGCAAAGGCTATTCCGTATAACATTTTTTTTTTTATGTGATGTAATTAAAAATTCACGGTTTCGGACTTTTTCCTTTACTTGTGCTGTAAGACACTGCTTCTTGCCAAATTTCATGATTCTAGGTCAACGGGAAGTCCCTGTAGGTTTTGATTCCCTTTGGATTTCCTTGAAAGTATCAAAATATGCGACAAAAACGGCCGTATCTTTTGATTGCGTTGACTTAGAAGGTTGATTTTTTCATAGCTTCAAGAAATTGCAGACCTGAGTATTTGATATTAATTTGGACTTGATACCTCTACGCGTTCCTGAGAAAAAGGTCTTGACAGACAGACAGACAGACAGACAGACGGACAAACGAGTGATCCTATAAGGGTTCCTTTTTTCCTTTTGAGGTACGGAACCCTAAAAACAACGTTGTTGAAAATTCCGACGTCAGTGGTGTGATTCTTTAACGTGCTCAATGCTGCGTCAGCCAAGAGGAACAAGTCTGATTTAGACCTAATAGCTTTGTACTTATACCCTAAATTAAAAGTGTTACTCGTCGTTGACGCGGCGCTACAAACATTAAGAGAATCACACCATTTTGGTCACCATAGTGCGTTGTAGCGATCCGACGCAAAATGATTTTTTCTACACCCATATCATAAAACCTCCATAGTATAATCAAAAACCGTAGGAAATAACCACCATTTTGACAACCAATTAGGAAAAACCAGTGCTGCAATGTTATTCCCGTATCGTTTTTAGTATAGAAATGAGATTAAATTTGGAACAGCTGTCAAAACTCAAGCGGGTCTCTATTCTAGTATCCATACATATTAAAACAGTTATTGATACGAAACGTCAATTCAGTATAATTTTTTAATATAAACTGCACAACATTTGATTTCGAGTGACATGAGAATAGAGAGTTCATTCGTTTGTCTATGATTTAAAAAAAAAATGGTCTTGACGGAGGATCGAATTGCCGCCATTATGTTGGTGTTTTGCTGAACGAAAGTAGAATTGTTGTTGAATTGAATAGAAAAAGTTGTTTGTAATTTACATTTTAGTTGAAAATATGAATAGTAGTCTTCTCGGAGTGACTGTGTGATGTGAAAATGCGCCGGATATCGGAAATATGCAGCCAAGATTGCATCAAATAACTTGTTGCCAGAAAATATTGTTTCTGAACCCATCATGGAGGATTTATAATATGTGTGTAGATAAAGTTATGTATACAACTCTGCATAATTTGGCCTTAAAACACACGTGCGATCTTATTATGAAACTCGCTGAAAGCTCGTTTCATAAAACCGCACTAGTGTTTTAAGGCCTGTTATTATGCAACCGTCGCATAAACTACTATTACGAACGTCAATTACGCCTTATTGGAGCGATAAATTATGGCCTGTACCATTACCATGAGTTTACGGAAACAGTTCTCGCTATCCAAATCTATCGGAAATACTGCTAGTTGCCGATACAAGTTAAAGGGACAGGGCTATTGTAGCGACGTATAAGATATTGTTGCGACTCGCGAGCGAGATTCGCATCCCACTCTTACGCATTTCGCATCGTGCGGAAGAGTGGGATAAGAATCTCGCTCGCTCGCTACAATATCACTTAGACGTTCCCGAATAGAGGCGCAGAGCGATAGTTTTCTATTACGAGAACGGTTTGCATAAAGTCGTGGTAGATACACTGATATCACACATATATATAAGTAGCTTCTAACTGCGACTGCGTTCCCGTGGAATTCGGTTCTAGTTAAATTGTTATAAAAAGTAGCCTACGTATTAATACGCTACTATACGCTTTCTTCATTCCAAATTTCATTAAAAACCGTTCAGCCGTTGAAGCGCGAAGGAGTAACAAACATGCTAACACACACACAAAAACTTTCGCAATTATAATATTAGTGGGATTATAATACAAAATAGAGATAGTTTATACTCTGGATTAACACTTATGATATTTTTCATCCTGATCCCACACGAACAAAGTCGCGGGCACAGGACCTTAATAATAAAAGTGGTGTGAGGTATCGAGCTTTACCTTCTTTTTTCTTTAATTTAAGGTCATCATCGTCATCAGCCTATATACGTCCCACTGCTGAACGAGCCTACTCTCGTAGTAAGTAAAAAGGGCTATGCAGTAGTCCACAAGCGGGCCCAATGCGGATTGAGGACTCCAGACACATCGTTGGATTACTTCGCAGATGTGTGCCCATTTCCTCACGATGTATTCAACGAAATGCTAGTGGTAAATATCAAATAACTCCGCACATAAGTTCCACAATACTCAGAGATGCGAGCTGGGGTGTAAGGTGTAAGGTGTAACCCACGAGCCCGCAACCCTATGCACGAGAGACCAAGCGTTAGGCTTCCACTGTGTACTAAATTTGAAGGAACCTATTGAAATTTCTTCTTAGAGCTGGTTCCCACTTGTCGGGTGTGAAATCAGACAAAAAAATCGGGTGTCCCGGTGGCATTAAATTTATATGAGGCTTTTTCCATTTATTGGTGTCGGGTAAATGTGAACAGCCTCATATGGTAGTAGTAGTGCCACCAGGACACCCTACTTTTTGTCGGATCCAACACCCGACACGAGGGAATCAGCTCTTAGATGTAAGCTAAAACTATTCTAGTTGTATAAAGTGCTTCATGATTCAATGCTACTTAGAAATTGCTCATTCAATTTAAATACCTAACTCCATTTTATACAAAATATTGTCTCTGAATTCTATGAAAGCAGATGGACGTGAATGAAACATCTCGGAGAAAGCAGGGTCACGTCTCTTGTCTGAATAATTCATTTAATCCATTTTACAGGGCCGACTTCTTGGCGCAACGGAAAGATTCAAGCTCTTTGTTCAGTGTGTTTGCAGGGCTTATAAAATCAACAGTGATCTTGGAAGTATTGATTTTCAGTTAATGACTTAAGAAACGCAGAAAACCCCGAAAAGACCATTGAATTTAGTCACGAAACTTCACTTGGTTATGCAAATATTTACTGTGACGATTCATTGATAGACAAATAAAGGAAGGTCCAAAGAATAACGAAAGTTAGGACTTTAAGTAGGTGAAACCACGCTTACCCTTCGGGACGGGAGTTTTCGCATGATAGGTTTCCCTTGAAAGGAATACCTTTTGCATACTTACTTTAGTTGAACTTTTACAGGGATGTTTCGAGTTTTTACATAATGTTAAGGTTCTCGGAAAAACTAGCGAGAAAATAAATATACTACTTAATGACTGAAGCAAAAAAAAAAATCTTGTTAGATCCAGCTGAACTGTGGACCTTGGACATATTGGAATTGACAGAAGACAAGTTATTTTAAAAGTTTTATTTTATCAATACTACAGTCTTTGTACAAGTATTAAACAGATGGTGATGAATTAAAAACGGATAACAAAGTCGAGGTTATTTGGCACAATGCTTTAATATACAATGCACCTGATATCTTCGTTTATATACAGTCATTATACTAATTAATTCAGTTGTTAGTATTTCGTTACTAATTTTGCATGTTGTTAGGTAAATATTCGTTTCTGTGTAGCACGCATTAACATTAGTAAATTACAATGTATTATTTTATAATACAGCAACACCTACCAAAATGGGTATAAACTATTGATGATTATACACAATAATTAAATTTACATGCATAGCCTATATAACTACAATTACCTATAAATAATCACAATTACATCCTCATTGGAGTCATAAAATAACATACAACGTTAAACGTTGAAAATAAAACTAAAACCAGTTGTTAAAACATAAATATGATCATATTTAATGATCAAAGCAAATTATTTAAATTTAATTTAAATTATTTCAACATAATTACATAATAAACATGAAAAGACTTGGGCTAAATAAACAACTTTAACATCTTTTGTTCTCTTAATAACAAATTTTTTTCGTTCGTAGGGATCAAGCGACTGTCACTGTGAGAAATTACTTCGATGATTAGGCAGAATACACAGGCAGCAATTTGTTTTTATGTAGTACCTATCACAGATGTTACTTTATTTATTTAATAATAATACATGTTGTGTAACTAGATAGAATGATAAGTACTAACCATTCTATCACATTTACTGTGGACCAGTTGAACATGTACCAAAACAACAATACAAAAAACCCACATTGAGATTAATTGGTGACAAGTCGCCTTCATATTAAACTTTTTCGATTATCACACATTTTGTTATTGATAGCTTGGAATCGTAATAATTCATTTCTGTCCGTCTAACTTCCCAGAAAAGTTTCAAAGACGATGAGGGTATAAAAGGTTTTACCTATCCTGAGTGGCAAGCTCGGTCCTATTCAAAAAAGAATATAATGAAAAATTCCTTTAAGTTTTAAAAGGAAACTTACAAATGAGAATTATTATTATTACACTCACGTTTGCATTGTGTTTTTAGTTTTATCCGTAATTATTGTGTTTACTTCCATTTCTGTGGGCTGGACTTCCACGCTTGGTGCTGAGAAGTCATCATACGATATATACTGAGGAGCCTGTTGCACTTCTACTTTCGCCATAACTGGACGTTTTTTGGTTTTTATATAACCTAAAGCTGATACCAGAACAATAAAGACAATGAATCCCATACAGCAGCCCACCACTAAACTAAGTCTCCTCGTCAATATGTCAGCGATGCCCATATAAGTATTAGAAAATGGGCTATCTATAGCCGTACCGAAAATTTCTATTGTGCTTATAGTATAACACTTGCTTATCAGAGAATCGTTCATGTAAGGTCGCAGGTTATTGAATATTTGTTCATCACCATACAAATTTCCGTTCAAGTTTTCTGGTATAGGAGCGATTCTGGCGTCAGGCATGGAGGCATCGGACAACGTCGTAGCGCCGAAATTTCCAAAAGCTATGACACAGATGGTATACCGTGCACCGGGAGTTAAATGGTTGAGCCTTGTCGACCTGGACGTGGCGTTCACAATTTTTCCACGGATCTGAAACAAGTTACAGATAACGTAAACAAAACTCTACAATTTTCAAGTCCGTATTACGCGGGAAAATCTGTGCATATGAGCCGACGCTGAAAACGAAGATTTAAATGGATTCACAGTAACACCATAAATATTTTTTATGGACCATTGAAGTGATGCACAGCCTTTGTATTCAAATGTTTGTTGTAAAGGTTGCCGTACGTAGGTATTTTATACAACACGTTATCCAGGAAGTAACCGTGCTTAAATTATTTAGTGTGGCGTTTTGTTTTTGATCTTCCTTTAAATGTTAAGTAAAGTTGGTAGAATAGAGGTTCTTTTACAAGATTAAATACTTACAACGCTTGGATTTTGATCTCCGAAATAAGCCACTCGGTATCCATTCAAGCCATTTTGATAGCGACTCTGCCAAGAAACGATGACAGAGTAAGTTTGAATGTCTTGTATAGCGATTCGGATTACAATAGGCACATCACAAAGTTTCTGAGAAGGTAGCTCTATAAAACTATATCCGTGGAGTTCGTTGGGGTGTTCACAAAGCAGTTTACTGCTGCCTTCTAATATAATTTTGTAGTGGTCTTGCATCCACCTCCATACGTCTTGAGAATCGCAATTACAGGTTAATGGGTTTTCTGAAATTGTAAAATAATCCGTGATTATAATGTTTTATGTAAATAACGTAATGTAAATTAAACGTAATCTTGAATTCTAGAAGGACTTATTTGTGAGGAGTAGATAAACGTGTATTTTGTACAAGAAGGATTTTTAAAGAAACCATGAATTTCAAAATCGTTTTTTTTTTATTAATATATCTTGAAGTTTGATAATCCTTAGAAAACAATATATTTGATGTTTCTGACAACTTACCATCAAACGATATAGTTTTGACTTGCGTTTCCAATGACAAAAGCATATTCATTCTTATTACTTCGAAGTAGTTGCGGCTCAAATCGATATGTGTTATTTTGTTCATGTTCCGAAAAGCATCTGGTGAAATTGCTGCGAGCCAGTTTCCGTTTAAATAAAGTTCTGTAAGGCTTTGAAGTTCCCGGAATATATCTTTATTAATACGGTTTATGTGGTTAAACGACAGGTCTAACCTTTGCAAACTGTGAAGGTCCGCTGTGAATTCTTCAAGATCTCTTATAGTGTTTCGCGATAGATTTAATAATCTCACTGAGTATAATCCTTGAAGCCTCTCTCTTGGGATGTTATCTAATTTGTTTTGACTCAGGTCTAGTAAATTTAAGCTGTGGAGTTTGGAGAAAGCACCTGGAGATAGACGATCCACAGCATTACCCTCAAGAATTAACCTTTTGAGGGCTGGAAAATTTTCAAAATCCGTGCTAGTGATAATTGTCAAGTTGGTATTTCTTATAACTAGGTCTTCTAAAACTGGGAACTGCCGTGATGGATATGTTTGCAACAACTGCGTTAGAGGATTTGACGACATATTTAGCATCATGAGAGCTGGAAGCACAGCTTCTGGTAAACCATTACTAGGTACATGTCTAAAAAGATTGTGAGATAAATCAATTTCCTTTAAACCTAATGAATGTTGAAAAAAAATCGATGGAAGAACAGAAAGCATGTTTTTACTTAAATTAACAGTTACGAGATTTTTCAGCGACGGGGAACTAAATCCATTCAAAACTGATATTTTATTGTCACACAAACTAAGAGTTCTTAAATTTTGCAAGCCGATGAATTTGTAAAAATCAACACTTGTCAAATGATTCTCACATAAATCTAAATGTTCTAGAGACGTGACATTGAACAACGCCACATGAGGAAAATCTGTGAAACTGTTGCCTTTTAAATTTAACTCTTGCAAAATAGTCGTGTATGCAAACACATCTTTATGCAAATCTTTAAGGCCATTAAAAGCCAGGTTAATCCGCAAAAGGTTCTGATTCTTAATAAAAGTTGCAGGTGGCAATTGGGATATGTTTGATAGTTCCAGTGACAGGGCTTGTAACGAGGGTAAATGGGAAAAAGTTTTGTTTTCTAATAGCGAGAAGTTATTTCGAGATAAAACCAGGGACTTAAGGCCAGGTATCTGAACTTGAATGATATCCTCCCAAGTTAGTTGATTACTGTTCATTTCTAACTCACTCAAGTTAGGTAAAGTTTTGAGAGATTCAGCCTCAATTATTGATATTGAGTTTTTATTAAGTCTGAGTTGTTTAATTGGGAGTGACAAAATGTCGAAATCTAAAACAATTATTTCGTTTTGGGACAAATCAAGAACTCTTAATTTGGTTAGATACTTGAAGGTATCTTTGGCTACCTGATTTATATTATTGCATTGCAAATACAGTTCTTCCAACGTTGCAATTTTGAAGAAAGTCTCATTATTTAACTTAATTAGGTTATTATTACTTAGATCTAGATATTTTAATCTTTTTAACTGAAAAAATGTCTTGTTATCAATATGACCAATACTATTATTTTTTAAATATAGCCTCTGGATGTTTAACAAGTCATTGAATAGATTAGCAGTTAATATTTTTATATTGTTTTGACTCAGCCACATTATTTGCACGTTGACTTGACCCCTGAGAGAGCTATTTTTCAATAATGACAAATGGTTTGAGCTAAGTTGTATTGATACTAACGACGAATTTCTATTTGGAAATACGTCTCCGATAGTTTTCACCCGATTACCCTGCAAATTAATATGCTGAAGGTTTTTCAGAGTAATGAAAGCCTGCGAATCTATATTCTGAATAATATTATTCTGCAGATGCAATTCTAAAAGTCCCGGTAAGGGACTAAATACATTTCGCTTAATATGTCCTAATTTATTATTTTGCAGCCGGATTTCTCTTAAAGTAACTAGTCTATCAAACAATAATTCATCTAAGTCGATAATTTTGTTATTATCTAGACTTAAAGTGACTAATTTACTATTGAATTTAAAAATATTACGAGGAAGTTTACTTAAATAATTTGTTCCCATATGTAATTGCGTTAAATTTTTGAGAGACACGAAGCAATCATTATCTAGCCTCTGTACAGCATTATGTTCTAAGTTAAGAACTGTTAATTCTAATGCATTACTAAATGCGTCGCTAGGTACCTCGAGAATATTATTTTCAGATAAAAATATCTCTGAAAGATGAGGAAGATTCGAAAAAACCCCTCTTATATAATGGAGATGGTTGTGGCTTAGATCTATTGTGCGTATGTTTCGATTTCTTTGAAATGTGCTTTTCTCTAATTTTGTTATTTTATTTCGACTTAAATCAAGTGTTTCTAATTGTCCCAATGAATAAAATGCTTTGCCTTCAATTATTTCAATATGATTACTAAAAAAAGTCAACGTTTTAATTTTAGGCATGCTCTGAAACCAATTATTTTCTATTTTATTAAATGTATTTGAACTTAAATCTAAAGATAACAAAATAGGTATAGAGGAATTGAAATCTGTCGGGATAGAACTGATTTTATTCCAAGCAAGCCTCAAATTGCTTAGTTTATTCAATTTTCCTAAAGTTTGTAAAGGAAAATGATACAGAAAATTCTCAGTAATATCCAGTTCAGTTAAACATTCCTCTAAGTTATGAAATGCATTATCAGAAACATTAACAATCTTATTTCCTTTCAAACTAAGTTTCTTTAGTTTGAGTCCTTTAAATGCATTGGCCTGTATATGTGCGATATCATTAAGCTGTAAATCTAGTGCTTCCAGATGATACAAATCAGTTAAAGAGTCCTGTGGTATTTTGTTCAATTTGCTGGAAACTATGCTTAGCGATTCCAATGTGTCGCGTAATGGCGCCAAAGCATTGGAGTAAATTTGATTTATGCCTGATTGTGATATCTGTAAATTTATAATTTTTGATTTCAAAGGGAACATATCTGCATTCAATTCAATTGTGGAGCGCTCCAAATCGTAGATTGACAAGGACTGAATAGTTCCTTTAATTTTTGATAATACATTTTTCACAGCAGTAGGAGTAGCACTGGGGCACTCCAAATACAGTCCTGAAATGAAGTATTTTATTTTAAAATGTGTAATTTTTAAAGCTTTAGCTGTTATATCTTTAAAAAGGCTTGTACTAACCTTCTTTGAAGCTATAACATGGGCAAATGGGGTTCTCTGCTAAAGTGGGGCAAATGGGTTGTTCTTCTCCTTGCAGAATCGGAATATGGAGGATCACCAGAAATGCGTACAGTCCACATGTTGCGCCGGAGAACCGTGTAGTAATGGCCATGCTGATCCGACGTCATGTCACTAACATCGTGCATCGGAGCTCAAGAGTAGATGAAGATCGTGCTAAAGGACAAAAGAAAAAATGTATGTTATGATCAATGTGGATATTAATGAGTATATTATATTTTATCTTTATGAATATAGTAAGAAAGAAGAATCAATTCATTTATAAGAAAGGCATAACTAATAGCATTTTTATCAATGATTTTTATATTACAAAGTATAAAATTGAGCGTTTGAATTTTTAAGTGCGTTCAGATTTCAGAGTTTAGGATTTTTAGAAACAACGTTTTTTATTTATAAAATGCGCTGTCTTTTAAATTAAAAATCTTTATCAGTGTTAATTTCCATATAAGCAGTAAATCATTATTATTGTTGCATATCGTGCGACATTGACGATAACATTATAAAATATATAGTAAATTACTTAATGAGAACCTAATCTAATAGGTAGCAAAAATATCTAGTATACCCATTTAAATAAAGCTAAATATTTTCTTTTGCTTCAGTGATTTCAGTTCTGGGTATAAGATTTATAAATTGCAAATGCAATATAGATGTTACATGTAAATATGTTTCTTTGCAAGTTATTACATACTTAAACAGTAAGTTATAAATTAAAATTAAAACTGAAACTACCCTGCGAATTCAATAATAAATATATATATACAACTTACATCATAAATTAAAAAAGTATATAAGTATTTACATATGTATATTATTATAAAAAGAACACCCCCAGCAAATCCGTTTGCGGCATGTTTCTCAAAGCACTGGCGGCGTTACCTTTCGATATTACATAAAAAGTAACTCTAATAATTATTCCTAAGGCACTACTGGAGATGAAGTTGACCTCGAGATAATAATAATAAAAAGCCTTGCTGTATAAGGAAGCAGCAATATGGAAGCGAAACTCAATATCAATTCGTTCAACGCGCTTGTTTAAGAAAAGAACCGCATCCCTAGAGGGCATTGAAAAATAATAAAGCGAAAAAATTACCTACGGTAGCTTAACTTTTCTCAACGCCGGACGACGGGTGGTCGGATTAGGAACTTGCCAAAAGAAAATATCTCATCCTAGCCGTCGACGGTATAAACTTACCTACTCATACTCTTTTCTTTCCTACCCAGACAAGTTTCAGACTAACGCTAACAGGCTAATGAGTCTGTTATTATATAAATTAAAAATTCGTGTTCAATACGTTCTTGAAACTCGATCACATGTCTAAACATATTTGTCTTCAGCAAACTTTAATGGATGATGTTACGCAAACTTTAAAGAAAAATCGGATAAATTATTTATAAAAACAGCCAACAGAAGTAAAAGTTGCCATTAGCCATTTATCACGCGATTATTCGGAAATCACAATATAATTACGCTAATACCCGGGGCATAGCGGGCTATTCGTCATTGTTAATGTCGCCTAATTAAATTTTATTGGCCGTATATTTCCGGGACAATGCAATTTTCATTATTTTTTATCGCTACAAGCGATATGTCGGATCAGAGCGTTAGCTTATTGAGACAGATTCGGTCGTGGCTAGAAACTTCGCAAGACGTTTGTAGCGCTAAAGACGGCGACAAGCGAGAAAAAGTCACAGTTCGACACAACTTAAAAGTTACGGACGCTTGCCTGCGACAAATCCACTCAGACTTTATGGTCTTATTTGTACATAACTTAAAAAGTTTCATCTAACGACGTATTCAAGGACCTGATCTTTAATCTGTCTGATTTTTATTGTATAGAAAATACTTTGGCAACGATGTTTGTCCGTAATAACTCCAATAGATGATAATAACACAAATGTTTTTATATAGTCACCGATATTTTATGTACCTACTGATGATTTTATCAAATCCATAATTTTGTAGATGAAACTAAAACCGTGAGTTAGTTCTGAGTTATAATTAACTCTGATATGAATAACAAATACACATTATTACCATGGATAAAACAAATTATTCCCGTAAATCATTGAAAAGTTCGTGATATTTTCCGGTTCGTTCATTCCCCATTGGCTTAATAAAGGGCAATATAAATGCAATTAACCACTATGCTTTGACATTAAAGTAACAAATAGGTTTACTTAAAACCCCGAGACATCTATTCCGAGATTGGAAAAGTTTGCGCTAACTTAAGTTCATTCGTTAGTGATAAATGAATCATCTTAATTGTTTGCTTTCCTTCCCAAAGCGAATTTGAACTTACTGATGGTAATCTATGTACGTTCTAGATTTAATTAAAAGTTCAGTTTAATGGTCCGTTTTGAACGCATAATATGCATGAGTTTTCTTTTTCTCTCGGGTTATCATTGTCCGGATATCAGCCATTACGCTATTAATGTGTGTGATCCCCTCTAACTGGTCCATTTATTTAATTTGACGTACAACAGGACTTAATGTGTAAGAAAAACCAGTTTAATACTGTGTTAAAGCAAACTTATAGTGCGGGAGAAATAGAAATATCTTAGAAACATTTTATAGATGCGAAACCCGTGAGTTGATTTTTATGATTAAAAATATTGTTTTTGATGATCAATGTCGTGATCCATGTGGTCTCGGAAACTAATGAAAACACACAATTGATGGGTATTACGATACAAAATTATATAATATCAAAATCATGGGATGCGCAAAACATTCATTTTTCCTCCGAAGGATTTTAACCGTATAGTGGGTCCAATTCCAAACGGTATTCGCTTAATTTAAGATTGCCTAAATTTAAAATAAGAAACGTCAAACTCGATTTTGTATAGCTCCAAGGTTCAAAATCGAGTCACACGTTTCTTATTTCAAATTTAGCGACTTCTAAATTTAGCGAAAACACGTTCGAATTGGCCCCAGTGTTTGTTGAAGTTAAAGATCATGTTAAGAAAATCTTGTGTAAGTGATAAGATTTAGGTAAACTTTCAAAAATACTCTACGTAGTTTTCTATTTCATTCGAAATAATTTGATTAATTTGTAAGGAAAATATGAAAAGTTAAAATGTGCGCATTTGAACTTAGGTATCATTATTAAAAATGATTCCTTATGGTACCAGGAATGCAGAGATAAAATTCCTCACCTGCTTCCGGGCACGGTGTATTTTCAATTTGGTCTCGATATTTTTTATTGTGCCGCAGTGGTCAAATTTTTAGGCGGACTCAACTCTTCGTTTACTCATAATTAAGTCCAGGGCACGTGGGCTATTGCTGTGTTCACAAAAGACATTTCTCACTTTATTTGAATAAATATAATATGCTACGAATATTTTGTTTCAAATACCTTGCAAACCAATAACGAAGAATGTTTACCTTATAGATCCAAATTGAACATTTGATCCTTACTAAATACCTAGTTAAGGCAGCCCAGAAGAGCCTACTTAAATATAGATAGACTATAAAAAAGTTTTTCTCGATTCAGATAAAAGGGCTCACGAGATAATTAAACAGTGACTAATAGAACCTTAGAGCATTTTCTAGGTAAAAGCGGGAATTCGAGTCACGTCTTTGCATTAGTTTCGCAATTTCCTCCTTCAGCAAAAGGTAGACGCTAAAATTAAGATTTACTTGGACAATAAGGATCATAGAACATAATATTTGTGTATCGTGCATACGCAATATTATAGAAATGACAATTACTTTTGATCCGGGTTAAGCTTCGTATGCAACGCAGTGTAGCTATTAGTGAATAACTGTCGGTAAAGGGGCAAGCTAATGATAATTGATTGTTAGTTTCTTTGCAGTAATAGTTCTCAGACTTGATCGTCATTAAAGTAATAAGGGCCAACTCATGCTTATCATTAAATTACTATTGTAGACAATACTGTTTCCTTAGGGAAACGTTAAATTGTTTGTAAGCTGCAAAAAGAGTAAGCAATAGGGATGTTGCCTGGGTATAAAAATAGTAATTCTAATTAGTCCGACAGTTAGATAATCAAAAAATATTGAACACGTATTTTTTGCTTTATCAAATCAATCAAAATTGATAAAGATAATGCGCATCAAAGTTCGAGAATGGGGGCTAATGACGTCACTTAATGGTGAAAAGTGTACAAAGTCGTGACGTCACGCGGCACTTCATCGCACTATATCTTCGTAATTTTTTGTTTAATTGACAAATGAAAAAATATGTGTTCAATATTTTTTATAACGTAAATGACGGACTAATGAGATTTTTAGCAAACTAGCCTATTGTATAAGTTGGCTATTATAATGTCTGTATGTAATGATATGGCTGTTCATAGTTATTGCTTCCTAGATTATCAGCCACTAGTTATATTTTGATGAAATAGAACTGGCTTGTATAAATGACTAGCGTTCCCGCCGCAGTTTCGGCCGCTGTAATTTCTATACAAGCCAGAAACCCCCGTTTCACCCCTTCAATGAAAAAAGAGACCTGCGTACGTTATATGATTATAAAGATTTAATGAAACGTGAGTCAATGATATTTCGTGTTGATATGTATGGTGATGCTGTTAGATTTTCCTAAATGTCAATAGTGCCACGGGTGGTAATTAGAAAACTGGTCATTTCCATTATATCCTCATTTCATTTTGTTAATTGATGAGGTCACATGCTTTGATGTACCTTAAATCAAAATAGGGTAAGTCCCATAGCTATGCAGAGCATAACTTTTGATATTAGGTACTTTGACCTTTTCAGCAAATGGTACAATTAATAAATATGCTTTAGATCGGCCTCAGTCCGCATGAAAAGATGATTACATTGACAAATGCCTGCCCCAGGGGCCCCGAGGTCACTAATCTACTTCCGAGAGTAGCCCAATTAATTCTCTTCTTAATATCAATGGGCAATGATTTGTTTAGCTTTCTTTAGGAGCTTTGGAGAATCCTCCGAATTATAAGGTTGCAGTAACGATCAAATATCTCGTAATTGGGCTCACTGCGGCTTACAGAATTATTGTTTCTTAATTATTGCTTTAATCTTGGTCTTTGATTAAGCTCCTTGCTGGTTGGTTCATTTGGTAAGGATGTTTAAAATAAAGTATCTCACTTACGCAATTTTCAATAAACATGGCATGTATGAAAGCTTGATAAATTAAATATTAACAAAAACGTTGTTTTTTAAATCGGCTTTGAGGTTATATAATCCAAATACAGCCAGTCTTTAGCGGCATAAATTAACTTCTTAATTTTAAGAACCTATTACGAATTTAAATTGTTGTAAGATTTTTAAATGCAATTAATTTTTTTTTAAAGTTAAGCATTACTTTCCAAAGCTTTGTCCTTTTTCCGGTGTAGTTTTGCGGCGGTTTAATCATGTACAGTCGAAGTCATAAATATAATTAGGTATGTAAGTAGGTTACCAAAGGGGCAAAACTGGGCGCTTTTACGCCCTTGACAATAAAGTCGTATTCACATATTTTTGACCGCTATATCCGCGTAGATATTTTTGACTTCGACTGCGTACAGTGTTTGGTCGAAACCACATCTAACCTGCGCCTAAACGAATAATGGCCGACACACATAGAAATAAGGAACTGCTCAACGCAATTTTCGCGATGCTCACTTTTTTGGTGTCAAATATTGCCGACATCAGCGTTCTTATTACATTGAGGAAAGGTCCATTATTGGCTGATTCATGCGTTTTGTTTTTGTGGTTCGTAGCTCCTAGCGAGCATTGAAAGACAGCGATGAATCAGGCAAAATAAGAGTCTGTGTAAATGTCATAAGAACTAAGACATCGGTCGGCATTAGAGCTTCGTAGTTTATAAACTAGATGGCGTTACCGTGACGAACTAAGTCATTTGTTCAACGCAGTTGTATTGAACGCCATATCCTTCTTTTGCGATTGTTGAGGAGAAGCCATATCGTTGCACAAAGAAAAAGTTAGTATGAATAGAAAGCAAGAGCGTAATAAGGTTGTATTTATGTATTTATCTTACAAATTTGGCTTCTGTAAACTTTCCTCATTGTCGAAATGACAAGGGAAGTTTTTTTTTAACTTAGATAAAATTCATCAATCTCACATCGCGTCTGAAAATTTCGAAGATAAAGTCAATAACTGGAGTCAATGTCAGATGACGGTTCTTTATAGTTTCGATAAGAATAAATGAAAAAAGTTTGTATACATTTCAACCCTTATTTAAAATTTGTTAATCTAAGGAAATAACAAAATACATGTATAAAATAATTGTCACATCGATATAACTTGATGCTTATGATCCTGGCATGCAAGTCAAGTAAGTCGTCGTAGTCGACTAAGGGACGGGTCCTCTCCAACATGGTGGACTATCTGTATGGGCGATGGGCTGATCACCTGTCACCATACGGTTCATCATACCAATTAATCTAACGGGGCCACCGTGAAAACAGGTTAATGTTGTTTATTAGTCCTAATACCTTTCATTTATTTATTAGTTTGTAATGTTTTAATTAATTTTTTTTAAGGTTTTATATCATTTAAAACCAGTTTGTGATTTGGAAAGGTGAGTTTCTGCTAAACTTGAAGAACGTCTTGTATGCATTTGATAATTTTATGATTGTTTCTATATTGGCATTCAGAAGCTTTCTTATGCCTGTTAATTTTGTAGAACACAAATTCACTATTTGAATGGTATTTTTTTCGGAAATCTATAAAGCTATTTACTTTATGTAATTATGGCAGGTTATCCCTTTAACGCACTCTCGGCCAGCGCACAGATTTCGTTCGCGTCATATATATTATACTTCAATGGTTATTTACTTTTATTAATTTTAATCTGTGAAATCCACCATAAAATATTCAAAATCTGTTTTAATTAACTTCAAACCATGAACATGAGTTAACAAATATAAGGCGATATTTGCGAGCAAGACGATCTTGTCTGAAGCATTACCACTAAATTAATTCCATCCTAATTATGTCGAAACTTGACTACTTATATCAAATATCAATATTGGTAAATTATAATTAAGATTGCCGTTCAATGTTTTTGTGTTCCTTAAATAACTTCGTTATTTTTGTAATAAGAACGTCCATCAATAAATATCCCTAATAATCCGTGATCTTTAATAATATAATTATTTAAAAACAAAATTTAGCAGTAAACATACATACATACATAGCATCACGCCCGAAATCCCTAATGGGGTGGGCAGAGCGACAAGACTACTTGTGGCCACGTTCGATTAATTAGTCCTAAGATGGTATGATGAACCGTATGGTGACAGGTGATCAGCCCATCGCCCATACAGATAGTCCACCATGTTGGAAAGGACCCGTCCCTTAGTCGACTTTTACGACATGCCAGGATGATAAGCATCTGCACGCATTCTATGCTATTTCTTCACTCCCAGTGCAGCAGAGGAGGATAAGCATCTGCACGCATTCTATGCTATTTCTTCACTTCCAGTGCAGCAGAGGAGGATAAGCATCTGCACGCATTCTATGCTATTTCTTCACTCCCAGTGCAGCAGAGGAGGAGTAAACAGTACAAAGTAAACATGTATCAGTAAAATCTAATCATTTTACATTGCTCACACAGAAAACAGAACAAAACTGTATTTAATGTTTTTCTTTAAAAAGAGCAGGAAATCGAAAGAAAGTAAAATAAACGGCTGGTTCTATCCCGTGGGTCATAAAGCCTGCTATAAAACACATATTTCAGTTATTTGCAAACATGGGTATGATAGGTGGCCCGGGGGCTGTCATTTGGCACGTGTCCTGTCCGAATCACGTTGCGATAGAGTTGGCAACCTTTGGGAAATAGAACATAGCTTTCATACATATCTACGCTATTACAGTATGATTACAGTAATATCGTTATCATTTTGCTTCCGTTTTTGAACAGATTGTTCAACGTCATAGTAAACTTATTGTAAATAAAGGTAGTTTGTGATTTCAAATGTTTAAAACTTGTCGCAATAGACGAAACTCAAAAATACACATTTTTAGTGACGTAGATTTGTCCGATTCGTGTGCGACTGAGTAGGGCTTGTTAGATAATTCTCCAGAACTCATAAATTTTTCGTAGTAAAATTTCCGTTCGCATTTTTTCCCCGAAAGTTTTTTTACAGTATTTTAAGTATTCTTCCGATTCCATATTTTGACACATATTTTTTTCCAAAAGCATTTTTTCGTCGCGTTTTTTCAATGCATCGTATTTACACACTCTGGATTATAATTATTTAAACGATTTTTTTCAATGCCGTTTTTAAATTTACGTTTCAATACACTAGGGACTGTAGGAATCTAATCGAGTTTTCGCATTATTTTCTATTCTAAACCGACTTCAAAAAAGGAGGAGGCTATCAATTTGATTGACGGGGCAGTGGTCCACCTGCTATGTCTAACTGACTATTTGTATTATAAATATGAGGTAGGTTTAGGCCATGTTAGTTTTTCAGCAGGCCCGAAGGGCCAAACCATCCAGAAATAGGAGCTCCGTCGATCCTGTTAGCTGATATTCAAATAAGTAGAAAAAATAACTATCACGAAATAAAGCAAAATGAAAAGTATACGAAAGGTATGTAATTTAACATTTAAGAAACACGAGAATGGAACAAAAACAACGAAAAATACATTATGGTAAATGTGTGGATTTTACCGATCGGGGCAAAATGCGAACGGAAAATGTACTGCTGACTAAAACAACGAAAAATTAATTATGGTAAATCTGGATTTTACCGATCGGGGAAAAATGAGAACGGAAAGTTTACTACAAAGAAATAATGAGTTCGGGAGAATGATCTAACAAATCCTGAGTGGGACCTTGCGAGGTTTTTATATTAGCAAATATAGATTTAAAAGTCAATCATTCCACCAGTATATGGTTTCCATTTATCGATTCCTGACAATAACACAAACAGATTATCATTGTTAATCGCATTGCCACTTTTGAATAGTGAATACGATTTCTGCGTGAAACCGTTTAATTGAATAGGAGATTTATTTAGAACGTGTAGGGTAGTGGTGCGGTGTTTTGTTACGACAAATGGCGCTTATCCGTCACTTGTCACGCGACACGCGCCACTGGCGGTGTTGGTTGACGGGAACCGTATACCTGCCACAACGGCGTAACACGGTATTATAACCAAAGTGATATAAATATTTTTTATTTGTTGTAGGTTTTAGTTTAGGATAATTTTTAGTCTTGATAATTTATTGTAATTTTTAGGGAATACCACAAAAGGAAAAAAGGAACCCTTATAGGATCACTTGTTTGTCCCTCAGTCTGTCTGTCTGTCTATCAGTCTGTGTGTCAACCCCTTTTTCTCAGGAACGCGTGAAAGTATCAAGTTAAAATTAATATCACGTATTCAGGTCTGCAATTTCTTGGAGTCGTCAAAAAATCAACCTTCTAAGTCAACGCAATCAAAAGATACGGCAGTTTATGCCACATATTATGATACTTTTAAGGGAATCCAAAGGGAATCAAAACCTATAGGGTACTTCCCGTTGACCTAGAATCATGAAATTTGGCAAGAAGCAGTCTCTTACAGCACAAGTAAAGGTGAAAGTCCGAAAACCGTAAAAAAGTAGTTAGATCACAAAAAAAATTGTTTAATGGAATAACCTTTGTAAAGTCGTATCACACTCGACGGTTGCACGGAGATAGGATCTTGCGAAAGTAATTTTTTGTTTTATTTCATAGGTAGGTTTTAAATGGTTACCCGGTTGTTAAAAGCATTTTTAATTTTTAGGGTTCCGTACCTACAAGGTATTGTCTGTTTATCATAGGTAAGTACGGGACCTTCAGTGCACGAGTCAGACTCGCACTTGACCGGTTTCGTTATCTTGTAAATAAACAATGTAAATAATTTTTCAAATATTACAAAGATTTACAATGCAATTATTATTATTGAACACCACAACTTAACAAAATGAAGTTAGGGCACAACAATCGCGAATTTTGCGATTTCGGGTGATACAGTTAGTAGTTGGTGTTTGTTTTATGAAGTGAAACATATGTTGTTCTATCATCAAATCACAAGTAACGACAGCGTAAATCATGCGCAGCTGACATGTGCCTCTATTCGTGAACGCTAAGTGACTCTGTAGCGATTCGTAAGCGAGATTTCTCATCTCACTCTTCCGCACGACGCGTAATGCGCAAGAGCGAGATGAAAAATCTCGCTAACGAATTGCTACAGAATCACTTAGCGTTCCCGAATAGAGGCGATGGTGTGAAAATGATAAAGGGCCGCAAAAATCTAATTTACTACTTTGAAACGTGTCACTTCTACTGTCTAAACTTGTAATATGGACTTTTGTGTAACCTTTACACACGATTCAATAACGGTCACAAATGAAAAGGATACAGTTGACAAGGGCAATAAATCATTTGAAATTAATTTTGTTTTTAGGTTTTTTACTGTACGGCTACTCTTCTGAGAATACCAAAGAGTCGGCTAGTGTATTTTAGTTACTTAGATTAAATCTGTCGCTGAGCGGTGAGCTAGCAAGCTTCGGTCGCTCGGCTGTAAATAATAATACGACTCTAATACGACTCTAGGTTATACATTAATAATGACATTGAACCTTCAGCGAGTGTATTCATCTCGGTGGTGATAGTGAATTTTTTTGCACTTTAACAAGACGGTGATCTTTTTTTTCCTGTAGTGTAAACAGCCTGTTATCAACTATTTTTATAATGACATATGCCCATTTTTTTATTAAGAGGGGGGGCAAACTTGCATGCCGGTTACCTGATGGTAAGCAATCACCGCCGCCCATGGACACCCGCAACACCGGGGGAATCACGGATGCGTTGCCGGCCCTTAGAGAAAGGAGTAGGCTGACAAACAGGCAGACGGCCCACCTGATGGAAAGTGGTCACCGCCGCCCATGGACATCTGCAACACCAGAGGTGCGGCCAATGCGTTGCCGTCTAGGGAGGATGGGGAATGGGGATGGATTAGGGATGAGGGAATAGGGCTCCGGATCTCGTCACTCACCGTACGAAACGCAACAGCAAGCTATTACTTTACGCCGATATTCTGTGAGAGTGTGGTACTACCCCGGTCGAGCCGGCCCATTCGAACAGTAATCATCTAGTGAAGATTACTGTTTGGCTCTACCACTAGATACAAAATGCCTACACAGTAAATAATACAATCGCTACAAAGCACATTCGCTCTTCGTATTGGACAAGTGCCTGTTATTTGTATAAAATGTCCGCATTATCGTTGTGCTTTTCAATTATGTTTTGTAAAATGAGTAGGTAAGTGAACAAAACTTTAATTGTAATAATAAAAGATTTTTTATTTGCTTCGTAATATATGAAAGTCTGTGCGACTATCCAAAGTTACATCTAGTAACACTAATTACATCTAGGAACGGAACCTTATAATAAGGTAATCTCTAATTCAGATAATTATTGTCAGCTAATTTGACTTCATTATGATGAGATAAAATCAACACTTAATAATTAGTCTCAATTTAGCCCGTACTTGTTGAAAAGTAATCTAATGGGTATATTTTATAGGGCTTGGGGGGTACCATGATTTTGTTATGCGATTCAATAGTTATTTCGCTAGGTACGTCATGTTTTTTTTGTATGGCAGCGTTACTGTTTATCTGTCATCTGACATAACTACCGGAATGGATGGTTTTGATCATGGTAACCAACCTTAGTCAATATACATCGCGCTAAGACCCACTTAAACCTATAATGCAATGATGTAGTGTGCAAATCGCGAGAGTTTCAAAATTACAATATTATCATTTTATTTATGCTTTATTAATTGTATTGTTTAATGAAATCATCGGGTCTCCCAATATTTATTTTCATATTAGAGACACTTCTGAAATACCGTGTGCCTGATGCTTAAAACTATAGCTTAGTGTAACGATATTACTTCATCATTTGAGGTAATATTCCGTTGAACAGAGCCCGGGAGGCTATAAATAGATACCTAAAAGGAATCTCCTTGACTCCCAATAACTTTGTAAAATACAAAATTTACTATTTATTTATGGAATACGCGTTAGCGTTTAGCGTTAAAGATATCTTCAAGTTATAGTATCATGTTGCTCTAAGTTGACGTATCTCGTATATTGTCGTAGTATGTCACTTTTTGACACTAACTATACATAATACCGAGTGTGTTAAGAACGACTGATTACTTTCTAAACTCACAAAATGCTTATCCAGTGGCTAGAAATTTGAAATTTATCGTTAGGAAGCAAAGATTGTGTTTGCAAGTTTGCGAGAAATACAAGTTTAAGAAAGTTAACATTCAATATGTTGTTTGGTTCTATGTGGTTTGGTGCAATGAAATTTGTAGGTAACAGAAACTTCCGCTATTGAGGCATCTTTATGTCAAGCAGGAACATTTTATTTTTATTAGGATAAACTTGTTTCTCAGAATATACGATGTCTCGAATTCGCAAAAATGCGAAATGTTTCAATGCTCTTCTTAAATTTGGTTTTCACTATGTGTTTAATTAACTTATTTGATGTAATCAGTATTATACTAACTAGTGACTGTCACTTGCAGTCAATAATTGAGTGTATCTTTTTAATATGTGTGTTGTAATGACTTAATTTTCCTTTTACTCAGTGTCATAAAGACCAGTCTGCTTAAGTATAGCTCATCGTCATTGAAAATGAAAATGAAAATATTTATTTTGCAAGTAGGCCACAATATGGGCTCTTTCACATGTCTGAATCTACCAGCGCTTCGAAAGGTGACATCTGCTGAGAAGAAACGCCGCAAGAAACTCAACATTATATTTTTTCAACTTTGACAATTTTATCTAATAACTAACACAAAAGTGCAACAAACAAACCTAATGGGTACGAATTAATTATATTAAATGACTAATAAGGGAGATGTATAGTATCCGCGTCTGGACAAGATAAGTGACTTATGGCCGAAATCAGAAAGGCCACTCAAATTAAGCTTTAATTAAAGTGACGTGTCTGTATAGGTTAACAACTAGTTGAGGGACATTTTACTACTTAATATCTAGTCAAGTGCTTAAGTGGCGTTTCTGAATGCGGCCATTAGAGATGTCTAAAGCCATTAACCTTTAGGTCTATAGTCAGTCTTCATCTTCGACGCCAGGGGTCTCCATACTCTTTTTCGCTAGCGCTACGCTTATTTTTCCAAAAATCGTATAGGCCAAAACTTTAAAGCTACTATATATTATTTTCTACATGGCCCGATGCCAGACAAGTGCAGACTATTGTAGCGGGCCGGATAAGCAGTACCCGCGGGCCGGTTGTCTGGCCCTCGGGCCGTAATTTGGAGACCCTGCTAGAATCTAGTATATTAAAAACCTAAACACAATGCACTTTTATTTCATTTCATTGTTATTAGCAAACATGAAATCTATGTCTATCTAAAGCAACCAAAATGAAGGTAACTCCTATCCCAATGCTAATAGTTTCGCGAGAAAATTGAAGTGAACGACAAATGTAGTTATGGGAAAATGCCAAAAAAGCAGGATTTAGTTGACTTTCAGTGATACGCTAATCAACGAGGAGTTGGAGCATGATATACTGTCATACTGTATGACAACATTTCACGCACGTTAGAAGTGTCAGGGTAGCCATACAAAATTCAAATTCTAATTCAATTTGGCCACCTGTAGGCTCTTTACCTGACACATGCATAAAGTAAAATAGGTTGAATATACCATAGCGCTTCAGACAGGACCCTAATTATTAAAATAAATCATTATTAATGAAATGCAATCCCTATTTATTAAACTATGCAGTTTGTATTTACACATGCAATAAAAGTCATGTAACAATACGTAGCGGTTTAAACACCCAAGCTAGGTACTATGTACCTTTAGGTGGTGATGAGCTGATGAGCCACCAGTCAGGCCAAGTTCTCGTTATAATAAGCTGACTGCGAGACCTCTTTCAAAGATATTTAAATTGGGTGTGTTTTGAATGAAATATGAAATTACTTATTCACACTCTTCCTTTAAAATGACTTGCTAAAGTTTTTAATATTAAGCAAATCTTATTAGAAAGTTTGAAGTATATTTTGAATGGAATCGAAATAATAGTTAAATAACGATGCGCGACGAGCGTTAGATGAACTTACATAACATTTTTTCTTAGATTTCAATTCATCGATACATTTATAATTACGTAAGTAATAGACGAACACATTTTTTTATTGATTTCAGAGAAGAGCGTATACTTAGTGTAGTCTATACATTGCGTAAATCTACTTTAATTTATAAGAGCAGGAAACCAGAAATTAAAGTGGAGTAAATTGAGATGTCAATAATCAATTGAGCTCCATTCCAACAAAAGTTTATTCATAAACATGGAATATAATTAACTCTTTGAAGTCAACACTTTTGTCTTTGATTATACATTGCCGACATTCTTCATTTAAACTTTAAATCCAATTATTTTAAGGATCACCCATACTGAAAACTTACCTTTGATCTGTTATGAAGTAAATATTTTCATGTAAAACTTTTTAATAAAAGATAACACAAACTTACCGATAGAAATAGCATTTAGCACTTATGTTGTGACTTCCATAACTTCAATCAAAACAGCACTGAAAACTGCCAATTATCCAATATTGGTAGCGAACGCGTAACCAGAGCGGCGCACTATTGTTTCAGAGGAGCGAGACCGGGGGTTTCGACAAGTTCCACCGGCGGGAGCGGCGGGAGCGACCAACACTTCCAGCCTCCCGAAGTACACTGGAGCAGGGATCTCGACGGAGTCTGCGTAATAGGGACATCCCTACATATTGCTATATGAGAGTAAACGCTAATAAATTACATACAACGTACACGCGTAACGCGAACAGTACTGTGTTCTTGATTAGTTTGAAGTTCCCGCTAGGATGTCAGACGCGGACGAAGATTGTGCATGCGATTCCCGTGAAATTGGCTGGCTTGATCGTTCGGTTTAAGACAAGCGAAACATGTTGCTTGTGAATTAAGAGCACCGTGTTCGGTGGAAATTGGTTTGAGATATCTTTTCCTCGTTAGAAACTTAAAAATGTCTTGAAGTATGTACGCATGATGTCGATGTTGACGGATTCGTCTTATGTTATCTTAGAGTTAGAGGATCTTACGGATACATGATTTCTGGAATAACCGTCTTTTAAGAAGGAATTATGCCGTAGCTAAATCCATCCAATTCCAGGAACCGGATTATGTATCGCAGTGGCAGCCTAGTTAGTGCCTTGAAGTCGCTGCTTCTGGATATCCTAACGAGGGATTTGTCTTTTAATTCCGAGATTAAAATATTTCACCCTGCTACAATTTGACATTTTATCTCTACTAAAGTCACACTTCTTTGTTCAACGACATTTGTATGACACGGTTCTATTTACTGTTTCATCAGCAAACATGCGAGGCCTTTTCAATGTAATTAATGCGTAAGATATACAACACAAATTGGCGCACATGCTGTATAATAATGTACAGTTCATTGTTAAATCGCTCGCATGGATACTCATAACAGCGGGCACCAAATCATCGAGATAAATGAGAACCATTGAAAATTCCCATTCCGTTAATTTAAAACCGCGGATAAAGGCTTACGGGGCCTTTGGCCTTTGGAATAAACACTTGGGTTCATGTTTTTGTTTAATCTCTTCTATTTTCATAATGCAAAACGGGTTATTTGCGTAACTCTTCCGGGCGGCTTCGGTTGCAAACTAGAAGTTTCTTTCTGAGCACTGCTGCCCCGTTCCATGGCAGCTTATTGTGCGGTAAACCAGCCAAGTATTTATTCATAATAATAATAAGGGTTGACAACAAATGCACTCGAAAATTATTAGTGTCAAAAAATGGGTGTGTGGAGAAACATTTTCTGTGGATGGATGTGTGCTGAATTGATTGTTTCAATTTAATTTCACCTTTAAAGGCCCGGGCACACCAAACGCGTTTGCGGCGCGTCGCGTTACGATCACGGGCCTGCGCAATTTCTAAAACAACAAATCAAATTGACCATGGCTCAGCAAAAAGTAGCGCGTGCCCGCGTACGAAACGCTTCGCGCCCACGCCGCCCCGCTTTCGCCGCAGACAACTCGGGCAGCGCGGCGCGGGGTGTGCGCGTAGCGGCGGCGACGTGTGCGCGGGCACACGAAATTGTATTTAATATGGCCGCCATGTCCAGAGGCACATCGAGGGGGGGCGAACGCGTCGCGAAAGCGGCGCAGGGCGTCAGCAACGCGGGCCCGCGTTCGAAACGCGTTTAAGCCGCCGCCCGCCTTCGGTGTACCATGTACAAATTGCGCGGGCCCGCGTTCGAAACGCGACGCGCCGCAAACGCCTTTGGTTTGCCCGGGCCTTTACCCTAGTTACATTTAAGTTATCAAACATCTGCCAAACTGCATTCCAGTTGGTCGGCAGAAACTTAAACTTCACTATTTACTTCAAATAAAAAGTTTGTATTTCCACATTGTCCATCCACATTATACTTTGATGTATGTAGCTATAGTTAGCGACGACCTCATATCAATAAATAAAGTACCTAAGAATGTAGTCGACCTAAGCTCTTTTAAATAACCTTTTGCCAATAAAAATTTGAAAGTCAATGACAAACAATGCCTCCGCCTTCAGCAAACGCCATTCATCAGTCTTTTCATATTTTACATTTAGAAGTTTGGATGTTAGAATGTTAATTATTAAATTAAGCCTTTAAATATAAAATTAAGTGATTAAAATTGGTGATCGGAAATCAATATCCGCAACAAATGCTACAGGATACCTACATTTAATTAAAAATGAACAGATCCAGAATTCAACGAATTTTTCATACAAATATTAACGCCTGACTGTCTAATTTTATTGAAATATACATTTTGGTTTTAATTTAAAGACCTGCGCCTCTATTCGGGAACGCTAAGTGATGTTGTAGCGACTCGCGAGCGAGATTTCTCATCTCACTCATCCGCACGACGCGTAATGCGTAAGAGTGAGATGCGAGTCTCGCTGGCGGGTCGCTGAAGTATCACTTAGACGTTCCCGAATAGACGCCCTGATACTTCAAACTCACTTTTATTAAAAGGTTAACGGTTAAAATGAAAATTCGAAAATCACAAGCACTGAACAATTGTCACGGTACGATAAGTTCACTGACAGATACATAATCTAAGTTTATTGATCTCAGTAACTTAATGAAAATCTCTTACAAAGTAGCAAATTGCTTAAATTAAGGAATCACTATAAAACGTCTGAATTATAATTTGCCGCCGCCAAAAGATGTCACTTTCAAAGCAATATAATTAAAGGCCAGCGACGGCTTACTTATTAATTCTGAGTTGAATTGTATCCTTAATATTACTGAAGTGATTCCGATCTAACTCAGTCTTTTTAGGAGACTATTACTTCACCTCGGCAGTTAAATTTAACATCAATCAACACCGTGAAGCCATAGTATAAAGATGGGAAGTAGGCCATCTCCGGCCCAATCCGCGATATAATTGCCTACTGTCTCAGGGTTGACAGATCAAAAGTACGTAATACATTCTAGTGGAAAAGTAGGCCTACCTACTTCCTCTGTCTGATAGAAAATCAATAGAACAAAAAATAAGTAAGTAGGTATCCCATTATCAAGTAAAAATTATATGCTAGAATAAGTTACTTGCTTACCTTTCGTTTTCAAAAGGTAATCTGAACAGAGACAATTCTGGAATCGATGAATTATTAAGCAAACAAACACAAAGCAATACGTTCTCCTGCGATTATCACACATTTTTCATTCATTTAGCGGTGCCGAAAAGCCGTGACGCGCGAACCTTGTGCGGTGTTAGCCCCGACTGGCGCACTGAGAAACGGGTTTATTTTTGTTTAAGTGTGCGTGCGGCGACGCATAGATGCTTTGGCGCACACATACAAGCCGCGCGCGGTGCGTTTGTATGAAGATAACTTACTTCCCATCTTTATACTATGGTGAAGCTATGTTAAATATTCGTTAATAGAGCATCTAATAATATTCATCATTTTTATTCAAATTCAAACTCATAACTTTATAACTCGGGGGTATCTCAAGCTCTACGTACATAATTAACTATACAAAGCAACGTTTATCATTCAATAATTATTACAGGTAACCAATTAAGAGGACTGTGAATTTTTCATACAAAAGGCGATAACGATTTCCACCCCTTAAATGTTAACTGATTTTAACCAATTTTTGATAGGTTGTCAGTCAGAACAAAATCTAGGTCTATATGCCTTTTGAATTTTGATTAAAGACCAAGAAAGTCGAGATGCCGAAATTAGTTTTGTATGAGAATACTGAAACCACAATAAACCTGAATTTATTAATTATAGTGAAAAGATCAAAACGTATAGACCTAGCTTTCGTTTTAACTGACAACCTATTAAAAATTGGTGAACATCGGGTAACATTTAAGGCCCAATTTCCAATTTCTGCCATTCTCTACGGAGTCGCGGCCGCGTCAATGGGTATGGCGGCTGCGACTCCGATGGAAATGACAGTCGCGCGCGGCTAGCCGCTCAGTGGAAATTGGTCCTAAGGGGTGGAAATCGTTATCGCCTTTTATATGAAAAGCCGTAGGTTCGCACTCCTCTTAAATGATTTTATTGAGTGTCTACGCACTTTGTAGTTCTAAATTATTCTGTTAAGTATCTACCTACGCTATTCGATCGAGTGCTTGTGCAAATTATAAAACCGTCGAGTTAACGCGGTAGCCGGCAACGGGGGAACGGCAATCGACGTTGATAAAAACTACTCGTCTACACAAACATCCGGGCGCGCCGCACTCCATTACTCCATTTTGTACCAAGTAGCAAGGAATTGCCCGCATCCACCGACGTTTATTTTCTGTGTTACAGTTTATTAACCTCTTTCTGGATGCTTACCGATATTGACATAAGACTCTTGGACAATTTAAGTTTCTACTTTGAATTGTAATGTGAAAGATTTAGATACAGGAATTAGTTATATGAAACGTGGCGTAAGTAGAACTATTTGACTTTATTATTGTTCTTTAAGCGGCGATGCCTAAGTAACATTAGAGATGACTGTCAAGTTAATTTGAAGAAAAATAGAAATAACTGTAAATCAATACACACGGTTTTTTCGTAACAAACATGTTCCATATATGTAGATATTAGTATTACATTCACGCTCACTGAAAATGGACAATAGAATAAAATTCTTAAAGTTAAATCTACGTGAGAGCATACGGATGTAGTGAGGAATAAAACTCGAGAGATATTTTGCATGAGTTCTCAGGCGTATTTCCTGCTTTTCCTTATTTCCCTTGGGATATGTCAACTTATAGAGGACATAAGTTGTACCGATATCCAGACAGGTATACGCACGCATATAATACTGTTTCAAGTTTAGATATTCGTGAAGAGTCCAACCACATATCAAAATGTCTGTCTGAAAATGTTACGTATGTACTAACACCCCTAGTTATGTAGTGTCTTAAGTTTTTTAGTAAGACAGAAATCATAATAGGTACCTATTTAACGACTTTTTATTTAGTCGGTTAGTTAAATTGAATGAATGTTTGAATATTTTCCAACTAGTAATATTTTGTTCTTTCATAACTTACTTCAAATATCGAGTTTGTTAATTCGTCTGCATAATAATTCTGACATTTTGTGAAATGACTTTGATAATATTGTATATATATTATTACTTTCCTGCCTATTGCGTAAATTTGAATATTGAAATGATCAAAATAAATCGCTAGTTTTAAATGGCCGTCGTGAAAATAATGTCGGATCTTTAACTACTTATACCGAAATGTGTCATAAAAAAATTGCTTATGAATTAACGATTACTTAAAAACAGAAAGGAGTGAACAAGAGTAGGAGGTCCTTGCTAAAAATATAATCTGAGGCTAAATATGGACCATAATTTAGCCTCACTTTTCTTAAGAATTAAAAAATTAATTTACAATTAACCCACCCAGAATGTGATTGCGTGACATGGTTATTTAAACCGCTTTGCTCGGTAGTTTTATAAATGGTTGGCTTTAAGCCTAAGGGGTGTAATATTTCCGCAAACCTGAAAACGGCTTCACTTGGGACGTTCCCGATGTGTGTCTACTGACATCATTGTACGTTGCAATAGGCACTAAGGACTAATGATGACGGCCTTTGTAAACTACTCGAATGGAGCATGGCAAACATGTGCGCATGAACGTTGCTGGAATGAGTGTATTTAGGCGGTCGTAATGCCAGCACGCCAAACCCATTATAATACTGGACACAGACCTATTAAAGGAACTAGTCAAAACAACAAATTTTGATGCTAGTCTTTTGGTCCCAAAATATCTTCGCAAAATAATAATGCCATTCGAGTCAAACTCAAATTGATAATTCATTGAAGTGACGTTTATGTAAAGAGGTTTTCGAGACGATGAAGCTGCTACAAACAAGCACTTTATTTTGTTTTGCTTTTGTAAGCCGCTTGGTGCATACATCAGGCTGGATGTGAAAACTGTCAAAACGTGTCATGAAAAAATATAAATTGGCATCAAGCATTAAATGCTTGACTCAAACATCAAGAAAACATTGAACACGATCGAAAATGCTTGGCTCAAGCAAAAATTTTTGGTGCTTGTTTCAAGCAGCTTGACCGTCTCGAAACCCTCATAGATTGACGATTAGTTGAGGGACAATTTGTTAAATTCAGCCACAAATCACCGATAACCCAAATTTCCAAAATAAAACATTTACAATATACTAGATTTGTAATACACACATTGACAATCGGGCTATCTGAAATTTTTAATGTATAATATTAGGAAAGTTGGAAGATAGTCTGGGTGCAGCTGGATTCTTTGATATCTGTTGCAATTAATATTGTTATTGCTACTGCATATACGACATAAAGATACCATAATGCGGAGGAGTATTTCTTAGGTGTATAACAAACACTTAGTTTAAAGAAGGGATTACATTTTTTTAATAGGAAATAATCACCCCAAACCTAATGGCAATATCTTTAAAGTAAAAATTCAATTCTGATTTTCTTAGAATATCTTTATAAAGAAAGCCAGTAAAATAAAATGAAAATTTCAAACAAACCGTTTTGCTGGAAAACTACGTAGCCCTAACATTGTCATTTGAATTCTTCTATTGAAGGAAGTTTAATTGATTATTAGAAAGTCCTTTTGTGATAAAAGCCATATAAATATTGAATTTTACAGAGATAATAAAAGTAATTATATGATACTAAATACACTTAGGTATTGATTTGTGGTTACGTCTGGCTTGACATTTTAACTGCGGTGTAAAAACTTAAAATAGGAATTAGAAGGTAAATCGTTGAAAAGAACCGGCCAAGTGCGATTCGGACTCGCGCAAGTAGGGTTCCGTACCATTATCTATAAAAACGGTAAAAATCACGTTTTTTGTATGGGAGCCCCCTAGGGTTGCCAACTATTTATGAGGCAAATATAGTATTTTCCAGTCAAAGTTAGAAATACAATAGTACACTGAAAGAAAATATAGTACTTTAAAGAAAAACCTTTAAAAGACTGCAAGGTATGATCGATTAAATCGATACACAAAATTCGTACTACTAATATTCCGATTGCGTATCTTGTGGCTTCCCAGCTGCGAAAATGCTTATTGAACTGGCCTACTGAAAGCCCTTTTGTCAGGACTAAAATATAGTATTTTTGCGTACTATATATTTCTTTAACAGTATATAGTACACAGAGCCAATTATAGTACAATACTATATATTATAGTACGGTTGGCAACCCTAGAGCCCCCCTTGAATATTTGTTTTATTCCGTTTTTTAGTATTTGTTGTTATAGCAGCAACAGAAATACATCATCTGTGAAAATTTCAATTGTCTAACTGTCACGGTTCATGAGATACAGCCTGGTGACAGACGGACAGACGGACAGCGGACTCTTAGTAATAGGGTCCCGTTTTACCCTTTGGGTACGGAACCGTAAAAATTAATCAATAATAAGTAACTAGAAAAATATTAGGTTACGATAACCATCATCATCATCGTTTTAGCCGAAAGACGTCCACTGCTGGTCATATGCCTCTCCCAATGATCGCCAAACGACTGATCCTTTGCTGCTTACATCCAGTAGAGTTCCGCTATCTCCACCAGGTCATCAGTCTACCTGTGGACCACTAATCCCACATAATAATGATTTTATCCAAAGCTTTCCAGTTTAAACGGTAAACTAACGTATTGAAATGTGGGCTGCGCTGTGATTTTGTACCCGTGGCTGTAGCAATGGGTGGCCTATGCTATGGTGTAGTGTATGGGGGCAAAAAAATATAACATCATATATTGATTATACATCTAGTATTTAAGGGGTATTGCAGCTAGTATTTATGGAACTTTTGAACTTATCAAGCTGGGGTTTAATTTTAAGCGGTCCCAACGGAAGACCAGCTTTGGCTTCACAGCCAGAAAATGCTGAGTTGGGACCGTTTCGCAACAATTATTTCTTCTTTATCGTTTTTTATACGTGTTCTACTATAATATGTTAATTGTTGTGCCTAAAATAATTTTCTTTTTTCTTTTTAATTTGATAATTAGTTTAAAGGTCTGTATTCCTTTTTGTCCACCTGCGCCTCTATTCGGGAACGCCAAGTGATTCTGTAGCGATTCGTGAGTGAGATTTCTCATCCCACTCTTTCGCACGACGCGTAATGCGTAAGAGCGAGATGAGAAATCTCGCTCACGAATCGCTACAGAATCACTTAGTGTTCCCGAATAGAGCCAGTGCCCCTATAGGCAAGTATATATACTTGTTTCATCAGTAAAGTCGATCCCATCAAAAAAATTCAGATGTAAAAAATGTGCCAAGCCTCGCATCCTCTGTCCTCCAACCCCTACGCCGTAAAAAGTTGTGAGATCCCATGGTAGAGCCAAGTCTGAGATTTTCTTATCATTTTATCGGCAATTCAACTATTTCGTTTTGAATTATTTTTATTTTCTATCAAATAACCAATATTTTAAACCCATTTCATTATTATACATCTTCTTTTAATATAAATAAAATATCGTGACTTGGCAATCAAAATAGGAGCTTGCGAAATTTACTTATTGTCTTATTTCATATGTAGGTTTAAATGGTTATCCGGTTGTTAGAAACAAATAATTTTTTTCATTTTTGGGGTTCCGTAGTACCTTCCAAATACTGTCTGTTTTTGATATGTAATTAGTCTAGTCAGACTCGCACTTGACTGGCTTTTTTTTATAAAATAATCCTAGATTTAATAATATTAGAACTAATTACTTAAGTTAACGTTCTGTCAATCAAATCTAAAATAATTTAAATATATTATATTGAAAAAATCTTGAAATTGAAACACTCCTCCAAATATTGGTTTGATTCAGGCGTATTTCGGTAAAATCCATATTAGGCATCATATTAAGTTTATTCATGCAAGCTGACTAAGCACTGAATAACAAATTTATTAATTTTGTTGAGTCATTCGCTCGTTAAATAAGCATTTGATCAGATGAGTTATTTCGATTTTGTGAGTACCCCGAAGCTCCTCCATGTTGTTGTATTGTAAGTTGCAGGCAACCCTCAGTGGGAAAACAAAACTCTGTCGCACAACACGGGCGGCGTTTCCTAAAATTATTTACCTTTCATTCCGTTCACTAAATGAGTAGGTTTATTGGATTAAGTCCAGAAAGCTTTGCCCTTAATTGGGGCTTTCCGACAAATAACTTTTCTGTTTTCTCAAACTCGGACAGCTATTAAATATTGCTCTTAATTAAATTTGCCGATCCTAATGGGCGAGATTTGGTAATGCCGCATGCTTTTTGTGTTATGCATATTTTCTTTGGATCTTTTGCGAGATGATTGCCTGTAATTACCACCAATTTGGCATTTGCTTTCATTCTGGGAAGTCTACAAACCACTTAGTTTGAATTAATTTCCTAAATTTTTATTAATTTACTAGCAGTGCCCGCCATACCGAGGAGCGCGCGCATAACACCGCACCGAAGTTTCATCGTTATTGAGTGAATATACGAACGCATAGGGGACGAACAAACAAACAACCAAACAGATTTATCATTTATCAATCATCATTACATATAAAACAGTACCGTGACTCAGTTATCGACAACGCACAGCCTAAACGGGTGGTCCTAGAAGTTTGTAATTTGGAGGAGACATTCCTTGAGTACCCTAGAGGTGCACCAACGAGGGTTTTTTGGAATTCCATCCCTAAAGGAGTGAAAAGGGGTGAAAATGAAAATGAAATGTATTTTGAAATTCCATCCCTAAAGGGGTGAAAAGGGGTGCAAAGGGGTGATAAAGTTTGTATGGAAAATACCGCGGGCGAGGCCGTGGCGGGTCCACTAGTATAGTATATAAAGCGATGCATAATTTGAAGGGTTTAGGTAAATTTATTACTTTTTCTCATACTAACTTCAACCCCCCGTTTTACCACCTTCCAGTTTTATTTCCAACAGTTTCTGTAGCATCGAAACCGCATTGAAAACTGTCTAGTGGTTTTAAAGTTTATCACACACGTACAATCACACAAAAAGATAAACAAACAAACAGAGAACCATACAAACAGACAAACCGACAAATTGACAAACAGACATGAAATCCAAAAATCCATTGGAATGTGTTGCGTTCCTCATTCTAACGCCCCCCAATAACCGCACTTGTTGCAGCTTTCTTTTTTCTAGATAAATGTCATGTAATCAATAGAATAGAAAACAATACTGTTGTGTACGTTTTGTTAAATAAAGTTTATGTTGGTTCTAAAGCCCCCATATCATTTTTCATTGTTATCTTGAATTACAGACAGATATTATATGTATGTACCAATAGATTTTAACGCAAACATTCCTAATTGACACTAGATGTTTACTGAGTAAATAATAAACGCTTTTAATAAAATTTTGTTCTATATTGGATAGTCGTCTTAAGATTCCTTTCAGAACTTCATTGACGAATTATTGAATTAAGTTTTGCTGTTGTCTTTCAAGTGCCAAATTGAAGACATCCTGTAGCAATAAATAAAGAATGACAGCTGGTATAAAGGAGACCGACGGCTGATTATACACTGTTGAAGAAATATATAGTACGCGAAAATACTATATTTCGGTCAGTCCTTACAAATGGGCTTTGAGTTCGCCAGTTTCAGAAGCATTTTTGCAGCTCGGATAGCCAGAAGATGCGCAATCGAAATGTTAGTAAGACGAATGTTGAGTATTAATTATATTAAATCTATCATATCTTGCACTCTTTTTAAAAGGTTTTTCGTTAAAGTACTATATTTTCTTTAAGTGTAATATTTTATTGATACCTTTGACTGGAAAATACTATATTTTCTCCATAAATAGTTGGCAACCCTACTTTAGGTACGCCCGGCCGTCGCGTCGCTCGGAGCTGTAAACCGCCAGTAGGTTGCCGCTCGCTCGCTCATTGGCCGATTCGCGCGTCATCAAGTAGTCTAGATGTTGGGTGACGCGGAGAAACTGACAACCCTAGCGTACCGTTTTAAGCGATGGAGACAGAAGGAATGAGTAGGCATATTTTCATACCTAAACACCAGTTTTGTTAGGCAGTGATTCTTCTGTACCTTAGTACTATTATCTATTCTGCGTGATCTGCACTTAGCGGACATACAATGCACTGCGCGTACTGTGTAGTGTGATTATCTAAAATTACCTACACTTCGTCCATGAACTCACCGGCCTAACTTGACCCGTCAATCCGTATAAACTAAATGTTTTTGCGTGGATTAATTAGACCTTGGTCGTACTTCGATGCAGGCGGCCAGGGTTGTAGGTACTCCGCATAACACCTACGAGCGTGCAGGTCAATTTATTAATGTCGGATGAAAATGAGAGACAAAATGAGTGACGAGATTAGAGAAATTACCAGTACAAGAACGCTTTCAGGGCCTCTATTCGGGACTGCTAATGATTTACATTATCGCGATTAAAATGGCAAAACTGCGAATGTGAAGTCAGACCGAACAAAACAACGACACATTCGCCGTTTTGGCATTTTAGTGACGATATAGTAACTTTGCAGTCCCGAATAGACCGCCTGGATGCTTTTTATGCTACCACCACATAGCAGCGTGTCAGTCACGTTCGCCGCGGCAGGAACCAACGATTTGTTAAATGGGTTTTGCGAACGCATTATTTTCGTGTAGATTTTTTTCCGCGATCGATTAATTTCTTCATCGGAATTTACTCGTATCTTTTTCCCATGTCGCATTTTTTCTCTCTCGCTATTTTTGTGGACACAAAAAAAATGTGGTTACTTTATCAAAATGCGCAGGTAAAATGCTGGACATGTTGACAAAAATTTAGATTAAGTATGATACATTCGTCAATAACTTCCATCTCTAACATTATTTGCGTAATACAACATTTTGAAAGTGAAAATAAATGCGTCAGTAGACAGAATGCCCATGAATATTATTTTCAGGCGAGAAAAAATGCGCCTTTGAAAAGCTACGTATAAATAAAATTCCGATGAAGAAATTAATTGATCGCGGAAAAATGCGACTCGGAAAAAAGCTACACGAAAATAATGCGTTCGCGGAACCCATCTGACAAATCGAACCAACGGGTTTTACAGCACCTAAGGAATCGGTGTGCCTCCGTGCTAAATCGTATGCGCGCAAGCACGAACGGAATCCTAAATGTGTGGTAGTCAATGAGTAGTTTGACCCTGAGACTAATTCCTCCGTTCGTAAAGTTTTGCAGTATGATTAAGTAAATGATAGTGTTCAAATAGTCCAAAATGTGCCAGTTGGGAACAATATATTCGCATAAGCATACTGCTACCCTACCTAATGATACTGGGAGTCCAAGGACGGCGGAATTAGTGTTAGGCTCTCCATACAACATAAATCCCTATTGACTAGCTTAGACAGGTGGGACTCACCGATACTGGGGCCAATTCGAAAGTGTTTTCGCTAAATTTAGACGTCGCTTAATTTGAAATAAGAAACGTTCGACTCGATTTTGAACCTTGGAGCTATACAAAATCGAGTTTGACGTTTCTTATTTTAAATTTAGGCAATCTTAAATTTAGCGGACACTGTTTCGAATTGGACCCACTGTAGAGATGGCTAACCCTTCATTCATCTAAGTAGCTTTTTTTGTGTTAATTGGTGCCTTATTTTAACGTATACATTTTAGTTTACATTAAATTTAGGCACCAATTTTAATCAATCTAATTTTAATTTTCAACTTTATTTTATTGACCTTTACGGGATTTTAATTACTATTTTATCAAATGTATATAGATGTAGGTAACAATAATAATGATAATACCTATTTTCAAATGATTACAAAGTAGTACCACAACTTGTACATCCTAGACCGTACTCAAGAGAACAATCACTTGCAGGATGTTGAATATGCCTTACAGTTCCCATATCTACGTCACATGTAGCGTAGCCACAACCAATATGACGTGAGGGCACGTAACGCCTATAAGAAGGCTTCACAAGGGCCTGACCTAAAGGTTCCACGAAATTACAGTCGTGCTATGGCCCTTTGGATTTAGTAACACGCCATGCTCTTGACCGGTTGTTATTTTTAACCGGCTTCAAGAAAAACGAGGAGGTTCTCAATTCGGGTTTATTTTTTTTATGTTTGTTACTTGACAACTCCGTCATTTATTAACTGATTTGGAAAAAGCTTTTTTTAATCGGTAGGATATACCTCCAGTTTGGTCATGTTGTAGTTAAAGTCGAGGTGTGGTGAGAGGATCTATGGAGAATCGATGGAGCTTTTCAAATATTATAGGCACGCATATAGCAATTTTAGTATTTTCTGTAATAACTCAAGCAGTTACGTTCCAAAAGCATTATTTGGTGAAGTGGAACTGTTGATGAAGACCATAGATGATAACCGGAACTCCTAAATGATAAGTATTTCACGGGTGGCAATAAGATTGCTGCATAATCTTCGGAAGAAAACTTATATTTATGAAAATCCATGTGTAAGATAGAACCGGTTGTGAAGAACCAGGAGAACTCCTCAACGATTGATATTCTTGCACCTTGGATAGCAACAGTTTATAAATAGTGATGAGCAATTGGCATTATGCTATTTTTACTTGATGTAGTAAATGTGTGTCGTTAGATCACATGATAATATCGAAAACGTGAAACAAAAAAAACTTTTGTAAGGCTATTTGAAGCCGGTTTATGAATTTTTTAAATTATACGATTATTATTTTTCTACTCGTATACGTCATTTATAGAGTCACGAACACTAACATCACACACAAACAGTCATGATAAATTTGGAAAAAAACTATAGGTAAGTACTCTATGGATATTAAAAGCACACCATGGATTTTACGACACTAAAAATACATTTCACCGCGTTCAGAATAAATATAAATGAAAAATGAAAATGAAAATATTTATTTTGCAAGTAGGCCACCTGGGCTCTTTAACATGTCTGAATCTACCAGCGCTTCGAAAGGTGACATCTGCTGGGAAGAAACGCCGCAAGAAACTCAGCAGTAAATATTTTTTCAACTTTGGCAGTACAGTTTTATCTAAAAACTAAAACAAAATGTGCAACATAAAAACCTAATGGGTACAAATTAATTATAATAAATAACTAATAAGGGAGATGTATAGTCTCCGCGTCTGGAAAAGTTAAGTGACTTAGAGATGTATAAAGTCTCTAAGGGTCATAAAAATAAAAATAAAAATTGAAGCAAAGAAACATCTAAATCGATTAATCTAGGTTAAATGGAGGTGTAGACATACTCCACGGTCAAGTATAAAGATGAAGATGTAAGGTCTCCAAATATCAATTAAAAAAATTGAAATATAACATTTCATGTCCTAATAATAAACATACGAAACACTTCTTTTGTAAAATATCTATTCTCATCTTTTGTAAAATATCGCGGTTATTGTACATGATACTTTGCTTATAAAACGAAGATGTTACAATCTTCACCATTCCGTGATCTTGACGACCATATCGATCGATCGTTGAAATTGAAATAAAAATAAAAATAATGGCCGTGAAGACTACTTCGACGTTTAAAAAACGATACAAATAAAAAAATATTTTAGTCTTTAACTCGTCTTTTACTTAGAAATTATGACAATAGGTACTTTTACCAAGAAATAGTTACAAATGAAGACCGACGAATAATTTTTCTTTTTTTATGATACGTAGGTAAGTATTTCTCAGCAAATAATCAATTTTCGTACAAAAACAAAGAAAGGGTACGTAGTTTTAGGTATAACGAATAAATTGAAAGCTTATTATCCGAAACAAGTAAATAATGTTGCAAAATTTCAAAATGTTAAATAAATAGACCGCCATTTCAGCACGCGGGGCCCACATTCTGACAGCTTTTAGTTCGTGTAAAACTACTTACTTTCTGCGTTGTTCAGTAAATTAATCTCATCAGGTTTAATTCTAAAGGCTTTGCTAACAATTTGATCACACGGTCTCCCTAAACATGTTAACTGTAAATAGAAATAAAGGCGATACAAAACGCACGTACCTTCACAAAAAAACACGTTTCTTAAAAACGTGATTTATTGAGTTAAGGTAGGATTCGTAGTATATTTATTTCCTTCTTCTATTTTTGCCTCTGGACAAAGTATGACTGTAACAAAACGTATTTTGACCCAATTGGGAACTTAAATTACTTACTTTTAATACAAAATTGCAAGCCAACGGATATTGCAATCGACAGGTGAGCTCTCGTATAGAATGAATATTTTAAAATAAAATTTTGGAATAATTCGCATTTTAAAAATGTTCCATTCAAATTTTAACGTACGTAGCTGGCGGCGCAGCACGCGTTCGTTAGCAAAATGCATAATGCAACGTTATTCTCGTCCCCGGGCAAGTGGCGCCAAAAGTGAAATTCAAGAAAATGAAATTAATATGCAGGTAAGACGTAAAACAGAATGAAATTGAATGTACCACTAGCACGAATTAAAATAAATCAATACAACAGCGCCTCTATTCGGGAATGCTAAGTGATTTTGTAGCGACTCGTGAGCGAGATTTCTCATCCCAGGAAGATTGGGATGAGAAAATCTCACTCACGAGTCGCTACAGAATCACTTAGCGTTCCCAAATAGAGGCGCAGAAATCGATCGATCACCGCATGTTTTGGACATTACACTTTGGAAAGTTTGGATTAAAAACAATGTGACAGAGAGAGCAAAGCGATAAAATAATTCCGTTGCCATAGTAAAGATGCCGACGGTTTAATTAAGACCAATGCCGAATTACAGGCCCTACTTCGTATTTCGTGGAAAGATTAAAGATTTATGTTCCTATTTTGGAAAGGCATAAGCCGATTAGTTAATAAAACGGAAAATGAACAGTAAAATAATTCTGTGAGCTTTCCACTTCCAAAAAGGCCAGTTGATTAATAGTTTTTTTATATTTCTTTATATTTTCAATGTGAATTGATTTAAGGAAATTAATTTATAACTTTCCAGGTATCACCCGCGACTTAACGCAGAGTGCGATTATTGTTATTCCGTCCGGAATTATAAAATTTTCTTGGGTAAAAAGTGTTCTTATATGTTCATCTGAGATATCTACATGCTAAGTTTCATCTAGGAACTAGCCGATGAGGCGTGAATATACTTTCACATTAATTTAGTAGGATTACAAGTAGAAGAAACTACCAGAGTAAAGTGGGCATTTCTCAAAATGATTCACCTGGAGTCAGCTCTCTCTGAGCAGGATAGAGCCAACTCTGTTCCGAGAATGTCTGGTATAGAATGCTGTAGTGGCAAAAAAAAATTGACCGTTTCTGTTTAAGAAGAAGGTAATTTTCGCCGTCATCAAATTTCGCCGATGCACGTCTAACGAAATTATAGAATAGCTATTACGAATCAGATTATTCTTAATTTGTACAAATAAGTCAGCGCAATATCAAACATTGCGGGGCAAATTCCCTTAGGATGACCAAGTGAACAGAAGTACTTACACCTGAGTTTTTTGTACGCATTATTTGTAACTTATTTTGGTGGATAGCGGCACCAAAAGTGCCACCCGTACCCGCCCTGCTTTCGATGTTCGAGCTTGTCTTATATATTATACTATAACTTTAAGCAAGCAATTCTTGAATAATTATGTATATTAGTATTAGTAATAAAATTCTGCACTTAGATATAGTCCAAGTTAATCTAGAGAGGTTTCACCCTTGAGAAAGAAAGAAAGAAATATGCCAAACGACGCTCAGTCACCCAGGTATTATGATCTGAAATACCTAACAAAATAATAAATTACTTGGAAATTTAATATACATTTACATTGAATTTAAGCATTAATATGCGAAGAAATGTCATTTTTTGTGGGGTAACTATGATCCTACTATCAGTTTCACGAAGCATTAACATTTGCATTTGTCTATGGAGTACCATGATTTAATGATTTAATTGTATTGTATTGTATTGTGATGCCTTGTAATTGTAATTGTCTACTAACAGTTTTTAAGTTCCACTGTATTACTAATCAATATGGACTCTGAAATAAATTAAATATTATTATTATTAGTATTATTAACAATTACCCCAATTTTTTAAAGTACGTATAGAATACTTTGTTCGACGTATTTCACTCGCGTCTTGCTCAACAAACAGTCGAAACCCCTTTCCTTGCTTCTTTCTTCGTGGCATCTCATCTTTAATTCCGCTTTTCTACTGTTTGAAAAAACTGAAAGGTCAACTCAACTCTCAACACAATAAAATATGATTTAAGACATTTTTGTTTTCTTTTAATGCTTGTGAATACTTTAATGCTTGGCAGGCGATTCATCTATTAGGGTATTTGGTGATAAACCATCATCATTGAGGCCTCTTCACACAGTGAGAGGGAATGGGTAGTAGTCCCTACGCGGGCCCAGTGTGGATTGGGCACTTTACATATATCGTTGAATTATATTGCAGATATAAGCAGAATTTCTCACGATATTTTCCTTCACCGAAGATATAGTGGTAAACATATTTCACGATGCATGTGCTCAAAAAGATTTTTCCAAGGAGCCAAATCGTGCGGAAAGTGCCACTTTTTTAGCTAGTGTTTTTTACCATTCAGTTTTTTTTTGAATTTTAACTCCTTCGTCAGCCCGACGCAGAGCTTTTATTGTTTGAGAATATTTTTACAAATAAGTCAAGTACGGATTATTATTCTTATAAAAGGTGCAATAAAAGTAATACTTCATAAAACACGTTATTAATTAATCACGATTATGATTTTGATCAATAAATTAATTTTAAATACCTATTCATTTAATATGTTTGGCTGAACATATATTTTGCTCATGCATTTACGATACGGAGTGACAGCTATTTGCCCATAAAAAACTTTGGATGGATGTATGTTTGTTACTCAATCACGCCAGAGCATCTGAAGGAATCTGGATGAAATTTAGCACAGATATAGATTATAGTCTGGAATAGCACACAGGCTAATTTTTATCCCGGAAAATTTAAAAGTTCCCGAGGAAATAACTATAACCGGATTCCACGCGAACGAAGTCGCGGGCGGAAGCTAGTTTATAATATTAATGATATTGGTCACCATGATTTAGATTTAGATTTAGATGTATTTTATTGCTCAAATTAAATTACATTATATTCAGTACATGTCAAAATAATATGAATTCAAAGTTGAGATCTTCAAAACATTAAATAATAAAATAGAATATACGTCATCACAAATTAATAATAAACAATTTAAATTAAAACCAAATAATAATACACTATCAAAACATTAATTCAATTATCACATATTAATATCAAGCGATTTATAATAAAAATAGTAAAGTCAGTTATAAAAACAAAATAATAATTTCTATTAATAATTTAGACTCAATTAAATGTCATTTCCATATACTCATTGATTGATGCATTCTTTTGCATTTGATGCATGCTTTTGCTTATTTCTAAATTTACTTGTCAAACAGAGCTTTAATTAAAATGATTCAAAAACGAACTCCTCCTGTTAATTCGTCGCGGTTTTAGCGGTACGAAGCCCATGATAGTTGTTAACACAACTTCATATTATATTTGTAATAACAATAACACGTAGGCTCTAACTTTACTAGGGCTTGCCATGGTTTCCGTCTGTTGATCGTAACAGCACCGTAATTGAGTTTCAGAACTCGCGACGTTAATGTTTGCGCAGCGCACGCCTTAACTCGCTGACACATTCGCTACGGGTCCGTCCCCAATTTGGCCCAGCGACGAACTATGTTTTATGTATTGACTATCCTTTTATATGATTCGAGTATCGTATATCCTTTTCAACATAACTGGGCAGTTATCTAAAAGCTTATTTAACCTTCTTTAGGGTTTCGTACCTCAAAAGGAAAACACGGAACCCTTATAGGAGCACTCGTGTGTCTGTCTGTCCGTCTGTCACAGCCAATTTGCTCCGAAACTATTGAACCGATTGAGTTGAAATTTGGTACACATAAATTTAAGTCGGTGACCGCAACACGGACATGTAGTTAACGTAAATAAATAAATTTTAAACATGGGGGGTAAATATGAAAATAAAATAAAAAAGTTTTGCTAACTATAGCCTGTGACATATAAAATGAGAGCGCTATTTGTGAGAATTTTAAATAATATTAATTTAAGATTTTTAAAATAAATAGTTTTGAAGTTATTTATGGAAATAGGCGATTTACTATAATACCCATAGATACCCATATCTCCAAAACCACAGGGCTTAAATTAAAAAAAAACAGAAAAATAGCTTGCAGCCTTAAATTCCTTACAGATTACAGGAACACCTACAGAAAATTTCAGATAAGTATGTACGGAACGCTCTCCACGCGAGTTTAACTCGCACTTATCCAGTTTTTATTAAAATTTTAGACTCGAATAAAATTTTAGGCCTTGGTCTTATTCTATTGTCTACTTACTTTGCAGTACCTAATTGTAAGAAAAGCAGATTATGAACCTCGGTGAGGAGTGATTCATTAATTCACTCTTGTTTTATTCATGCAAAAACTAGCACTCCCGCAGTATTAAATCTCTTACTGCTTGGTGCAACAAACTACTAATTATTATAATTCACTAATGTTATTCATACGACTGTTAAATATTAACTCTACCTAAATCAACTAAGGTTTAGTGATTTGAACACTAAGCCCAGGTACTAAAATTTAATACAATTACATGTCACATGCACTTTAAATAATAAAGACGTATCAAACTTCGAACGTTTTAAAATATCCGAACTAATATTTAAATACTGTATACGTAAAACAAGAAAAATAATCAGTTACCGGTAATATAATATCAGGTATAAGATAAAGCTATAGCTGCCTTCGAAATGGTCTTGCGATTCATAAGGCACACGAACAATACCGCGCCTGGTTTTGACCCATCTTCGCGCTCTCCCTCTAGTGGGACACCGTTTTAGTCTAGGTGGAATAGCCACAAAATGAGAGCGTGTAGCGTGAAATTTAACCTCTAAGGGTATGTTCTTTTTTATATTCATCCCTAAAAAGATAAATAGAGGATTAATTTTTATGGGGGAGTTATGTTCTTTCGTGATAAATAATATCAAACATGCTTTATACTTAGGTGAACTAGTATATAATCTTATATATTATATAAAATCTCGTGTCACGGTGTTTGTGGTCGTACATTTTATGTTTATTTGGTAGGTATGAGAATAGGTTGTAAAGTATATTTCATACCACTAGGTGGTTAGGGTGGCCAGGCGAAGTCGCGGGCAGATATATTTAAACTTATCTGTCATATTCATATAGTATTAAAGGTAAAATCATCAGATGAAAAATTCGGATCATTAAAATAAGGAATTTTGATCTACCTAAATAATAAAACCGAATGATTAATTCATTGTGTCATTATCCGCATTTCAAAATACATCCGTTATGGTAGGTGGTGACAGAGGATTCAAGTTTACGTGAGCTACGTCTTCAGAGTAAATAACATAAAGCTTGCTAAGTATGTGGGCTTCTGGTTAGAATCAACCTCACAAACATACTTCAGATCCGGAGAAGGACAAAGGGTATTCTTATTCTCAAAATAATGAGGAATTTCTAAAGGGAAAGCCATAAACGAAATCTACGCAGGCGAAATCGCGGACAAAAGCTAATACTTTATATAGTAGATAAATTAAGATGGATTGGGGATCCAACTATTCAGAGCTCTTAACGGTCAGGTTGTTACATTTACTTGACCTAAATTAAGTAAGGAATAATACGAGGAAGCCGCTGATCGGTCAAGCGGAGACTTTAACATCAGAAACGAACCGCTGATTCACAAATTGAGCTGTTAGATTAACTTTAGGTAGTGGATACAAACTCATTCCGGTCTGTAAGAGATTAATCAGTTTAACTTGGTAATGTGGTCTTTATATTGATATTTACTATTTATCTATTTCTTGCTTTTTACGGTAAAAACAGTATATTTTTATAATACTTATAATCCTTTTAAATATGATTAATCTTCCTCAGGAAAATTGTTATGTATATTAATAATCAAAAGTTACATTTGTTGTACTGAAAGTAGGAATTTCAATGAGAGTTAAAAACCCAATTTGCTGCGTGAGCATTTTGCTACCAGACATTCAATCCTGGTTATAAATTTTAATGCTCTTAATGAAAACACATGATACGAAGCATGCGGCTTGTCCCAGTCACCTGGGGCCAACATGCCGACAAATGGCCGTGGTCACTGGCTACAAACAACATGTTAATGTGTTCTACACAAAATCACACCGTCCTCTGTCTCACGAAATAACACAAATGACCCCGCTACTTAACATGCTCCAATGCTTTAAGTACGAATTTATGTTTGTAATAAATATAAATGTATTCAAGCCCACGATGTTAATTCAGAGGGGTAGTTAACCTGTCCGACCTTTCGTGGTCCTGCCAGTGCGAAGCGTGAGCCTGAGATTTTCCGAGTGAGATGTGCATACCATTTACATTATTAACTATAACGCAATTCATGCTGCGCAGCGTAATTGAACAGAGTATACATCAATGTCAGTAAAAAACATTTCATGTTTAAATCTTTTAATCGCAAGTAGCTTTAAGGCTCTGCAAGGCCGACCAACTTTGCTACGTTTCAATGCAAAAGAGATTCGAGAGGTATACAGTTCATCAAGCAAAACCAAATGGACTGGTACTTGCCCATCCGTACGTTTGAATAATTCATGTTCTGTACACAATCTATAAAGCAGACAGCAGAGAGCATTTTACAAGATAAACAAATTTTATTGATCTCGCAGGCGTTGTTTGTGCCTCCACAATAAAATATTTACATTTACTTTGCAACACCTGCCCTACGAGTACTCGGCGTGCCGGCTGTATCCATAGCACCCACCGCGGGCATTAGAATAATGAAACATTCGCTGCCGCCTCACTACTGCATAAAACATTACTAGTATTTTCCAAATGGGAAGATTAGACGCCACTGAATTTTTAAATCTTAAATTTTAAATAAGCGCCTTTTCTAATTTTCATTAAGGAATTATCTTAATTACTTTTGCAAACATACTTCATTTGTTTGAAAGAAAGGCAATGGATGTTATTCTTATAACATTTCTGAGTCATGGATAGCCTCCCTTCATAGACGGACCGCTTGGAGAAGTCGCGATCAGGCTGCACAGGAGCGGTCGTGTTGCGGACAGCGTCGACCACAACATAACCAGCGTGATGAAAGTAAAAATCCTGATCTATCAACATTTTTTTATTTATAATGGACTTTCGCTTGACCACAGTTTCGCACCTGATGGAAAGTAATGACGTGGCCGAAGGTGAAACGCGATTACCCAGGAAATGCCTATTTACTCCCCTCGTGAAAGTGCCCAGACTAACTTGACGACGTGGTTAGCCTAGTTGGTAGTGACCCTGCCTCCGAAGCTAGCGGTCCCAGGTTCGATCCCAGTAAGGGCAAATATTTGAGTGATGAGCACGAATCTTTGTTCCTGAGTCTTGGATGTTTCCTATGTATTTAAGTATATATGTATATAAGTATTTATATCGTCGTCTAGTACTCATAACACAAGTCCTTATAGAGCTTACTTTGGGACCAGATTGATTTGTGTAAAGATGGCCCCGATATTTTGATTTTGTCACTACTTTTAAGAGAAATTGTTTAAATGACAACAGCCCATTTTGTGGATTAATGCATTGGTATAGTTTAGCATCTATTCATGTTTTGATGTATTGTGGTCATTAAAATAGCTACAGTTCAAAAATCCATTCGGTATCCTTCGAGTGGGCTGAGTAACGTTTAGCTAGTATAACGTTTTATACATTTTTCGTTTCGTCGAGTACAATTTCCTGCTGAAGCCTCTGCTTCACGATATTTTATACATTAGTCAAGATTAGGTTAGAGTTAATAATGCTTAAAATCTTAACGCCTCGGCTGGAAGTACCAATCGGCCTGACGAAAATTCTGCGAAAGGTTCCAACGGGTAAATGTTGGTCGGGGAATCATTAGTGAACCTACTCATTTACTAGGGGACTAACTTCTGTCTCGTCCGCATTGAATTCGTTTATCGCTATTCCCACGGGAACCTAGCATTCCGGGATAAAAGTAGCCTTATTATCTATAAGCATGGGCCCGATGCTTGCCCATGCTTCTTATCGATTTATTGTTCGGAAACGCAACGTAAAAGAAGACAAACTATTAACACACTTGTCAAGTCAGTTGTTAGAGTTTGTACCTCTAGATTGGCTGTGTACTTTTTGTGTTTTGTCGAATTATTTGCAAATGACGCACCTATCGTAAGAAAAATGACTACTGTTACACTTCTAATCGTATTGAGGCGTTAAACAAACATCATCACCATTGTAGATATAAACCATGAAACAGCAGACAGACCTAACTTTCTACGGAGGTCACGAAACAAACTTTAGTAATTGTGATAACTGGAATATTAAACAGTTAACTTTGAATTCCATTACGTATACAAATAGGCCCAACAGATTTCGATCCATTCATGTTCGACAATATTTATTCAGAACTTGTATTGATTGGCACGATTCCTCCTTTTGTGTTTTCGACAAAAGTTTTCACCTGATTTTGCAGTTGGTAACTGGTTAACGGATTCGCGAAAACTCCGCCGAGTTTTACGTGCACGTTTTAACAACACACATTTTTTGGCGACTTGTTTTAAAGGTGCCGGCGGATGAAAATCTAGTTCACACACTTTTTTATGATTGCTTACCGTTTCACAGTGTCGTTTCAGCATAAAAGCGGTGTCACGATGTGGAGATAAAGTGAACATTGCCGACAGCAAAAATGCACGTATTGCAGGTAATTTTGATAACTTACATTCACATTTTGTTAACTAGGCTTTGAACTTTCAAATAAATTACATTTGTGACGTTTCAGAGCCTCTATTCGCCATTAGTCTAAGTGATACAGATAGATACCGATCGTAACTATGGTAACAAAATGCTATTTTCTTCGTCACTTTCTTCTGAATGTAAACTTTGCAAAGTAAATAAAGACAGATCAAAGCGATATATGATATATGATATTAGTGATATAATGATAATGAAGAATAGAGTCACAGTCTAAGTTTCAAAACCAAGCCTGCAGAGAAGTTCCATTATGACAGACGACAGCTCAACTTGAACACGGCCTTGCAAAAATATAGGTATATCTTCGTGCGAAATATAGCCAGCCAGTTGATAACTTTCTTTGCACTTACATACATACATACATAGCATCACGCCCGAAATCCCTAATGGGGTGGGCAAAGTTCTTTGCACTTGTTTAATAATATTTTATTTTAGTACATTCAGGTTGTGCAAGTATGTTAATCATATTGTAAACAATAAGATTGCAAGTAAGGATGGTTTTTCTTTATTTAAGAGAACATTTAGTCAATTAAATTCCGAGTATTAGCATGTTTTCAGCCGATCTATTCTGTACCTCTAATTTTACATATATATATATATATATATATATAAATAATACTTAAAAAATACACACACACATTAATACGTGTGTATTATTTAAGTATTTCACCTGGTTTTAACAAATAAATAAATTCATTTTCACTCATTCGAAATACAACTATGAAATAGATTCGCAAGAATGTCTCTCTTTTATGTGAAAACCACCGAATTCTGTACAAAGAGAGTGTCATATATATTCATTTTAGTGCGTTATTAAGGTGCCAATGTGAGTATCGAGGAGCAATAAATTCGTTTCCAGTTTCGTTCAACTAAGAGCTGAGATTATTTCGCGCCATTTACTCCTTTCATCCACCGTCTTCATAATACGGGTTCCGTAAAAGGGATTTTTCGCAGCAGGATTGAAATTTCCCACTGTACCCAGAGCCCACAGCTTTAAACGAATTCTGGAAAAAAGTTCTTCTCAGTTTGAATTACATTTACACATTTGCCATGTTTTTTCAACTTTGAGACGTAATGTTACGTAGAAGTATGTAATTAGAACTTAGATTCAGTGTATTTTTAGTTAAATTGTTATTATTCGAAATTTATATTACTGGCATAATCTAGAAAAGTACCTAAATAGTACGTATCGTGCCCTAGCAGGATAAATGATCCTTCAGTGTTTCTCTCTCATACTACACGGAAAAAACGAAGTGTCAGCAAAGTACCGATAAGGCTTGTCTAAATTTTTCGGCTACATACAACCGAGACTTATTTGAAAATAAATAACTTTTTGGTATATTAAAGACATGTGATTGCTTTGATTTGTTTGATGTTAGCAAACAGCTTTGCAGACTCTGTCCGAAATAAGTCGCTTGGTTGATATTAGCTATAATTTGTTTATTAATAGCCCTCCCATTTTTTCAGTGTAGTATTGGAGAAAGGGATGTTCTGAGAGATAAGATGGAGATAGCTTGCTCTTATGGTATTCATGCTAGGGCCGAAAAGTAGTTAAAAGTACTTACCAACTCTAAAATTTCAAATAATTCATCTAGGCTAGGTTAAAAGGGTAATTAAAGTTTGTGCTGATTTCGTTTGATTACGATTATTTTTTAGCGTATATTTTTAAAACCGTCGTTTTTGACTATTCTTATTTATCCTTTAAATATAATAGCCTATAAGTATAGTACATTACTGAAGAGACCTGTAAGTATACTGGACGAGTACGATTTGAAATCCGAGCCGCAGGCGAGGATTTCTATGTACAAGTCCAGTATGGCACTTACTGGTCGAAGCTTGTTTATTGCTTTTCTCAAAAATGTATTTTTTTCTTTTTTAAATTATTTATTTTATTCCCAGTAACAACAAATAAATTCCAGAAAGGCCAGCACAGGTTTCGGATGTTACATTTTCTAGTTGACATAAAAGCCTCAAATGGCTTGAACAGAGTACAAAACTACAGACTCTGACAGAAATGTAAAAACACTATGAATCCATGCATTTAGCTTTTGATACTGTAGGCGTTCACGGTCCAATCAAGCCCCGGGGTGTATGCGCCTGACAGGGAATTGGGAGTCATGCTGGACTCTGGTTTTTTGTGAATTGTGCTTGCGAAAATGTTCCATGCTATGAAATTAGATTTCATCGTTCAATAACGTTTCCATTAAGAATATCAAATAATTCAAATTGTGACGTTATGCAGAGAATCAGTACCTACTAGAAATAAAATAAAAATAAAATGTCATTCAGAAAAACATAATTCATGAAAATAGAGGTAGTTATGAAATTTTAGTAACGAACTGTGAGAGATATAATATACTTCACCATAACCCATCTGCTACAAAAAAAGTGCATGATAAATATTAAAATACAATTGGAAATGCGCTTGCTCGGATGGCAAAAGGAGATGCCAAATTAATTTTCTGCCCAATATCAACCAGAATTTTAATTTTTGCTTTCATTCAAGACTTTAAAAGATACGAGAGTGTTTGGTTTATTTACGTGTTCTATAAGTACTTTTTGTTACAGAAGTAAATAGCCTCGTGTTTGTAAAGGCCTTCGTTTTTGCACAATAACTATTTAATTGTACGTGAATTTGAAAGTTCCCAGAAATTCGTTTATAGGCAACGAACGCATAAACAACAAACGTTCCCGCTTAAAGTTGGTTGATTTTTTGCCGCGTGTGGGTGAGTCGTTTGGGCCATTCCATTTTATTTATATGCTTGCCTATCGGACTGGGGTTGATTCTCTAAAATAACACTTCGTTCATGAACTCACCGGCGAGCGTTACTTGAGCCGTCAGCGCTTATAAACTATATGTTTGTGCGTGTCTTCGACCTTGGTCGTGTTTCGACGTAGACGGCCACTGACGTAGGTACCTTACTCCGGATAATGCCTACTAGCGCGCGGGTCAATTTATGATTGTCGGATAGAATTAGTGACGAGATTCGTTAAAGAATAACATAGCAGTAGTTCTGCCAACGCATACACGCCCTTTACATTTTTTGCCCGTGTTAAGCCACCCTTCATTGCTATGGACTATTCAGTGATATCTTTTTTGTAGTTGCTATTTTAGCCTTTTGTTTGCTTTATTTAAATCTGTAAATTGTGTGCAGCCAGCGGGCATGGCTGGAAAACTAGTTATTTCTCTATTATATGATAGTTTTGTTTAAAGAGCCTTGCCTTTGTTCAATACTTCTATAAGAGTGTTAGTCTATTCTATAAGAGTGTTCGTTTTCTAGGTATTATGACGTGTTCAACAGCCGTCTACAAGCCTGGCCGAACGTCGGCGGGTGCGGTTGTCGCGCGGTTTCCTAAATCCGTCGAGTCGAGTAATTCCACAACTTTGTCGTGTCGTTGCGGTCGCTTTATGCACCAATTTGTCGTCATGAGTGCGTGCTCTCGACAACCTGCCCGTATATCCTAATTAACATAACAAACATTCTTGCATTCATAATGGTGTCCATTGGATTAGAAATTAGGGCATTTGATTAAGTCTTAACGGCATTGAAAGGACGACTTAGGTAATAACGGAGTTGTAGGGATCCTTACCGTACGAAAGAGTAATTGATTAATAAGTTACTAACGAAAGTTTTTTCACGAACTTTTATTGTTATAGACTTTTCAAGTATATTATTATTGTAACATATTATAATAGTTTGCATCATTGAACCTCCGAACAATTAAGCAATTAAGGCACTGACAAGACCTAGATCGGCTTTACTTAAACACTTTTTTAAGAAAAACTATTTGATTGGGCAAAGTGAAAAAAATATACGTTCATATTCATTATATTATTGAAAAAATGACTATTTCCAAAATACGATTTGATGAAATCGATACAATAGAAAAGAAATCGTGAAGTTACGTCTGAAATCCTCTTTACACAGTTCTATGTCTTCATTCTTTTAGCTTATGGGTCTATAATTAATAACACTATTACATCACGCCCATCCTAAAAGAAATACTTATTTCTATTTTACGTGTAGTGTGTGTACTTATATAATTCATCCGTTTTTGATTTAAACCGCACGGTGCTTCTCGTTCACTCCGGTGCAAACAGACAGTGACCGATCACTCAAGGTCATTGGCTATTGTCGGCGTCTTAACCTGAAATTAAATCCGTATATTTATTTCGAAATGTGGTCGTCATTGTACAAACAAAAATGTTATCATCATTCAAACATGATGCAAACATTGGGGCCAATTCGAAAATGTGCTCGCTAATTTAAAGGCCACTAAACTTAAAATAAGAAACGTCAAACTCTATATTGAAAACTTTGTGCTATACGAAATCGAGTTTGACGTTTCTGATTAAGTTTAGGATATTTTAAATGAAGAAGACACCTTTATGAATTGGACCGATTATCATAATAATAAAGAACAAAAGCAATGAATTAGTATACATTTTATGATATTTTTCAGTAACTTTTTCTTCATAGTACCTGTATTTTTCCAGTTTATTTTCTTTTCCGTAAAAACGTTGCATTTGCTACTAATATTAAATTTTAAAAGTTAATTGAAATATTTTATTCAGAACTGAACTGACATCACTGAATAACATCCTGCATTGGAGTGTTGACTCTTTAAAATTCTCATTAAAATGGCAAGTTGTGGGATAAAAAAAACCTAATAAAACCTATTTGTCGAGTTTTTCTATAAATATGTTATGTTTTTAATGCTGAGCTTTTGAATACCAGTATTAATTCAGACTATTAAATATCATTGAGCTTACTTTAGCCGACTTACAAAGGAGGGAATTGACAAAGTTTTTTTTTCTACGTTTTTATTTATTAGCAACCAATTTTTTTCTTTTTCAGTATTTGGATTTGTTGGATGCATTTTCCGATATTTTTATTTTCTTGTATAAAAAATTCCAATCGACTTTTTTCCCTGTAGACCAATTTCCGAACGCTTTCTTTCCCTATAGACATATTTCCTGGTATATTTATTTCTTGAATAAAAATTTCCGAACGCCTTCTTTCCCTGTATTTTTTTTAACATACGCAAAATTACGTAGTCGTTCATTTTACTAGGGGCAGAACAACTTATTCGCTTGTGACCCGCGAGCATTGTGTGCTCGTGTGGTCTGAGCCTGTGTGCGTGCATGTGAGTGTGAGCATTTTTTCGATGTAGTAAAACCAAACCTAGTAGATAAAATAACCTAACCAGGGGTCTCATTCTACATTGGTTTTACACCCATTGTAATCATATTGTTTATACCTAACTCTACCACTTTTACTATAAAAGTCAATAAGATCTGTCACAACGTTGATATCAACTTATAAGTAGTAGGTATTCATGCAGTGACGTGAACGGGCAAAATTGCGAATAGGTACTTATTATAATTTCCTATCGAGAATCAAATCTATTTTTAAATATCTGATTAGGAAAAAAGACGACCGGGTATTTGTGCCCCTAGTAAAATGAACGACTACGAAATTTTGCGTATTTTAAAAAACCGGACAAGTGCGAGTTAAACTCGCGTGGAGAGGGTTCCGTTCCGTACATGATTATCTGCAATTTACTAGGTTACTTTAAATACCATTGACTTCTTATAGGTTTTCCTGTAATCTATAGGTAAAGAACTATTTTCTGTATTTTTTCAAAATTGTAGCCCCAGTAGTGTCGGAAATAAGGGGGGGAATGGTCAATTTTCGCCTATTTTCCTAAATAACTTCCAAACTATTTTACTTAAAATTCAGAAAAAAATAATATATTTAAAATCCTCACAATAAGCCCTTTCATTTGATATGTCACACAATATAGATTGCATAACTTTTTTTTTAATTTTCTGATTTACCCCCCAAAAGTGGCCCCCATGTTTAAAATTCATATATTTACGTCACGCGTCCGTGTTGCGGTCACCGACACATATGTATACCAAATTTCAGCTCAATCGGTCCAGTAGTTTCGGAGCAAATTGGCTGTGACATACGGACAGACAGACAGACAGACAGACAGACGCACGAGTGATCCTATAAGGGTTTCGTTTTTTCCTTTTGAGGTACGGAACCCTAAAAAAGAAAGGGAATAAAGGCGTTCGGAAAATTTTATAAAAGAAAATAAATATATCAGGAAATACATCTAAAAGGAAAGAAGGCGATTGGATTTTTTTATACAAGAAAATAAATATATTAGGATAATTATGTGTCTACCGGGAAAAAAGTCGATCGGAATTTTTTATACAAGAAAATAAAAATATCGGGAAATGCATCTAACAAATCACAATTATATAATATCTTTATTCCACTCTCATGTATATTGACTGTATCTCTCGTGTTGGGTAATGTCGTCCCTACCTGTACAATGTTTTAAAGTGAATGCCCTCAGGTATGTGTTTCAGTGTGTGTCTGTGTGTGTGTGTGTGTGTGTTATAATGTTAGCACAGCGACAGTTTCTATACGCGTCAAATCAGCGTTGTAAATACACCACAAGCACGGGCAGCCGTTAACAAAGCCGCAGCTCTCCTCGGTTAGGCGTGTACCCAATTTGAGGTTTTAATTACCATATCTGAACTCCACGAGTTAGAACAACTGCGCTGTAGCCCGTTGTGTTGCGTGAATAGTAACACTCAGTTTATATTGAACCCGATTCGGTCTAATGAAACGGGAACGCGGCGGGACTTCAAACTTGGTTATTAGATTTGTCTATATTCTCGATACATGAATGCAGAATGAATGATAAAACAACATTGGTGTTGTTATTTCAATCACGAGTATGCATGCTCCATTTACAAATTGTATTAGTTTTGATTGCCACAGATAATAGCTAGTCAATAGGGATTTATTTGTATGAAAACCCTGAGAAAAATTCCTCCGTCCGTGAACTTTTACAGTATGACTAGGTGGGTATAGATAGGTTCACAGTTTGTTACCAAATAATAATAATACTGGGGCCAATTCGAAAGTGTTTTCGCTAAATTTAGAAGTCGCTAAATTTGAAATAAGAAACGTTCTACTCGATTTTGAACCTTGGAGCTATACAAAATCGAGTTTGACGTTTCTTATTTTAAATTTAGGCAATCTTAAATTTAGCGGACATCGTTTCGAATTGGACCCACTATCACCTTTATACACTCTATTTAATCATACTAAATTTTTTATGAACGCAGGAATGAGTGTCATGATCAAACTCCTCGTTGAGCGTATAATTTGTACACTTTCGACCGTTTCAACTTTGCGTTTGTTTGAATATTAATGCAAATAAAATATGTATCGATAACCTGCTGCTCTAGTATAAATAAATTATTAATGATATAACTTTACCTATATTTTAAGGAAATAGCGTGGTGCTACTTTCCAAATACAAGTTTATTTAAGTAATTGTTACACTGCACTGTTTTAAATTGCTGGAATATGTTCAGGAACAGGAAAGTTGATATCCGAATGAAAAGGTTTTATTTTCAAGAGCCGTAAAAAATTATGGAATATCATTATATTACTTCAACGCACCATACCCGTGAAATTGAAAAGAAAAACCGGTCAAGTGCGAGTCTGACTCGCGCGCCGAGGGTACCGTAATTATCTATGAAAAATAAACAGTACTTTGTAGGTACGAAAACCTAAAAAAGAAAAAAATTGCTTTTAGCAACGGGGTAACCATTTACAACCTACCTATGAAATAGGAAAAAAATAACTTTCGCAAGTTCCTATCTCCGTGCAATTGTCAAGTGTGATACGACCTTGCAAAGGTTATTCCGTTTAACAATTTTTTTTATGTGACATAATTACAAATTTACTGTTTTCGGACTTTTTTTTTATTTGTGCTGTAAGACACTGCATCTCGCTAAATTTCATAATTCTAGGTCAACGGGAAGTGCCCTATAGGTTTTGATTCCCTTTGGATTTCCTTAAAAGTATCAAAATATGTGACATAAGCGGCCGTATCTTTTGATTGCGGTGACTTAGAAGGTTGATTTTTTCACAGCTTCAAGAGATTGCAGACTTGAGTATTTGATATTAATTTTAACTTGATACCTCCACGCGTTTCTGAGAAACAGGTCTTGACAGACAGACAGATAGACAGATAGACAGACGGACACACAAGTGATCCTATAAGGGTTCCTTTTTTCCTTTTGAGGTAAGGAACTCTAAAAATGGCTACTTAATAAGCTACTAAGCGTATAGCTGCTTCAATTGTTATGCAATTGCAATATTAACTTTCAATTGTCATTTTATGAATTAGCAATTCGTTTTGAGCATTCAGTAAGCGCATGTGAAGTTATCCGCTTTATGTGAAAAGTTGGAGGCAGGAGAAGCTCCAGTGCCTAGTGCAAGTAGCGAACTTGGGAACAAGTGCCGGCGACGTGACATCTTCCCATTTAGTGCCCGGACAACCCGGAAATTCTTATCTAGGCTTAGATAAAGTTCTAAAATTATGCAATGGTCTCGAATAAAGTGCTAGTCTGTGACAGTAGGTATGTTGTAGTGTGAGTGTAGCGTGATATGACTACGAAAAATTTGGTGGCTTTAATGAAAAAAAAATTGATACGATACAGTAAAGTTGTTGAGGTTTTATTATCATCATTTCAGCAGAAAGACGTCCACTGCTGGACATAGACTTAACCAAAATTTTATCCACGGGGTTGAACTTGAATAAATATGACTTATACGAAGAGCTACTAAAATATATAGCTTACTAGTGGACCCGCCACAGTTTCGCCCGCGGTATTTGCTATACAATATTTATCACCTCTTTTCACCCCTTTACGGATGTAATTTCAAAAAATCCCTCCTTAGTGCACCTTTAGGGTACTCGAAGAATATCTCCTCCAAATTTCAAACCTGTAGGACCACCCGTTTAGGCTGTGCGTTGTCTATAAGTGAGTCACGGTTCTGTTTTATATGTATTGATCATATTTTTTGTATTGTACTTTTTAAATTAACTTCCTAACCTTTTTATAACTTTAGCATGCTTCGAAAAAGTAACACATAAAGCAGTTATATTTTATCTAAGTGATCCTATATTTAAAGGCAACTTAACTAAGGCAAAATTTTGTGGAGATTTAAAAGTATAGTTGGGTTGTAGAACTGTTTACATTTTTCAAAAAAATATGTTTTGCTTACCCACATTTATGCGGACGCTTACCTCAGAGTACATATTAATAAGTCTAAGCTATATCCATCCACCCTTGTTAAATTATCCTTATTTTTTTTCCCAACTTAAATATTCATAATATCAAACAACATTAAAAAGAAGAAACCTCAAAACTTGACTTCTAAAATCAGCTGAAATTCTAACGGGTCTCAAAATTGTGACATCGGCAATCCATACCAGAGAGCTAGTGATTATTGGGATACAGTGAATATGCGCTTTGCTAGTAGACATCGGGTACGCGTTCTTTAAATAGTCGCGATGTTTGGCTCAATACAGGAAAGCGTTTATGGTTCGAAGCGGTGCGTACGAACACGATAGGCATGTCTACCTTTAATGACTGCACTATTTTAGAACGTTATTATTTTAGTTACACCCGCACGAATCACGCGGGATTATAGTCATATTTCATAGTTTAAATGCTTGTTCATGTGGTAATATTATTGGAAGGTGTTGAAATCCTAAATGTTTTGAAATTTTATGTTTTGTTTTACCATCATAAGTAATTATTGTAGACACCGCCGAGCAAACATGGAATTAGATTAGGCGAGAAGGAATTGATTGATTATTTTACTGCGGCTGTTGCAGTCACTCCTCCTACTCCTCTGCTGCACTGGGAGTGAAGAAATAGCATAGAATGCGTGCAGATGCTTATCATCCTGGCATGTCGTAAAAGTTGACTAAGGGACGGGTCCTCTCCAACATGGTGGACTATCTGTATGGGCGATGGGCTGATCACCTGTCACCATACGGTTCATCATACCATCTTAGGACTAATTAATCGAACGTGGCCACAAGTAGTCTTGTGGCTCTGCCCACCCCATTAGGGATTTCGGGCGTGATGCTATGTATGTATGTATGTATGTATGTTGCAGTCAACACGCCTTTATTACGCGATTTATGGACAAAACAATCGTGGTCATATATGTAGCACACAACTTCCTGAAACAAGCAGTTTCGGACGGATTCATAAAACCGACTGACAGACAGTCTGAGCCGTAACAGAGCTGTAAATTATTCAGGCAAATCCGCCGTCCAGAGATTGCTTTTGGGCAGTGTCATAAAATAGAAAGCTGTTCTCGATAAAATGGCCTGTCATAACTTTCTTCGCGGACTGTAAATTATGTGGCTTACTCTACTTAAAAACAATGCTACTTTACTTAAAAGAGGTCTTTGGGAAATAATTTTACTTTTAAAAGAAATTAATCAAGCATTGTCTTAAATAAAGAAACAAGTTTCACTCATGTTAATTTGTTAATCAACCAGTTTAGGAATAATGAATATGTATTTACCAACTGCATGATTTTCCAGTTTTTAAACTAAATGAGCTTTAAAATGTATCTGTAGCGAAATATTAATCAGCAGTAAAACTTACTTTGCCAATTAGTCTTTACTTTTTGAAATTGGCCTCGTAACAAAAAGTTACATAATGACTGACAAACAAACCAGTCTTGAATTTTGTCCCTTTAAATACAGCATCGTTATTATCTACCACATCATTCAATTATTGATTTTCGCGTAGGTAGCTATTACTAAATATATGTATATTTTTTAATATATTGATTGCAATTTTATTTTTGGTTTTTAATTTTTGCCGCACTGTTGAACAGTTTGTAGGCGAACAACATTACTTACACTCATACTTACTTACATAAAACATACATACGAGAACAAAATTGCCAATGACTGTGTTTTATAGTTTTTTGGTCATAATTTTCTTTGAGAAAGGAATCTACAACGTCACGTTTCTCTTCAAAAAATTGCTTGGTCTTACACTCATCTTCCGATATCAATATAAGGTTATTAAAAATTCGTGGAATGATATGTTTTCTCGTTATCTATATTTTTCTATACTCTCATTCCAAATATCTAACTCGTGATTAAAGCCTGAGACTGTATACTATTAATGTTTTAAGAGTTTAAATTTAGAGCATTTAAATTATCTAAAGCTAACACATATTGAAGTTCTTGATGCACATGTAGTACTTCAGAATTCTTAAATAACATGTATTAGTTTGTGTTGCAAAGTTCCTTAGGCTTTTTATCGACCAAAACTTTAATTAATCTAAGTTGCAGGGTTAATTTATCAAGTTGTGTTTGAAAGTGCGTGTGCGTGCCTAAGCATAAACTGAGTAAGCTAGTGCATGATACAGTGTATACAATATCAGTTTAAATTCCCTAAATTAACTAAAAATATATTTAATAATAATATATTTACATATTACGACTCTGAGTTGAGTTACGACAATTGAAATTGGTAAATGCGATGTTGACAAACTCGATTGTATTGGAATTACAACCTACCAAGTTTCTGCGCAAGCTCACGTAACATAATGCCCATAAATTTTAATATGTTCATGGGGTTAACTGTAAAGATAAAAGTATGTTAGATAATATTTTCATAAACAGCACGTCTCCACTCTATAGTGGGTAATTACAATAATGTACACAGTGATAGAGTTTATTCAAGTGCAAATTTATTATTCAGCGTAGCAACTACAAGAAGTTTAAACGAATTTCCAACTCTAAACAGACGTTCGCAAACTTCCACGCTACTGGTTGCATCTTATAGCACTTATATAGGCAAATTTTCCCACTACGATTTAAGAAGCCACATATTATGCTAAGGTTGCGACGTTTGGCGATCTAGATTTCAATACTGACAGGGACTACGTGTTTATTCTTTGAACATATTAAACTTGAACATTTGTTCTTGAAATGCTTAAACGTGAAAACATGATTAGTAATAAAACCTCGATACTTATATTTTTTAAACATAACGCTTTTTTAACATATTTTTGGCTGAATCTCCGAAACCCTATGGTCTTTAACAATGATTTTTGGTTAAATAGTTGAGTAACAACAACTTCTTAATTCGCTAAAAAGGATTTTTTTTATAGATGTTATGGTTCTCTAATAAACAGCAAAAAACTCAGATTTTCGTGAACGCGTGCGCGCGCAGTGGGCCGCGCCACGCCCGAGAGCGAGCTATTGTAAAATGAAACCCAATCTCATAGAGTTGAGTTCTGATGGATGCAAAATATGGTGCTTAATCTAGTTATATGTGGGCTTTTAAAACTAGCAACGCAAGAGTAGTTTATCAGTCTTCTTGGGTGTGCACAAAATTTCACTCAGCGTCGAGGCACTATTCTCTCATACTGAGTCTTCGCCGCTGTATGCCGGGTATCAGTTTATTGCTGTCCATCTTGCTCTTTAGACGTGACACTACCATGAGAAAGAGATAGGTAACCTGAAGTTTCAGATTGTGTGCTTTAGCGTAGACTTCCTCGTTTTTAGGGTTCCGTACCTCAAAAGGAAAAAGGAGTCCTTATAGGTCTGCAATCTCTTAAAGCTGTGCAAAATCAACCTTCTAATGCGTGATAATTTCAAGGGAATCCAAACCTATAGGGTACTTCCTGTTGACCTAGTATCATGAAATTTGGCACGAAGCAGTGTCTTACAGCACAAGTAAAGGAAAAAGTCCGAAAACCGTCAATTTGTAATTACATCACATAAAAAAAGTTAAACGGAATAACCGTTGCAAAGTCGTATCACATTCGACGATTGCACGGAGATAGGAGCTTGAGAAAGTTATTTTTTGTCTCATTTCATAGGTTATCCCGTTACCCCGTTGTTAAAAGCTATTTTTTTCATTTTTATGGTTCCGTACCTATGTTTCCCTTTCTTTTGCATAGTTAAGGACGGAACCTTCGGCGCGCGAGTCAGGCTCGCACCTGACCGGTATTTTTTTCGTAGTATTGTTTAATGATAGGGTTCCAATGAAGAAACATTCAGTGTTTGAAATATTCCGCGAATTCCTGCCAAAGCAGTGTTTTTGAAGTTACATTCTTTGGCAAATCGTATTGTAAGTAGCCAGCTTTTGTGCGCATTTACAACATTGTATTTAACCAACACTAGGAATACTAAGCAGCTTTATTCATACTAAGGAATAGTTTAAATAAAGCCTCGGTTTGTTTTGGCGTGCAACTTGCAATGCAGCCGCTGTGTTGACGACCTCTTTAATATAACTGTTGAATTGCATACACAGTTTAGGCATTTTTCGTAACGATGGCACTTGCTTCTGTTCCAAGAAAGTATCGTGTTTAAGTCTAGTCTTTGGCGTGTTCATCCAATTAACGAGGGCTCTGACCCCAAATAGTAGAGTTAAATAAAAATTAAAACCCGACTGGAAATGTACAAGAATTTATGCTCCTAGTTTGACGCACTCTTAGAATTTAAATATAGGCTTTGATACTCGCACGTTCTCTACATGATATCCCATTTTTAGGGTTCCGTAGCCAAATGGTAAAAACGGAACCCTTATAGATTCGTCATGTCTGTCTGTCTGTCTGTCTGTCTGTCTGTCCGTCTGTCTGTCCGTCCGTATGTCACAGCCACTTTTTTCCGAAACTATAAGAACTATGCTGTTGAAACTTGGTAAGTAGATGTATTCTGTGAACCGCATTAAGATTTTCATACATAAATAGAAAAAAAAAACAATAAATTTTTGGGGTTCCCCACACTTCGAACTGAAACTCAACAAAAAAAATTCAACAAACCCATGCGTGTGGGGTATCTATGGATAGGTCTTCAAAAATGATATTGAAGTTTCTAATATCATCTTTTCTAAACTGAATAGTTTGCGCGAGAGACACTTCCAAAGTGGTAAAATGTGTCCCCCCCCTGTAACTTCTAAAATAAGAGAATGTTAAAAGTAAAAAAAATATATGATGTACATTACCTGGTGTAAACTTCCACCGAAAATTGATTCGAACGAGATCTAGTAAGTAGTTTTTTTTTAATACGTCATAAAACACGGAACCCTTCATGGGCGAGTCCGACTCGCACTTGGCCGCTTTTTTTTTCATCGGTCAATTACTTCAAGAGCTAAAGTGAAACTACCGATTTTTAGTCACACACATAATCCTTTTGGCTTTGCGCAGCCTCATAATTCTCCCGTCCATGAAACATTGCTGCTTGATAAGTACGTATATCTTTTCAAAGAATACAAAATACTAATTGGCACATCGTCTGCATCTATTAATAAACAATTCTATTTACTCCACCAAATACATACCATAGTGCTTTTTGAAACGGAATATTTTAGTTCTCTAAAAGCTTGTAAAATACCGTCCATTTGTTAATATTAAGATCTGCTTCAAAATACTCAAGATGAAGACGGACTAAAGCGAGTTTCAAATACTGGGAATTAAAGAATGACAATTCGCATTTCTGTCTTTATTTTAAGTATAATTTTTATTTTGATATTTGCAGACAAGTCAGACAGGCCGTTCTGGTGATACACCCCGCGCGTTATCGCGTAAGCTGTTAAACCCGAAGATGCCCCAGCTTCGTCTCCTGACAGGAGCTGCAACTGGACATGCTCTTTTAAACAAACACCTATATAATCTAGCTAGATGTTACAAACAGCCTGCATGGAGGCAGGAGAGATAGCCGTCAACAGCCGACGCTGAGCTGGTCGCTCTAGGATTATAATCCATGCGCATTAAGAGGAGTGTGAACGTCCGGCTTTTCATACGAAAGGCGATAACGATTTCCACCCAGTAAATGTTAACTGATGTTGACGAATTTTTTATAGGTTGTCAATTAGAACAAAATCTAGGGATATACGTTTTGGTATTTTCACTATGATCAATCAATTCAGTTTTATTTTTGTTTCAATATTCTCATACAAAACTAATTTCGGCGATTATTTGACTTTGTTGATCTCTAATCAATATTTAAAAAACGTGTAGCCCTAGATTTTGTTCTAACTGAAAACCTATCAAATATTAGTCAAAATCGGTTAAAATTGAAAGGGCGGAAATCGTTATCGCCTTTTGTATGGACAGCGTGATTTTTGCCGTTGGTTCACAGTCCTCTTAATCAATTTTATTTGTTGTCACGTGATACCACAAATCTTTTGGGGCATTTTTTGAGTTTATTTGTACATCAAGACGGTAAATCTAGTTCAAAACTGGAGAAATAAATAATAGATTAAAAAACTCCTTATTCTTGTTTTGTCACAACTTGCTATGTGTTACATTCTTAGTAAATATTACAATATTAAGTTTTCCTTATAGCCTGGTTTTTACCGTTTGCCTTTTTGAGAAGCCAAACGTATTTCTAATAAAGCTAATACGTAATACGTTTGAGCGTGTCTAAGGGCTTTTATTAAGCTCTCTTGCAAGCTTCCGTTCATGCGGAATTAGTTTCATCTGAGTTATAGCTACAGTCAACTTAAAAAGAATATGTTATGAAAATACTTGACAATGGTATTAGGTACCATTTCTAAACAAGCGACGTTATTTGAAAGCAAAATGGTTGGTGCTTAAACACGAATGATTCAATATCTTGAACTTAATATGAATAGTTGTTACACAAAAAAAATCCCTTAGAGTCTTCTAATATCTGAACATATTTATAATAAAGCAAAATATTAAATAAAGCATAAACAATGTATATGTTGTATTTGCTTCTTGTGACTTTTTAGATGCATGAAAACATTACTGTATGTGTGGTTCCATATAGCTATACTGAGTATAGTACACTTCGCCATTAAAATGTAGAAAGTAACGTTTACTTTCTATAAAAAATACCTGTACATTTTCAGCCACTCCACAGATAAATAGGTTGAACCATACTTTAATGAACGATACAAAAGTTGAATTAAAGTCAGTAGAGCCTCTATTCGACATAGGCTAAACGATATCGTGTATCATATCACTTGGCTTACTTCGCGAAGTATACATACATCATCACTATCATCACTATCATCACTATCACTATCACTATCACTATCATCACTTCATCATCATCATCATCACTACATAGTATAAAACAAAGTCGCTTTCGCTGTCTGTCCGTCCCTATGTATGCTTAAATCTTTAAAACTACGCAACGGATTTTGAAGCGGTTTTTTTTAATAGACAGAGTGATTCAAGAGGTAGGTTTATATGTATAATACATGCATAATATTTTAGAGAAACACTGATAAATTTAGAGATTTCTAATGTGATGTCGTAAATAAACAGATTTTTTTGCGATTACATTGCAAACGTTGGCGGAAGCCCACGAGACAAATCAAAATAATGTACTACAGTATTATACACCTTAAAAAGGTCAATAAAAAAGTCCGCGATGGTATATGTCTATCTCTTAAGGATAACCCACAAACCATTTTTTATCCTTTACATTTTACGGGAAAAAATGGCTTATTTACGAAGTGATTTAAAGCAATACAGCATTAATCCTTATCCAATTAAGTACCTTAAATACAATCTCCATTTAATATAGATCAATATGGCCCTTTACAGCATGTAATTTAAATGAATATTTCCGAAGATATTACAGATTTAAAATGCAGGGACATAACGGTGCGTGCCTATAAATGCGTCGAAGGCAGCGCTTCGCCCTACAGCACTTTATGATTAGCAGTGATCGGCCGTGTTTATCGGAGCTCTCTAGCGAGGAAAATAATCCTACTAATATTCTTAGAATAATAACGCAATAGAAACCTTGCTTATATTTTTACTATGCCCTGATTGCTTTCTTGCTGGCTCTTTGCACAGCAGCGTATCGTAGAATTAGATTAAAAGAAATCCATCGGTTATCTCTTTAAATATGTCGTCATTAGAAACACTAGTTGCATGTTTCTGTATTTTCCGTGTGCAAATTCCGAGGAATCTTAACGTACGTTAAAGTAAAGATTTAGTGCAGTAAATGACTAATGACCATTCCTAATATTCAATCCGCGGATAGATTTAGTTACTACGCGATATAATGTTATATTTATCGCATACAAAATAATAATATGTCAATTTTTAACTGGTTTGTAAGCAAATCTATCCACGGATAGAATATTGGGAACGGGCGTAATACGGAAACAGCATCAACTAGTATGAGGAGCATGCCCTTAGGACAAACAACTCGCATACTCGTAGAGTAGAGGATATGAAAGGACACGGTAGGGCGTGGTGCAGCACGCCCTTACCCTAGCCCCCGATTCCTCGGAGCTTACGCGCGGCCTGCACAGAACATCGTTCGCATGAGATTAGTATTTCGCATTACCATTGAAACATTGTCATACCAAGTCCTAGAAACGCGGTAGAATCGCTAAGTGGTAGGTGAATGAATATGAATTATTATTTTGTATCATATAATCTCAAAAAGAGAGGTCTACGCGTAGAAGTTACGTATTCTAATCTACAGGGGTGAGTTCTTCGAGCCAGAGGACAGGCTGAGTGATAAAAACACCAGATAACTATAAACCAAAGTTACTATAATCAAATAAACAATGTGGGGCACACCATGTTAGGGCTTCGTGCGAGCGAGGAGGCACGTCGAACCGCAGCGGGGTCTCCAACACCCGCGTGCTTCCGAAGAGCCAGTATGGACACACGTAGCGGGGCGCAGCCCGTCGCCGCGACCACAACGAGGGCAGTAGGCAGGAATACCCACAATGCCCAGAACGTGCTGAGCTCGGTGCTCTTGACGTCTCTCCTACTCCGTTACTGTCACAAGGTTCTTTATTAATTTTAGAGTCTCTTTGTTGTACAATTTACGCATGCTGTGTTTACCTCTAATTAGTTGTGCATTTAGGTTAAGAGGGCTGTGAACAAACGGCAAAAATCACCCTTTTCATACAAAAGGCGATAACGATTTACACCCCTTAAATGTTAACCGATGTTGACCAATTTTTGATAGGTTGTCAGTCTGAACTATACGGTCTATACGGTTTGGTCTTTTCTCAATTTTCAATAACTTCAGTTTTATTGTTGTTTCAGTATTCTCATACAAAACTAATTTCAGTCATTATTTGATTTGATTTTGTTTTGACTGACAACTTATCAAAAATTGGTCAAAATTGGTTAACATTTATGGGGTGGAAATCATTGCCGCCTGTAGTATAAAGAACCGTAGGTTCACATTCCTTTTAAGACGATGTCTTAACATGTATATTTCGAATGTAAACCGTTGGTAATCAAATTAAAAAAAATATACTCTACGTGTGTGATTCGCGCTTAGCCGTTTTATTTAATTAATAAATGGATCACAAAGAACGTTTTGCGTTGAAAGAGTGGCTCGTTATCGATTTAAGAGGGTCGATTAATTAATACTGACGCGTTCGAATGCTTCAAAGGGCCTGTTTCATGAAAATTAAAGCTGTTTGTTAATTAAATGTGACAAATGATTTTCCAATATTAGTTAACAATTGATAATTTTAACGCTTGTATAAATTATATTCGTTTAAGATCGAAACAAAGTAAATCCGTTTTTGATTCCTTGTTTTAAGGATTGTATAGTTCCAATAGTATGTATAGTAGGGTAAGGGAGGAGGGGATGGGGTAGGGTAGGGTGGTAGTTGTATGGCTAATATAATAAATTCCCAATCCCAAAGTAAGCTCGAAAGGCTTGTGTTATGGGTACTAGACGACGATATACATACTTATATAGAGAAATAAATACTTAAATACATAGGAAACATCCAAGACTCAGGAACAAACATTCGTACTTATCACACAAATATTTGCCCTTACCGGGGATCGAACCCGGGACGCTAGCTTCGGAGGCAGGGTCACTCACAACTAGGCTAACCGCGTCGTCAAATATATTTATGAAAGCAGATAAGCACCAGTAAATGCCGCCGCCGTAAGCAAAGACCTTTGAGCGAGCATGACAAGCCCAAGCTGCCGGACAAGAATGAAATAAATCAAGGCAGATACGAGTAGCCGTCCGACGAGAGATGTCACAGTGGGCTCACATGATAAAAAAGGCCGTGCCAGGATAAGCTAAGTGATTCTGCCCCCCTTGAGTTTGGGCTTGAAATTTTTATGGATGGTGTGACTCTACATGAGTAATTATTGTGCAAAATTAAACCTAAACTCTATAATTTTTGTTTAAAAAAAAAAAAACTATATATAGTTTTTCTTCGATTTTTTTTTCTAGCCAACCAATTTTAATGTGCTTTACATATTATATTGTACATACGAGTATAATAAAGATAATTATGTGTCAATAACTATATTTTCATGATGCTACAGAAAAAGAAAAAAAAAACTGATTAAACTTTTGAGTTTTTTTCTAGGAAATGTATGAAAAGCATTTCCTGTTAAGATGTCTCCATGTTCCGCCAAAGTTAAAATTTTGACAAAAATACATATTATATAATAGCTAATAAGGGAGATGTATAGTCTCCGCGTCTGGACAAGTTAATTTTAATGTCTTAGATATGAAAAAAGTCTCCAAGGGTCATAATGTATGAAGAAATGGGAAATGTATGGGAGAATGTATGAAGTTGTTTGAAAATCTTAGCGTTAAGTAATATATTTTATCTACACCCATATCATAAAACCTCCATTGTTTAATCAAAAACCGTAGGAAATGACCACCATTTTGACAACCAATTAGGAAAAACCAGTGCTGCAATGTTATTTCTTTATCGTTTTTAGTAAAGAAATGAGATTAAATTTGAAACAGCTGTCAAAACTCAAGTGGGTCTCTATTCTAGTATCCATAGATATTAAACAGTTATTGATACGAAACGTCAATTCAGTATGTTTTTTCAATATAAACTGCACAACATTTGATCTCGAGTGACATGAGAATAGAGACTTCATTCGTTTGTCTATGATTTAAAAAAAAATGTTCATGACAGAGGATCGAATTGGCGCCATTATGTTGGTGTTTTACTGAACGAAAGTAGAATTGTTGTTGAATTGAATAGAAAAAGTTGTTTGTAATTTACATTTTAGTTGAAAATATGGATAGTAGTCTTCTCGGAATGTGTGTGATGTGAAAATGCGCCGATATCGGAAATATGCAGCCACGATTGCAACAAATAACTTGTTGCCAGAAAATATTGTTTCTGAACCCATCATGGAGGATTTATAATATGTGTGTAGATAAAGTTATGTATGCAACTCTGCATAATTTGGCCTTAAAACACTCGTGCGATCTTATTATGAAACTCGCCTATCGGCCTATATGAAAACCGCACTAGTGTTTTGAGGCCTATCATTATGCAACCGTTGCATAAACTACTAGTTTTAAATTAATCTAAGTATTTATTTTTTATTTAAACCTAATTTGAATGTAGTAAATTATAACTGTAATTAATTGTCATAAATTTATGCTTGTATTAAATTCCCATATATGTTAGCTGTAAAAAATTGTAATGACTTAGGTTCCTTTACCTGTAATGTTGTATTTTTTGTTAATCTAAATAAATAAATAATAATATTAAACATAATAATGAAACAGGGATGAATTTTTGTCATCGGTGTAGTCAGAAAAAGTATCTTATATCGCGATATATCGCTTTTCATACGATACACTATTACCTTACGATTTTTTTTTTATTCTGTTCAGTAGTTTTAGCGATTGAAGCACAAATTAACAGACGGACAAAAACAAAATCAAAATGTGTTGTCATATTTAAAGAACCGATTTACCAAGTCTTTATAAAATATCTATCGCGTTTGAAATATTTTTATTATTATTTTATTATTAGCACAGATAGAGTAAGCAACATTGATCGAAGCTTTTGAACCCGCTAGTCATGTTCTCTATTCGTAGCGAGTTTTCACTACGAAGACGAAAACTACAGAATAAAAACACAAGTCATGATGTGGCACCAAATGCGATAGTGAATCTATTAACCTTCAAGCTTCTTGGCGAATAAACGTAAATAGCACTTTTATATTCAGCATATACTTACCGACCACCGTACAAGGTTAATAACTCAATTATCAAGGATGTAATTTTTACTTTTACAGTAGGTATTTTATACATTGAAATAAATATTCTCGCGATGCTTACTTTTCAGGTGACATATCGCGAATATGACACCATCGCACGTTCAGTCGCATGGCAACCATGGTCATGGACACCCGTTTAAGTGACACTGTATCTAGTACAATTCCACAACCTGTGAGACCGCAGCACCGAAGCCACCGCAATGATATGAAAGCGTGTGAATCAAGCAATATTAGACTTTAGTATGTATGTTGTAAATACTAAGACATCATCAATAGGGTGCGTGGTTAAGCCATGGCGCTGGCGTTTAACAACCTTCTATGATACCTGTTACACGAAATTGTACTGAAAGGCATATCCTTCTTTTGAGATCTTTGATTTTATATGAGTTATCGTGCTTGGTTTAAGACTTATTTTACGAGTTACAACTTCATAATTCTAACCGTTGGGAACCACTTGAAATTAATTGCAATTAGTACGAATTGCTACGCGATAGGATGGCATTATCATTCTCAATTAAGAATTGCTATTAACTAACTCACTACTTACTATTAATAATCTTCATTCGAGATTTGTAATAGCAATGATTTATTTTACACCGCATTGAATTTGGGGGGTTCCGTAACGTACCATAAAGTTATTATCCTAAAGTATCGATTATGCGTAACAATTATCCCAACGGTATTTTTGATCAAATCGTAACCATTTCAGGATTTCTTAAACATGTTACTTGTAAATTTTGTTAGGTGAGGTTGGTTTTAAAACAATTCTGAATTAATAAATGATGTTAGCGTTAATTGCGGCATTAAGACGATCGATACTTTAGGACAAACCTTTATGTCTCCTGATAGAGACCCGGAATTTCATTTTGCGTTTTGAAACACGAGATGCTATATGAGATACACCAAGCTGGAGAGGGACTGGGCTGGACAGGGCTCTTTTTAACTTTGTGCGAAAATACTATTACCGAAGAGACATAGTATTTGCCTAAGTTTAATGAATTCCGGGCTGATTGATAAAAAAGTTTAACGAAAGGACCCTAATTAATGGTAATGTAACCGATGTTTTCAACGTCGAGTTTAAGCTGTTCCATACTGACATTCGATATTATCTATTCTATAGACCAGCGTCGACCTCATTGTCATCAGAGAAGTGAATTACACCATTAGATAGCTGCAGGCAAAACTATGGCCTGATGAAGGAGCTGGAATAGGGCATCCAATCTGTATTTCTTCGCCCAGCAGCAAAACACTCATATAGTTAAAACTTTCTTATATATTACGTGCACCCAATGTCTATCCATCAACAATTACTTGACGTCTTTTGGTTCCTAATTATTATAAGATATCGAACTTTCCAGTCCCTCCTAAATGATTTTAATTACTGGAGCTTTCCCAGAACCAACGATAGTTTTCAACGATCATAATTAGTGCTCAAAGTCAAAGCAACAAGCTAAAGTTATCTTACCATGCCGTAGACTCTCAAAACTTGCGTTTTGAAGTTTAGTTTCAGAACTTACCATTATACTTACGGCGGCCAAACGCAGCTTTTGAGTCAAGTCAAATCTGAAAATTTGCCAGCAAGCCATGGACTGCAGCATTTTAGATGTTCGAAGGTCTGATTATTTAAAAACACTAATTGCAGAAGTGGGAAAGTAGATCACCAAACTGAAACAGAAGAAGGCTAGACCTGTCTGTTAAATGCTTCTGGATTGATGAAGCAAGCTTCCAACCACCCGGGACTTGGGTAACGGTTACCATAACAAACGCAGACTTCGGATTGGAGGATCTGGACAAACTTCATTTTTATTTGAGTGGAAAAAGAAAGTCAAACAATTACCCCCAGTGCTATAAAAATAGTTTCTTGTTGTAATAGCACAAAAAGTTATTTGTTAGTTTGCTGAGAATAAACATGAAAGAAATATCTTGTTATTTTCATAAAACATTAGATAAATTGTTTATGTTAGAAAAAATAAGGTGAACGTTCTTAGGAAATTAATTATATTGAGTTTACTAGGATATACTGTCAGAGCACAACAATTCTTTACATTCACATTAATTAATTCATTACATATCTACGACTTAAATTTGGTAAGTTTTTAGAGTTGATTTTAATAGGGAATTAAGGAAAAAAGGGTCGGTTCTGTAAGTTTAGATATACTCATATCACAATGCTAATAAATTAACTATACGTTATTTATATTGATTGATTGACTAATAGTACATACTTGCAATATTAATTTTGAAATTAATACAATGTAGCATTCTACATATTTCTTTTCATCTATTTGGGCTAATAGATGATGATGATATTTATACTTTAATGTATAATACAAGGATAAGGTAACATCAAATCTTTATGAGACATTGTACTTTTATTTTTATAGAGAGGTAGTTGAAACATTGTATACTGAAAGAGATATAAAGTATTGCCACGCAGCCAAAGGGAAATAAAATAGCATATGATGCTAACATTGATTTTATATTGCATTTTGTATCAAGTTTAAGATGGCAATTGAAATATATTATTTAAATTTGAAGGTTTAAATATAACAAAGTTGTTATTTACCTACATGGTAAACATAATGAATGATACATTAGGAAAATATATGCACATTATTACATATTTCGATTAAAAAAATAAGAGTGATAATAATAGGCGATGCAAAATCAAATTAGGGCGGCAAAGTTGCCAACTAAGGTAGGAAAGTACATATTTACCTAATAGAGACTTGCTAGCTCTAAATTTCTAGAACGCCAAGAGGCGCACACTCCCCAGGCGGGCTTGTACCGCACGCGTATTTACCGACACCAGTATGGGTACTGCGCACAACCAGGGGCGATAACCCGTATAATAGAATCAGCATTCAAGGCGAATGGATATGTAAGGCACTTAGCTGTAACACGGCTGCCTGTGGCAGTTTTGCTCGGACAGCCTTTTCAAAAGATGAGAAATAGTTATTTTCTGCCCTCGGACCACCCGCAACGATTAATCATCCACACTCAGCGGGAGCTCGGATTGACCTATGTCCAGCTCGCGTCACTTCAGACTTGCGTTTGTTTCTTTCCATACTACACGAGAGTTTTTGTACAAGAGTTAATCCCCGAGTTTTTGGGGGATTGAGATCCTTTTTGCGCCGCACAATTGTCAAGCTTTCTTGTTGAAGTCACCACAGAGTATCTTGGGTTATTTCGTAACAGATCTATTTAGATGACGATTAGCCTTTAAATAATGTATGATTGCAGTCGGTCCCTAGTATTCTAACGCGCGGCCTCTCGTGCAGAAGTTGCGGATTCAAATCCCGGTTCGCACATTTGAGATTTCGGATCTCATGTGCGGCGGCAATGCTGTCACTGGCCGTTTACATAGCCCACGCAGACACCGATTCTGCATCGCTACTATCGCGATACAGCCTCTATTCCCTCCCCTGATGTCGTCCGATACATTCGTGTGTTTGTATCGATACAGTGCGACTGTAGCGCTACAAAAACGCCTTTATGGTATGTACTCCTGATCGCAGCACACGCATGATCAGTGACTGGTTATTCTCTAACGCAGCATACAGGCACCAACAGGGCCTCTATTCGGGACTGTTAAGATTTCAATGGTATAATCGCGAATGTGAACGACTGACATACAAACCAACGAACAATTCGCGGTTTTGGCATTTTAGTGATTATATAGTAAATCACTAGCAGTCCCGAAGAGAGGCCCAGGTTTTCTGTCAGCGACGAACACTTCGTTGATGCAGCTCTGTGCACGTTAGGGCATCGCACTACTGAAGTATTGTAACATAGCGCCGAGAATGGTGGCGCTAAGCGATATTATGTATCTTTTTGCACCACACAAAGGTTTCTAGTTGCCCGCTCGATAGCTTCTATTCATAACTTTCGCAACTGAACAAATGCGGGTTATTTTTTATTGCGTTGCGGGACAAATATCCAGATCAAACTTTAGTAACACATTTTTATTCGTGTTCGGTTTTGTGTTGTAGGATAAAAATCATCGTGTTTTGTATGCACGATGCCAACTCTTTAGGGTTCATGGCGGTATTTATTCCGAGGTGCGAACTTATTTCTTAGATAAAAGGTATTGTTCACCTATTATTGGGTGAACGTGAGCTTCTCCCGGGACGGAAGCCTGTTATAGTGCCGCACTAGCTGAAGAGAAGGGACTGACCGGTAATAATAGAATTACATGTTTGCCCAACGTAATATTAGGCAGCCCACAGCATTCAATCCACGTAAGTACTTACTACGATTTATTAAAAGAGGTCAGCTCGGTGAAAACGTCTGAAATAGTGGCACGTCAGGTAAATTTATAGGGATAATACATTGTACGAGAAGCTCAATTTCCGTTTGGTTTATTGTGATTTTTTTCGAGACAAATAGTATATAATGAGATGTAAGTGCTTCAATGTCTTTTGCGAATACGTCTACACGAACTGACCGTCACCTTCGTCGTTCGCCGTCGTTCGTCGTTTGACGACGCGGTTAGCCTAGTTGGGAGTGACCCTGCCTCCGAAGCTAGCGTCCCGGGTTCGATCCCCGGTAAGGGCAAATATTTGTGTGATAAGCACGAATGTTTGTTCCTGAGTCTTGGATATTTCCTATGTATTTAAGTATTTATTTCTCTATACAAGTATGTATATCGTCGTCTAGTACCCATAACACAAGCCTTTAGAGCTTACTTTGGGACTAGATCGATTTGTGTAAAGATTTTCCCCTGATTTATTATTTATTATTATTATTATTATTACCTTCTATTTAGATATAGTTATGATGAATTACCATACATACCTACATACATATATCACGCCTGTTTCCCAAAGGGGTAGGCAGAGACCACGGATTTCCACCTGCTACGATCCTGACACACACCTTTCGCTTCGTCTACTCTCATTAAGGTCTTCATGCACGATCTCCGGTTTAGGGTACTCTTGACCTGGCCTTTCTTAAGAACGTCCTCGATCTGGTTTTGGTACGTTCGCCTAGGTCTTCCCCTTCCAACCCTACCACGATGCTAACGATGGATTCATGGCACAATTTGTAAACTTGAAATGCATATTATGACTAGCGACATGAAATTTTATTACTCGGCTACAGTGGATTCATTCATACTTATCTTATTTGGTAAACAAGTTTCTCACCTCAAAATGGGCTAAAAATTAGCAAAGTGGCGTCTAAAATATTGTCTCCCGTTCCTTTATTTGCAATGAGACAGCTGCCAAAAAAAGGTGCATTTTGAGGTTAGAAACTTGTTTACCAAATAAGATAAGTATGGATGAATCCACTGTAAACTGATGGACTTTACTTAACTTTGAGCATTTTAAAGTTCTTATTATTAAAAAACCTAAAGCCAATTGAGAAGGATAAACCCAAATCCTTGTCCAAAACATTAATTACTACCACTCGACAATCCAATCAAAGTCATTACAACTTTTTGCCCCAACAAACCGAATGCAATAAACATTTATGAGGAAGAGAATTCTATCACAGCTCGTAAACGAGACACCATAAAAATGTATGCGCCGTCTCCTATCGATATTAACCAACAGCTGATGAGGGTGATTATGTTTATGGGACACGCATTCCGTACGGACGCCGCCCCTAAAGCCTTAAGCCCCGAGGCGTTCCGGGCCCCAAGTGCTGCTATGTATCATTTTTATAGCCTTAGCCAAAGTGAATTTGCAGGCCGAGATAACACGGACGTGTTAGTCATTTACATCTAATGTGGCCACAAGTACTTATAATTTGTGGCAGGCCGAATGGCTCTGGCCTTGAATATTAGCGTAGCCATAATGTTGTTCATTTGCTTTGCAAGTAATGGCCGCTATTTGTATTGGGTAATGTCCCACTTGTACATTCCTTAACGTGTTGTATTCTGTGGATAGTGTTTTTTTCGTGAAAACGTTGAGTAGATCTTTATGATGGTAATTTATATTGCTATAAAAAAATAGTTATGTAACTAACGTTTCGATTCTATGGCATAAAAATCTTTTATATTGAACTAGCTGTGCCCATAAACCTTCCCTTCCCGAGCGTGCGCTCAACACCTCACCAATGTTTTATCGTAATCCCATGAATGCTAAAGGAACGCATAGGAGACGAACAAACAAACATTTATTTAGTATATAAAGGGGTTTAAATGCAGAATTCCTAGGGGTTAGGGAAATTTGTTTCTATTTAACCCCTTCCAGCTTTATTTCCCAAATACAGCATGTCCTACCTGAAGTTTCCCCTAAAAATAAAATTGAAATCCATTCAGAGTTAAAAGAGTATATCGCGCACATACAAACAGATAAACAAGTGAAAAACCATTGGGATATGTTTCGTTGTTCATTCTGAAGCCCCCCTCCCCCCCTCCCCCTCCTATAGCATTATTTCATTCTTGGCTTGAATGTACAAAGTTTCTCCAATTTACGATTTTATTATATTTATGTATAGATGTTGGTGTAATCTTGATTCTACGTATGTGAGTGTTTCATAAGAAGCATGTCTTCGCAGTGGATGGTTCAAACGACATTCAGTTAATTACAATTAATCTTCATTGGTGTGCGCGCCATTCCACTACGAGCAATAGTGCGACCGAATCTAGGTTCAAGGTTCACACCACAGGCTTCACGTAAAATGAGTTGTTTCACACAGATTGATCAAAAAAAAAATTACACTTCTACTTATGTGTTCTGAAAACACATATTCTTCTGAACGTTGTACTAAACTACACTGGACTAGGTTCATGGTTTATGTTTTCGAATAAGAATAATTGGCTCGATTATTTATTCAAAATACTTTTCTTTAAAATAAAAACCTGCTTTTGATTTAATTAAAAACGATGCCAAAGTCCAGCGGAGTATTTAATCAACGAATCTCCGATGAATAGCTATCGTTTATTTTATTTTGTACTTAATTAGTGTAATTAAAAAGTGTTGGCCCTTTTGATTACTTGGAATTGCCACCCTTATTTTAAGTCGGTATTTATCTAGCGTGCGCTCAATTGTTTGGTAAATATTAGTTTATAAAATACTAATTAACAAGATGGGCCAATTTGAAAGTATGTTCGCTAAATTTAAAAATCACTAAATTAAAATAAGAAACGTCACAATCGAGGTTGACGTTTCTTATCTTAAGTTAAAGGAATTTAAAATGTAGGCGACCCCATTTCGAATTGGACCCAAATATTAGCTACTTATAATAAAAACAAACTATTAACTATGGTACTTACTATACTTAATGCTAAAGTTGTACGAAGCAATATTTTAAAAAGTACTAGTTCAATCGTAGAAAAAAAAAGTTCATCGAACAACTGTCAAAGTCATACTTTGCCCTTCAATCAATAACATTAAATAGGTACCTATTTGTAATTTATGAACTCACTAATTTTATCAATAGTTTAAGTGATAAAATAAAATAAATTAAGTCTTTTCTTTCTGTAAGTTTCGTTAGGTAATTAATTTGCAAGAAAAATAAACAACTACTCAATTACAACATAACACGGCATCTATTCGAGAACGTCTAAGTGATACTGCAGCGATCCGCGAGCGAGACTCGCATCTCACTCTTACGCATTACGCGTCGTGCGGAAGAGTAGGATGAGAAATCTCGCTCACGAGTCGCTACAACATCACTTAGCCGAATAGAGGCGCAGGCTTCTAGTAAGTATTTATAAAGAAAGTTCTCTTGTTTAACAATAGGTCCCTATCTGGAACATGATAAAACCTAGAAAGTAAGCATGATATTATTATTATTATTTTTTTTGCATGCTAAATTTTGTGAGTACATGCGTGTGTGTTTGTTAGTCTTTCATGCTTCCACCACTGAACGGCTTTGGACGGCATTTGGAAACAAGACAACTTATAACCTGGATAAACACAGGATACTTTCAACTCAATCCCATATTTTATATACTTAGATTCGTATAAAACTGTACACATCATTGTTGACTTATATGTGTACTGTTTTGAAAAAAATGATACCTCACCGAGTTTCTTGCCGGCTCTTCTCAGTAGAGGATTTTTTCCGAACCGGTGGTAGATTCATTCCTTGACCTTCATAAGAGCTTGTAAAACACTAAATTGAATAAAGATAATTTGACTTTGACATGCGAACAAATTCGCGGGCACAGCTAGTGGCAAATAAAAGGTTAAGCTACTGTGTGCTCAGAAACAAAGCTATTGTCGTATATATTTACGTTCGCTTTTAAGAAACACGCATGAATTACTTTACTTTTGTCATGACCAGGGACTGAATAAATTTAATGAGGGTCCACACCATTCTTCGCCCCTTTGTGCTTCTATACATGTCATCCTGACCTGCTAGCGGCAGTATATTATGCTTCATTTAACTAAGATAAGCATTAAATAGCACTTGTAAGTGTATTTTCTCTATTTATATAAACATATATACACGGAATTTCATTATTTTGCGATTAAATTGGAGGAATTTGGAGTCTAATCTAGTTTTCGTGTTATTTATTAAACTTTTGGCCGCCAAGCATGTCTGAGAAGTAACACGATTTTCAAGGACTTTTTTACCCTGTATCTGGACCTACCTACCTGTATTATGTAGGTAGCGTATGTTAAATTGAAACCACAAATACCTATTTGAACGAAATATTTTAGGAAAATGTAAGACGGTGTCTTGAGTGTGGCTGATGTATAATCGTTCCATGAAAACCCTACAGGATGTCTATTTGGGAACGTCTAAGTGATATTCTAGCGACTCGCGAGCGAGATTCGCGTCCCGCTCTTACGCATCACACATCGTGCGGAAGAGTAGGATGAGAATCTCGCTCGCGAGTTACTACAATATAATTTAGCGTCCCCGAATAGAGGCGCAGATATCATATAATTCTCACTTTAGCTTCTTAGGGAATAGCGTCGTGTGCTAATAACCCCAAAACCGACGCCACAGAAATAATGACGGAATATATATATATGTTATTTTTTGTTGTGATACAATACAATAATATTTACCAATCATGGTATAGAGTACTTTGTACTTATATAGCCAAGTATATATAATGTTACTGTACTGCAACTTGCATGTTTTTTTTTTTATTGGAAAGTACCGAGTAATAGAAACCAAACTGTGTACCTACGCATAACATTATTGTGTTGTTTATTTTTTGAGATACGAAGCTTTGAAAAGTCATAGTTCATACCGCTCGCAAAAACGCTCCATACAAAGTTGAAATGAACTATGACGTCACAGCACAGCACACGGTAGAGTGTACAAAATGTATGGCGTTTAAACGAATTTGCAATTATTTCCGAAAATACTGTTTTTAGGCCAATATCGTACAAATAAATTTGACGAGGATGTCAAAAACTAGCAATTCACAACTAAAACAATATTTATTTTTCACCTATTTTGACCCTTAATGAAGAAAAAGGAACAGTCAAAATGTTTTTTTTCTTTTACATGCATTTATTTAGATTTTCTATAATAATACCCCAAAACTTCAGTTTGATTTCCATGAATATTCACTATTAAGCAATAATAAAAATGAAAGACAAAAAACCGGCTTTTCCAATCTATTAAGCTTTAGTATAGAATTATTAAAATAATATTCGAGTTAATCTGATAAGTAGTTTCATTGCGAAACAGGTTTTGTTAATAATTAATTCTCTTTCTCAATAGATAGCTAAATGCCTACTTATTGTATTTTTACGAACTACTTACAATCATTGTATCGAACCTCGGCTACATACTCGTACTCAAGCAATTTCACGATTTCTCGTATAACAGGCTTATCATGGAAGCATGAGTGGAACATAAACGAAAGTTGAACCATTCCCGAAGACGCAAGTACACACAGCTGCCAGTACCGGTGGTCTAGTATCCATGAATCCAGTGAAACTTCTGTTGCAGTTTGTATTTACGGCCGGGGTGTACGTTTGCTAGACGTTTTGTCTCCCCGGGCGGGGATATTACTCATCGCAACACGGAAGTGTCGACAGCGACATCCGCGATTGCAGCGTGCAGTCGTGTTTGTCAATGTCTCGTGATGTATCGCTGGTGGCCGGTGCCAAAATTTCGAATGTGTTTACCTTTACCGCGCAGTTTTGACGGCGGGATGCTATCTGCCGCTCCAGAGCCTTTCGTTGCAGTTCCGTGACAGCTTTTTGGGGTTCCGTACCTCAAAACGAGAAAACGAACCGTTATAGGATCACTCGTGTGTCTGTCTGTCTGTCTGTCTGTCCGTCTGTCCGTCTGTCACAGCAAATTTTATCCGAAACTACTGAAGCAATTTAGTTAAAATTGGGTATACATATGTAAGTCAGTGACCGCAACACGGACGCGTAACGTAAATTAATGAATTTGAAACATGGGGGCCACTTTTGGGGGGTTAACTAGAAAATAAAATAAAAAAGTTATGCAAACTATATTGTGTGACATATCAAGTGAAAGGGCTTGCAAGAATCTTAAATATATATTTTTTGGAATTTTAAGATAAATATTTTGGTAGTTATTTAGGAAAATAGGCGAAAATTGACCATTCCTCCCTCTTATTTCCGAAACTACTGGGCCTATAATTTTGAAAAAAATACAGAAAATAGTCCTTTAGATTATAGAAAAACCTATTAGAAGTCTATGGTATTTAAGGTAACATAGAAAATTTCAGATAATCATGTACCGAATGGAACCCTCTCCACGCGAGTTTAACTCGCACTTGTCCGATTTTTTGTTTTTATCACCGAATATAACTCCTCTGCTGCACTGGGAGTGAAGAAATAGTATAGAATGCGTGCAGATGCTTATCATCCTGGCATGTCGTAAAAGTCGACTAAGGGACGGGTCCTCTCCAACATGGTGGACTATCTGTATGGGCGATGGGCTGATCACCTGTCACCATACGGTTCATCATACCATCTTAGGACTAATGAATCGAACGTGGCCACAAGTAGTCTTGTAGCTCTGCGCACCCCATTAGGGATTTCGGGCGTGATGCTATGTATGTATGTATGTATGTAATATAACCATCATTTCTAGCACTCTAGAATTAGGAATGAGTTGATATACTTCTAAAATTCCAAACTGCGGCAACGACTTTTTTAGACAAAACTAGCCATTTACCCGCGACTTCATCCGCCTTGAATTCGGCTATCCTCATATTTCCTCGGGAATGTCAATCAGGGATAGTGTAGCGTTCTACTAGTTTTATTAAAGTAAGCCCATTTCTTTTCGCCCATCACTTTTTTACCTCTTTACAGCTTTTTACATTCATTATTGAAAGTCAGTCGCCATGTCCAAATAACGGTTTCCATAACACTTTGTTTTAAAATTAATATCAAGTCAAATTGTGTTAGAGGAGTCTACAAAACTAGTTTGTAGGGTAGTACTGCTCTCTTAATACATATTAATGATCTTTACTTCGCCTATCCTTAAGTCAGTCCACCTATGCATAATGTATTAACCGCAACACATGTCAAGCTAGCCTGTGGGATCATAAATACTCTTGTCCTCAAACCTTACAGAAAAGCAAACTTTTCCAATGCATTTGATTTTTTCTACAAACGCCTTTTCAGAAGTCATAATTTAAGGTACATTATAATAATTATAACAGTCTCAGACTACCTATTAAGTAACACGTGGATTATTTTTACAAAGTCTCTATTTCTAAGCATTATTCACAAAGATTACCCAATTTTCTGCCGTAATTTTCCTATCTGCGAATATAAACTTGACCATTTCTGAGAGGAAAAATTAAGAGCTTCATGGCCGGAAATTGTTTCAAAATGAATTTTCCAAGTAACAAGGGTCGTTCAAAAACTGGAATTGCCTAAGAGAAGAAATACGAGCGAACTTCGATCATAGAACCGCTTATACCCATTTATACGGGTAAATGGCTAAAACGTATGGACGCCTAACCAGGACTCGAAGGCTGGGTAAATTATTCGAGTTTGGTTCAATTTGGTGAGAAAAATGTTTTAAATGGTATTAAAACAATGAAGTTAACGTTGTTTAAGAGCTGGTAACGTCGCATTTTTCACGATTTTCTAGATGTTTTTAATGAAATAGAGTAGTATTTGAAAATGGTCTATTAACATTGTCTATCTGAAGTGTAATGCAATATTTTGCCATCATAAGGCATGTAATAGGGAAGTTTCCTGGGTACAAAATAGTAGTTTATGCAACGGTTGCATAATGATAGGCCTTAAAACACTAGTACGGTTTTCATGAAACGAGCATTAGCGAGTTTCATAATAAGATCGCACGTGTGTTTTAAGGCCAAATTATGTGGAGTTGCATACATAACTTTATCTACACACATATTATAAATCCTCCATGATGGGTTCAGAAACAATATTTTCTGGCAACAAGTTATTTGTTGCAATCGTGGCTGCATATTTCCGATATCCGGCGCATATTCACATCACACACACTCCGAGAAGACTACTATTCATATTTTCAACTAAAATGTAAATTACAAACAACTTTTTCTATTCTATTCAACAACAATTCTACTTTCGTTCAGCAAAACACCAACATAATGGCGGCAATTCGATCCTCCGTCAAGACCATTGCTTTTTTTTAAATCATAGACAAACGAATGAAGTCTCTATTCTCATGTCACTCGAGATCAAATGTTGTGCAGTTTATATTAAAAAAACATACTGAATTGACGTTTCGTATCAATAACTGTTTAATATCTATGGATACTAGAATAGAGACCCACTTGAGTTTTGACAGCTGTTCTAAATTTAATCTCATTTCTATACTAAAATCGATACGGGAATAACATTGCAGCACTCGTTTTACCTAATTGGTTGTCAAAATGGCGGTCGTTTCCTACGGTTTTTGATTACATTATGGAGGTTTGATGATATGGGTGTAGATAAAAATAATTATGTTACTAAATACACTGTATTGTCTGTAATGAGTATGTATTTATGAAGTCGTTACTGCATATCGTAGCATGCAATGCCGGAGGTTACGGGAGACGAGTTGTAAAGTCTTATGCAATTATTAGAGAACTTAATGCAAGTTCAAAGACAAACTAAATACAGACAGCTAAATATGTCATTTTAACAAATTGCTCTTATATTTTTATTTATGACGCTTGTTATAACAAGTTTCTTTGGTTGCTTGTTGCAAGTATAACAGTTACATAAGCATCGCCCTGTCGAGTACAAAGTGGGGATCCTTATCTAATTTTCGGGGTTGGATAAGAAAAACATCAGATCAATTCGTTCTTTGCCTCTGTGGGACATTTCAAAGGTAGATTTAACTGTTGAATATATTTAACAAGAGCTTGTACGTTTCATTTAGTAAGGTTTTAGTGAAAAATTCGCTTTTTAACCGCATTTGACTGACTCGATAGCGCAGTGGTGGTGCAACTGCCTCAGTAGGTCGCGAAGTTTGTACCCAAGTTGATATTTATCATCTGTATTATGTATTTATGTATGACGACCCACCCACCCCGGCTTTTTTGAAATTTTGTGAATACCGTTTCGCATTGAGCCTTTTATATTATTTGGAAAATAATCGAACGAATGAACCGAACTTTTTATGACGAGCTAAAATAAAAAGCAAAATGTTCGATATTCCCATCCAGACTCAGTGTTCCAATAAATAGTGTCACGTAGGGTGACAAGATGAAGTGGAAGGGGAGCAGGAAACAAACATGAGGATGAAGGTTTAATAATAAATATAAGAGGTTATAAATGTAATATAAAAGGTTGTAACAAATAAACTGTTATTAATAACTAAGGGTATGAAGCACTTGGAAAGGATCACTCAAGATTCAGTGCCTCGATGGTAGTGTTTAATATGGAAAAAATAATAATAAATATGCATTCCATTTACATGAAGCACACTGTGATGATGTCAGAAATGGCCTTAGATAATATACAAGGAAAGTTAAGGGTTAGTAATAACAATAATTATGAATAAACGGAATTTTAGGTGTTAACTGGGTTGCAAATAACATTATTATTAACTAAGTAAGGGCACAACGCCACAGCAATAAGTCGTGAACGTAAACGGCGCGGCGCCATGGTACGGCACTTTGCCGCACCGTGCAAATGCCGTGACAGGGCGCCCCGACGTGGTGTTGTGATCAGGCCCCCAATTCTCGCTACTTTCGAGATAATGTCGATTGCGAGATTAAACGTGAGATTCATACAGTTGTGTCTAACGACTGTATGCACTGACGTTTAATCTCGATTGTGAGATTATCTCGAATGCACCGAGAATTGGGGGCCAGGCCCTTATACACTGAAACTGTATTGGATTCACAGACTGCTGCAGCGTGCGTCTTAAAAACGAAATAAAAACAAATAAAGTTAATTTGACTAATGTAGGGAATTTTCGAAAATAAATATTTGAATTTAATAATATAATAATAATAATAAATAAATAATTTATTTTCAGACATCTAGTGGCCCATACATAAATACCTTACAGACTAACATACATACTAAAATACAATTTAAAATTTAAACCACAGAGAATAGATAAAATAATAAAAATGATGCCAGAATGCACATGTTTTACGAGCCCATAATAATTATAACGTCTCGTCGCGATAGTATGCCTAGTTGGAGTATTCGCCTTTTCTTTTAGCAACCATAAATTGTATCTCAATTTAAGTTTGTGGTTATAAACCTGCGGGAATCTTGCATTTCGTTTTAGAAAATAAGATTATTCTAATTCAGAATTTGGCAAACCTTTTCTAAGTGGTTACCCGGACTTACCCGGACCTTAATTAGACCCCCGAAATTGGCTATCTTTTTAATCACACATATCATCATCAATTTATATGATTTAAATTGAGATAGAGTATAAGTACTTTTTATTTCAGATTTACTTATAAAGCATTTTGTCTTTTAACCTTTATGTAAGTAATCTCTACTTTCTAAGGTTGTCTGGAAGAGACCGGTACCTATTTTTTACTGTTGTTTTCCAATATGTTTAATGTGATATTCAATAGAGAAAGTATTTGTATTGTATTGCTGTTCAATTGTTTGTTTGTTGAAAATAATTTGGAATAAAAAACACTTAATTTTTTGCTAATAACTGGAGTTCTTCCTAAAAAAAGTTTGCAATTTTTGTCCTACTTTACCGTAATTTATGGTCATTCCGATTCTTTTCGAAAGCATTCGATCGGCAATCATGGTCCAATGATGTCTGAAACATTCTGAATTTCGATGTCAATTTCACTATCTCTCTTGCTAATGGAAGCAGAAAATTGTGTTGCCTTCTCAGAAAATATTATAACTTCTACAAAGAAGCGCTGACCCAATATTGGTTCATTGAGACGAAAATATAAGTAGTATTCTAAATATTCTTGCAAGAATAAAAAAATTACTTACGGCCGAATTCAGAAACGCCAATTAAGCATTTGATTAGAGATTAAATAGTTAAATGTCCCTCAACTAGTTGTCACTAAAGCAGTATATTACATACAAAGAGAGGCTAGAAAGTATACAAAGAATGTTTTTCGGCATCTGAACTTTCGCGCTAAAAAATGGGACTGTGACTATAAGTCAGCATGTACACGGCACGGTATATTAAGCCTGGAAAACCGAAGACTTTTGCTGGATTTATCGTTACTACATGACATTCTATGAGGGTGCATGGATAGTTCCGCGTTGCTGTCAGAGATATCCTTTCGTACCCCCTCATATAGGACCCGCTAGACAGAAAAAGCACTCTTTAGTACCCCTTGCGTACACACAAAATATGCTCAAAATTCACCGATCATTCGTATACTTCGCTCTTATAATAAGAAATTCCACACCATTGACCTTTTTGACTGTAATAAACCTGCTTTAAAAAACCGTGTACAAAAATTTATGTCGCAATCGACATAAGACACTAATTCTCTCTCTCATACACGCACGCATACACACACACTCGCACACACCCACACGCACACGCGCACACACACACTGCTTTCGTATTTCTTACTTAAACTTAACCTATTTGCTCGATTGTGTTACTTAATTAATGCTAAGTTACGTACATACGTACGTCTTGGTCCACTTTCTTGTATTTTTGTGGTCATCTATTATTGGCTATGTTTATAGTGCTCATGTATACAGTTTTCAATGTTTTGTAATTGCTGTTGATGTCCCAAATAAAAATAAATAAATAGACTATATACTATACAAAAACGTCACTCAAACGTCACTTTGATTAAACATCAATTTGAGTAGCCTTTCTTAATTTGACCATTAGTCAATTATTCATTTCAATAGGTATTGGTTTTTCTACTTAATTTAATGTGTACCTTTGCATTCGGGTTAAGTAGTGAATTTATCTGAGTAATTTATTCACGGATTTAGGTAAACTATCGTAGGGTGTAGATATGGATCTAACATAAAGCCTTTTAATGAATAGAGTGGAGTCAGAATATGTACAAATTGTCTAATAAGCTCGGCCTGGCCGGCCCATTACGTTTCACAAATAGACCATTAGGTCCCAACCCCTTTGCTATTTCAAAAGGATGAAGGGTTAATTTACGAGCTCAAAATTTAAATCTACGAGCAAGTTGTTTAATAACAGCTTTCAGGGTTAACTGTGTTGTTAAGGCGTATTATTATGAAGTGCCCTTACGCGATTACGTGCCTACAGTGGCGTTAAAACATTCGAAACATTAAGTAGTAAGTTTCAGTGCGCTTACGTCTGCCGAGAGACTTCAACCGCAGCCTTCGTTAAAAATGTTTAAATAAAAGGCTTTTAATATTGTAGTCACACTAGCTTCAGTATTATGGTTAAATTACGCTATGCAGTAGGTAACCGGCTCTGAATTAATAAACAATGTGGAAGCATAGATTTAAATGATTACGAGTAGATTAGACTTTACAGCGACAATCTGTAGCCATAGTTATGAATGTGTGCGTGAGTCGAGAGAAATACTATCATCTGCTTTTGTCGTACTGTAACAGTTGCATTCTATTTCACGTAGCTGACATCTTTCGATTAATAATTTTAAAAACTGAAGAAAATTAATTTAATTTATATTATAATAAAAATAAAAATTGTATTTATGAAAGGAATTATGAAAGGAATGCATGTTTTTCGCATCATTAGCTTTTTTATTTTAAATTGTTTCTGCATGTTATAAGTGACACGGCATAGTGAGACACTTTTTTCAAGAAAATTAATTAATTAATTAATATCACATTTCATGTGCACTCGTTACCGCTTTCAGATGTGACGTATTCCGGCGTGGTCACTGTATAGCATGTTATCTAACGATTTGAATCTACGAGTGGAAGGATAAGCGCTTTAGAACCTCTATTAAAGTTGAAACGAGGTCGTGGTTTGTTCGAGTTCGCACGGCTCCCTCGCGTCAGTTGTCCACAATTAATAATAGAGGTCTGCAAGTAGAATAGCACATGTTGTTGCATGGGCTCCTCTGGCGGTGCATGCTGAATACAGATGAGGTTATTTATGTAAATTCGCGGCGGAGACTGGAGGGTGACGGCCGGTCTCGGTAATCCCGGGCGTCGTTAGTGATTGATGCCGCCGTTGACATTCCGCTTTGCCGCCAACACTGAATACTCCTACGTGAAAGAGCTTTCTCAAATATTTATTTCGAACTGATCTTCGACATTGAAGTTTTATAACCAAACACCGGATTAACGGGGGCAAATCTGTACTGACGTTAAATAGTGCGAGGACACATTAAACTAATTTTATTTGTTGATATCGATAAAAATGACGTACAGCCGTTGTGTAATTCTAAGAATTTGGATTAAGAAGAAAACGACATACACAAAAATAAACTATTTGAGGAATTAACTTCTTAATATTTTATGTAACTTTCATAACATACGATGAATTTTGTTTTCACATTTAGACTTTAATCTTCATCGCCTGGGCGACAATATCCATGTTAGTGACTCGACACAATGTCAGATATCGGTTGTTTATAGTTGCGATAAGATTAAATGAAAGAGGTTTGCATATAATTAATAAAAGTACTTATTCAAACTTAGCCATTTATGATAATGTTGGTTAAAAATTGCTTTTTATCGATGTCGATAAAATTAGTCGATTTTTAATTAATTACTAGCACTGGTACATTTTTGCCCCCGTCAATCTGGTGTTTGTTTATAACGTTCTCAAAATGACACGGTAATAAGAATTGTAATGTAATTTTAACAGCACACAGAATGAGCAATAACAACCAGCAACCCATCGTGAAATAAAATAAAAAAACAGGTAAGTGCGAGTGACTCGCGCACCAAGGGTTTCATACTACGCTAATTTGGCATGGTCTCAACCAATCAATACCTTATGTTAATGATAGAAGAACTTTGACAGTTGCAACTAACTTTAGTTAAGCTGCAGCGGTAATGTTTTGGTTCGATTTCAATATATTTTTCACATTTGTTTGAGTATGGAGTATAAACTAAAATCAGGGTAAATTTGATAGCTGAAACTTATATCGTTTTGGAAATACAGCTGACACTTAACGGGCTTAAAACTTTATGAAATTTTTATTATTCATGCCATACCAATACATATTCTGTTAAAATTCCAACCTTCTAGTTCTTACCGTTGCTGAGCTAGAGGCCTCTGACAGACGGATAGACGAACATTATAGGCTCAGTAATAGGGTCCCGTTGATCGTTAAGGGTACGGAACCCTAAAAATTAAAAATAAGGCAAATCTTACTATTTTGCTGAGCAAAGATTCTAAATGGTAGCGGCGTCGGTGGGACCGAGGGCGGCGTGTACATGTAGTGCGACGTACCTATGTAATATCCTATACAAAATCCATTACGCCCGCGGATAATATTTCAGTCGTACCATCCACTTTCTAGCATATAATCCTAATAATTACGGAATATCGGCGTAAAGTAATAGCTTGCTATTACTTTTGGTACGGTGAGTAACGAGATCCGGAGGCCTATTCCCTCATCCCCATTCCCCATCCTCCTTAGACAGGCAACGCATTGGCAGCACCCCTGGTGTTGCAGATGTCCCTGGGCGGTGGTGACCACTTTCCATCAGGCGGGCCGCCTGCCGTTTTGTCAGTCAACTGACATAAAAAAAAATGTCCGTTTCAGCTTTGGCAAAAATACTTTTTTATGTCCAGTGCCTCTATTCGGGAACGCTAAGTGATTCTATAGCGACTCAAAAGCCAGATTTCTCATCTCGCTCTTACACATTACGCGTCGTGCGGACGAGCAGGATGAGAAATCTGGCTTACGAGTCGCTACAGAGTCACTTAGCGTTCCCGAATGAGACGCCAGGTTTGATAATTATATGGTTATTTGTCAATGTCAATTTTTCAAATTGGCGGCTATATGGGGGATGAAAACGTACAAAAAAACATATTTATTCGCGAGGTCTACAGCTCACCATATTTATACCATAAGATGACCGGCGATCTTTATTTTAAAAACTAAGCGTGAAAAAGTAGGTACCCACCTACTCGTTGCTCAGATAAAGTAAATATTTTTGCCTTACCTAAATAATAACAGAATCAAGGTAAAATATGTATAAAGCAAATTAGCTCGAACAAAGACGGCAGTCCCTGAGCTCCCAGCCTCTATACAGTAGACGCGATAATAATACCCGCTGGATGTTTTACAAGGATACCTACTATAAAATAATTAAGCTCCCTGTGTGAAAAGTTATTTCTTTCCGAGTAAAGGTATTTTCTCTAAAGTCAAAGGAAAACCGTCATACATTTTTTGCTTCGTTCTAGGGATCGATTGACCGGTTGGACCCCATAATATCCGTAACTACCTATATACTTTCATAGAATCAAATAACTACGAAAATTGAAGGAAAGTGCAACTTTTGACAGAACGTTTCGTTAGACCTAAACATGCCTAAACTTTATTATAAAACTAGCTTGCGCCCACGACTTCGTCCGCGTAGAATTGGGTTATAATTATTCTCTCGGGAACTTTTGATTTATATGGCATAGAAATTATCCTATTTCCTATTCCAGGAGCTAAGGGCTTACTATTTATGTAACGTTTTACGAAAATCCGTTCAGTCATATGGAGGTGAGTGGTAACAAACATACAAACACACACACACAGACTGTTGCATTTATAATATTAATAGGATTAGTAAGTAGGAAGTAGGATTATTTATTTCGAAGAGTATTAGTACCAAATTTTAAGTAGATATCAGCATTATGGAATGTTATTTCCATACGAACTTTCAATACACTAAGGCACCCCATTTTAGTAAGAGGTTACATTTATTTTGTTGAAAGGTTATCTAATTGTTTATTTTGAGATATATTTATACCAAGTTTTAAGGTGATAAACAAATGGAATCAGGCGCCTCATTCGGGAACGCTAAGTGATTCTGTAGCGACTCGTAAGCCAGATTTCTCATTCCACTCTTGCGCACGACGCGAAATGCGTAAGAGCGAGATGAGAGATCTGGCTCACGAGTCGCTACAGAATCACTTAGCGTTCCCGAATGAGGCGCCAGTTTTTTCCAATACAAAGTTCAACACCCTAAGGCACTCTTTTTTAGGGGCAATTTAATATAATATTGAAATTGCATTGAAATCCATCCGGTTGTTTTAAAATTTATCGCGCACATACAATCAGACAAGCAGACATGAATTGAAAAACCATTGGGATGTGGTGTGTTGCTCACTCTGATGGCCCTATATAGCATTTTTTTATTCTTATATTCAATGTACAGACTTTTTCCTCTTTAAGATTTTATTATAATGAAATATATTATGTCGGAGAATAGTTTATTCCACTGAGTGCAAAGTCTTTGATAACAAAATTTTAAGCACTATGAAGTCAAAACAACCAGATGAATCAAATTTGCAGTTTAACTCTGGGATATTCTGAATATTATCTGTTATTTTAAAATGCACAGGGAATAACTACGTGCAAAAGCGTGCTCTTTGACAAGCTGCGATTAAACGCTGATTCCAATTAGTGCACTATTCTAGTTGAGATGCAGATCGCTGGCGCCGACTTTGATACCGTTGCTACGTGATCTAGATCAGTTTCATTCCGTCTGGCAACGGTCACACCGGATGTACGCTTGGAGGCGAAATTATCCCAAAATCTATGCTTACTTTAATTTTCGCTGTGGACCAATCAATTCGGTTCTTGACTGCTTTTCAAACAATATTTCAACCTGCTTCTTAACCGTATTTGAATATGAAAAAAAAAATTTTCGTCATTGAATTTGCTCATTTTCAAGGAAAATGCGCTAAAAATGTTTTGCTTTTTTAAATATGCCGCCAAAACGCTATCCACTGTCATCTCTCGCATGTGACGTCATTCCACTGGCAGAAATACCCAGGTTGTCATAAATGTAAAGAAGCGGGAGCCAATAATGTACGAACAGGGAATGCACGACCCGATAAATCGGTACGAACGCGAGCGCGATCTGTTGCTGTGAGCGCGATTAGGAACGCACCCGATTGATATGAGTTTATGGCGTCGTGATTAGTGTTTTAAGTCACATGACTTTGAAGTAAAAATTATGGTTTTAAATTAGTAAAATATAAATAATCTTGATTTGTTTTTACATGACTCCTTTTCTATATGTATTGTTGAGGGTTAAGCTATCATTCCACAGAAATATTTTAATATTTGTTACTATAGTCAACTACCCAATTATAGTTAATACAATCCGTCGTTCTGTGTGTTGTCTCCTTCGCACCATGCACGGCAAAATTGTAAGGTTAGGGTCCCTAGAATAGGTACTTGGCGCCCCAACCAAGTGTTTGTTGAATGATTGAGAAGAAGTCGTGTATTATCACCGGCCCGATGGACCAACGGCAACGTCATTAGAGAAGTCTGCCAGAGTAATATGCGAGCATCCATTCGTTTGGCCGAAGTTAGGGTGGCTTGGAGAACATTCGTGCACAAGGTGAATCAAGGTGATCACGACCTTCAGCCATGAGGATTCGACGATGAAGAAGAGAGAGTTAATGAATACCTAAATAAAGAGGAAAAGTGTCCGGAATTTCGGAATGATCATACTTGCGACGTGGCTTATTTTAATTTATTCCATTGTAAAAATTAGTCCATAAGGCATTGTGATTAATATTGCGCATCTTGATCATACAATGTCATTACGGAAAGGGACTTGGCATCATATTTTATCATGTAGCCGGTTTATGTGTGAATTCCAATGTTAAATTAACCATCAAAATATTGAATACAAATATCAAATTTGAATTTAACCCAAATGCGGATAGATAAATAAAACAGACGCTTCGCTCACTTTATTCTGGAGCGAACGGCGTGCCTCTAACTATTGGACGGTGTGGCCGCCGCTTAATAGATCACCATAAGTTTTAGCATTATGTAATCTAAGCACATAGTGAAGCATTTGCTGCAACTGCTAAGCACAGCCTCCGGTGTGACCTTAGCCTTTTGTATTGCTACAATTCGTTAGTGGTAGTTTAAGATATTATACTCGTATAACTGTAACCAACCGCTCGTTATAATGATGCCTAAAAGGCTTATTACACCTAAAAGGCTTATAACACCTTCCTAAATTAGTCACTTACGAGAGAGACGCGGCAATACGTTGGAACGAGATGGTGATACAAAAGAAAGTGATGGAGAACGTATCTAACGTATTACGGCGTCTCTCTCGTAAGTGACTTATTTAGGAAGGTGTAATAAACCTTTAATAAATACTTAGTAGAAGAGGAGTAACGAGTATATCTTGTCATTTAAACATTCCAAACTGAACCCTTAATCTTACATCTGTTTTAACGTACTAATAATAAACTAAGAATTCGGGAAGACCGAACACAAATTCTGGCAAACAGAAATAATAACATACTTAAACCATATGCAAGTTTTGCTGCTCATTTTGCCTAATATGTATATTAAACCCCAGCATTATATTTTTTATGATGTTGTTGAAGTTTTACGTAAAGTCTTTATATAGTAAAAGTAATAGGATCATGGGGTCTAATTAACAACTCGTGTATATCGCAACTCGTCTATGTCGCATTTGGTCTAAATATCTGCTGATCTAAAAAGTAACTGGTCTACAATTTTTTTTGAGTATTAACTGGGCGTCCGTCTGTCACCAGGCTGTATCTCATGAACCGTGATAGTTAGACGGTTGAAATTTTCACAGATGATGTATTTCTGTTGCCGCAATAACAAGAAATACTAAAAAAACAGAATAATTTAATTATTTAATAGGGCTCCCATACAACAAACGTGACGTACCTAGGCAAGATGTGACTTAGGCCCGCTGCTACTAAAAAAAAATTGTAGACCAGTTGCTTTTTAGACCAGCAGATATTTAGACCAAATGTGACATAGACGAGTTGCGAAATATACGAGTTTCGAATTAGACCCCATGATCCTATCTCTAGTAAAACACCTTTATGAAACAAAGCCAAGTACAAAATTCCATCATTTACATTCTTTAAATTCACCATCCAAACATTAAAACATACTTGTTGCTGATGAGAAAATTTGCTCATAAGTATTTAATGTTCAGCGACTCTCTTATTCAACTTTTTGAAAACTTGAGTGGAGTATTCAAGAATTTTGAAAGGAAAATGGACAAATTCAGCGCTAAGTCCAGTCGGAAGCGAAGGTGTGGCTCATGAATAACACAGGCAGTCGCCGCCTTTACCGTGTTCTTGGCGTAATAACGCCAAATATTTTTTTACACTTCTCTGATTTGCACCGTAAAAGGCGCTTTGAATGGACTCACAAATAATGTTCCTGTATTTGGACTATATAATGTATTACTATTTTATTTTTCTTTTAAATGCTTGTAATATGCGCGTTGCGTCAAATACTCTTAGTTCAACACTTTTTCTTGAACGCTTTAGAATAATAAAAATCATACGTTTTATAACAAGAAGAATGGGCTGCCATTATTTTTAGGGTTCCGTACCTAAAGGGTAAAACGGGACCCTATTACTAAGACTCTGCTGTCCGTCTGTCTGTCCGTCTGTCACGAGGCTGTATCTCAAGAACTGTGATAGTTAGACAGTTGAAATATTCCCAAGTGATTGATATATTTCTGTTGCCGCTATAACACCCAATACTAAAAAACAGAATAAAATAAATATTTAAGGGGGCTCCCATATAACAGACATGATTTTTATGCCGTTTTTATAGATAATGGTATGGAACCCTTCGTGCGCGAGTCCGACTCGCACTTAACCAGTTTTAGCCAATAGCCTAGTAATTGTGTTCCTTCCTAGGTTTATCTGATTATTTTGATATGTGAAGCGAAGTATTTTATTTAGCAAAGAATTAATTACGCCGGATCAAAACTGGAAAGTACTCGCAGGGAATGAGTTTGTATGTAAATTACGAACGTAAAACTCAAGGAGCCGTGGAAGGACCCCGGCGATTCATGTTTCAATGAACATCAAAGCTAGGTTCGAATGAAAACCTCATATGGCATTTTATTTACGTCGACCAACCATAAGAAAAGGTCGCTTAAATGCTTCAGATTTTTGTATATTATTCGATCTCATGAAAACGCTTTACAGGTTTTTAAATCAACCAAGTCGATTATTATGATGATAGAAGACATCACACAATGTGTACTTTGGTCATTTTTTAATTCTTAATGGACTATAATTTTACCACATTCGGTTTTTCATGTTCCTTATAATATTTAATTTAGTTATATTAATGATGAAAGGCCTTTTTAGGGTTCCGTAGCCAAATGGCAAAAAACGGAACCCTTATAGATTCGTCATTACTGTCTGTCTGTCCGTCGGTATGTCACAGCCACTTTATTCTGAAACTATAAGAACTATGCTGTTGAAACTTGGTAAGTAGATGTATTCTGTGAACCGCATTAAGATTTTCACACAAAAATAGAAAAAAAAACAATAATTTTTGGGGTTCCCCATACTTAGAACTGAAACTCAACATTTTTTTTTTCATCAAACCCATACGTGGATACATATCTATGGATAGGTCTTTAAAAATGATATTCTGGTTTTTAATATATATTTTTTCTAAACTGAATAGTTTGCGCGAGAGACACTTCCAAAGTGGTAAAATGTGTGCCCCCCCCTGTAACTTCTAAAATAAGAGAATGATAAAACTAAAACAATATATGATGTACATTACCATGTAAACTTCCACTAGAAATTAGTTCAAACGAGATCTATTAAGTAGTTTTTTTTAATACGTCATAAATCACGGAACCCTTCATGGGCGAGTCCGACTCGCACTTGGCCGCTTTTTTCATAATAAGTCCGTCGCAAATTTGTACGGTATTGCCTACTGGGGCCAATTCAAAAGTATTTTCGCTAAATTTAAAATAAAAATTGCTAAATATGAAATAAGAAACGTCATTATCGATTTTGACGTTTCGAGAAAATCAAGTATGACGTTATTATTTTACTTTTGTTTAGAAAGTTTTAAATTCAGGCAACACTATTTCACATTGAATCCACTGTTAATAATCTTATTGCTTCCAGCGAGTAATTATTGTATGTATATAAGTTGGCGTTTTCTCGGAAAGAGCTCTAACGATTTGGATAAAATTTCGTATTTAGATATTGTCTTAATTTAAAAATGTATATGGATAGGTGTCATTCCTAAGAAATAAAGAAAGACGACCAGGTACGGTATGGTACATACGTAAAACATAATAGAGTTTGCACAATTTTATATATATTATGTTACTTATCTAACTATAATAAATCTTATTCAAGTGTAATACATTCATGGTATTATCGACCGAGCGAGCGAAGCGTCTCCGTTTCAGCTTGGGCAAAAATGCTTTCGTGTGTCCAGCGGATGTCCGTCGGCTGTCCATTTGTTCTCGTCTACAGGTCGCAGTTCTCATCCGATTCTCGTGAAATTTTGTGAGTAGATTCGAGAATAACATAAAAATTTTTATCGATTCAGTTTTTCGAAATTTGTCAAAATGGCGGAGATATGGGGTTTTTTGTAATTACAAAGTTATTTGCGGTGTCGGTAAACTGACCCGACCTATATCGATGTATGGGGATAACAGTTTTCTAACGGCAAAGTTAAGTTTGTCGCAAGGTCTACAGCTCACGGAGCCACTAGTATTATTTTAATCAACGCAAGAGCGACACTTATTTGACTTTAACTATTGTTGAACTTATTAAATTCACACGGCATAAATCTACAAAGGCTTCATTGTCATTCAACAGAGCTTGTGCAGTTCCATTTCTGTTCAGATAACTTATGGAACGGTAGTTTTGAAATGCATCGTTAAAATATAAGAGTCGGAGCACACCACCGCTTTTTAAAGAATAAAAAGAAAGAATAAGTTCAAATTTGGCAACGAGACGACAAATTTTCATTGCATCAGAGGGCGGCAGGTGTGCGCAACAGGAATAAAGAACCTTCCTTAGCTAAGAATATTTTTAAGGAACGTGTACTTGTATCGTGCTCCGCAGCGCGTACGGAATCACTGCTTTCATTTCAAAGCATAGCAAGCATTTTATAGGCCACTGCTCTTAGCGTGAACTCTCCAATGGGTAAACTAATAGGGAAAAAAATCAGATTCGGGAAAAATACAGCTTGTACGAGTATTTTGTGACGGAATATTATGAAACTAAATTTGTTTTCGTTCAGTTTCAAAAGCTCTGCTCTTATATGTCACAAGCTTACGCTCGCGACTTCATCCTTCATCATTCGGATATTGTTTTTACTATTAGGTATTTAAAGAAAACCATTTAAAATGTTAAATATTTTTTTAATTGTTTAGCCGTAACAAATATCTTTACAATTATTCGAATTATTCTAGAAACTAAAGCTGCTCATTCTTTATGTTCAGTAAAAACACATTTGATCAATGCGAGTTCGTAAAAATCTGATATATATATATATGTATGTATGCTATGCTATGCGGTATGTCATTCGAAAGCTCTAAGATCTTAGAGCTTTCGAATGACATGCTGCACAATCGGCATAAATATTTTTTTTTTTGCATCTCAGCTCGTTACGTTAAGCCGTTCCTGAGAAACGAGTGTTGACAGAGAGACGGACAGACGCATAATAAAGCGATTCTATAAGGAATCCGTTTTTTCATCCATTGTACCTTTCCAAGAAAAAGTAAAGTGTAACAATTTTATTTTGGTCAACTTAATGCAAAACACGTTTCCAAGTTGAACATAGCGTTGAAAATTGTAAACTTAACTTTATGATTATCACGTTTGGCAAATATTAATTGCATATTCCCAATCGTCTCACGTAACAGAGGCGACGGTTGCCTGAAATGGCGGCATTTTGTCGTCGGCAAACTTTAGCTTGGAGTTCCAGATTGCGGGCTACTAGCCTAGAGAACGATTAGAAGCAAGTACTTGCATGCTCTTACTGTTAGCTTATTACATAAATGCATGATTAGATTGTTTTTATTTACACTTTTTTTTCACCATTTTGTATAGCTGATACGGAGAAGTTTTAACATCAATATTTTATTTAAAAAAATAGACACGTAACTAGACCTCCAATTTTTTTTCATATTATTCATGGACAGTATAAGTAAATAAAAAAAGTATAAATACTGGCTTCAGAATGGTACTGGTTGAAGTGGTTGGTAAGAAACAACACATTGTTCATCATTTAATTAGTCGCTCCTCTGAATGTTTATGAAATTTTTAATTTTACGGTCTTCTTCTTCATGTGCCACTCCATTACTGGAGGTTGGCCGTTAGCTCTGCAAATTTCTTCCGGTCTTGAGCCATCCGGAACAGTTGCTCTGCACTGTTGATAACGGTCCACTTCCTAACATTACGCAGCCATGATTTCTTTCGCCTTCCAGGTCGCCGTTTTTCCTTTATTTTTCCCATCAATATGAGTTGAAGCAGCTGATATCTGTCATGCCGCAACACGTGCCCCAGAATTTTACGGTATTTAAACCTAAATACTGTAAGTTGATTTATACAATATAGGATATCATATTTTCCCGAGAAATATAACACCCTGTTGGTTCCTGCCTTAGCGTAGAGTGTTCAGAAATACTATTATAGTTACATACCTATGATACCTACATTATTTGTTTCTAAGAGTATTTGTACCAAATTTCAAGTCGATATGTCAGCATGGAATCAGTTTTTCCCGTACGAAGTTCAATACAATACACCAAGGCATACGGAATGCGTAGTTATAAATTAAAGATAAGGTCAGGAATCAGTTTTTCCCATGCAAAGTGCAACATCCTAAGGCTCCCCTCTTTATGGGAAGCTTCGTTTTTACTTGAACACGTACCTAACTGTTTGTTTTGCATAGTATTTACACAAATTTTTAAGTTAATTCACGCACGAATAACGATTTTCTATAATTGTATTATCTCTCTCGATAGTTTTGCTCTAGGAGTACATCTGATTGTCACTAATTGTCAACCCTCTTTACACCCTGTCAAGAGCAAAATTTAGCAAAATTCGTCCTTATTAATGCGGCTCTACGCTAGAAAATTTTTTACTCTACATTTTAAGCTTAATTTCCAACAAGCGATCCGCATCGCATCGGATCGGAACGGATTGTACAATCTTTAAAAGATATTAAATCATGTACACAGTATTTAAAGTCTATATTACCTAGCCGCGCACAGCAGCTTGACCGCGGGCGTCTTCCGCGACACGCGCTCGTAGCCACTTTAAATACTGTACATAATTAAATATCGTTAAAAAACTGTAAAGTCTGTTCCGATACGATGCGATGCGGGCCATTTGGTGGAAATTATGCTTTAGGGTTGTGACTTTAATGTTTGGACTATGTACCTTGCGGCTCAAAGGGCGTAAAGCACATTTTAGCGTAAAGCCACTGATCACACTACATTACTCAGTTTTTAATTTACTATCGATTTGTATAGTCCACGTAGCTGAATACATACATACATACATATTATCACCCACGAAATCCGTAATGGGGTGGGCAGAGCCACAAGACTACTTGTGGCCACGTTCGATTAATTAGTCCTAAGATGGTATGATGAACCGTATGGTGACAGGTGATCAGCCCACCGCCCATACAGATAGTCCACCATGTTGGAGAGGACCCGTCCCTTAGTCGACTTTTACGACATGCCAGGATGATAAGCATCTGCACGCATTCTATGCTATTTCTTCACTCCCAGTGCAGTAGCTGAATTCACATAAAAATACCTTTACGCCCGACTTTCTTACGTCTCTAAACAAAGGTTTTTTTAGTAAAATGAGGCAGTATATCTCAAAACATTTCCACGGCATTACTCCTTCGGTAGTAACTACTAACTGTACAAAGGAAAAGGGATGTATAACTCACAGTTTTTACAAATTGTGCTTTACCCTAAACATTAATGCGGAGCAAAAACAAAAATGTCGTTTTAAAAAAGGGGCATAAAGCTCATAGTTTTTAAGAACTTTGCTTTATCACCAAACATTAATATAGCACAAAACACAAACTTCCTTCAAACAAGGAGCGTAAAACTCATAGCTTTTACGAACTATACTTTTCATTGCCAACATTAATAAGTAGAACCAAAAAAAATCTTTGACGTATTCAAGAAATAATAGTATAAATCTATTAATATTTACGTTTGATTTACGACCTAAGGTAATTTACATGGAGATTTTTCATGGGATGTAAAGTACTATTTCGCAAAAAAAAAGAAGGCTTGGAAGGTATTTGAATTGTATTGCTTATTGTAATTATCATTTTAATTTATTATAATTTTCACCCAAAGAAGATTGATTTTGATTGATAAATCACCAAATAACGGCAAAACAAATTCACAAAAGGTTCAACCTTAATGCGCATTAAAATAAATAGCGAAATTATCAAAACTTGACTAACTAACAAAAAGACGAAATTAGCCAAATTAGAAACGAAAATCAGGAGAAAAACCGTTAAAAATTGGGATCGCATGTCTAAAGGGCTTTTTAATGGCAACTTCGGTATTAACGAAGCAATAAAGAGTCTAGTTAACTCCGATTAGCGATTAGAAGGAACATTGTTTATATCAATGGCAGCATTAATACACGCAGGCTTATTTTCTAAATTTGGCGACAGAATCGTCATTATGTGAAGTGGAACACACGCCATATATCAATTAGTAGGGAAACAGGTGTGTGATGTGAACATTTCCACGGGGGAAATAAAGCTTTGTCATAAGGGTAAGAATCCCTCTTTTATTTGAGCATAATCATACTTTATCTTTGAAATATAAATGCGTTTGCAGACGAATACGAAGTTACAGGTTAGGGGAAAAAGAAGGATGGTGAATTAAATGTATTTTTTTTTGTTTAAGTCACGATTCCATTTCGCTATATACGTCTTCAAACTTGTCAGCTATCAACTTAACAACATCTAGTATAATTTTAAATTGAACTGATTTTCCAATCCGGTCAATTTCAACCAGCGTAAAATCTTATACATTTTTATAAACTTCATCATCAACCATTAAAAATTCAAAACCGTAATGCCCATTCAAGTTTCTCTAATTTCAGTTTCGAAAAGTAATTTAAACTTATGTATAATCCTATGTTTCTGTGGAATATTTACTGTCCCGCATTTCATTCCATTAGGGACAGAATCCTGCGAATATTCGGCTAATACCTGCGCAATAATGCCGCTAATTCGTATAGGCACGTAAAAGGGAAATTAACCCAGTGTTCTTAATTACATTTTCGCATGCTTTACTTTTGTTTAAAAGGGTCGCTTTGTACACGTTTTGCCCTTGCTTCACGGTCCACATTAGACTAGCTGACGAGCTCGCGGCAAAATTTTTCATTTACATGCGTGAATTTAGTTTCCATTTTATAATGGAAATATAATGGCCCGTGGTATTTTCCATACAAAATGTATCACCCCGTTTCACCCCTTTAGGGATAGAATCTCAAAAAAAAACCCTTCCTTAGTGCACCTCTAGGGTACTCGAGAAATGTCGCCTCCAAATTTCAAACCTCTAGGACCACCCGTTTAGGCTGTGCGTTGTCTATAAATGAGTCACGGTACTGTTTTATATGTATTGATGACAACGTCAGGATTGCCTAAAAAATTAGTAGCATTCATTATTGACTGACTCGATGGCGCATTAGTAGAAGCGAGCCCGCGTAAGCAGTGTCACAGGAACTAAAATGAAAGTCGTCATACCAGTGACCGCTTGGTAACACTGTTTACGCGAGCCCGCTTCCGACAAACTCCGCTTCTATTCCGTGTTTCGGTGTATAGAAGAAGCCTTTAAACGTACACTGAGAAAATTTTTGATGCTATACCTGCATTACCATAATGTATTCGCAGCCAAGTCCAAATAACGTCGAAGCATCGAAATAATGTTGATTGTTACGTGGCGTTTGTAGTCCGCAACATTATCTATGTAGCCCGCAACATTATCTATGTAGCCGAGTCTCTACTTACGTTAGGTACGTTTTTCTCCAGAATTACGTACGTGGCATCCAGAATTACGTATGTCGGTACAGTAATTTTTTCTCAGTGTAACATTCCAAATTACGCTAACGTTTAGGAAATTTTCAATGAGTAAAATTTTCAGTTTAAGTAGTATTACTATTAGAAACTTTAATGTTAAGAACTCAATTATTCTTAATTTTTTAAGGACGGTTTCTATGTATAATACACAAGCATGAAAGCAGGGCCGGGTGATTAGGTTTATATAATATCACCTCTAATTGTATCCTATTCGGTGAATGCAATCAAATCAGATAGCAATTATGTATCACTGCAGTACCAGAAGGCATTCATTTAATATCGCTGCTCTATAATAATATTAATCATAAATAGATTTATTAATATGCAGTTAAGTAGTTTTGTGGTTAAAAAATGGTTGCTATTACTTTAGTAGTAAATCATCCGTATGGTCGCCTCACACTAGAACTCAATTTCAAGTAGATAGTTACTAGAATATTAAAACAAAACTTAAAATATGAAATCTAAGTAAGCGTTCTAAAATATCCTATAGAGCGTAGTACTGCAAAAACGATATTATATTTAAATTGTAAAAAAAACTTCTACAAACCCATATTTTATGCTAGGTATAAAAAGTAAGCCAAGTTTAACTATCGTAGCTTAAATTCAATTTACATAAACGCTACCGTCTTTTTGCTATAATAAATGAAAACTATAACGATACAATGGGTCCATTTCGAAACGGTGTCTGCTAAATTTAAGATTGCCTAAATTTAAAATAAGAAACGTCAAACTCGATTTTGCATAGCTCCAAGGTTCAAAATCGAGTCTAACGTTTCTTATTTCAAATTTAGCGACTTCTAAATTTAGCGAAAACACTTTCGAATTGGCCCCAAAATACAATACAATACTCTTTATTGAACACCACAAAAATAACAGAATTGCATACACTAACAAAATAAAGTTAGGGAACAAAAGGCGGTCTCATCGCTAATAGCGATAGCGAAACATATTAAAGTATAAAGAGTTTCTCAGTTACATGTAACTACACTGGCATAATATCACATAATAGTGTGAGCGCGCTCAATGATTTGATATTGCTGCCTTATCGTTATTTTCCAAAATAACTTACAATTCTTAAGCTAATTCTATCAGCCCTTTGTAGATTTTCCGATAATAATAACAAACGACTAACTCGTTCTCAGAATCAATACTTCTCTTAACAAGAGGAGTTTTTATGTTTAGAATGTTTCTTTTTAGCTTCGTTGTGATGGTATGTTTTTCTTAAGATTTATTTTATAGTTAAGAGTGTATTCAGTTCGGTTACAATAGCTTTAACGTTGGAAAACTGCAAAGCTGTTGTAACCGAACTTTACTGTATCATATTAATTTGTTTGTTCGTCTCTGCCAGCAATATTTATGAACGGGACAACTTATAAAATAGTAATACGCGATTATGAGTTTATAACTGACCACGTAAGAGGATTCATGATTAGTAAATAATTAGAATGACAACATTTCCATTTTTAGGGTTCCGTACCTCGACAGGAAAAACGAAACCCTTATAGGATCACTTGTGTGTCTGTCTGTCTGTATGTCTGTCTGTCCGTCTGTCCGTCTGTCACAGCCAATTTGCTCCAAAACTACTGGACTGATTGTGTTGAAAATTGGTATACATATGTAAGTTGGTGACCGTAACACGAACGCGTGACATAAATATATGAATTTTAAACATCGGGGCCACTTTTGGGGGATAAATTAGAAAATTCAAAAAAAGTTAAGCAACCTATATCGTGTTACATATCAAATGAAAGGGCTTATTGTGAGGATCTCAAGTATATTTTCTTTTGAATTTTATGTAAAATAGTTTGGAAGTTATTTAGGAAAATAGGCGAATATTGACCATTCCCCCCTTTATTTCCGAAACTACTGGGGCTAAAAATTTGAAAAAGAAAATGCAGAAAATAGTTCTTTACTTATAGATTACAGAAAAACCTATAAGAAGTCTATGGTATTTAAAGTAACGTAGTAAATTTCAGATAATCATGTCCGGAACGGAACCCTCTCCACGCGAGTTTAACTCGCACTTGTCCGGTTTTTTATACAAAACAGCATAGGGAAAATACCCGTAACTAAAGTCTTATGTGTAATTAGCTGATAGTTGCTTCGATTATATATCCATAGCAGGTTGACAACGTATTAGTTAATTCAGTTGGCGTTTGGTATGGGCAGATTGGACAACATCTCCATTTATACATCAAGCTTTGCAGCTTCAAAGCAAAATCCTGCCAAGCAGGGCTTCTCAGTAGCAGCACGGATTAACCTATTAGTAGTTTATGCAACGGTTGCATAATGATAGGCCTTAAAACACTAGTGCAGTTTTCATGAAACGAGCCGATAGGCGAGTTTCATAATAAGATCGCACGTGTGTTTTAAGGCCAAATTATGCAGAGTTGCATACATAACTTTATCTACACACATATTATAAATCCTCCATGATGGGTTCAGAAACAATATTTTCTGACAACAAGTTATTTGTTGCAATCGTGGCTGCATATTTCCGATATCCGGCGCATTTTCACATCACACACACTCCGAGAAGATTACTTACTATTAATATTTTCAACTAAAATGTAAATTACAAACAACTTTTTCCATTCAATTCAAAAACAATTCTACTTTCGTTCAGCAAAACACCAACATGGCGATCCTCCGTCAAGACCATTTTTTTTTAAATCATAGACAAACGGATGAAGTAGAGACTTCATCCGTTTGTCTGCAACGAATAGAGATTCTCACGTCACTCGAGATCAAATATTCTGCAGTTTATATTAAAAAAACATACTGAATTGACGTTTCGTATCAATGACTGTTTAATATCTATGGATACTAGAATAGAGACCCACTTGAGTTTTGACAGCTGTTCCAAATTTAATCTCATTTCTTTACTAAAAACGATAAAGAAGTCATGTTATTTCTTTATCGCAGCACTGGTTTTTCCTAATTGGTTGTCAAAATGGTGGTCATTTCCTACGGTTTTTGATTAACCAATGGAGGTTTTATGATATGGGTGTAGATAAAATAACTTATTTGACCTATGACATAGACTCAATATAAGGATGCTTGGACTATTTTGTACACCAATTTTATGTTTAGGCACATAACTAATAATATAAGCGATGTAGCTAAACTTGCATAATGATGAGGGACTTTTTTGTTTATTGCAACATTATATTATTATTATTAAATTATAGGCGATCAGTACTTTTCCTGATATTCCTGTCACAGTGCTTCATATAGTCGTGTTTAAATATTTTAATGTTCACATAATTTATCAATATCAGAAAATGATTACGCTTCACTTAAGCTTTTAATAATCTGAATTGTTACTTAAAAGTCAAACTTTCAGTTCATGTTTAAATGCATTCAGTGATGGGGCAGTTACAACACTAACCAGGCGCCTCATTCGGGAACGCTAAGTGATTCTGGAGCGACTCGTAAGCCAGATCTCTCATCTCGCTCTTACGCATTTGGCGTCGTGCGGAAGAGTGGAATGAGAAATCTGGCTTACGAGTCGCTACAGAATCACTTAGCGTTCCCGAATGAGGCGCCAGGAGCTTATTCCAAATGATAATAACTTCTAAATATTTCTTTCTTTTCAGATGATAAAATTACTTCTGATACATTGGTGCTGTTGGACGAGTACAGCGTGTCAATTTTATACGGGCGTATATTTTACCCAACTCCAATCATACAAGTTATGTGAGAAAGAAATGTTGTTCAATAATTTAATTAATAACGAGTTATTAATTTTTTCAAGTAAGACTGAGCAGCAATGTATTTGGTCCATTGTTTGACAAATCTATACAAATGAACTGTCATGACATGACGTTTACGTAGATACGTAAATCGATTAATTACTTAGATGTACTTAATACATCGTGTACTCAATTATCCTGTATGAAAGGACAAATTAAGCAATTAGTTAACGATATTTATGTAAATATGCTTTATAGGTCCAACACTGATCATCATTGAAATATATGCCCGTATAAAATACTTTCCGGATAAAGTATTCCAGTAGGATAATTTGCGAACTAAGTCGTGGGAGAGCCGGTAATAAAAACTTGTCTTAAAACAAAGAGTGTTGTCAAGTTATATTGTGATAAGCAACACAAGTCATTGGCATTATTTCTGTGAAGTACAAATAAAAAGATAAAAATCTAAAACTATAAATATTTGAAAGGACTGACACTATACAATTTAGTTCAGTACTATCACACTTCCTATCCTCACCAGAATATGACAAAGTCCTCTTAATTGCCGAGAGCATTCTTATGACTGATAGCGGGACGTTAACAAGCTACAAATTCAAACTCTTTTTTTACATCCATGTTTTATGACATAAAATGTACGAATAGTCAAATAGCGTTTATGAAAAAGTCACTTGCATATGCTGCTAAATGATTGATGAAAAAAATAAAACCGTGAAACGTCCATCAGCAGCATATTTTTTATACGCAGCTGATACACGTGTACAACCGTGCGTGAAGCACCGGTTTTTGTCATGAAGCATGCAGAATGCAGAATCACGAAGTTTATCGGCTGAATTTACCTTTTCCCCATAAATTGATCTTTGACTAAGTGACATTTATGTACAAGTTGAAAGTTGGTTGACGGGATCTCGTATCAAATGATTAAGTGGCATTTTTAGGCTTCCGTACTAAAACTAGGAAGACTTATAGTTGTCCTGTCTGTCTATCTGTCGGCATGTAACTTTTTCTCGAGACTAGCTGTAAATTTGTACGATTATGAATAAAAATGAAAAACCATAACATTGGAAAAACATGGGCTTGCTCCCACATTTAAAGCAAACGTAATATTATTTTTTTGTCTACAACATTAAAATAGATGTTGAAGTGCCGTTGGATAGGTCTTTGAAAATTAGTATGAGTATGTCATGATCAATTTTTAGATTTGGAGGACTGCTTAGGAAATATTGAACTCTATAAAGTGTAATTTCTGTTGTGTTACGTGTCCACAAAAATCTGAAAATTATCTTAAATGATAGCTTATAACACACCGAAGTCAAAAGGAAAACCATCACGACTAGGTAGGCTTCATTGGTTTGTAAGTACCTAATACGTGACCAACTTGTTTATACCTACTGAAAAAACATTGAAAATAGCACCAAATAAGTTTCAATAGAAAACTAGCTAATATTTACGATTTTCGGAGTTGTAACAGGTACGGAACCCTACACTGAGCATGGCCCGACACGCTCTTTACCGGTTTTTTATTAATTCAATCAAAAGGTGTTCTATTAAAGTTAAATAGTAGACGAGTAATCCACACGTTTAGGTCTAGACATGTCCCATTTATTGCCAAAACTTAAGGGCATTGAGGCTTGTTTTTATGGTTTTAACTATATCCGCACCTAGGATATCAGGCTGTGACGTTGAGAGTCTGAACGGTGAGGGCAGCAGAACAGCGGCAGAGCAGGCGAGGGTGGATGAAGGCAGCAGGTAAACGACGGAATGGAGTATCGGTAAATTTATTGTTTAAAATAAGAGGCACTCTGTAAAAATATTATAATAACACTTATAAATATGGGTACTATGGTAATGATGTAGATGGGATGTTTGGGTAGGCTTGGTGTGACACTTTACTTACATGTAAGTGCCTCAATGGTAAATCCTTTGTATTCACAATAAGATAACACGTAAGTATTTGTGTTTCCTTCATAAAAGAACACCGCACTCTAGTTTATAAGAAACTTGCTCAGATTCTAGGTACTTTAAATAACAATTTTCAATAAGAACTAAGTAGAGGGAAGCTCTATAAATAAATTCAAAGGCAATGTGAAAATCGACCTTTTAGGGCCAAGATCTATTATGGAATGATCTACGTCTGAATCGATCCATCGATCTAAATTTAAAATTTGAAACACTAAAAAGAAAGAGAAGTTGTCAACATCAAAAGAGTAGTACGAGTCGGTCATAACGCGTCGTTACAGGGCATAGTTTTGCCTTGTATGAAGAAACTATGAACCCATGGTTTTTGTTAAATTTGGCCACAAGACGCATTTTGTTTCTTGGCGTGTTTAATCTCCAGACGTCTCATGGACGTCTAGCACATAACGTGTGCCTTTTCAATGAATAATACAGCGGGTAATACGGGTAGCAAATAAATTATTGAAATTTTGATTATTATAATTATTTTTAAGTAGAATTAGAGCCTGTTTCACAATGTCCAAATAAGGCGTTATTTGGCAGATAACGGCGAATTTTGTAGGAGTTACTCGACAGATACATTTTACTCGGACATTGTGAAACAGGCCCTTAGTGTCAATAATGATTCTAACTTCCTTGGAATAAATGAATTTAATTTAAAAAGGATCACGTTATTAAGCAAGACCTCAGCGTGACGTTAAGCTTTTCATATTAAGGCATCAAAACGATCCTTTCAACTATCACTGCAGCACTCATAATCCAGCAATTTTGTTGCAGCTTCGGTCAATTACTGAGTCAACGATCATAAACCCGCTATAGTCGTATCGCATTCGCAAGATGCCGCATCGCGCAATACGAGCGCCATGATCCTAATGCAGTCTATATTAAGCATTCGAAATGCCCCATATATCCAAGTTGTAAACCCATACATGGCACTGGGTTTATCCAGCCATATATCTCAGGCTGTTGGGCCATTAGGCTCATCTAGAACCGCAAGTGAACAGTATAAATCACTTTTCTGTTAGTTTTGCACCTCAGCAAATTGTTGCGTGTCCGTGGAACATTAATCAGGAACTATCGAAACTTCACCGATCGCTGCTCCGCTTTATTAATAATTTTGAGAATGTCTTTAGATAGGAATCGGATGATGTAGTAGGGTATTAATGCAGTGTCGTAAAATAAAGCCTCCCAAAAGATTTACTGCACGGTTTTCGAATAATGAAAGGTTGGTTTCATAAAACTGAATTAGGTTTATTTGTTGCACTTTTTATGTTAGTTTTAGTTATATGTAATTTTAAAGTGGAAAAAAGACTTACTGCTGAGTTTCTTGCGGCGTTTTTTCTCAGCAAATGTCACCTTTCAAAGCGCTGGTAGATTCAGACATGTAAAAGAGCCCGTGAGGCCTACTTGCAAAATAAATATTTTCATTTTCATTTTCATTTTCATTTTCATTTTCAATGGAATAAGGGAAAATAAAAATTGTTGCTGCTGCAAGCTGTGTAAATGTGAATGATACATTTTATTCAATGTATTATTGATATAACGTCTGCTGCTACTGTTGTTCAATTTATTAACAGTTCGACTTACCCTGGGTTTATGTGAGATGCAGTAGTTTAGTATAAATAACAACACTTATTTAATTATATTAAAAATAAAATAAGTAGTCTACGAACGAAATAATTTTTTCGTAGTTATTTAAAAAGATATCTTTATTAAAATATCTATAGATTAGATTAGATTATTTGTTTCTCAAGATAAAATACATTATAAATTACACATGTCAAAATACATGGATCTAAATTGAGATTGTCAGTAATTGACTTAAAATAGAATAAAATTACAAGTTCAACAGAATTAATACTAATGTCATACAAGTTAAAGATTAGTTTTAAAATTGTATCTCCATCAGTGGCGAAGCGTGAAATATTTCCTAAGGGAAGACGGAGGAATTAGAACCGGACGTCCCAGTCTGACATTAAGTTGGAGTAACATGGAATTCACTGACAGCTAGCCGTAGCTTTCTAGCTTGTTAAAGTCGTCAGGAATCGGCTTGTAGGCAGGCTGCACAGGCGCCTCATTCGGGAACGCTAAGTGATTTTGTAGCGACTCGTAGGCCAGTCCACTCTTCCGCACGACGCCAAATGCGTAAGAGCGAGATGAGAGATCTGGCTTACGAGTCGCTACAGAATCACTTAGCGTTCCCGAATGAGGCGCCTGATCTCCATAAAGGATCGTCCTTATAAAATAGCAATACGCGGGAATAATGATAATGTAGTTACATGGGTCCAATTCGAAACGGTGTCTGCTAAATTTAAGATTGCCTAAATTTAAAATAAGAAACGTCTAACTCGATCTTGTATAGCTCCAAGGTTCAAAATCGAGTCGAACGTTTCTTATTTCAAATTTAGCGACTTCTAAATTTAGCGAAAACACTTTCGAATTGGCCCCACTATGTCAAAAACAGTTATAGTGTAACTTCTTTAAACGGACTTCAGTATTATAATATATATTTAACATTTTAATTGAACTACATAAAAAATCTTTGCAAATGGCGAATAAGGATGTGTGTAACCGATAACTTACCTTAAAAAATTAATCGCCATGCAAACTGCGTCGCTATCATCGATCCGCCATACTTAACCCGATAACGTTATCGGCCATGCCTTTATCACATTTAAGCGCTTGTTAATGGCGTTAATACAAGTATATTACGCGGTTGAGTGAGCAATGATTTAGGCTCCCTTTCTACCTAATCTACAAACCTACTTCTATTTAGAAAAACCAGGCCCCATAATGGCCACGAATGTGATTACCGTTATATTTTCTACTAGCTGTCTCCCGCGGTTTCACCTGCGTAGATCGAATTTTGTTCACAATTTCATTTTTGTTGCGCGGTACACTAATTTCTAAAATAAAAGTAGCCTATACTCCTTATAACTTATAACATCAGCTAACTGCCAGTAAGTCCTGTTAAAATCGGTCCAGCCGTTTCGGAGATTAGCTGGAAAAAACAGACATACAGACAAAATTATAAAAATGTTTTTTTTTTTTGTATAAGTACCGTATATACTTTCATATGTATTTAGTAAAAAGCTGTTATTTTGACATTATAAACAGACCCTGCAATTTTTTTTATTTTTATAGATTTACATAAATGCTGTATGTGTGTTGATACATAACCAGTGATCGGCAATACCCGTGCCATATCGCGGGATTCAAAGAGTAACTAATAATATGGACATGACATGATTCGCAAAAATTATGAGTTATGTTATATGTTTGTAAATAGAAGTCAGAATATTTAATTAACTCATTAAATGTATTATTTTTCATTAAAGAAAATATTGATAAACTTTGTTTTTATTTTATAATGCGTAAAATATTACTCATATAAAATATGTAAGTGTTAAAATATAATCATTTGAAGTGCATAAAAACCCCTGTTCCCTATTACTGAAATGAGAATATATTATTTTCCTTTACCGATTCGAATGCTGGAATCCCGGGGAATATCCATATTAACATAATGATTGAGGTCATTGACACCAAATGGCACGGGTCTTGCCGATCACTGAACATAACCTATGAATTATTTTAGAATTTACAAACATAATATATCGATAGCATTTGTGGACAATGCCGCATATAAGTGCCGTGATTAGACTAAAACACAGCTAAGTAATACTAAGCCGTGTTTAAGTACTTCGGAATAATTTGGGTCGCTATAATTTTATGCGCTGTTTCCTTGAACTTTCTTTATGCTTTGTAATAATTACATGACTTTTTGACTCAGTAAATATCACATGTTAGAAAAAACATTTTTCTGTTGAGTTTTCTCAATTATAAGGATAAGTTTATATAGATACAAAAACCCTTAGCAATGTTTGTATTGTTTACATATTTTGGCTAGCATATTCCAAGTTACAACCTCAGGCAGATTTATCCCTTACATCAGACAAATACATCAACTAGATAAGAACATATTTTTTATTAAATATTATAATAGGATAAATGTAGTGCGCTATTTTGGGAAAACTTCAATCTTCTTTCAAGTTAAGCAGTACAATTCTCAAATAATATCACTTTCTTAAAGCCATTATTCAAAAAAAGGTTTCAAGTCCACATAAAAGTTATTCATCTCACCTTTTCCGTTCGATTCCGTGCAATCGATCAGCTCATTCAATCATCAGTTCCTCATTTACATTCTCACATACATAAATTAAGTAATGGTCCGTTTTAAATTTCAACGCACAGAAGAAAAAAAACATTTCTATACAGTGGGTCCAATTCAAAGGGATCTTCTTAATTTAAAATATCCTAAACTTAAAATTAGAAACGTCACACTCGATTTTGCATAGCACGAAGCTGTCAAAATCAAGTTTGACGTTTCTTATTTTAAGTTAAGTGACTTTTAAAAGTGAACACACTTTCGAACTGGCCCCAGTCTAATACTAAAGCACATAAGCAAACTAAGACAAATATCAAGTAATGCTTCGTACAATCTTTGTGTCAAAGTGCCTGGCATGTATGCATTATGACATAAAGATAGACGGAGAGACAGGCATGCAGAGATGGTAAAAAACTAGCTATAGGAATCAATAGGAAGGAGTATAGTACGATTAAAATCAGTTAACGATTCGAATTTTATCGGCTACTATCGGCTAAAGCCGAAGACGAAAATGACACAAGTTACATTGCTGCGATTTCGTTTAGGTGGCATTCAACTTAAAGTATTGTAAACGCAATGTATATCACCTGTCACGATGACATTACTTACCAGTAGACCTAAGAACTTTACAGAAGCGATATGGACATGCATTATTTATTGATGTATATAAATTTACCTTAAATATAAAATAAATTTTCATGATTCTTTATTATTGATCAATAAAGAATCATGAATAATCAATAGTTACTGTTTTACGCAAGGTACGATACGAACAGTACGATACTTGTCATGCGTGTCATACTGTCAAAAAATAGACACTAATTATTTTTCTTATTCCAATATAAAGGTTGTGTTACTTTGGAGCTATTAGGAGGTTTTGTTGCTCATATACTTCTATTATACTTCTATTGTATTGTGTTGAATAAGATAACGGGTAATATATTTAAAGGTCATAATCTGTAATTTGATATACTCTATGCGAGGGATACCGACAATAACCGAGGATGGCCAAATGGTGAACTTATTTTAATAGAACTGTATTATATCAAACCGGCCCCTTTGGAAATCGATGGGGGAGGCCTATGTTCAGCAGTGGATGTCCTACGGCTGAAATTATGATGATAATGATGACGATTATATCAAAGCGTTGCACGGTTGTTTAATAGTAGTTTATGCAACGGTTACATAATGATAGGCCTTAAAACACTAGTGCGGTTTTATGAAACGAGCTTTTAAGCGAGTTTCATAATAAGATCGCACGTGTGTTTTAAGGCCAAATTATGCAGAGTTGCATACATAACTTTATCTACACACATATTATAAATACTTACTCCATGATGTGTTCAGAAACAATATTTTCTGGCAACAAGTTATTTGTTGCAATAGTGGCTGCATATTTCCGATGCATATACTTAAATCGATACGGGAATAACATTGCAGCACTGGTTTTTCCTAATTGGTTGTCAAAATGGTGGCTATGGAGGTTTTATGATATGGGTGTAGATAAACAAAAACTCAGTTGCATAATTAAGTCGCTAATGTGTTTTAATGCTGACAAATGTTACTACATGCACGATCACTAGGTAAAGTGTGCGCGGACACTCCGAGCCAATCGAAGCTGCTACTGTATGGGTTTCTGTTGTTGCAGTACACATGTGTGTCACCATCCCGGAGAAGCCGCGGCTCCGCCTGAATTATTCATGAGACATATGGACCTAAAGCAGACTGGATTTCAGACGGGAATTTTAAAATATCTATATGGAGCTTTAAAATTGAAAATTCTCTTATGAAGAGTAGTATAACATTATGTCTTACCTACAAAGTTTATGCCGCCGGTCTGAAAACGTATAGTTGAAAAGATTGCTGTATTCAAGTTTCGTGAAACACGTGTACATGAATACGCTGTTTACATTAAACTGTTACAAGGTACAGGGATTCGGCTCTAAGGTTTTTCTGAAGGTACACGTACACATTATATTTAGCTACTTTAGTAAAGCGAATAATAGCGCCGCGTTTTTTTTCGTGAACCGTGAATATTCGCCTCTTGAAAAATAGAGTGATGTAAAAACACCTTTTTTGTGAAAGGGCAAGGTTGCCTTTACTTTTAAAAGAAAGATTATTTTGTATGTTGGCGGCTATTAAGGAGAAGCGTAGCGTAAAAAATTGTTCAGTGGTTATCCTGTTCCGAGTCTTAAATGATAAAGTTACGAATAGTGACTTGTACAAGTTTTAGAAAAGTACTTGAATGGAAATTCAATACTATAAAAATGAAAACCTAAGATTATTTATAGAAGAGAAACATTTAATTTTGTGTGCTAACTTTAACTAAAAACTAAACGATAGTAAACTTATAAAATTGTGGAATGTTTTATTAAAAGAAAATTCATACAGTCAAATAAATAAAACAATAATATATAAATATTCAATATTGAGTATTTTGTATTTGGCAAACGTAGTGTAGGACGCCCTCAGACTAGGTGGAGCGACGATCTCCGCAAGGTGGCTGGCAAGAGCTGGATGAGAGTAGCCACGTTTCGTGCTCAGTGGCGTGCAGTTGGAGAGGCCTATGTCCAGCAGTGGACTAGTTTAGGCTGTTGATGATTTTGTATTCGGTGTCATTGTTGAGGAATGCAGGACAGGCCATCCGGCCAACAGTAGAAAACGTGCAGGTGGAGGCTGCAATACCTCACGGGGATTTCATATTTCGTGGCATACAGATATTTGGTCTAGGGCTTGTATTTGACATGGCCTAAACGATATCGCAAGTTATTTTGCAACGTTATGGTAGCTGTTATTTACTTGACAGCAAACGTGGTCGCACTATAAAACCAGCGCCGTATCTATCGCATAGGCGATGTAGAATAGAGGCCCTAGGCTCTGAAACCGGTTAACTTTTCAAACTGGTTTTGATCGTAGACCCCGAACCGAATATTGTACCGGTTTAGGTTGCAGTTACCGTTATTTTTCCCGGGTAATTTGTAAAAGAAGCCATTTTTTTACAAATTTCGCTTCTGTTGTATAAAATTAACCGGTTAATTTGAATTTCTTCGGTAAAATTAGAGCAAGAAAACCGCTCCGTTAATTAACCGGTGAATTGATGAACGAAATTAAACGGCTTTCTATTTCAAAACCGGTTTCGAGCTCCGGCGTTGACCGCAGATTACTTACGTCGTGTAAACGTGTTGATGCTCTCAGTGAAATAGAAGGGAAAAATGTTACATTAAATTTATAGTGCTCCCTTATATTTTTTAATTAATTTAATTTGATTTATTTTGGTTCGATTATTAGTACTATTTTAAATTTTTAACTTTAATCCGATTAGTTAGGTGTGTTATCTAATACCAAACTTTCAATTATATAAGTTGTTTTCAATGAAGTTGTATTTTACCATGCTTATAATAATATCGAAACATCATTCAAACTAACTATTTTTAACTATGGATCCATTCGTATTACTTATAAATACAAAATATTTGTTATCTTTTTCCCGTAGCAATTTTGAAGTATCGTTAGCAATATTCTGAATTATATATTTTTCTGTGCATGAAACGAATAATAAACTGAGATAACTAGACTTGTTTGAAACTATCTTTTGATGAGATATTTTATATTCTATTTTATTACTTACTGTTGCTGGTGATGGAGTAAATTGTAATATTAGTTTTGTATCCAACCCAAATTAAATTACTATGCTCGCCGTCGGCAATGTACACTTATTTGCTTGAATCCTCCGACCGGTGAAAATTTAACGAATGGCCGCCACAAAAGGAAATTGCAACCGCAACACATAGAACGTGTGAACCCTTTACATTGTAGCCCGCTGGCGAGCGGATCACCTGGCGCCAACTGAAAAACGAAGCGAAGTGAATCCCTGAATTTATTAAAGGGAATGTGCCTATTTCATTTAAGTACTGGTTTCCTGATCATTTGTATTTCCTTCATGGAAATAGTTGATAATATTTCAAGGACATTAGCATATTATTTTATCATATTTAACTCCTCTGCTGCACTGGGAGTGAAGAAATGGCATAGAATGCGTGCAGGTGCTTATCATCCTGGCATGTCGTAAAAGTTGACTATTTAAGGGACGGTTCCTATCCAACATGGTGGACTATCTGTATGGGCGATGAGCTGATCACTTGTAACCATACGGTTCATCATACCATCTTAGGACTAATTAATCGAACGTGGCCACAAGTAGTGTTGTGGCTCTGCTCACCCCATTAGGCATTTCGGGCGTAATGCTATGTATGTATATTTAACGATTAACCACCCCGTTTAAAATAGACCTAACTTTTAACATACATGTATGAAACGTAGATCCTTTAAATGTGAAAATATTTACCTTTTAACATAAACATTTACGTAACTGCGTGTTCGCTCACGTCTTGAAATATTCTATAGCCGCGCCCGACCCAGCCCCGTTCGGAATAAGAAACAAAGTGATCCACCGCTGTTTATTATTACTTTAAGGATGTAAACATGAAACTTTTACATCAGTTCAGTGTAGCTGGATCTGAAAGAGGCCCTTCGTAGGCACGTGACGCAACAAATAAAACCCCACTTATTCACAGCTTGAACTGGGAAATTTATGCCGCGTAGGATCCCTTTAATGCGGGAACCGTGACAACGCGTACATATCAACCTGTCTTTACTCTGAAATAAACCCGACAAGTCGTTTGATTCAACAATCCGTGAGCTGTTCGATGACAGTACTAAAACGTTAGAGGTACGTATTCGAACCATTTTATCGATTTTGGTTCGCAGAAATATATAAGCGCCGCTTGCTTGCTGCTGCATTAAAATAGGTCGTTGAAGTTGATTCATTAATTATTGTTCACAGCTAAAATGCAGGGCAAAGGCTTCAAACTTCGAACTAACCTCATCAAGTTAGATAATGAAAAATAAATCACATCGGAAATAATAATAACCTTCAGTTAATTAAAACTTAATTAAACCCGTATTAAACCTTCATAACATGACATGCGGGCGTGACGCATGGCGTCTAATGGTATGCCAGCCGGTTTAATGTCCTGTGGACATATTGGTCTGCAAAAGCTCTTAATAAGATCAATATTTATTACAGATTCGATTAAAATTTTCAACACATAAACACAGGGCTTTTATTTGGGAACGTCCAAGCGATATTGTAGCGACGCGCTAGCGAGATTCTCATCCCACTCTTCCACACGATGCGTAATGCGTAAGAGTGGGATGCGAATCTCGCTAGCGAGCTGCAACAATATCGCTTGGACGTTCCCGAGTAGAGGCGCAAATTATTTTTCTGAGATATGGTATCTCTTATTATCTTGACAGCAAAAGCGGCCGCGTTGTTAAACCATGGCGATATCTATCGCTGTAATGTCGAATAGAGGCCCAGAGCGTCTAGCATAACCTGCCCACAAGTTATTTGTCGCTCCGTGCGTCCCTTACACATACGTCAGTTTGACAGTGACGCACTAAGCGACAAACGACTGACATGTAGCTCGGTTCCTACCTATTTTAAGTATGAGCGAAACTTCTATAGAGATACAACTGAAGTTCTAAACATGATGTATTAGTGACGATGTAAACGATTTTAAAGCAAATCAATAAATAATAATAATAATTATTATTATTAATGATATTTTATTTACAATGAAAGAGAAAACAAGTGTGTAGATACTGTATGTAGTGGGGAGATTGTAGTATGGAGGTCGTGGAGAGTCTGTGAGCACGAAGGGGGATTTCCAGTGGGTCGGCGGCGTTCCGGGGACCAATCCAGCACCGAATCAATGGGCAGAATAAGGGGCCCCTGGGTGGAGCTGAAGTTGAAAGTGAGCAACTGGTGACGTCACAAATGAAGGTGTTGTAGGAGGGTAGCTGAGGGCGGCGTGACATCAGGAGATGGTGAAGACTAGCGACGAGCTCGCGGAGGCTGGAGCGAGGTGACGAACGCAAGACGTAGATGGCACCAGCCCGCCGGTATCCCGGTAGCGGCAGGCAGCTGACCGGCAGACCACTTTACTATGGGTCTCCGTCCAGCAGCTGATGAAGGTAGCAAAAATGAAGATAATGATGGTGCCAATAGTTGTCTTGAGCGACTTTGAAGCATTTTCTGAGGTCACGGGGCGAGCCGGTCCTGGGACAAGACCCTTATAATTTCGTTTGTAAGTGGCTGCTTGAGCCGACGAAATGAATCTTCGTCAAGTAGAACGAGAGTTATAACGTGATATATGATTATCCAGGATATTAATAGTATTTGTGATGAATAAGGGGTCGCGAGCTCACGTAAATTACCATAAAATAAAGGTTCCCGCAACGCTATACGACTCGCAGGCATGTTGTCCTAGCCCCCCCGATCTTACACGAAAATAGTGAATTTTATTGTAATTCAAAGTTAAGACATTACTAAAGTAAAGTCAAATAAGATGTTTTTAAAATTACTAGTATGTGAAATCATCTAGATTGATGATCAAATTGGAGGGTAAGTACGCCGAAAGCGTAACATTTTAAACTTGAACCAATTATCGTCAATTTTTGCATATTCGCACGCATAGCGTGGTCCGAACAGGAGCGCCTGCGCCGCATATTTGGACGCATCATTAAGCGAAAGCGTCGAAGCGTGCCGTGCATAACAAGCTTGTCCAGATTCCCGAATTGTAAACATGCTGTAACGTGGCCGGTGCATTTGCTCCTAGCTAATGGCGTGCAAACGAGATTTGGAGTCTGATTCTCTTCCTCGTTCAACAAAGGGTCGACGACGAGTCACATGCGGCCACAAATTGGATTCCTATGCAGCAGCCGAGTTCTCGCCGGTGAGTGAAACGCTCTGCGCGTTACAGAATCCTACCCCAGTGTTTGCAGTTGGACGCAAATAAGACGCCAAACGAAATTACGTCTCCTTTCAATAAAACGCAATCGGGGATGCATTGCCTTTGAAGTTAATGTGGTGTTGATTAGATGTTCAAAGTTTGTAATAAGAAACGGTATTTGCTCGTAGTTACTTTAAGACAAGTAGCAGGCAGTTCTGCTCGTAAAGACAAATATTTGAATGTATCCATCCCGCATTGCTGATCAGCCACTGCACACGTTAGGCTTCCTACGCACAGGCAGGTGGCTTGCTTAGCGCCTAGAGCCTTGTGTACGATCCACTAGGTGGTGTACACTGTGACGTATTGTTGCTATGGTAGTATGAAAAACATAGCTGTCTAATAATTTTACTCCTTTCGAATTAAATGTTGGTGTAAACTAATTTGCCTTTCATGTATCGGATCTCACGAATTCATCACATTTGGCAACCGTGACAGGGCCGTACCGGTTCAAAAGGGAGATGTTGTCTTGATGAAAACTGAAGGCAAGCGTGTGACGTGGCCGTTGGCTGTCGTCGAAGAGGTATGCTCTGGCGCTGATGGCGTTGCTAGGGTGGTGCGAGTGCGAACTTCTGCAGGAACAAGGGTAAGGCCAGTCCAACGTATTTTCCCTTTAGAGTTGCGACATGAACCGGTACTTAACTCAACTGTTAAAGACTGTGAGACACAAACGACTGGACATACTGACACTCACGATACACGGTCAAGGCGGGCCAGGAGGTTGCCTCATCATTTATTTGATTTTGTTTTAGACTAACTTGTAACCTCCCGGTTTTTTCCGCTCGGGAGTGTGACGTATTGTTGCTATGGTAGTATGAAAAACATAGCTGTCTAATAATTTTACTCCTTTCGAATTAAATGTTGGTGTAAACTAATTTGCCTTTCATGTATCGGATCTCACGAATTCATCACATTCACTGTATCGTAGTTGTAGTAGATAGTTGTTGGAGTGCAGAGAAAGAATGATTGCTTGAGTTTGTTTATTCACGTAAGTTAAGTTATAATAAGTAAAAACAGTCGATTGTTCCTTCTCTTGATGCGTCTCGTACGCTAGTTAGTTATGCACTAAAATTAGGTAAACAAATGTTATAATATAATGACGGCTATCGTGCGGCCCAAAGTAGGTCGCAACATTAACGGAAAAATGTACAGTGGTGAGACTATACACCTTGACTATAAACAAACGTTCTAGATTTCTCGGCACCGGCCGCACTGCGCGTAGTGCCTTGAATAGTCACCTGACTCGCTAGACTCTAGGCGCTAAGCAAGCCACCTGCCTTTGCGGTCTTAGCCTAATGGTGCGTCCACATCTGACGAATGCGCCGCGAATACGCCGCTCGCGAACCGCTCGCGCAGCACGCATCTGTTGGCGCGGGCGCCGCTTGCGTGCGAGCGGCGCATTCGCGGCGCATTCGTCAGATGTGGACGCACCATTTGAGAATCAAATGGCTGAGTCCGAAGACAGAGCACTAGGGCCGTAGCGTTTCGTTGAAGGCAACCAATGTTGCAAAAATTAATAAATAAATAAATAAATAAATCAGGGGACAATCTTTACACAAATCGATCTAGTCTTTAGAGACACAAGCCTTTAGAGCTTACTTTGAAGCTCTAAAGGCTTGTGTTATGAGTACTAGACGACAATATAAATACTTATATAGAGAAATAAATACTTAAATACATAGGAAACGACCAAGACTCAGGAACAAACAATCGTGCTCATCACACAAATATTTGCCCTTAATTATAATACAAATTTAAATATTTATACATGATTATAATAATAAAAAGGTGAATATTATTAAGGTGTGGGATCATTCGTCATGGAAGTCTGGAAGAAACCTATGTCCAGTAGTGGACGTCATAGGATGATGATGACGAGTAAAATAATAATTAAATAGCGTCACACTGAATTGCGTAAACTAGGGTAGCCTGTATATTGGGTCCGTGAACAACACACGACACACAAAATACCTGACCCTTAAACTAACACGATTATCTAACTCTGCAACCTCATGATTCGCAGTCAAACGGTCAACATTTTGACAATTATAGGATTTGATTTTTATCTCCGCTGTAGCGCTATAAATGTTTGTTCATTCACAATATCAGTTTATTTACAACGTTTAAATTAATCAGCATGGCAATTGAACACACGAGTTGGCAACAGAATGTCTTTGTGTGAAACGTAAACTATATTCATCGAATGCGGCGAGCACCGACCGAATCACTCGATTGCGACTCGGTTCGTTAAATCCGTTTTTAATACTTTGCTTGCGAGCTCGGAAAATGAAATATCCTCTTGTAATATACCTAGTTACATTTATTAATTAGATCACTTGGACTGGAATAGAACATAGGCGTTATGAAGCATGCATTGATGTCATTTTGTTCAAATGGACGCCGTCACATAATATTGGAGTCAATAGGGCCAATTCGAAAGTGTGTTTGCTAAAAAAAGTCACTAGACTAAAAATAAGAAACGTCAGATTTTGTCAGCTTTGTCCTAAGCAAAGTCGAGTTTGACGTTTCTAATTTTAAGTTTAGAATAAGTAAGTAAAGAAGACACGGCTTCGAATGGGACCCAATTTATACGTATATTTATGCGTGCGTTCGTAACTGCGAATTTTGCTTTTAAATGGATTTAATTTAAAATCAAACGTCACGGTTACAAAAGACTACCATTGAGGTCTAACTGGCAGTGTATGGCCGGACCACACAATCTCCATTAGAACTTTGGGGCAGAAAACCTTCGCTGATTGCTTTCGGCGTCGCCAGTCTAGTCACGTTGAAGGTGTAATTTTACAAAAAGGGGTGATTGTAAAGTAGTCCGGAATTCGGTCGGTCTGGTGGCCTGTTGAGTACTGGCTCGCAGACGCGAAGAAACTCCTAAACGAGTTAACTTTTCCCATTTATACTCACATTATTCCTATTAACTTCGTCGTCGCCCGGAATATGTACCCACTTTTGAGAGCTTCTGCTAATTACAGGTTCTTCCTTTAACGAGTATCGTCAAGTCTGATCTGATCTTAACAACTTGTTTGAGGGAGCGACTTACGGGCTGTGAAATTGCGTTTTGCGGAATTAAATCAAATTGTTTAATTTATGGCGGAAGTGAATGATATAAACGACAAGTTTGTTTAATTAGATACCTGCGCCTCTATTCGGGAACGCTAAGTGATTCTGTAGCGACTTGTAAGAGAGATTTCTCATCCCACTCTTTCGCACGACGCGTAATGCGTAAGAGCGAGATGAGAAATCTCGCTCGCGAATCGCTACAGAATCACTTAGCGCTCCCGAATAGAGGCGCTGAAATTGATCCACAATATCAAAATCAGTAGTAAGCACAAATGTAAACATTAAAAATCTTTCTTTTCAAAAGAATTGCATAAGAACCCTCAAAGACAAACACTAAGGGTATATATAAAAATGATTCATATTTTATCAAAACGATTTCTTGGAGTTATTGCTTATTATAATAAAAATATGTCTCAAAGAAGGATCATTCCCAGAGTGCCTTAAACTAGGTAAAGTAATACCGCTTCACAAAAAGGAATCAAAAATGTTAGAAGCTATAATTAAAGACCACTTATCGTAGATCCCATTTAGGTGATGTCTGATGTCGCAGCCGGCCAACGTTCTATGAGTCAACCAACAACGAAATGCAGGTTCAAGGTTGCAGGGTTAAAACCTATATTAATAGTAATAGACACAGAACTCACTTGTATAGATTTTATTAACATAATTAACTAAAAATACAATAGAGAATAGTAAACAACGTCACGCGCCGAGAGCCCGTCGTCAAGTGTAATGTGTTACAGAGCTGATTTGACACATAGCTACACAAAGTAGCTATAGTCGATTGTTTTTCTTTCTTCAGGCTAACAATAGGCTGAACATTTTTTTTCATTTTTAAAACATGGCGGCACGGCACAGTCAATAAGATTCCGTATGGTATACGAGTAAACACAATGAACAGTTTTATTGGTAGGCATTGGTATATTGATTCTGCAAGTAACTCGTGAATTATCAATTAGCATCAAGAAAAGAAAGTAGATTTTTCCTCCACATATACTACGTTCTCAAGGGATCAAGCGTTGATATGTTACCGAAGGAGAAACAGGTACGAGTGCTGGACAACTGGCCATTCCGGCACGGTTGGTTGAGTATGGCTTGGTTTTATTGGCTAGCTATGATAATAGGTATTGTAGGCATATTACTGGAAAAGCCACTCAACGAATGGCTATTCGCTGTGAATAATTATGTCGGCATCGCTGTCAAATCCATAGAAGGCTCTAGAAGTTGCCCTTCTTATCGCAATAAATTATGATGAGGAATGAAATAATTGATTAATTAGCTTTAATAAAATTTTAACAATTATTTTAAAATGTAAAAGTATGTCGGTTAGTGTATTCAGTCAACTACTTTGACCGATTTTATTCATCATAGACTTATCTTTATAACGAGACGAATAAAAACCGGACAAGTGAGAGTGAAACCCGCGTGGAGAGTGTTCCGTTCCATACATGATTAACTGAAATGTCCTATGTTACTTTAAATACCATAGACTTCTTATAGGGTTTCCTGTAATCTATAGGACTATACTACTATACTATACGACTATAACAATTTTTTTCAAAATTTTTGGCCCGGTAGTTTCGAAGATTAGGGGGGGTGGGGGGGGGTAATGGTCAATTTTCGGCTATTTTCCTAAATAACTTCCAAACCATTTATTTTAAAACTCCAATAAAAACCTGTTTAAAATCCTCATAATAAGCCCTTTCATTTGATATGTCACATGATATAGTTTGCGTAACTTTTTTCTTAATTTTCTAATTTGCCCCCCAAAAGTGGGCCCCATGTTCAAAATTAATTAATTTACGTTATGCATCCCTGTTGCGGTCACCAATTTACATATGTATACCACATTTCAAATCAATCGGTCCAGTAGTTTCGGAGCAAATTGGTTGTGACAGACGGACAGACAGATACACGAGTGATCCTATCCTATCCTAAACCGAAAAGTAGCGTGTAGTTATTTTTAAGAGGACTTCTGAACCAGTGGCAAAAATCATTATTTTCTTACAAAAGGCAATAACGATTTCCACCCCTTAAATGTTAACTTATTTTTCAGAACAAAATCTAGGTATATAGATAAGTTTTTTGAATATTGATTAAAGATCAACAGAGCCAAATAATGGCCGTAATTAGTTTTGTATGAGAATACTGAAACAACAATATAACTGAATTTACTGATAATAGTGAAAAAACCAAAACGTAGAGATCTAGATTTTGTTCAAACTGGCAACCTAGCAAAAATTGGTCAACATCGGTTAACATTATTAAGGGGTGGAAATCGTTAACGCCTTTTGTATCAAAAGCCATCGGTTCACTCCTCTTAAGTTTCGTTTTGAATTTTTATTTATTTGGATAATAACTTTAAGTTTATTTTTAAGCTTACTTTAAATGTTTTTGTTATGACATTATTTGTGGGTAAATGCTACCCAGTTCTCGAAAGAATCACGAAAAACGAATTCGCAAAAATAAAGTCGCGGATAAAAGCTTATCCTAAAAGGCAACACACTGGTTTTATGTGAATCTAAAAATAATCCTACGAATATGAATAACACAAAACGAAATTCAGTCTTATTGAGCTCCAAATTCGTATAGTTTAATAACCCGGTCTTTTAACCGTCTGGTAGCAATCAAGCGGCCTTGTTTATCGGGACTGTCCTGAATATAGCCCGGGCAATACGTTAAATTTATAGCTGCCACCCCCGAGCGTTTTGGAACTAAACGCATCATCCTCTATTTAACGATGCTAACGTTCATAACACTACTTTTGCGAAGGAAATAGGTGGTAGTGCTTTAAACTATTTGATTTAAAAAGGTTACTAACAAAAGCAAAAAGTAAAAATGAATCTTTTTCTTTTTTATTATTGTATTAGGGATATAAGGAGAGTTTGTCCCGCATTACCTCTACCTTTGTCCTCTGCTGCACTGGGAGTGAAGAAATAGCATAGAATGCGTGCAGATGCTTATCATCCTGGCATGTCGTAAAAGTCGACTAAGGGACCGGTCCTCTCCAACATGGTGGACTATATGTATGGGCGACGGGCCGATCACCTGTCACCATACAGTTCATCATACCATTTTAGGAGTAATTAATCGAACGTGACCACAAGTAGTCTTGTGGCTCTGCCCACCCCATTAGGGATTTCGGGCGTAATGCTATGTATGTATGTATGTTGTCCCGCATTATTTGTTGTAACACATAAGAACCAAGCTTTTTACTGTATGAACACACTATGCCGAAAATACGCGGCCGATGTTCCGCGTTCGGCGGGTTCGTAACACAACTACCATAGTATAAAGAGAAGGGAAGTAGGATATCTTCATACAAGCGCACCGCGCGCGGCTTGTATGTGTGCGCCAAAGTATCATAGCGTCGCCGCACGCACACTTAAACAAATCTCGACCCGCTTAGTAAGGGGAAACGGGTCGAGATTTTGTTTAAGTGTGCGTGCGGCGCGCGCAGTGCGTTTGTATGAAAATAACCTACTTCCCTTCTCTTTATATTATGCAACTACGCAGCGTGTGATGTGTCGCGGGTAATATAGAAAACATTGCGGGCGTATTCAGGCTGAAGTCCAGTCGCGTATCGTGGGCATAGCGAGTAGTGTGTTTAGACACTAACATTGCTGCCTGACCTTTGGACTTTGAAGATAAAGAAAGAAAACTGATATCTTAAAACATATCCTGTGAATAATGGAGGGAACCTTATTATGCAGGTTGGCCCGCAGTAGAGTGCACGTTTAAGATGCATAATTCCATGTTGATTTTCATACTGTTTGCCCGTGTAATTAAATATACATCAAAGTTAAACTTAAGCAGCATTAAGCCACAAGATAATCTATTTAAGCATGGAGCTCTAATGTACCTAGTTCGAGTTAGACTATCATCTAGCTTACAACTTTCAGGCACTAGGAAATGCTAACCCATGATAATGTTAACGCTATTTGTATAATCCGAATCTTCTCAAAGCATACCCTTGTTTGGATTAAAAACAAAATTATTAAACGGAGTGGTTTTATTGTGACGTTTGAAATAATCTATTTTTACGGTTTTGTACCTCAAAAGGAAAAATGAAACCCCTTATAAGATTACGCTGTCTATCCGTGTAAGTCTGTCACAGCAGATTATCTCAGAGTCAACTGGCGTAGAATCTTGATAATTTTTATTTGTACATTGACCCTCCTCTAAAACATAAAAATACATGATAATATATATAAATAATAGGGTGCTGTGAACAAGTAATTTTTTATGTAAAATTTTTGTATTCAATTTGATATTATTTAAAACAACTTATAAAAATTCAAACTACGAACTTAAAAATGTTAAATAATTATGCGAAAATTTACTTATGTTCGACACCCCTAGTTTAATAAAAAAATACGAGATATAGAAACGTTATGAGCAGGGATTTGAACTCGACCCTCTATAATGAATTCATCTTTACTTGTCTTATTTGGTAAACAAGTTTTTAACCTCAAAATGCACCATTTTTGGCTAAAACAGCTATTTCTTCGAAAATTATGCAACCGTAGATAATAATTTTACATCACTTTGCCAATTTTTCACTTAAGGTTAAAATTTACTTAGAATAAAATAACTGTTTCACTCAAAAAAGGTACATTTTGAGGTTATAAACTTGTTTACCAAATAAGACAGGTAAGGATGATTTCACTTTACATGAGAGGCCGCGCGTTAGTCTGCCACACTATTTTCATATTACGACCATAAATTAACTGTGCATAGTTTGTTTGTTTTTAATTTATTATCGCGGCCACGGGATTTGCGCTGCTCATACACATTTAAGTTTTAAGCTTTATTAAACAAACAGTTTTAATGTCTTTTCACGTTACGTATTTTAAGCCCGCAGCCAATTAAAGAAATAAATAATTAACCGGTGTGTGAGGAGCCAAGACCATTAATTGTTTATAATCGCCTAAGCGATAAATATCGCTATGATTTTACAATAAAGCCGCCTTTGTTTTCAAGTTAATAAGAGCTACCATATCGTAGCAAAATAATTTGCGATATCGTTTAAGCAATGTCGAATACAGGCCCATTGAAAAATGTAAAGCCGTGTAAAGTCGTCCCACGATAGCTCTGCAACGAAAAATTGGCAACTCCATACGTCATTCCATACGACGGATTGAAATTTTGTATGGAATGACGTGTGGGGTTGCCATTTTTTCGTTGCAGAGTTATCGTGGGACGACTCTAGGTGATTACAATGAGAATCTGAATTCCGGTATTAAACTCTAAATACCGGAATTCAGATGGACAGTGGACATGAATATTAGCATACAATCTTTGGGTTTGGCAATTTAGTTATTAGAGGTGAGGTGCGGGTAAAGCAATAATTTAAAGTTTATTAAAAACTAAATTAGGTACGGATTTTATTTGCGTGCGTTTAATCCTAGTCTCTCCTGCCCTAGCATGCCAGACACGTGGATGAGTTAAAACCCGTTTATTTCTCTGAGTATCTCTCTAACAATATAAGATGGTTTAATTTATCCTTGTGTCAACCTTGCTAGGGCCGCTGATGGAAAGCGAAGATAGCGTGGAACACGGTTGCCCAACGGTTGCACGGCAATAAATCATGTCTGTTGTATGGGACCCCCTTATATATTTGTTATGTTTTAATTTTGACGACACGTTTGGCCTAGTTGGTAGTGACTCTGCTTCCGAAGCCAGCGGTCCCGGGTTCGAATCCCGGTAAGGGAAAAATATTTGTGTGATGAGCACGAATGTTTGTTCCTGAGTCTTGGATATTTTCTATGTATTTAAGTATTTATTTAACTATATAAGTATGTATATCGTCGTCTAGTACCCATAACACAAGCCTTTAGAGCTTACTTTGGGGCTAGATTGATTTGTGTAAAGATTGTCCCCTGATTTATTTATTATTTATTTAATTATTTATTTTTAAAGTGAATATATAACTAAATATTCTGTGAATAATTCAAGCGTCTACTTGTTGCCGCGTTATCAATAAGGAGAAAAACGAGCAAAAAAATCACGTTTCTTGTATCGGAGCACCCTTAAATATTTATATTATTCTGATTTTTAGTGTTTGTTGTTATATCGGCAACAGAAATACATCATCTGTGAAAATTTAAACTTTCTGATTATCACGGTTAATGAGATACAGCCTGGTGACAGACGAACGGACAGCGGAGTCTTAGTAATAGGGTCCCGTTTTACCCTTTGGGTACGGAACCCTAAAAAGGCGGGTTGCATCCACTTCGAAAATAGGTTAATTTTCCCCCGTTTTTATAGATAATGGTATGGAACCCTTCGTGCGCGAGTCTGACTCGCACTTGGCCGGTTTTCCACATTCTTAAGGCTCTGCCCAAGTCTTAGACAATTATGAAATTAATGAAAATAGAAGAAAACTCTTAACCAAAATGTGGAATGACGGATTTCAGTACTGAATTCAATATCTTAAAAGCCTTACGCGAAAGAAAGTTTTTACCATTATTTGATTAAAGTCCACTGGTGAAGTCAGAGTATTTTTGCTCCTAGGGTGACGCGCCCTGTAAGGTATTCTTATAGCTATCGAAACCCGCATGTTCTCAACGAATCATAATGATACCTCATTTATTTAAATCGTTCAAGCAATTCAGGAGCTGAAATGTAACATATTCGCGCAGTCTGATAAAAAGAGACCAAACACGGTTTTTAGGGTTCCGCACCCAAAGGGTAAAAACGGGACCCTATTACTAAGGCTCCGCTGTCCGTCTGTCCGTCCGTCCCTCTGTCACTGGGCTGTATCTCATGAACCGTGATAGTTAGTCAGTTGAAATTTTCACAGGTGATGTATTTCTGTTGCCGCTATAACAAAAAATACTAAAAAACAGAATAAAATAAATATTTAAGGGGGCTCCCATACAACAAACGTGATTTTTTTTGCTTGATTATAGATAATCGTACGGAACCCTTCGTGCGCGAGTCCGACTCGCTCTTGGCCGGTTTTTATTCTAAGTTATCAATCAACCTTTTTAAAACAAAGACAGATATATGACTATGATAACATGCAACACAATTATGTTTTGAAGAAAATTTCCACAGCTATCAACTGCGCCTCTATTCGGGAACGCTAAGTGATGTTGTAGCAACTCGCCAGCGAGATTTTTCATCTCAGTCTTCCGCACGACGCATAATGCGTAAGAGCGAGATGCAAGTATCGCTCGCAGGTCGCTGCTGTATCACTTAGACGTTCCCGAATAGTCGCCTTGCGCCTCTATTCGGGAACGCTAAGTGATTCTGTAGTGATTCGTAAGCGAGATTTCTTATCCCCTATCGCTTAGTATTCCCGAATAGAGGCGCTGGTGTAAGAAGAGGCTCCCGACCAAGTTTCAAAACGAAGAAGTAGCTACTATAGCACCTAGGTGCATCCGCGCCGCGGTACGGGCCGACTGCTTATAAGAACCTGCGGTATATTTCGAAGCTAAATATTTTGAGCTAGCTGCAGCTAACATACGTAATACTTTGAGCCGTATATTGCCAGTTTGCTTAGAAGGTCAGATACCGAATACAGTTACGCCTTTGTTAATTTTAAATAGTGTGGGAATGGAATGTGTTTTTGAAGCAGCTGTTGTATTTGAAGCTACTTTTGATGAAATAGCTGCTTTGGCCAAGTAAACGATCGGAAATTCCTTAACAAAACCTTGATCGAACTAGCTGATCATTAAGGAGAATTTGAAGATTAGCGAGATGTTGATAATTATATTTTATTTAATATTGACGATCAAATTAACCGACAGACAGACAGACAAAAAAAAATTTAAAAGGTGTTTCGGCATCTCCTAAACGCCTAATTGCCAAATCTATCATTATTTGTTAAATATCTTTCATGTACAAAGTCGAACTCCTCTGTTGCACTGGGAGTGAAGAAATAGCATAGAATGCGTGCAGATGCTTATCATCCTGGCATGTCGTAAAAGTCGACTAAGGGACGGGTCCTCTCCAACATGGTGGACTATCTGTATGGGCGATGGGCTGATCACCTGTCACCATACGGTTCATCATACCATCTTAGGACTAATTAATCGAACGTGGCCACAACTATTCTTGTGGCTCTGCATACCCCATTAGGGATTTCGGGCGTGATAATATGTATGTATGTATGTACAAAGTCGACTTCGTTGGCCTTTTAGTATAAGTATAGAAAGGCTCCATTTTAAACAAGCACGAAGTCAACAGTTTTATATTTAGGTCCAAACTAGGTCACATTTAAATAGCCAGTCTAGGCGAACAAATTCAAATTCAAATGTTAGAATACTTATGCGAATGTACAAGTTCTTGAGGCAATTAGTTCATTATTCAGTCAAGCAGGCAAGAACAATTGACATGCAAATTATTAAAATTAACTGTACATAATTTATTTACATCAAATGAACATTAATATTATTAATATGACAAAATTAGGATTATTCAAATTAGGTTTTTTTTTTTAATAGTTGACTTTCCGACTAATAGTATTATAAGTCGAAAATTACATTACGTAATCAATATTACATTGTTATGTTACTAAAAATATTAACTCAAATTATTACTCTGGTCTTGAATAATAATTATTTCGTATTTATCAAATATTTCAAAATAAAACTTTTACATTCGACGATACCTATCAATCATATACAGCGTGATAACGAAATAAAGGAACACAAACATTTTGTACATAATAATATCCTATAACAAAACATCATTACGAATAGAAAGCGAACGATACATTAATAATTCGTTACCCGTAAGATAAACTCTCGGGTTGGTATCGCTATCGCAAAGCCGGGTGTAACAAAATCCGATTCGTCATAAAAGTATAATAATAGTGGGTCGGGGGTGCCGCTGCCGCAACGAGCGGTGACCTAGCGAGCGCGCGCCGCCGCGGCAGTCTTCACTCGAGCTTTCTAATGACCTCAAGCGTACACTGTTGCGCTAAACACAAATATTAATCCCTTAACTATGTTTTAAACTCCTAATACCAAAATTACTCATTATAAAACGCGTGTGACTTCAGGACAGGCGCCCCTTCTCCCCCGGTCTTCCTCACGCAAGTGTCGCGAAAATGAACTCTAAGGCAATAGATATAACCTCTATTTGCAATTAGCCGCAGGATGCATGTCGGCGCAAACGGAACCCTTTATAGGTAAGTCCTGTTTTTAGTGAATTACTCGCTGGTAATAAGATTGAATATGAGATACTATGAACAAGAGGCAGATTTTCTTATTGGGAATGAAGTTGTGTAAAAAATAATTGAATATTGATTGAAATACCTAACTGTTAGTTAGATACGACTTGAAATTTGTTTATCAAAGTCATTGAAAACCCATTTATTATTTCTTGGATTATGAATGATTGGCATTCAAAGCCAGCTTTTAAATGGATTCCACAAGTAATATTTCTTCGATTGTTTTCTGTCATTGATTTATTGACAGTGCTCGTATAATTTCTTCTTTTTTGATTAAATTGTGAGGTATGATTAGGAATTAGCTAAACATTTATTTGCTTTTCAGACAAAAATGTTGAATGAAATGTAAACAATATTTAATAATGAAACTATGAAAAAGATTTTTTCTTTCAAGACAAAGAAAAATGATCGTGATATTTTGCAAATTATTTCATTACTGTTGGTTCTACCCTCCGTTTCGCGAGCTGAAAATACCTTGGCGTGCCCGGACTTAATGAGAAGTAGTAAATGTTCATGCTATACATTCGAGGACGGTGAGACTATTTTTTATTGGATAACTTACCTTTTTAATAATTTGGTGGCCTTTTATTATTATTTCAGTATTCAGGTAAAAATGTGAAAAAACATAGCCATGTTTATGTTCTATGTTTATTTTTCAAACAATTCAGGCTAAAGCGGCAAGTCACCCTGGGCGTGTGACGTCACCCCGAGCGTGTGACGTCACCCGGATTTCAATTATGCGGATACAAGTAGCGGATACTAAACGACATTTTGTCATACGCATTGTTACCCCGAGTTTTCAAATAAGGGTCATCGTACACTATATCGACTCCGCTCCAAGTCAATCCAAAGTAAAAATATTGAAACGAGTGCTTTCAGTAATGACGGTACTGTTCTAAATACTGGTAGGTTCAACTTATTTTAATTTATTCATGTGACAAGTAAAAGAGCTTAGAGAGAAGTAAATAAAAGTTTTTTTAGGTTTCCGTACCTCCAAAGGAAAAACGAAACCCTTATAGGATCACTCGTGTGTCTGTCTGTCCGTCTGTCACAGCCAATTTGCTCCGAAACGACTGGACCGATTGAGTTGAAATTTGGTATACATATGTAAGTCGGTAACCGCAACATAGACGCGTGACATAAATATATGAATTTTAAACATGGGGGCCACTTTTGGGGGGTAAATTAGAAAATTTAAAAAAATATATATGCAACCTACATCGTGTGACATATCGAATGAAAGGGTTTATTATAAGGATCTTAAATGTATATTTGTTTTAATTTTAAATAAAATGGTTTACAAGTTATTTAGGAAAATAGGCGAAAATTTACCACCCCTTATTTCCGAAACTAGTGGGCCTAAAATTTTGAAAAAAAATACAGAAAATAGCTCTTTACCTATAGATTACCTACAGGAAAACCTATGAGAACTCTATGGTATTTAAAGTAACATAGGAAATTTCAGATAATCATGTACGGAACGGAACCCTCTCCACGCGAGTTTAACTCGCACTTGTCCGGTTTTTTTTATATCTTTGATACGTACAGTGTATTTTCAAATTTTTAATTCCAGCTGTATATAATGAGTTGACCGGACGTTTCCCGCCCCCCGGGCGTACCCCACTTGCTATCGTTAGATTTGTGCTGCCCATCCGTCGATCCCGTGTTGAATACGCTCGTTCGTTTACACTTAACCAAAGGGGAGTTGAGTCGATATTGGTGTTGTGTTGGGTTGATATAGTGTGCGGTAACCTTAGAAGTATCTAGGGAAAATCATAAGTTAATAACGTAGTTGAGTTTTTATATGCCTTGCTTTAACTTTATATTGTAATATTCATTATGCGATTGTATTGACAATGAAGTCTCAATGAATAACTTTATATTTAGCAATTGATATAAAATAGTTATTAATTTAATTCAATATATATATATATATATATGCCTAATATATATGTGCAATTTCGGGTTGTCATGAAAAACAAACTGACAGTGTGAATCTAATGAATTTTCATATTTTACAGGTGTTTTTCTAGATTGTCACGACACCGTCTTAAAAGATGTTAAAAATGCGCTGAAAGTCATGTCGCATATCCACTCACTATCTATTTATGATCTCGATGACAACGAAGATACTTTGGGGTCCCACTTCATGCCGCAGGGAGTCTGCGTCGAACATATACACGTGTCAAGAACAAGCGTTAGAGATATTGGTGACGACACATTCATGCCGCTCCGAAAGTGCCTTGAAACATTAAGCATCGTGTCGAGCAAGATAAAATATATGCCACATAAAGCTTTTGCAGGCCTTTTAAAGCTAATTGCAATCGACCTAAGTTTAAACTATATCGAAGAAATACCCAGCTACAGTTTTTACGGTCTCCCGCTGATGAAATTGAACATGAAAGGCAATACGATACGTGATATATCGGAATCAGCTTTTTCTAGTTTAGAACTCTCGCTCTCGGAAATTGATTTAAGTGAAAACAACCTCACAACATTTCCAATAGCGGCGGTGGCCAAGTTGAGACATCTGCGCTCCTTGAGGCTAGCTTGGAATGAAATGTCTTTTTTCCCCATCGTCGAAGATTCCCATTTAATATCTTTGGAGTTTCTTGACTTAAACTCTAATAATTTTGAGTTTATTTCCGAAGACTGCCTCAAATTTTGTCCGTCCCTCAAAATATTGTCGTTTCATTTTAATTTTATTCATAGTATACATTACCGGGCCTTTTACTCACTAGTTAATTTAGAATCAATTGATTTAAGTCATAACAGATTGAAAATTTTATCTTCAAACCTCTTTGAAAATAATAAACAACTACGATCGATAGAGCTGAGCTATAATCATTTGCATCGTATTCATGGTCTCTTCTGTAATTTATTATCTCTTAGTGAGGTTTTTCTGAGTCATAACAATATTCTAGACGTGCCAATAGATTCCTTTGTAAATTCAACTAACATAAGTGTAATTTATCTCGATGATAATTGCATTAGCAATATTCATAGCGAGAGTTTTTGTAATTTAGTCAATCTTGCAAAGCTACAATTAGAATTTAATTATCTTAATAAAGTGCCACATGATATATTTAAGAATAATAGAAATATAATGAAATTAAGACTAGACAATAATATTTTTCAAATTATAGATAACAGCACGTTAGGGTTCTTGGCAAGTCTGATTGAAATCAGACTGAACAATAATAAGCTCACGTCAATTTCAAAATACCAATTCATGAAATCTTTAATGGTTGAAGAAATACACTTAGATCACAATGAACTCAATTTTATAGAACCGGGAACATTTATTCATATGAGTAGATTAAAGTACCTTAGCCTGACTAATAATTACCTAATAGATTTAAATGATATTCTGCCTAAACTAAATTCCAATCTTTTAAAATTACATTTAGATCGTAATTCACTCACTGGAATAAGCCATTTCATATTTCAGTCTCAAAAACGGCTTCACAAATTGTACATAAATTATAACCATGTAAAATTTTTGAGAAAAGATGCTTTCCAAAATTTGTCTCATCTCACACATATTGAATTACGAAACAATGAATTTTCGTATGTAGAGGATTACTCATTTCAAAACTTGAATTCGACGCGTGTTATAGACATGCAGCATAATTTATTGCGGAACATAACTAATTTTACTTTCATTGGCTTAACAGAATTAGAAGATTTAGATCTGTCCCACAATAAAATTGGATATATTTTCGACTTAGCTTTCCATACGTTGAAAAAGCTACGAAGTTTGAATTTATCGTTTAATCCTTTAAGAATCTTGCATAAACACATGTTTCAGCAAGGTTTACCTTTAAGCTCGCTTTATTTAGATAACTGTGAAATACAACTGATAGAAAATGAAACATTTCAGGGTTTAAATAATCTGAAAACTCTTTCGCTAAAAAATAATTCTTTAAAATCAAGTGATCTCCTCTCTATTGAAGTTTCAGGGTTAAAATATCTGTCACTCTCTTTCAATGTCTTAGACTATTTGCCACTGGAGTCATTTTCTCTTCTACCACTGTTAGAGGTTTTATTATTAGAACACTGCAATATAGAACATATTGTCGAAGGAACGTTTAAGTATAACAAGAAGCTTTTAAGATTAAATATCGCTCAAAATATTATCAGTTTGATACCTTCAACACTTTTTGAGTTACATAGCTCTATTTCAGATTTAAACATGAGTAATAACTTTCTAGATTCTGTTCCTTACAATACCATTTATAATTTAACTAATCTAGAAAATTTGGATATCTCTGATAATCTTTTGCCAAAGATTGAAATTAGTGGCTTTGCAAAATTAAAAAACCTGAAATTCCTAATCCTTAGGAAAAATGAAATAAAATTTATTACAGCCAAAAAGCGAGTTATATTCTACGAATTAGTATCTTTAGATTTCAGTAGTAATAAATTAGAATACTTACCTTTTATTTTGTTCGAATTATTCCCAAATTTGCAGAACGTAAACATTTCTGGAAATAACATCGTAAACTTTGATTTTTTGTCCTCTTTTAAGAAGTCTGGAATATCACTAATAAATATTGATCTTAGTAAGAACCCTGCTGTTTCTTGGACCACTTCCAATAAATCACAGAACAATGTTCTTATAGCTAATGTATATGAACTACATATTTCCGCGACAAATATATCGAATATTGATGATATCAAATTCGATTTGTTTAGTAGTTTACAACACCTATATTTAAATCACAATAAGATACGACGCTTGACAATAAGCCCATTTTCAAAGTTATCATATCTTGAGACACTAGACTTGAGCTATAACAAAATTTCTCAGTTAAAAACTAGTAATTTTCGAGGACTTACAAAACTTCGTTCAATATGTTTATCAAACAATAACATTGAGTCAATAGAGTCCTTTACTGAAGATTTAGGTAATTTAAAACTTTTAGATCTCTCTCACAATAAACTTCAAAATATTCTCAATGAAGATTTAGTTAACTTGAAAGAGCTCTCAGTTTTGTTCTTAGGCTACAACAACATTAAATATATATCAGCGACAGCTTTTAGAAACTTGAACAAAATTATTCAAATTGATTTCACACACAACAAACTTCAAACGATATCCTTGGAACTGCTGGTGTCAATAGAAAATCATGTACAAGATATATCGATTCATGGTATTTGCTTTATTTCTCATAAATATGAATATCAACTTTAGTTTATATAACTAACACAATTTTCTCATTTCAGATAACTCTTTGATTTGTAACTGTGAGAGGGACAATACTTGGGTTTGGATACAAGATCATCCTAAAATAATAAAATCTAAAGCAGTGACATGTCTCGATAACGAATATCCGAAAGAGAAATGTGACGTTCCAATAATATCACAACTGTCAGTTGACAAACATAAAGATAACTCTGTATCAGTCTCTTGGTTTATTAGAAATCGCACCGCTATAAAGGCCTTGCAAATACTGTACTACAGTGAAGGAGTTAATTCTGATGTAGGTACTTTTAATAAAAAATAACAATGTTTTGTTAATATAATAAAGTTTATCTACACCCATATCATAAAACCTCCATTGTTTAATCAAAAACCATAGGAAATGACCACCATTTTGACAACCAATTAGGAAAAACCAGTGCTGCAATGTTATTTCTTTATCGTTTTTAGTAAAGAAATGAGATTAAATTTGGAACAGCTGTCAAAACTCAAGTGGGTCTCTATTCTAATATCCATAGATATTAAACAGTTATTGATACGAAACATCAATTCAGTATGTTTTTTTAATATAAACCGAACGACATTTGATCTCGAGTGACATGAGAATAGAGACTTCATTCGCTTGTCTATGATTTTTAAAAAAAATGGTCTTGACGGAAGATCGTATTTGCCGCCATGTTGACGTTTTGCTGAACGAAAGTAGAATTGTTGTTGAATTGAATAGAAAAAGTTGTTTGTAATTTACATTTTAGTTGAAAATATGAATAGTAAGTAGTCTTCTCGGAGTGTGTGATGTGAAAATGCGCCGGATATCGGAAATATGCAGCCACGATTGCAACAAATAACTTGTTGCCAGAAAATATTGTTTCTGAACCCATCATGGAGGATTTATAATATGTGTGTAGATAAAGTTATGTATGCAACTCTGCATAATTTGGCCTTAAAACACACGTGCGATCTTATTATGAAACTCGCCTATCGGCTCGTTTCATGAAAACCGCACTAGTGTTTTAAGGCCTATCATTATGCAACCGTTGCATAAACTACTATTTTAGCGTTTGATCGGTCATTTATCTAATCGATTATCTTTAATGGTATATAAATAAACAAAATATGTATTCTTCTATTTCTACTACGGTTTTTTTGGTCTTATCCTTCTTTCACGGTTTTTTGCATAGTGATAGTTTATAGTGCCACAGGGTACGTTTTATCGTGGGATAATGCACCTTTTCCGGACGAAGTCGCGCGCAAAACCACGAAACTTATTTAAAAAAAAACTATTTTATTTTCAGGTTAAATCGAAATACTTAGAAAGAACAGAAGTATCCATTCATATAGCTGATCTGGAGCCTAATGTGAACTATGTTGTGTGCATTATCACTCTTCACGATGAACCGCAGTCCGGTGTTGACTATGATAATAAACTAGAGGCCAACGGCACTATTGATGACGACTCCAACACCACCGCACGACTGACACAAGACATTGCTGCCGCAATCCTCATGCGATCACCTTCTAGTGAATGCGTGTCGTTTAATACATTCCAAAAACAAGTAACGGTGAAAACGAAGCCTAAAAAAGTATTTGATATAACGTTAATCCTAAATCGCCGTATGGGATTAATTGTTGGTTGCTCCTTGGGCTGTGTTGTATTCTTTATAATGGTTTCTATTCTGTTGTACACGAAGATTAAAGAAAGGAAGCGTATTGCTAAAGCGGACCCTACTTGGTCAGAAATGAACGATTTTCATTCGATTTATAGTAAAGAAGATGTTATTCAGGATTCTACCACAGCTTCTACGGATAATATATTACTAGGAATGTCCAAAAATAAGAAGTAAAACTAGACCACTTATTAGTAAATTTAAGTCTTGGATCTTATAAAAGTAGTTATTTAGATTTATAGGTCAGAAAATTATACAATTTGTAACTATAATGAGGATCAATAAATTCTAAACTTAATTAAATTTGATCAGTAGTTGCTTATCTAGCAGGTGCGATTTAAACTTTAGAATAGCTTATTAGGTAGATAGATGTAGTAACTTTTAAGTAGATAGATTATACAAAATATTTTAGTTACTATGGAACAGTGAAATCGTTGGCAATTATATATGTTTTGTGTATCTCACAGTGGCGGAGCGGTAGGGTAAGCCGGCGTATACTTTTTTTAACTCAAACATTATAATCTAATATGATTCATTACTTCTTGTATTTACTAACATAAAAAATGCATATTACATATTTTTTTATGTGAATGAAATACTTAATGAGTAATAATTATAATGTTTAAAAATAGAACTGATACACCGGCTTACCCTCACGCTCCGCCACTGGTTATATCTCATTTGTTGAAACGTAATTTTAATAGACTGTTATTCTAGTCACAATAAATGACTGCATAAAAACGATGTTTAATTACGTATTGTACCTATTTTTGGATGACACTCCCATCTAGTACAAAACATCTTTATTGTTAGTTCTAAACTCTATTGTTCGCATATTTTACGATTCTTAGTCTTAAAATCTTGACATACTCGTAAAATTACGATAGAGGACACGCCCGGTTACGAATGAACAAATCTACAACTAATTTCGAGGTCGGAATTCAAAGTTTGTATGGGGATTTCGAAAACTACGGTGTGGGTGAGAGTTGTTGGAGGGTATTAATAATACCAACACATATAAACGTTATGAATTTAGAGGGTAGAAATTTTAGACTTATGATAAAACTTGTTATTAATTTCGTACGTTATGCAATTTTACTTTATATATTTTGATCGTATGAAAAACGAAATTATAACATTTGATTTTAGATGTTTTGCTACGTAACCAAAAAGAGGTGCCTAGGTAGGTAGATGATATAACCAACTACGCGAACAAAAACTACCTCATTCTACTTTTTTAACCGACTTCAAAAAAGGAGGAGGTTATCTATTCGACCCGTATTTTTTTTTTTTTTTAAGTATGTTCCCACATAACTTTTTAGGCCGTGAACGGATTTCGATAATTCTTTTTTTGTTGGAATCGTCATAGTTCAGAAATGGTCCCATAGAAAAATTTGCGGGATCTGACGATGGGATCCATGACGAATCAACAGAACTCCTCGAATTTTGTAAGCAAGCATATACCGTTTTTGCCATTTTCTAATTGTTCATCGTTTTGCAATCCATGCACTGTTTGCCAAACTTGTGAATCTTCACCAGGTTTCGGTACAGTCTCTAAGGGAGCCATCACAGTTATATTAAGTAGTTGTCCCTGGAGAAATGTCCTAATGCATCGCTACACTATTGATACTAATGTTGTCGCGACGGGACGTCTCCAAGGCTAGTCTGGCGTAGCTAGACTTAATTAAATTATTATCCTGAGATATGACCACACAAAACAAAGTACTACATATCCAACTTAGGATCTATATATAGTAGCGGACCCGTCAGACGTTGTCCTGCAGCGCCATCTGCCGAGCTGATTTGTGAATCTAAACCATCCAGGGCGCCATTCTAACGCATACAAAAAAAAACATTCAAATCGGTCCAGCCATTTAGGAGGAGTTCAGTGACATACACACGTACAGTAGAATTATATATAGGTATACATATACAAATACAATACAACGTGTTACAAAATACCCCGTAAAAAATACAATTAATTATCAATGCCAAAAATTTTGTCAGGTTAAGTCTATTACAATCTTTGTCGTTCCGCGAATTAGGTAGAAATTTAGGTACATTCTGCGTAGTTTACTCTTAAATTTTACTAAAATAGGATTTGCACATCAGTGACAATAATGTTTTTTTTTTTTGGGTTATGTACGGTTCTAAAATATTGTGAGGCCCCATTTAACCTCCTTTTGGCTTTACGGGTAGTTTTATAACATCCTGTTTAAAGATTACGTATCTACTCGTATACAGGATGACCATAAATACTTTTGTATTCGCCGTTGGCGAAAATAATAGTATGTATTAGGACATTACACCAGGGCCTATATTCCACGGGTATAATCGATAGTTATTATTGTCTTTATTTTATTTTCCAAGGAGAAAAAACAAAATATAGCGACATATAAACCGACCGTTGCAATACCGCATAGACAAGGTCGAATAGGGACGTGCGCCTCTACTCGGGAACGCTAAGTGATACTGCAGCGACCCGCGAGCGAGATTTCTCATCCCACTCTTTCGCATGACGCGTAATGCGTAAGAGCGAGAGATAATCTCGCTCGCGGGTCACTGCAGTATCACTTCGACGTTCCCGAATAGTCGCCCTGGTGTAAGAAGAGGCATCCGATAACCAAGATCCCCAGATTCAAAGCGAAGAAGTAGCTACTATAGCACCTATAGGTGCATCCGCGCCGCGGTACGGGCCGACTGCTAGACGTTCTCGAATAGACGCCCTGAGCCTCTATTCGACATCGCCTAAGCGATAGATACCGCGATAGTTTTACAATGCGGCCGTCTTTGCTGTCAAGTTAATAAGAGCTACCATATCGTAGCAAAATAATTTACGATATCGTTTAGGTAATGTTGAATTCCTATCAGAATTTTTACGTGTGACTTTCCTTCTTCGGTTCAAATACTTCTGAGAATAAATTAGACCTAGCCCAACATCAAACCATGGCCGCTACCGCATCGACAGCCACATTAAATAGTTCTTTATCTACACCCATATCATAAAACCTCCATAGTGTAATCAAAAACCATAGGAAATGACCACCATTTTGACAACCAATTAGGAAAAACGAGTGCTGCAATGTTATTCCCGTATCGTTTTTAGTATAGAAATGAGATTAAATTTGGAACAGCTGTCAAAACTAGTATCCATAGATATATAAAATACTTAATTTTCTTCTCCTGTATAGAGGTACTTATTTAGTTTATATCAGAGAGATTATCTGTGTGAACTATGATTTCACAACGATTTTATTAGAAACGACTTTAGGCACCATTTACAGAAATCAATGAAATATACAGGAGCAACTTTGTGCTTTACAAAGCCGAGTTTGACGTTTCTTAATTTAAGTTTAGGAAATTTAAATTATCAAGACACTGTTTCGAATTGGACACATTGTATTAAAACAACAAGGCGCTTATATCCTCTGTGGAATATCTTAGTAAGTACACGAGGATTTCTGTGGCATTGTGCTGAACAATTCCTTATTGTAGCGCGCTCTAGACCATATCTCTTCTGAAGCTTTGTGTTGCCACAGATCAGATATAACTAGATGGATCAATTTCGTAAATTAACGTACTACACACTTATTTATGCTGGCTGCAGTAGATGGCGTTGGTGTCGCTACTTAAAACAATGAAAATATCATGAAAAGATCTGTCGATAATTTTGTGTTTTAAAGTACTATTTGTAAAATAGAGTTAATGTAGGAAATAAAATTAGAACAAAAAATATGCCTAAATGTTAAAATGTGTATACTGGCGCCATCTGTCGTCACTAGACATAACCATTTTGATTCAACGACGTGATAAGCACTTTAGGACTTTTTAATCTATGGTGTTACTTAGGGCATCCTTAAATTTAGCAATGATTTGCATAGATCTTGTTATATAATATTTGGTATGGTTGGATATAGAGGCTCCTGTCCACCCTTCTCAGGTGGCTGTCAGAAGAAAGGGTGCTATTACGGTGACAGTGAAACACTTCGCCGCATATTGGATATTGGCGTGATTACTACACGACGTTGTCTTTTATTACAGTACTAGTGGACCTGCCATAGCTTCGCCCGCGGCGATATACAATCTTTATCATCTCCTTTCACTCCTTTAGGGATAGAATTTCAAAAAATCTCTCCATAGTGCACCTCTACAGTACTCTAGGAATATTTCCTGCAAATTTCAAACCCCTAGGACCACCCGTTTAGGCTGCGCGTTGTCTATACCTAAGTGAGTCACGGTACTGTTTAATATATATTGATGATAAGCCAATTGGTTTTTTTGTTCAAACGGAAAGAACTTAAAAGAAAACATGCTTCCTCTCATAGTGAGAGGGACTGGGCAGTAGTTGCCATGCGGGCCCATTGTGGATTGCGGCAGACACATCTTTGAATCACTTTGCATATTTCCTCACGATGTTTTCTTTCACCGAAATACCCGTTGTATTATATAAATTTCAAATCCGCACATATTTAAACAGGGCCGTATTAGCCATTAGGCAGTGAAGGCGATTGCCTAGGGGCCGCATCGGCTAGGGGTCACGGGCACCGAGAAAAAAATGGAAAACGTTTCATCGCTTAAATTTTTTATTTGAAGATGATGTATCCTCAATGACAATATTAAAATAACGTTATTATTAACGGTCCCGGGTTCGATTCCCGGTAAGGGCAAATATTTGTGTGATGAGCACGAATGTTTGTTCCTGAGTCTTGGATATTTTCTATGTATTTAAGTATTTATTTAACTATATAAGTATGTATATCGTCGTCTAGTACCCATAACACAAGCCTTTAGAGCTTACTTTGGGGCTAGATTGATTTGTGTAAAGATTGTCCCCTGATTTATTATTATTATTAATATAATTGCATTATGGTAGATAAAATGTATTTTAGGAACTTAGTAAGGGTGCCCCGAGAATTGCATTGCCTAGCCCGAACATGGTTAATCGGGACCTGCACAAGAGATCCGAAAATCTCACAAAGCGAGTCGGTATTTAAACCCGCGACCGTCTGCACGAATGCTGCGCCAAACCACTAGGTTACTGCGCTTGTACTTTATATTAAAAATTTAAAATGTTTAGTTTTCTTTAAAAAACAGCGCTCTGGTGCTAAGTGTCCTTAGTCGTAAAACCTCTGAGAAAAGCAGCTAAGAATATTCTTCTTATTTTAGTCCCGTCTTGAAGTCTTCATTTTCTTAAAATCCCTCGTTAAGCCACCATCGTGATGTAACTAGTGTGTTATGAAAATCGCACTCGACCTAGTTCAGGCCTCCCGAGGCCTCTGGGACTGCTCTAGTTCAAAAAGGTTTTCTAATTACAATTTGGCGTTTAATTTAGCTGTGCAAAGTTAAATTGCGGCGCGATTAATTTTAATAACAAGGTCACATAATTGACTATACTTTAACTATTTCAGAAAAACATATATATACGTTACGTATATCATATAACTCTAAGAAAACTAAAGTTGTGCTAAATTATTCAATTCCCTGAATTGAGGTTTTTTTATAAATTCACTAATTTTGCCTTAACTAAATAAAACAAAAAGTACAATTTTACCCAATACTTATCAGTTAGTAGCGCAGCCTGCCTAGTCACCGATTTTTAACGGCTTTACAAAGCCAGAAAGCTAGCTAAGCTGCATTCAGTGCAGTCAATGTATCTCTAAAGCGCTTCTCGCACTTCTACGGTTTATTTTCTTCTGACTTATACATATTAGGGGTCGTCCACAAATTACGTAACGCAAAATTCTCAAATTTTTTACCCCCCCCCCCCCCCCCCCCGAAATTGATATTTTTAAGCTGCAGCGGTAATTTTCTCGTTAGATTACAATATATTTTTCACATTTGTATAACAGAAAATTGAATTGATATTTGTTGTTTGACTATGGAATATAAACTAAAATCAAGCTAGAGATAGCTAAAATTTAAACAGTTTTGGAAATACGGCTGGACCAATATTGGTGTAAAATCAGTCGATTTCTAAGGTATCAAAGTATGGGGAGGTTCTCAGGCTTAAAACTTTTTGATATTTTTATTGTTCTCTAGTATTTATGCAACACATATCCTGTGAAAATTCCAACATTCTTACTCTTACCATTGCTGAGTAAGAGGCCTCTGACAGACGGACGGATGGATGGATGGACGTTTTAGACTCAGTAATAGGGCCCCGTTGATCCCTTTAGGTACGGAACCCTAAAAATTTGAAATACCGCCCAGAATATGAATAACCGCCCTACTTTGTTTGTCATCGATCCGCTCACTACAAACATAACTGTCACTAAGTACTGCAATGGCGCAGCCTGCCTATAGGACGATTCCTGCCGGCTTTACCAAGCTAGAAAGCTACGACTGGCTGTCAGTGAAGTCCATATTATTCTAACTAAATGTCAGACTCACACGTACGATTCAAATCCTTCCGGCTTCCCTTAGGAAATATTTCACTCTTCGCCACTGAAGTACTGCAGCAAAACTTTTTAATAACACAAACGATTTTAAGCCAGCAATAACACAATATTGCAGTTTATAGAGCCACTTATCCTTAAAAGGTTCCCAAAGAATTACCCGTGCGGAAATCTGGCGGGAAGTGATTATCCACTGCCCGATCGATCGGCCGCGGGTGATTTGCAAAACCAGATAAACGTATGGGCGCCAATGGAAACTAGTGAAATACAATAAGTTATCTGAATCCAAACAGCATACTTTGGAATCCCATTCAGCAAAACCTCCCTTGAGTAATGCGGGTCAGACCCTTTTCCGCAAATAAATCCCGCATTCAAAATAAATAACTGCTTACCCGTCGAACGTGGCATGGGACGATTATAAAGAGTCCGGATCTTTGTTATCGGAAACGTTAAATAAAGGCGTTTAATCACAGGCAACCTTGACTGAAATGAATTTAGAACAATTAGTGAAGCGAGATGGACTCGCTGAGCGCGCCCGGGCCTCGCTTACAAGAATTCAATTATCATTTCAATACGAGAACGAGCCGTTGTTAATTCTAATGACAAATTTATACCCATTTGTAATGAAAATTTTAAATAAAAAGGAACCAGTGCCAGCTTAAGTGTAGAAGCTGGTATTTTTCAAAAAGAAAACATCGCATTTCTTTCATTTGCCTACAATGATACTGTACGAGTATCTACATGTTAGTCAAAATATTATGTATGTTGTATTTTTACTATACTTACGTGGATAGTTATAAAGTATGCTGTAGGTATGATATAAATTATCTTCTAACGAGGACTGTGTAGTGCGATATCTAGAATGAAATATAAACATACAGTTCTACATAGTGATTAGCTACGCCGTAGCACTGCTACGACGTAGCATGAAGAGGCTTGATTTAGTTGCCGTACTGGACTTTCTTGCTATTTAATTTTCATCAGCGCCTCTATTCGAGAACGCTAAGTGATGTTGCAGCGACTCGTAAGCGAGATTTCTCATCCCACTCTTCGGCACGACGCGTAATGCGTAAGAGCGAGATGAGAAATCTCGCACGCGAATCGCTACAGAATCACTTAGCGTTCCCGAATAGAGGTGCGGTTGATTGCATCCAGTGTTTTGATTCAGCTTAATTAGATATTTATTTCTAGCTTGCTCAAAAGGGAACAAACGGTCGATTGAAAAACTTTTCAATCTAAATATCAAGCTATCATATAAAAAATACGAAAGTGTGAGTGTGTGCATGTGTATGTGAATTAGTATTGACGCTTCAACGGCTGGATGAATTTGGATGAAATTTTGAGCTTATAGCTCGGATGAACACAAAAGATTTTCATCCTAATTCTCACTCATAACCTAATCACGAAATTTTAGGAATTACAAATTAATTCGTAAGGGTGTGAAATGTGTGTTCAAATTATGTTTAGAAAAAACGCGGGCAAACCTGTGGCAAAGCCGCAAGTAGAAAATAAGTGCTTTAGTTGCAAAAAAAGATTGCCAACGTTGTTTCCGACTCTGCAGTAATTATAAACGCAACTAAATCGCATGTTTATGTTAAAAACAAAGATTAAAACATCGGCATACATGACGCTACGTGATACCGTTCTCGATCCGCTATCTCCGCACTTTCGGATAATGGATTCATTTGTATTCCGGTTGCAAGTTAGAACCCGTAACGAACATCGAGGGAGCTGACGCTCAGCGTACAATTACCAGTGTTAATATTTACCAACTGACGCCAAGGACTAATTGTTTCCACTGCCAATACTTAGCTGACTGGCTGAGCTTCAAGCGCTGACTGTCGCAAACCAACAGGCAAGTAGGCTAGGCGTTAGCTGTAATTTATGCGTGTAGGACTAGTTCGTTAGTGCCAGTGCTTCCGATGGACTAGCCGTTTCCGATTCCCGTGCTGGCTGAAGAACAGATCGAACAGATGGTATTGAAGCTGGTGGTAAATATGTATGATTATGATTAATTCGTTCGTGTAAGTTAATTGTTCGTACTGCCAATACTTAGCTGACAGTCTGACAGTGTGTCACGCGCTGACTGATATGCTGATGTTTTGTGAGCTGTTGGTTATTTTACTATGCACTCATCATCATCATCATCATTTCAGCCGAAAGACGTCCACTGCTGGACATAGGCCTCCCCCAATGATCTCCACAACGACCGATTCTGTGCAGCTCGCATCCAGCGGAGACCCGCAATTTTCACCAGGTCGTCAGTCCACCGTGTGGGTGGTTTGCCGGTGTAGTATGCACTGGTTGATAGCAATTCGTAAAAAAACACATTTAAATAACAAAGTGAACGAATGTATTCCGAGTTCAATATATTATGCTTTTTGCGTTAAAATGGGGTTTTTCAAATATCATTGTCTTTAAGTAGCTTGTTCGTACAACTTGGCAGGTATTTTTAAATATTTGCATAATTGTGTCGCTGATAATTATTTTAAAGCAATGTAACAGAGGGGCACTTATTGTAATAAAAATGGTAAAAACAACCACATCATTCAAAATGTCCTTCCTAATAGCATGACATTCAGTGTGAAACACAAAAACAAATTGGAGACATGGTTTTTGATTTTCCTTATGGCTCAACCATCATGGCTTTTAGCTTTTGCTGTACGAACAAATGACTTACATAATTGCCCATCCGCTCCCTGAACATGACTGGAGTGCGCTCAAAGCATTACTGAATTGAGCATGTGTAATGAACTGACATGTAGTATGCCTGTCTAAAGATCAAATCAGATTTTAGGAAGCTCGTCCAAGTGGTCAATTCTTTTGCAAAAATAATTAAAATAAAGTTATGCTGCTAGTATAAACCGTGGCAGATAGAAGTCATAAAATGTGGTCTTGGTCTGTGCATTTTAAATTAATCAAAATTTGACTTTTTCAATACCAAGTCAAGAGCAAGCATGTTTAAAAAGTACAACAAGTTTAATCGTTACGACAGACATGTCTAGGTCCCTTTTATGCTGTATGTCATGACGGATAAACCCATTATTGTTGGTAAAACTATTATGTGTCATCCGTCATTGGTGATGAAAATCTTACGGAATAAAAACAGCGTGCTCCTCTGCTGCACTGGGAGTGAAGAAATAGCATAGAATGCGTGCAGATGCTTATCATCCTGGCATGTCGTAAAAGTCGACTAAGGGACGGGTCCTCTCCAGCATGGTGGACTATCTGTATGGGCGATGGGCTGATCACCTGTCACCATACGGTTCATCATACCATCTGAGGACTAATTAATCGAACGTGGCCACAAGTAGGCTTGTGGTTCTGCCCACCCCATTAGGGATTTCGGGCGTGATGCAATGTATGTATGTAAAAACAGCGCCTCTATTCGGAACCGCTAAGTGATGCTGTAGCGACTCGCGAGCGAGATTTCTCACCCCACTCTTCCGCACGACACGTAATGCGTAAGAGCGAGATGTGAGTCTTACTCGTGGGTTGCTGTAATAGGCATCACTTAGTCGTTCCCGAGTAGACGACCTGGTGTACCTACGTATTTATTTCACTACTTTTAGTTTTCACATTATAATTCGGAATTATTTTTTGCCAATATCACCAGTTATTGAATACGATAGTTTTAAGTCATAGAAATATTGTGCCAGACATAAAGAGCAAGGCAGGCAGGAAGCCTTGCAAGAGCTTGTGTGGTACTGCGGAGCTGGAATCCAACTCCGGCCTGCGAGCCGCCACACCGAACACGGCGCTGTACGTGTCGCGCCTGCACTACACCACAGATGACGAGGTGGTGGAGTATGTCCGCAAGAAGTCCGGCTACTCCCTGAGGGTATTCCAGCTGCGATCGCGCCAATACGTGCACTTCAGCTCGTTTGTGGTGCGCGTGCCGCGGCCGCTGCTGGCGACCGTCGCGTGTCCGGACTTCTGGCCGAAGGGTGTCCTGTTCAGGCGCATCCGGGGCACCATGCCTGTCCAGGACCCGACTCCAGGTGGGACGACGCTAAGGAGCCAAGCCTTTTCGTCCCCTAAATAATTTTAATTACTTTTAAGTTAGTCTCTAAGGTATTTGTATATGGGCCAATGGTGCCTGAAATAAATGGTTTTATTATTTTATTTATTTATTATTATAATGATAAAGTAAAAGTGTAATACGAAAATTATTGTTGTTCCAAAATAATTCGTGTTCTGTTTATTTAGAAACAAGATTCCTCAAGCAAATGAATGCGGTGAAATAAAACCGTTCGCCGCGGGAAACATCTTCTACCTATTGTCGCATTGCTTATCACGAAAGTACCTTAAATTAAGCGAGCACAAGACAATAATTTATCTTCTGTGTTTATTATGAAAGAACAGTTAAACAAAAGACGTACAGTAACGCGACACGATTTATTAAACAAAAGGCGAATGTCGAAGGTGTGGTAATGCTGCTCGCATACTAATAAATGTAAGCCATTTTGTAAAATGACTGTATAAAATCGACAGCAGCATGCTGCAATCCGAACTGTGCCTGCTTGGGGACTATATTGTCCAGCCTTCTCACTATGAGAGGTTGTGGGACCAGCAGTGTGATAGAAATAAACTGCTTTTTTTTTGTCAATTGACTGACAAACGAGCTGACGGCCCACCTGATGGAAAGTGGTTTACGCCGCCCATGGACATCTGCAACACCAGAGGTGCTGCCAATGCGTTGCCAGCCTAGGAAGGATGGGGAATGGGGATGGGATGGGGATGACGGAATAGGCCTCCGGATCTCGTGCTGTTGTACCTACTCGTCATTTTTATTATCATCATCAATACATATAAAACAGTACCGTGACTCAATTATAGACAACGCACAGCCTAAACGGGTAGTCCTAGAGGTTTGAAATTTGGAGGAGATATTCTTCGAGTACCTTAAATGTACACCAAGGAGGGATTTTTTGAAATTCCATCCCTAGAGGGGTGAAAAGGGGTGATAAAGTTTGTATGGAAAATAGCGCGGGCGAAGCTGTGGCGGGTCCACTAGTTCAACTATAAAATACAGTATCATGGAGTTAAAAAAAGCGAATTCCTTTTAGGTATATTAAGAAACAGTAATCATTTACTATAGTAGAGTTTCAAAAAGTATATATACGATCAGCGCATTTTATTTTTACTGTAAAAAAATGCTTTCAAAATTGCCGTTTTGTGCTACGTCAGTCTTTACAAAAACATTAGCTGCGACATTTACGCAGAGTAGAAAAGTTTGCGGCTTTGCCAGCCTCTGTTTGGAAATGGCTTTTTGTACGCCCTCTGAAAGGGTTCCTTGATGGCTTTGACATGTTTTTTTGCCAAGCCTAATTACTAATTACACGTATACCTGAAGTTTGCGTACTTAATGAAAGGCAATTAAACTCAACACAAAGGATTATTTAATCAATATTGAAGTATAAGTATCTGCCTTCCAAAATATAACCAATGTCAGCGTTACACCAAAGAATTTAGTTACTGAGTAGGTAGCGTGCTTTCCGCTACTGTGGCTGGTGATATTGTGTCTAATCTGCATAACAGAGCGGCACACTCAAAAGGCTCAACTACATGTTTGGCCAAACTGCAAAATCTGGTCGGTTGTGACAACATAGGAAAAAAAATACGCTTGCGCCAAAAATTTTTTGCGGGTTAGTGTTCAGCAAAGTGGTTTCAATGCAATGATAACCACTATATATAATCACTATCGTAGGATTGCAAGGCCCTTTGATAGGGGAGTGTAATGATCGGTATAACAAATTTTGATATATTTGCACTAGATATAACAAAATTTGCTATAATTTCATAAAATATAATCGAATAGGCATTATAAACTTTTGATATAACAACAAAGTAGATATTTTCATGGTGTATAATGTTTAATAAGTATAATAGATGTTTGATATAATGTTTCCTAATATAATGAACGTATGTAGTATAGTATTATAAAAAGAACGCTGCTCGGCTTGCGTGCTGTAGGGTCGCAGTTCTCCTAACGCTCCTCCTCGCTTCGCTCGGCGTCGTACCTAACGGAGACCTGGCGCCTCATTCGGGAACGCTAAGTGATTCTGTAGCGACTCGTAAGCCAGATTTCTCATCTCGCTCTTACGCATTACGCTTCATGCGGCAGAGTGGGATGAGAAATCTGGCTTACGAGTCGCTACAGAATCACTTAGCGTTCCCGAATAGAGGCGCTGGCTTAACGCAGAATAGGTAGGTTATTATAATAGAAGTACGTATTCCAGATTATAGATGATAGTTAGATCATATTAGCGCCTCTATTCGGGAACGCTAAGTGATTCTGTAGCGATTCGTAAGCGAGATTTCTCATCCCACTCTTCCGCATGACGCGTAATGCGTAAGAGCGAGATGAGAAATCTCGCTCACGAATCGCTACAGAATCACTTAGCGTTCCCGAATAGAGGCGCTGAATATGCCAAATATTGTTATACCTAAAGTGTAATAATATATCAAAAGTTGTTATAGCGACTGTTACGCATCCCTTGGATAGACCAATTGAGTAGCAATTGAGACCATCATTGGCTTCCGATGACAAATAAAAGCGAAGGAAATTGATACAGCACACTGGCCTAAAGTGTACACGGGCCTCTTACGCAGTGCATCGTTCACAGCAATGTGCTGAGATAGTATGGATTGAATCAACACGGCAGGTGTGGGCGCTCGATATAACTAGAGGCTGAATATTAATTTGTGTATCTTGGCACCTGCCGCTACTACGCGAATTAAACACGTTTAGACATTAATTATAATTCCCAATATTGCGGAATAGAAGCATTACGATTTAATCATGACTAAGCGCTTTAACATAAATTAAAGCTTACTAGATCTAGCCGGCGACTTTGTGCATATATTTTTTAAAGTTTCCGTACGTATCGTCATTTGTACCTACTCATAACTGTGCCCGCAATTTTGCTCGCGAAGTGAGATGATTTTACATACAAACAGCAATAATGTATGTCATATCTCCGAAACTCTTTGATATATCAAAATAAAATTAATGACATTATCTAAGTTAAAGTATCTTTTGCTATCCCTGAAAGTTTCGTTTAAATCCATTCAGCCGTTTCGGAGCTTATTCCGAACAAAAATTCAGACCGAATAAAAGCCGTAATTTAGGCTTAGGCATCATGTAAATGGCATTTTGCACTTAAATATTTGTATTAATTTTGAAATCAAAGATAAGCATTTTATGTTTATTTATTTTATATTGATTTAGTTAATTAAAATACCCTTCTGATTTTTTATTGCCTAAAACGTTATATAATGGAGTAAGAAACATCCAAACTTTTTTAAGATAAGTGGATTTATCAGAAATGAAACACTTATTTCTTACTTACAAAACTTTTGAAGTACTTGAAATAAAGGAATTATCACAAGTACCTCAAGGTTTCGTATTTCGAGTGGAATAAAGTGGCACTTCATTACTTTCGTGTTTTACACCCATTAATTTAAATTCCGACGGATGTTTACACGAATGCTTGCAGAATTGCACCGGGGCGTTGAAGCTTCAGGGTTAAGAAGATATCGTCTACCTTTTATTAAAAAAATCATATAAATAATTGCCCAAATTTAAAACTTATGTATGATTAATCAAAATGTGACGTAAAGCTGTTCTTTGAAAAATATTGGTTGCCATTTTGTGTGGCGCATAATATACATAGGTGTATACGTCACAAGAGCTGTTGGCACAAAAAGAACGAACGAATCTAATCATTGTATTAGTGCTATCCACATTTTGTAACCAACTATAATAAATCTTCATTCAAAGAAGTTTTCATTTTATTTATTATATATGTACATGTAGGGTAATTTTTTTGTTCAAAAAAGGCACAAGGCAGGTTGGTTTTGTTTAGTTAGTATGTACATTCATAGATAAGTTAATGATATAATTATAATAACAAAATGCCTAGTCTTTATAGTGAAACCATTAGTTAAGACACGTTTGTCTAAAACACTATTAAAAATTAATTCAATCAACATTGTGAGTAAAGTAACCATTTTGGGATACACACATAGATACTTTCATTCACTCATTCAATCCATTCATGCCACCTCTTGTGAAGCTACATATACTAGCTACCCCGTCACAGCTTTGCCCACAGTGGGTTTCATAAAAGTGGTATGTCTATACTCTAAAAAGAACCTGCCCAACAAATTTCAAGTAATTAAGTATTATATATATTTCCTGAGATATCGAGGATAGTCAGTGAGTGATTAAGTGTTATTTTGCTTTTATATGTATAGAGGTATTTAGAAGAAGGCCAGTGTTATCGTACTCAAACTGTCTGTCGGAATTATGTGTCATGCTTGCAAACGGGATCCAATGGGTCAAAAGTTATTTAGAAGTTGAGGTATTTTCTTTTCATATACGTTTTATTTGTTATATTTTCTATGCAAAACAAAAAAGAATGTATGCTGAAAGTATGTGTGACAGATTTATGAAACATTCGGTCAGACATAATATTTGGCAAACGAAGGGTAACCCCATGTTTTTTAAATTTGACATAACTTTATCATGAGGCCTTTCCAGTATATTGACAAATGAATACGGAAGGGTGATTTTGTATCAAAATTATCAGCTTCACCGAAGGCCAATTATCTGTAAGGTTCAAGACCCGCTGAATGTCAAAAGGTTATAGAAACAAAACAGGATTTTCAAAGTGACAGATGCGTCCTTAAATTATTTGAAGAGGTCTTTTATGTAAATTTACGACGTTCATTAGTTTAGTTGAATACGAGACTTTTTTGAAAGAAGCGGCGAAGGCACTAATTGTAAGGATCCCCTAATTTGTCACCAGAATATTTTCGCTTAAAACATTTTGTTCAAACAACGTGCAATTTGATTTTAGTCTATGTTTCTTTCGTAAAAGTGTGAAGAATAATAAGACAAAACATCGTTGTCGTTTAACAATTTTATAGCATAATCTGTGCCGTCGGTGTGAATTAAATTAAATTACAGAATCCTCCTAACCGACGTTTGGGTGCAGAAGTTAATATTTTTCTGTAGGCTTAACTTTTTTACCAAAATTTGCACGGAGCCGGTTAATTAGTGGTAGCAGCGTCGCTCCACAGCTGCTGATAAATGTAACCAATTGCGGCCGAGTTATGAGCCTCGTTTATTTTTAGCCAGGAAAAACCTGCCCTCATTTCTTTGTTTTATTTCTGGCGTTACAATGGAATAGCTGAAGAAAATCTTTAATAGAAAATTAGAGCTGACTTCAAATGAGCCGGGCTGCGGTTGAGGGAAGCGCTTGGGGCGCTACCGGGAATAGAGGTAACAAGCTAATGCTTGCGCGTTTGATATGAAGTGGCATACGTCTTGCGGGAACCTAGTGCCAGCGCCTCTATTCGGGAACGCTAAGTGATTCTGTAGCGACTCGTAAGCCAGATTTCTCATCTCGCTCTTACGCATTACGCGTCGTGCGGAAGAGTGGGATGAGAAATCTGGCTTACGAGTCGCTACAGAATCACTTAGCGTTCCCGAATAGAGGCGCTGGTTTTAAATTCATAACGAAGCATCGATGTGGCCTAAGTTTGAATGTAGTTTTAACTATGAAGGGTATGACATTGAAAAAAACCGATAAAATGATGACTAAAACATTTATTTTATGTTTTTATTTTCCAAATAAAAATAATTACAAGTTTATAACTGTTTTAAGCATTCAATTTTCCATTTAGTTATGAATTAACTTTTCTTTCATAATTGCAACGTCAACGACTGTAGCTTATTGAAAATACTAAAACTTCATCGAATATTAAAAACTCATAATAATGTTAAGCGATTTTTGAACGAATTCCATTTCACATTGGACTAATTAATTTTAAATCCTTCACAACTTCTAGAATTGGTAAAAGCGTCGAACGCAAATTGAAAACCGTCTGCTATCGTATTTAAAAGTGTTTTTCACGTCAGACACATAATGTACAAGTATTAGGTGGAATGACGCTCGAGATAGAACTCGAGCCCGCCCTCTCGTTAAATTTTCACATGCACTTGACGGGCCGACCTGGCTTACGTTAATTATGAAATCTCATTTGAGAGCGAACCTACACGTTTGAGTAATGGCTTCTGAAATGAGAAGCGTTTGACGAGAATAAAACTTTAACTTACCTCGCAGCGACACGATCGTCAGACTTACTTACCACTGACTTTATGAATCTCCCTAATTAATTAAATTTTGAACACGAGGCGTTATTGAAAATGATCATTAGACTTATCCACATCCGAATTAGTTAAGGGATTATTTGAATTTTCACTCTATTTCGCCTGCGACGATAATTCTATGAAACTGTCAGTCTATTCTATTTTATGAGGCATTTTTATTAACTGTGGCTGGTTGCTAATATAACGTCGTTCGGATATCCATAATCCATATTCATATTCATCTTTATTAATAATACAAATCACAGGTCAAGTTACAAATAATTATAGTTATTGATATATTATAATACAAGTTTTGTTTTTAATTATCATTGTTATTATTATTTCATCTTTATTAGGTACATTTCTTATTATTTATATTTTAGAAAATATTTATAAAAAATTTACATTTTAAAATATAATTATCACTATAAAGATTATTTATTACTTACAACACTGTCATACAGTTCTTTGTAGTCATAGAAGGCCATGGCCAGGCCAATGGCCATAAGCCATTTTTTGAACGTAAGTTTAAAATATGTTCTGTACAGCAACTATTTGATTGGGTACCTAATTGGTTAGAAACCTTTGGGCCCATTATGTATGTGTATGAGCTTATCCGATACAACCCATACTTATAAAAAAATCAATAAAACATTTATTTTTCATGTGTTTTTCCGTATAAGTATTTAAGAATCAACCTAGAGGTTACCCTGTGAACTTATCACTACTTGCCCGCGCTCAAGTTACTTTTTTACTGACTGGTACTTTCCATGTAATATAATAATTGATGACAGACATTCATCCATAACTGTTTCTGGTATCAGGATATGCAACGCCGCCAATTTATTTAAATAATAAATGTTAAGTACGTTTAAAAATTATTAGCTAAATAATATTTAGGTAAGTACGAACAAAAATCTATTTCTGTAAAATCACCATAGAAAAATTAAGTCATTCAATATGTCTAAACGTGAATCACTTTTGTCGACTCGCAGGCTGATGAGAACAACGCCGTCCGTCCGTAATAAATCAATTTTAATTAATCACCATTCATCATGCAACTTTATGGCGTCATTAAAAAGGGGTGAAAAATCGAAAGCTGGAATAATTTAACTAGTCGATTTGGCAAACTCCAGTTTTATAAGAACATAAGATACGTTTTAATGTCAATTTGGGCTTTAACGCCTTCATCTTTAAAAAAAATGATTATTGAAGGAGCGGCTTATTCTTGTTGTAGTAAAAATAACCAGCTGGTTACTTTATATTAACCAATTCAATACCATACTTTTCATAGCGCTAATAGACCCGTAGCCAGTCCTATCTTATCTAAGAGTATGGTGACCTGACTTTTAATATTTTAATATTTGGGGTCCGGACGGTTCATGCTCGCAAGGACCTTTTAAAATTTATTCGTTTGTGCGTTATCTGAACCTGACTAGAGAGACTTCATAGTGTTCTCTATACTATATTCTATAGGGTTTCATATTCGATATTTGAATTATTAGGACATGAAATATTTTTATTTCAAATTACTATTATTATTATGATATTTGGAGACCTTACATCTCCTTCTTTATACTTGACCGTGGAGACTGTCTACATCTTCATATAACCTAGATTAGGTAATCAATTTAGATGTTTCTTTATTTTAATTATTATTATGATGACCCTTAGAGGCTTTATACATCTCTAAGTAGCTTAACTTGTCCAGACGCGGAGACTATACATCTCCCTTATTAGTTGTTTATTAGAATTAATTTTTACCTATTAGGATTGTTTGCTGCCCTTTTCATGTGTTAGTTTTAGTAAAAACTCTAAAGTAAAAGTTGAAAAAAAAAAGACTTACTGCTGAGTTTCTTGCGGCGTTTCTTCTCAGCAGATATCACCTTTCGAAGCGCTGGTAGCTTCAGACATGTAAAAAAGCCCATGTGGCCTACTTGCAAAAATAAATATTTTCAATACATTTCGACCATAAGGGATCTTTTTGTGTACCTAATTATCAAATTTTCATGTGCGCAAATACTATAAAATGTTTAAACAATTATTTATAATATTTCCGTAGTAAAATTATTCGTTTAATGTCCAATGCGATAGTAATAGTTTTGGTTGAAACATCATTTTTATAACAAGCTTTATTACATTTCCCTTTAATATTATAATTTCATCAGGTATATGTGTACCTTTCATCCTATACTGATTATGGGAATGGGTTCATTTACTTCCAAAATTTTACCCGGAAAGAAAAACAAACGAAGTAAGTTAAACTGGTTGTAAAATTCGGCTGCAGATTTCAAGTTATTCGCTTATAAACAACAGATAAACGGATACATTTTCTTGGCTCCTTTTGGACGTGTGATGAAGTGCCTCCTACAAACAATAAGTCTAAAACCACGATAACGACACTATTGAGGAACGGAAAGCTTTTGTAAAGGCTGTAAAAGATAGAAGGCTGCCAGACTGAAGAAGCCCATCACTCGCGCGGGTTTATTTGATTAGGATCAGATTGCATACTTATACTCTGCTTTTGAATGTGTACTTTGCTTTGCGTAATATACAGGGTGGAAAAAATCTATGGGCCCTGGAGGGGAACTACCTTAAATCCTTTAGTTAGCTCATTTTGCTGAAAGGAAACATTCCATTATTTTGAAAAAGAAACAAAACTGCATTAATATATTTTTTAAATTTTGCTTGTCTCACCCGGGAATCGAACCAACTAAAAATAAAAAAATAAACTCTCGCTATTTTATTATACGAATGGGTATTCAATTAGAACCGTTTATCTCTATGACTATCTCTTTCGTCGGCACTAGTGTGAGAGGGACGCACTTAGAGATAAACGGTTCTAATTTATCTTTGTGCCATGCATGTTAGAGCCGCTGGACTACTATTTACGGGGTCATGTAAAAAATGAAGTTTAGAAAACGTGTTATAATACTGTACAAGAATTAAGGGTTGCGGTAGAAAATGTTATTAGGAGCAGACACCACAACACTTTCCAGAGGGCTACACGAAATGAATTTCAACGTAGACTAAATTTGTGTATCCGGAACGAGGGGGGTCATTTCGAGCAAATTATCATTTAAATAATTAAGATTCTTTTCTCTTCTTAATGTCCGTCCTTCTACGTTAAAAAAATGTTTCATGTTTATGTTCTTCTTATTGATGATAAAATAAAATAAATTTTGTTTTTCACTTTTTTATTTCAATGACCAAATAAATTTTTATTAGACAAATTTTATCCTGGGTTTTTTTATTTTTATTTTTAGTTGGTTCGATTCCCGGGTGAGACAAGCAAAATTGAGAAAATCTTTAAATGCAGTTTTGTTTCTTTTTAAAAATAAAGGCATGTTTCCTTTCAGTAAAACGAGCTAACTAAACGATTTAAGGTAGTTCCCCTCCAGGGCCCATAGATTATTTCCACCCTGTATAATAAGATAATACTTCGGTATTTTTTAGTATTTTGTGTTGCTCAAAAATAACTTTTTTGCTAACAGTAAATTCTATACATTGAACGCTTCGCAAATAAAAGTGAAATTCCGGTAAGTAAGAAAAATATAACAGTTTCTGTAAAACTAAACGAATACGGATCTTATTTAATTTCACTTCGCCTACTTGAGCAAGAATTTCCATTTAAACGTATCGTATGCAAAGCTGAGAAATTCAATAAAAATGATATTGCCGTCATAACGATACTTTACGTACGATGAGGGTCCGTATTATTTTGTACCTCGGGCATATAACTTCCGCTGGGTGGAACCCACCAACATGATAGATGGGCTCCACGGGCTGATTTCCTTTTCTTTACTGAGGAATTTCTCAACGATAAGGGCTCTCTCGGTGAAGGAAGATTGCTCTGAAAAATGTACCATAGGTGATTTGCTATACGAATTTGGGGCTGTATCCGTAGGCCTGTGTTGATTGCATTATGCGATGTGTGCTTGAGTAGTTCTACCTGCTCTTGGACCAAATTCACGTTGACCCAATTGGTATGATGTGCCTTACACTTGATTCACGATGACAGTAAACAAGAGATTCGTTAGGCGATGTCTGACAGTTGTCATGTGAGTTCCGTGCTAACTAATATAAAGAATAAACTCTAACATACTATTCAATACATAATTCTTGAACATCAAATGGTTAATGAACAGCTTAAGTTAAGATAGTACATGGTAACTTTATTTTGTGTATGGTATAGGTTAGGCCACGGGAGTTGAGGTCACGCACACCGCGGCATGTCATGTGTGGACAAGACGATTTCGTTCGAATTCTCAAATTTGTCTTTTGTTTTGTATGGCATTGTGTACTTGTGTGTGTAAGTAATCATTCACTCAACTCTCGTGGTGATGCCTATAACACAGTTAGTTGTAAAAAATTGAGAAAATAAGTTGCGACTCCATAGTTGTACTTATATTAAAATTGATTATTCAATAAATAGTAAATAAAAATATCTAGCTCTGTTTTATTTATTAAACACATACGTTAAATGACCAAAACTAGAGTTATGTATCATGGGTTTACAAACAAAACATGACGGCACACAAATACTGAATACGTGATACCAAGTATGTAAACCCACGATCAGAAGCGTCATGATGCAACCAACTATAGAAGCAGGCTAGCAATCAATTAAGGGGGCGCCGAGCGTCCATTGGCGCCCTCATCACTGTCATTGTTTTCTATTAAGGGCGTACCCCACGCCGATGACCTTGAGCGTTCCAACTCGGTCCTTCCCCACTTGCCTTAGTTCACGCGCCGCAGTGAATAGTATAATTTACTCAAAAACTACAAAATAAATTGAAAAACCGGCAGATAAAAATATAGTGTACATTATTGTCTTCTGATTAGTAAAAGTCTCATTTATAAGCGTCGCATAATAAGGGAGCCTTTACGGATTTTAGTTTGAAAATAGGCTTTACGGTTTTTTTTTTGCTCTTGATTTATCAATTTTTTCAAGATTCCAGTGGACGAAAAAAAAGAATAGATTCCATACTACAATACATATTTTTTTCAAAATTCTTGCGCAACGTTAAGTATACTTTATAGGATTTGAAAACAGCGAAATTCGCCGGGTAGGACCTTAAACTAAAGTATTTTATTAAAAACTGAAGCCAGATAGGTTGATGCGCAACTTATTACATAATTTATATGCTATGTAATATAGCTTTTTCTAGATTCGTTTTCTCCTTTTACGGTTTTAAGTAAAAAGTGACCTCTATTCACTTCGTATTGTTATATGGTCGGAGACTTTAATACAAAAGTTGTATTTCGTCAGTCTAAACCATAGCCCACACGTTTTTATATTATAGTGATTCAATATTGGCCGTATCGACGGCGAGTTATAAAAGCACACCACGGGTTTAAAAAATATTTTTATCTACACCCATATCATAAAACCTCCATTGGTTAATCAAAAACCGTAGGAAATGACCACCATTTTGAAAACCAATTAGGAAAAACCAGTGCTGCGATAAAGAAATAACATGACTTCTTTATCATTTTAAGTAAAGAAATGAGATTAAATTTGGAACAGCTGTCAAAACTCAAGTGGGTCTCTATTCTAGTATCCATAGATATTAAAACAGTTATTGATACGAAATGTCAATTCAGTATGTTTTTTTAATATAAACTGCACAATATTTGATCTCGAGTGACGTGAGAATAGAGACTTCATCCGTTTGTCTTTGATTTGAAAAAAAAATGGTCTTGACGGAGGATCAAATCGCCGCCACGTTGGCGTTTTGCTGAACGAAAGTAGAATTGTTGTTGAATTGAATAGCCTATCATTATGCAACCGTTGCATAAACTACTATTATGCAACGGTTGCATAATGATAGGCCTTAAAACACTAGTGCGGTTTTCATGAAACGAGCCGATAGGCGAGTTTCATAATAAGATCGCACGTGTGTTTTAAGGCCAAATTATGCAGAGTTGCATACATAACTTTATCTACACACATATTATAAATCCTCCATGATGGGTTCAGAAACAATATTTTCTGGCAACAAGTTATTTGTTGCAATCTTGGCTGCATATTTCCGATATCCGGCGCATTTTCACATCACACACACTCCGAGAAGACTACTTACTATTCATATTTTCAACTAAAATGTAAATTACAAACAACTTTTTCTATTCAATTCAAAAACAATTCTACTTTCGTTCAGCAAAACGCCAACATGGCGATCCTCCGTCAAGACCATTTTTTTTTTTTAATCATAGACAAACGGATGAAGTCTCTATTCTCACGTCACTCGAGATCAAATATTGTGCAGTTTATATTAAAAAAACATACTGAATTGACGTTTCGTATCAATAACTGTTTTAATATCTATGGATACTAGAATAGAGACCCACTTGAGTTTTGACAGCTGTTCCAAATTTAATCTCATTTCTTTACTAAAAACGATAAAGAAGTCATGTTATTTCTTTATCGCAGCACTGGTTTTTCCTAATTGGTTGTCAAAATGGTGTTCATTTCATACGGTTTTTGATTAACCAATGGAGGTTTTATGATATGGGTGTAGATAAAATATTTTTATGTTATTAGTTATTAAAATTTCCTCCGCTATAAAAACCTGTAAGCGTTTAGCTACAAAACGAGAGTAGAGATTTTCATTTAATGTTCTTTCTTAATTAAAAAGCCCCTGAGAAATATGCCGCTTCGGAAATCTAGGAAAACATAAATCATACCGATTCGTGTTAAGCCGTCAACTTTTATAGCAAAGCAAGAGTCACTTAAAAACTTCGTGACGAAGAGTACGCGTCAATGTTACAATAAAGCCGGGAATAATAAATTAATTACCAAACACAAAAGAAAGGATTCGCATTATGGAAACTCGGTCAGAGTACGCTCGAAGAAATTTTCGGGTCTTAGATCACCTTTGACCCTTGAAGCGTAACCTTAAATACTTAGGTAATTTCGAGTTCGAAATACTTTTGAGTAAAATATTATTGTTTTTATGATTCAATTACTCAAACGATTTTCGTGTAATCGTCAACAGTATTTAACATATAGTTCCTTTAATTTCTGTATACATATAATACATAATGTTTATTGGGTTATTGCGAGATAGCTACGAAGAACGAGAAAAACTTAGTCTCTTGTACAAAGTCGGGAGTCGTCGGTTAATAGTTTCAAAGTGAAGGTCTCGGATACTTAAAGCAGTACATTAAAACCACAATTAATATCAATGAACAATAACTGAGGTGAAATACCAATTTAAAACATAATATCATAAAACCTCATCAATGTAAAATACACATAATCTTTACGAGCAAAAAACAAATAAGACTGTAAAAATAAAATATGTCAGTTAAAGGTACCTATAAATAAATTTTAATGTAGAAATCTTGCCCAAATGACCGTACACAAATATATAGGGGTTGTGTCGCATTAATCTTACCTTCATTTATGGGATTTTTTATTCGTATTCCGCAAGCGTTCCACTTTTACGCTTTAATTCCTCTAACTAACCATGTTTTATCGTCTGTAACACGCACTCTTATTGATTTTCTAAAAGCTTCCATGCGCGTGAACTGAACATACACAAAGGATAAATGTTTACATTTAGGGAACACACAATTTGAATAACCCGGTAAATTTTGACTTTATTACAAACTGGATCCGTCGGCAAGATATTGGGTTATAGACATTTGAATTTTTCTAAATAAAAAGTAACCTTTGTGTCCATTCAGGGTATGAACTGTCCGTCAAGCCGTTGAAGCATGAAGGAGTAACAGTGAGTGATTTTTCGACATTGAAAGAAAATATCCAGTAATTGATAATTGTCTTGTTACGTTTAGTTTTGAATTTAATATCAACTTGATTGGCGTAGATCCGAAATAACCGACGTGTCCTTGAGCAAAAAGCTCGATAAACTAAATCAGAAATGGGTCTGACTTATTTCAGGCTAAGGTATTAATATAAAATGTAGGTGATTAATATCATGCTTCTTGAGTTTTGGGTGAATGTTTCATTTCGTAAGGTTTTTGTACTGTTATGACAGGTGAGTTCCGAATAAGTATTTATTTATTACCTTTATAGCTATTCTCTATTCCTTTGGGAAACATGCATTTTTCTGGAAAAAAAAATAGCCTAAGTCACTCTCGTCTAACCGTTAATCTGTTGCTGCGTGAAAAAGAGACAAACCAACAAACTAAAATTCAGCAGGGATTGGTTTTAGAAAACCCAACAGCTTTCAAAATATTTAATAATAATGGGGCCAATGCGAAATTGTGTTCGTTAAATTTAAAAGGCGCTAAACTTGAAATAAGAAACATCAAACTCGATTTTGACAGCTTGCATACAAAATTGAGTTTGAACGTTGTTATTTTAAGTTTAGCCAACACACTTTCGAATAGGGCCCAATATGAGAAGAAAATAAAACACAAAGCCAATTACAGGACTTCATATGTGCTAAAAAAAAAACTAGACCCAAACAAAGGTCAAAATATTATAATTATGTAATGTCTCTATCAGGCTTTAAATAATGATAATGTGACTGCATAATACAGGTATCCTTAAAAATGATTTTTAGGTACTACTTCATATACTTAGACTATTATTAGGTTAAACTTTAAATAAAATTGCGTCATCATTAACCAAAAACAGAAGAATTTAAAAATACCGGAGATTACGTAAATTTACTATATTTTTAATAAACATACATAATCCTAAAAGAAATCACTAAATATAATTAAATTCAGATAGAACTAACCATCTTTCATCATCGGCCTATACACGTCCCACTACTGGGCACAGCCTCCTCCCATAGTGAGAGAAACTGGGAATTAGTTTCCACGCGTTCCCAGTGCGGATTGGAGACTTCACACACACATCGCTGAATTAATTCGTAACTGTGTGCAGTTTTCCTGACCCTGTAATTCTACACCGAAATGCTACTGGGTAATTGTTTCACTGGTTGTTTGTGTTTTGAGATAGTTTTCATCAAAATGTGACAAATAATAGAACAGTGTATTTTTCAAGAATATAATAATCAGATTTGCAATTCAGTGGAATAGAGGATATATTTAAATTTCACATTCAGCAAAAATGTCACGGCGGAAATTGTAGCAGTGAAATATCGCGCGCAGCTGGAACGGCTAATGAACTCGTTTCATGTTACTAATATTGTGCATCATGTCGAGTAAATTGAAAAATTCTCCCTATTTAACATATGCAAGCGCTGGACTAACTTTTCAGTATGCATAATTTATTCCATCAAAAGCACTGACTTTATATATTTGCTGAACTGCAACTTCAATTAGACGAATTGCCCACACGTTTGTTGACTTAAAATGCAAGCCTCTTCCGAAATCATGGCCGTCGGTACGTAACCTTTTGATCCCAGCTGGAGTTCGGACACAAAAGTTCCTCCCGCTGAGATCAACAATAGGTTCGCGGAAAGATTAATCGTCCAAAGAAGCCCCTAAAGCTGGGGGAAACAATTTTTCATCTTTATCAAAATGTTCAGTAGGAAACGTAGCTGTACTCTTTATCGTATGAAATTTAACGTTACCCATTCATTGCTCTACTGAACACCTCTTCGCGACAGGTTCTTTGTTATGATGTGAGAATTAGGACGGCTGGGAGGCACTTGTGTGCCTCGCCGCCCTCAATCGAGATACACCTGACACCTTGATTTGAATTAAATGTTTGAGATATCCAGCATTGTCATTATGAACCTAAGCTTTCACGTATGGCAACACAGGGATCTCCAAGTTTTGATATAATATTTTAATGACAAAGAATAAACATATTAACGACGTACTCTTGACTAAAAGCCTCGATAGCATCTAGCACAGAAAATATTTGAACGGTACGAGCATTTCAGTATACAATATACAGCAAAATATATCCCCACTAACTTTGCATTCATAAGTGACGAAACGTTTCGTTAATTAATTTGTAATTATTATATTTATTTGACAATTATTTATTTTTAAACACACATAATTTATTTTAGAGCTTCTAAATCAATTGTCATTTATGTTAACAATTTCTAATAAACTTTGATGCCTTCTTTATTACATATTTCAGAAAATAAATATCATAGGAGATTTATTCTATTTTAAATACGTGTGCATATTTCCGGGATAAAAAGGTAATAACAGTTTGATCAACTTAAGAGAACTGTGAACCAAAGGCAAAAATCAGCCTTTTCATACAAAAGGGGATAACGATTTTCACCCCTTAAATGTTAACCGATTTTGACCAATTTTTGATAGGTTGCCAGTCATAACAAAATCTAGGTCTATAGGTTTTTTGAATTTTGATTAAAGATCAAGCAAGTCAAATAATGATGAAATTAGTTTTGTATGAGAATACTGAAACCTCAATAAAATTGAATTGAGAGATTATAGTGAAAAAATCAAAACTTATAGACCTAGATTTTGATCTGACTGACAACCTATCAAAAATTGGTCAACATCGGTTACCTTTTAAGGGGTGAAAATGGTTATCGCCTTTTGTATGAAAAGCCGTAGGTTCACACTCCTCTTAATATTTAAATCATTGGTTTTTGGAGATATGTATGAATTTCGGTTATGGGTTCATATTTACCCACTAAAGTAACAGTGAAAACGCTACCGGAACGAAGTCGCAGCTAAACACTTGTTCTGTATAAAGCTTTGTAAGCTTTGTAAAGCATAAGAAAACGGTGAATAAACAGCACACAAAAATACTTCTTTTTCCTTTTTGTGGTATTTGTAATACTTTGTTGGGCGACCGATTACCTCGGCGAAGACTGATCTGCTTGTCTTTCAAAAGGTTTTGGTTAAATTCGCACTCGGCAAAGGCAACAACATTTTCAAACACGGATGTTCGAGGTTGAACCCAATTTCGTTGCCAGGTTACAATAAGCTCTGATTAAAGTCTTGTGTAGGTTACGGATTCGTAGTAATAATAGGGTTTACTTAGTAATAGTACATTGTGCATCTAGGGCCGTAAGAAAGGGATAACTAACGAGAGTCTGTTAGAAGCCCGACGCCGATAGGCGAGGGCTTTTATGACTCGAATTTGTTATCCCCTTACTGCCCGTGAAACACACACAATGTTTTTCATCACATTTGCGAGGAAATGAAATAAAAATTAGACAAAAAAAGTATATATATTAATTTTATTCCCATCTTGCATCGTGAATTACCATCAGGTGGGTGTTTATAAACTGAGCGTACATTGCGATCAGCGCGGGGCAGCTCCGCCGGCTTGCGGTCGCGCGCCCCGCCGGCTGCGGCTCCCGAGCAGCTCCGCCGACCTGGCGCACTTAACTGCCCGCGGGAGTTATGGATTTTGTATGGTTTATAACTCCCGCTGACGGCGGTGCCCATAGAGGAGTTAAATCGGCTATAGTTGCTCTATACGCTTGCGTATAATAACACCCTTTCCGAGCAAGTGTGATGAAAAATTATTAACACTGACTGACGGACAACGGACAGCCAAAACTGGTGGGTCTAGAAGAGTGAAATTTTACACAGGAGCTCCTGTGTATAACGTACGTGAGTACTAAGGATTTTTGAAAATTCATTCCTAAAGTGAGTTAATTAGGGGATGAAAGTTTTTATGGAAGTCAGTTGCACGCACGGGAACACGGCTAGTACACTGTTAATTAGAACCATTGTATTGGGATTTTTCCAAGGGCACTGCAGTTTTAATTATAAACACTAATACTATTTGAAACGTTTTAACTTATATTTAATAACTGTCTAATGCCCAAATTCAGAAAGGCTAATCAAATTGATGTTTAATTAAAGTGACGTTTGAATGGCGTTTTTGTATAGGATGACAACTAGTTGAGGGACATTTAACTATTTAATCTGTAATCAAATGGTTAAAAGGAGTGTGATCCTACGGCTTTTCATACGAAATGCGATAACGATTTCCACCCATTAAATGTTAACCGATTTTGACCAATTTTTGATAGGTTGTCGGTCAGAACTAAATCTATGTCTATGCGTTTTGGTCTTATCACTATAATCAATAAATTGTGTTTCATTACTGATTCAGTATTATCCTAATAAACTAATTTCGGCGATTATTTGACTTTGTTGATCTTTAATCAATATTCAAAAAACGTAAAGATCTAGATCCTGTTCTGACTGACAACCTATCAAAAATTGGTCAAAATCAGTTAACGTTTAAGGATGGAAATCGTCATCGCCTTTTGTATGAAAAGGGTGATATTTGCCGTTGGTTCATTCCTCTTAAGCGGCGTTTCTGAATTAGGCCATAAAAATCATAAAAATTAAACACTAGGTTTATATATGAAATGAAAGGCACAGTCACGTGATCAAAGTTCGGCGGCAGTGGACACGCTCTTACGTTTAATTCAATTTGGATTCCCGCCAGATTTCGAATTTGCTGGCAGCATGTCCTTTAAATAATAGAATAGCCGAGTCACAGGTCTACTTTCCAATTTACTGCCTTTAAAGCTTGAAGCAATGCAATGTTAGTGTTTGAGTGTGTTTAACTGAGACTGGTTATAAGAATCACAGTCAGCTGCACAGCATTAGTTTGTGTCATTCTAGCATTGAAATATATAGTAAAAGGGCTCGTCAATGGGCTAGTTTTTCGGCAATTTATTGCTGCAATTCGAGCTATCCCCAAAAAGATTACATTATAACATCGCTAATGGGGACAAAAAGTTTGAATGTAAACCTTTGAGGAGAGCTCGAATTGCAGCAATAAATTGCCGAAAAACTAGCCCGTTTACGAGCCCTTTAAGAAACTGCTCACAGCAATTATCGCGATGCTTACTTTTGAGGTGTCAGAACGTGAATCTGACACCATCGCACGTTCAGTCGCATGGCAACCACGGTCCTTGACACCCGTTTAAGTGACACTATTATAATTAAATATCTAGTACAATTCCACAACCTGTGAGAAAGCACCACCGACCCCACAGTCCACAATGATATGATAGCGTGTGAATCAAGCAATATTAGACTTGTGTATGTATGTCATAAGAACTAAGACATCAGCAGTAGGGTGTGGCTAAACCAAGGCGCTAGCGTTTGAAAACCTTCTATGAGACTTGTTATACGAAATTGTACTGATAGCCATATCCTTTTTTTGAGATCTTTGCATTCTAGTGTAAGGAATTACCTCATTTCTATACATTTTCCATTTTTGTAAGCTTAAACTTTTAGTTTTTCATTGACAACAATAGCTTGAATATACGCCAAAGATGAAATGGACTTTATATAACTTTCAGATATTCTTTTCAATGGTTAGTTTTATGTCATCGATTTCGATTTTCTCATACGAGTATTTTCAAAAGACGTGTGAGACTCAGTTACCGCGAAATCGACTTTCTCGCAATAGCCATCATGACTCGTATCTAATTTGAACCTAAAGTTTTAAGCAGTAAGTCTGAAAATGACTATCCTTAACTGTAATCCCAATTGTTTCACTGTAGATTCCGGGTTAGTAACAAAGATTGTAACGTTTCAATACAAATGGAGGTGGTAAATCTTGGGACGTAAATCAAGTGCAGTAGCAGCTTACACCCGCCCGGAGAATAAATCCCTGCTTCGATGCTCGCTCCATGGCACCGGCTACCAACCTTAACAATTCACCCAGGCACTACATGCATTGCCGTTATTAATTGTACTGACCTCAACACCGGAAGAAATACTGCAGCTCAAAAACGGGGTAGGTACGTCTATCGCTACACCACCGTAATCCTTTTGTCGCAGAAATATATAACTCTATAATGTCTACTTAGTTTCATTCTTAGAACACTTCAAGATAATCACGTCAAATTTCTCGGAAAAGCAGGGGTTTCTTTTTCGGAGTTATTCATAATATTTAGATACTGATGCCAACTTTTAGACGCCTACCTGACCCTTTCCTTAGCTCAATGATAGCATCATACACAACTTTCATACATACACTTAACAGGGAAAAATAGTCATTAAATTATGCAAATAACTACAAGTCGGCGCAGTAAGTTTTAATTATTATTTGTGGACAAAAAAAAGCGCCTGTGCCCTGATTTTGGTGTGACTAGTCTTTTAATACAGGTTTTGCAGTTAACATCGAAAAATAAAACAAAATAAATTGTTCTTAAAATGTGGAACGTTTTAGCAGAACTCTGAAGGGAAATTTTATAACGTCAAAATAATGCTGTATTTGAGTGACAGGAGAAATGATGGAAGGGAAGAATCTAATAAAAGTTAAGTGACCGCGAAACGACCAGATAAGCTGGACGCCTTATAACAGCCGTAGGAAAGTACAGCTATAGCAATACTTGCGCTTTCTTAGTTATATTAGTGGGTTTTATATTACCACCAGATACGATAAAATGATAGATGATTTGAGACAATTTTGGCTTGTCACACTTCTATATGGCAGTCTTGGGTAGCATCGATAGGTGCATTAAGGTTGGGTTGAACACAAAGGATCAAAATGAATCGAAAGGGTTCGATGATCCGAGATATTGGCACGATAGTCGAACCCCAGTCGTTATGGGGGTAACGTTATATCTACGTAGTGATCCAGACAAGTCAAAACTACTAAATTCAACAGTCCTCCTTGAAATAAATAAAAATTCAGATAAACTCAATTGCTGCGTTCGATCATGAAGTTACAAATGTAACTATTTATCACATTCAGCATATAATCGGACAGACACAAGACGTCTAATAAAAAAGCTTGCGCTGCCTTTTGTCTCACAACGTCAAGATCCTAACAATGGTATTGCAATCCTGCACTTTGCACGCTGAAAATATTACCAAGTCTGAACAGCACCTCCCACTAAATGAATGCAGATTTCATTCACCTTTAATCTCATCTCTCGTTAACGCGATGCATAGGTATAGCTCAGAGGCTCCGTCTAAATATATTATTCATTACACGTTTAGAAAAAACAACAAGGAATCAGGATAAACGTCAAAAAATAGACTAAGGAAAAACTGGAATAAAATAATCCACAAAAGCGAGAACCTCAACCCGAGGCGTCAAACTGACTTTGAATTTCAAAAACGCTTTGATGTACCGCTTGAGTCTCGAATTGTTGAGTAAACAGAACTTGGTGTGCTCGCTCGTTTTTATTCACAGTTACGTCTTTGCTTTAGGGACGCGCACTGTCGTTCCAATTACGTACAAATCATAACTGTTGCAACGTGTCTCCATGAGGAAACGGCGAGCACAATGTGACATTTTTGATTTTAGTCCTTAGAGATTAATATAAGTTCCGATGCGGGTTCGAATCCAAGCGGTTGCCATGTACCAATGAGTTTCTCTAACTTATGTACATTATCTGTCTGCGAATTGCACTAATCGATGATCTTACGGTGAGGGAAAACAACGTGACGAAACCTGCACATTTGGGTAACTAAATGTACAAGCATGATCCAATTGGTCAGGTTCCCCTGTCACAAGGGTTACGGAGGTCTGACGGCAGTCGCTCCACTGTAATAACCCGACCTGCCGAATCCGGGATCATAGTCAAAGCGTACCCCGTAGCATAAGCGTAGACGGGAAAAACCGCTAGGAAGAGAGAGAAATTAATATAATTTAGATAATAATAAACTTTATAGCGCCATCTGTCAGTTTAATCGGAAGTTGCAGGAAAGAGCAGGCAACTATCATTTGCCCGCTCTTCCCGTTCACGGCATACCCGAGCGCCCGCGCGCTACCAATAGGAAAATAGATAATTTCCCCCCACCCTTTTCTCGATATGTTTTTGTGTTTAGCGGGCGTGACGCCATGTCGCCATAATGATTGACTTGTGGCCGTTACATTGTAACCGTAGTGTGTCGTCTTTCTTATATATCTCTGTAGTATTGCTAAGCAAGTCTTTACATTAAACTGAGGTTGATTGCCTACAATGAAGTCATCTTGTTTATAATTAAGCCCACGCTAAAACTTTATTTATTTTAACCAATTACAATTTTAGTCAAGGGAAGTGTGAACCTATGGCTTTTCATACAAAAAGCGATAACGATTTCCACCCCTTAAATGTTAACCTATTATGATAAATTTTTGATAGGTTTCTCACTATAATCAATCAATTCAGTTTTATTGTTGTTTCAGTATTCTCATAAAAAACTAATTTCGGCCATTACTTGACTGTGTTGATCTTTAATCAATATTCAAAAAACGTATTATCAAAAATTGGTCATAATCGGTTAACATTTAAGGGTGGATATCGTTATCGCCTTTTGTATGAAAAGCCGTAGGTTCACACTTCTCTTAAGTATAATATGTAACATGCTATAAATGAATGTTACGGTTGGTACTTAAATTAGAATACTCCTGTGCTATAGAACTATTTTCTTTTGGGTTTAATTCATCACAGGTACATACATTTGAGAAATACATAAGTAGATAGAGATATGTGCATATTAGCACCATGCCTGCCTAATCAACCAATACCAAACTTATAAAAGTTTATGTAAATAAACACTTACCTATTAGGTAAGTGCAAGATATGTATGATATAACTCACAAAATGGATCTTATAGATTTTCCAGTATTTAACAGGCTTGAATCTGAACATAAGTTTGCTACAACCAGCAATGTAATAAATATAATAAATTGTATCTTGAGTTTTTGGGGTAGAAAAGATATGATACGACTCCAGTAGCTCAAGGGCGCTGAAGATAAAGAGACGAAATAAGTATTCGACAAATGTTACTCACAGGAATAGGCCAGTATTTACAGGGCGTGCAAAGAAAGAGTAAGGATCGGCATTCTGCACGAGTACACTTTCCAAAAAGGATCATCGTTCATCGTATCGGTTGGTTATTATTTGACCATCGTATTTTGTCTTAAATTAAAGTACGTCTAAATTGTTTTCATCACACTTGCTCGGAAAGGGTGTTATTATACGCAAGCGTATAGAGCAACTATAGCCGATTTAACTCCTCTATGGGCCCCGCCGTCAGCGGGAGTTAGAAACCATACAAAATCCATAACTCCCTAGGGAGTTATGGATTTTGTATGGTTTTGAACTCCCGCGGGCAGTTAAGTGCGCCAGGTCGGCGGAGCTGCTCGGCAGCCGCAGCCGGCGGGGCGCGCGACCGCAAGCCGGCGGAGCTGCCCCGTGCTGATCGCAACGTACGCTCAGTTTATGAACACCCACCTGATGGTAATTCACGATGTAAAATGGAAATAAAATTAACATATATACTTTTTTTGTCTAATTTTTATTTCATTTCCTCGCAAATGTGATGAAAAACATTGTGTGTATCACGGGCAGTAAGGGGATAACAAACTCGAGTCATAAAAGCCCTCGCCTATCGGCGTCGGGCTTCTAACAGACTCTCGTTAGTTATCCCCTTCTTACGGCCCTAGATGCACAATGTACTATAACTTCTGTGCCATAAATGAAAATTTAGGGCAATAGCGATTCGGTCGCAGGTTTCATTCCCGCTTAAATCAACGCGTATCAAAATGTTTACAGATCTAAGATGCATACTTATCCTAGTCTGGGCCGTTGAAAATATTTGTATCAGTTTTCAGTTTTCTTATTTGTAAATAAGATAGTTGAATCAACAACAAATGAGCGGTCATTGTGCAACAGTCCGTGAATTAATGTAACACCTGCAAACCTCTTAATATAAATGAAAACGTATAAATATAATTACTTGAACGAGAGATGAGGATTTATGAAATATTTTGATTATCAAGGGAACTGTTCGCCCAAAAGTTTCCAGAAAGGATTTGGGTTTACAAAAGTTCCGACGTTTCAACGAGTTATCCCTAATAACGCAAGAGTATACTCGTATCATGTTTTAAACAAACTCATATTTATTTGCAGAGAATTGAAGCTTCAAATCAGGCAGCCATTTGTTTGTTAATTAATATTGTGTTCTTATATTATTATTATTTTTTTAACTTTTTATCAGTCTTTAAGCATGACTCAACACGTGTATGTGTGTGTGTGTGTGCGTGTGCGGGCGTGTGCGTGTGTGTGTGTGTGTGTGTGCGCGTGTGCGGGCGTGTGCGTGTGTGTGTGTGTGTGTATGAATAGTGTATTCAATATTCACACACGAATATTGAAGACTTCCAGAGTAAATTTAGCGGTATTTTACAAAAACCTACTAGGTTATGTAAACATCACATCTCCAATAGGACAAATGAAAATAATAGCTTACCCAAGAATTCATCCGCCAACTTGGAAGCTACATGCTGTTAAATGAAATAGTTTAAGCCAACTTTGTCAAGCGCTTTGTGTAACAAGCCCCATTCAGTGTTTAATTAATTTGAGAAAGTGAACTACACACATTTAGAATGTTTATCCAAGTATTCCATTACAAAACACTGACGTAAGCAAAATTGTTTTGTTAGGGCAGTGCAGTTGCGGAGTAGAAAAAAATTCGCAAAATAACCCCTCACCAATTTTCTGTGTCACTCCCACAATAAATGTAATACCGTCACGCTTGCACAGACGGCATATCCTACTATTAAGCCCGCCCGTTTTAATGTTTTTATCTCTATAATTCTGTACAAATGAACTTAATTATTTGTATATAAACATACCCATGTACAATCCATCTTAGGACTAATTAATCGAACGTGGCCACAAGTTGTCTTGTGGCTCTGCCCACCCCATTAGGGATTTCGGGCGTGATGCGTATGTATGTAAAATCACTACCTAAACCTTATCAACATTTCAGCGCTTCAGAGAGTTTGCTATCCCAAAAACCATCAAGAACTCAAATTAAACTTGATGAGTATATATTTGCCGTTATGATTTACAAAATTACTTACAGTATTTACGCTTGTACAACAGCAGTTAGTAATGTTTAAACAGAATGAGAGAAAACGGAAATCAATCAGGCTAAAACACCCTGCAACCCTTTTGTCCGTTTTTGTAGTTTAAATAAATTAATAGGCTCATAAGTTAATATGCAAACAACTTGTGTGCTCGTCGGTATGCCCCCAAAGCAGCGCAGCGGAGCATTGGCGACTGGAGTATTTGTACAACTGTAACTTGCTAGAAACTTGGTGCAAACCGAAAGCTTAGGGAATGTTTACCAGATCAAGCAACTTAACCTCACATATCTGCACTGCACTCGGGTGCCTAGTTTAGTAGAACGGTTGGATTAAGCTTTATTATTGGATAAATGGGCGGACTCTTGCCGTATATGCGAGCATCTTGTTCCAGCGTTGTGAATGGTTATGTTGTTCAAATTTCAAATAATGCGATGCTTATAACTAGTTATCCTAAGACGATCGTGTAATCTAATACTATATTACAATCTACACGTACATAACAATACTTGTATAGGAAATGTGTGACGTTATAAATACTATACACACACATCGCTGTTGCTGTGGGGAGCCAGTCGACCAGCTCGGCCACCATGGTCTTTCATGCAACAGGAGCGCGGGACGTCTCCCTCGCCATGCCAGCCTTAACGACATCATCCGTCGGGCGCTAGCCAGCGCGGGAGCCCCGGCAGTGTTCGAACCGCCCGGCCTTGTGCGCGACGATGGCAGGAGGCCTGACGGAATGACCCTTGTGCCATGGAAGATGGGACGGCCCCTCGTTTGGGATGCGACGTGTGCCGATACACTGGCGCCGTCTCATCTTCGTGGCACCTCTGTAAAGGCTGGCTCTGCTGCAAATTCGGCCGAGCTCCTCAAACGGCGCAAATACACAGCCCTAAACAGTGGCTGTATATTTGAGCCGTTTGGGGTTGAGACCCTGGGACCTTGGGGGGAGAGCGCTCACAGGGTCTTTAGGGAATGCTCAAAACGACTGGTGGAGTTGACGCGTGACCAAAGGGCTGGCTCATATCTGGCGCAGCGGATCAGCGTTGCCATCCAACGCGGCAACGCTGCCAGCCTTTTGGGCACGCTACCAACTGGCAGCGATTTGGGGCAAATTTTTTATTTATAGCTATTTTTAAGTTTAGTTTTTAATTGATATGTATTATGTTGTATATTATATTTAAACATTTTATCTTGACAAATAAAGTCACCCTTTTCCTATACTCACATGGTACACGATCAAAGAAACCTATGGCCTATTTTAGAACCGAAGTTTTATGACATTAATAAAAGGAGTGGCAATCAACTTGAAATGAAACTTCGAAATATCATGTCATTACGATAAGTGATACTTTCACTTGTTTGTTTTGTTTCCATTACTGAAGTTTGTTCAGCCGCCCAGATTAAAGTAAAGACTTCATTTTCTTCGAGAATAGTCTCACGTTCTAATAGCGCATCTTGACAGGTCATTTTCGTTCAATATGATGGCCGAACGATTTCAATATGCGGCATATTTCAAACATCTTCACGCAGCCGCGCTCCTTATCAGCCGTGAATAGAAAGCCAACCGTCAATTAAATTACTGGAATAAATATTAAATTAAATTCCTTCCTCCACCGTCGTGAGCTTTGTGATTTTTGTATTAAATGTGAGGCATTTAGGGAGATTAAGATTCTCGTCTGAAGGAAAAAGAATGGGCATTATCTCTCAAATTACATAATTATCATCCTTAATGAACTAGGGACTACGTAGATACAATCACATAATATTACAAGAGTAAGTTTTAATCCAATATAAAATAAATAACTTCCGTAGATACAAGCCCTCGAGCTGTATTCGCAAAATACCTAAAGTAATTTGTATTATCTTTATTATGTCACGGCACGTGTGTCCCGGAACGAGTGTCGAGGGAGGCACTAAATTTTGTGACTCAACTACTTTCTGAGATGACCCTGAAGTCACGTGACTGCATAACGCCGCTATAGAAACCACTATGGATTTTCCTTGTATTCCTTCTACCGTTCTTTTAGTTTCTAGCATTAATGTTATCTACGTAAAGTACTTATACGCTAGAGGAAGCGCCCGATACTGGTGTAAGTATTGATAACTTTTTATCATAACTGAGCTGCGAGAGCTTTAGAAGTTTATCTGCGTATTCAGTCTCATCTTATGTTAAGAAAGTAACAACAGCTTCGCGCGTTTACAAGTGAACTTACACTGTAGGTGGATTTCGTTATTCTATGGTTATAAAAATGTTACAGCACTGAAGTAAAAAATGGGGTAGTTTTTCGTGCGTTTGCTTTCTGTATAATAATAGTATAATGTATTTTATACACACTTGGTCGTTTCGTGGGCCGTTAGAGTACACATTGTTGTATTGTATCGTAGATGAGCAAATATTTTCTCACGATTCACAAATAAGCTAGCATGAAACTATCTATAGTTTTGATATTATCAATTTAAAAGTAACCACTTTCGTACGTTAAATGTCAACGTGAAACTAGGGTTAACAATAGTGTAAGCCATGTGGTTATTTAGCGCGTGCAGTGGTTGATCAGCGATGAGGAACACATTTAAATTTGGACCGAATGTCTTCGTCTTTACAGTCTAAATTAATAGTTCCGTTTATCCGCTGATCAGCCGCTGCAGATATTAGAGAATCAAACCACTGCAAATCGTTTTTGTATTACTTAAATCGTTGTCACTTGACATTCATTACAACCAAAAAGTATTCCTTACAGATTAACGGAATATTTTCGTCGAAAATGAGAATACTTCGTGAAAAATATAACGTCGTGAAGCTTGATGAGCAAGATTAATGAAGCAGAAAGACTTTGATCGATCATGGTTTTACCTAATAAATGTCTCAAGATCCCAGCAACAACAAATCCTCGCGCTAAGTCAAATGCGCCGGTAATGGAGTCGTCAGTCGGCAATGCTGTATTCTTCCGATACTGTTTCCCGGGTAATGTGTTTGGCTTCTTGTGTTTTCCTTTCATTATAGATATGGTTAATATCTAATGAGGGAATGCTTTTACTTCTTTCGGCGTGGACACTGACAGCATTCTTCTAGAAGACATGCGGTTTGTTTGTTGGTTTTTGAGTGTATACATACAACCAGGCACTTTATTTATTATTGATATTGATACATTTAATTTTGTTAGAAAAAAGTAATCAAAAGCAAAATACAACTTTAACGGGTTGATAAAATGTAAATGCAACTGATCATCATAATACTTACAATCTATTAGTAATACCGAAAACCAGTTAAAGGAATATTATATCTAGCAGAGAGAACATGGCTTCATTGTGGTCGCTTTCCACATGTTTAGATCGGGAGAAGTGTCTTAATCCATACAGAAACATACAAAACCATACTAAGAAATAAATTGATGATGATAACTACTTCATAGTGACGCAGTAAATAAGACCTTCTTATAGGAACGAGTGGCCTAACTGTGTTTTTTAAATTAACATTTCGTCGGTGCAAATTCCAAAATCGCTGTTTTTGGTCTACTTTTCAGGAGACAGTTAAAACGATTTTTTTATTTAAATGTGATTATTAACATGCGAAGTTATACTTTTTTAATGATAACTAGGTAACTTTTACATCATTATAAATATAATTTAATTTAATTTGTTAATGATTTATTAGTAATACACGACTTAAACGGAAATATTGTTACATAGCGGGTTTAATTTGTAACTTTCTAGCTAGCGGTTACATGACTATTTTCTTAAATGATGTTTATAGAAATATTTTGCTACATAGCGGGTTTTACTCACTATATTTGAAGATATCTGATGTGTAAAAATATGACAACAATGCTCATGATAATGCGCTTTGTGCATCAACGAACACATAGCGAAATAACACGACCACATTCTTAAATGTGCGTTATTATTTAAAATTCGCTAATAACCTAATTCCAAATAGCGAATTTATCAAGGTATATTTTTGCCTACTAACACATAAACCAGTACTGTTAACAAAGAAATGTTTTTGTGGAATGAAGAAATTAAAATCGAACCTTTAGTGTTAAAATTTAAAAAAAAACCGGGCAAGTGTGAGTTAAACCCGCGTGGAGAGGGTTCCGTTCCATACATGATTATCTAAAATTTCCTATGTTACTTTAAATACCATAAACTTCTCATAGGTTTTCCTGTAATCTTTAGGTAAAGAACTATTTTCTGTATTTTTTTCAAAATTTTAGGCCCGGTGGTTTCGAAGATAAGGGGGGGAATGGTCAATTTTCGCCTATTTTCCTAAACAACTTCCAAACCATTCATTTTAAAATTCCAAAAAAAAACATATTTAAGATCCTCACAATAAGTCCTTTCATTTAATATGTCACATGATATAGTTAGCGTAGCTTTATTAAAAAAAATCTAATTTACCCCCCAAAAGTGGCCCCCATGTTTAAAATTAATTTGTTTACGTTACGCATCCGTGTTGCGGTCAACGATTTACATATGTACACCAAATTACAAATAAATCGGTCCAGTAGTTTCGGAGCAAATTGGCTGTGACAGACGGACAGACAGACAGACAGACACACGAGTGATCCTATAAGGGTTCCTTTTTTCCTTTTGAGGTACGGAACCCTAAAAACACAAAAATCACAGCGATTCTGGGATTCGCACCGACGATTTGTAATTTTAATAAAACAAAACCATCAATTATGTATAGTCAAACGGAGGTTCTCCGTGGTTGTTGTCTGAAATCCATTTCAGACCACGAAGCTATTTAACAATACCCCGCTTGATACAGAAATTCGTTATGCTGTTAAATTTTCCGGCCGTAGTCATGTTTTCGTAATGCGTTTTTAATGTTCTCATATTCCTATAAATCACTGACTACCCGTGGTCCAGATAGCTATAATGGCTTATTAAATTAGTTTATAAAGCTTTACCTCATAATAGAGCGTTTAATGAAACTGATACTGATGGTCCTCTATTAATTAGTGCGGTAAAATGAATTTTATAACATGTTTAGAAGAATTATAAAATGTGACATTTTACAGGGGTTTTGATCTGGATTATAAACCGTTAACTTTTACGAGAGTTGAAAGAAAATAAAAATCTATTAAATTAATTGAATTATTAAAAATATGCTTCCTTTAAAATAATACAATTTCATACAACTGGGACACAATGACAGGTCTTAAAATACGAGTGCCCATAAGTTTAGGCAACAAAGTACAGCTGAGTTTTCTAAGGTCAGAACCGAGTATTTTAAGACCATTTCTGCACCCCTGTATAAATAACTATTTGTACGACTGCGTTTCCTAAAATAACCATTTTAATTTGCGATATCATGCCATAGAGACTTTTGGCATAAGGTTCTATGTCTGAATGCGTTATAAATTATACCTTGCTTGAGATTTGTTCGCAAAATTCCGAATAACCTGTGAGCCAATGACGAAAGCATTGCAACGTTTCTGGTATGGGAATCTCTCGTTTTGTATTCTTTTAATTATTATCTGTTAGGATATCCGCCATAATAACACATGCTGTGAAAATTTCAACCGAGTGCCTGTTACGGTTCAAAAGATTGGTGTGAGCGGGGCAGATTGCACGTGCTGCAGTCGCGCTTTTTACGGATAGACGGCATAGACTTAGTAATAGGGTTCCATGTTACCGTCTCGTCGAACGTGATATTTTTCATTATCGTGCTAATATATGTATATATTAATATAATTTAAATAGCTTAGTCGCCATTCTAATATTTGAGACCTATATTAATATTTTGGTTTAATAATTAAATTGTATACAGCAATATAGGTCTCAATTCTTTTTATTTTTATATTTAAACGACCTTAATTAACGTAAAGGGGCTCGTAAACAGGCTAAGTCGACAATTTATTGCTGCAGTTCGGGCTATCACACATATAGTTTACATTCATACTTTGGGGATAGCCCGAATTGCACCAATAAATTGCTGAAAAACTGTTGACAGCTTATAATGAAAAAATTGCAAAAATTATTTGAAGGGCTTGTTTCCTAAAATATTGAATTCAAACTACGTAATTGAACAACTTTGATGTCACTCGTGACTCGTGACGCAGCAGAAAATATTCCGCACAATTCTATTTTGTTCGGATGAGAAATTTGTAACAGGATGTACTTATTTTAAAGTAGCCACACCAAGCATCTTCCTCAAAATATGGAAGGAAGTTGAATGAATTTCGGCGACAGTTTTCGGGCTAGCTGCGTCGGGAGATACAACTTCTAAATTGAATCACGTATACGGTTTAAAAGTTAAGCGGTTACGTTTCGCGTTAGAAACCACTTTTTATGTAACTCTGGAACGTGATATCTCTGGAAACGCGGCCTCTTTTGTTCGAATGTCTTGTTTTCACTTTCCTTATGATAATTCGCTTGTTTAGCCAACAACGTCGCGTCGCGAAAACACTCAAGTTTTGTTTTATTGTTAGTGTCAAAGCTCACTGAAGTAGATTCCCATATTATTATTGACCACGGTCAATAGCCATCTTGTTTGATACAATAATAGGGTTGTAACAAATTATCATAATACTAGCTTCTGCCCGCGACTTCGTTCGCGTGGAATTGAATAATACAGGTTATGGTAATTCCCCGGAACATTTGAATTTTCCATGATAAATAGTACCCTATGTATTTTCAGGACCTCAGGTACGTATAACTAATTATATTTATTTATGAAAAGAAAAATGGTTATTGTGGGTTATCCTTAAGAGATAGACATATACCATCGCCGACTTTTTTGTTGACCTTCTTAAGGTGTACAATACTGTAGTACATTAATTTGATTTATCTCGTGGGGTTCAGCCAGCGTTTGCAATGTAAGTGCAAAAAATGTGTTTATTTACGCCATCACATTAGAAACGTCTAAATTTATGAGTGTTTCTTTACAATATTATACATGTATTATATATATAAACTTCCTCTTGAATCATTATATCTATTAAAAAAAAACGCATCAAAATCCGTTGCGTAGTTTTAAAGATTTAAGCATACATAGGGACGGACAGACAACGAAAGCGACTTTGTTTTATACTATTTAGTGATAGTGATTAGTGATAGTGATAGTGAAATCATAGTGATAATGATAGTGATAGTGATAGTGATAGTGATTCAAATTTTGAAGAGCTTTTAAATTGTTACTATTCGATTCCTGGGGTGGGTAAAGGCCTCATATTGTTTTATGTAACGAGCGTGTACTCTAATAAAATAAGCCAGAAGAAAATCTATTTTCTCCGCGCATGATATAAAATATTTATAGTATGGCGGAATTTCCACTCAAAGCGGGAGGCCCGGCAGTCTAGTTGGGGCTATAAACCAACGCGTTTTGGGCTTCAGAGATTTGGTTTCAAAGGAGCTCACAGACATGCCTACGGCCGACAAAAAACGACGCGTTTGCATATCTTTTTCTTATTTTACTGGATGATAAAATGGTAATAAGGTATTTGCATACCGAATCTTATCGAATCTCATTGCGACCTAAGCATGCAATAAATTTTAAGAAATTCAAATCAGATTTATTTATAAAAGTAACAGTTCGACCAAAATTAATGAATTATTTCAGCGTGTTCCTGCTATTTCACTATCTCACGATCAGCGCCTCTATTCGGGAACGCTAAGTGATTCTGTAGCCATTCGTGAGCGAGATTTCTTATCTCGCGCTTACGCATTACGCGTCGTGCGGAAGAGTGAGATGAGAAATCTCGCTTACGAATCGCTACAGAATCACTTAGCGTTCCCGAATAGAGGCGCTGAACGTGCTTTTTTATGGGTATTTATTAAGAAAACGATGAAGTGTGTCAAGCTGGTACTTATATTATTATAGCCTTTAACCGGAGCAGCCTCCGTTGAAACCCGTTTTTAACCGACTTCAAAAAAAAAGGAGGAGGTTCTCAATTCGGTTGTATTTTTTGTATGTTTGTTACTTCAGAACTCCGTCATTTAAAAACCGATTTTGAAAATTCTTTTTTTAATTGGTAGGTTTAGGTTTCTCCAGTTTGGTCCCATTGTAGTCAAAGTCGAGTTATGATGAAACGATCTATGAGGAATCGATGGAACTCTTCAAATATTATAGGCAACTATAAAGCAATTTTAGTATTTTCTATAATATCTCAAGCAGTTACGTTCCAATAGCATTATTTAAGTATTTATTTAACTATATAAGTATGTATATCGTCGTCTAGTACTCATAACACAAGCCTTTAGAGCTTACTTTGGGGCTAGATTGATTTGTGTAAAGATTGTCCCCTGATTTATTATTATTATTATTATTATTTGGTGAAGTGGAACTGTTGATGAAGATCATAGAATGATCACCGGAGCTCCTAAATGTTGAGTATTTCACGGTTGGCGATTAAACTGCTGTATAAAGTTCTGAAGCAACTTATGTCCATGAAAATTCATGTAGTAAAATTGAAGAACCAGGAGAACTCCTCAACGATTGACATCCTTGCACCGTGGATAGCAACAGTTTGTAAATGGTGATAAGCAATTGGCATTATGCTATTATTCCTTAATGTAGTAAATGTGTGTCGTTAAATCACAGGATAATAAATAAAATGTGAAATAAAAACTTACTTTTCAAAGGCTATTTGAAGTCGGTTTTTTTATTTTATAAATTATATGATTATGGAAACCTTTGTTATCTGGTGGCTACTCTGTTGGAAGGAAGTCTGATGTTTCATTTCCTGTGCTTATTATATCATTGTGTAATTCAATTTATTCTGGACTAAGATAAAAGTTTTGATGGAGCTATTTTATGTTTAAATGAAAACGATGCACTTATGAATTGATAAAAGTAATAATGATCTAAGAATGTATTAGGATTTCTCCCCCAGCGATATGTTTATGAGACTTGTGTACTGTAGGAAAATGAGAATTTATCTTTAAAAGATACATACATACATATCATCACGCCCGAAATCCCTAATGGGGTGGGCAGAGCCACAAGACTACTTGTGGCCACGTTTGATTAATTAGTTCTAAGATGTAGCTGTAGTGGTAGAGCCAAACAGTAATCCTCACTATATGATTACTGTTCGAATGGGCCGGCTCGGGGTAGTACCACACTCTCACAGAATATCGGCGTAAAGTAATAGCTTGCTATTGCGTTTCGTACGGTGAGTGACGAGATCCGGAGGCCTATTCCCTCTTCCCTATCCCATCCCCATTCCCCATCCTCCTTAGACTGGCAACGCATTTGCAGCACCTCTGGTGTTGCAGATGTCCATGGGCGGTGGTGACCACTTTCCATCAGGTGAGCCGTCAGCTCGTTTGCCAGTCAATTGACATAAAAAAAAAAAAAAATATGGTATCTTTAAAAGAGCATAAATTATTTATAATCTTTTTATACAGCAACGAAAAAATTACAATTTAAGAAATGTTATTATACTTCGAACGAATATGGAAGATGATATCTATTTGGATTGGATGTTTATTGTACGCTCAAGTTTAAATTCTATAAATATGTATATTTCAATTCACAGACTTTTTCCACTTTACCCATTAGCCATTAACTCACAGGCCCCAGGCTTCTAAGGGCTTCCGAATGAGCAACACACACAACACATCTCAATGGTTTTTGAATTTCATGTCAATTTGTATGTTTATCTGTTTATGTAATTGTATGTGCGCGATAAACTTTTAAACAGTTGGACAGATTTTAGTGCGGTTTCGATATTATATTTATGAAGGGCAACTTCAGGCAGAACATAGGTACATTATGTATGAATATAAACTCTTTATTGTGTACATGAAAAACACCTAAAAATTTACATATTGTATAAAACTTTTAAATAAATAAATTATACATATTGTATTCCTAGAATTATTTCTAGACGGTATTTTTATATTATTCTATCTCGACTGACGATCTTTTTGTGAATTCATTATCTTTAATATTTAATTTTTGTAATGCAATTTTCATAAAGAAATAAATGACCTACCTACCTACCTACCTATAAAACTTTTGGAAACTAAACTGGAAGGGGGAAAAAGAGGGGTTTGAAGTTAGAATGCGAAAAGGGACAACTTTTGAAACTCTTTCTACACTCTTGAAATTATGCATTTGTTTGTGTGTTCGTCTCCTATGCATTACTATTCTATTCAGTTGATTACGATGATTTAGTGAGGTTTAGTGAGCGCTCTTGGAAAGGTTTATGGCCCAAAATATTAAAATAAACAGAGCATTGCAACGCCGGGTACAGCTAGTTTTTAGGCTGGTTTTAGGCTCACGCTGACCGCACGCTGACCGTCGGCGCTGACAGTCGAAAAGTATGAACTTCTAGGAAGCGTTTTTGACTGACGCGTAGCTATCAGTGCGCATGGTGGCTGACAAACTACGCGCTGAGCTATGAGCGCTGACGGTGAGCGCGCAGTCAGCGTGAGTCTAAAACCAGCCTTAAATAAATGTACCTGCTACTACAAAGATACATATATTGCAGTGCCTTTCAGGGCTTATGTTGGGACGATATAACAGTTTTAAGCCCTCATGTAAAATTGGAATGAAACTTTTAAGTAATGGGTACAATCCAATTTCGCCCGTTTAAAAACTTTTATTTAAACTTGCAATGTATGTATGTTCGGGTCAAATCTTGCGAGCTGAATTAGAACCACTTCCACTTATCTTACAGAGCTGAATTTTTACATATTGGTTCAGTTCCGATGACAATGCAATTTTATGGTAAGCATGACATGAATTGACATCCAGGGTTAGCTCCAGATAAAGGAACTCTTCAATGGTCAACATCGGTCGCATAGACACGAAATTTTGTGTACGCATTTTATTGCAATATTAATGTGCAATGGGAAAAAGTGAGTATTTGCCAAATAATACACAAGCCCATAAACATATCGCTAGCGGAGAAATCATAATTAATTTTGTAATGTGACCGAAAATTTTCTGAGTATAATTTAATTTGGAACCGCTCCAGCCTCCCGGACAAATAATTTAAACGGCGTGGAAGCTTGAGCTTGAGCTGAAATAAAGTATTAAAACGAGTTTTATGGAGCTCACTTATTTTGAATGATAGCTGAGTTTAACCACTTATACATTAATTTCCTTTATGAATTGCCTCAATCTTGAAGGGCGCGGTAACTGAGTATCCTAATATTCCAAAGGGCCATGTTCATTATTGCTGTTATGTCGTTTTCATTGAAATTGTTGGAATTATTAGGCCTAATATTTTGGACGTCAAATGAAATTCTAAATCTAGAATATTATGAATCATATAATTCAAATGAAACTTTATATTGTGCAATGAAAAAAGGTATTTTGAGTTGAACTAAGATAAGTGAACAAAACATACATCCCAAGGTTATACCGACTTTAATATTCAATGAAGCACATTCCAATAATAAGGAAATCGGTCTTAAAATCCACTAAGGTCTGTTCGCCGAGAGTTGATAAAAAAGTAAAAAGTCAGGGCTTCTTAACTCATTACAAATAGCGGCCCGCTAATTATTTTTACCGATGATTATAAAAAATTAAAGGGAAGAATTATAATGTTTTCATAGAATATTATTATTGAATAGCCTAAATGTATAAACAGAAAGCAACACGCGAACAACACACTCGAAGCGAATAACATATTATAGAAAGGCAAAAGACATGTCATATCCATACTCAACGCGTTTTAAACATGTCTCATAGATATTTTTTTTCTTTTTCGTTTCTTTTCGGCAGATTTATGTGACATTTATTTTGACGCGCACATAATATAAGACATTAATTTGCAATATGGCGATTGTGTATGTAATATGAATTAAACAAATATATTATTTCGCCGCCGTCCGCCCGGCGCAACACCACAGTGACTGACTAACTGACAACATCTGCATCCTTCGTACCACGAAACTCAGTGCACGCGGCGATAAGCGACGCCCGTCATACAATTTGCGATAGTTAAGCGACAGTCGCTATTTCGAAACGATATCATAATATTTATCTACTCTCGACGAACAGACTTTAATCTAATCTAAAATTTCACTCATTCCATGCACAAACGTATGTTCGAAAGTAGTAAGCCGTTCATAGACAACAATGTAAGCGTTAGAGGGGAAGTAAATAAAAACGAGCGTCGAATTGCAAGCCGCTGTATACACGGACTCAAACGTATTTAGCATCCTTACTTTTAATATTATAAACGCGAAGGTCCGTTTATTTGCGCCTCTTTTAAGTCAAAACCGAGCAACAGATTGACGTGATCTTTTACACAGCGATAGTTGGAAAACCGTGTAGTATTTATAGGATACCAAAAATTACTATCTCAGGGCTAGGAAATCGTAGCTCTAGCTTATTGCTATTCTCTTAGAAACTGTCCAGTCTCATCACCAGTATTCTACATATTAAATGGAAGTGAAACGATATCTAAATATATCATTGATAATTTATAGTGTGCCATCCAATTGCAAAAAAAAATATTCAATTATTTACCACAGTCGGGTTTCTAAAACTTGCTGACTGTTAAAAAGCGGCCAAGTGCGAGCTCGATTCAGGCGTTTTTCTTTCGACACAATAAAAATATATGGTATTAAATAAATAAATAAATAAATCAGGGGACAATCTTTACACAAATCGATCTAGTCCCAAAGTAAGCTCTAAAGGCTTGTGTTATGAGTACTAGACGACGATATAAATACTTATATAGAGAAATAAATACTTAAATACCTAGGAAACATCCAAGACTCAGGAACAAACATTCGTGATCATCACACAAATATTTGCCCGTACCGGGGATCGGACCCGGGACGCTAGCTTCGGAGGCAGGGTCACTCCCAACTAGGCTATCCGCGTCGTCGTATTGAAAATCTGTCAAACCAATTTTATTTGGTATTGCAATAAACCCAATTTATAAGAGTTAAGTGGAATAAATGTAATGTAAACGTGTGGAGTGCCGCTTCGAGATGGCACTTTATGCATTTCTTATTGGGTCTTAGTATCATATACCTTAGATAGTAATCTTAGTATTAGAATGATCAATATCTTATTGAAAGCAAAGCAAAGCAACGTGGTATTTAACCGATACCGAAATTATCACATCAGTTCTGAAGATAATAATATAGGTACCTACGACCAGGGCGTCTATTCGGGAACGTCTAAGTGATACTGCAGCGACCCGCGAGCGAGAATCGCAACTCGCTCTTACGAATTACTCGTCGTGCGGAAAAGTAAGATGAGAAATCTCGCTCGCAAGTCGCTACAACATCACTTAGCGTTCCCGAAAAGAGGCGCAGATCGATGTTAAAATCTAGCACCGCAGTGCGTAGGACCTATATATTTTCTGATACCGGTTGTGAACCCTAAAAACGATGGTATCAGTGAATACAGCACAATACAGTTGCGTTGTCAGCATTGTCAGCGTTGTCAGTGTTGTCGGTGTGTCAGCACTTCTTTTGATACGTAGCGCGCGCCAAAAATCGTATCAAAAACAACGTTCCGTGCAACCGCATCCGACTGCACCTAGTGCGTTCTTATCAAAACTTTTTATATAACTAGGTTATAGAGAATATTAAACAATTTAATGCTTATAATGTTTTTATCATAAAGTTATAATAGACAGACATGATCTGGTCACTTGATCGTTGTTGTTTTTGTTTTATGACACAAAATTCTGCCTGTTTCGATGTTAAGTATTAAACAAAAATTCTGCGTTAGAATAGAGGAATTCACGGAAATATTTGCCGTTGAATAGTACTCAACTATAAGTGCAAACTGCAAATCTGTGTATTCTAGTATTTGGTTTAGGTATAAGGCTACCCGTCGCAACATTGGAGCCAGCCTAGAAGTTTCTCGTGGTCGGTTTTTAATTCCACGATATTTTGAAAGGCCCACTAGTTCCGCAGGTATCAAACGCATTCCGATCAAACAGTATTCCAATTTCAGTAAAAAATCCATATCTAGCTTACGGGAACCAAAAGTTATTTTTAAAACTCGCGAACTAGTCAGGTGCAGAAACGTTCGTTTCCAAGAAATCCCTCTTATATTGTAAAGTGTCCGGTGCAACCGTAGCTTCGCATGTGGTTTTTCAATTCTGTTGCAAAAACTGAATCCGGCATAATATTTATGGCACCACTTGGAATGGTAATTGAAAATGTAAACATCTTGAGGCTACCGTCTCCACTGCCGCTGTCTATGTGTGCTAATTTAAAATCAATATTAAAGGTAATAAACTAGTAAACTACGATACAAAAGTTTGTTCAGGTACAAGGGAATTCGGCAACACGTATAAAAGTTTAAGGTCGGATTAGGTTTAGGCAGGCGGGTTTCACTCCGCACTTTAGGTACGATCGGCCGTCGCGTTGCTCGGAAGTGTAAATCGCAGCAGGTTGCCGCTCGCTCACTCGATGGGCGATTCGCGCGTCGTTTTTGTTGGATGACACGGATAGAAACTGGCAACCCTAGCGTACACGAAAGAGCACATTTTATGCGACTGAGAGAGAAGGCATGATTAGGCATATTTTCGTACCCAAACACCGGTTTTGTTAGAGAGTGATTCTTCTGTTCTATTATCTATTCTGTGGTTTAAGTACTAAAGATCGGTAAACCCGCTGTTTTTCTGTTTAAACAATAAAGGAAATACCTAACACACATTGCATTGGATATATTCCCACCAAATTATCTGTTCTGGTATGTGGCTCTATGGACACAAATAATTAATTGAGTGCTTGTCTTGTAAAATTTTATCTCGATTTTTATGGTAACTATTGTTTTTAATTATATCATGAACTTAATGTAGATTTCGATAATGGTCTAGCAACGTTACTGCGTAGCTCTGGATGTCTCCATGCGAGAGCTTATCTTGCCTCTAAGCAATACAATCAACTTCAAATCCAATTTAGTTGGTAATATGAAGCATATTTCATTGAAAGAGTAATTCATCTATTTGACGCATGAAGAGGCGATTTGTGCCGCGAGGTGTTGAGCGAAGGCCCTTGTTTATGGGCGGCAGTTAACGTGGCGCTAAGCCCGGCCTCCTCGAGCCGCGCTCCTCCGGCTCGTACATCATTTTTATGCCGCCTAAGTGAATTTGTTATCTGATTATGCTTGAGGACAAGTACACGTAATAAACGTCATGATGTAACAGAGACTTTTTTAGGCTTGCCCCATTTTTAATAGGTTTATTTCTTTAGGGTGCTTTCAGATGACATTTTACGCCGAGCGCACATTCTGTCCAAATGATATCGATATAATTATTAGGTCCTTACATATGAAATTAGCGTTTTGTCGTACTGACCACTTTGATCTGAAATATCTCCTCTTTGGGTAAGATTTCCAAATTCAAATTTATAAATTCATTTAGCAGGTACATTTGAGTTTTGAAAACAGTCATTCATTAGTTTTTTCCTCATTATTTTTTTCTTTGGCGTCGCGTATTACCGCACAATGGAAAACATGAAATATCGGTATATTTACGAGTACGAGTTCTACCGTGGCACCAGTGCTGCAGAAACAGCTCGAAGGATTAATGATGTGTACGGCGCTTGTGTCGCAAAAGAAAGCACGGTACGTTTTTGGTTTCAAAGTTTTCGTTCTGGAAATTTCGACCTTCAGAACCAACTCCGTGGACGGCCGGAGACCAAAGTGGAAAATGAAGAATTAAAGGCTATTGTGGGATTGGATCCATCACAAAGCAATTCAGAGATAGCTGCAGGCTTCGGGGTAAGTGATAAAACTGTATTAATCCACTTGAAGCAAAAGGAAGAACTAGTTGCTAAACAACCGAGATTGGTCAATCGCTCTAGGCCACTGCTGCTTCACGACAACGCAAGACCACACACTGCACAAAAAAGCAACCACTAAGTTAGATGAGATACAAATGGAATTTCTGCGACATCCACCGTACTCCCCGGACCTTGCTCCAACAGATTACCATTTTTTCTGGAATTTGGACAACTTCTTACAAGGAAAAAAATTCAACTCCGATGCGGCTGTCCAAACCGCCTTCAAAGAGTTTATTGATTCTCGCCCCCATGGTTTTTTTAATAAAGGGATCAATGAACTACCTATGAGATAGCAAAAGTGCATAGATGACAACGGTGCATACTTTGAATATATTTTACAAAAAAAATAATGACCTTATATTTCTGCCGTACAAAACGCTAATTTCATATGTAAGGACCTAATATAATCTTTTATTGTATTATGTAGTGTACTTTGTACTTATAGACTCTTTTTGAACATTTAACGTGTTTAAAAAATGCATACAATAAATTACGTTTGTTAAATGAAAAAACTGGGACACAAGTATGGATATCTGACTGTTCTATAACAGTTAATGCTCATAGTTTAAGTTACTTGAGCTTAAAGTAATTATACAATATAGAATTATTACGTAAAAACATGCTAAAGATTGCCCGTGTTACTTCACTGCTTGGAGTAACACACATCCGTTCACGTTCAGCAATCGGAACATGCTGGGCTATTACCTGCAGGCATGTCACTGGCAGCTAAAATCTAATTTTCGGGCCGAAGGCCGAGTCGCCGAGGGGTCCGGGTTTCTACGCCAGTGACCGTGTTCCTCGCGATATCGAATTTTGCTCTAAAGTCTCCACGGAAATTGATTTCAAGAGTTTCCCAGCGGAAAGTAGCGGTGGCTGTCAGGGAGGGTATTTTAATGATTGATAGCCACTTTCTGAAACCGCGGTTCCAAACTTAGAAGTTTATGTCATTAAAAAGCGCTATCTTTCGAATTAAGCCCACAAATTATGTAAATTGGGGTTTCTTGGATGTACGTGATAACTTACTTTTTATATATTATGTTTTTTATATAAAAAAAACGAGGTCAACTAATAATCATGGCTATTATGTAGCTAATTAATTATTTGAGCTACTTTATACATCAGCTAACCAATCATTATTCATGTCCAGGAACCTGCTTTTATACTCCTACCTGACTTTGTGTAGAATATGTATCGGGCATTAATTTATTGGATTGTTCTATGACTCTAGTCTAGTGCATAACATTTTGCAAGCGGCTGTTATTGTATAACATTAGACACCCCTCGGCCATATTCGTGCTCAACGTTCCGCCCAGAACTCAAGTAGCTGAAAGCTTTGAAATGACGCCCGGGACTCACATTGACAGCTTAACTTAGACGTGAGAATAAAACCGTGTTAAATTTACATCACCGCTCGGCATTCGCCATTTTCCACACAAAAAACCAATATCGACGTCTCCTAACGTGAAAACGGGGCCGTATCAAACGAATGAAAAAAGCAATATGTCGCGCGGCACGTGTTTGTGAGACTAGTGTCAAAAAACAGTCGTATCTCTTGGAGTCTCGAGAAAATCGATTGCCAGTTTAGCATAACAGACCGTGTTACAGGTTTTTGTCGCTGCGACGCCGTTGACGTATGGCTTTAATATGTAAAACGCGATTGGGTGAGAGTGATGCATGGGCCAAACACCGGTGTGCCGAGCAAGCGGGCTTAGACCATCGAAACGTATACACCTCCACTGCTACACAGATTCCAAAGAACTCCGGCCCGCCACACGAACGGCGTGTATGATTCCAGTGTAGTAAATTGAAATCTGTAAAGCTAAGAAGATGCATCGAACTCCGTATGAATACTACCAAGTGATATGAAAGCTCTATGATTTTTGGAGTTACTCCTTAAGCATGGATTTTCACATACTATAAGCCCGGGGTATGAAAAATTATGGGGAGTAAAATCAAACTACAATGTCACACTGTCACACGGTACAGAGTCACACGAAGTCACACGATGTTAGCCGAAGATGCGTCGGTCGCTTCGCATTGCATACAGATAGATATAGTGAATAATATGTTTCCATCGGTAAAACTCGGATCTCAATCGGAAGACGACGGGACCCGAAGTGTCAATTTATTATTGTATTCAATGAGTGACATGTTTATATTAATTCATATGAAACTTTATTATTTACTGTCAAATGTCAAAATGAAAAATGACAGCATGGTATAATGGGTACGGGTTTATAAGGAGTAAACTCCTGTCGTGCGTCGGAGCTGACACACACACACACACACTTTTTATTTGTCGAAATGCATGTTTTTACAAATGTAGCTATAATAATAATAAACCATTTATTTCAGGCATCAGTGGCCCATACATAAATACCTTACAGACTAACATACATATATTATACAGTAAAATAACTTAAAAGTAATATCATTTAGGAGACGAAAAGGCGTGGCTCTTTAGCGTCGTCCTATCTGGAGTCGTGTCCTGGACAGGTATGGTGTCCCGGAAGCGCCTGAACACGACACCCTTCGGCCAGAAGTCCGGACACGTGACTGTCTCCAGCATCGGCCGCGGCACGCGCACCACAAACGAGCTGAAGTGCACGTATTGGCGCGATCGCAGCTGGAATACCCTCAGGGAGTAGCCGGACTTCTTGCGGACATGCCCCACCACGTCGTCCTCTGTGGTAGAGTAGTGCAGGCGCGACACGTACAGCGCCGTGTTCGGTGTGGCGGCTCGCAGGCCGGAGTTGGATTCCGGCTCTACAGTACCGCACAGGCTCTTGCAAGGCTATCTGTCTGCCTTGCTCTTTTAATGAATAAAGCATCACATGCATATTATATCGTAGGTATATTCTTATCTTGCAACGCTAAAATAGGTATCTATGACTCAAGTTTGAAACTCTTTCTGATCAGATTCAGCAATAAGTAAAACTATAACACGGTCCATCGCTCTGCTAAGTAGCCTCATTGTTAAACGAATATAATAAATAAGTCTTTAATTTTTATTGTGGGTCAGTATTTCACAATTTCATCGTGAAACTACATGTAGTTTCGGCATGTTTAGTTACGAATTCTTGTCACGTATTGTAAGAACAAAAATAGACAAGGTAACTTAATTTGAAAAAACTTCTTCCGTGAATTTTCTCTCCAATTCAATCTACTTATCAACTTACGGCCAAGTGCGAGTCCGACGCGCTCGGCGAGGATCAAATATATTTAGGTAAACGGCTGACATACAGAGAGACAATGAAGTCTTGCTATAATGGTTACTTTTAGGTACGGAACCCTGAAAATGCGATTGAAACAATTTTTATCTATCTCCATTTCGTCTGTGAGAAATAACAGTTTAAGAGATAATTAATTATACCTTCGAAAATATCGAGAAATATGCAGTCGAGACATACATTTTAATAAATATTTATCCACATAGGATATAATATTTATTAGAAAAAGGTTACAATTTACTGTTTTTGTACTGCGAAGGTTTTTAATTAGACTTCTTTTTCGGAACATAGTAACAAACGCATTAGAACTGCGTTAGCCCAACGCACCATTTAGAAAGTCAACAGAAAGACATTTAAAGTACTTTTCTTTCATTGTTTCCGGGCGTACGGAGGGCCCTCCAGACTCGAGGAAATTGACAATGAAGGTAAAGTTTATCTTCCCGCGTCAGCCGTTTGAGGCCCCAGCGACGTGACCCGGCGTCTTGATTCCATTACCGGCCCTCGCTAGCACCTACAATAGAGAATTAAAACTCGAATTTTTACAGAGTCAACGAGCCGCTTATTCAATCGGAAAATCAATATCTCTTTCTTATAAAAGGAGTTCCATCTCTCTAAAGCAATGAAGCAATATCTACTTATAGATGTAAGGAATTTCATGAAAAGATGATAATGTTGCGTATGAATGATAATTAACCTTTTGACCGCCACAGTCGGTTGCAGCAGTCAGCGGATACAGGGTAAAAAAGTCCTTCATTACCTTGACTTAAAGTTGAAATTCGTGTTACTTCTCAGACATGCTTGGCGGTCAAAAAGTTAAGAGAGGTTTATTGCTGTAATAGATAATAGTATTCTTAATTAGTATCACCGAATCCTACTTTCCACAGGTGTATAAGTATGATATTATAACAAATTATAAATACTAAATAAAATTTCATCATAAATATACCTATAGGTTGACCGCTTAAATGAGTCTTCGCCCGCGCTGCACAGGGGCGCGGGGGCATGGCGACAAAGGGGACCGAGAGAGGAGCGGGCGGCGTGAAATGAATGAAAACAAAAATGCGCCTGCCGCCCGCACCTCTCTCGGTCCCCTTTGTCGCCATGCCCCCGCGCCCCTGTGCCGCGCGGGCGAAGACTCATTTAAGCGGTCAACCTATAGCTACCTAATAATTATTCAAATTTAATTAAAGAAAATCAATAAAAATTACAGTCAACTTCCCAAGAAATTTATAACTATAGCACCATTTTGTTACGCCGCTCAATATCTTCAAAACTGTAAGGTAATTTTTCATATATTTCAATACACATGATGAATGAGTTTTTCTTTGACATTGCTGATCTTAGTAGGTTTAACGAATGGAAATAATAATAATAGAATGGAAATTTGAACATTTCATTCCAGTTAGTTGCTGCTAAAACTACTCGTAATCAAAAAGCTCGCACGGTCGCCGTGGTCAGGTGCAAATTTCGCAATGTAACTGTATCAATCTGTCTGATACGGTTTGCGGTGTGCGGTCGCTCGTATTTGTTTTCGATTCGTCGAAAATGATGAAACATTTACGATGGATTAAGAACTAATTAAACCACGTATCCCACTGCATACACACTAATACGAGTGTTACTCGTAAAAATGCGAAAGTAACTCTGTCTGTATTTCTGTGTTTTTTTTTTATCTCAATTGACTGACAAACGACCTGACGGCCCACCTGATGGAAAGTGATCACCGCCGCCCATGTACATCTGCAACACCAGAGGTGCTGCCAATGCGTTGCCAGTCGAGGGATGATGAGGAATGAGAATGGGATAGGGAATAGGCCTCCGGATCTCGTCACTCACCGTACGAAACGCAATAGCAAGCTATTACTTTACGCCGATATTCTGTGAGAGTGTGGTACTACCCATCTACATCATCTAGCGAGGATTACTGTTTGGCTCTACCACTACAAAGTGTGTTTGTCTCTCTGTTATGTTTTCACGCTTTTACCACTGAACCGATTTGCGATAAAGCTATTTTGAGCCCTGGGGAAGGACTAGGCTAACTTTTAAGATTATCGACCTTAAAGGATTAATAATAGGATCTGGAAAATTAATTAACGGAAAGTTCGTGCATACCCAATAAGAAGCCGTTTTAGAGATACGTTTATACGCAGACGAAGTCGCAGGTCAAAGGTAGTTCATATTTAATTCACAGCTTGCGCTGTACTTAAGGGGCTAGTAAACGGACTAGTTTTTTCGGCAATTTATTGCTGCAATTCGGTCCCCTAGTGTTGAGTTACTCATAGGTACATGAGGCACCTCAAATGTCACACGCACTTTGTTGGATTGTCACGACACTTCACTTCGTAAAAATGTCCCACTCCAATGTTCATGTTCCGCTGATAGCGACGAACCGAGCGAATCATGCGAGTGAGGCGAAATAAATGATAGCGTAGCGTAGACAACGTAGCGAGTAACTCAGAGTGTGAGTGAGACAAACGAGCGCCGTCCGTTCCGTACCGTGTGATACGCTGACAGGAGAGCGAGGCGTAAACTCCGCGTAGTACCTCGTCTCTTTTGAGGTAGGACATTGTACCACCTCGTTTCGTAAAAGGAGTTACTCCCTCAAACTCGTTTTAATTTCATGTCCTGCCCAACACTACTATCCCCAAATAGATTACATTATTACATCACTAATCACAAGAAGTTTGAATGTAAACTTTTGAGGATAGCCCGAATTACAGCAATAAATTGCCGAAAAACTGACCCGTTTACTAGCCCCTTTATGAAACACAAACCATATTTTTAGTAGGTAGTACCAGTACCGCTGAGTCGTATTTTTCAGGGGTACTTGAATGTCAGTTGCGGTCACGGAAAATTTCGCAATTTGCATAATTATACGATAGCTTTGCATACTTTTACAGCTGCTTTTTTTAGGCTCAATTTGTTAGGAGAGATTTCTTGAGTGGTAAGTGACCTGCTAAACGCTAAAATTGTTTTGCTAAAGACTAACTTGGTACGATAGCACTGGAGTTAATTCATCGCATAAATCCAAATTAAAATGCATAGTGTAACAAACATATTATTTGGCAGCTCGAACGTTGCTCCTAAGCCTAGATTACTTAAGAACTGGGGGGTTACCACGATCTCTTAATGCGATTATCTTTAGGTTCTCAACTGAACTGCGTCGCTATTTCATACCACGACATTGCATTTACATATGTTAAATATATGGCGTTGAAAGCAAAAGCGACGCAGTTTCGCATTTAAAGATCGTAGTAACCCCCCTGAAGAAACTGTAAGCGTCTCGTAGATCATTCAACAATGAAACACAATAATTGACTCCAAGTAAACGGTTATATCTCTAGGAACAACTCATTTATAGATTTTCTTTTTTATTTGGAAAACGACAAAGCAGACGGGAGTCAGAAGAATGATAAAAGAAAATTAAGATAATTCTCATTACTCGGTATTGTAGCTGTCTCGCTTTGTTCGGCGCTTATTGGAGGCGTCGGAGATGTACATATACACAATTTATTGTTATTTCCTGTCTACAGCGCGTTTAGCTTTCTGCTAAGAGTAGGTATATATATACTTCCATTTTGATGCTCTTTCATATGCAAATAAGCAAGTGAGCCACGCGCCAGGCTTGAGCCCTTCAATACCTACATTCCAGTAAATAGGCTATATGAATACTTTTCAGCATGCATAGAACTTAACAAAATCATAGAAACGGGTTTGTAACGAGATTTTATAGAAATTTGTTGTCAGGGTCACGGTGGTTACCAATCTATAAGGCTTATTTTTATATAGAAGCTGGATAACAGTAGCCGTTAGCTGTAATTATCAAAAGAGGGTATGATTATGCTATCTAAAGGATGCGGTCCTATAAGAAGGGTAGTGGTAGAGCCAAATAGTAATCCTCACTAGATTATAACTGTTCGAATGGGCCGGGTCGACCGGGGTAGTACCACACTCTCACAGAATATCGGCGTAAAGTAATAGCTTGCTATTGCGTTTCGTACGGTGAGTGACGAGTTTCGGAGGGCTATTCCCACATCCCCATCCCATTCCCATTCCCCATCCTTCCTAGACTGGCAACGCATTGGCAGCACCTCTGGTGTTGCAGATGTCCATAGGCGGCGGTGACCACTTTCCATCAGGTGGGCCGTCTGCCTGTTTGTCAGCCTACTCCTTTCTCAAAGGGTTGGCAACGCATCCGTGATTCCCCTGGTGTCGCGGATGTCCATGGGCGGCGGTGATTGCTTACCATCAGGTAACCCGCCTGCCCGTTTGCCACCCTCTTAACATAAAAAAAAAGTTTCTGCAATTGCTTTAACATTATTGTGATATTTAACATCTAACTTAAAAAATATAATTAAGTCTCTACAGACTCAGTTCTGGCTAACTTTACCATTTAATCCGTTTCTACCATCAACATCATACCACGTATCTGGCCTTTATGAACATTGTATGTCATACGCTATATGTAAAGTATCCTTAAAACTTTTTACATGTAAATGTTATAATGTAACAACCCATACAAATAAAAGTTATACCGCGGAAGAGCAACTTTCCCAGTATCATAAGTGATAATAATGATTACGTCGTGATGTGAACAAAGTTGCTACAAGGCCTTTGGGAATAATGCAATGAAACAACTCTTGGAAAATCAATTCGTTACACTGTTGTTCTCTGTTCACAAACTCTTTATTAAGTTAGCTCAGTTGTAGCAAAGTACCCGATTTTCTTTTATACACAGCTCAAATATTATTAGAAGGCGATCATGACACAAAGTAAATCAACGTATTGTATTTCAGAAAAATACAGTGATGAATATCGGTAACATGTTTTATGTATGATTATAGATTTAAATAAGGTATCACGTGGACAAAATTAGCTATAGACTCTGATAAAAATAAAGATTAAGAACACTTTGAAATAGTCACATAGTGTAGGCTTGGAGGCTTTGGAATAACTATAATTATAATTCTGAAAATAAATATTACAGTACTCCAAGTCAACGTTCCTCATGAGTACATAATATTTACTTAATCTTATTTGAAGGAAAAATGGTTAAAAATTGGTGTCACGAGTTTCGCTGTACAAGGTATCACACAGGCCGTGGGCTAAACAAGCGAATACCTTGGCAGGACTAATAGTGAGGCTCAGTCGTCTTTTGTTAACACTGTCGGCTTCCCCGGGCGTTATTAAAGCCGAACAATGTTTGTTTCCTAACAAGATTTCACAACCATATCTGCCAATTTATCAACTCAAAAATATAGAACTAGCTGCCCCGTGCGAATTTTCTCACAATATCGTGATCAAACACCGGATAATAATAATATAATAAAGTGAGAATAAGTAAATACAAGTATTATTAGTACTCGTGTCTATTTTTCGTCAATAGCAGATTATTTTGACAAAGATAATAATTAACGGAGTACTTACGGGTGTGCCATCGTCATATTAACATATTGGTCTGCAAATAGCCAAGACACATTATAGTTAAACAGACTGTCAATAGATGGCGCTTGCAATGCGGGTGATTTTTATTTACGTATGCGGCTGTGGGCCACGCGCTGTTTTATAATTGAAAGTCTTAATACGTATTATTATAATTCCTATATAGTGACGGATAATTTTGACAAAGATAATAATTAACGCAGTATACCCATCGGCTCTAACATGAATGACACAAAGATAGTAGCGCCATCTGTTCTCATTAGTCTGCATGTGTAAATAGCCAACACACATGTTAGTTAAACTGACTGTCAATAGATGGCGCTTGCAAATCGCGTGTTTTTTTTTAACGGAAACGTTAATTTTAATCTATTTGTGTATATTTTTGTGACAAAGCGACGAACATAAGCTTTAAAATGGCGTTTAAATCATTAGTTTTGGTAAAGAATTAACGTAGATATGGAGCAAAAATACCTACCACCTAATACCTTTTAGAAATTAGATACCTATTTATTATATTATTCTAGGACATTCAGTTTTTCTTCAAGTGCTTGGAGATAATTATTTTGTAAAATTATTCCATTTCATAATGATTTTAATAAACATATTCGGAAGAACATGATAAGTTACGTATTCATTATTTTCAAACAATACAATCATCGAGAAATCCTATTACACCAAAATCATAAAGCCGTTAATACAAGTGAAGCTTAAGAATCAATAATAAGAGGGCACGTCACGTCAATATCCCCTGCAGAAATACGTTTAACTTCCCCATTGCTAATATGAGCAATAAATAACTATATTTCTGCTATAAATATTGGATAAACTTGTACCGTATTTGCAATAAATATTGGCGGGCGGAAAAGCCATACTATGTTGCCGAGGTATTGAATGAGATACTTAATTAGCAGCTATTATGAACAAGTGGTATTAATGTTCTGAAGTGTGCTATAACTAATAAGGAACTTTGGGATTCGTATTATTCGAAATATATGTACTGATATCTTATTAGGCTTTGCATACAAAGTGGTGAATTCGGTAAGAGGTCAAACACTAAGAAGAGCTAAGAGGAGTGTGGCTGCATATTATTTAAAAAAATACCACGTTAATGCGCTCCTCTAGTGTTAACCCTTGAGTAAGGTACACAATAATAAACAAAAGCTCTAAGATTGCCATAGGAAATTCAAATATTTATCGGAGGTTCATCAAATATCTTATTTACTCGAAGATTTTGCAAGGACTCCTGGTCCTGTTGTTTGATTTACAAGCCTTCGTTTCTTATGGACTTGATGATAATAGTTAGAGGACAAACAACGAATGTTTGGGCAACATAAATAAATCATAATGTATAGCTATTGAAATAGTCAATACCACATAAGTTTGTGAAACGGCTCTTGTGTGATTCACTTTATATTTTACTCGGTACCAACCTGATACACACTGCAGTGATCTGAAACTTGTCTCCGAGAGATTAGTTCGTAACAACCTCTTTGACGTCAAGATAATTAAATAATTATTTAAAAGTTATAATATTACTTGAGCTCTCCGGGAGCGGCGCTCAACTTCCGCAATCATACCTTAAATCAACTCAGCCATTTTATTTCCTTGTTCATACAATGAGTTGCGAAACTAAATAACAACTTGTGTAAAAGCCAACATTGCAACTAATTGATTTTGTGAACTTGTTTTAATTGGTCCCGAGCGACAGGCTCAAAGTTTTTATTGACTGACGCACCGACTCCGTCAACCTATTGGAACTCTGGATAAAAATATTCCCTTTAAAGAACTAATTGAAAAATGTATTTAACCTTCCACTTTCATTTCCATTATTAGTATGAAACTGAGCAACAAAATGTTACGGAATATTTTGCCTGTTAGGAATATAATACATAGCATCACGCCCGAAATCCCTAATGGGGTGGGCAGAGCCACAAGACTACTTGTGGCTACGTTCGATTAATTAGTTCTAAGATGGTATGATGAACCGTATGGTGACAGGTGATCAAGCCCATCGCCCATACACACCACCAGTCCACCATGTTGGAGAGGACCCGTCCCTTAGTCGACTTTTACGACATGCCAGGATGATAAGCATCTGCACGCATTCTATGCTATTTCTTCACTCCCAGTGCAGCAGAGGAGAAGAGGAGAGGAATATAATAATAAAACTATTTAGAATAGTAGTGAGTTAAAAGGTCACTGTAATAGCGTTTTTTTAAAAAGTAATAAAGAGAACGCTATCCAAGACGCAGGCGAATGTCCCTAAATTTTTTATACTTTGAATAATGGCCGCTTGAAAAGCGAAACATAAGTCGAATTTAATCATGACGAATTTACTGATTTGATTACGTTTGCAGAGTCTTTCCCTGTTTATTTAGACGGAGAGGTCCTTCAGATCTGCGGGACATTACGTCTTATAAACTGCGAATTGTTTAGTCAGCTCTCAAACTAAATTACTTTGATGAAATTATACACCAACGTGCTAGCGGAGATCTCAACGGGTATCACAAAGAGAACTGACAATTGGAATTGTAATGTTTCCTCCAGTCTTTACCATTTTGTAAGAGTTTCGTTTAAGTTTTTAAACTGTACGGATCAATATTTCAATGCAAATATATTGTCAGTGATTGCTTTTAACTTATTCCTGCTGCGGCAACTCTTGAGGCTTATTCGTACTTTCGTACTTCGTACTGTTTGCATCCTCATTTTCGCCAATGTAGCCCGTTTATTGATAAGTGCGCTAGTCCACTTAGATACGTAATATTGAGTACGTAACTCGGGGATTTTCAATAATCGATCTATCAAACAGACTGCAAAGAATTATCATGATTTCGGTATGATGTTTGGAGGAACTTTTTAAACTGTCAAGCTTTCTTGCATAAAATTAGTTCAGCTCTTTTAAAGCGTAGTTCTTATGCTTCTATAGTAACACTCGATTTTGTGTTACTGATCAGTAACGATGATATCGACTGCATCGATTTGCATCGCCACGGAGACTGAGTTTAGCAACATTTTCACAATCGCTATACTTACACAACTTGATAGATTCTCCGTAGCTCTTTTTAAACTGCGACCACTCAGTGATTCAACCATGGAACTATACAAATGGACTGTCAACCTCCTTACATTTGAGCGTACGCCGGAAAAGCTAGCTTCCCAGGCTAATACTAGATGGCGATATAAAAAAAAATCTTGGATCGTAGTTCGGAAGCTTGTCACAAGATGTCGCTACTAGAGTTAGCCTGGGAGATGTTCAATCAAATGAAATTAAAATAAATCATTTTTGTCTTCAAACTGTCGTTGATTTTTCACGTTTTTTGTAAAAACTAGCAGTTGTTCGGAAGAAACCATAGTTGTTTGAACCAATTACGGCCTAAATTTAAGAATTCGGGTCAAAGCTCCGATGTACGCTCAAATGTATAGAGGTTGACAGTCTTCTTGTATTATTGGTCCATGATTCAACGAAGAATGAGGCAAATCTTTTGGTGTGACTAATATCGATAGCAGTTTCATGTTTTGATAACGCATAGTCATCAGTGAGCAGATCTTCCAACGCTCGAGCCAGGTGTTCTTAATCATGTGGAGGAGTGGTAATGATGGATGGCGCTGGCCGCGGAGTAGGCAATTAGGCATGCGCAGTTTTTGCCACTTCTGCGACTTCTGGTGACTGTTGTCTAGCCACTCTTGAACTTTATATGCTGTTTCAGCAAAATACTCTTTTTGGCTGGCATGGAACCTCTGCGATGGATTCATCTTCGAATGCGGCAAGATCAGCGGCTAACTTTTTATCAATCAAATCTTTTCTTTTATTTTAGCTTTGGTTTCAGCTACCGCCAGCTCTGATTGTTCTCTTCGTACCGAGAAAGACGATCTATTTGAGCCCTTCTTCAAAAGAAGGTATTTGATTTCCAGCGTTCTTCCTTATCCTTGAATTCAGAATCCTTAACTAACTGAAAGACCAGATGTAAGCGTCTTTTTTAAATTTGTTTGTTGTTTATTGATATGATTAATTTATTAAACACTAAAAATTCATGTCATCTGATCTAATTCGATAATGGGATTGTCCATACTTTAGGTATTAAAAAGGCCGGATAATAGTAAAAAACCGGCCAAGTACGATTCGGACTCGGGTCGGGTTCCGTACCATTATTTATAAAAAAACGGCAAAAAATCACGTTTGTTGTATGAGCCCCCTTAAATAATTATTTTATTCTGTTTTTTAGTATTTGTTGTTATAGCGGCTACAGAAATACATCATCTGTGAAAACTGTAACTATCTAACTATCACGGTTCATGAGATACAGCCTGGTGACAGGCGGACGGACGGACGGACAGACGAACAGCGGAGCCTTAATAATAGGGTCCCGTTTTTACCCTTTGGATACGGAACCCTAAAAAGGACGCGTTATACCTACATCTAATTTATTTATATGTAAGTCAGCGATATTAGCATTTTTAGACAATTTATATTAATACCTTTTGAACTATTTTGCTTCCAAACGTTTTATTTCCAAATGTCTTAAAGTTTTTTAAGTTCATATTATTAACTAAGTACATACCTTCGCTATTGTAAAGCGTAAAAAATATATATTTATCTAGACCCATATCATAAAACCTCCATAGTCTAATCACAAACCGTAGGAAATGACCACCATTTTGACAACCAATTAGGTAAAACGAGTGCTGCAATGTTATTCCCGTATCGATTTTAGTATAGAAGTGAGATTAAATTTGGAACAGCTGTTAAAACTCAAGTGGGTCTCTATTCTAGTATACACACATACATACATAGCATCACGCCCGACATCCCTAATGGGTTGGGCAGAACCACAAGACTACTTGTGGCCACATTTGATTAATTAGTCCTAAGATGGTATTCTAGTATCCATAGATATTAAAACAGTTATTGATACGAAACGTCAATTCAGTATGTTTTTTTAATATAAACTGCACAACATTTGATCTCGAGTGACATGAGAATAGACACTTCATTCGTTTGTCTATGATTTTTAAAAAAAATGGTCTTGACGGAGGATTGAATTGTTTGTAATTTTAGTTGAAAATAAGAATAGTAGTCTTCTCGGAGTGTGTGTGATGTGAAAATGCGCCGGATATCGGAAATATGCAGCCACGATTGCAACAAATAACTTGTTGCCAGAAAATATTGTTTCTGAACCCATCATGTAGGATTTATAATATGTGTGTAGATAAAGTTATGTATGCAACTCTGCATAATTTGGCCTTAAAACACACGTGCGATCCTATTATGAAACTCGCTAAAAGCTCGTTTCATAAAACCGCACTAGTGTTTTAAGGCCTATCATTATGCAACCGTTGCATAAACTACTATTAAGTTATTATTTAACTGTATTAAACAGCTCACAAATAAAAACATTACAAGAGAAGTAATTAGTTCTGTGCTCTGCCAACGTAAATATTGTTTATACACAAGTTAAGTGATGATTAAAGCTAATCGTCGAAATAAAAGCTCTAGATATATTAATTATAAAACAGAACTTGGAATTTGCCACCTTGGTGATTTTGACGCAATTTCCAAAGGTATCATTTCAAATATTATCGTTTGCTACAACAGGGACGCTCCTTAAAGACAGAGGCAAGTATTGAGCAAAATTATTGAACAAAGTAAACTTTTCCCTATCGGCAAATTTTCTTCGCAGTTCTCAAAGCAACCGCTTCACTGAGGAAAAATAAATGACAGTAGATACTTAAGTATTGAATTTGCTTCGGACTTTATCAAAGAGAAACACTTAATTGTTGTTTTTGGCCTGCAACATCCTCTATAATTTACGTTAAGGTGTACCTTTTACTCCATTCGAAAAATATTACGTTTACTTATTTTTAATTTTCAGTTTATTCAAACTATTTACGTCGATCCCTATCCTTAATTCGGATTTCAGCCGAAAGACATCCACTGCTGGACATACGCCTCCCCCAATGATGGCCACAACGACCGATTCGGTGCTGCTTGCATTTAGCGGAAACCCGCAAGTTTCACTAGGTCGTCGTTAGTCCACCGTGTGGGTGGTCTGCCCACGCTGTGCCTTCCAGTACGTGGTTGTCACTCAAGAACTCTTCGACTCCATCAGCCATCTGTTTTACGAGTAATATGCCCCGCCCACTGCCACTTCAGATTTACAATTCTTTGGGCTATGTCAGTTACTCTAGATCTTTTGCGGATCTCCTCAATGCTAATTCGATCTCGCAGCGATACTCCGAGCATAGCCCTCTTCATCACCCTTTGGGAGATCTTGAGTCTTCTTAAGAGGTTCATAGTGCGCGACCACGTCTGAGTGCCGTAACTCATCACAGTGATGACTTTTGCCTTGAGTGGTATATTTGACGAGAAGATTATGGTGTAAGTTCCCGAATCCCAGCCGAATCGGATTCGACGATTGACCTCTTTCTCAATGTTGGCTATACCTAAGTGGACATTATTATCCCAGGTATACATAATCGTCATCAACTTCCGTAAAATATCCATACACTGCAAACTGTCGTCAAAATCGGAGACTATATACACTCGAAGTTGTACCCTTGATTTACAAAAAACTTATTGTACTTTATTGAAAGACTTATTTCTAATTTCTCAATTTTTATTAAAAAAAAACCGGTCAAGCGCGAGTGAAACCCGCGTGGAGAGGGTTCCGTTCCATACATGATAAACTGAAATTTCCTATGTTACTTTAAATACCATAGACTTCTTATAGGTTTTCCTGTAATCTATAGGTAAAGAACTATTTTAAAATACATTTAAGATCCTCACAATAAGCCTTTTCATTTGATATGTCACACGATTTCAGTTGCACAACTTTTTTTTTTAGTTAGAAAACTAAAAAAAAAAGAAAGCCCAAAAGTGGGCACCATGTTCAAAATTAATTAATTTACGTTACGCATCCCTGTTGCGGTCACCAATTTACATATGTATACCCAATTTCAAATCAATCGGTCCAGTAGTTTCGGAGCAAATTGGCTGTGACAGACGGACAGACAGACAGACCGACAGACAGACAGACAGACAGACAGACAGACAGACAGACAGACAGACAGACAGACACACGAGTGATCCTATAAGGGTTCCTTTTTTCCTTTTGAGGTACGGAACCCTAAAAACATAATTGTAACTAAAAGTCCATTATGAAATTCAGTTTTAAATTGATCTTAATAGAACCTCATGTGATGTAAAAGCATAAGAAATACAAGCATGGCTTTTTATTAACTATTTCACTGAAAAATCGCTAACCTCATTTAGTTACTGTTGTATACAGAACGCGGTTGATACTAAACCGTGTAGTATTGACGTAAAGTTGATATTTATTTGGTCGGGTTTTGCTCGCGTGCTCAACCGCGCCAGCCCCTCCAATTAAGGGGCAGGCAAAGTGCGACGAGTGCACATAAGCAGGTCGGCGATATCATAACGTTTACATACGACTTTTAAACGAGACTGGCTAGGTTTATGAAGCTTTCCGCTTTCATTTCTTTCCAACCTTCCAACGTTTAGAACGAAATTCACGCTACTTCCAAATAGAAAACTCAACCTTTAAATATTCACGGGACATGGAAAATATTTTCTTGATACGGGCATTAAAATAATTAACAGATAAATAAACGAGTCCATTAGCTCCAGAACAGTGGACCGTAATTACGCGCGCGGGGCTCCTGTTAGATTCACGGAATGCCAGATTAGGGGTAATTAAGTCTTGTGGGAGTGCAACCCAGTGAGGACCATTATATGGGATAATGAGGTGTCCAGTCAGGACGCTCTTGTAATATGTAAAGTGAATTTTCTATTCACCCCCCTCGTAGGCAACTTTTAGTATGCAGAAAATTTCGTTGGCATTAACGGTAAAAGCATTTTCTACGAACTAACCTTTGGGTGAACAAACCAACATAATCAAGGTCCTTCTTTAATTCTAGATTTATAATTTGAGGTTAACTAGTTTCAAAGCCTATGTACAGGATAAAAGTAAATAGATGTCAAGCATGAGCGAGTGTACAAAAGGCTGCAATTATTGGTAGCGCCGTCCTGCGGCGACTGAAAGAGTCGTATAGTGGCCAAATAGCGATAAAAATTCCAATAGCTGCGCCGGCCTCTGTCGCGTGCCTCACGATTTTGGGTCACACGAACACTAGTCAAGGAAAGAATTTGGTAAAATCAAATATTCAAACCGTGGGCGCAATTCTACTGTGTTTTCAAGTGTAATGAAACGTTACATTGGCTCTTGCGCTGTAACGTACGAAAATGTTGTTACCTACGAAGTTGGAAGCGCTTACTGCGTGATTCAGCTTGGATAGGGGTTATACCTAAACTCGTACTAATACCACCCAATAACTGTATTAAAGGTTATTGCTGCCTTTTCGCGTATGTATTTATGGGTAATTTATAACAAACTCTTTTTATAGGGTTCTTTTTTTACTTTTTACGTACGAAAAGGTAAAAGAGAAACCCTGGTGTTGAGACTTCATCGTCTGTCTGTCTGTATTTCACAGCCATTGATCTCAGCAACTATTGCTGTTATGAACTTGAAATTTGGAATTATGTAGTTAGTTACAACTTGCGATTATATCAAAGGAATTAAATGTTTCAACATATTTTTAAATTTTACTGAAAAAGGGGGCCTAAGAAGTGGATCGAATTTTGGAGTCAAGGAATAGGGTCAAAAAGGGTGTCATGTGAAAGGCCTTTGTTCAAAGATTTCAAAACTATTTTTTTTTAATCGTCATATTTTTATTATGTATTTACAAAAAATATCAAGGAAGCAATATTAAATGGAATAAATAAATAACCTTTGCAAAATCGTATCACACTATTCACACTAGACGGTTGTATAGAGATAGGAGCTTGCAAAAGTTATTCCGTGTTTTATTTCATAAGTAGATGTTTAAATGGTTCCCCTATACTTTAATTATTAGGGCTCGGTACCTAAAAGACGTTGTTATTCATAGACGCGGATGTGGGACACTCGGCGCGCGTGTCAGACTCGCACTTGACCGGTTTTTATTAAATAACAAGCAAACTTACCATACAATTGTGACCCGCCGCTCAATTACGCAACACCAAGTGGTATCGCTTTCGCGAAAAGTAAACCAACTGTGCCCTTATTTAGTGACCGTCAAGGTGGCGTACACCAATAAGATATCCAGGATTTGATGATGCCAATAAATAGTACCCAAATAGTACCGAATTAGTACCTATTTAAAAAAATTAGTACCCTTGTAGTTTTCGAGATATAAGGGGCAGTAGGTAGGTACGCCACCTTGACGTCAAGGTGGCGTACACCGAGTGAATCTCTGGATTGGCAGTGTTCCCGGAAATTCTGTATGAGCCAAAAATTAGTACCCAAATAGTACCTCTGGCCCTTAAAATCTCATCAGCGTAGCTATTGTAGAAGCTGAGATATTTGACTATTTAACTGAGTAAAAATTTGCGCACCGTCAAGGTGGCGTACACATCTTTTACAGCAAGATTTCACCCAGAAGGCCTTCGAATTTTTCAATCAGCTATATCCCAAAAAATACTACCCGAAATAGTACCCCTTTTACGATCAAAACAATACTGATAATATATGTGGAACTTAGAAACAAATTCAACCAAACTTCTACATACAAATCCATTTTAGTACAGTCGCAAATAAAGATCAAATATGTGTTGCAAACTACTTGCCATGACTGACATCAACGATTTAGAATGGTGGTATGTTGTACTAAGCTTTCAGGCAAAGTGATTCTTACACAGCTGCATGAAGGCGCACAATTGCTTAACTTAAAACATTTTAAGCGCAATTAGACAAAATATTTTTTTTGCTGTTTACCTGTTTTGCGGGCCGGGTGCCGGCGGTGCGCGTTCGTGTTATTATTATTGTCAAGATGACCATCGAACTAGACGGATCTACTAAAGAAAATATTTAAATATTTGATGTGATTTGTTACGTGCGGTGAAAAGTTGAATTACAGTTTTTCTACGATTATTCGTTTGATTAACGATGCACAGCAAAAAATGTAAGTACCTACAAGCTGTTTCTTTTTGTGATTTTAATATTCCCTACCCAGTACCTACTTATACTCAAATTATTATGAAGGATGATAATATTTTTTTATTTTTTTGTTTATAAAACAGCTACAAGATGGTAGATCAATTTCTAGCAGATAGTTACATTATCACCTCGATTTTTAGCATTTGTATTTAAAGATCAAATTTGAACATAATTTCCATTAAAACACAGTATACCTATATTGGATTATATTTATTGCACATTGTTCAATACTGTGTTTGTTGTTGTGTTATTGTTAAATACAAAAAGCGTTAAAATTCAAATGCTAGAAAAGAAGTATAGATATTTTATTATTGCTGTTTGAACAATAAAAGTTGCTAATAGAGTTGACAAAACTTATGAACTTGCGATAATTCTGACAAAAAAAAATCGACACGCAATTGACTAATTTCTTATGAATTTTGCCATGCAATACAAGTAATGTAAGTAGACATTACTTAGGTAGATTCTTAATTGAAATAAAAAAAAAACATACATTTTTCCAGGTGACGAGATCAAACGACTGGTGTTGACGAAGGGGATTTCTTCCGTTAAGGAAAGCTGAAAATACTGAAATGAGATTCAAGTAGGTGAGTATCAATAATTATTTATTACATCCACTCTAATATTATAAATGCAAAAGTAACCGTATATCTGTGTATCTGCCTATTACGCTTTTCCAAAGTAATCGCGATAAAAGAATTTCACGCAGACGAAGTCGCGGGAACAAGCTACGTAGGTACTCGTAAAAACCCGGCCTTTGCGCCGTCGGTCGGCGAGTTAAAAGATAGATAAGGATTTTAAGACAAAAGATTTTGCTTCGGCAAAAAGGAGAATTCCACGTAGAGGAGAGAGCTAATTTCACTAAATGTGTACTTACTTTGTGCGTTATTTTATGTGTTTATTTGTTAGGTTTAGCAATTATTAGCATCGATATGATAGGTAGTTTATTAAAACTTTAGAAAATACTCATGTATGGCTTTTGGACATGGAAGTGGTAAATATTTACCATAATCGCGCTAACCATAAAATATAATTTTATTACTCATTAGAATCATCGTTACCAATTATCATAGTATTCATGTATTGTTCTAAACACTGTTTTTGACTTATAACTTCCATGTCCAAAAACCAAACATGAGTATTTTCAAACATTTTGGATAAATAAAAAAATTAAAAAACAAATTAGAATACAATAAAATCAAATTTTAAATCAATATCAAAGTATAAATAATAATTAATATTATACATTAAAATAATAACTACAACTTGATTGAAGAATAAAATTATAATTAGAAACACGGACTCTACCGAGAGCTCTAGTTTTGATGCGATTTAATGTTCGATGTTTCGACATCTACATATCTATCTAGTAATATACCTACTATTGATTTTGACCCTTATCTCTGATTCTTAACATATTGTATATAAAAATATTTCCTTTTCACATCAGGAATGCAATCTTCCATATGTAACAGCGCTAACATATATTTTTCAGAGATGCACATAAAAACGAAAACGCTGCAAGTGCTGCAAGAGAATGACCGACAGCCCAACACAAGCTACACCATCAAGTTCTCACTGCAATTTATTTACTTGCGAAAGAACGACAGCCCATCACAAGTTTCACTATCAAGTTCTCACTACAATTTATTTACTTGATAAAGTAAGTTTAAAATTATAGTATACGTTTAGTTAGAACGGTATAAATAGTTTAGTTATATACGTATTCAATATTATACCCATATAGTGCAATGTATAGAAAAAATATACGGTGTTGATTTTATATAACATTATGTATATTATAGTGGTCTTTAACTGTTACTTGTTGATATATGCCAAAATATTTTTAATGTTATATTTTTGTATTGTGATTGTGATTAGTAATAAGAATCTTACTTATTTGTATATTATATCCATGATGATATTCACGTGAAGTTTGTCTCAACAAACACGGACTACCATAAGTTCATATTTTGTTGTTTAATTGTTGATACGCTTATTTAGTAAGTCCATGACTGTATATCTGATCTCAATTGTAAGTGTTAATTGTAAATTAAACTTGGGCACAATCGTAATCGCTTAACTTTTAAAATATTTTTTACATAGGTCAGTGAATTATTTTGCCATTTAATAGATGGTCTAAAACGTTATGTAGTAAATGTTAAAGATAATTATATTATTTACTGTTGCTTGGTGATTATTATGCCATATTGTTTTAAATATTATTCGTATTGATTCGTCATTAGAAAGACATACATACTTATTTATATTTGTATGGCATATCCGTGATGATATTCACATAAAGCCTGTGTCGGTCTCGGCAAACTCATTGATGACGGACTCTACCTAGGTGACTGATGATAGCTATAATTTAATAAGTTCTTTTGTAAACCTGTTTTATGGTTGGTACGCTTGTTTTACTCAAAATACATATTCTTTAAAATAGATACCATTATCATGTAAAAGAAGTATTATGAAACAAGACTATTAAAAAAACAAAAAAGTATTTTCCTTAGTTTGTTCTATTTTGTACAACAGCCTTGATAACCACTTAACACACACACACACACACGAACACCCTAATATTCTGAAAAACTTTTGATTGAATAATCATAATTCAGAATTACCAAAATTCTGAAATTCATTATATTTCTGAAGCCGGTCACTCATTACAATAATTTGAACTAGTAATGCTGAAGTTAGATTTAGCGTAGGATACATTTTATATTTTAGGTTATATTTTTAAACTAAAAAATGTTAACGGCAGAAGACCAATCAGAAATTAGATGATTGGGAATTAGAAACAAAGAATTAAAGAAACTATTTAGATATTTATTAGCTATTCCCAACTGTTACCACTGGTAATATTCATATTTTTGTTCCCACTTTCATTGAATTCTTAATATTCAGCAAATATGTAAAATGTTAAGAATACATAAATAATAATATAAAAAACTAAATAAGTAAATCTGACCCACGTCCCTTATAAATATAATTTATCTAATTTCGACATAGGTGACAGTTGGTTGACTGTTACTTTTTCATATGTGACTGTTGTAGCAGCTAAAAAGCAATGTTCGGAAGGGGTGAAACTAAAATTACTACGTTTAATACAGTCGGTCAGTCCGCCCCACCAAACATTCATTCCTTTTTACCTGCTCCAGCGTTATGAGCTATTTGCAAGTACATAGTTACGTATAGTGAATCAATTATTTTGTGGTTACTACTAGGAATAAACAATCCTAGACCAGAATGTATTCAACTGTAACAAAGTCGTGGGAACAATCCAATATTTTATGGTGTGTGAGTGCTCGCCTAAACACACGCGCCCACTAAAACCTACTCTTCTGAACCCACTATGAGGAAGCTGGATCATATTTAGTTAAATTTAAACAAGGACAACTAGCTTATCCAATGATATTGAAGTTTTAATGATATTCAACCAACAATATTAAAAATTAAATTGGTTTATTGCTTTTCGACGCGTCTGTACTTTTACTACGTAGAAGTTTGGTTGCTTAGTACAACATACCACCATTCTAAATCGTTGATGTCAGTCATGGCAAGTAGTTTGCAACACATATTTGATCTTTATTTGCGACTGTACTAAAATGGATTTGTATGTAGAAGTTTGGTTGAATTTGTTTCTAAGTTCCACATATATTATCAGTATTATTTTGATCGTAAAAAGGGTACTATTTCGGGTAGTATTTTTTGGGATATAGCTAATTGAAAAATTCGAAGGCCTTCTGGGTGAAATCTTGCTGTAAAAGATGTGTACGCCACCTTGACGGTGCGCAAATTTTTACTCAGTTAAATAGTCAAATATCTCAGCTTCTACAATAGCTACGCTGATGAGATTTTAAGGGCCAGGGGTACTATTTGGGTACTAATTTTTGGCTCATACAGAATTTCCGGGAACACTGCCAATCCAGAGATTCACTCGGTGTACGCCACCTTGACGTCAAGGTGGCGTACCTACCTACTGCCCCTTATATCTCGAAAACTACAAGGGTACTAATTTTTTTAAATAGGTACTAATTCGGTACTATTTGGGTACTATTTATTGGCATCATCAAATCCTGGATATCTTATTGGTGTACGCTACCTTGACGGTCACCTTATTTACACAGAGTTAAGACTAAATTGGTTTGCATTTCGAGCCAAACCGATACCAATTGTGCTGCGTAATTGAGCTGCAGGTGTTTTGTGATGCGTATCCAGAAGCCCTCAAAGTGTAAGCATAAATAATAGATAATACATAGGAAGGTACTGTTTTACTTGTAGCCGTTTTAGAATTTGAACTATCATACGAACATAATTTGTCTTAGTTTAAGCATAAATACCATCTTAGGACTAATTAATCGAACGTGGCCACAAGTAGTCTTGTGGCTCTGCCCACCCCATTAGGGATTTCGGGCGTGATGTTATGTATGTATGTATGTTAAGCATAAACGGCAAATATCACCCTCCAATTTGGCGCGGCGCAGTTTGCAAAGTGCATCGTCATGTTCCATCAGCTACTTCTACTTATAATGGCCTCTCAGCACGTTGATAAACAGGAAACATCTAAACAATTGACCGAACATGTAAACATATAACTTTTGATGCTTGGCAAAGTTTCATAGTTTAATACGGATAAAATATTTATATGCAAAAGAAAAGTATTTCTCTCGATTGCTCAAACGTTGGTCCCGGTTTCCACGCCTTTTATCATAAATCAGATTTCGGCGATAAATACATGACTTGTACTTTTTTTACATATCTCAGTAGGTAAGTATCTTTCGTCATAAGAACAACTCAATTTCGCGGATACATAAAAAAATAATGTTATAATAAAAAAATTATTTAAAAAACCGGACAAGTGTGACTTGAACTCCGTTCCATACATGATAGTCTGAAATTTCCTATGTTATTTTAAATACCATAGACTTCTTATAGGTTTTTCTGTAATCTATAGGTGAAGAACTATTTTCTGTATTTTTTTCAAAATTTTAGGCCCGGTAGTATCGGAGATAAGTGGGGGGAATGGTCAATTTTCGCCTATTTTCCTAAAAATAACTTCCAAACCATTCATCTTAAAATTAAAAAAAAAAACATATTTAAGATCCTCACAAGAAGCCCTTTCATTTGATATTCACATGATATAGTTAGCGTAACTTTTTTTTAAATTTTCTTATTTACCCCCCAAAAGTGGCCCCCGTGTTTAAAATTAATTTGCTTACGTTACGCATCCGTGTTGCGGTCAACGACTTACATATGTATACCAAATTTCAAATCAATCGGTCTAGTAGTTTCGGAGCAAATTGGCTGTGACAGACGGACAGACAGACAGACAGACAGACACACGAGTGATCCTATAAGCGTTTCGTTTTTTCCTTTCAAGGTACGGAACCCTAAAAACTAACATGATGTTTGTTTCAGTAAACAAATGAAAAGCTGAAATACTGGCTAACACAATCAAGACGGAATTACCATAAGACATGAATAATTAAACAGAAACAATTGCCGGTGCTAACTCGAAGACGAACCCAATCTATACCCGAAACTTGTAAGTGTAGATATAGGTTCGCTGACAACAAAATCCGCTCAGCCAACCCAGCCGCCGTCAATGGCGCTATACGGCCCGCTGCGGTCGCCATCCAATTTACCTTTGAACATCGTGTGTAAAAGCTGATTCTATGGAAACCAGTGCAATTTAATATCAACTTTGTAACAAATTGAAGAGTTCGCCGGCGGAATTCGGAAATAGGATGGCGTTGTTTAAAAACAATTCAGTCATGCGAGCCGAGCGTGAGTTGTCATGGATAGGGCTTTTGTTATTGTTCGTTTCAGGAAATGTGCTGCTATAAATACGTTAGTTCGTTCCATATTTTAGGTTATAAAAACAAGCAAGTTCTTTAGAAAAAGAATAACGCATTGCAGTCCTTTCTCTTAGAGTATTGAAAAAAATTAAAAGTAAAATTTTGGAGACGAAAAATGAAAAATGAAACTTGTACTGGATAGCCTAATAGTCGCATATTAATCTCTATGTAAATCAGAATACTATATCTTATTAGCTACCAAAAAATTATTATAATTATAATAGATCGCATCGAGCGGGCCTAGCAAGGTTGACAAGAGGATAAATTATCCCAGTATTGTCTATTAGTGGATCTCATTCTTTCGTTACTAGTATGCGATATATGTACTGATGGATAAGATGAGGATAGCTTTATATATAGGTACACAGGTGGATTTACTAATTTCGATATCTTGCTGTCATAAGCCGACTAGCTAGCAAAAAGGAATGTACGTACATACGTAATTCTAAATGCCACGTAAGTATTACGTTTGTACGTACATACATTTTGTCTCAGTGTAAGCAGCAAAAGCCAACTGCGCCTCTATTCGGGAATGCTAAGTGATTCTGTAGCGACTCGTAAGCCAGATTTCTCATCCCACTTTGCCGCATGACGCGTAATGCGTAAGAGCGAGATGAGAAATCTGGCTTACGAGTCGCTACAGAATCACTTAGCGTCCTATCCTATAAAGTTTAATTAAACTTTTTGTTCCTAGTAATTATGTTATAATGTAATGTTATTGGGAATAGCCCCAATTGTGGCAATGAATTGCCAAAAAGTAGCCAGTTTAACAAGCCCCTTTAGATTATCACATGGCTGGCTACAAGGATCACAGCAGCGGAGAATTGTCGTCGGTCGGTCGCGGCCCGGCAGCCGCGTGTCTACGCGTCCGGCGTCTCGCCTCACTCGCCAGCCTTTTTACTTCCCAACAAACTTTACTGCAAATCCTTTGTGTGCGCTGAAAAATCCCCACTCTAACTTTTGAGTACGTTCCACATTCTTGCCGAATATGGGAGTGTTGAGACTATTCGTCTATGCGCGTGTTATCTCGTGTATGTTCGTTTTGTCTCCATTCCGTGTCGGTAAAGTGGCCGATCATCAAAGGACTGTCGTGTAGTTTTGTGTTTACGCGAGATCACCCCACTAAATTCGCACTCCCGTCAGTCGGCTGCAGCGGCAGACATTTTCAGGACGTCCATCTTGTTCGAATACGCAAATGTACAAATGCGCAAGACGAGAATGTAGCTGCTGCTCTATGTCTCGGCAAATATCCCGGTGAGACCTCGTGTAGTTTTGTTGAGAATGTGGAGCGGGCTTGTGTATATAAGTTTAAAATCAGACGGAGCGGTATGATTTTATGAAATCGCAATTCCCTCGTATTTGCGAGTTTTGTGACCAATTTGAATAAAGCCAATGAAGAATGGTAGTTTCGGAGACGATTCCAATAACAGGGTTAATGATAAATAGTAATTTAACGAAGGTTACTGGTTACATTTTATTAACACAACATTGTTTAAGTTATTTTGTCTTCAAAGATTTCTTAAGAAGTTTACCGAATATATTGATGATAATATTTGAAATGAAATTAAGGAATAAACAAAACCAATTTAACAAGTTTGCAAACGCTTCAACCTCTATGGTGCACGCTAGGTCAGTGAGATGAAGGGAATAGTGAGGCGATCAAAGAATAAACGAATTTAATGAAAAGGTTTTCCAAGATCAAGATTTTGATACTATCAAGCTATCACTCTTGAAATGTATTGAAGCCAATTCAAACTTGTGGAAAGGGTTTGATTAAATTTCATTTTCAAAATATGTATGAAACTTATATCAGTTCGTTGTGCCTTACTTACCGACTGAGTTATTAAATAATGTACCTTACCTTACCTCCTCCTCCTTACCTTTTGTGTGACCGGATATAGTCCGCCGCTGCACGCGAACGGAGTCACCTGATTTTTTTCACTAAACTACTGTACGTTTACAGTTTACACTTTAGACATTTCCATATTAATTTTGTATAAAAACTTAGAAAACCTTTGTTGTTTAGTCTTATATCAACAAAGACAATGCACACAAGATGTTTTAGCGTATAAACGGAGCGAAGGTGCGAATATTTCGAGTGTGAAATTGGTGGACTTTATCAGAGTTAAACATACTCTGCGGTCCTAGCATGCCAGACACGGGGATACGTTAAACCGTTAAACCGTCTTATCCGTAAGTGCGTCTCACACTAGTGCCGACGAAAGAAATAGTCAGAGAGATAAGCGGGCTTAACTTAACCTCGTGTCTGGCTTGCTAGGGCCGCTGCTTTTCATTTTGACAATTAGGGCAGTTTACAAAAGCCAGGTTTTTTAAATACATACTAATATTCATCTTTATTCTTAATATACATTACAGGGGTCATATTATGAGCTCTTAATTCCAGGCTGTTTCCAGTGTAAACTGAGTTGCCTGGAACGTTCGTATATGAGTGCGCTAAAGCCGGCCTCTTTAGCGCGCCCATAATACGATTTTTCCAGGCAGTTCAGTTTACGGCGGAAACTGCCGGGAATTAAAAGGTCATAATACAACCCCAGGTCTTTTATTTAACAACTATTCCGCGGATCGTATTTTAGCCGTATGCTCCGTTTTTTTAGCATATAAGTAATCCTAATAATTACGTGCAAGTTTGATGAAATAGTAGATTGTTGCACCAAGTAGAAAGTGATTCACTATTGCGACGAGGTTGGATGCTTGGATGGCTTTGACTCTAAAACACAAGCGCAATAACCTCACGTGATGCGAGGTGTATAATTTGCTTTTCTTTCAACCACTGCAAAAAGTTGGTAAACAAAATAATAAAAAAAAAAAAATGTTTTTTAGTCTACACTAAGATTTTCAGCCAGTACTTTCAGCATAACATTGTAGACTATTGAGTGGACTGTCTTGCTAATACTTTGATAGTCCACAGAAACGTGGTTGGACTAAGACAGATGTCAGATCAGCCGCCACGTCGGACTGTCAATGGGCACAATGTGTGGCTCGTCGTGTAAACTTAAATCAAATAACCAAAATTAAAAAAGAACAGTGCAATACCTAATTAGTTTTGTGTGCATCTTTTGTACCGAGTAGTTAAGGATACGAGTATAATGATGAAATTAAAGCTTAATTATATTTTATCTCCGAAGTATAACTGTATCCCCAGGTTTCTATGTAGTATTTATGAACTATATTCAAAAATCTCACGATTTATATTCATTAATGTTGCCTGCTGTAAACAAAGCTCGCAAAATTGAAACTTGAATCTGGTTTGTTAATCGAAAATGTAACGGCGGCCTTCCGTGTATTAGCTTAGTCCCTAGGTCTCGCAACCATAATAACGCGAGCATCATGCTAAAGAGGCGTATCTGCAGTATTACTGCATGCTAAGAGGTTGTAACTGAAATACTCTATTGTATGAACCCTTTTACGTTGCAGCCACCTTTTAGCATGAAGTAATATTGCAAATAACCTTCTTTAGCATGATGCTCGCGAATGATTCTCTAACGCGCGAAGCACTTCACTGGCCGACGAATACCTAGGTACTCACTTGCTTTATACAAAACCGGTCTGTGCCAGTATGGTCTGGGACTATAGTGGCTGTCAACCAAAGTGATGACCGGGGCCATAAACCATTAGAATCGTGCTATCTCTTTCGCACTTGCATGGTCTTACGGAGCGTGACTCACATCTGCAGGGTCGCATAGTGCAGGGAAGAAAAGGATGTTTTATTGCCTCAGGCGTCACTTTCAATGACCGCCTCTGTAGTTATAGAGCTTTCGCCTGGCGGGCAAGTGAAAGAATCACCCCCAGCTATGTGACTCTCTTAATAAGTTTCAGCGCTCATTTCGCCCAACAATTATAAATTGACCCATACGCTTGTAAGCAATATGCGAAGTTAAGTACCAATGTCCTTGGCAGTGCTGCGTTGAATTAAACCAAAGTCGAAGGCACGCAGCGACACGCAGTTTATACGCACAGACAGGTCAAGTTAGACTCGCCTTTGAGTTTGGAGACGAAATGTTATTTAAGAGAATTACACCCCTGCTGGTAATCAACTGCTACCGGATTTGTGGAGCCAGTTTGTCAGCAGGCCTGTCTCGGCCGGTTTTATCGTGAAGTCGGAAATACATGCGCGCCGTATGTTCTCGAATTGGATCGATCCAACATAAGGGATGAAGTACTAGGTGCTTAAAAAAATAAACCCGTAGCATAAGTAAGCGACTATGCATTCTTAGTTCTGTGAGTAGTACTTTTGATAAATTGCTCGCTAAGCCACAACTTTGAATAAAAATTAAATAAAATATGTTTTATTGCTAAGATTACACTTAGTTATGTAAGCCCGGTCAGATTGCGAGCGTGGCAGCAGCACGCGCGATCTTTCTGGCGCACACCAGTTCAATACAACATAATGGCGTCGCGCGCAACGAACTCGCGCGCCTTGTCATTGGTGCGAGCGGTATAAATCGCGCCGCGTCACGCCACGTCCGCAGTGTGATCGGGCTTTAACTCATTTTACTTAACTCTTACAAATAAAACAAATTTTATTTAATTTTTATTCAAATTTGTCGGTGTCTTTATTGTTGAATATTTATAAGAACTCATAAAAGCTTATCTATCAAAGAAAAGGTCGGTGTGAGTCAGTTCATGCACACATTTTAATGTATTCTTGGAAAGTATTAAATAATTAAAAAAATATAAAACGTTTAAAGAACAATTTTATTAAATTAAGGCTTCGAGCACCGATTACCTGTGTAATTGAATATCAGTCGACACCTCCGTCCAAATAATCTACCCGTTGAAATAATTTAATTCCACTTTCCTTACTAAAGTTTAATTAATCCGATTCTGAGTATTTTACCAATTTCACTGAGTGCGTCCAAAGTTTCTTTGCGATATTAGAATCTAGTGACAGCGAAGAAGGAGTTTTCTGGCGACAGTCACTGAAGTAGCGCCCGCTAACCCCACTCACCTCCGGCGACACCGCCAGGTACAGGACTGTTTGACAGGCTTCCCAAGCGTTTTGGAACAAAAATCCTATTACCTTCTCAACTATCACACGAACAGCGGCGATGGGTATATTCCGAAATATATTTGTCGCCGCAATACCAGGGTGCAGCGCGTTCACAGTCACGCCACTTCCCTTAAGCCTCTCACTCAACTCCATAGTTATTAAATTAGTGAACAATTTGCTATTAGCGTACACCAGATAATCACTCCAATATTTTTCCATGTTAAGATTATCAAAGTCCATTTCTGCATACTTATGAATAACAGAAGACACATTCACAATCCGGCTGGGTGCTGAGGATTTCAGCTTCGGTAGCAACAAGCAGGTGAGAAGGAAAGGTCCGAAGAAGTTAACCTGCATGCCGACGTGCAGCCCATCCTCGGTCTTATAGTTGCCGACTCCCCCGGCGCCCGCGTTGTTGATCAAAACATCGATGCGATTTTCCGTCCGCAGTATGTGTTCAGTGAACTCCCGCACGGAGCGCAGTGACGACAGATCCAGTGGGACGAAGTGCACGTCAGGATTGCCGGAGTATTCGATGATTTCTTCCTTGGCAGCTGTCGCCCGGCGGGCGCTGCGGCACGCGAGGATTATCCGTGCGCCTCGCTCCGCCAAGTTTTTTGCTGTTTCCAGTCCTATACCACTGTTCCCTCCCGTCACTATAACTACCTTGCCAACCATGTGAGCGCTCGATTTACATATTCCACAAGTTAATTTCTGATAAATTTTCACAGTCATAACAATAACCACAAGAGCGGCTAGTATCAAGGAAATTAAATACATGATGATCAATATACAGAGCAAGATAGTACTTAACGAGCCGCTAGTTCAATGCAGCCGAGTCAAACTCTATTACAAATTAAAGAGGTCACGATAGTCGCGACGGACACGATAAGCCGCAGTGCTGCGGTTATCTGTTCGTGCCTATACGAACGTGTGTCGCGATAAAGACATCAGATACCTCATTTAGCCACTGGCCGTGTAACTGACATGCGTTAAGTGATTTTATCATTGATTGAGCTGTCTAATTACCAACTTAATCTATAAAAAAAGCCTTTGCTTAGAAGCAAAAGGGCTTAAAAATATATCAAGATTTGACCAAACGGCGATGGTGGACCTCCGTCGCGGACATATCACGGCATTTTCCATTATTGAGCTAACTTTACTGGTAATTGAAACCGTTAATATATTAGCCAATCACAGTACCGTACATTTCTCTTGGTGACCCACTGAGGCCTTAAATGTAACTGTTATATTTAACCCCGTCGGTACCCCATTTGGCCAGAATCATTTAACAGTTTTGTCAAAATGAATTTAACGGTTTGGAGTTCTGGTGGTAAAGGTGGTAGGTGGTAGATTAAGGTTCTCATTACTTGCTTCTACACGATACGTAACGTATGAAACAGCCCTCATTGCTCCGTAGAAATAAATCAAATAAACAAAACACGAGGAGCAGTAAATGCTCGTACAATTTTAATTAAAAGTAACAACCTCAGAGTAAATTGGACAACTAACTAGATGCAAATAACAATATTTAAACAAGCAAGATTTTGGCAGAGATCCTAACATTTCCATACGGGAGTTGTCATTTTGTCTGTGGGGACAAAAACGGCATTTTCAGGGGATTATGCTAATCATCTTAATTAGTGGCGTCTGCCGGCCTTCCGGTTCCTGTGTGGAGAAAAATGCGCTGGCTGCGCCTGAGTTATGGCCGACATTAATATTGTCCGCACTTCCGTCGCTCAACCGCCTATTTGCAGCTCCGAGTTTCTCCAGCCAGCCACGCTCGGAAGCAACCTAACAAACAATGCAAATGATTTTTATTTTTAAATAACACTGAATTTGAAATAATCTGAATCACATTTCGTTGAATAAACCTCTACGTTTTCGGAAGTTATGCGCAAAACTGAATTTAACGACTGTTTGGTGACGGATTACGTCGTGAGAAAACCTACACACATGTGTGATGTAATTCAACGGTGTTGTGTTAAATACTCAATAACTGGGCATGCGTGGGGATCAAAATGACCAGAGCCCTTAGTGTATGTTTGATTCGTAGTAAACGTCTCAATCGCATTTACGTAGAAGTCTCTTTTTCCTTATGGCGAAATGATTAACGCGCTTCTCAGACCTCATCATGAAAGAACATAAAATTATAACAAAAGTGGAAATCCGAGGGAGAAGCAACACTAATTTCATTAAAAGGAGACATATGAGGTTTTTAAAATAAAAAGTGTAAAACAAAGTCGCTTATTCTGTCTGTCGGTGTATTCACTTAAACCTTTTAAAGTACCTACTTAGCGTAGTTTAATGTGATTTTTATGGAATCGACATATCAAATCAATTTATTTGCATGAATACAGTTTCATAAAAGATGTCATATCGATATTAATTTACACTACTACAACATTGTATTTAGCCTGCATGCAGGCGTCCAAATGTCACCATCAATATATATAGACATTGCCTAAAGTTAAGTTTTCTAAGCTTACAAATTGTAGTGTATATTACACATACCCATGCGTAGCCGGGTTGAGACACTATATTAAACAAAACAGCATAAAATAAATCAATTTTGTAAGAAATAATGTTAAATACATACTGAACTTTAACCTGACGCCGTCGTTTTTGTTTGGGATAGGTAAAAACACAGTGCGTACGCTCACAACACCCCTATTTAGTATTCCTAACAACTTAACATTCAGCGAAACGAATATACTTAATTTTAAAGTTCATACCTAAATCTCAGTTAGGTTATTTAGTACGAGTACCTATAACGTATTCATAAAAGCACTTGCTCTAATATATTGACACGCTCTTTAGTAAGAACTATGAACTGGGGTCGATCGTTAGGAGAGAATGGGCAGTAGTTACGAAATTGTTATGGCCTACTCAGACGTCCATTAAAGCAGAAAGTAACGTATACAATTCTATGGTTCTTTCGAAAATTACTTATAAATTGAATAGTAAAGTGATTCCTCAAAGTAATGATGAAGCTGAATTTTATTAATGGTAGACATTATAACAATGAAAACCATAATTATTAGCTAGTTTCCTATTCAAACTTATTAGGTTCTATTTTTGATCAGTTTCTATGAACAAATTAGTCGCCTATAACTTATGAATCAATGATGTAAGTAAGTAAGTCGTGATCGTTTTTCTTTTAACATCAATACATATAAAACAGTACCGTGACTCAATTATAGACAACGAACAGCCTAAACGGGTAGGCCTAGAGATTTGAAATTAGGAGGAGACATTCCTAGAGTACCATAGAGGTGCACCAAAGAGGGGTTTTTTTTGAAGTTCCATCCCTTAAAAGGGGTGAAAAGGGGTGATAAAGTTTGTATGGAAAATACCGCGGGCGAAGCTGTGACGGGTCCACTAATCATTGTATAAGCTATAATAAATAAATAAAATATTCAGATCTTTTGAATTTACGGTTTTGGCACGTAATTCCAACAATAATTCCTAAACGGTCCTCCAAATCTAAAAAGTGGTTTAAAACTATTCATAATAGTTTTATAAAGAGCTATCCAACGCAACCTCATATGGGGTTGAGGAAGAAAAAATAGGCGCAAGCGTAATTTTTCTTTCCAATATTGTTCCTTACCTTTGTGCGCTCGACAAACATTAATTTTAATAATCGTACACAATTGCAGCTTTGTAACTTAAATAGTCTTCGAGAAAAAAGTGGCTCTGACATACAGACAGACAAAGGACACGGCGAAACTATTAAGACTCGGTCACATTGGCAACACACTCCTTTTTGGGGTTCTCAGTTTGACTTTTGTAGTGGTAGAGCCAAACAGTAATGCTCACTAGATGATTACTGTTCGAATGGGCCGGCTCGACCGGGGTAGTACCACACTCTCACAGAATATCAGCGTAAAGTAATAGCTTGTTATTTCGTTTCGTCCGGTTAGTGACGAGATCCGGAGGCCCATCCCCATCCCATCCCCATTCCTAATCCTCCGTAGACTGGCAACGCATTGGCAGTACCTCTGGTGTTGCAGATGTCCATGGGCGGCGATGACTACTTTCCATCAGATGGGGCCGTCTGCCAGTTTATCAGTCAATTGACATAAAAAAGCCTACGGAATACTAAAAAAAAGTTCATTGCTGAAGGTTGAATTGTCATTAGGTACACAAAACTAGTGCAAAAAACTAGTGCAAAATACCGCTCGCGCTTGAGATGTCCATTACGCTATGGCAAATCACTGTCTTGTAATAATACAACCTGTGCCTGATTAAAGATTTAATATGCATGACAGGTAGGCTTTATGTACACACTATATACTATACTGCCCAACCAAATAATTGGTTACATTATGGACACTGGTAATCAACTCCTACAACTTCTGACTAAAACGTCGACCTAATTTGAGTTTTAGCGTCATTGCCATTCAAATATTCTAGGCGCTTTTGCACAAACTGGTAAATTACAGAGTTGTGTAAGGTTTTATAATTTGTCTTAATGATATGTGAAAATTTGGTATACTGTTCTGCGTTCAAATTGTGTATTATTTGTGCTAAATACCAAACTTTAGAACTTATTACATTAATACAATATTTACAGAACATACTAGCAACGTCACCCTGTTTACAGAAATATTTTTTTGTACACAATTGCAGTGAGTCTGTATACCTGTTGTATTGTTCTTGTCTGCACATGACTAACTTGGCCAAACTGTATCAGATTCGCCAAGTGCTCATATTACTTTGTGATTGTGCCCTTATAATTAAGTAAAGTCCAGAAGCGATTAAAAAAATATACACCATTTTTCTGTGGTGATTCAGCTTGAAAAAAGTTTCGGCGCAGCCACCCGCGTGGTCACTGATGTGAAGGCTTCCATTTTAGTTCATGTGACACTGCTTACGCGAACCCGCGGTTCCGACCCACTCCGCTTCCGTTCCGCGTTTCAGTGTGAGGAAGCATGAATGCGTGTCAAGTAAAAAAAAAAACAAATTTACAATATCTTGTCTTTGAAATATATATTTTGGTTCGAGATATTTACAAACAACAAACCAATATAGGGAAGTTTCCTGGGTTAAAAAAGATTTAGGAGAAAGTTAGAGATTATAAAAAAATATTGAAAGTTTTTTTTTTGCTTTATCAAATAAGTCAACATTGACAAAGATAATGCGCATCAAAGTTTGGGAGTGGGGGCTAATGACGTCACTTAATGGTAAAAAGTGTACAAAGTCGTGACGTCACTCGGAACTTCAACGCACTATATGTGTTATATAAAGAAAAAATATGTGTTCAATATTTTTTTATAATATTAATAACGGACTAATTAGAATATTTCAGGAAACTAGCCTAATATTACTAATATATAATATTATTAATATACATATCTAATATTCTTCATTATCATTCATCACCATCAGCCTATATACGTCCCACTATTGGGCTCAGGCCTTCTCTCATAGTAAGAGGGACTGGATTAGTCCCAACGCGGGTTATGTGCGGATTGGGGACTTTACACACACCTTTTAATTACTTCGCAGATGTAAGCAGGTTTCCTCACGCTTTTGCTTCACCGAAAAAAATATCAACCTCATTGCCGCACATGAGATCTGAAAATCACAGAAGAGCCGGGATCTGAACCCGTGAACATTAGGACAAAAGCCCGTGCGTTAGATCACTATGCTACCATTACACATCTCGTAGTATAAAAAAGTCGCTTTCCGCGTCTTTTTGTATATCTGCTAACTCCTCCTAAACTACCCTACTGATTTTGATGCGGTTTTCACCAATGGATGACGTGATTCATGAGGAAGGTTTATATGTGCATACCATTCTAAATAAGTGTTAATAGTAAAGAAAATTCAATGTTTATCAATCAAGTCGTCAAAGAATTCATCTATGCGCGCTTAAATGGCTTACGCTGGCTAACCCTTAAGAGATACATCAAAATAATGTACTTACTAAATAATTGTACTCCTTCAACAAGCCTAGAGTAAAGTCCGCGATGGCATGTGTCTATCTCTTAAGGGTTGACTCACAGTAACAATTTTTATCTTTAAAATATTTAGTAAAAATATTAGGTTGTTTGCGCAGCTATTTTCTGCAATTCAGTATTAATCCTTATCCAAAGAAATACATTCATTACCTTAGGAATTTCATGTAGATAAAAATTGTCATCAAGTGTGTGTCTTCTAAAGTATGCTTTTATTATGAAAGGTTAAAGCAACTGAAACAATAACCACTTTTTTCTAACTTATACCCGAGCGAAGCCGGGTTGGGTCGCTAGTACTCTTTATAAATTTACAAATAATAACAAAGACAAATAGAATATTGAAATCAGACGTGGAGAACCGAAATGGTGTGAGTCCAAAGCCGCAAAGCCGCGCAAACACTGAGGGAATGCAAATAGCAGTTCTCTAAATCAGATGTACCACGTACTAGATTTATGTGCGAATAAAAGGACCACTCCGACGCGCTAGCCGCATGGCATTATTTCAATTTAACGCCAGCAACGTACCCGATATATAATTAAAGTCTCATACGCGAAGATAAACGAACCAGAATCAGCCTAGCTGAACTAGTTTATTTCTCACTTTTTTCAATGTAGTACATGTAAAATCACCACGTTTCTCAAATTTGATTAAAGTTGTGAAGTGTATTGTAATTTAAAAGCAATTGTTCAACAAGGGACTAAAACGAGCCATTTCACGCCATATAATATATCAGTAACTAGCAAATATTATTTCCTACTAAGTAGTCCTGAGCTACAGCGAAGTAAGTTATGAATTGACTCTTTTTACATTCAGGGGTCGTATTATGAGCTCTTAATTCCAGGCAGTTTTTGTCTTAAAGCTAAAGCCGGCCTCTTTAGTGCGCTCATAATACAAATTTTCAAGGCAGCTCACTTTACAGCGGAAACTGCCTGGAATTAAGAAATCATAATACTTACGACCCCAGAAACCAACAAGAAACACAAAACTTAATACAAATACAAGACTAAGTACAATGAATATCTACTAGTTTGCAGCTTTCAATCTTGTTAATAGTTTTTTTAACCGATTTCAAAAAAAAAAGGAGGAGGTTCTCAATTCGGTTGTATGTTTTTATAACGTATCCTTGTTGCCAAATGCAAAGGAAATTAGGTTTTAATCATGTAGACGTTGGTCAACTCAAAATTGATTAGGTGTTTTATCACACAATATTTTTTATTCAAGTTTACCTGTTGCAAAGTCGCAGATGACTTGGACTTTCAGTTCCATTTTCAATTAAAAAAGATTTTTTAGTTTCGAATTTATTTCAAATAAGGGACATTTAAAAGACGATCCGTGTCTGCAACTTCATTACACAATATTACACATCCTATTATTCTGTAAGATATTGATGAGTTTCTTTGTCTTTACACGAAGAAAAAGTAAAATACAAATTATTTTAGTTTCTGGGATAAAATGATACATTTTAGCCCGTCTACGCGCTAAGCTACGTATATAATGAGACGCACTTTAAGTAGATTGTGTATTAAGCGTGGTAAAGAAGCAATTATAAATGGTAGGGCTTTAATAGCACGATATTCATATTCGCCGTACCGCATGTGTTACACACAGTATTTTTCTTCACACTTGCATAGTAAAATATTGAAAAATAAGGTAAAGCTTACTATTTTAAGCAGTTTCTAAATGGTAGCGGCATCGGCGGGCCCGGAAGCGGCATGCACGTGTAGTGCGACGTATCATTCTATACAAAATCCATGAAGCCCGCAGATCTTATTTAAGTAGTACGATCCGTTTTGCTAGCATATAATCCTTATAATTTCGAGCAAGTGTTATGAATAATAGTTTTATGTAAGATTTTGACCAGAAGACGAGGGTGCGGCGCTGGTTACTTATTCCAAAATGGCGGTTAGCGTTGCATTACGAGCGACAATGCCCGCGCCTGCTACCGTAAAATGGGGTGAATAGGGACGAAATCGAAGTTCAAACCTAGATACAAGTTTATTTTTATATGTGGCACATTGATTTATATACCAAAAAAGTGGTGCGGAGGTATGAATTTTAGTTTGACAATGATAATTTGTTGTTTCATTTCATGGTTTCAACGAAAAACACATAATAGTAGGCAATCCCGGCTCACCCTGTAGTTGTTTGATTTGGCAACTTACTGTTGCCAAAAGAAGAAAAAAATACGTCTAAAAATATAATCAAATTACTTTAAGAGCAACCTGAGCCCGAAAATTAAAGTAGCTACTGAACAAAGAAATTCTGCATTGGCATCCCTGTTCCCCCCGCAATCCCTATTCACCCCATTTTGCGGTATGCAAAAAAACTCGGGAAAACTGTAAATAAAACCTTTTTATGAAGTTTCAGACCAAAATATACCAACTCAGCGGTTAAATTATACATTTTTGGTTAGAAAATTATATAATACAATATAAGTGACAGAACGTCTGATGACAACGTCCAACATCGTGTGTAAATTGATCATGGGTAAATATTTATTGCTGTTATGATACATTACTTTTGTAAGAAATACACTTGTTTTACTCTGGATGGTAATTGAACTTACATCTTTTTCAAGGAGGCATCCTTTTGGGGGACTTTAATATTAAAATGCACAGCTTAGTTGTAAATACGTCGATACTTTCACCAAGGCTATGCCTTTGTAACGATAACTTTGTTTACATTTATGTTAGTTAATTAGTGTGTCATTTCGTAATACCGACCAAGTCAATATAATTTGTAACAACTATTTAGATTTCCGTTAATTTATAATTAATTAATATTGGCAGGACTAAGTTTTGCCCGATTGAAATAAACATCAGTTGAATTGTGTTTTATTTCTGATCTATTTAAAGATTCTTTACTCTCCTTTATATAAATATTCAATGAACAATGTTAATCAGTGGAGTGAGAAACACAGAAAGAAGGCAATTCTTTGATAATGTAAAAATTATTGGATTTCTTCGTAGTTAGTTATTGTTGCTTCATTTCTTTTTAACTGAAGAACCCTTATTGTCGCAAATTGTTGTGAGCATTAATATTTGTATACTTTTCTTAATTAGATCTGTTTTCGCATTCGTATGTAAATAAATAGTATTTTTTATATTATAGTCATATTTAACCATCAGTCAGTGAAAATTTTACTAGCTTTTCAGTTTCATCCCATAATTGTTTAGCTATCTCAGGGTCTTGCGATACTCTTGAAGGTCTCGTTTCACGACAGTTGCTGAAATATCGCCCGGTCACGGCTTCCAGCTCAGGACTCACCGCCAAATACAAAGTTGTTTGCGACGCTTCCCAGGCATTTTGGTACATAAAACTTACACCTTTCTCCACTATATTTCTAAAAGTATTATAAGATATATTTCTTAATATATTATAATGAGAAATCGTTGCATGCAACGCGTTCGCTGTCACCCCGGTTCCTTTCAATCTTCGACTCAACTCTACGGTCATCATAATAAGGTATAATTTACTATTGGCGAAAACCAAATGATCACTCCAATATCTCTCCATGTTAAGATTATCGAAGTCCATTTCTGCATAATTGTGCTTGATAGATGATACATTTATAATACGGCTAGGTGCAGATGATTTTAGAAGAGGCAAGAGCAGACACGTTAGGAGAAATGGTCCGAAGTAATTCACTTGCATTCCGAGATGAAGTCCATCCTTGGTAATGTGATTTCCGAAGCCACAAATACTAGCGTTGTTGATAAGTATGTCGAGCCGCGTCTCTGTTCTTATTATGTAATTGCTGAACTTCCGTACGGAGTGAAGGGATGAGAGATCTAGGAGCCGGCTGCAGACGTTCGCGTTGCCCGTGCTTCGAATGATTTGTTCTTGAGCTGCATCTCCTCGGCGGACGCTCTTGGAGGTGATGATGACCCGCGCGCCGCGCTGCGCCAGAGCCCTCGCCGTCTCCAGCCCGGCACCACTCGCGCCGGCAGTCACTATCACTACCTTCCCGTCCATGCGGGCACTGGACCGACAAACACCGCATGTCATTTTTTGGAAAACTTTCACACTTACCACTGTTAACGACGTGATAGCTAATATTGTCCAAATCATTCTGACTATTTAAAATATTCCATCAGCAAGTTTATTACTTTGAATCAAAAAATGTAGAGTGAGCAAACAATCGTACTGAAGTACGGAATTTTACTGATTTTAATTACATACTTCCGCGATTTGGGTCGTCTTAACTAAAATAATGTCACTGTGTTGTATTTTGGTCGATTCAAAACTCCGGTCAACCGTGCGTACGCGCTGCGGCGTCGTTGCCAGTGACAAGGTTACATAATGAATGCCATTCATTTACTACTGTGCTGTTCTAACGTATTGATAAAAATGAAAAAAAAAAGTGTCAACTTGAATAGTAAATTGAGGTCAAACTACTGTGAGTCAGACGAGATTTCCATTTGGAAAAGAAAACGGAAGAGAAATCTATTCAAAACATTAATCAGGGCGAGCGAAGGGAGTCCTACCACTATGATTTTTCAATCAAGATTTAAATCAGTAGTGTTACTACGTTAGGAGAAAAGGAGATGACACTATTCTCTCGGTTCACACACATCATGTATACATACAAAACAGTACCGTGACTCACTTAAGACAACGCACAGCCTAAACGGGTGGTCCTAGAGATTTGAAATTTGGAAGAGATATTTCTCAAGTACCCTAGAGGTGCACTAAAGAGATGAAGTTTGTATGGAAAATAGCGCGGGCGAAGCTGTGGCGGATCCACTAGTTCATAAATATGACGGAAAATTGTCGTTGTAAAGTCGAATCTACTGATTTTAAATCTTTGATTTCAATGTAATTTTCTTATGAGTATCTGTAATAATGTAAAAAAAAAACATACAACCTTTAGAACCTCCTCCTTTTTTTGAAGTCGCCTAAAATGTTTGATGTTTAAAACCTATTTTCATATTGGAATTGATGATGATGATGATGATGTCCTCTTCATCGGATCCCATGACAGTGACTTCAAGTAGTTGGGCTTGTAGGATTCCTACGACGGTGGGCGCGAATATGACTCGCAATACCCAGCTTGTTCGAAAAAATCCGAACGCAGCGCGCGCAGTGGAGCTCACCACGGTCATTGTAGGTGTACGCGTAAGACGGCTTGGGGCTAGCCTTGCGCTCTTGACGTTTAATACCCAGCGCTGGGAGACGTGCTTCTTCAAACTCCTTCACTCTAACGCGGGCAGTGGAACGCCATTACATCCCGTTTACGGGTCATGCCTTCCCACCATCGGGAGATATACTACTGGCGGTTAAGTGCCTCTTAAGTACATCCTTGTAGCGGAGATGCTGTCCCCCAGCTTTACGCGTACCTTCTGAAAGTTGGGAGTAGAAGATTGCTTTCGGCAGACGGTTATCCTACATACGGACGATATGGCCACACCATCTCAGTTGGTTCTTCATCAGCATTGCCTCCATGCCCTGCATGTGTGCTGGAGTACTTTGGTGGAGTAGCCGACACCAACAGTTGGGGAAGTTTTATTAATTGGGAGGATCGTGTGTCAAACACTGACGTCCTGAGGCGTTCACACATGCAGAGCATGGAGGCAATGTTGATATTGGAAATATATGTTTCATGGCATACGATTCGCGAGCCATCACAAAGCTGTGCTTTTAGCAAGTTTAAATTAACGGCAGTAAAAAAATGTAGCTTATCATTCAACAAACTCGCTTCTTCTTTCTTAACTACGAAGCAACTAAATTATCAAACTTCTTTCATTTCAGCGCCACTTTAAAGTGTAGGAAACATTTTATTAACTATAAATAACGGCTAAGTACAAAACTTTAGCTATGTATGTTATATACAAAAACTGCAAGGATAAAGGTATAACTCCGATTTAGAATTAAAGGACCCACCTTAAAGTTCAAATTAGCCTATAGCTTGATGGTAGCTGTTTTTTTTACATAAAGTTACATGTATACCTGTCACTCAACCCTTATGAGTCTCATTCCCTTTAAACTCGTTCCTTTAGATTTGATTCCTGGTATGGTTATTTTATTATTTGAATTCTTACAAGTTATTATTAATTATTCTGTTTAGATAGTGTGGAATGCACCCCCTGTTTTAGTAGCCAGAAACTTCTTCAAAAACCAGGGTTCTTCTTGATATTTGGTACTCTAAACTTTACAATATATTAAGGAGTATATCGTTATTATCTTGTACATAGACAATTTTTCTATTAGAGCTGTCATTACTATTCCAAGCGCGCTACACTGCTATTCTCTAACGTGCGCAGCGGCGTGGCGGCGGATACTCGTACATTCAAATTTAGCCCTTCCAGACTAAATTAGCGCTAGTACCTTCCGACATGTGAAAGAGCCCATGTGACCTACTTGTACATACATACATACATAGCATCACGCCCGAAATCCCTAATGGGGTGGGCAGAGCCACAAGACTACTTGTGGCCACGTTCGAATAATTAATTAGTCCTAAGATAGTATGATGAACCGTATGGTAACAGGTGATCAGCCCATCGCCCATACAGATAGTCCTACTTGTAAAATAAATATTTTCATTTTCAATTAATAGTTTCGTTTATCCGTTGATCAGCCACGCGCATTTAAAAGACGGTCTACATTTCAAATCACTCACATCACAAAGTCCGTTAAATGTTAATAAAGTACAGACCTACTATTTCCCAAAAGGACACCGCGCGGCTTATGTCAGATAGCTTTTGATTTAAATTTGATCTCTAATTAAATAGGTATTATTAGGTACAAACTCCAATGCAATACCCTATTTTTACTAATATTTCATGTCCTGCCAAAACTTCTATAGCACATACCAACATTTTTTAGAGGTAAAATCTAATGCAAAGGACGACATATAAAATGCAATTTTTATCACGAGTTACCGATTAACGATTAAAGTTGACTTCCGATAAAACTCCCGAAATGTAACGCTTTAACGTAAACGAAGTTAACTTTTTTAGTAACGGATTGGCGTTTAACGAAGTTACTATTTGATTAACGGTGCCCAGCTATGCATAAGCGATATCGCAAATTATTTGCTACGATATGGCAGCTCTTATTAACTTGTCAGCAAAGGCGGCTCGCAAAAAACTAAGCGATATCGCTTCTTCATCATCGGCCTGTACAGGGACTGGTTATTCGAATAGTACCTATAGCTCATTGCAGGAACGACTGCCCTGCTTTAGGCAATGACGATAACCTTCGTTCTCTGTCTGATGACTCCATTACTGATAAGGTATTTCAGAGAATAGCTCACTGGACGACATCTTTGCCAAAACATGACAGAATCGAAGACGTAACATAAGACAGACTGACTGGATTGCGCATTTACAATTATGAGGACAAGTAAACAAGAGCGCTGACATTATATTCTTGAATATGCAAGCAAGGTCAGCACTCCATAACCGTACAAATCCCGCCCGTACGAAACAGGGCCGATAGTTATTTAAAGTGGCAATTACTATGTACATATGTAAACTCCTTTGAGACTGGAACCTGAAGGTTACTATTTGACGTTTTACTAACGTCTGAGGCGTTGAGGAGGTCGCCGCTTCCATTTAAAAGCCCGCAATTTGACGCATCAGATCACATCAAACGATCTCATTATAACGAGAGCCTGGGGAAGGGAATCGTGTGATTTTGAACATCACCTTAATTTTGTTACGTAAATAAACAAACATACTTTTAAGCATATATTACGTTTTCAGGGAAATGATTTTGTGTAATTTTTAAGATTTATTTGCTGTTGAACGAGAGTAGACGAAACTGCCTCAACGAAATGAATCTTCATTACGAACTAAGGAAGTAGCGTAAAAAAATACTTGTCATACACTGAAAAATCAAAAGTTGCCTATCAACTTCACTCTAACTTAACAAAGGTATCTTTATAATAAAATTATATTAAAATTTTGTTTAAGTTTTACTAAGTTTAAGAGAAATTTAGACCAATAAAACTAACGTTCATTAATAATTTTGAAACTTTATAAAATAAAAATATGAGGTCACAAATATTGGTTTATTCTTTATTTTGTTCTTGTGTTTATTTTCTTTAGTAACATACCTATACTTTAAACCTCATTTGTATCTTCATGCATATATATATACCTTATTTATCTTATATGGTTTTTGTAAGTGTTCCTTGACAATGATTTAATAAACTTAACACTGTCGGGTAATTTGTGCTATAAAAATTGTGTAATAGTGTACAAGTTCCTTAAGCTCCAATATTATATATTTAGTACTTACCTACAAACATAATCCGTCAACTGGGATATTTTTTAAGTTTAAGGGCTATCATAAAACCATGCAGCGCTATGATTCTTAACTACAGCTTCAAGTTATTTTGCACATTTATTACTGTTATAAAATATATTTAAATTGGTTATAATAAACCTATATAACTCCTATACTACAGAAAATCGTGGAACATGCGTGGGGGTGAATCTGATACCCCTTGAGGTGCTCTACCTCTCGGCCTCTGCTTGACACTATTTCCTGGTACATCCTGTATGCTAAAATTTTCTTATAATCCTTTAATAGTAGTTTATGCAACGGTTGCATAATGATAGGCCTTAAAACACTAGTGCGGTTTTATGAAACGAGCTTTTAGCGAGTTTCATAATAAGATCGCACGTGTGTTTAAAGGCCAAATTATGCAGAGTTGCATACATAACTTTATCCACACACATATAATAAATCCTCCATGATGTGTTCAGAAACAATATTTTCTGGCAACAAGTTATTTGTTGCAATCGTGGCTGCATTTACGATATCCGGCGCATTTTCACATCACACAGTCACTCCGAGAAGACTACTGTTCATATTTTCAACTTAAATGTAAATTACAAACAACTTTTTACAATTCTACTTTCGTTCAGCAAAAAACCAACATGAATGATGAAAGCAGTAATGGCGGCAATTCGATCCTCCGTCAAGACCATTTTTTTTTAAATCTTAGACAAACGAATGAATCTCTATTCTCATGTCACCCGAGACCAAATTTCGTGCAGTTTATATTTAAAAAACATACAGAATTGATGTTTTGTAGCAATAACTGTTTTAATATCTACTATATACTAGATACTAGAATAGAGAACCACTTGAGTTTCGATGCTGTTCCAAATTTAATCTCATTACGATACTAAAATCGATACTGTAATAACATTACAGAACTGGTTTGCAGAGGCGAAGCATGAGGGTAAGCCGGTGTATCATTTCCCGTTCTAAACATTATATTATATCTCATTATATTATCTATTTACTTAAAAAATATGTAATATGTAATTTTTATGCTAATAAAAGAAGTAATTATTATTAATAATAATGTTTGAGTTAAGAAATTATGCACCGGCTTACCCTCACCCTTCGCCTCTGCTGGTTTTACCTAATTGGTTGTCATAATGCTGGTCATTTCCTACGGTTTTTGATTACATTATGGAGGTTTTATGATATGGGTGTAGATAAAGATATTTCTTTCCATAGAATTGGCTTACCAAACGTTGCACGAGAACGCCGTCAACGTCGTCTCTAATTAATTTCCTCTCGTCTTCATTTCAGGGGCGATAATAAAAACTCCTTCAAAAACGATGAATAACTTAGTGAAGTATAAAAGCCTAATTAAGGTGTGCTTGCCTAATTAGCCGTCAGATAATCGAGTTGTGAGCGGTAAACTGCCAACGCGAGGGCTGGTTTTACGGGGCTGTTAAAGCCTTATTATTGTTGAACTTTGGCTCGTAACTCGGCGAGTGGCAATTACTGGCGCAAAATGGTGATTTTAAACAGTGGCTAGACTAGTTTACATGTACTGAAGGTACGACGGGTAGTCAAACCTGCTTTGAGAGATTAGAATCAACATAATCAAAACCAGTATAAACTAATGCGCCTTATGAAATTAAATAGCAAAATACGTAATCAAATCTTTTGCTCGTCTAAATTATAATATCAGAGAGAACCTTTTTCGCGTACTATGAGATTAGCTTACCATCCAGGTAAACAGTTTACAGCTCGTTAATTAATTGTGTCTTAAGTATTTTATCCAAATTGACAAACGAGCAAATAGGCACAAAGGCCACAAAGGTCACAAAGGTAGAAAGGTAGGTAGTAGGTAGATACCTACTGTGTCCTAAATCCAAACCTACTAGCAATCGGGTTTGCAAAAACGCGTTCAAGACGTTTGCTATGCTCAAACTTACAGTAACGGCTCAGATAGTAACGTAGCTACCTATGATTCTGGCAAGCAAGCTTGAGGACTGGGAGGTGCAACGTAAAGATAACTTATACTACAGTTGCGTTTATTAGAGATGCTACGGATATCCGGTTACTATCTGGTATCAGGTCTATCCGGCCATGATTTTACTATTCGGACGGATACCGGATAGAAAAGCTTGGATCAGGAAGAGGATAAAACAAATACAAAAGCCATCAGAAATAAATGAAATCAACGTCGTGCACGTTGAAATATTTCCAAATGACTTAATTGTATTTCGTAACAAGTTGAAACTTGCTCGCCGCGCGAAAGCCGCGCAAGCTAGCACGACTTCAGAGATAGCTCATGTGCAGCCGGATATCCGGTATCCGATATTCGGCCAAACCACTATCCGTTGCATCTCTAGCGCTTATACAGGGATATAAACCCAACTTATGCTCCTGCTGGAGTGGACAATTTACGACAGTTCTGAGGGGCTACCACGAGATCGAGATAGATTCTCTTGAGGTACTAAACTGGACTACGTCACTATTTTATACCACAACATTTTCTTTAACAACATTTAAATACATGCATTGAGGGATCGTGGATCTCCCTCTTCTCATTATAAAATAATAAATTCTTATTATCGTTGTAGACATGCTTACTATTAAACATTATTATTATTTTTACCAATTAGCTTCAATAATAAAATCAAAAATATGTTTTGGTTGATTTTATTTGTTAAGTGCTATGATAATTGTTATTCCTGTAGTAATCTAACCATTACTTACGAATCTCCTCACAATACAATGGACGGAGTGAGTCACGCGCACAAATAGTTACAAGTACGGACTTAGCTGCTGTCCAAAAGGAAAACACAGTAATCGTTAAAATACTAAAACGGAGAAAAACGCGTCAAAAGATTTCTACCCTTACAATAAGGATTGTCAGCAAATGACGTATGCTACCTATTTAAAAAATTATATATAGGTATGCAGGGGCTATAATGATAACAGTGGCTGAAAAACTGCTGAACAAAATATTCATAATGCCTGAAAAAAAAAAACAGGTTGAAGCCTTTTTTCTTTAGTACCTTCTTCTGTTGTATGTTGAATTAACCACAGATTAAAAGCAGTACATTGCTTATGCCTGCCTTCCTAATAAAAATGAATGCCTTTTGTAATATATTTCTACTTCGTATTTTCGTTTTTAATAGTAGTTTATGCAACGGTTGCGTAATGATAGGCCTTAAAACACTAGTGCGGTTTTCATGAAACGAGCCGATAGGCGAGTTTCATAATAAGATCGCACGTGTGTTTTAAGGCCAAATTATGCAGAGTTGCATACATAACTTTATCTACACACATATTATAAATCCTCCATGATGGGTTCAGAAACAATATTTTCTGGCAACAAGTTATTTGTTGCAATCGTGACTGCATATTTCCGATATCGGGCGTTTTCACATCACACACATTCCGAGAAGACTACTATTCATATTTTCAACTAAAATATAAATTACAAACAACTTTTTCTATTCTATTCAACAACAATTCTACTTTCGTTCAGCAAAACACTAACATAATGGCGCCAATTCGATCCTCTGTCAAGACCATTTTTTTTTAATCATAGACAAACGAACGAAGTCTCTATTCTCATGTCACTCGACATCAAATGTTGTGCAGTTTATATTAAAAAAACATACTGAATTGACGTTTCGTATCAATAACTGTTTTAATATCTACGGATACTAGAATAGAGACCAACTTGAATTTTGACAGCTGTTCCAAATTTAATCTCATTTCTTTACTAAAAACGATAAATTTCAGCACTGGTTTTTCCTATATGGTTGTCAAAATGGTGGTCATTTCCTACGGTTTTTGATTAAACAATAGAGGTTTTATGATATGGGTGTAGATAAAATAAAATAAAACATTGTACTTGTTTTTAAGAAATCAATAACTGCTAGTTAGCCCAGTTTCCACAGACTAACAAATCACATAGTTACTTTAAAATAAAGCATTTAGATTATATTATTGCACCAAAAACTCACCTGACATAGTACGTTACTTTTAAATGAACATAAATAAAACGTTTTTATAACAAAAACTTGACCCACGCTTTACTAGGCTCTCAAAAACTTCACTGTATATTCTTGGATAAAATTCTGGAAAAAGATTGGATTCCGGTGTATGATAAAAGTACGATTAGTGTAATAAATTCATTAGAACTTATGAATGATCTTAGATCAACATTTTAGGTGAACTTTGATGATAATTTGAATACTCACTTCATTTCTTTAAAATTAAACTAAATTCTTTGATACCCACTAAAAAAAGAAAAAGCAGTTGTTCTACTGCCTTTTGTTGTTGTACATGTCCTCAAAAAGTTGTATAATTTAAAGCATTATCATTCAATGCAATGGAAAAAAGCAGACTTTTTAGCATTTCAAAGCAAATCAGTAAAATCAATTTTATTCTGCATATATTGTTTGAAAAAATGTACCATTGTACGAAAGCAGTATAGTTAAAAACCTTGTATCTTCTTATCTTATATTCTCTTTATAAAGAATTTGATTACTGTTGAAGGTTGCATTTTTTATACTGATTAGAATAGTGCCAAAAACTGGTTTCTTGAAACTTGGCGATTACTGCCTTTTCCTTTTGGACGGCAGTATAAACAAACGTACGTGATATAGCATCGCGGCATCGTTGCAAACCCCTCAATATGAAGATGGACACCACGTTGTTACTATGTTCGTTCTGGTTTTTACCACCGCTGGCCGCAATTTGGGTATACCTCAAATTAACATGTGGTGTATGCAAAAGCAGTAAGCATTTAGTGGGCAAAGTGGTTATTGTGACTGGCGGGAATACAGGCATTGGATTTGAAACAGCGAAGGACTTGGCGGAGAGAGGAGCGCGGGTGATTCTAGCGTGCAGGAACGAGGGCCGGGGGACCGCGGCGCGCGACAAAATTATCGAAGCGACCGGCAACCAGGATGTGCACTACCGACACCTGGACCTCGCCTCCTTAACATCGGTGCGTGTTTTCACTGATAATATCATCAAAACTGAAAATCGACTTGACGTACTTATAAATAATGCATGCATATACGGTTCCGACCTCAAGAAAACTGAAGATGGACTTCTACTCGGAATGCAAAGTAACCATTTCGGTCCCTTCCTGCTGACTTGCCTACTTCTTCCGAAACTTAAATCTTCAGCACCCAGTCGTATAATCAACGTTTCTTCAATAGCTCACCAGCTTGGATACGTCGATTTTAGTAACTTGAACGCAGAAAAGGAAACTGAAGAAACTTTGAAACCGACAAATGTATATTGTCTTTCAAAACTGTGCAACATTCTGATGACGATTGAGTTGGCTCGCCGGTTAGAAGGCACGGGCGTCACTGCTAATTCTTTACATCCTGGAGCGGTTGATACTGAGTTACTTACCAAAATACCAGTGCTAAAGTTCGCGTTGCCTCTGATAAAGTACTTCTTTAAAAATGCATGGGAAGGTGCTCAGACCACTATTTACCTCGCCGTGGCGCCAGAGGTCACCTCGACCAGCGGCCGCTATTTTAAAGATTGCCATGAGGCGAAACCTACCAAAGAAGCCCAGGACACAGAACAAGCTCGAAAACTCTGGGAAGTATCGGAGAATTTTGTAAAATTAAAATAACCAACTAAACACCGGTATAATAACCTGATGCGCTCGAGTATTTCACTATGATAATATATTTTTTGCATTTTCAAAAAGATTCCATGAGCTTGCATCACGTCCGAATCATCAGTCTTTGGAAAGAGAGTTTTTTTAGGTTTAATTATCATCCCCTCTTTTTATTCCCATTGTCTTCCCTTCCGTACGTCCACCCCCACCATGCAAACCGGGATATTAACATACCTCCGTTATCAGAGATACGTGGGGCACTTCAATATCGGACGCGTTCGAGTGTTCTATGTGACTGTTTTTTTTTTTTGTTTTAATTTTTGTAGACGCCCTTGTAGATGCTATAACGGACAGCAAATACCAACTAAATCGGGTAAGGCCAATATTACATTATACATTATAGGGTCGAATAAGTATGATTCCTAGAAATATGATGGTGTTATAACAACATATGAACATTTATATGATCATTTTCGTTATTACATCATGATATTATCATCATATTTCTAGGAGTCATACTTAAAGGATCGTATATAATATATTACAGTGGAATATTTGCCTAAGACTAGAAAATGGTATACGTACTTTGACTTATTATTTCTTTTTAATACTACTTTATAACGTATTGTATATTTTACATTACAAAAAATATTAAAACAAAAAACTAAAACTCGTACAACCTAGCTAAGATTCTTGCATCGCTCACGTCTAAGTAATAATTTATTCAAAAATACATTATACCTATTGGTTTGTCATTAAATCATTACTTACACATTATATGACATGTGTCTTTGACATCCAACCTAATCACAACGTTCAATTTATACAATACTTACACAACTATGTTTAACGACCTCCTCAGTTAGCATCTGATTTCTGTCTTCATCAAAGATAATCCGGTAACAACTGTGACAAGATCCAAGATTACACGAACGTGCGTGAATGTCGCATTTTTTCAATAAGGTGAAACTTTAAAACATGGCGCTTACTCAAAATCTTACCACTAATAACTTAAACTTTGTGTCGTTATTACACATAATAAGGCTCAAACATCAATTTAAATAAACGTATTCATTCATAAAATGAAGAAAAAAAACTGAAGTTGATAACAGGTATCCGCCTTTTATCCTTATCAAGGAAAAAAAATATGAGTGCACAGTGTATCATTCCTTCCGTACCTTGGCTGATTACTTATTAGTCGATTGTAGGTTTCCGTGTCGAAAAGATGGTTTTGTTTTCAATTGTAGTACTAAATATTTTAATAATATTATGCATATGGTTATTCAATAGATTAACTTGTGGAATATGTAAGAGTAGTAGGCATTTGGTTGGGAAAGTAGTCATAGTTACTGGAAGTAATGCTGGGATCGGATATGAGACAGCACAAGACTTGGCGGAGAGAGGAGCCCGGGTAAATCTAGCGTGCAGGAACGAAAGCCGGGGGACCGCGATACGAACTTATGTACCATATTTACTGATATTAAAATTTTATGATCATCATGATCGACTCGTATTTATTGACTTCATTAAATACACTGGCGTTACTCGTCATTACGTAGGCGCTCATTACACGCTGATGCTTCGGTTAATTGGCACACACTATGGAAAATACAGATGAATACGAACGAAATTTAATCCCATTTGGATCATTAATGAAGTAATAAATTAGAGGTAGCTTTTGGAAGACCTTCAGCATACTTCAGCAAGGTACATACTCCTACCGCTGCTGAGAAACATGGTCGACTTTTACACGTTTCCAAAAAAAACTTCGCTAGTGTAATGCGAATAGCAGTCGGATGCCGACGGTCGGAACGTAAGCCTGCCGGGCGGACATTTTATCCAGGTGAGATTTTAAATTGTCATTTTTTCCAGATTTTGGAGCTCTCTAAAATCGTCATTCATTAGCTCATAGATCCTAGTCAATTTAAAATTATAATGAAGTTGATGACAGCGATAACAGCGTAAAGGTCAAATTGGTTTTAGAAATAGCATTATATATTGCTAATTACCGAATGTCAAGGTTATCAAGTTTTTGTCTAACAAATGCAGTAACATATCGATTTATTAAATGTCACGTTATTTCCTCGTAACTAATTATTATTAACGCTTTAGTTTGATACCTCATGTATCATTTAAAGTAGACCGTACATAGTCTTTATTAATAAGATTCTGGTGGTCGAATTCACAAAAGTCAGTCAAATTGATCTTTTATTAAAGTGAAGTTTATATAATTAGGTTGACATCTGGTTAAAGGAGACTTCACTACTTAATCTCTATAAACGCTTAATTGCCGTTTGGGAATTCTGTCATGGTAGTGCTAAATTTAAGTGCAAAATGACCAATATTATTTCATTAAAATCACGGACTGTCATTGAAGTTAAGTGGCTACCTGTCAAAAATTAAGAATTTTTACGGATTTCAGTGGCCCGTTGCATAAAGTTATAAGATACGATTTTACAAGCAAAACCTGGCAGCACCGATGACAGATACCTTCGTATTGTTAGTTGGTATTGTCAGTTTCAGCCTGGAAAATTGTAACTTGTAAGAAGTTATAACTTCTTAATATTCGTAAGAAGGAGAATTTTGATCCCATCAAAAACATTCAAATGTAAAAAATGTGCCAAGCCTCGCATCCTCTATCCTCCAACCCCTACGCCGTAAAAAGTTGTGAGATCCTACGGTAGAGCCAAGTCTGAGATGTTTTTATCATTTTATCACCAAATCAACTTATTTCGTTTTGAATTATTTTTATTTTCTATCAAATAACCAATATTTTAAGCCCATATCATTATTATACATCTTAGTTTAGTAAAAAAAAATAATCGTGATTTACAATCACACAGCACAAACATGACGCTGTAATGCGTCATACATAATTGTTCTCAGTTTCATCACAAACATGACGCTGTAATGCGTCATAGATAATTCTTCTCAGTTTCATATTTTTCTGTGGAGGAACATTGACTTGTGATATTTCGTTAACTATAATAGTTAGAAACTTGCAGGTATGGAGTAAAGATATGTAGGTTCAGTGAACACTCTTCGTAGCTAAGATTTCAGCTTTCTAGACATCCTCACAGCAAAGATACAGGGGGCTCAAAAGTGCTGTGAATCACTTCGAGAAAAGGATGGTAGGCCGTGCCCGCGTTGTTTCGTCGGTCAGCGATTGCCTCGATTGCCTATCAACTTCACTCTAATTTCACATATCTTTAGAATAAAATTATATTAAAGTTTAAGAGAAATTTAGACCAATAAAACTAACGTTCAGTAATAATTTTGATACTTTATAAAATAAAAATATGAGGTCAAAAATATTGGTTTCTTCTTTATTTTGTTCTTGTTTTTATTTTCTTTAGTAATATACCTATACTTTAAACCTCATCTGTATCTTCATGCATATACCCTATTTATCTTATATGGTTTTTGTAAGTGTTCCTTGAGAATCCTACTAATCCTACTATCCTACTTCCTACTTCCTTCCTACTATCCTACTTCCTACTTCCTACTAATATTATAAACGCGAAAGTTTGTTTGGATGGATGGATGTTTGGATGTTTGTTACTCCTTCACGCAAAAACCACTGGACGGATCTTAATGAAACTTTACAATGTTATAGCTTATAGATCAGAACAGCACATAGACTATAATTTATAAAGATATTGTTTGTGCAAATTGGCCGAAATACAACTATAATTGTCAGGTAAGTCGACAAAAATCCTGCCATCTCCATTTCGGCATGCGCTGCATAAACCGTTAGAGTTACTTAAAAATGATGTATGGTGGAATTGTTCGACTTACAAAGTTCTACAAAAAAGTCCGCGATAGCATATATCTATCATTTACGTGGAATCCGGTATAATCAAAATTGCGACATAGCAAAACATTTAATTTGAATACTGTATTTATAATGCATATTTATGGTATTATAAATTAATCCTTATCCAAATAACTTTTATCACTTTTGGTATGTAACGTAGATAATCTTTGTCTTTTACACTAAGTAATTTGGGTAAATAGTTTAAAAGTTACGGCGGTAATAATATCTTTAGAACACGTGTAAGGGTGGAATCATATCTATCAAGCATCGAATCGCATTTTATCTACCCAAAATCGCTATTTACTTAACTCGCTATTAACCGACTTCGAATTAAAATTTACTTACAAAGGGCATTATTTCTTACTTTTCAAAGGGGTTTTTGAAGTCGGTTTTTTTAATTGTTAAATTTTAATTTTTATTTCGCTTTTTTTAGTGATTTTCATATGTGAGTTAACGACACACATCAACAACACCAAGTAACAATAGCATAATGCCAATTGCTCATCACCCTTTACAATATGTTGCTATCCAAGATGAAAGGACGTCAATCGTTGAGGAGTTCTCCTGGCTCTTCATCACAGGTTCTATTTTACCACATGAATTTCTATGGGCATAAGTTGCTTGCCAACCTTATACAGAAATCTAATCGCCAGCCGTGAAATACTTTTCATTGAAGAGTTCCGGTGGTCACCCGTGGTCTTCATCATCAGTTCCACTTCACCAAATAATGATTTTAAATTGTAACTGCTTGAGTCATGAAAGAAAATATCAAAATTTCTATATGCGTGCCTATAATATTTGAGGAGTTCCTTCGATTCCTCATAGATCCTGTCATCAGACCTCGACTTTGATCACAACAGGACCAACATGGAGAAATACCTATCGTTTAAAAAAAGAATTATGCAAATCGGTCCAGCCATCGCCGAGTAATCGGTGAACATACATATAAAAAGAAAGGAAATATTCGCGTCGAAATGAGAACCTCCTCCTTCGGTTTTTTTAAAGTCGGTTATAAAAGGAGGAGTTTCTTAATTCGTCGGAATCTTTAATTTTTAGTACAAGCCCGCTAATGTTAGTAAGGATAATTATTATGTGTTATTGAGCAAATCTGTATTTTATTCTCTGACCCGCACACCCCTTCAGGGAATGAATCTACAAAAATCCTTTTTTAGTTCGCACCAAATTTTTGCGTTTATGCATATAATATAGGTTCTGCCCGCAACTTCGTCCACGTGGAATTCAGTCATAGTTATTCTCCTGGGAATTCAGTTATAGTTATGCTCCACGTCCCAGGACCTAAGACAACTTATATACCAAGTTTAATGAAAAACACACAAATACAATTTTTCGCATTATAATATTAGTAGTATATTAAGTAAGGATAGCTTTTAGCCGCGACTTCGTCCACGTAGAGCTGTACAATTTTCAGGGATAAATTACTTAAAATATTATGCCAGTGCTTCGTCATAGAGATAGCGTTGCAGTCCGACACTCTGGGGTACAGAAGTCAAGACGGATGCAACAGTTCACACTCGAACACTCAACGTAAACTTGACCATAGGAGAGGCATTTCTTGCGCAGATCAACACCGACAGTCTGCAGTGTCTGTCCTTGGGACTTAGGTATAATATGAATGGTCATGGCAAAACAAAGAGGGACTGAAATCTGCAAGTTCGTTTTTCTTTTTTATACCACCACGGTGGCAGAAAGCGTACGCTCCGCTTGATAGTAAGCGGTTACCGTAGCCTATGGACGTCTGCCACACCAAGAGTGTCATATGCGTGTTGCCGACCCTTTAAAAAAACTATTGACTCTTTGAAGAACCCCATACTGTAGTCCCCTGAAAAAGACCTCAGTACCAGCTCATTCCTCTCGGGATCGTGCGCGGGAGGAAAGTCCTCTAAAATAGCATTGTGCGTGACAAACTTAACAGGAACGGGAAATTTGTTGGTATAAGTGTAATGCGTGGAATAGGCACCTCTTCTTCCCGTTCGCATCCATTCAAAATGACAGGTTCGATGACATTACTCGGTAGAATTGTAAAGCGCAGTCTGGTCCAATGTGCAGGAAGACCAGATGTTTTTACAAAATCTAAGAACTCTCAAAGTCCCGAGGTAACAGGAGCAGACAGTCGGTGTTGATCTGCGCAAGAAATGCTTCTCCTATCGTCAACTAAGTATACGTTGCATGTTCAAGTGTGAGCGGTTGCATCCAACTTTACATCTGCACCTAAGAGTGTTGTAACGTTGTCTCTATGACAAAGCACTGGCATAATATTTTAAGTAATATATCACTGCAAATTCCATAGTCGAACTTATGAACGAAGTCACGGGCAAAAACTATCCTTACAATACTTAAATGTGAAATTGTCTGTGTTGTGTGTGTGTGTGTGTATGTGTGTGTGTATGTCTATCTGTATTTTTGCTCCGTAACCGCGCTGACCGGATGTATGTATATAGTTACCTTATGATGAAACTTGGTATGTAAGTAGTTAGTTACCTAAGGTCTTGAATAAGAACATAGGGTACTTATTATCCCGGAAATTCAAAAGTTCCCGAGGGAATGACTAAAATTTAATTCCACGCGGACGAAGTCGCGGGCAGAAGCTAGTGATTTAATAAACTGAACCGTGTCGGGTAGTTTGTCCTATAAAAATAGTGTAATAGTGTACAAGTGCCTTATGCTCCAATATTATATATGTATTTAGTGCTTATGGATATTTTTTAATTTAAAAAATCCATCTAAATACCATGCAGTGCTATCATTCTAAACAACAGCTTAACGTTGAACTTGTAGCCCTTCAAGTTATTTTGCACAATTATTCTGCCCTGCTAAGCCGAAAAGTGCTATCTCAATCAGAGTAAGTTTTGAGGAAATCGACTTTTTGTATATTGACATAAAGTCTATTTCCTCAAAACTTACTCTGATTGAGATAGCGCTTTTCGGCTTAGCAGGGCAGTATTACTGTTATAAAATACATTTAAATTGGTTATAAAACATCTATAATTACAAAACTACAGAAAATCGTGGAACATGCGTTGGGGTGAATCTGATACCCCTTGAGGTGCTCTACCTCTGGGCCTCCGCTTAACACAATTTCCTGAGACACCCTGTAAGATAAAATGTTCTTATAAACCTTTAAAGATATTTCTTAATATAAAATTGTCTCACCGAACGTTGCCCGAGAACGCCGTCAACGTCGTCTCTAATTAATTTCCTCCCGTCTTCATTTCAGGGGCGATAATAAAAAACTCCTTCAAAAACGATGAATAACTTAGTGAAGTATAAAAGCCTAATTAAGGTGTGCTTGCCTAATTAGCCGTCAGATAATCGAGATGTGAGCGGTAAACTGCCAACGCGAGGGCTGGTTTTACGGGGCTGTCAAAGTCTTATTATTGTTGAACTTTGGCTCGTAACTTGGCGAGTGGCAATTACTGGCGCAAAATGGTGATTTTAAACAGCGGCTAGACTAGTTTACATGTACTGAAGGTACGACGAGTAGTTAAACCTGCTTTGAGAGATATAGAATCAACATAATCAAAACCAGTATAAACTTATGCGCCTTATGAAATTGATTAGCAAAATACGTAATCAAATCTTTTGCTCGCTTATAATTATAACATCAGAGAGAACCCTTTTCGCGTACTATGAGAGTAGCTTACCATCCAGGTAAACAGTTTACATCTCGTTAATTAATTTTGTCTTAAGTATTTTATCCAAATTGACAAACGAGCAAATTGGCTCTGTCATAAAGGTAGAAAGGTCGGTAGTAGGTATATGATACCTACTGTGTCCTAAATCCAAACCTACTAGCAATCGGGTTTGCCTTCAAGACGTTTGCTATGCTCAAACTTACACAAAGGGCTCAGATAGTAACGTAGCTACCTATGATTCTGGCAAGCAAGCGTGAGGACCGGGAAGTGCAACGTAAAGATACCTTGTACTACAGTTGCGCTTATTAGAGATGCAGCGGATATCGTTACTATCTGATATCCGGCCTATCCGGCCATGATTTTACTATTCGGACGGTTACCGGCTAGTGAGTCGGTATCCGGCCGGATATCGGATAGTACAAGCTTGGATCAGGAATCGGAAAAAACAAATACAAAAGCCATCAGAAATAAACGAAATCAACGTCGTGCACGTTCAAATATTTCCAAATGACTTAATCGTAACAAGTTGAAACTTGCTCGCCGCGCGAAGGCCGCGCAGGCTATCACGACTTCAGAAATAGCTCATGTGCAGCCAGATATCCGGTTGCCGGATATCCGGTATCCGATATTCGGCCAAACCACTATCCGTTGCATCTTTAGCGCTTATACAGGGATATGAACGCAAGTTAGGCTCCTGCTGGACTGGACAATTTACGACAGTTCTGAGGGGCTACCACGATCTCTAAATACGATTCTCTTTAGGCACTAAACTGGACTACGTCACTATTTTATACCACGACATTTACTTTAACAATATTTAAATACATGCATTAAGGGATCGTGGATCTCCTTCTCATTATTTGATACGAAATTCTAAATATCGTTAAGTTGTAGATTATTGTGGGATTTAGCAATTAGAAGACAGGTTTACTAGACACGCAAAATTGCAAGTATGTCGGTCAATTAGATTTTAACTTATGGGGGGTCGAAAATGGCTCGAAATGGTTTGTGTAATATAACCTACAGCCGGTGTGTCGCGAACTTTGGCTTCCTCACTTTTAAACAATATTTACCAATTAGCTTCACTTTTAAAATCAATATATATTGGTTGATTTTATTTGTTAAGTGTTTGATAATTATTATTCCTGTAGTAATCTAACCATTACCTACGAATGTACTCACAACGAACGGAGTGAGTCACGCGCACAAATAGTTACAAGTACGGACCGATAAACGTATGTGATATAGCATCGCGGCCTCGTTGCAAACTCCTCAGTATAAAGATCGACATCACATTGTTACCATGTTAATATTAATTTCGTTCTGGGTTTTACTAGCGCTGGCCGCATTTTGGGTATACCTCAAGTTAACATGTGGTGTATGCAAAAGCAGTAAGCATTTAGTGGGCAAAGTGGTTATTGTGACTGGCGGGAATACAGGCATTGGATTTGAAACAGCGAAGGACTTGGCAGAGAGAGGAGCGCGGGTGATTCTAGCGTGCAGGAACGAGGGCCGGGGGACCGCGGCGCGCGACAAAATCGTCGAGGCGACCGGCAACCAGGACGTGCACTACCGACACCTGGACCTCGCCTCCTTAACATCGGTGCGTGTTTTCACTGATAATATCATCAAAACTGAAAATCGACTTGACGTACTTATAAATAATGCAGGCATATACGGTTCCGACCTCAAGAAAACTGAAGATGGACTTCTACTCGGAATGCAAAGTAACCATTTCGGTCCCTTCCTGCTGACTTGCCTACTTCTCCCGAAACTTAAATCTTCAGCGCCTAGTCGTATAATCAACGTTTCTTCTATAGCTCACGAGCGTGGACACGTCGATTTGAGTAACCTGAATGCAGAAAAGGAAACTGAAGAAACTTTGAAACCGACAAATATATATTCTCTTTCAAAACTGTGCAACATTCTGATGACGATTGAGTTGGCTCGCCGGTTAGAAGGCACGGGCGTCACTGCTAATTCTTTACATCCTGGAGTGGTCGACACTGAGATACTTACCAAAATACCAGTGCTAAAGCACGCGTTGCCTTTGATAAAGTACTTCTTTAAATGTGCATGGGAAGGTGCTCAGACCAGTATTTACCTCGCCGTGGCGCCAGAGGTCACCTCGACCAGCGGCCGCTATTTTAAAGATTGCCATGAGGCGAAACCTTCTAAAGAAGCCCAGGACACAGAACAAGCTCGAAAACTCTGGGAAGTATCGGAGAACTTTGTAAAATTAACAAGTTAGTCCCTGATGAGAGATGATTACTTGCAGTGTAATATTATCAATATTTTCGAATCCTTTATTTTATTCGTTTCAAAATTAACATCTTCTGCTACATTTTTAGATTGCGTATAATAAGCAACTAAATTTTTATTTTGCAAAAATAGAAAATACCTGGGCATTGTTAGCAAAACTGGCTGCGTAAAATTGGTAAATATAAAAAATCAAGTAAAAAACTTTAACCCAGTGGACAAGTACCTAGTAAATAAAAATAAATTTCTTCCAACTTCGCTTTAACTTTATCGTTATGGCTCGTTATGCTCTAGAGAAGCACGAGAGATTGCACTGCTTTGTATTTTTATTTTATTTGGTTAGTTGTCAAAAAGTTTACACCACTAGCCACCCGATCCGACCATTCACAGTCCGACGGGACAGCTGACTTTTCTGTGGACTTGCTGTTAGCAAAACATTATGCTTAAAGTACTGGCTGATAAGATAGTATAGGTTACTAAAAGATTGAAAAAATAATGGCGTAATATGAAAATTAATTGACCGGTACAAGTTTTCTGTGAAAATTTTCGGATGTTCTACTTTAGCTTCTGAACCACTGGACCGATTTTAATAAATAGGGTATCATAAGATTTGGGAAGGACGTGCGAGTGTTATAGCCTATTTAAAAATTCTAAGGGTGCGTCATACCAGGTGCAAAAATCCTTTTTACGTCGCTAGTCGGGTTTAACTATACTTTTACTTTTTTTTACCAACTTTTTGCACTAGTTGGAAAGAAAAGCAGATTATGCACCTCGCATCAAGTGATGTATTATTATGCTCGTATTTTTAGAGCCCTCACTTGCGCCCGGGCTCCAGCCTAACACTCGGCGCAATAATGAATCACTTTCTGTTTGGTGCAACGATCTAGTATTTAAGTTGTAGTCGAAAGCCAGAAATATATATCTCAAGGGTGTGAAATGGGAGTGCTTTTTTGTATGTGAAATTCAAAGTTCTTTAAGTTATAGACATCACACTTCGTATTGAGGCTTCCACTTTAATATTTTATTCAATTCTTAAGGATATAGGTACATTTATGGAATAGTGAAAAAATAAATAAAAGGAAGTATCCTGAAAATTCGTTTTATTTTAAAGATCATTTTCACGCAGACGAAGTCGCGGGTAAAATCTAGTAAATAAGTAAGGCAATAATAACAAAGTGTACAGCCACTGCTGCCCTTTCCCCTAGCTCTTCTTACTGCATTATCTTATTAAAAAAATTGGAATACAGCATTTTCTTAATTTTAAACCACGTCCGATGCAAATCCGAGGAAATATGCTCTTAAGTGTAATTGAGTAACTACTATTTATACACTTTCTTATGGACTGTGCCGTGTGTGTGTGTGTGTTTTCTAGATGCGTATTACTCGAATTCGGAGGAGACGCGGTGCGTAATAGTAGGGTAGCCCAATAGTGGATTTTGGATCTTACTAAAGCACGGCAGATTATCATAAGAGTATAATAGTCGGTATAATAAGATGATATTGGTATTTAATGCATTTTCAAAAAGATTCCATGATCTGCGTCGCGTCCGAATTGTCAGTCTTTTGAAAGAGAGCTTTTTTCGGGTTTACTTACTCCCCTCTTTTTTTGTTCCAATTTTCTACCCTTCCGTACGGCCACCCCCACCATGCAAACTGGCAGATTAACATACCTCCGTTATCGGATAGACGCAGGGCACATACACTATCAATATCTGACACGTTCGAGTATTCTATGCGACTGTTTTTGTTATAATTTTCGTAGACGCCCGTGTAGACGCTCCCCCCACCGGTGAAAGGTACACATCGTATAACCTTTTTTTCTTTCTTCCACCTAATCTTCAAAAACCAATAGGTCCCCACGACGCTGGAGTAAATCTCAGTATAAGTGCTCTGACCCATTTTTCGATCAAGTGACAGTAAATACCAACTAAATCGGATGAGACTAGAAAATGATGTACGTACTTCAAATCAAATCAATTTATTTGCAGTAATACAGTTTTATAAAAGATGTCATGTCAATAATAATGTAAATTGTATTCAGCTTGCATGCAGGCGCACAAATATTAAAATTATCCGAATCGAATTCATTACATCATTAAATATTACATGTACACACAATTACAATACTAGTATTTAAAATCAAAAAAGTCCTTCATACAATAAAACCATGTGTCCTAGAGACAGTCAGTCTATTTAAATTTAAACTTATTTCCATCGACTGTTCTCAATTCCTCTGGCAGATGCTTTCTATACACATATTGAAAACATTCCTCCTATACCTATAAAGATTTGTGGCCGGGGGGCTTGTACAGAACATTCATGATCTTAACCCTTGTCCGCCTTTGCAAGACTTCTCCACGTGTTTTATAATATTCCTGGTGGGTTCTGACGAAAACACACATATCTCTAATAGGTATAATTAAAAAGTGGGGTCACAGATCACATGACACAGCTGTCGCCGTGCAATGAGCTGCAGATTACCCTGACTCTTTGACTTATTGTTTTTAGGGTTCCGTACCTCAAAAGGAAAAAACGAAATCTTATAGGATCACTCGTGTGTCTGTCTGTCTGTCTGTCCGTCCGTCTGTCACAGCCAATTTGCTTCGAGCTGGACTGATTGAGTTGAAATTTGTTATACATATGTAAGTGCGTGACCGCAGCACGGACGGGTAAAGTAAATTAATGAATTTTAAACGTGGGGGCCACTTTTGGGTGTAAATTAGAAAATAAAATAAAAAAGTTATGCAAACTATATCGTGTGACATATCAAGTAAAAGGGCTTATTGTGAGGATCTTATATATATATTTTTTCGTTTTTTTTTTTTTAAATAAATAGTTTGGAAGTCATTTAGGGAAATAGGCGAAAATTTACCTTTATTATATGACATGTGTCTTTGACATCCAAGCTAAGCACAACCTTCAATGTGTACAATACACGTATATTGTTAACGACCTCACCAGATAGCATCTGATTCCTGTTGTCATGAAAGATAATCTGCTAACAACTGTGGCAAGATCCACGATTACACGAACGTGCGTGAATGTCGCATTTTTTCAATAAGGTGAAACTTTAAAACGTGGCGCTTACTCAAAATCTTACCACTAAAGACTTGAACTTTGTATTGTTATACGTAATAAGGCTCAAACATCCATTTAAATAAACCTATTCATTCAAAAAAATGAAAAAAAATACTAAAGTTGATAACAGGTATCCGCCTTTTATCCTTATCAAGGAAAATGAGTGCACAGTGTATCATTCCTTCCGTACCTTGGCTGATTACTTATTAGTCGATTGTAGGTTTCCGTGTCGAAAAGATGGTTTTGTTTTCAATTGTAGTACTAAATATTTTAATAATACTATGCATATGGTTATTTAATAAATTAACTTGTGGAATATGTAAGAGTAGTAGGCATTTGGTTGGGAAAGTAGTCATAGTTACTGGAAGTAATGCTGGGATCGGATATGAGACAGCAAAAGACTTGGCGGAGAGAGGAGCCCGGGTGATTCTAGCGTGCAGGAACGAAAGCCGGGGGACCGCGGCACGTGACAAAATCGTCGAGGCTACTGGCAACCAGGATGTGCACTACCGACATCTGGATCTCGCCTCCTTAAAGTCGGTACGACTATTCGCTGGTTATATCATTGCGACCGAGAAACGGCTCGACGTCTTAGTTAATAATGCCGGGACCTTCGGAGCCCCATTTAAAAAAACTGAAGATGGATTGCTTCTTGAAATGCAAAGCAATCATTTTGGACCCTTCCTACTGACTTGTCTACTCCTTCCGTTACTTAAATCCTCGGCACCTAGTCGCATAATCAACGTGTCCTCAGTAGCTCATCAAGGAGGCATTATTGATTTCCAAAACCTGAATGCAGAAAAAGAGACTGAAAAGACTTATAGTGGACTTAATACTTATTGCAATTCAAAACTGTGTAATGTCTTGATGGCGGTTGAGCTGGATCGGCAACTACGAGGAACTGGTGTCACAGTGAACTGTTTGCACCCAGGATTCGTTGCTACAGACATTGTTGATAGCGCATTTTTCAGATGGACTGCCCCGTTAATGAGGATATTTGTTAAGACACCACGGGAAGGAGCTCAGACTACGATTCACCTGGCAGTCGCACGGGAGCTTGTTTCCACGAGCGGTCTTTATTTCAGGGATTGTCATGAAGGCAAGACCACCAAACTTGCTCAAGATACGGAATTAGCCCAAAGACTTTGGAAAGAATCTGAAACCCATGTTAAGTTGAAATTAAGTTAATTAATAAAAAATCTTACTTAATAATCGCTATTTTTTTATTTTTAGTAAAAGCAAGTGCTTAATGTTCCAAATGAATTAAGACATATTGTAATCGTTCCGTTTTTTATCGCGATATGTTGTCTTTATCTTTCTTTACCATGAAGAAAGAGATAAAATAGGTTTTGATCGTATGTCACAGCTATTTCAATTATTTTTATCATACTTGCTCGGAAAGGGTGTTATTATACGCAGACGAATAGAGCAGCTATAGCCGATATAACTGCTCTATAAGCCCCGCCGTCAGCGGGAATTCTAAACAATACAATATCCACTATGGATTTTGTATGGTTTGTAAGTCCCACTGACGGCGGGGTGTGCGCCAGGTGACGGGGGCGTGCGTCGGCTCCGGCGGTGATCATTTTCTTATACAAGTTGCACGTAACCGACGCGATATACAGGTTATTCTACCCACCTGATGGTAATTCACGGTGTATACTGGGAATAAAATAAATAATTTGATTTATTTGTCTAATTTTTATTTAATTTCCTCGCAAATGTGTTTTACATTGTGTGTATCACGGGCAGTAAGGGCATAACAAACTTGAGTCATTAAAAGCCCTCCCGCCTTCGGTGTCGGGCTTCTAACAGACTCTCGTTAGTTATCCCCTTCTTACGGCCCTAGATGCACAATGTACTATTGCAATACGAACTTATGTACAATATTTACTGATATTTTTTTATTTTACGATCCCGACTTGACTAATTGTGTGTGTGATTATTGACTTCGTTAAATACACTGGCGTTACTCGTCATTAAGTAGGCGCTCATTACACGCTGATGCTTCGGTTAATTGACACACATTATGGACAATACAGATGAATACGAACGAAATTGAATCCCATTTGGATCGTTAATTAAGTAATAAATTATAGGTAGCTTTTGCAAGACCTTCAGCATACTTCAACAAGGTAAATACTCCTACCGCTGCTGAGCCATTTGGTCAACTTTTACAAGTTTGCTCAAAAAACATAATTATGTTTTCAGGTTTCATCTCTGTGTAAGTGTTTGTGCATGTCTTTATTCAGATATGACTTCCTAACGCTCTTACGTAATTCAATGTCTGGAATACTAATCGTTACAATAGACCATTATTTTACGCGATGTCATTTACCTGGCAGCTCTCAATTTAACTGGCATAGGTACAATAGTCACACGATTGAATTTTTATAACTCCACCTAGCCTATGTTCCCCGAGTTATTACGATACCATAACACAAAAGTTGTATCAATGCTGAGTATTGTCTGCAATAATTGTTTAGGATTCAAAGAGAATAAATTGTCAAAATACACAATACAATAATATTTATGTATTTCCAACTCTTAAAGTTTGTTAAACTTATAACACCGGAGTTCCTACTTGTCTATTGAATTTAGGCAGCAGCTCGTGGATATTATTCTCTCGTCCTATAAAATATATAGTTAAAAATTAAAATTTACCTTTTAACTATTTTGCATAAGAAAACTAATAATCCGCAGACTTTCTCCGACATTTAATTCCAGGATTAGCAAGCAAAGTATTTTCATAAAGGCTAAGCGGAGGGACCCAATATGTGGCTGCAATTTCGCATCAGCCATCAATTAATTAACATTTATCAGAATCACCTTTATCTTATCTACATTTATTTAAGCAACCAGCAACCATTTATATGCTCAGTAGATAAATAGCTCTTGTCATGACTAATCCTTGATTACCTAGGTTTTTATGAGAACGTTGTGCTTATATAATGTGCCTTTTATTATACGTGAAATGTACTTTAGGTATGAATAAGAACACAGATCAGTTAGAAGGAAAAGTGGTTATAATAACTGGCGGCAACGCTGGCATAGGCTATGAAACAGCAAAAGATTTGGCAGAGAGAGGAGCGCGGGTGATTCTAGCGTGCAGGAACGAGAGCCGGGGGACCACAGCGCGCGATAAAATCATCGAGGCAACCGGCAACCAGGATGTGCACTACCAACACCTCGACCTCGCCTCCCTGGCCTCCGTAAGGGCATTTGCTGAAAACATCATTAAAACTGAAAAACGACTAGATATTCTTATCAATAATGCCGGCATCTACGGCACTGAATTTGTAAAAACTGATGATGGTCTCCTGCTTATGATGCAGAGTAATCACTTTGGACCATTTTTGCTCACAAACCTTCTGGTTCCGATTTTGAAATCATCTGCACCCAGTCGCATAATTAACGTTTCTTCTGTTGCACATAGAAGCGGAAGCATAGATTTTGAAAACCTGAATGCCGAAAAGGACACCGAGAAGTCTTATAATGCATACAATTTTTACTGTCTCTCGAAGCTGTGCAATGTTTTGATGACGATTGAATTAGATAGACAGCTTAAAGGTACCGGTGTCACTGCAAATAGCCTGCATCCTGGTGTGGTCCAAACAGAATTGATATACGAAATACCTGTTATGAAGGTGTTTAAGCCGGTATCAGGCTTATATTATAAGACGCCTAAGCAAGGAGCGCAGACCACTATTCATCTTGCTGTTGCCCCAGAACTTGCCTCTACCAGCGGACGCTACTTCAAGGATTGTCATGAAACAAGCTCCAGCAAATTAGCCCAAAACATGGAATTAGCCAAAAAACTTTGGGAAGTATCCGAGAAAATTGTGAAATTAAAATAAATTGTCCTTATCTTCATCATCATCATCATCATCATCATTTCAGCCAGGACATCCACTGCTGAACATAGGCCTCCCCCATCGATTTCCAAAGGGCCGGTTGGAAGCGGCCTGCATCCAGCGTTTTCCTGCGGTCTGTCCATCCTATGGATGGATGTCCTACGCTGCGCTTATCGGTCTGTGGTCTCCATTTAAGAGCTTTTCGGCCCCATCAGTCCTTGTCTTATAAATTATTTAAAAAAAATCATGTATGCAACAAACATATGAGATTTTAAAGCTTCGTAAATCACACCGATGACATGGAAGCTCATATCTTTATTCAAAACTTTTAGTAAGATGAAATATCAGCAAAAGTTACAAATATTCTCAACGACGGTAGAATGTCGAAAAATGTGGACTTGCAAGCAGAACGTCGAACTCTCGTATATACGAAAACTTTTATGCAATCTAACGTTCCATTTTAAAATATCTTTGGATCAGCTACCGTTATATACGAATATTCAGAGAGGACTCGTCTTAACAAGGTTCCGTATGGTGGTAGTTTTTCAACAAAGCTGATAAATGGCTACTTTTTGGGTTGTTTTTTATTTTAACATTATTTATAATTTTTCTATAGAATAATATATTATAATTTTATAATTTCGATACAATGTCGAAATTGTAAATAAGCCCAGAAAAATAAACATAAACGTCAAATAATGTAGTTTTTACAATTTTTTACATATAATAATAATAATAGATGATTATAGGTATGTATATTTCTGTGACCACAAGGCTGGCAGCTATTTTGGCCAAAGGCTGTTTAGCTGTGCAAAGGGGGAACGCTGCCAGCCTGCTGGGCACCATGAGCAGCGACGGCGATTTAGCCAGTATCTTATATTTGTAGAGTAGTTTCAGTTTTTTTTAATTTTTTCGATTTATTTTTGGTTTAAGGTTTATGTATTATGTTGTATTCCTTTTCTATAGTTTAATAAACATTAGTGTACTTATAAATATTTATTCAACATTCGACACAAACAGATACCGATACAGATAAGGAAAATTAAATATATATAGGTACTTAACCGTTTATTATAAGCTGTGCCCAACGATGTCAAAAAGAGTGCCACAGCGCATATCGCACCGCAGCGAGCCTCGGCTCTCATTTTCAGTAGGTGGTATATGTTTGTTTATCTATTCTGTTTGTTTAAACAGGTGGGCCTTCTACCCGTTTGTCAGTCAATTGACATAAAAAAGGTATTATAGAGATTATGAATGATGGGATTCTAACAAGTGGATTTTGGAAGGTCTATCAAATTATTCTTTCATTGTAATCTACGAACTACGAGATCCAAAGTCCTGTAGGAATAACCCCCTCAGAGCGCAGAAAGTCGTGGACACAGCTATTCATTAATAAATTTAAATCAGAAAGTGGAAAACGTCTCTATATTGACGATAACAATGTAATAGTAGTTTATGCAACGGTTGCATAATGATAGGCCTTAAAACACTAGTGCGGTTTTATGAAACGAGCTTTTAGCGAGTTTCATAATAAGATCGCACGTGTGTTTTAAGGCCAAATTATGCAGAGTTGCAGACATAACTTTATCTACACACATATTATAAATCCTCCATGATGTGTTCAGAAACAATATTTTCTGGCAACAAGTTATTTGTTGCAATCGTGGCTGCATTTACGATATCCAGCGCATTTTCACATCACACAGTCACTCCGAGAAGACTACTATTCATAATTTCAACTAAAATGTAAATTACAAATAACTTTTTACAATTCTACTTTCGTTCAGCAAAAAACCAACATGAATCATGAAGCAGTAATGGCGGCAATTCGATCCTCCGTTAAGACCATTTTTTTTTTAAATCATAGATAAACGAATGAAGGCTCTTTTCTCATGTCACTCGAGATCAAATGTTGTGCAGTTTATATTTAAAAAACATACTGAATTGACGTTTCGTATCAATAACCGTTTTAATATCTATGGATACTAGAATAGAGACCCACTTGAGTTTTGACAGCTGTTCCAAATTTAATCTCATTACGATACTAAAATCAATACTGTAATAACATTACAGAACTGGTTTTGCCTAATTGGTTATCATAATGCTGGTCATTTCCTACGGTTTTTTATTACATTATGGAGGTTTTATGATATGGGTGTCGATAAAATATATTATGGCTTCAAAATGAGCACCACAACACATCCCAATGGTTTTTGAATTTCATATCTGTCTGATTGTATTTGCGCGATAAACTTTTAAACTATGAACTGATGTCATGCTGATTTCGATATAATATCAAGGCCAACTTCAGGCAGCTATAGAACTTTTTGGAAATTAAATTGGAAGAGTATATAAGAGGGGTTTGAGGTTAATATCGGAAAAAGTAACTATACACATTCCCCATATAAATTTTTGTTTATTCGTCTCCTATCTCCTTTACTATTCATCCCAATATCCCATTATAAAGGGTGTGCGACGCAGGCACCTGCCAGGTGACAGGTGATGAGCCCATCGTCCATACAGAGAGTCCAACATGTTGGAGAGGACCCGTCCCTTAGTCGACTTTTACGACATGCCAGGATGATAAGCATCTGCACGCATTCACGTCACTCCCAGTGCAGCAGAGGAGAGGATTAAGGATTTTGCATTAATTAACGAATTTGCGTAGATTTCACGTCCTATCTAGTTTGTTGGTTCTCAAGATATAATTTCCAAAAAATAGATCTGATTCTTCAGTCTTTCTTTCATATTAAGAATAGACAGAATTTTGATAAAATTTTTAGTTAATTTTAAACTGCGTGACAAGAGACTTAAAATTAGGTAATACATTTTTCATATCGTATTTACATATTTAGAAAATCTACTTTTTTATGTCAATTGACTGACAAACCGGCAGACGGCCCGCCTGATGGAAAGTGGTCACCGCCTCCCATGGACATCTGTAACACCAGAGGTGCTGCCAATGCGTTGCCATTGTAGGGAGAATGGGGAATGGGGATAAGATGTGGGAATAGGCCTCCGGATCTCGTCACTCACCGTACGAAACGCAATAGCAGGCTATTACTTTACGCCGATATTCTGAATGTTGTTACTTAAAACTAACAAAATTCTAAATAGAAGACCAATAAACCTAGAAACGTAAGGGCCCGATTTATTTATTTTGATTGGTCGTTGTGATGTGCCAAAACATTCAAATCTCGTTTTCGTACTTAATGCGATTTTATTCTTAAGTTAATGTTTATTTTTAATTTTTGATTTTTATTTTCCAAGTGTCACTTGTAACTAAGTGTTGTCATTGCAGTGAGGGTCCGTTGGGTCAAAGCTAAGGTCATTCGGAGCGGGGGGCCCCTTAACGTGCGGCTGATTAGCGATGAGGGACACATTCAAACTTTGACCGAATGTCATTGTTATTAGAGTCTAAATTAACAGTTTCGTTTATTTGCTTATCAGCCCCTGCGCACGTTAGAGAATGACACCATAGCTATGTTCTTCTCACATTTCTAATGTCATTCATAAATTAACCCGCGCGCTCGTAGGCACTATGCGGAGCGAGGTACCTATGTTCTTGGCCGGTTGCCTTGAAATTCGACCAGGGTCGAAGACACGCACGAAAATTTAGTTTATACGTACTGACGGATCAAGTTAGGCTCGCCGGCGAGTTCATGAACGAAGTTTTATTTAAGAGAATTACACTCCCGATCATACGGCTACCTACGAGTAACATAACATTTCACGATATCTTTTCACAGATTTCGTTAACAGGTAAGAGTTTATAATATGCTCTAGATTAGCATATAGAGTACATTTTATCCTCTGAAAACATACAGTCCTGTGAAAAAAGCCACCCTCTGGGTATTAGCAAGCAGGTCGATGGGGAAATTAGGTATTTATTTATACTTATATCGCTGCTTACTCGTACATCACGATATCGCTAGTTGTAGTAAATTATTATACTTAGCTTCCAAAAACAATCTGAGCTAAGCTGAGCCCGGAATAAAAACTGCGTTTCTATGATTAGTTCGAGAACAAACATCAAACCCCACAAAAGACCTATATATAATGTGGTAGTCATGATTTGTAAATACGATCCGCAAAAGATTTAGAGTAACCGACATAGCCCAAAGAATTGACTTAAGTGGCAGTAGGCGGGACAAATTGCTCGTAGAAAATATGGCCGATAGGGCTTAAGAGTACTTGAAGAGTAGTAGAGTGACCGCGCAGTGGAAGGCGTTGCGTGGGCAGACCATCCACATGGTCACCAACGACCTGGTGAAAATTGCAGGACTCCGCTGGATGCGAGCAGCACAGAATCGGTCGTCGAGGCGATCATTGGGGAAGTCCTATGTCCAGCAGTGGACGTCTGTCGTCTGAAATGATGATGAACTACAATAAGAACAAAGCAGGCAATGAGGATTTCGAATGGCATTCGCGTGGATTTGGTAAAGAGCGCATCATTCTGGGCATTGTAGAAGAATACAGTTTCGTTCAGAACCAGTTGCTTTTGGGCAATGCACTATTTCTTTGTTAGGGCGTTCGCTATGTTGGGTCGGCCGAGGGAATCCGATATTGCCTCAAGTGGAGCGTTCTCGAAGCATTGTGCACTTTTATTCGCTATTCAGTCTGAGCGATGCCACTTCGACTCGCTCCAATGATTGCGGTATCGTATTCTTAAGGAAACACTCACTTAGTTGTAGCTCCATTTTTTTTGCATTATGCTTTCTGTGGCGTGATTAGAAAATAAATTAACATTTTAGTTTGCTATATTGATTTTTTTATACATACATTTTATACTTTTAGAAATTAATTAATTTATCCTAATTATTAGGGAGCACAAAGGAATAGACAAAGTACCATAAAAACTGCTTAACATTTCTAAAAAGCTTTTCGTGGCACCAAAAGCTTAGTTCTATCGTCGCAAAACACAAAAGCTAAAAAAATTATAAAATGACAACCTAACTTCAAATCACACTTCAAAAAGGTAAATTGATAAGGTAGGGCTAGTAAAATTCTCGTGAAATAAAAAAATAGGTATGGCAACCACATCAATCTACGAAGATCACCCTTCCTATTTCTGGAGCTGCCTAACTATGCAAGAGGAATGCCCCTTTTTTTCAACCACCGACCCGACTTTATACTACTTTGGCAGCGGCATATTAGTATTATACGTGGCCTTCGTGTTGATGTTGCTTGTAGATCTGAAGTTTTACTGGTCGCTGGGTAGCATTCAGCAGAAGCTCGATTATTATGTGAATCTGGTGAGGAATAAAGTGCAGCTGGTGCAAAAGGATCAGCGTCGATTGATGAGTACGGAGGAGCGGATGGCGAAGCAGTTGAAGCGGAGCCAACAGTGCACGCTGGTGTTGACATCTCTGCGTGGCGCACTGGCGCAGAATGATTCGTCTATTTTTACCGGCCTGTCGGTGGTTGCCGAAAAAGCCGCCAAGCCACAGCTTTCGCCTGGGCCCGACAGTAAAAGCGACTGCGGCTTCTAAAGAATAGGTAATTTCCATCAAACGGAAACTCGCATCCCATCGCATTGTAACGGGTTAAATCATGTACACAGTATTTAAAGTCTAGCCTAGCCGCGCGTTTCCTGCATACTTTGCGCTACATCGCGTGTCGCAGAAGACGCCCATTGTTATACTGCTGTGCGCTGGCTAGGTAATATAGACTTTAAATACTGTGTAATACGTTTAAAGATTTAAAATCGTTTCCGATCCGATGCGATCAGAGCCGTTTGGTGGAAATTATGGTTTAATTTATAAGAAAAGTACAACGGCAAGAAATACGTGTTTTTGCCAGATCAAAGTAAAAGAAGATTGCACCATTTTACTGCTGAGTATATTTATGAATCTTCTGAATTTACGAGCGACCAAATGTGGTATACATTTTTAACAAATTTAAGAGGATCTCTCTAGAAACGGTTCATAAAACTACAATAAAAGCCAGCGGAGAAACCCCTCGGGCAATTCGCCTTCCAGACACTTCGACAGGAAGATATACAGTGTATGTAACTACGTCAGGTAAAAGTCAGAGTGAGGTAAATCCTTGTGTACGCATTTTCTTAAAATTTTATTGTGATATAACAATTAACAATAATTCGTTATTTCCAAGCCTGTTTGTCATGTACAAAATATTTCCGTTATTTTAAACAAAATCCATTTGTTTTACTAGTTGATTTTACAAATTATTTTAAAACAAGATCATTTTATTTGTTTCCACGGTTCTTACAAAAATGAAAAATGTAGGTAAGTACCCTAGTTGAAAGTATTCGCGGGTCACTATGATAAAAACTTACTTAGTTAGGTACCTACTAAATAGCAAGCAATACCTGTTAATAACTATCCTCTGAAACTTCAATAATCATAATAAATAAATAGTTATGTATTTATTAGATTTAATTATAAGTTATTTCCAAATTAAATATATTTATATTGGGCCTGATGGTTGACTGATAGAGAATGCCTTATGATACTAAGTCCGCCATTTGTACTATACTGACCTATAATGTGCAATTAAGTTTAAATAAATAAACAAACATACGTATGATTATAAAATACAGTACCATCGTAGCACTGTGAAACAGTTTTAGATAGCTCAATCCCCTATTAAATATTAGCGCAGGCGCCTCATTCGGGAACGCTAAGTGATTCTGTAGCGACTCATAAGCCATATCTCTCATCTCGCTCTTACGCATTTCCCGTCGTGCGGAAGAGTGGAATGAGAAATCTGGCTTACGAGTCGCTACAGAATCACTTAGCGTTCCCGAATGAGGCGCCAGAAGTCATAATTGGCCCCCGGTCGCTGCCCGTTGCCATTAAACGGCAAGCAATAGCCTGTTAGTTTCTTCGTGAAGTATGCGTGAACTTAAAACGAATCTGCGACAGGAAGAGGCTCCAGTTAAAGTTAAGCAATTAAGAGTAGAGTAACCGGCGAGATTGCATCTAGGAACTTCTTGTTTTCCATTCCTAAAACTATCTTCATTACACTAGATCTGTGTATCCAGAGTGCGGGAAGCAATGTTTTGCATGTCACTACATAAACACCTTGCATACATTTACATAGGAGATAGTGAAACAGTTGGAAAACCGACTCGATGGACTTTTACTCGATTTTCAGCTTAAGGAATGAAATAAATAAACCTTTTTTTATATAATTAATGACACCTAATAAGAGAAATAAAATATTTTGAATCGTTGAAAATAATAGACAAAAGTGATAAGTGCCATAATTATTAGGGATTGCGTCAGAATTTTAAAAGAGAAAGAAACCTGACTTAGTCATCAATAAGCATTAGTTCGATAAAAAAAACAACCGGACAAGTGCGAGTTAAACTCGCGTGGAGAGGGTTCCGTTCCGTACATGATTATCTGAAATTTACTATGTCACTTTAAATACCATAGACTTCTTATAGGTTTTCCTGTAATCTATAGGTAAAGAACTATGTATTTTAAAAAAAAAAATTAGCCCCAGTACTTTCGGATATAAGGGGGGAATAGTCAATTTTCGTCTATTTTCCTAAATAACTTCCAAACTATTTAACTTAAAATTCAAAAGAAAATATATTTAAGATCCTCACAATAATCCCTTTTATTTGATATATCACACGATATAGGCTGCATATATTCTTTTTTAATTTTCTAATGTACCCCCCAAAAGTAGCCCCCATGTTTAAAATTCATAAATTTACGTTACGCGTCCGAGTTGCGGTCACCGACTTACATATGTATACCAAATTTCAACTCAATCGGTCCAGTAGTTTCGGAGCAAATTGGCTATGACAGACGGACAGACAGACAGACAGACACACGAGTGATCCTATAAGGGTTTCGTTTTTTCTTTTGAGGTACGGAACCCTACAAAATAAATAAACGCGTCGAAATCAGAACCTCCTCCTTCGGATTTTTTGAAGTCGGTTAAAAGAAAGAAGAAATACTATGAAAGAAAATTAGTGCGACCAAAAAAGATGCGCATTGGCATGTATGTATACGAGCTAACTGATAGGCGGGCAGTAAATAACGGGACAATACCCTGGAGGACCAGACCCAAAACCACAATAAAAGGAACAACTTTGTGTAAAATAAAACAAAGTATTCAGTGATTTCTTTTATTTCACACAATTCACACACAGAAATTCTCTCAGGCGTCGCTAATAAATAATTCTTATCATATCATACACACTCACTTAACTAGTAGTTAATTTTATTCCAAGCTTCAGTTTTAACTTACAGAGAATACGAAGCTATACTTATACGACACTTAAATTAAAGTTAAATTAAAGTTAAATTACAAAATGTTTTGGTTTTTCAGCTTTCAGTAGCCTTAATGTCGGCGGCGAACAATGAACAGTTAAAACGAAAACTTAACATAAAATTAACATACACAGCCAAATGAAATTTTAACAGTAATATCACAATCCAAACTTAACAACAATTCAACGCTTAAAACTAGTTAAAATTAACGATATTAACATCAACGGGTTAACGTTTAACAATAGTAACAATTTGAATGCATAACGATTATTTTATCCTCGCGAACAATGCCGTTGTAATGCCGTTATTCAGGATCAGCGGTGGTTTGTAGGATTCTGTTCATATGAACATACAATGGGGCCCAATTCGAAAATGTGTTCGCTAAATTTGAACGTCACTAAACTTAAAATAAGAAACGTTTAACTTGATTTTGACAGCTTTGTGCTGTGCAAAATCAAGTTTGACGTTTCTTATTTAGAGGTTAGAAAATGTTATATTAAGAAGACACCATTTCGAATTGGACTCAATCTACACAACAATCGAGCGACAACAGACAAAACTGTCGTTCGCGTACCGCGATTTAAGCGACAAATAAAAACATCTGAAATGATAACTATTGAAACTTTTAGAAATGTGATAGAGGATAAAAACATCGCTAGGCTGTACTACTTAACAAAAACGTGTATTGTAGGTTTTTCGGAATGTCCGAATCAGCTTCAAGGTTTTTTGTTAAGCAAAGGCACTATGTTTACTTATTTACTCAACTGTAAGTAGATTAACCAGTGAAAAAAGAAGATATTTTCTACAACAAAAGAACATTATACTTATTTACCATTTTAAGCAAAACGGGAAATGTTATTTTTTTTTAAATGAAACCTTCCTGCGTTATCGATAACTTTAAATGATAAACAATGCCTTTATTTAACGAATGCATTCGTCAGTTTAAAATAACTAACCAAAAAAAGACTTCACGAAGATAGAAGAGATTAAAAGATAAAGGGTCACACGTCGTTAATACATTATCTTGGCAAGATTTTTCGTTTAAGGAAAAACCTTGGCAGGAGAAATTAAGACAATCGTCCAAACAAAAAGGAAACAACAACAGGCACTTGAGTTAAGGCACATCGTGATTGTTTCAAACAAATAATAGCAAGTTGATTAAACATCGGCCATCCGGGGGAAGTAAGAAACTATTACTGTATTTCACCTAAAATATGGTTCTGGCTTTATATTATTATTCATATCAAAAATTGGTTACTAAAGAAAAAGTAGTGTAACTTATTTCGTTTTGAGACTCTTTTGTTTGATAATATGAATTTTGAAACAAAACAAAAACTCAACTTTGTTCTAACAGTTAAATCAACAAAAACAGAAACCGGCACTCAACTAACGATTAAATAACACTGAAACAAAAACTCAACAACTTTTCACTTTCGGGGAGTAATTAAACATTTTAACAACTGTGTATTTAAGATTTTAAGAAAGAGATAGGCAATAATGAAATTTTAACGTTAGTTTCATATTAACAAAACAAAAAATCAACTGTTTTAAACAGAAACTTAAGTTTGTTGTAGATAATAAGTAAATAACAGCAAAGAACACAACCAAAATTAACAAATTTAACAAGTCTTTTGAAAACATTACATGCAACAAATTGCAGCCAGACCTGCTGGCTGTCAACTTTTGTGTTAAAACAAAAATTCAACAAAATCAAAACCATAACGTTAACAAGTACCTAAAGATTATGAAGTTACCTAAAGTGCTTTTTTTTTTAATAATAACATACGCAATGGTAATATTTTATAATTGTGAAGAGATCAGTGCACTTTGTAAATTAATATCTTATGAGTCAAAGTGTCCGGAATCTTAACATTAATGATCATTTTAGTTCGGGTAAAAGGCAAAATACTAAGCAAATCGCAAACAACTCATTAATTGTAACAATTAAAACTTTAACTAACAGAAAAACATAACAACTTGAAATCCAAAATTAATATCGAAACTTAGCGTAATCAAACGGAACTCGATGTTAATAACAAAACTCATGCTGACACACTACTGTGTGTAGAACATGTTCATGTGAAAGACAAAACTTAATTGAAACAAAAAAGAACTGAACGATAACAATGCTCGGTAACAGTAAAATAATTGTAACAAAAAGGGATTCAAAAACGAACAAGAAGAACAATAACAGGAAAAGTAACTTGCAAACAAAACAATGTGCACCGAACATTAAGGCATGTCGAATTTATCATTCAAACTCATTTGCTTCTCTGAATTATTCCTTGAATTACTTTGCCAGAAACATGTATGGAGGTACGTTCTCCAAATGAACGTATCGGGATTGTCGAAAAAGTCTAACCTAAGTAACCTAACTAAGGTAACCTGATAATCTATCCTAAGTAAATCTACACTATTTCAAATACTATCTTCATTACATCCATCAAGATTAAACCAATTCACCTGATCCACGGTGTTTCGATGGTCCATTTTATCAACTGCCAGTATAATACCAATTGGGTGTGCAATGTATCTTTTGCCGCATCACATCTGATGAACTCGCATATTGCAGTCCCCAAGGTCTGTATGCAATTGAGCAGAACCAATCTTGTCTGGTCTTAAAATGTGCCCGATCAATGCCACTATCTGTAACAAGAAAATAAAAATAAATTAAAGCGCTAAATCTTAGGAATAAATCAGATATCTTCTAAAACTTGAAACCATTTTTGATTACAGAAACAAGATCAATTATGTAGGTAAATCTGAGTTACAGATAAAAAATATTTTATGAAAATTACGGGTTCATTTTAAAATGTAGTCACTTACCATTTCGAACTTGCGGCTTGTGGTCTTGGTAAATTTTCACAGCGTTGTTAGGTACGGTTGCCGTTATGAAACTTTTTACTTCCAGTTTTCCGGTTTTGAATCAACTATCGTTGTATATATCTGTTTAAATACGTACACAGTGAATCGAGTCGACCGGGGGCCCGACTGACTCGGACCCCGGGGTTGTTCACTCTATCAGTTCCAATTTCGAAGTGATTAGATTGACGGACCAGTACCCTTATATATGGTTCCCGAAATCCCTCCCCGACCGTGGGAGCGCGTACGCACGTGGGCTCTCCTTTCCTTGCGTAAGCGCACACAATGCCTCCCTTTTCTTTGTACGCATTGATTTCGACCCCTCGATCGTCTTTCCTTCTATCTGTGTTTACCTGCACTTACTTAGGGGAGAAACCTGGCCCGGTGGGAACTGCGCAATACTCGTAACTGAAATGAAATGATTGTACACGATAATCATGTGAATTTAAGAGGGTTCGCAAGTCGATCCCACTTCCCCACGGTAAAGTCATTGTCATGTAAATACGTAAGAAATAATAATAAATGTGTGAAACATGAAATTAAGGTTACGTTAGCGTCGAAGAATTTAAGAAAACGAGTAAATGTGTATGACCAATTATTTCATTATAATAGTAAGTGTTGTTGGAAGTATATTTTACTACACAAAACGAATATAACAGTACATTAAAGTGTTGTTTGAGTTCACGTTGAGTATTCGTGTCGTTGATTTCTGCTATGCCCAGAGCTTCGTCTGGTATAGAATGCTCCAAGGCATTAAATCCACTTTTATTACTCTAAGTTTCTTTATCATCACCGGCCTATATATGCGTCCTACAGCTGGGCACAGTCCTCCTCTCATAGTGATAGGGACTGGGCAATGGGCAGGAGACCTCATGCAAGCCCAGTGTGGATTAGGGACTTCACACAATCGTTAAACCACTTCTCTGATGAATGCAGGAGTCCTCACGATGTTTTTCTTACAAATTAAGTGTTTCACTGCGCAATAAAGATTAAATAAATAAATTTGAAGCTTTGGATTTCAAGAATTTTTAGCCGCGTTTTGTTGTCAATCTCCCATTGTCAACCTTGCCCTCTACTTGCCCTCATCCAAATTGGGGACCAGTAAATGGGTATTTAACGGCATACTGTGTCCTGCGTCAAGACCCACGCCAATTATTTCTTCTTCCGCTTTCCTATGCGTTAGAGCCTAAAATAATAAAAAGTACCTATTGTATATGGTAGCTTGATACACTTTACGCACGGAAATTAATCTATCGCAAAACTCAATTACTCTGTATCCGGTGGGTTTTTTAATATTTTTGAACAAAGGACATAAATGTGAAAAAGGAGCCAAGAATTGGTAACAGTTATTTTTACGAGATCAAAAGTAGCCTATGTCGTTATCCGGCTCTCCAAGTATCGCTTTGCAAAAAATAAAGTTAATCTATTTCTCCGTTTTGACGGGAAAGAGTACAAAAGAAAAGCTTTCCATTTAATTCAGCTTTTTTCTTTAATTTAGATAACAATTTTAATTAGGTACTTTTATGGCGTGGGCGTGTTAATGTTACTCAACATCGTTAACTCTAAATTGAATTCATCTCTATACCTAATCGAAACTATGCATTTGCAGACCAGGCGCCTCATTCGGGAACGCTAAGTGATCCTGTAGCGACTCTTAAGCCAGATTTCTCATTCCACTCTTCCGCACGACGCCAAATGCGTAAGAGCGAGATGAGAGATCTGGCTTACGAGTCGCTACAGAATCACTTAGCGTTCCCGAATGAGGCGCCAGTTTTTATTCAGGTGTGACGGATGGATGGCAGCTAAACCGCAACCATACAAATAAAATACTATTATAATACTAACAGTGTGCCCCATGGGATTTCCCATTGCCAACACCTCATAACTTCACGAACTTCTATACGAATTTTCATCCCCTATTTAACCCCTTCAACGGGTGAATTCTCAATAATCCTTTCTTAGTGCTCACCTATTGTGCTCCTGCGCAAAATTTCATGCTTCTAGACCCACCGCATCCCACCGGCTTAGACTTTGCGCTGTCCGTCAGGCAGTTTAAATATATTTATTAAGTAGATTGCAAATAAATTATTTATTATTATTATAAAACATATGTTTGATGACGCGGTTAGCCTAGTTGGTAGTGATCCTGCCTACGAAGCTAGCGGTCCCGGGCTCGATCCCCGGTAAGGGAAAATATTTGTGTGATGAGCACGAATGTTTGTTCCTTAGTCTTGAATGTATCCTATGTATTTCAGTATTTATTTATCCACATAAGTATGTAAGTATATAGTCGTCTACTACTCATAACATAAGCCTTCAGAGCTTACTTTGGGACTAGGTCGATTAATGTCAAGATTGTCCCCTGGCTTATTATTATTATACATTTATCAAGGGTCCGATTATAGCGACCAAGTTTATCTTAGTATTTTACCTACCTAATTTTGATTCGCATAACGCGATCGTCATATGGTGACCCAACGCATCAAACATCTAAATTATTTATGTTTTAGTCACATGGCAAGCTGTGTAAAATCAAGGAGATTGTAAAACAACTCCACCTAGGTGTGCTTGCGACTTGAACTCATTAATTTGCCGGGCTCACAAAGCCTAACGGGCTCGCCAGCGATTGACTTGCCCCAAGTGTTTTGCTGCTAAACAAAAGATCTTTTCAGCCCTCCCTCTACTGCGGGACCTGACGTAGGTACTCAGGTTAAAAAATGAGGCCTTTAATTTTATTAGGGAACAAAACAATTACTTCCTTGAATATTGACCCATTCAGTTGGTTGAGAAAGGCTTCATTAAACCTTTATTAAACTAACCGTGGATTGTTCGTTATTCTTTTGAGGTGTTGTGTCGTTTTTAAGCTAGTCTGGCTTTAAAAATCGTCATTTAGACAAATTTCGTTGATGTTCTATTTAAATTAGAGATTTAAGTAATATAAATATGTGTAACTACGAAAATTAAAACTAATCTTTTCTGGAAATCTTCTCATATAGATACTATACAGCTCTGTACTTTGGAAGGTCATTAAAGAAAATATCCATGTTGCATGTATTGCCCTTAGATAGTTTGCGAAAAATGCCCAAATTTGGACCTAGACTGCTGCTCAATTAAAAAAAGTGTATAAATATACAGCCTTTCACTTGCTTTTTAAAAGTAGGAATAGAAAATTACTTTAGCAAATAAAAATAATCTAGTGCCATTCACTCTTATTACATACATAGTTTAACTTGGTTATTTTAAATATAAAGCTATTTCAGTTCACAAAATTACTGAACTTGCTCTGTTTCTAATGTATAATAAAAATAATAACCTCATGTCAGGGAGCGCGCCGAACATGTGCGGTTTGTACACGGCAGATTAACCCGTTATCCGCCAGTAAGTAACACCTTGATCCACATTCCCACACGGCACGGCGATACGTGGTTTTCTCGTCATTATAAACTAGGATGCGAATCAATATTCTTGCGGCGGAAGCGGCCAGGTGCACTGCGCCCGATGGCTCGCCGCGCACTTTCTCACGCTTGCACAAATACTACAATATACTATTACCAGTCAAGGGGGAAACAATCTGCACATTAAAGAATATACCGGCTTATGCAACCGAATTACTTCGCGTTAAATTCTTTTCTCGATCCGAACTCGGGAAATTCAGAAGCATTTCAAATATCGCACTAAAATAAATACTTATTTAATTCTAAGCTCTCATGTATGATCAGTGTAAGTTTAAAGTTAATAGCGTTAGTACTCTTTTGAGTCAAATCATTTCGTACAGACAGACAGATAGATTGGTCGAGAATAGATTTTTTGCTAATATAAAAAAACCGGTCAAGTTCGAGTCTGACTCGCGCGCCGAGGGTTCTGTACTTACCTATGAAAACAAACAGTAGGTACCTTGTTGCTACGGAACTCTAACAAATGCCGCAAATTGACATAGAACATATTAATATATTTATACATAATAAGTATCTACGTATAACAGTGGAAGTAGTTAGGTAATTGTACCTACAGCTAATTTCACCGAAATTATTAGATACCATTATTAAAGTTTATATATACGTACATGCACCGAAAACTGCTCTAAAGAAAAGATAAACTCGATTGAGGGACTAATTTAACTTGACCGTTGAAAAACGAAACGAAAAAAGGGTCTTGGCAGACAGACGGACAACAAAGTGATCCTATAAGGTTTCTTTTTTCCTTTTGAGGCACGGAACCCTAAAAACACCAAACAACAGCAATTCACAGGCAGACACTTCTATTCTATTTCTTTGTCTTGACGCCTTCACCTCACGAAAGACATTTGTACTGTGAATCCATGATGTCATTCATCGCCCTTGAGTCTAGTCTAGACAAAGATGATCGGAGTCTACGTCCATCTTAATTACGTATACAATTCACTGCGCAAAGATTTCTAAGTAAGTAAGTATAATAGACTCATTTAAGCCGTTCTTACTGCTCACTGAAGAAACTTAGTGTTATTTCTCAATACTTATCCCAGAACTTTCAATTTTTTTTTTCAATAACGGGCTAAGTTTGTTGTTGCCTTCCTTCCCTGATTGTTATCTCGCGTGTAATCGGTGTAGCCGTGACCATGAGACCTTGAAAGGTTTCGAAACTTCGGGAAATATTTACGAAAATTGGAACACATGCAATTTAACCCAAAAAGTAGTTGTATGTATATTTCAATGTATAACAATCATTACGACCTACCGTCTAAATATACACACTATACACACTTCTAGAAACAATAATTGTCCCTCCTGTGACCTCAACTTAACGAAAACGACTGCTCAATTAGCTAATTTCCTAAAAAAATCTAATTAGTCCGTCATTTACATTATAAAAAAATATTAAACACATATATTTTCTTTTGTCAATTAAACAAAATATGCGCGTTGAAGTTCTGCGTGACGTCACGACTTTGTACACTTTTTACCATTAAGTGAGGTCATGAGCCCCCACTCCCGAACTTTGATACGCGTTATCTTTGTCAATTTTGATCGATTTAATAAACCTAAAAATACGTGTTCAATATTTTTTGATAATGTAACTGACGGACTTATTAGAATTACTTTTTTTTACCCAGGAAACATCCCTGTTGTCGGTTTTCTTCATGCGTGTCAAAACTATGCCTGATGTGTGATGTCCTACATGCGGATACAATCCAAACAAAAAATCAGGCCTCAAGGTCCTTAACTTTCGGGAACACGAAACGTGTGTATGACTCAAACATGTATTAAAATCATTATAGTTTAATTGTTTTCTTGTATTGCAAAGCTGCGCTAGTGCACGTGCGCCCGGGGCGCACTTCCCAATGAGTTTTAAGATTTCTCGTCGCAAGACGGGAGCGCCGCTTCTCAATTATTCACGCACACACTCGCTTTCTGGCCCCGCTTCTTTTCATATGGGACAAAAGCGGATTCAGGTCGTGGTAACAACGGAAAGATTGCAAAGGACGGTACGTGGCGTATAGGTAAGCGAGGTGAGCTTTTAATATTAAGCGCCCAGAACGAGGCCGGGCCAACTTTATTACGCGATACCGTCACATGCACACACGCTGTAATACGTGTAGGTACACCACGTAACGAGCTGTTGTTTTATATTCAGAGTACCTAAATATATAAGATACGAACACGGTTGTTATATTCCGGCATCAACATGTCGACTGACGATGCGATAGGCTCGTAAAATAGTTACGGCCATTTTGCCCTGACTTTTGGAACTGGTAGGAGAAACAGCGCTTTCTTAAACGTTTTGCGGCATTTGCGGGTTTCGTTTGCAGCGGTATTTCGGTGCAATATTATCGAACAAAGTGATTTTAATAATATATATTAAGAGGCTGTATTATTTATGTACTGGTACACAATAAATGAACAATCGTTTAACAGCGCACATGAGTTTCAAACTATGAACGAAATGAAGGAGAATATTTTAAAGACCATGTGGAACGTTTTAAATACACACCTGCCTTTTTAATTTAAAGTCCCGAACGGATACAAAGATTTGACGTTATCTAATTAATGACTAACTTTGTAACTATTTAATACAATAGTTAATTAAATGTTCCTAATTTCCTAATAACACGGTGTAATTAATTAATTATCTATGAGCTACTTTAACGTAGGTATTGTTATATTTACTGTGAAATTATTTCGAATACCTGTCCACGTTTAAGAAACCTTTCAATTTCAGACTTTAAACATACCTACTCGTCAGTATAATAAATAAAATCGTATAGTAGAAAAAGTTTATATATTGAAGGTAACGAAAAGACGCTATGGGGACCTTCAGAATGAGCAATACATCGCATCCCATGACTATTGAATTTCATGTCTGTTTGTCGTTCGTCTGTTTGTCTGATTGTATGTAAGCGCTAAACTTATCAACTCTTAAACTCTTGAAATTAAGTATTTAATCATTTATCTATAATTCAAAATCTTTGTATGTTTTTTTATCCACCCATATACAACGATCACGATCAGGAATGTCGAAGATAAACATCTATACAGCGGCCCTAGCAAACTTGACACAAGGATAAGTTAAACCGTCTTATCTCTAAGTGCGTCTCTCTCACACTAGTGCCGACGAAGGAGATAGTCAGAGAGATAAACGGGTTTAAGTTATCCCCGTGTCCGGCATGCTAGGACCGCACTGGCTACAGAATTTACTCCATATTATATTTACTACCTATGGCATGAAGGAAACCGGCTTATGGGTTATACCTAGGCAGATTAATAGAATACCCGTGAAAGTGTTTAGCTTAAATCAAAACTGCTATAGAAGGTATAGATAAGCGTTAACCAACTTAACAAATACCTAGCGGTCAGTCAAGGCAACACGTCTACAATGCGTGATTCCTTGGTATCAATAAGCGCCTGCCTTCCATCCCAAGGGTGCCGCGTGAAACTGTTTATGTAAATTGGAATGGAAATCCCGTTGGCTCCTCCATCTGTTGTAGGTATGGGATAACCTGAGGGTCCTTTTCAAGCTCCCCCTTATTCGGGGACACGATTGAGGGTACGATTTTTATAGCACGGATACAGTAATCTAGTTCAGGTGTGCTCTCGAGAAATCCGGGTGGATCTGAGGTCGCATACGTTACCCGTTTTATTGGATATTGAGACGTACTATTCTTGTGATACTTGTGATATATCCCCGGTCCGATATTAAATAGAGGTCGCCAACTGTAAACCTGTTGTAGACCCCTACCGTCTTTTACAGGATATATTTTTTATGGATATGAAAAAGTTGTAAGCTGCTATTTTAGAACATCTTGGCTATATTAAATAAAACATTTTCATTCAGAAGGCGTATCATCACAAGCTGCTCTTTAATTCGCTCCGTATTAATTTGATATTTCAAATCTCAGACTGCAATTAAAACGGAAGGACAAAGCTTATGCGCAGCTAAACGTTTTCATAAGCGGGGACTGCTATTTATTATGATTTCAGGATTTCACGGCGGCTAGGTTTGGAAGTGATTCTCTAATCCACCAGCGTTCCGGTCGTCGTCGATTCTCGTATTCTCAACCGGTATTGTAAGCGGCATAGCTCGTTGTCGAGCGAAGCTAAACTAAGCTACAGCATTAGAGATTCACCATGGCTGGCAGGGCTGTCGTGGGAAAACGTGGAGGGCGGCAAGGTGCCTGCAATTTGCTTTCAACAGCTGCAGACGGCAGAATTGCACGATTTTGGCGCGGCACCGCTGCACTTAAGCAAGCAAAAAGGCTTCTACGGCTACGATGCGGGGTGTTCAATCGATGTTTTAGTGTTATTTCGCACGTGCGCCTAGACTTGAGAATTGCTTCATTATGTTTTTTACTTTCGTTTAAGGTGTCTCTAAAAAAACTGTAGCCAAATGGGTTGATTATAATGTGCCTTCATTTTAGAGATCGGATTTCGCATTTTTTTTCATATCTGAATATGTTTACAATGTCAAAATCGAGCATCAATTATAAAAGGATGCCGTGGAAGTAAAATAAAAACCGGCGAAGTGCGAGTCAGACTCGCGCACGAAGGGTTCCGTACCATTATCTATAAAAACCCCTGTTTCACCTCCCTGTTTCCCTGGGAAATCACGTTTATTGTATGGGTTAATATTTATTTTATAGATAATAGAAATACATCATCTGTTAAAATATCAACTCAAAAACGCAGGGACATTACGACTTTCATTTACTGGACCAAATCGATTTGTATTGACATAAACTTTCATCGCTATCAATATGAAAGACGAACAAATCATATACCAAAATGGCAGCCAACTCTCTTACTATAGTATTATGAGCTCTTAATTCCAGGCAGTTTCCGCCGTAACTAAACTACCTGGAAAATTCATATCATGAGCGTGCATGGAACTGGAACATGGAACATGCTGGCCTCTTTAGCGCGCTCATTATACGATTTTGCCAGGAACCAGGAACGGGAACCCCAGAAGTTGTCTAAAGACGCTCGTAAATGGGCTAGTCTTTCGGCAATGTAGTATTGCTGCAATTCGAGCTATCCTCATGACATACCTATTACATCACTAATAGGGACAAAAAGTTCGAATGTAATTTTTTTCAGTATAGCCCGAATTGCAGCAATTCCCGAAAAACTAGCCAGTTTATGAGCCCCTTTATAAAGCCCTTTTAAAGTGCGCCATTTAAAAGATATTCAATACAAGAAACAAAATCGAGCATCCCACCTTAAATCTCCAAGGCTAGACCTCACCCATAGTTTTCAGGAAAACCTAAACCAAAATCCCACGTGAAACAGAAAATATTGAAGAGCAAAGCATTCTATTTTAATAAAAAAAGAAACTTACTTTGTTTTATTTTTTGTAATTACTAATTACCTATAAACACAAATAAATTGATTGATTAATTACTTTTCTAATTCCTCCCTGCCCCTAATTAGCCCCCAAAATCATAATCCGTTTATTTACTTACACGGAAAAAAAAATTGTCTTGAATCTAGACAACATCGCCTTGGTCAAGACAATCCGTGATTTCCATATAACGGAACATATATATATTCTTGTTTGAAGTAATTTGTTTTTTGGCTCAAGATATTATTCTCAGGTTAAGTAAATATATTTTTACATTTAAACAATACCTACTTCCATTTCCATATTCTTGAATCAAAACATCATTTTTTCCCGTGTAAAGTAAGGCTACTTTCGTGATGTGTCATCTAACTCTGAATACTTTTTTTTAATTAGTCCTAAGTTCTGGGGATGTCTCCGAAAATCCAAAAATCGATCTAAACAGCTGAGCGGTCACACCCACGAACTGAGTGCGTTATATGGATACTGAACGAAAATGCTGAAAAATGTTTAGCCCGCAGAATAATGGCCGCCATAATTTACTTCGGGCCGTTACTGACCCTGTTATCCTATTCTAAAACCAATTTTGAGAAAATGAGAGGTATTCCTTAGAATTTAATTTATTTGCAGAATGCAGTCAATTTACATAGATGTTTAGGTACATTTTTGTAGTTATGTTGGTCCTAGGTAGGTATACATTACTTACTTTAAAAAACTTTAAAAAAGCAAATTTTTGTAACTATCGCGGCGCACTATCTTGAAGCGGCAGTGGTGATTCATAAGTAATTTTTCCATTGTGTGGACAACTTTAAAATTCAAACGCTGTTGGTGGGAACGGTAATAGAATTTCCATAATAAATAGATGGATAAGAAAACGGTGTGCCGTATTGAAATCGAATTCGTCGTCATCTTGAGATCGTTATTGTAAAAGCATTATCTGGGATCGGGCGGCGGGCCCGGAATATAAATGTGGAGGATCGCGGCCGACGTTTACAGCAATATGTCAGGTCTGCCCCAGCAATGAGCAGCAGTGAGCCCCGCCAATTAACTTCCCTGTTAAATCGTAATGCGCCAGTCTACCGTTTTTAGACGTACATTTATTCCTATGATAGACTTGCACAAAATGCCGGCCCTAACATGCATGCCACAAAGATAAGATAGACCGTCTTATCTCTAAGTGCGTCTCTCTCACACTAGTGCCGAAGAAAGAGATAGGCATAGTGATAAACGGGTTTAATTTATTTTAGTGGCATGCTGTTAGGGCCGCAGTACTGCGATAAATAATATTGTTGTTTTAAAGCCTCGTCCAAACCTATTATAGGTATGTAGATAAGCAATGCGCCCGAATTCATTAGCCTAAATCACATCTGAATTCCATGTTTTTTATATTCTTTATAAAGCTTATGTTTCACTTACTTAATCCGGTGTGCTCGTGATTACGGACGTCGCAATATGGCTGAAAAGTCAACGTAACTGAAACATTTACCTGCACTTTTTTACTTTAACAATTCGTCCCTTTGCCTCAATATAAAAAGCGCATGGATGTGATTTTGTCAGGCGCCACGTTCAATCGTTGTCCGTGCCGTCCGTGTCGTTTGCGGGTTCGGTTCCCACTAGTTCTATTTTGATTTTTATTGGCAGAACTAATAGGGCTTTATTTGTATAAGGAATAGAACTCATAATAGAACTGGTAGGGACAGACATTTGCGGCGCGTGCCGCCCGCATGCCCGCAGCCACGCTTCACACGGATGCTCTCTCGATTTTTCATTGACACTTTCGCATTGCTTCCAGCAGTGCAGGGAATGCTTCCTTGTGTATTCTCAACCTAATTAAAATAAGATAGAAAGATAAGATGTAGGTACGTATTTTTGAACGGTCGGTGTAATGTGGTATCTTTGCGAATAACTTAAAAAATACAGGGCCTAAACTGAAGTGGGCAAAGTTTTTTAATTAGGGTCAGAAAAAGAATGCATTAAGTATTTTGTAGCATCTAATAATTTTAATTATCTATCTAGTTAGTAACTAAACTAACTCGGACCGGATTAAAGCCCTTGGGAGGCCGTAGTTGGCCCTCGGGCCGTACTCTGCCCACCGCTGCTCTATCTTAAGAAAAGGGGTGACGATTTTAGGACAAGTTTTGGTTATCTCGTGAGATAATGTTACAAAATAATACTCGCTTTTTACATTGTCCGTACTTTGTGAACGTTAAAGACGACGGATGAACTCCAAAGATTAGTGTTTCAACAGGTAGGTATCTAAAATTACTAGCTTTTGCTCGCGAATTTGTCCGCGTAGAATTCATTTAACGCAGTTCCCTTCGTAACTGCATTTTCCGGGATATAGCCCATGTCACTCTCCGGCCCATAAACTATCTATATGCAAAAGATAACGTCAATCCGTTGCTCCGTTGATGCGTGAATGAACGACAAACCAGCAAACACAGCTGATCACACTAATATTATAAATTTGAAAGTTTGTGTGTGTATGCGTATGCGTGTGCGAGAGCGTTTGTGTGTTCGTGCACGTGTGCGTGTTCGTGTGCGTGTATGTCTGTGTGTGTGTGTGTGTGTGTGTGTGTGTGTGTGTGTGTGTGTGTTCAGCCCGAAGAAGTAACAAACATACGCAATTTTATAATAAGTATTAGGGTGATAAGTACGGAAATAGTAGGGGTTGGAGTAGTTAGATAATTCATATGCAAGATGCTGTAAACAGATCGGAATCCTAGCGGGTAACATTGGCCATTAGCGACAAGCGATGTCGTCTGCATATGGTACACGGCTTTGATTTTAGTGTTCGGAAGTGCGAAGCCCCTGATGACGTCAAACAGGGCTCTGACGTCACATTATATGCGGGCGACACGCGTCTAACGCTCAACCACTTTCGTTAATTGTTTTTCTAACATAATGACTCCCCTATCACTTAATTATTCATGGCCGTCTAGTAAAACCGCCACCCGAGCTATATGTACGGTTTTAATCGAGCCACCCTCGCAAATTGAAACCATTATCCAAACAATTAGGTGCCCGTTAAGGGGATATATTGAATTATTTTGTGTCTTGCACGTAATTATTTGTTCATTGATGCGTGGGATATATATAATACAATACAAATACTGTTTATTGAACACCACACAAAACATATTGGAAAAAGACATTTGACTGAGACCAGCAAAATATAAGATTTAAAATTTTCAACATTTTAAACATTTATAAACAGGCCTTATTACTTTCATATTCAATTTCCTTTCATAAAATTGGATGATTAGCTACATGAATAATACAACTAAAGGGTAAACTCAATTACAGCCTATGTATGAGCCTTTTATATGACATCGTCGAGTACAGCGTTATGTAGTACCTACATAAGTAACACTAAACAATCTCACTACTTACCAACTGGCACGTAGCGTTAAGATTACCTGTACAACGCCTGTATATCGGTTCTACTTATAGGTACCCTGAACTTTAAGGCATTTTTAACAATTTTATATGGGTTGATCTCATAACCTTTAATTCTTAATGAAGCTCTTATAGATCCGTAAAAGCTCTTAAACCTGTAAAATAAATTGTAACCAAAACCAAATTGTCTGTTGGGTTTATTCTCGTAGTAAGTAGGAACGGTAGCATTATTGCCAATAGATTAAACCACGGGTGTGGTTCTGTAATTTGCACGGCGATTACTCGCCGTCGAGTTTCGTGCTTCGCGTGTTTGAAAATCACATAAAGACATGGCAATATAAAATCACTTTAAGGAAGCATTTGTCGTATAGTGGTGTGGTGTACATTAAGTGTTCCATATTTAAAATACAGGCACAAATATGCATTAATTACTTTATTTACATGCAGCCACGGCCACTGCTGCTCGCGCTGCCAGAAATAATTCCCGCATACTGTTTTCGAAGGCAGTGGGTGTTAACATGCTGCTTCCTGACTCACTGTGCGCCAGGCAACGCGAGTAGCAGCGGCAGGAGCAGGAGAAGTGATCCATTTACATACTCGCGCTGCCCACTTCATTGCCCACTTCCCTGCTCACTTGGGCTGCATGGGCAATGCGAATAGCAGTGGCAGGAGCAGGAGAAGTGATCCATTTACATACTCGCGCTGCCCACTTCATTGCCCACTTCGGCTGCATTGCCAACGCGATTAGCAGCGGCAGAAGCAGGAGAAGTGACCCATTTACATACTCGCGCTGCCCACTTCCATGTTCACTTTCCTGCTCACTTCGGCTGCATGTAAATGAGGCATATAATTTTTCATATTTGTCCACATGCATACAAATGCTTCTCCAAAGTGATTTAAAACGCTAATTGGCTCATTTTCATTATAGCCAATAACGTTTGTGATTGCTATCATTAGGTATCATTACAAGTGATGAGCGTTACCTACATAGTTTTGCCTTCTCTCTTCACCTAAGAATAGGTGTTAAGGATTGTTTTATCATACCTAATACTCAGCATTCAGCTTAAACCTCATCCAGACGATCTTTCTAACTTACCGTTAATTTAGACATTTAGAATAAATTTACGATCTTCACTTCCTAAAAACATTGCTAACTTAACGCACAGTCCATTTAAATAAAATGCAAAGTAATTGTGATTTACGTACCTAGTTGTCTTCCACTGACTGACTGACTCACTTACGTATCAACGAATCTCCAATATAACTTAGAAACGTGAAATTTGGCAAGTAGGTCCACCACTAAGGCCATGTCTTTTTTAGAGTGTAGGCGCGCCTAAGAAAAGATTTTTCGAAATTCAACCCCTGAATGGATGAAAAGGGGGTTCAAAGTTTGTATGGAAATTACCGCGGGTGAAGCTGTGGCGGGGTGGCTAGTTTCCATATACCTACTTAATTCTCAAAATAAACACCGGTTCGTGGACAAACCGACATACAGAAAAGTTACGTCAACCAAACTAATGGAGAAAACGGCGCCACTCAACGAGGGATCACACTAGCTACCTCTATATACTTAATAGCTAAGTGCATCCACGGATGAGATAAAACCACTCTCACTATACAAAAGGTAACGTTTTCTACAATATTGTGTTCTATTTTGTTCTTAACGATAGCTTCCCATCTTTAAATAACTTATAGTAGACTGATCCCACACTAAATAATTCGAAACCAAATATCAAAATAAAATAATTTTATCAGACTTTTAAACCTCAAGAAACCGTTAGGAGATAACCAATAAAAAACCGTGTCCGTTGCATATCGCCCCAACCCTTCTTATCGGCAGTTGGCTGTAGGCCTACCAACTTTTCTATGAACTGTCAATGTCCTCAGCCAAGCAAAACAATGCTCTATGTCAATATAATAAGAATTTTGAAATTCCATTTGAGGCCAAAGCAAAGTTGGTACACCTATATTACCTATAACGTGATTCACCATCACATTGGGGATGCGTCTTCAAGATGGGAACCGTTAAATAAATCCAACTAATCGCCCAATACAGAGATCCTCGTCGCATTGTCCAGACACTGAATGCCTTCATTGTCTACAGAAGACCCGTGGACTTTACAAAAGCGGTACGGCATTAGTGTCAACACGATCAAAGCATGTTATTCCCTTAGTCGTTGGGAAAGAAACGATATTTGCGTGACGAGGTAACTTGATAAGGTGGTGCAAAATAGGTGAAGGTAGACAAGATTGATGTGGCAGCCGCCGGCGGCAAGTTTGCGCACGTGCTTGGCCGGCTGCGACTTGCACTATCTTGAAGTCAATAAAAAAATGTTAAGACGTCATGTTTAGAGATTTCTATTGTCAGTGCGTTCTCTTGTTGTTGCAAAAAGTGTATCAGTCTTTTTTGTAACGGTGCAACGGGCAATGCTCAACAAACTGCAATCTGCTGTAGATGAATCGCTGCATTGGTTATGTACATAGGTAATTGGTACTAATTAAAAGTACCTACTAATGAATCTGAAGCGTGTTTGTGCATCTTCTATATGGGTCAATTTCAATATTAGTGAAATTTGCCTAATTTTGGTGGAAATTTTTATTCTGCTATTTTTCGTTCAAATTGTATGCATACACGATGTCTTTTATCATAATCAACATACCAATGAAGTGACTTCTAATATAACCATAAATTGTTGAAATACCTATGTTGTTTTATTTTATTTATAACCACCAGAATCGCAATGATTCACCAAAATTAGGTTTAGGTATGACACCAAGATTTGCAATCTCCACTAAAATTAGATTTATGCTACTTAACATTGAGCTAATTTTGATGTGGAAGGGAAATTATTTTGTGGCAATAAAATATTCTTTATACCTATGTTATCCTACTAAATAATGCATAAAATAGGTAAGTATATATAATAGAAATCAGTATTCATTTATTTTATTTATTATTCGTAAGTTTCCTAAATCACATAATAGAAATCTCAACATTATGATTCAGTATTTATTCGGGTAACAACTATATTACTTGACACATACCTTAATAATTTACCAGCGCTCCGGACAGTACCATCATTACTGAGAAGCGCCGCAAAAAACTCAGCAGAAAATGTAATTTTTATTACAATTAAAATCACGTTTTCATATACCTACTTTTCAATACATACAAGCACCAAAATTGCACCACCAAAATTGGGGAATAATAATTTAATACCTAATAATAATAATAATGAATTATTGAGAAACCAAGCACAGGATTAAATTATAAGTACTAAGTCTTTAGGAAGCGAGTGAGCTAAAAGATAATTATACTGACACATTTGAATCCGAATTGAATTAGTGAGCCGGAGAGATAAACCAAGTGATACAACTCATTTAAATCACTCACTCGCAAGCAAATCTCTAAGGACAACTGCAGACAAACAACCTATATATTTTAAGTCGTATAGGATCAAACAAATTATGTTATTACAACAATATTCTATTGATGGTTCCAAAACCACTATTACCCATTTCTTTTCCCCTCGCTGTTTCTCTCTGGGGTAGTCAGCTAAAGACCCTTGGATCGAGACGGAAGTTTATAATTATGCTACTTATCCACTACTGCTTACTCTTACGCAATAACCATAAAAGCAGAGAAGTGACTTATCCAAGATAAAAGTATCTAAGATACAGATCCGAGATACAAAATACGTATTTTCATATTTTATTTGAAAAACTTTTTAGAAATTTATTTTGTATCTTGTATTTACTTGACTTGTAGATACTTTTTTCGGTATCTTAGTATTTTGTAAATACTATTTTTGCTTTCTATACTTTTTCTATTTCTATCAATTTCTCAGTTTTGTTTTCCAAACGCATGCTACGTGTTGTAACTAAACGCAGTTTTACCTTTCTAGGAACTATTTTCACCGCGAAAAGAAAACCTAAGTTCGTATGTTGCCATCTCGTTCACCTACAGGTAATTTAACGCGAGAGCAAAAGAGACTGCACGTCAGAGTGACATGACAGTTGCTTTTGTCTGCTGTCGTGGCGTCGCTATTACTTCTTAGGGATTCAGTATTTTCCAAAGAGTATCGGTTTTTAATAATCGATTAGGATGATTCGTTCTGTTGGAAGCATCGAAAACACAGGCTGTACGGCTGATTTAGAAGCCTTACAATAACTAAATAATAAAAATACTAGCCTAAAGAGCTTAGATGTTTTTCCAATAATAAAAAAAATATTTATTAAATATAACACCTGTATAAATATAATTTTGTATTTTAGATACTTTTTAGAGGGTATCTTGTATATCTCTGCATAAAAGAGCTAGTCTTTCCGTCTTAGAAATCGTCTATTCGTGCCTGACCGTTTTTAAAGAGCAGGTGGGTCACAAGCATAGATATTATACATAGAGGAGGTGAGCCAGCCAGAAACGCGTTATAATGGTGGAAAGAGAAAGAGCATGGTCACAAGAGACAGCGTGTGCGCAATTTTTTTGCCATCCTGAGTAAGTAGATACGACACGCACTCTATAATACAAGGTTACAATTACAATGCACCGACTGCGTACGTTGGTTATGCTAAACGATTTTCATAATTACACACAAATATTATAATTCAGCACGCGTGATCCGGCAGGAAAATTATTAATTATTAAATCCCCAGAGCGGATATTACCTGCGAGGCTGCGTTCTTGACCGAAGCCACGAGTGCCTGGATGGTTGGAACGAGTCCTTTACCAACATCCCCTAATATTCAAAGGCCTGGGACGATGTTGAATCCCACGCCACCCTCAACGCTCTCATTACTCGCTCTTCAGGAAGGGCCCGCGCTAGGCTGTTGGCAGTCTTCAGCCCGGAGTCTGGGCACTGGCTTCAAATCTATCCATCTTCCAATACTTCCTGGCCCCCAATACTCGCTACATTCGAGATAATGTCGATTTCGAGATTAAACGTCAGATTCATACAGTTGTGTCAAACGACTGTATGCACTGACGTTTAATCTCGATTGTGAGATTATCTCGAACACAGAGTAAAGATATTAGACACAGAGGTCCGACGAAGCCGTCTAGACGGAGCAATCGTCGGTGTGTGCGGGGCGAGGGGGCGTCCCATACTGGCCTTCGTAGTAAGGGACCTGTATTTAAGGGCTGTCGGCTCGCGATCGCGCATGCCATATTAATATTGTTATTTATTACTGACTCAAAATATTTATTTACCATAGTCCTAACGACATAAAAACTTCACACAACGTTCTAGGAACTTCAAAGAAAATTCTAGAAACCTCATAGAACCGTCCAGCAACAGTACATGAAATTCTGGAAACGTCACAAAACCTTCCAGAAATTATAAATTATTCTTCAAATTTCATGGAAAACTCCAGAAACTTCATAGAACCTTCTAGAAAGTTCATGGACCCTTCATGAAACCTCATAGAACCTTCCAGAAATTTCATGGAATCTTCTAGAAAGCTCATAGAACCTTCTAGAAATTTCAAGGATACTTCTACAAACCTCATAGAATCTTTTTAAAACTTCATAGAAACTTCATACAACTATCTAGAAATTTCTTCAATGTTCATAGAAATTTCCAGAAAATTAATAGAACCTTCTAGATATCTCCATAGAACGTTTTAGAAGCTTCGTGGAATCTTCTTGAAACCTCATAGAACCTTCTAGAAACTTCAAACAAGTTTCAAGTAATTCCATCATAAATTCTCGAATCCTCATAGAACTTTCTAGAAACTTCATGGAACCCTATAAATATCATCGAACCTCATAGTACCTGCTAAAACTTCATGGAACCTTCTAGTAGAAAAGTAGTAGTCCGCGTTCAATACGTTTATCCTCTTTGAGATTTATGGCACAGCGACGGTAGGAAAATCGAAGAGTTATAAAAAATACTTTTTATCCTGAAAAAGCAACACTATTCCCCAGGTTAAACTGATGAACGATTTGACGCGGACGAAGTCGCGGGTAAAAGCTAATGATTAATAATAATGATGATGGTGACGTTCGTTTGAAATAAATAAATTGGTAACTTACATAAATATGGTTTACTTGTGGCAACCCTAGTGTACATACGCCGTTTCGAAACTGTCCAGACGCTGTCAGAATTTACCGCGAGATCAAAGGCGTCGGACTACTGTATCTCTTTATACTGTGTCTCGAATGCAGCGAGAATTGGGGGCCTGTATCGACATTCACAATATTGATCTTCAATATCTTGTTCTGACGATCAATATAATTGTACAACCAGTGATATTGCACAGTTATATTGTAGGTAGGTCAATACCTAGCCTTAGACAAAGAGGCAACTGGAATCCGCAACATGTGACAAAAAATCTGGACCCTAATTCTCGATGCATTCGAGATAATGTTACATATGAGATTAAACGTCAGATTCATACAGTTGTGTCAAAGAACTGTGTGCACTGACGTTTAATCTAACATGTGACATTATCTCGGAAGCACCGAGAATCGGGGTCTAGAAGAACACTATATAGGTAGGTGGTACCTGTTGTTACCCACAGGGTTGCCAAATTAGGGGTCTTACCCCTAAATGTAAGCGTAAAATAAGTGGACCGGTTATTTTTAGGGGCAGAACATTCTTACGGTCTTTTAAGGGGTATAAAAACTAACTGAAAATGCATGCAAGATGCTTGAAAAATAACAGCACTAATTGCAACTTTGGTGCGTTCGCGACGAAACCCGTGCTTTTTCATAATATTTTGTCGTCTGTACTTAACCTTTTACGTACTGATTCCACTGACAAACGTATGGTATGGTATGGGTTATCAGTCTGTGGTAAAGGGAGCCTACAAAAAAAGCGGTGATTATCAATTAAGGGGTTTTTAGGGATATTTCGCCTTCTTTTAGGGGTATGTCTTTTTGAAGAGTTGGCAACCCTAGTTACCCACTCTTTTCAAAAATTCTATGGTGATTTTTTGGGTGAATAGACTGAATTCCTGAATTGAGGGTGAATTTAAGTTTGCATGCGACCTGCCTTGTTTGTTTTGGATTGCATTATTCAGGCATTATTATTCTCAGGTATCCTGTAATATAAAGTCGTCAGTATTTGAACGTAAAAAATTAACGGAGAGGTAAGAACGTTGGAAATTACCCTTTAAATCACAATATCCATCCACTAATGAACATTTTATTGTTGCTTTCAAATTTGTATATTATATAGATTGATTCTATCATTATAAAAAGTTATTTTTTTACAGATTTCATTCAAAAATGCCTGTACGCAAACATAAAAAAGATATGAAGAAACTAGCTGATGTTATCAAAGAGTGTAAAATATCTCCAACGCCGTCACAGAGCAATGCTGCCACCGCTCAGTCCGAAAAACCATGTTCAGGTGCGATGCTAGATAATAATCAGAATGAAACAACATCTCAGTCCACACAGAAATATTCTAAAGTACCCCCTATATTTTTGCATAAACCAGTTGATTTCTATCAGCATGTTCGCAAAGTACTTTTATTGGGAGTGAAGTTCTATAAGCCGCACCTGGGCAAAATGTACACAAAGATTAATTGCCTATCATTTGAAGACCATCGAGGTTTAATACAGTATTTGAAAACTAACAAATTACCTTACCATACATATGGGAACCCAAATCAAAGGAAAACGAGAGTGGTAATCGGGGGCCTGCCTAATGACACCTCTTTGATTACACTAAAGGATGAGATGAAATCAAGAGGTATTTCTGTTGTGCGGGTTCACAAAATGCATACAAAGCAGTCTACGAAGGAGCTTCCCTTGCTGGTTCTAGCTGTAGTACCCAGTGGTGAGGAAAGTAAGAAACTGATGCAGTTAGAAGTGTTGATGGGCCATAAAGTATACATGGAACCACCAATAGCGAAAACAAAACAGTGTCATCGCTGTCAAAAGTGGGGGCACTCCCAACGCTACTGTCGTGGTCAGGTAAAATGTGTGAAATGTGCTGGGGAACATCTCACTTCAAAATGTGTACGAGATCCTGCAATAGAGCCTCCTAAATGTGCTAACTGTGAGGGCGAGCATACCGCGAGCTATAAGAAATGTTCTTTCTGTCCTGAATCTGACAAATACAGAAAAATACAGGAGAACAAGAAGGAAACATTAAAGCCTTATGTAAAACCTGTATTGGTGACATTATTGAATTATCAGGATCTCTACAAGAATGTTCCTGAAGTGACTAAATTTGAAGAAGTCGATTAAACTTTCTTTTATAATAATTTTGTTAAATAAGTTCAGTTTTTTTTATTTAATTTTAAGGGCAGGCCTTTGGCTTTGATAGTTTGTATCCTTAAAATTGGAAGGCCTATGTTTATTCTACTTGAATGAAAAGTTACAATCTTGATTTTGAGGTGGTAAATAAAACCAAAACCATTAAATACTTAAGTTTCTTATATTATTGTTTGAATTTTCTTGATTTTCAGTGGAGGTAATTAAAACAAAACAGGCAACTGATGCCTTGGAATGTGAAAGTTGAAAATATCAAATGAAATTATTTCATAAATATAAATTAATTCCCTATCTTAAACATTTACATATACATCAAAACTTACATACCAAACTTAAGTCTATATTTACAAATCAATATTCGAAGTAACTTATTTCTAAATATAACGTCACATGCTCTTGATTGTTTGATTTAAACTGTTTATGAGGACTCCATTGCTCGACTCAACATCCTTTAAAGGTGTAACAGAGACCTGAAAAGAAATGAAAGGTATATATTACATGACTGTTGTGTATTGCATAAATATTTTTTGCCCATTGCTTAGTTGTGTGAAATATGTTTATCGCTATGTTTCGATAAAAGAAGGCTTATCAAATCACGTCAATCTGTTGGTCCGTTTTGATATAAAAGAGGTACAAAATATTTTACTCCAGCGCCTGCTGAATTTATTTAGCAATTGTTTTATTGAGAAATAACATAAATTCAAGCAGGCACCACAATCGGTGCTTGTTAATATTTACCTCAAGTTTAATACTGGTGATTTGTAACTGGGAGTCAAGTTCACCGAGGACCCTGTCCAGGGTATCGATGAGTCTGTCAGCGTCCTTGATGGTGAACACCATCGGTGGTTTGAACTTCAGAACATTGCTGTCAGGTCCGTCTCTGCTGATGAGAATCTTTTCCTCTCGCATTCTAAAATTTGAGATATAAAAATGTGTGTAGTAGCCCTTAAAGCGTGAATTTACTTTAAACGCGCGTGACATCCTATGTTTTTTGAAATCAAAAGTACCTAAACCAATAGGCTTATAGTAAAAATTCAATCAATATGTTTAGTATGTATTTATTATTGTCTAGTGGTTCATTAACCAATACTCTAGCGAAACTAGTATCGCGCTGTTGGTTATTACATAACCAACTTACCTATTAACAATATGTTTGGCTTCCGCAGTGGCGGGCGATCTTGCATCCCTATCTGTTACGAGCTCGACGCCCACGAACAAACCCCTCCCTCTTACGTCTCCCACGAGCCGGTGTCTCCGCTTCAGGTCTTCACATCGCTCTAGCAAGTGATTGCCAACCCTGTTAGCGCGCTCCATTAAATGCTCCTCTTCAATGACGTCAAGAACGGCGTTTGCAATTGCGCAGGAAACAGGGTTGCCACCATACTATAAAAATCAACGCATTTATTAAAGTTTCCAGACCATAAACCTCATAGATTATCATGAAGTTAAGTGTAACACTTTCACTCCCAGCTCAAAAATTAAGTTCTATCCCAGGGGCCCAGAATTTCCTCTATACAAAATTACAATAGTAGCCCAACTCAACTCGTAATCTTCAGCATGAAATATTCTCCTAATACCCGTGAGTCGGGTTCTTCCCACTTTATGCTTAACTTACCGTATTAAAATACTCGACACCGGTATCCGCGAAGCTTTTGGCGATTTCTGGCGTTGTTACCACCGCGGCCACGGGGTGTCCGTTACCCATGGGCTTGCCCATGGTCACGATGTCTGGCACCACGTCTTGGGTCTCGAAGGCCCACATGTGGGTGCCCACTCGCCCAAAGCCCACTTGTACCTCGTCGGCGATGCACACGCCTCCCGCTTGGCGTACGTGCCTAGAAAGAATGATGAACACTTGAATCTTGAGTCAAGAACAGACGTAATTTGAGATTTACAACACGTTTTCATGTTTCAGCGATTAAATTCTCTAAGTTTGTACATAAGTAGATACTTAAGTACCTATATACAAAATATAGTTGACACTAGGATAAGTTAAACCTACTTATCTTTAAGCGCGTCTCTCTCACACTAGTGCGGACGAAAGAGATAGTCAGAACGATAAACGGGTTTAACTCATCCCCGTGTCTCGCGTGATAGGACCGCTGAGAGTAGATACACTGGACTACAGGATGCATTTTAATTACTTCTATATCAGCGAATACAATCTGAAAATCATTATCGCCTGCTAATTTGACATCATTTTGAAATCGTACCAAGGCTGTATTATCTTCATACATAACGTTTTTCAATTTATAAGACTGAAATCTCCGTACGTCGTGTGTATCTACTTGCACACATTTACATGTATGGAGACGTAACACATGTAATTGAAAGAGTACATATCTTTATCAAGGGTTTGCACCTGATGTTCGTATATAGTAGCCTACCTCAGCTCACTCGAGTTTTGTTCGAATGTACATAGTTAATCATTGCATTTATTTTATACAGCGCACAGTATCATACTAACTCATATACTATAATACGAGTACCTAACCTATGGTCATATTTACGAACAAAATGAGAAGTTCAATACGTGTTACATAATCGCTGTAACTGCACGTAAAAAAAAAGTGTTGAATTTAGTCATATAACTTCTAGCTGGTAGCTTCGGACACGCGAAAGAGCCCATGTGGCCTCCTTGCAAAATAAACATTTTCATTTTCATATTTACCTATTAAAAAAGATTTTGACACAAATATTCGTGACGCGCGTTCTACACCCTTTATTACCGGTTTTATCTAGCGGTAAAGTAATTGACGCAATCACACTGTACTTAAAATCTTATATCTATCTTGCATAATAGTTTATCAATATCATGAGCACAGCACGTGAATCAAGTACGTACTTAATTAAATATAAGTGCTCGTAAGTCGGGACAGTTGGTATCACCTTCTAACCTCAAGATAAGTACGATACAACTACGGAAGGAATTTAATTCAACTGCAAATTTGAACGCGGGTATTTTCTGTTGCGATTAACTGTAGAAAACATTTATTTGAAAGATATTACATGCCACATAATAGATAAAAATAACTATAAATTGTGTCTACGATAAATGTATGTCCTTCGACGCGTCTGCAGTCTGTCCCCGGACTATATAATCTTAATTTTTATTTTATATTTTCTGTTGCTAAATATAATTTACAGCAATGCGAAGTGTTGTAACTTATAAGTAAATGTTTAATTTCCTCGCCCCTGTTTATGCCAGAGGGGCAGGGTTTCACCAGCACTGATTTCTCCGTTTTTAGGGTTCCGTACCTCAAAAGGAAAAAAGGAATCCTTATAGGATCACTGGTTTGTCCGTCTGTCTGTCTGTTTTCAGGAACGCGTTAAGCTATCAAGTTTAAATTAATATCAAGTACTTAGGTCTGTAATCTCTTGAAGCCGTGAAAAAATCAACCTTCTAAGTCAACGCAATCAAAAGATACAGCCGTCTATGCCTCATATCGGTATCAAAACTTATAGGGTACCTACTTTCCGTTGATCTAGAATCATGAAATTTGGCAAGAAGCCGTGTCTTACAGCAAAAGTAAAGTAAAAAGTCCAAGAACTGTAAATTAGTACTTACATCACAAAAAAATTAGTTTAACAGAATAACCTTTCCAAAGTCGTATGACACTCTGCGGTTGCACGGAGATAGGAGCTTGCGAAAGTAATTTTTTGTCTTATTTCATAGGTAGGTTGTAAATGGTTACCCGGTTATTAAAAGCTATTTTTTATTTTTTAGGGTTCCGTACCTACAAGGTACTGTCTGTTTTTCATAGGTAAGTACGGGACCCTTGGCGCGCAAGTCAGACTCGCACTCGACCGGTTTTTTCACAAGTATATACAGTCACAGTTACCGCATTTAATCTCAGTGAACGTTAACAGTTAAAAATAGCTTGCTGTTAGAATAGATGAGAAATGTTGACTTACTCGTAAACCCTCTTTAAGTAGCCATCAGGCGGGATGATCTGCCCTCCGCAGCTCTGCAGGCTCTCGGCTATGAAGGCGCACACGCCGCCGTGCTGCCTCGTGGCCGCGTCGCACAGACCCTTCACCTCGTCCGCGTATAACTCCCCCAGCTGTTCCTCCGACCTGGACGTCTGGGGGTACGTGTATTTACCCCGGTACACGTCTGGTACTGGCGCCTGTCATAAAAAAGGCATGTCAGAAAGTGCTCTTTGTAAATAGTTTTCTCACAAATATTTTGCACAGCGATTGTTGCTTTTCGAACGTATGCCAGTGCAGGACAAAGTTTTTTAGTTAAGAGGACTGTGAACCGACGTCAAAAATCACCCTTTTCATACAAACGGCGATAACGATTTCCACCAAATGGCAACCGATTTTGACCAATTTTTGATAGGTTGTCAGTCCGAACAAAATCTAGGTTTATACGTTTTTTGAATATCGATTAAAGATCAACAAAGTCAAATAATCCCCGAAGTTAGTTTTGTATGTATGGAAATACTGAAACAACAATTTAACTGAATTTATTGATAGGTAGTAGTGAAAAAATCAAAACGTATCCTACGTACGTGACCTAGATTTTGTTCTGACTGACAACCTATCAAAAATTGGTGAACATCGGTTAACATTTAAGGGGTGAAAGCCGTAGATTCACACTCCTCTTAAGACATAATTTTATAGGTATTATTACTTTTTTTTTTCAGTCTATTAGGTATACATTTTCAAGGTACACTTTAAGCTTTCTGGTAAATGAGCGGACTAGTTTTATTTTCTAAAAGACTTCACACTTTGTAACTTCAGGAAAATGCGAACAAAATTAATGTTTTACTAACATGAAACTACGTGAATGCAAGCGGTTTTAGAGCCAAAGGCATAGTTTCATTTGGTCCGACAGTCAACAATAAACACTAGGGTTTCATGTTTCCGTGCCGCTTCAGGGCTGTTGACTAAAGAGCATCCGTATCGTTTGCTACTGCTTGAGATAACAGTCAAATGCTATCGTAAAGTTCTCAAGTTTACTGTCTGTACTTTAAAAGGGTATAATTCTTTCTAAGGGACGCGCGCACTTTTGAACACGCACGCCCGACGCAGGGGAATTACGAATGATTAAGATAAATCAAAACATTGTTACAGATACCATCCATTAAAAAATTTAAGGGTAATATTTATGGAATAAAGCTTAAATGCCCAATTTCGGAGGTTAATGGACTGTAAATTCATATATGGGTTGTAAATTTATAACAATTTACACGCGGATATGAAATAACTTTTGGGATCTATTGTTACGTTAATGCGCAGAACTCGTTTGTTTTGTGTTAAACGGATAACAAAGTTTTTCAGAAAGTAGTTGAAAGGATTTATGAAGCTGCGTCCAGGCGTGCGTGTGTGGGCGAGGCTAAGGCATGGCTAACTCACCACGTGAACCCAATCTGGCTTCTCGGGCCCACCGGGTAGGTTTAGTTTGTAGGGCGACACATCAATCATAGAAGTGAGGTGCCCATGATACGCGCTGGAACAAACAGGCGCTAGTAGCACCCTAAAAACACTTCGAGATACTCGAAGCCAACAAAAAGAATCCAATCACGCTCCTGTCATCCTTTGTTGGCGTTTCATTAAACAGGGCATTTAACTTGCTGAATAGACGCGCTAATTAATCTGTTTTCAATATAGTTCATGCGAATAAACATGGAGTAATTGTATGCCCTAATCACGACTAAAGTTAATTAACTAATAGGTACCAATTATCATGATTTAACTTCTAATCAAATTAAGGTGTTTCAACTTGTTTTACAAGGCATACTTGAATATCATAGTTTCTTAGACGGTTCTCTAAGGCATTCGCAAATTTCTACAGATAACAAATTAGAGTAACCTTATGGGGATACTTAATGCCATCAAATCAAATCATTCGTCCCTTTCACGCGTAGTTACGAAGGAGCCCCGTAGTTTAAATTCAATCATACTTAAAAAGGAGGTACTTACTGGTCTAAGGTGATAACATCCTTGTGGTTGGTGTGAACTTTAGCCAGCCTCAGTGCGAGGTCATTGGCCTCGGAGCCAGAGTTTACGAAGAAGCAGACAGACAGAGGCTCTGGAAGTGTATTAACGAGTCTCTCCGCTAGTATCACGAGCTCGTCATGGAGATAGCGGTTGTTGGTGGATATCAGTGACATCTGATTCCTGCCCGCTTCTACCACGTGCGGGTGGCAATGGCCAACTAGAGTAGAAAAAAAAACGGTCATGGGCATGTCGGACCACGCTTAGTGCAGGGTTCCGTAGCCGTTACTACAAACGACAAAATTGATTTACTCAATAATGGTAAGCTAACGTTATGATTAAGAATAATATTGGCTTACTATCAAAGAGTGTATTGGGCTCAGCATTAAAATCGAAATGTTCTCGCAATTTGTGTGTGATTCAGTAGTAAAAGTCATAATGACAATTTATACACATCCTTTTTGCCACACTTTTCAACCATAACTATTAGCTAACTAGCTTTCTATTTAAATTTATTTGGTGCTAGTTTCGATGATTTCAGTAGGTATTAAGAAGTTAGTCGCCTTAACTCTAGAACCAATGAAGCCTACTTAGTCGTGATAGTTTTTCTTTTAATTTCGTTTTACAGTGTGCCCCAGAAAATTGTGTCAAGCGGAGGTTCAAATGTAGAGCACCTCAAGGGGTATCAGATTCACCTTTGTATACTCCGAGATTTTTTGTAGTTTAGCAGTTATGAGATTTTTTCAAATCCTAATTCCATAACGTGCAAGAACGTGAAATGCGGTTGAGACTTTGGATAACTAGCGATTTAAAAAAAACGTATCATTTTTTTAAGTGCTCTATTTCACGACCTCTGCTTCACACAATTTCCTAGGACTGAATAATCTATTACTTATTTAAGATATATTTCAAATGTTCAAAATTTACAATTTTGGCGGTAGAGGCTGGGGATACGTAACTCCAACAGAAATGAAATTTTAGAGGTTAATATTTCCTAAACGGTCCAAATCATATACCTAAAGATTTTAAAGAGCCATCCAACGACATCTGATTCGAGATTCGATTGTAGAAGATATTTTTTTTTTTTTTACCGTTGCTTAAAGGCCATGGGAGCTATCGTCGTTTTTTAATCCAATTTTATTCCTTATCTGTGTGTGCTGGACAAACATTAATAATCGTACAACATTTCAGCGTCATAATAACCATTGAATATTATGTGTATTAACGTAACTAGAACCCAAGAGTTTATTACTAAAATATGTATCCAAAAAAAATTACAGTGCATACAGTCAGACAAACAGAAAAAGATTTGAAGAAAACAAAATCTATGTACCTGCTTATAGCGCTCTATTTCTACAACTTTTATGGGTTTATCACTATCAAATGAAAAGCGAATGAATGTCTTTAACGAATGGAACTGTCCCTTACACGAGTACGTGGTGTTATCCTGTTCTTACAACCATGCATCTGGAGCTCCGTGACTAGATATTATACGGATCTCCGAGGGACACGAAAATATACAGTTAGCAGCCAGGAAAGTTTAATATTTTAAGAAAAAGACATACCGTGTGCAACATTATTGATGCAGTCCAGGTATCTCTCGCCTTGCTCGTCGTACATGAACTGAGCGATTCCTCGCACAATTTTCAACGGCGACGAACGGAAAAACAGCTGGCACGCAGCCCTGAAATAAAAACTCACGTCAATACCTGAATCCCTTAATTATTGAAACGTTTTGCGAATCTTAAAAATAAACGCACATGTCGGACTGCCTTTTTAATCTCATTCCTCTACCAGTCAATCATAACGCCAAACACAGATGTATACGTACACATACATACAGTACAGTTGTTGATGCATAGAGACAGGTGCATGGAAATATAAAAATCAAGTAACAAGAGTTAAATAACTTGAAATAAATATTGTATACTTACATAACATAACATATACTTATATAGCATAGACATAGATAATTTTGTAAGGCATGTAACTAATTTTGTAAATATTCCTTTCGAAATAAAATTTAGAATAAGTATGGGAATAGGTTATGTACCTATTTCCTTTGTCCAATCCTAGCAAATATCAAACTGGGCAAAATTTGTAATTTAATCGTCTTTTCATGGTTTAGATTTTCTAAAGTCCTCGACGAACAAAATTTCAGTTTTAGTTAAAAAGTGAACTGTTTATCCTACACATCTCCATATTTAAGAACCTATGATATGCTTTTTACTAAAAGGAAATTAAATATGGACTTAAACACGGGTGCCTGTTGGTCAAATCGCCCGTACAAACGGTATTTAAAGTATTTTAAAGGTGGATCTAAACTAAAACCCACTACCGATAAATGAATAGGGCCGAACAAAGTCCAGACTAACATACTAAATTAGACTTGTAGACGCTGGTGATAAGATTTACTGTGGGTATACTATTTAAAGTCTTTGAAATAAATGAGAAGTATTCTATGTTGTACGTTTTGCTTTCAGCGGCTCTAGCAAGGTTGACACAAGAATAAGTTAAATCGTCTTATCTCTAAGTGCGTCTCTCTCACACTAGTGCCGACGAAAGAGATAGAGATTAACGGGTTTAGCTTATCCCCGTGTCTGGCATGCTGGGGCCGCAGTACACATACATATAAAGGGGTCTGAAGTCCAAATAATAAGACAACTTACCCAATATGTTTCTCCCGGAGCTTCATGGTTTCTGATTTGGGCATCGACTGTAGATAGGCCATTTTAACTGTTGACTAGATTAACTTACTCTGTGAAGAAGACTAAACGTTATTAAGATAGCTAGTGCACTCGTAAAAGCTAATGAACTATCCGCCTGCGTGACATCTCCTCTCACGAAAGTCGTGACTTTGTTGTTATAATTCCAATTACTTATATTAATGCAGATGTCTACGAAAACAAGTATTAATTTATTACTTACTTACATAGTTGCGGACCAAGTAGGTGAGTTGGAAAACGTCACACAATAAATTAAATAATCTAACTATAAAAGTCTTCTCGGTTGCTATTTCATCGTTAGGAATTTCATCGTTAAAATTCACCAACGGTGACCAAAACCGCTTAATAATAAATGAAAACCTAGTTACATAATATAGTTGCAACACGGTCGGCCGGTGGGTAAATGCAATCAAAATACTTATTTAAAAAGATCCTGCGGGCTCACACAGCGCTGCCTCTGACAGACTGACTGACGGGAATTCCGCTCATCCCGAAAGGGTTGATATATATATATATATAATAACTGATAGTAAAATATCTTACCAATAAAGCTTGTATAAGACGGAATACTGATAAAGTTTTTTAGTAGGATTAATACTTTGGGTTGATGATTTGATGGGTTGACGTGTGCTGGCACGCGCCCGTGTAGGGAATGCTACCTAGGATGCATCGTACCTGATTATATATGCGCGGGCGGCGCGGCGCTCACGCCCATGCCGCGTCCAATGGAAACAAAAGCGGTTCGTTATCACTAGCGTAGTTGATAAGCACATCATTGCGCGCCCGCGGCCACGCGGTCGGTGGCACGCCGCCATAGGACGGACGCATGGTCGTTAAGGGGCAGAGGCGATATAGCGAAGGCTGCATAAGTTAGTTATGCACCCAGCTTTGCTTGTTTTCTGGACCGATGCGCAGTCGTCGGCGTTAACGACAGGGAGGCAGCGGATGCGATTAGCACAGGTTAGGATTGTCGCCGAAAGCAGGAGACCAATACACCTAAAAGTGGGTGTACCTATCTATAACGAGCTGCAATTTATCAATTGGTATAGTTGGTATAGTGGCCTCCTCTGCTGCACTGGGAGTGAAGAAATAGCATAGAATGCAGATGCTTATCATCCTGGCATGTCGTAAAAGTCGACTAAGGGACGGGTCCTCTCCAACATGGTAGACTATGTGTATGGGCGATGGGCTGATCACCTGTCACCATACGGTTCATCATACCATCTTAGGACTAATTAATCGAACGTGGCCACAAGTAGTCTTGTGGCTCTGCCCACCCCATTAGGGATTTCGGGCGTAATGCTATGTATGAATGTGTGTATATTGAAATGCAATTAGACAATGAAAAGCAATTAAAGAATGCATATTTACCCATTTCTCCTTCATTGATGCTGTAAGAGATCAAAAGATTTGAGAGTAGCTTTTTCCTAATTAACTTTCTTTATGTTTATTATTTAAAGTAAAAACGAAGCTTACCTTTTACTCCGAATTATTTACCACGCCCTGTAGCTTATATTAAGCATAACTTCAGCTCGTGATATTAAAGAAAAGATATCAATTTATAATACATATTGATGTGTGTGGTAATCGATCCTTAGTAACCTAATTTGATAATCGTCCATCGAATTACTTGCTCCTTCATTCTGAATCCCTCATTTATCCATCGATTCGTAATGGAATACGTAATAATTAACAATGATCTGATTACGACACAAAATAGACGCTAGCTATATAGAAGCTTCAGTTGACCTAGTTCATCTGTTGCAAAGATTGGATGTCCCATGATGTTCAAGCGATGGATCATAGATTTACCTAGTTACTTATAATAAACAAAGCGATGTCAGCTATTTAGGGAAGGCCATGGAGGAATAGAACAAGATGAGATGACTGACAATCGCTTAATGGACCGTGGCATAATATCTAGCGAACATTGCGTAAAACGAAGATGCTTTTTCTATCCGTACTATTAAATGTTTTTCACAGTGAGTCGGTATTAAACTAGATTGGCTTATCGCCATATGATATTATATTGTATAACAAAACTTAAGGTGCAGGCATTAACTACTTGCGCCTTCCATAGTAGACCTGAAACACAAAGTTACTGATTTGAAGTCTGCACGAGCTGCAATCATTGTGTTGTATATTATCAACACAACTTGTTTGGTAACTATAGTACCTTGTTTGGCAAATTATTCACGTTGGTGCAAGTTTGTTTATACCGAAAAATAAGTAGTTTTGAATAGCTTTAGTTTACGTTATTAAATTTACATAAAATAATTATACAATACTTATCCGTCTATGCCTATGAATATAGAACATAACCAAATTGATCACGGGTTTGTATCCATGATTGAAAGTCTTTAGGCTTTAATTAGGTGACTACTTGAGGTAAACGCAAGGAGTTTAGTATAGAGTAGCCATTTTGAAATATTTCAACATCTAAGTATAGGAAATCATCCTTGGTATTAACTTTTTTTTTCACACCATACTTCCCTGCTTTATAAATAGCTTTGTTTATACTAGTAATAGCGACTTTGATAGCGCTAGTAGTAATATTAACGTCCATATTTGTTTGGCAAACTTATTTGCGGAATATTCCATGATATTTATTTATTATGTATTATGAAGACTACGTCAAACCTCTGTTATGGTTATGTTATGAGCTGTAAGAAATCACGCGACAAGAAACTCGCGTTTGACTTTCTTTAAACTAACAAGAAAAATACGTTTGATAATGTTCTAGACTAGATTTCAAGTACTTTATAGAAAGTGAAATCAGAGCATGTATTCGACGTCGATCTAAGTGATACAAAACACCGATCGTAACTTTGATAACGTATAACGAAACGTCGCTTTTTTCTTGTCACTTTCTTATAGGTAAATATTAAAATAATAACGGCAAAGCGATAGGTATTCCATATCACTTAAGGCAGTGTGGAAGAGAGCCCCTGTTCTTGTGCTAGTTACCCAAACCCAAAATTATAGGTTAAGTATATTTTTACATCGACGGATCAATGTAAAAATATAACTACTTATAATTTTTCAGCGATCCATTCGTGAAACGTCGTGCGACTGTGAGCTTTCTTACCTATCGGTTGGAAATGATCAATTATTTAACTTATATTCTCGAACGATCAACATCTTGGGCGCCATTGATCACTTTCAGCCCTCAGATAACAATCTAATCTATACTTAGTTGCGTTGCCTTCCTCATATAGGGCTTATAGTTAACAATGTGACGTGTAGGTAAATAGCACATTTGCTCATTATTTAATTTATCAGCATTGTTATACTTACACTACCCCCACTACCCACTAACAAGTAATTTGCATTTGCACTTTGTAATAGGTACACCTTTAACCTTTAGTTAAAGATTACTTCATCAAGAACCATTTATTGCATCCTTGCCGACGCGGATAGCCTAGTTGGTAGTGACCCTGCCTCCGGCGCAAGCGTCCCGGGTTCGATCCCCGGTAAGGGCAAGTATTTGTGTGATGAGCACGAATGTTTGTTCCTGAGTCTTGGATGTTTTCTATGTATTTAAGTATTTATTTCTCTATATAAGTATTTATATCGTCGTCTAGTACTCATAACACAAGCCTTTAGAGCTTACTTTGGGACTAGATCGATTTGTGTAAAGATGTCCCCTGATTATTTATTTATTTTATTTAGTGACCATGACGATGACCAAATCAATGTTACACTAATGTTGATCTTTAGATTGTATTTCATTATATCACCGACGGAGACTTAAAAACAAAATGAATGTACAAATTAGCGTAAATAAGCAACTGTTTGTCGAGAGGTCATTAGTCACGCCCCGTTTGTGTTGTTTTGATCTCGGCTGCATGTAAAATGAAGACAAAAATAGAAAAAAATAACATAACTAGGTGTCAAAGGTAAGACTTACTTCCCTCTTAAAGTGCAAGTGATTTCATATGAGACATGACCTTATTTATGTTACCAATAAATGTATTATCATTCAGGGTATAAGCTCACTCCTCCGCTGCACTGGGAGTGAAGAAATAGCATAGAATGCGTGCAGATGCATCCTGGCATGTCGTAAAAGTCGACTAAGGGACGGGTCCTCTCCACCATGGTGGACTATCTGTATGGGCGATGGGCTGATCACCTGTCACCATACGGTTCATCATACCATCTTAGGACTAATTAATCGAACGTGGCCACAAGTAGTCTTGTGGCTCTGCCCACCCCATTAGGGATTTTGGGCGTGATAATATGTATGTATGTATAAGCTCACCATTCCAAATTTCATCCAGATCCGTCCAGTCGTTGAATCGTGAAGGAGTAATAAACATACTAACAGATACACACACTCACAAACTTTCACATTTATAATTATTATACTATGTAATCGCAATTAGTTGATTGATTAGTACATACATACATAATCACATACAATACATATACTCGCGTAAAAAACAAGTCTTTCAAAGTATTTCGCTGCAGTCGCGTATTTATAAATATTTAACTTTCAACCCTTCCTAGACATCTTAGTTTTATTTATAGGGTCCAGTTGAGCCATCAACCTTGGAGATCGAACCCTAAAAAATGCGTTGCTGATATTCAAAAACTAAAGTTAGGTACTTTCTTATTTTACTATAAAATCAATTCATTTAGGTATTCTACTGAGAATTGAACTCGTAAACTTAGACATAAACAGTCATATAAATCACGAGTTCGATTCGAATGACAATTGACTTCTATAAAGGGCGAAAAACAGAAAACGAATTTACCTCACGGCGAATATTATTAGGCAGCCGCAAGGTCGCGTAGAGTGCGGGTCGTTGACCGTTTAGAGATGTTATCATTTATCTTAACGCTGAGACCTTATTCCAATGCTTGAAGATTCATTTTAAGAACAAAAACTACGGACAGGTAAGTTACGTTTCTACTTATATACTTAAATGTTATGCAGGTACCACTGTGGGTAAATTCTTCAAGACTTAGTTTTCTTTTGGACTCGCTATGTGTGTTGCTTTACAAACATAAAAACACTGCTAAACACGTAATTTTAGAATAGCAAACGAACTAAGTAAAAAATAACAACGAAATAAAAATATTTATAAAATAAAATACGCTCTTTTAGATAGCCACCAGCAGTGGCGCAGCAGTGGCGCAGCCTGCCTGCAAGGGGTTTACCAAGCTAGAAAGCTACGGCTAGCTGTCAGTGAAGTCCATGTAACTAAATGTCATACTCGCACGTACGGTTCTAATTCTTCCGGCTTCCCTTAGGAAATATTTGACGCTTCGCCACTGATAGCCAGTATAAAAAAGCCAGTCAAGTGCGAGTCTGACTCCCGTACTTACTTACCTATGAGAAACAGACAGTAGGTACCTTGTAGGCACGGAACCAAAAAAATATAAAATAAATGTTTTTAATAACCAGGTAACCATATATATATATATAAATATATATATACAACCTACCTATGAAATAAAACAAAGAATAGCTTTCACAAGCACCGTGCAACCTTCGAGTGTGATACGACTTTACAAAGGCTATTCCGTTAAACCATTTTTTTTGTGATGTACTACTAATTTACTTATAGTCTTCGGATTTTTTCCTTTACTTGTGCTATAGGACATTGCTTCTTGCCAATTTCATGATTTTAGGTCAACGGGAAGTACCCTATAGGTTTTGATTCCCTTGCGAGTATCAAAATACATATATGGCATAAACAGCCGTATCTTTTTTTTCTTTTTTCACAGTTCCAGGAGATTACAGACCTGAGTATTTGATATTAAATTCAACTTCTTGAAAAGGTCTTGACAAACAGACAGACAGACAGACAGGTGGACAAAGAACTTATACTATAAGGGTTCCTTTTTTCCTGTTGAGGTACCGAACCCTAAAAACACCAATTTCTTAACCCTTTCAGCACTATACTCTATTTGTTAAGGTAATAACCTAAATGTAAACAAACTAAAGTGACGCGAAGTGAGTGAGTGTGCTAACCAGCCATATGATAGATAAAAAATATTGACTGAATTGGTTGGATTATCAGAGTTACGTGAGTGGGTTTCTTACATGTTATTACCTAAACAAATACTTATTACAGGATGAAAACGTAGACACCAAAAATCTTTAAGGGACTTTTATAAATAAGGCTTATTAGTAGAGATGCAACGGATATCCGGTCACTATCCGGTATCCGGCCTATCCGGCCATGATTTTACTATCCGGCCGGATACCGGATAGTGAGTCAGTATCCGGCCGGATATCGGATAGTATAAACTTGGATCAGAAATAAGATAAAACAAATAAAAGCCATCAGAAATAAACAAAATTAACATCAGTTTTTAAATTAAAACTTAGTTTCCTCTTATTTAAGTATAAAACTAACTTGTAACATCACGTCGTGCACGTTCGAATATTCCCAACTGACGTAATAAGGCGTGTATTTAACCTCAAAGGGTCTCCCCGGCACTTACAATTCGTAACAAGTTGAAACTTGCTCGCCGCGAGACGGCCGCGCAAGCTAACACAGCTATAGAGATAGCTCGTGTGCGGCCGGATATCCGGTTGCCGGATATCCGACTATCCGGCTAATGGCCATGGCGGATATCCGGTATCCGGTATCCGGCCAAACCACTATCCGTTGCATCTCTACTTATTAGGCTGTGTCTTACACATCATTAACGATAATTTGATAATTTGACTTAACCTGTTTTAATTTTAATTTTTTACTTAATTAATAATTTTAATCATGATACTTATACATGATACGTCATCATGGGAGGGGGGTAAGAACTTTGCTTACCTACTTTTGCTGACGCGGGGGAGGGGGCGGTCAGAAATTACTAAAAATCTGCCTAATCCTTGAACGGCCCCTTACCTATTTGTATACCGAATCACAGTTATAGGTTTTTATTTGACAAATAATTAAATAATTCATTGATTGATTAATAATTGTCCTCAGCGCATCAACAGTCATCTTATACTTAGATGAAAGACCTGCGCCTCTATTCGGGAACGCTAAGTGATTCTGTAGCGACTCGTGAGCCAGATTTCTCATCCCACTCTTCCGCACGTTGCGTAACACGAAAGAGTGGGATGAGAAATCTCGCTCACGAGTCGCTACAAAATCACTTAGCGTCCCCGAATAGAGGCGGTCCCTATTCGACCTCGTCTATGCGGCAGTGGCGAAGCGTCAAATATTTCCTAAGGGGAGCCGGAAGAATTAGAACCGTACGTGCGAGTTTGACATTTAGATAAGTAAGACATTAAGTTAGTGGACTTCTCTGACAGCTAGCCGTAGCTTTCTTGCTTGGTAAAGCCGTAAGGAATCGGCTTGTAGGCAGGCTGCGCCACTGCTATGCGGTATTACCCTTAAAAGTAAAAATAAACAGAGAATTGCAACGCATGCCGGGCACAGCTAGTGACTTGATACAAGCGCATCTTGAAGGTGAACCCAATAGAAGGTTATCAGAGATGTTTAGAGCAAATAAACTCAGTCACACTTTATCATTGATTGATAACATTTACATGTAGGTATGTATATACGTATCATCTAGTTAATATTAAGTATCACTATCTGCGTCAATGTAATCATGTTATTATTGGCTATAAATAACATTGAGCTATTTTAAGTTATTTAGGTTTCTTTTATTAATAATTCTACTACTCTTTAGGCTTTTGCAAAAGTGTCGGTGTCCGTGGGGGGGCCCTGTTTAATTAGTGAACTGGCCCGGCTTCGCACGGGACAAAACGAATAAACAACTTTATTTAATGCTATTTATAGATACAGGGTGACTTTGAAGACGTAATGCAAAACCAATCTTACCGGCTCAGTTGAAGACCGCCACTATAGGGTGGAATCACATCTATCATTATCGAATCGCATTTAACTGTATGATTTTAGAGAACGCTCGCACATTGTTTTAGCTGTTAAAGAAAATTCACATACTTTATAGGGTAGACCGGGGACAATCGGTCCATTTTTTGTTTGACAGCTTTTTGCGCCGTAACTAAAAGCGTAACTCATTAGTGTCATATACCGTTGCATAGAGAATTTAATCAGCTAGAAAATGCAACATTCCTTTTTATTAAGAAAGTAACGAGATATAGTCAATTAAACACGCCAGGGGAAAGTGGTTCAATTGACCCCGTTACGGGGTCAGTTGACTCAAATATTTAACGTCACCTAACTAGTACTTGTAGTATATCTTACAACTACATATTTACACATAAAAAAGGTTATAGTTCAGTTTACCTGCATTCATGATAAAAACTACAATATTCTTGAAACAAGTATCAAAAAGGATCGATTAAAAAGATTGCTTTTATCTTTTTAACGCCCGGTTATATTCTTATTTTAAAACAAGCAAACGTTGTAATTTAAAATTGTACATAGAATAAAATACAATTTAAGTTATTTCTATTAGAAATTGTAATGTTATTAGAAGTAATGACTTTATATGAAAACGAGCTTGGTTCATTTGCCCCAGTGGTTCAATTGCCCCAGTCACAATTCCAAGAGGTATGTATTAAAATTGGCTACTTGCATGATTTTTATTTCATCTTATTTTGGAAAATACTGAGTCATAGAAACCCAACTGTGTTCGCAAAACATTATTGTGTTGTTTTTTTTTTCGAGATACGACGCTTTGAAAAGTCCTAGTTCATACCACTCACAAAAACGCTCCATACAAAATGGCCCTGAAATATGACGTCACAGTTCAGTTAGAGTGTATAAAAGACCAATGTAAAAAGAGCCCTGACGGTGATACATTTTATATGGCCGTCAGGGCTCTTTTTACATTGGTTTTGGTATACAAAATATATGAAATTCGCAATTATTTCCGTAAATACTGTTTTTAGGCCAATACCGTACCATTAAAAAATTACAGAAATTTGATGAGGATGTCAAAAACTAGTAATTCAGAACTAAAAAGCAACATTTATTTTTCACTTATTTTGACAATTTTTGACCCTTAATAGAAAAAAAAGTAACAGTCATAATGATCTTTTTGTTTCTTTGACATGCATTTATTTATGTTTAGCTACCGTTCCACAGAAATATATTAATATTTGTTACTATAGTCAAGTAGCCAATTATAAACATGGAAAATAATAAATTTTATTTTTTAATAGACGTTAATTAACAACCAGTTTAACACTGAGTTGCAGAAACAGATTAGGGAGCTTTTACATGTCCAGTCGGTCTTTTCTTTTCGATTACGAGGCATCTGCAAGAAAAAGTATTAAAATTACTTTACTAAAGAAACTTTTAAGTACTGTTAATAAGATAAAAAAAAACTTCAATTACATTGTACTAAGCAAGTGTACCTACTACTAGACCAGGTACCGAACGTTCATGCTATCTTAACCATTTCTGAATACTCATTAAAATATTTTATAAATTAATATACCTATTATTACTTTGTTTAAACAATTTATCCGGAAACAGTCGCCTTGCTATGATCCTTAAAGGATGGCATGTCATTAACTCTCCATTTCACACAGTAATTAGCAAATTACAAATGGCGAGCTAAAAAAATTCAAGTATGCATGCATACAGTTTTAAGTAATTATTAAGAAACAATAAGAATATAAAACACCCCAGTCTTTATTTTTTTTAATCTTTCGTTTCCTGGACCAAAGTCCCTTTGAAGTTAACAAATTGAAGTAAGTTTTTCATTACAAATAAAATAATAATAATAACTTTATTTCCCTTCATGCGATATTGTTTAATTACCTACACATTACAAAAATTACGAGTATAAGGGTCAGTTGAACCACCGGGGCGATTGAACCGGTTCAATTGACCCCGCGGTTAGTGGACCAATCGTCTCGACAGACCTTTTAGCAAAAATAATTATTTACTCGGATTTAGGCAGCGTTGCGACCATCACTTTTATAACAACGTAGGCCTAAAAGTGAAAAGAAATCAACAAAACACAAAACAATCCAAATACACGGTTATTTTGCATAAAAATGACCATATAATACAGCCCTAATATTTTTTTTGAGTGTCCTGAAACTTCGTTGCCCTCTAGTACGCATCCGCGCTGGTCTGCGCCCGCGGCTGACTGTCAGTTACTTGCCGCGTTTTATAGGAATGTGCTGAAGGTACACGCACATTGATAACTTATATGGTTTCTGAGAAATCGCGTGTGGAGCACTTGCCCCGCGGTTCAATTGTCCCCGGTCTCCCCTACAGCTAAAGGTTGCTAAAGATGCTAACGCATACTTTCAGCTGCCAAAGCTGCTTTCAGCGGCTTTTATAGGTTGACCGCTTAAATGAGTCTTCGCCCGCGCGGCACAGGGGCGCGGGGGCAGGACGACAAAGGGGCCTGAGAGATGTGCGGGCGGCGTGAAATGAATGAAAACAAAAATGCGCCTGCCGCTCGCACCTCTCTCGGTCCCCTTTGTCGCCTGCCCCCGCGCCCCTGTGCCGCGCGGGCGAAGACTCATTTAGAGCTAGAGGGTATTATAATAAGTTACTTTGTATTTATTCTACGTCGCAGATGGAGTTAGAACTATTTAACTGTAGCTCATAAACTTATTATAAAAATTGATAGCCCTTGTATTATCACTCTACAACGTCATACTTGTCAAAATAACATTTCATTTGCCAAGGCTCATAATTTTAGATGTCAATTCAATTAGAGTAAGGGTGTCCATTTTTAAGGAAAACAAATTAAGATAAATGTGGAATGAAAAGTGGATTCCTTTATTCCAGGGAGTTACCACGATCACTTATGCGGTTATATTGAAGCGATCTTCTCTTTATATAAAACATATGGCGTGCTATGAAATAGCGGCGCAGTTAAGTTCAGGGCATTGAAGTAGGTATAATGCTCAGGGCCTAAAGATAATGCATTTAAACATCGTGGTAAACCCGTACTTCAGGAACGTGCAGACGTGGTTAAACTAGGTTAGATATATCTAAAAGAATGGTTTTATATTACGCCTTCAAGGTAGACACGGGGATAACTAACCCTTATCTCTCTGACTATCTCTTTCGTCGGCACTAGTGTGAGAGAGAGAGTAAGTAACTCGTGTCAACCTTGCTAATGCCGCTGGGGTGTGATTCTCTCGTGTAACACTTTGTTCATGAGCTCGCTGGCTAGCCTAACTCGACCCGTCAGTGCGTATAAACTGCATGTTCGTGCGTGTCTTCGACCTTGGTTGTTTTCGACGCAGGCGGCCACGGACTTAGGCAACCGCATAATGCCTACCGGCGCGCGGGTCAATTTATGATTGTCCGATGAAATGAGACGAAATGACCGATCAGATTTGTCAAGAATAACATAGCTGTAATATAGATACCTTGTATAGGTACCTACTTTATAGTTTTTAGTGAAGCGGCTTGTTTTTTCTTAGTAACCTTGGCGCGCGAATCAGACTCACACTTGATCGATTTTTTTGTAAGTTAAAAGCACAGCGCCTCTATTCGGGAACGCTAAATGATGTTGTAGCGACTCGTAAGCGAGATTTCTCATCCCACTCTTCTGAACGACGCGTAATGCGTAAGAGCGAGATGAGAAATCTCGCTCGCGAATCGCTACAGAATCACTTAGCGTTCGGTTCCCGAATAGAGGCGCTGATAACATAATCGAGCATCTACCCTCTCTCAAACACGCGATTCACGCGACAAGCCGGTTGGCTGTCAGCAAAACGTCTGGTAGATTCAGACATGTGAAAGAGCCCGTGGGGCCTACTTGCAAAATAAATATTATCAAGTTCAAACATGTATCTATTAAATGAAAAATATTTATTTAGAGACATTAACACAGTAGGATTACAATTTAAAAAATAATAATTTAACAAATAAAAAACCCACTCCAAAACCCCACTGAAAAGTAAGAAATAATAATTGGCTTTTGTTAGTCATTTACCTAGAAATGGGAGATATGTTATTGGTTAAGTGACGTCATAAATTAAATATATCGAAGTCGGTGGCAAGTTGGTGGTTGGTGGTTGGTGGTGACTTGTCAAGTAAATGAACACAGTATGAGGGATGTATTGGAAAGTCCATTTATTCCATGTACCTATTACCTTATTAACTTGCCACCGACTTCGATATATTTAATTTATGACGTCACTTAACCAATATTATATCTCCCATTTCTAGGTAAATGACTTACAAAAGCCAATTATTATTTCTTACTTTTCAGTGGGGTTTTAGAGTCGGTTTTTTATTTGTTAAATTTTTATTTTATTTTATACTTTTTAGTGCTTATCGTATAAACCACATTTATTACATCAAGCAACAACAGCATAATGCTAATTGCTCATCACCATTTACAAAATGTTGCTATCCAGGGTGCAAGGGCATCAATCTTTGAGGAGTTCTCCTGGTTCTTGAAACCCAGTTCTATTTTACCATATGCATTTTCATGACCATAAATTGCTTCACAAACTTATAAAGAAATTTAATCGCCAACTGTGAAATACTTATCATTCAGGACTTCCGGTGATCATCTATGGTCTTCAGCAACAGTTCCAATTCACCAAATAATGCTTTTGGAACGTAACTGCTTGAGTTATTACAGATTATACTAAAATTGCTATATGCGTGCCTATAATATTTGAAGAGTTCCATCGATTCCTCATAGATCCTCTCATCACACCTCGACTTTGACTACAACGGGACCAAACTGGAAGTATACCCTACCGATTAAAAAAAGATTTTTTCAAATCGGTTTATAAATGACGAAGTTCTGAAGTAACACACATAAAAAAAATAAAAAAATAAAAAATACAACCGAATTGAGAACCTCCTTTTTTTTGAAGTCGGTTAGAAAGAAACTCTTTTCGAAACAAATTGACATTAGGTAGATACGTAGCGTCACAGATTACATAATACGTAGCGTTCACCATTTTTCAAGAATCTAATTTTTGTGCGAGGCAGTGTTTTACGAGTACCTACAATGTCTTCAATTATCTGTAATGTAATAACCGACATTTAAAACTTCTTGTAAATATAATTATTTTATATTAGTTATTCACCATTTAAACTGTTCCAAAAATTTGACTTGGAAACAACGCTTTTTGAAATGGCCCTAGATTCTAATTCCCATTATGAAAATTTAATTAAAATACTCAGTCGCTCCCTGGAATTTAATGTTTTATTCTACATCAATCATACTTGTTGTAATATTCTAAAATATAGCAAAGATAAAACGTACAGAGTACCAAATTTGTGTAGTCCTTGTCGACAATTTGCATACATAGTTTATAATTAATCTCATTTTGAAACGTTTTAGGTCACATAATTATCTAAGTCAAACCTGTCCGGGTAACGTCAGCGCGATAACATAGCTCATTACGTCTGCTGCTGCTGGTATTTTTGCTGACGCTCCCATTGTAAGGCCGCACGTGCAAGTCACGCTTGACCGTCGTGCGTCCTAGCTGGTTATCGATGCCCTAACTAAAGTACCGTTGACAAAACAATGTACCTGATAACTTAACAAGGGCGTAGCCAGGATTCTGTTAAGGGCCCCCCCTTAACGCAGGCGAAGAAAAATCAAGAATATACCTAAGGTACATGCTGCACGAGCAATGGACATGGGCCCTACCAAGGTGACACAAGGATAAGTTAAACCGTCTTATCTCCAAGGGTGTCTCCAAGAGATAATCAGAGAGATAAACGTTACGTTAAAAATAAAAATAAAACAAATATACATCAGCGACCAACTGCATCTGCTAGGAGAGGGGGGAGGGGGCAGCGTACCTCTTTACGCCCTTGTAAATTAATAATTTAGGGAATTAATTAAGTACCTACCTAATTTTTTAATACACGATAAATGGCCCAAGTTGATCCAGTTTTAAAGCAGTTTCGGGCAAAATTTTTAGTAGGTATTATTACGTATGGTTATTGAACAAAGATGAAGAAAATTACCATATAAAATGCTGAACAATTTTATTAGATTATGGGCGTCAGTTTTATCATTAGATTTGATAACGGCGGGTTGAGATCAAGGATGTACCTATTCTATTACAATTTCCCACAGAGATTCGATAACCTTTCTTAGTCCCTGGTGGGCTACTTACCAGTGGCGGAGCGTCAAATATTTCGCAAGGAAAGTCGGAGGAATAAAAACCGTACTGAGGGCTTTAGAGTGACTTCACCGACAGCTACCTGCAGGTTTCTAGCTTGGTAAAGCCTTCAGGAAACGGCTTGTCGGCAAGCTGCGCTACTGCTAGGTACTTACACACTTAAAAGATACACCCAACTAATTAGTTTGGACTCCATTGCCCGAGTTATTTATATAAGACTAGCAAACCCGGCGAACTCCGTTTCGCCACCAGGTGGCTTCGTTTTATGTAACATTTCGTTTGGTGTAGCTATGTATCAGAGATGGTGCTGTATGTGAAAAAAGAATTCCCGCTTTTCTGTTGAAATTTTTCCTGAATTTTCTTTGCTATAAACCTCACGGAGCCCGAGACCTTTCCAACGAATGCAAAACCATGAAAATCGGTTCGTGCGTTCTGGAGTTATAGCGTCAGGAAGGAAAACCCGACTTATTTTTATATAGTAGATAGGGACTGCAACGCAAACCTCACCGGGTTCTCAATCAATGCGTACAATAAGTTTTGCACATCTTGCACTTATCAAGTCCTTTTAAAATATGTCCGTGACATTGTAATGTGTTTTATTTAAAATTTATCTATCTAGAATAATACGTGGATATTTTTAACAATCAGATGGAGTTGGAAATAACATTATCATATCAGCAACATAGATTGGTCGGTTACTTTATTGTAAGTAGTTTCTGCTGCCCTTGGGGTTATAATTATAACACAACAATGTCATTCTACATTTGTTTTCTCATAAACTTACCTATTTTATCGAAACGTGCCGCCAACTGCCACTTAAGAGGAGTGTGAATCTACGGGTTGTCAATCAGAACAAAATCTAGGTCTAACCGTTTTGGTTTTTTCACTATAATCAATAAATTCCGTTTTTATTTGTTGTTTTAGTATTCTCATACAAAACTATTTTCGGCCATTATTTGACTTTGTTGATCTTTAATCAATTCAAAAACGTTTAGATATTGTTTCGACTGACAACCTATCAAAAATTGGTCAAAATCGGTTAACATTTAAGGGATGAAAATCGTTATCGCCTATGAAAAGAGTGATTTTTGCCGTTGCTTCAGTCCTTAAGTTCAGTTCTTGGTCATTCTGCGAACTTCCTCATTTCCGATTCGGTCTCGCAAGGAAGTTCTGAGAATAGTATTTTCCATTGCTTGCTTAATTAGACTATTATATTATGTAATTTTACAATAAGTACTAAAATTTCTCCTTCCGTGAAGCTTTGCAGTATGATTTAACCGTTAAACCGCCGTTGTCTGAATGCTGGCCCACCTGCGGCCCTAACATGCATGGCACAAAGATAAATTAGAACCGTTTATCTCTATGACTATCTCTTTCGTCGGTACTAGTGTGAGAGAGACGCATTTAGAGATAAACGGTTCTAATTTATCTTTGTGCCATGCATGTTAGGGCCGCTGCTACGCCCATGGGTTGTTCACACGGTATATGGATGAGTTGAGACTTAATGGGATTGTGAAAATTCAGGGCACCAATTAAATGAAATAAAACACTTCTCTTAAATATAGAATAAGTATATTGAATAATTAAATAATGTTACTTCAATAAAAGACTTATTATAATAATGTGTAATCGTAAAAGTAATAAAAATGGTCTAGAGGGTAAAATATTTCGAGTTTAAATTGAAACATACGTTTTATAATAGTGGGGAGATATTGCAAGTGGTAGAATACCGAATGATGAAAAACGCGGTGCGGGTCGACGCGCGGGCGCGGTGCTTGGGGCTGGGGTGCTAGGGCTGCTGTACTTCGTTTTATTTAGCAAGAGAAAGATCTTGACAGAAGTAAGCGTACAGCCTCTTATTGAACACGTATCTTTCTCTTGCTAAATAAAACGAAGTATAGGGCCACCGGCGCCGCCCGACACTTGCCATCTCAAAGCGTTCTGCCCGCGCGCCGAGCCGCGACCCAGCCGCAGTCGGGGACTCGTGGTCTCACGCCACTCCGAGTCATGCAGAACAGTCTATCATTTAACTATTAATACTAACTATACTTTTATAATTACAACCATTTGCGACAACGGAGCAAAATGTCTATAGTGCTATAGATATATAATTTATAAATATAAACGTATGGGCACTTCTATTTTAAGCAGGATGTCATGAAACAAACTGTAGGTACTGAACAAAATAAGAGTATTCAACACGGGCGTATGGATGGTTTTTTGTTGTTTTCAGACATCCTGGTCATTACAATTTAGATAAAGACTCCACATTTGACTACTTTACAAAGTGCTTGTCAGTCTTACGTCCTGCAAGAGTCGATGATGGACTATCCTTAAACCGATCGTCAGCGAGAGGGAACAGTGGCATATCCTATGAACATGCCAACAAAGCACGCATCTTGCAACTGTGAGCATAAATATGTATCTTATATACCAAACAATTTAATTTATGATAACAATTACTTCACTGTACTAACGTGTATTCCAAATGACAACAAATAGGTGTGTATGCACAAGTAAACAAAAAATAAATCATTAAGTATATAAATTTATTACGTACACTAATAAGTAGCCACTCGATCTGAAATGGTTACATTTAATAGGCGGAGACACCACACTTACAAAGTGTATAATTAAACTACAAATCCTGATGTATAAAATAATTATGCATCGTCGATTTGGACTAACAGACTACACTGTATAATCAATTGTCATTAGCTAACCGACTGTGATGTGACGTAGTATCCAACGTGCATTGCCATGAGTATTTCGGGACAGGAAAAATAATATTCCGCTAACCACGAATAAATCAATTAACTTAATACATTTCGTATCAAACGCGCGACAAGTACTCTAGTGCCGTTATTTATAAGCCACGGTGAATTTAACACGAAGGAGTGATGTAATATTTAAAATCTAGTAAACTAATTCGATAACTGCTACATGTGATCGTTCGAACGACCGTCACGGGTCTCGAGTTATGCGCTAGGGTGGTTTCCACTACAGGCAGAGGTTGAGGCTGTATGGAAAGTTTTGCTCTATTATGATCAGGCACTCGCGGCTTTTACGCCTTGGAAAAACTATTTTGATGAGTGTATATCATAGTTTCGACTACGTACTCTCGGAATATCATGCTATCGAATGTTCGTTGGCTCGACTGTTATTGGATCGAATATTCGCTAGATCGAAATACTTGTGGCCGAAACATGTACAATCGACAAAACGTAATCTAGAATTGTATAGTTTCGATCAGTGGTGTATCGAAAATTCATTGGCTCGATTGTTATTGTAATGAATATTCGCTGGATCGAAATACTTGTGGCCGAAATATGTAAGTACAATCGACAAAACGTAATCTAGAATTATATGGTTTCGATCAGTGGTTTTATGTAAAATAATAATAATTTATATAATATAATAAGTCTAAAATTATTGAGTAATAAAGAGTTTTATTTAATTCCCTTTTTCTACTCGTAATGATTTTTAGTGTTTGAGATCTTTTGTGTGATGACAATCAATCGAAACCTCAATTTCGATTTAACGATTTATTGTTTCTAACCTTTTCGACCCAGCGAATATTCGATCCAGTAACAGTCGAGCCAATGAACATTCGTGTCTGAGATTTTCTATAGGATGACAATCGAAATCTCAATTTCGATTTGACGATTTATTGTTTCTACGCTTTTCGACCCAGCGAATATTCGATCCAATAACAGTCGAGCCAACGAACATTCGATAGCATGATATTCCGAGAGTACGTAGTCGAAACTATGATATACACTCTATTTTGATCAATACTTTGTTTATCGCTGTGTGTATAATCCAGTCTTTAGTAAACCTTCACAAAATTTAAACTACCGCTTAAAATGTTGTTTAAGGAATTTAATACATCCTAAAAACTTGATAATTTACCAGAGATTGTGCCGCACAATGCAGATAACAATCATGAAATGACTACGTGGTGTACAATTTTTTTTAACGAATTAATATCCAACTGATATGTGACACTGATAACTAGCAAAGTAAAATATAACCATGACAATACCAAACGTCTCGCAAAGTTACCGGACACTGGGCGAATTACAAATTACAAACTATGAACATGCATTAAACAACTAATTAAACATACTAACGCACTATATTTACGAAACTTACGATATATATCTTTTTTTTTTTCAATATGCATCAAAGTGTAAAAATAGTTCTTTGAGACAAAATGTCAAAGTACTCTTATGCCATTATGGGAGAAGGAAACATAATCTCCAAGGAAATTACACCAGATTATGTTGATAATGCCCAAACAGCACAATATATTTATTCTGAATTATTTATTAAAATATAAATATGAGTGTATTTGTGTTATAGGAAGATGATACAAAGCAAAGCCTACACTGATTCAGATACGCAAATAAATTATGGACGGCGAGTTATTATGACAACTATATTTCCTTCGTGAATAAGTTAGATATACAGTATGTGGCTGGTATGATCGCGACGCTGGAATTGCCTCTTTGTCAAGTCGAGTGTTAGGACATACTTAGTTGTATTTCACCTTACGGTTTTCTATTTGAATCCATTTTAATTTGTTCCATAAAACAAACAGGAATATCCCATGTTTAAGAAAGTTTATTTGAAGGGCAACCCCAGTCTCGACTGGACGAACAAAGGAGTTTCCACGCGAGGCACTAAACTCAACGTGCATTAATGATGCAGAGATTGAGATCTACTGTGATAATTGTTTAAACATTCTACCGAAATACTGTAAATCTATAAAACTCTTTACTGAATTATTCCTTTAAATATGTTCTTTAGTTCTGCGTAGCGTATTCGGATGTGTTACAAATGTCGCTAAACTTTATACTAACTAGCATCCTAAAAATTTACTATCTACTGATGCTGAAAACATCCACGCCATGAATGCACATAAACATCTAATTTTATAATAAAGATATTGAAGTAAAACTACGCAACGCAAGGCTGGCAACAAATTCACCATTCCAATGTCAGATAGCATCTCACAACAAGGCGACAGCGGGCGCTATGGCGATCAGGCGGCAATTACATAATAAATTAAACGCTAATATTATTTGTGAAAGTCAGTAAAAAATCACCGGTAATATTAGCTTTTAGTTCATCATGCAATTGGGCCCAGGATAAGGACGCACACAGCGTACCCACGTTATACACATATATTATAATTCGTTTTTCTAAACAGCTAAGTTAAGAAATACCGCAATATTGTATATGCATCGTAGGTGTAATAAACTTTACAGTAAAGTGATATGGCTCTAAATTTGCCAAACGGCATCGTATTTAGTCACTTTTCTATTATACAAAGGACTAGTGAGGCAGTCATGCTCCTCTCGATCGTGATGTGATAACAGCCAAGACGCGTGATGTAGACTTCACCTTATTTAGCAGAGTTTATCGAGGCGTGCGTAATGTAGACTTCGCGCAGTGTATCCCGAACGCGACCGAGAGGTGTCAAGGCACAATGGGCGTTCGCTCTAATGTCGTATAAATTAGGCACGATTACTGCTCCCTCAGAGCGCTGCGAGCGAACAAGCCTCCCGAATTTATGGCGGCTTTTCGAACAGACATCTAATCAGCAACTCTCCATAGCACATATTAGCAACACGCTTGCTTTAGTTATTCTTTTTTATAACATATCATCACAACTATGCGCACAATCATTGTACAAAATGTTAATATAGTCGTTTATGCAACGGTTGCATAATGATAGGCCTTAAAACACTAGTGCGGTTTTATGAAACGAGCTTTTAGCGAGTTTCATAATAAGATCGCACGTGTGTTTTAAGGCCAAATTATGCAGAGTTGCATACATAACTTTATCTACACACATATTATAAATCCTCCATGATGGGTTCAGAAACAATATTTTCTGGCAACAAGTTATTTGTTGCAATCGTGGCTGCATATTTCCGATATCCGGCGCATTTTCACATCACACACACTCCGAGAAGACTACTTACTATTCATATTTTCAACTAAAATGTAAATTACAAACAACTTTTTCTATTCAATTCAACAAAATTCTACTTTCGTTCAGCAAAACGTCAACATACGGGCTCTTTTACATAATGGCGGCCGTCCGTCAAGACCAATTTTTTTTTTTAAATCATAGACAAACGGATGAAGTCTCTATCCTCACGTCACTCGAGATCAAATATTGTACAGTTTATATTAAAAAAAACATACTGAATTGACGTTTCGTATCAATAACTGTTTTAATATCTATGGATACTAGAATAGAGACCCACTTGAGTTTGACAGCTGTTCCAAATTTAATCTCATTTCTTTACTAAAAACGATAAAGAAGTCATGTTATTTCTTCATCGCAGCACTGGTTTTTCCTAATTGGTTGTCAAAATGGTGGTCATTTCCTACGGTTTTTGATTAACCAATGGAGGTTTTATGATATGGGTGTAGATAAAAGTATTAAAACATCCACACACCTATTATTTGAAGGAACGAAATGGCGATTCAATTATTATCTACGTGCAACGTACACCTTATAATAGAAACGCTACTGTGATAAGTACATAAATTACGTTCAATTTATATTAAGTGTATAAAATGATATTTTAATATTGCTTTTAAATCTTGGAAGATCTCAGGGTTCTTTTAAGTTTAATTTAAATCATCTTTAATCCTTGGAATTTTAGGACATTTTATAAGTTCGGTGTCCATATAACATTGGAATGATACTGGAGCTCAAGTCAGGTTGAATTTGTATACCTATTTGTTGCCAGCGCGTTAGTCCTATACATAATATATTCCGAAGGCTCTCAAGACGCTACTCTGCATTATAATATAATAATAATATGTGTAAATAAAGTTATTATAGACAATCGATCGCACATCTACCTTACCGCATCACGCTATTCGTAACATTCATGAAACTGCAAATTTCGACAAGAGAATATCAAAAATAGTGAATCGACGGGCGTCATCTACATTCTGTCTAATATTTTGTAGTCTAATGACACGATTAGATTAGGTCACTCGAAACATCTTAAACCAATCACCAAATATAGTATGGACTATTGTTATCAATTTTGATTGCTTACTTCGTCGACACAATTAAAATGCACATTGTTATAGATCACTCAAACAACATAACTCTTTCAACGTAATATAAGAAGTGCGACATGTGTCCAATGTTCCATAAAACTCAAGCTTATCATATATTATTATACTGACAGTTTTGCTCCAATAACATCCTGGATCCACGGTTAATACCAAAAGTACAAATAATTACGCTAAACAAAGTAAAGAGAGAAGGGATTCCCTTTCTTTGCGATTACTTGCAAACATGCAAACATTTAAATCAGTACACGAGACATGCCAACCAGTGACCGCTCCGGAATAAATCACTCGTGAAATGAGCGAAGTCGCTCACTTGCAATTAGGATGGCGGATGCGTGAAAAAGAACGCACGTGTTTACAGTAGGAGAAAAGATGCCACTATAATCTCTGCTCACGCATGTATTAATAAGTATGACGACAGATTGGTGATGTAAAGTCGAATCTACTGATTTAAATCTTTGCAAACGTGACGGAGATCTTTGACAACAAACCCACCGCAATGGGGCAGCGACACGATGCCACCATTGCCACCAGACATCTATTGAGACGGATTGGTGGCATTTAACTAAAAAGGTAATGTTAATCAAATTGCAGCTGTTGTGAGGACCAAAGACAAATAAATAAAAATAGAACTGTTTCTGCTTTTGATTAACATTTCTTGAGATTTTTTTTCATTTAATGCCTTCGCGTACAGTTAAACGGGGAGATGTGACAAGCGAAAGGCACTTAAATGAAACTTGCTTCTTACACTATTAAAAATGTGACTAAATGAGCTAAGCATTGAAGCTTCACTGGTTCACCAATGATATTTCCTCAAAACCATTGACTAGTTAGCAGTTCAGTTTATCAAAGATTAATGATTAAGAAAAATACAAAATCGAAAACAGAATCTTGTTAAACAGTGCAATGTATAAATAAATAAGGACTGTCACATAAATAATTGAAAATTCTATCATTCATAAAAATTGGGATGCATCGTATTACATTGCACAATAAATAAATGTATTTAAAATGATTAAAATAAAAGGAAATGTTGCTAAACTCCTTCATTGATCAAGATGCTATGCGCGATGATAGTGCAATATTTCTTCGCCTGGAACAATATTAGCCCCACAACAAACGAGTCTCAGACTTAAATACACAACCTTCCAATGAGCTTGAGTCATCCAACTTTTCGTGTAAGTTTCAACTAAGCGGAACTCATTTAAAGAAAGATAATTCACGCAACACCTTCTAAATTATTTACAAATTAAGATTTGGTTATTGTCAACTACTTAGAAATGGAAATGCATCATGTAAAGAAATACATGGTTTCATACCCGCAATTGCTAAAGACTTTTCTTTAGCGAGTTGTAAAGAAGTGTTATAATTATGCATGTAAGACAGTATGAGATGCAGGAGTTAGCAACATTTTTGTGATTATCGATACAATATTTTCTCTGAGATCGATTACTCTCTAATGAGTTATTACGCTAATACTAACAGAGGTATTTCCTCGAATTAAATCGGAAAGTGTAATGTGTATATGTCGCGGAAATGTGTAAGACGATTGCGACTCGCGTGCACAAATCATTTAAGACTACTATGACATACCTGACATACCTTTATAGTTAGACACACAAAATTATTAAATAAAAACCCTATCGGTCATTACCTAATTTCACTCAACGTAAAACACTACAGATTTCGATTACAAAGTGCCGATAATAGTGATAATTTTAAAGGTAGTCAGAAATCGAATAACTGTGAAAGAAGAGGTTACAAACAACTCTACATTGTCCAAGCGTTTATTTTCTCGATGACAAATGACTCCAATGTCTTATTATTCATATTTGTTTTGCCTTTTATTGTTGTAAATACGAATTGTTAACTTCAATTGGCAAAATGGCTAAATAATGACGCCGTCCGACCGCTATTTTTACTCGACTGCAGCAAAGCAAAAAGTAAAGTGTTTGCTGCCTTATTTACAGACTCTTCCATTAAGATTATGCAACCAATTCGACACAATTTTATAGCACAAATTCCAATTTTATTTGAAACCAATGTCAAGTGCCAGTTTTAAATCATTCTAAACATTTCTACCTGGTATATTTTCAGAGTAACGAGGAAAAGTGACCTCACGCGCTGTCATCATTGATCACATAAACGCTTGGACACGGTACAGCTCGTATCAATAGACTGCCCCAAGACTGATTCCACACTAAAGTAGGGGTTTCAATGTACTAAAAACCTAAGTTGTCTTCAGTGTTGAGCGCCGTCTATGAATACTATGGGCCCAATTCTCGGTTCATGCGAGATTAAGTTGCATACGAGATTGATGTCGGACGCATAATTTTGACGTATCTCGGATGGGACTTGGTCTCAATGACCCCGGGATTGGGGTACAGGGGTACAGGCTTAGAGAGTGTGCAGCTGATAGAGGAGCCGGTATCGCGGCCATCGTCTGTATTGTGACAGTTTGCGCGCGGTATACCGCACCATACAAACTATCGGCTGCCGACGTCATTTGCCGTTCGTCTGGAGCGCCGCGTTCAGTTGCGTCCAGAGATCCTTCTTGCATGATTTCGATCTGGAAATGGGTTCACTTTTGCATATTCTCCTGCAGTGCATTGATAACAGTGAGTTTGTGTCCTCCCGTCTCGGTGACATAGTTAATAATATTGCAATCGAAATAACATGAAGGGGCTCTGTTCCGAAAACATTAACGTTGATCCAACGGACCCTCACCACAATGATGTCAGTTAGTAATTAAATTGCAACTTGGACATTTAAGTATCGTTACAAAATCTGGCTCATTAGGTATAGGTTTACTGGTCCTCTACTTAGAATTGTTGTTAAATAAATAATTAAACTTTATACCTTTTGTAATGCTGCGTCGAAAACGAGAAGTTTAAGGAAAGATCGACGATCTGTTTTTTTTTTGATATTATATCTTTAAAAACAACAGACTAGACTAAGCAGGGGATCCCCTTGAAAACATTTATTACTTTGGTTTCTGAAAGTTTAGTCGAACGCAGTGTCAATCAAATTCAAGAATAAAGCCGATACTTAAGTAATATATTGAACCAAACATTTGATCTTACAGATTTTTGTAACAATGATTTATATGCGTTCACTTGGGCGACACAACACACACGACAGGCAAGCGTCATGAATCAAGTACTGTTTGCTGGATACCTAAGTGAACGATGAGCCTTGATATTGATTCCCATCGGTTAATATACCTCTTCGCTTTGTCAGTTTAAAGATTTAAATAATGAGATAAACAAGCGAGATTTCCGGTTTAATTTTGTAAAATTATGATCTGTCCAAGTATATAATGTAATAGAATCCACGTACCTGCGAAGTGAAGCGAGCCACTCCTTGAACTGCGTGTTCCCTTCAGGCGTCAGCTGGAAGGCGGTGCGAGCCGACAGCACCACGCTCACGAACTCTTCGTACTCCACCGGAGTCAGGTGGTACAGCTTCTGGTGTATGCACTGGATGTACCTGTCACGGAAATAGTACTATGAGCTTCCGATCATAATACCTACATTCTAAGTTTAGCATATAGCTACTTTAACATATTAGCGGTAAACACTGGTTTACTGCAACAAAAACGCATATTGCTGGTTTCAGCTACGAAATACTGTAATAAATAGCTAAAGGTTTACTATGTATATATATATATATATATATTTCTGATACCGTATGAAAAACGGGGGATTATAATTTGCATCATAATCTCAATCCGTGGGTTAAGAAGTATGTAATATCACTAGAGTCCCGCCACAGCTTCAGCCGCGGTATTTTCCATACAAACTTTATCACCCCTTTTTATCCCGTTAGCGATGGAATTTCAAAAAATTCCTCCTTGGTGCACATCTAGAGCACTCGAGGAATGTCTCCTTCAAATTTCAAACCTCTAGGACCACCCATTTAGGCTGTGCATTGTCTATAAGTGAGTCACGGTAATGTTTTATTATGTATAGATAACGTACGGATAGGTGGTGCGTTTTTTAAAGTCTTTAATGTAATAGATTATTTCTACGCTTTATTTAAAAGGCACTCCACGCAAAGCTCGTACAGCACGAACGGTTACACAGCACTTACATCTGCTGGCATTTCTGCACGAGCGGCGCGAGCGTTCCGCGCAGGTGCTGCATGACGAGGTGGAGCGGCCCGCCGCGCGCCAGCCAGTGCGCGGACTCCACGCACAGCTCGTACAGCACGAACGGTTACACAGCACTTACATCTGCTGGCATTTCTGCACGAGCAGCGCGAGCGTTCCGCGCAGGTGCTGCATGACGAGGTGGTGCGGCCCGCCGCGCGCCAGCCAGTGCGCGGACTCCACGCACAGCTCGTACAGCACGAACGGTTACACAGCACTTACATCTGCTGGCATTTCTGCACGAGCGGCGCGAGCGTTCCGCGCAGGTGCTGCATGACGAGGTGGTGCGGCCCGCCGCGCGCCAGCCAGTGCGCGGACTCCACGCACAGCTCGTACAGCACGAACGGTTACACAGCACTTACATCTGCTGGCATTTCTGCACGAGCGGCGCGAGCGTTCCGCGCAGGTGCTGCATGACGAGGTGGTGCGGCCCGCCGCGCGCCAGCCAGTGCGCGGACTCCACGCACAGCTCGTACAGCACGAACGGTTACACAGCACTTACATCTGCTGGCATTTCTGCACGAGCGGCGCGAGCGTTCCGCGCAGGTGCTGCATGACGAGGTGGTGCGGCCCGCCGCGCGCCAGCCAGTGCGCGGACTCCACGCACAGCTCGTACAGCACGAACGGTTACACAGCACTTACATCTGCTGGCATTTCTGCACGAGCGGCGCGAGCGTTCCGCGCAGGTGCTGCATGACGAGGTGGTGCGGCCCGCCGCGCGCCAGCCAGTGCGCGGACTCCACGCACAGCTCGTACAGCACGAACGGTTACACAGCACTTACATCTGCTGGCATTTCTGCACGAGCGGCGCGAGCGTTCCGCGCAGGTGCTGCATGACGAGGTGGTGCGGCCCGCCGCGCGCCAGCCAGTGCGCGGACTCCACGCACAGCTCGTACAGCACGAACGGTTACACAGCACTTACATCTGCTGGCATTTCTGCACGAGCGGCGCGAGCGTTCCGCGCAGGTGCTGCATGACGAGGTGGTGCGGCCCGCCGCGCGCCAGCCAGTGCGCGGACTCCACGCACAGCTCGTACAGCACGAACGGTTACACAGCACTTACATCTGCTGGCATTTCTGCACGAGCGGCGCGAGCGTTCCGCGCAGGTGCTGCATGACGAGGTGGTGCGGCCCGCCGCGCGCCAGCCAGTGCGCGGACTCCACGCACAGCTCGTACAGCACGAACGGCGACACCACCGAGTTCACGGCGCACACGCAGAACTGGTGCAGGTACTGCGCGCCCAGGCGCTTAGAAATGCGCAGGAGCCATTTCACGTGCTCGCCATATGGTGGGTTCCTGGAATTTGGCTAGGCGGTAAAACACAAGTCAAAGAAAAGCAGGTCTTTAAAGACGTCACTTAGACAGTTCTTGTATCTAAATCCACTTCTAGCCGCCCATAAAGAAACAGATTTACATACATAATAGCACGAAACACATACCTTTCTTTGCAGGCAAAGTCAGGTTAAAATAGTGTCCAAGATTATTCTTCGTAAGACCTTTGCCGGATTGATGCCTGTCGGTTATAAAACTGCGATAAATAACAGTCGAAAATTGCCGCAGCAGTCGATGACAAAATTCGCAGGGTGGAAACATGCAGGATGGAAAGCTAGCATCTAGATATTGTACACTCACTAGATGTCATCAAGGGCGGCCTTACCCATTGTGAGGCTCCAGGCGGGTAGATCTTTGCGAGGCCTGGCGCCTCATTCGGGAACGCTAAGTGATTCTGTAGCGACTCGTAAGCCAGATCTCTCATCTCGCTCTTACGCATTTCGCGTCGTGCGGAAGAGTGGAATGAGAAATCTGGCTTATGAGTCGCTACAGAATCACTTAGCGTTCCCGAATGAGGCGCCTGTGTCTTTGTGGAATTAGTTTTAATGATGATGCTACTGATATCTACCACGCAAGAGAGCGTGAGTGGCATGACGTGAGTTTTATAATGCGCGGCGTAAGGCGCGAAATTGAAATAAACATTAGTAGGTGGGCCATACACACGTTTCGGTTCAGAAATGTCTCCTCCTGTTCCCGAAAGTTAAGGACCCTGATGCCTGATTCTTTTACATACATACATAGCATCACGCCCGAAATCCCTAATGAGGTGGGCAGAGCCACAAGGCTACTTGTGGCCACGTTCGATTCATTAGTCCTAAGATGGTATGATGAACCGTATGGTGACAGGTGATCAGCCCATCGCCCATACAGATAGTTCACCATGTTGGAGAGGACTCGTCCCTTAGTCGACTTTTACGACATGCCAGGATGAAAAGCATCTGCACGCATTCTATGCTTTCTTCACTCCCAGTGCAGCAGAGGAGTGCCTGATTTTTTTGTTTGGACTATATCCGCATATATGACATCAGGTATAGTTTTCGTCTGTGTGAAGAAACCGTACAATTAAGCAGTCGTTTTTGTAAACTTTTGGTCACAGGAGGGATAATTTTTGTTTCTAGAAGTGTGTATTACCCAGGTACTTTTAGTACCTAATATTTTGCTACTTGGGTTGTTGCGCGAGTGCGAGAGGCCCCTGCAAGAACAAGGCCCCGGGCGGTTGCCCTGCTGGCCACCCCCAAAGACCGCCCCTGAATTTCATTAGCTTGTAAGCGCAGACATGTCGAATCATTCACTACCGACGCGTCTCACGTCGGCACCGGCGGCGAACTCAGCCCGACTGACCTGCCGAACTTGTTCTGCGGCCGATCGTCGTGGACCCTGCGGGCCTGCGTTTCCAGCGCCAGCATGCCGACGCGGTAGGCGGCGAGCAGCCTGCGCAGCTGGGCCTGCGGCAGCGGCGGCTGCGGGGGCCCGGGCGGCAGAGGCGCTAGGCCCACGCCCGCGTGCGCCGGTGGCATCGGCGGCGGGATCGGCGCCGGGTGCTGCTGACGGAATGAGCTGGCTTTATTATCGCTGAACAATGTAGGTGGCTTAACTATTCCACAGGTTCACAAAGTTAACCTCCAAATGAAAAATGGCGTCGGTACAATTTATCTCACTTTCGCGCAGAATGCCTCGGCCTGAGAAAGAGGTCTCGACACACAGACAGACGTACAAAGAAGTGATACAATAAGCGTTGCTTTTGAGGTACGGAACCCTAAAGAAAATGCAATTTTTTAGGGTTCCGTAGCAGTGTCTTACATTACATAAAACAAAAAATGTTAAACAGAATAACCTTCCGCAAGCAACGACGCTTCGACGATTGTACGGAGATAGGAGCTTGCGGAAGTAATTTTTTGTCTTATTTCATAGCTAGGTTGTAAATGGTTACACAAGTTAAAAACTTTTTTTCATGTTTAGGGTTCCGTACCTACAAAGTACTGATTTTTTTCAAAGTTAAGTACGGAACCCTCAGCGTGCGATGGACTAGCACTTGACAGGTTTTTTATTTATCACTGCACAGATTATTATTATTGTAATCGACTTACATTGACAGGCAGCGGCGGCGGATGCGGATGCCCCGCGTGTGGCGCGTGCGGCTGGAGCGGCGCGTGCGGCGCGTGCGCGGCGTGCGGCCCGAGCGGCGCGTGCGGCACGAGCCCGCGCACGAAGTACGGCGGCAGCGCGTACTGCGCGTGCGCGCCTGCCACGCCGTGCGGAGGCGGCGCTCCCCCGTACTGGGAAAGTTACACCTTACAAACAGTTTCTAAAGGGGTTGTTGGAGTCGCCAGCTCCGGAGTGTAATTTGTTGGAATTTGGTGAGGCTTTGTATGACAATAAATATCAAGTAGTTAGTAAAAAGCAATACAATCCTTGCAATGGCGTTGCATTATCGAATTATTTTGAGCAGATGCTTATTTATTTCACTTTTTCAACCCAACTTTTGATATAGTTGTGTCCGCCACATTGGATCTCAGGTGACGTCATATGCCCAGTGTGAACTGTGCATTTTGCCCGAATTGTTCGACATTTGTTAAATTCAATCGTTTCGACAACTAATTGAGTGATTACATAAATATGATATTCGTGGAAATCAAACTCTCCTTTTTGCTTAGCTGGAATCGGGTAAAAATATTAACATGAGCATGATAGCACACACGACAAAATAAAAAAAAGCTTGGAAGCAATATCGCTACGAAACGAAAAAATACTGCTACGCGATTCAACAAGAGAAAGAGATAACAATTGATGATTTACAATCTAAAACCTTGTCAATATTGTTTCAGAACTTTAGACAAATGACCATTACACGGTAGGCATTTTCTGGCAACATCGTTATTCTAATATGAACTTTATTATAAGCAGCATATAGTGTTAAGTAGTCCGCCAGTAGCGCGGTCTAGCGAGACACTCACCTGCAGCTGGTAGATGGGCGGCGGGTAGGGGTGGTAGGTGAAGGGGTAGGGCAGCGGGTAGGGCACGGGCACGGCCACGGGCGGCGGCGCGCGGTACTGCGGCTCGTCCAGCAGCTCGGGCTCCTCGCTGGCCTGGCGCAGGTACAGCTCGTGCCAGTGGCGCGGTCTAGCGAGACACTCACCTGCAGCTGGTAGATGGGCGGCGGGTAGGGGTGGTAGGTGAAGGGGTAGGGCAGCGGGTAGGGCACGGGCACGGCCACGGGCGGCGGCGCGCGGTACTGCGGCTCGTCCAGCAGCTCGGGCTCCTCGCTGGCCTGGCGCAGGTACAGCTCGTGCCAGTGGCGCGGTCTAGCGAGACACTCACCTGCAGCTGGTAGATGGGCGGCGGGTAGGGGTGGTAGGTGAAGGGGTAGGGCAGCGGGTAGGGCACGGGCACGGCCACGGGCGGCGGCGCGCGGTACTGCGGCTCGTCCAGCAGCTCGGGCTCCTCGCTGGCCTGGCGCAGGTACAGCTCGTGCCAGTGGCGCGGTCTAGCGAGACACTCACCTGCAGCTGGTAGATGGGCGGCGGGTAGGGGTGGTAGGTGAAGGGGTAGGGCAGCGGGTAGGGCACGGGCACGGCCACGGGCGGCGGCGCGCGGTACTGCGGCTCGTCCAGCAGCTCGGGCTCCTCGCTGGCCTGGCGCAGGTACAGCTCGTGCCAGTGGCGCGGTCTAGCGAGACACTCACCTGCAGCTGGTAGATGGGCGGCGGGTAGGGGTGGTAGGTGAAGGGGTAGGGCAGCGGGTAGGGCACGGGCACGGCCACGGGCGGCGGCGCGCGGTACTGCGGCTCGTCCAGCAGCTCGGGCTCCTCGCTGGCCTGGCGCAGGTACAGCTCGTGCCAGTGGCGCGGTCTAGCGAGACACTCACCTGCAGCTGGTAGATGGGCGGCGGGTAGGGGTGGTAGGTGAAGGGGTAGGGCAGCGGGTAGGGCACGGGCACGGCCACGGGCGGCGGCGCGCGGTACTGCGGCTCGTCCAGCAGCTCGGGCTCCTCGCTGGCCTGGCGCAGGTACAGCTCGTGCCAGTGGCGCGGTCTAGCGAGACACTCACCTGCAGCTGGTAGATGGGCGGCGGGTAGGGGTGGTAGGTGAAGGGGTAGGGCAGCGGGTAGGGCACGGGCACGGCCACGGGCGGCGGCGCGCGGTACTGCGGCTCGTCCAGCAGCTCGGGCTCCTCGCTGGCCTGGCGCAGGTACAGCTCGTGCCAGTGGCGCGGTCTAGCGAGACACTCACCTGCAGCTGGTAGATGGGCGGCGGGTAGGGGTGGTAGGTGAAGGGGTAGGGCAGCGGGTAGGGCACGGGCACGGCCACGGGCGGCGGCGCGCGGTACTGCGGCTCGTCCAGCAGCTCGGGCTCCTCGCTGGCCTGGCGCAGGTACAGCTCGTGCCAGTGGCGCGGTCTAGCGAGACACTCACCTGCAGCTGGTAGATGGGCGGCGGGTAGGGGTGGTAGGTGAAGGGGTAGGGCAGCGGGTAGGGCACGGGCACGGCCACGGGCGGCGGCGCGCGGTACTGCGGCTCGTCCAGCAGCTCGGGCTCCTCGCTGGCCTGGCGCAGGTACAGCTCGTGCCAGTGGCGCGGTCTAGCGAGACACTCACCTGCAGCTGGTAGATGGGCGGCGGGTAGGGGTGGTAGGTGAAGGGGTAGGGCAGCGGGTAGGGCACGGGCACGGCCACGGGCGGCGGCGCGCGGTACTGCGGCTCGTCCAGCAGCTCGGGCTCCTCGCTGGCCTGGCGCAGGTACAGCTCGTGCCAGTGGCGCGGTCTAGCGAGACACTCACCTGCAGCTGGTAGATGGGCGGCGGGTAGGGGTGGTAGGTGAAGGGGTAGGGCAGCGGGTAGGGCACGGGCACGGCCACGGGCGGCGGCGCGCGGTACTGCGGCTCGTCCAGCAGCTCGGGCTCCTCGCTGGCCTGGCGCAGGTACAGCTCGTGCCAGTGGCGCGGTCTAGCGAGACACTCACCTGCAGCTGGTAGATGGGCGGCGGGTAGGGGTGGTAGGTGAAGGGGTAGGGCAGCGGGTAGGGCACGGGCACGGCCACGGGCGGCGGCGCGCGGTACTGCGGCTCGTCCAGCAGCTCGGGCTCCTCGCTGGCCTGGCGCAGGTACAGCTCGTGCCAGTGGCGCGGTCTAGCGAGACACTCACCTGCAGCTGGTAGATGGGCGGCGGGTAGGGGTGGTAGGTGAAGGGGTAGGGCAGCGGGTAGGGCACGGGCACGGCCACGGGCGGCGGCGCGCGGTACTGCGGCTCGTCCAGCAGCTCGGGCTCCTCGCTGGCCTGGCGCAGGTACAGCTCGTGCCAGTAGCGCGCCACTGTGTACAGCACCTCCGGGTACACGCCGCCACCTGCGACGCACAATACGTTGTAGCTCTACCAACTTCTCTAAGGGAGCGAGTGGACCGCCAGTTCTTATTGCATTGGGATAAAGTAGTTTATTGTTTGGTCATAATCTTGTAGTCTTGATGGTGCGTCCACATCTGACTAACGCGCCGCGAATGCATATAACCGTGTGCGCGAGCGGTTCGTAATCGACGCGCGAGCGGCACTTTCGCGTCGCGTTCGTCAGATGTGGACTTACTTAAGATACACGTAAGTATAAAACCATTCAAAAACACTACTCTACACAGGTGCAGGTATGGCCCCTGCCTTAGCATGTTCGTCATCAACAGAGCGGGAAGGTATTGTCGTTCAAATCTCCCATATTTGCATCACGCGAAGTTTTATTTTTTTATATGTTTTATTGAACTTTTTATGACGTGATTGTATGTTGAAATATATTTCAAAAATTCATGTATATTCTTTTCTATTGAACATGTACAAAAGCCTCTCTCTTGATCTTTATAAAAGCTACTTTTTTTTTAAACGCCTACATAATTATTTATAATAAAGTAACCGCGCGCGACCAGGCAACATAGAACACTATTTCTGCGCGCGAAGGTCGTTATTATTCTGCACCTAACCCACGTATTTAAAAATAGAAGGCGGCAACCCTACTGAATAGGCCCGGCTAGACGGGCCAGCTGATGTAGCTCCGCGCCTAAAGTGCGGAGTGTCGAGGCTAACCGGAGTGAATCGTACCTTTGGCGGCCGCCTCGACGGTGAGACAGGCGCGCTCCAGCATGGCGTCGCTCTGCTCCTTGCACTGCAGCACGGCGCGCTGGATCTCGTTGTAGTTGAGCGCGTGCGCGTGCGGCAGCACCGACAGCGCGAGCTCGGCCGCCGCGCGCACCGTGTGCACGTCGCGCCCGGACGACGCCTAACGGTTCATAAAAAATCTCAAAAGAAGGATATGCCTATCAGTACAATTTCGTGTAACAAGTCACAAAGAAGGTTGTCAAACGCCAGCGCTATGGCTTACACACACCCTATTGCTGATGTCTTCGTTCTTACGACATACATACTAAAGTCTAATACTGCTTGATTCACACGCTATCATATCATTGTGGAAGGTGGGGTCGGTGGTGCTGTCTCACAGGTTGTGGAATTGTACTAGATACTTAATTATAATAGTGTCACTTAAACGGGTGTCAAGGACCGTGGTTGCCATGCACTGAACGTGCGATGGTGTCTGATTCACGTTCTGACACCTCAAATCATTTCATTTGAAAAGAATGCATCGCTAGAATTGCTTTGAGCAGTTCCTTACTAAATATTTCAATGGGGTGGATGAAATTACCTTACTCTCATTGACCACCCAATTTCATGCACACCTTATATTAAGTCTCACTTAAACTCAAAAATAGTTTGACTGATTTGAATCATTCTTTTTTTGTTTTATTGGTTTTAATAAAGGGTGGTTCAACAAAAAAACAACCGGACAAGTGCGAGTTAAACTTGCGTGGAGAGGGTTCCGTTCCGTACATGATTATCTGAAACTTACTACGTTACTTTAAATAACATAGACTTCTCATAGGTTTTCCTGTAAACTATAGGTAAAGAACTATTTTCTGTATTTTTTTCAAAATTTCAGCCTTAGTAGTTCCGGAAATAAGGGGAGGGGGAATGGTACATTTCTGCCTATTTTCCTAAATAACTTCTAAACTATTTTACTTCAAATTCAAAAGAAATAGTAGTTTATGCAACGGTTGCATAATGATAGGCCTTAAAACACTAGTGCGGTTTTATGAAACGAGCCGATAGGCGAGTTTCATAATAAGATCGCACGTGTGTTTTAAGGCCAAATTATGCAGAGTTGCATACATAACTTTATCTACACACATATTATAAATCCTCCATGATGAGTTCAGAAACAATATTTTCTGGCAACAAGTTATTTGTTGCAATCGTGGCTGCATATTTCCGATATCCGGCGCATTTTCACATCACACACACTCCGAGAAGACTACTTACTATTCATATTTTCAACTAAAATGTAAATTACACATGAACTTTTTCTATTCAATTCAACAAAATTCTACTTTCGTTCAGCAAAACGTCAACGCGGCGCGGCGCGTCCGTAATGGCGGCCGTCCGTCAAGACCATTTTTTTTTTAAATCATAGACAAACGGATGAAGTCTCTATTCTCACGTCACTCGAGATCAAATATTGTGCAGTTTATATTAAAAAAACATACTGAATTGACGTTTCGTATCAATAACTGTTTTAATATCTATGGATACTAGAATAGAGACCCACTTGAGTTTGACAGCTGTTCCAAATTTAATCTCATTTCTTTACTAAAAACGATAAAGAAGTTATGTTATTTCTTCATCGCAGCATTGGTTTTTCCTAATTGGTTGTCAAAATGGTGGTCATTTCCTATGGTTTTTGATTAACCAATGGAGGTTTTATGATATGGGTATAGATAAATATATTTAAAATCCTCACAATTTCATTTGATATGTCACACGATATTACCTTTACTACTTACTTACTTACTATTCTTATTTACCCCCCAAAAGTGGCCCCCATGTTTAAAATTCATATAATTACGTCACGAGTCCGTGTTGCGGTCACCGACTTACATATGTATACCAAATTTCAACTCAATCGGTCTAGTAGTTTCGGAGGAAACTGGCTGTGACAGACGGACAGACAGACAGACAGATACACGAGTGATCCTATAAGGGTTTAGTTTTTTTCCTTTTAAGGTACGGAACCCTAAATAAGGGAAAATTGCACTCAAATTGCATTTGGCAGAAGCTAGTTATTATTATTTCTCATAAACTACTACAGTTCGTCCGCTCGAAGTGTGCATGCTTTGATATGCCGCCGTCTCGAGCCGAACGCGGCGGTTACTAGCAATGCTTGTACACCCACAGTGGACATTGGTACGTCGCGTTTGATGCTTATTTCGCTAGGAATTAAAAGAGCATTCAGAATAATGAAGAATTAAATAACAGAATAAATATTACCATGCACACCCGCACGTTGATCTCAATGGCGAAACTATTGTAATACAGTGATTCAGAGGATTCAAATGACTAATATGTATTTTGATTTTCCGTAGTTTAATTAATTTATCAAAATAAAACAATAGTAGTTTATGCAACGGTTGCATAATGATAGGCCTTAAAACACTAGTGCGGTTTTATGAAACGAGCTTTTAGCGAGTTTCATAATAAGATTGCACGTGTGTTTTAAGGCCAAATTATGCAGAGTTGCATACATAACTTTATCTACACACATATTATAAATCCTCCATGATGGGTTCAGAAACAATATTTTCTGGCAACAAGTTATTTGTTGCAATCGTGGCTGCATATTTCCGATATCCGGCGCATTTTCACATCACACACACTCCGAGAAGACTACTTACTATTCATATTTTCAACTAAAATGTAAATTACAAACAACTTTTTCTGTTCAATTCAACAACAATTCTACTTTCGTTCAGCAAAACGTCAACATGGCGGCCGTCCGTCAAGACCATTTTTTTTTAAATCATAGACAAACGGATGAAGTCTCTATTCTCACGTCACTCGAGATCAAATATTGTGCAGTTTATATTAAAAAAACATACTGAATTGACGTTTCGTATCAATAACTGTTTTATGGATACTAGAATAGAGACCCACTTGAGTTTGACAGCTGTTCCAAATTTAATCTCATTTCTTTACTAAAAACGATAAAGAAGTCATGTTATTTCTTCATCGCAGCACTGGTTTTTCCTAATTGGTTGTCAAAATGGTGGTCATTTCCTACGGTTTTTGATTAACCAATGGAGGTTTTATGATATGGGTGTAGATAAATAACATTAGGTTTGAATAAATGATTAAATAATGTACGTTTATTTGAATACGTGATTTTCATATTAGCGTGTGGGTGTACTACACTACGTGAGCGGACGCCGAGTTGTCTTTTTTTTTGTGGAACGGCATTATTTCTATACCTTCAAGTTTCAACACTTTCGTTAAAAGAAGACGGTCAACTATTTACTTTATTTGTCAATCACTATACTTTATAATTAGCTAAATATCTTCATCTATCTTTCAAAGGAACTGTATTTCTTTACTGCACCTTATCAGCGATGCCGGCAGCTTCTGGCGGTGTCAAATGTCCCTCCCAGGCGTCGATCAAGAATAAAATTGCAGGTGCACCAATATCCATGGCTTGACCTGTAAACAATTCATATTTTAACTTTCACTTGTGCGACAAAACGGCAACACGACACGCAAGCAACATGGCGCTCGTCTGAATGACGACACTGCGACGCAGAATGGACTATCACAGAACACATTTTTCAAAATGTTTTTTCTATGTTAAAATATGGTACTTGCGAAAAATTCAAAAATGCGGGTTTCTTAAAAATAATGAATACTTTCGACGTGTGGAAAAAGATCCTGTTGTCAATTGGACGTAATTTAGGGAGAACCAATCCACAACAAAACCTATTAGGATTTTAGACATTATATCGATGACACAGAACTTAATTATTAATGACTAGAGATGTAACGGATATCCGGTTACTATGCGGTATCCGGCCTATCCGGCCATAATTTTACTATCCGGCCGGATACCGGATTGTGAGTCAGTATCCGGCCAGATACCGGATAGTCAAAAATTGGATCAGAAATACGATAAAACAAATAAATGCCATCAGAAATAAACAAAATCAACGTTAGTTATTAAATTAAAACTTAGTTTCTTTTTAATTCAGTATAAAACTAACACGTCACACGTCACTAACACGTCGTGCACGTTCGAATATTCCCAACTGACGTAATAAGCGCGTATTGAACCTGAAAACAGCCCCATCATTTAAAATTTGTAACATGTCGAAACTTGCTCAACAAGCAAAGGCCGCGCAAGCTAACACGACTTTAGAGATAGCTCGTGTGCGGCCGGATATCCGGCTATCCGGCCATTGGCCATGCCGGATATTCGGTATCCGGTATCCGGCCAAACCACTATCCGTTGCATCTCTATTAATGACATATATTTTGGTTTGGATCCTTTTCGCTAAACTTCGTTCAATTTAGTATCTAAAGTAGGGACAACTTAATATGTGATTTAGTTATTTATAAATTTATTTACACACTCACAAAAACGAATACACTGTGAAACTAAAAGAGTAATGTGCCTGCCTGTCATCCATCATCTCGCAAAACTTGAAGCATTCACGACATAAAGCCGCCCATCGCCACGCTACCAGGCCAAAGTCCCATGCCGATACCAGAAGCGCATTAAGCAGGGTCAGGGCACGGAGAACCGGCGAGCTCCTGTGCGACACAGTGCGCGCCGCTGACACTGCCGACAAAGCGCGCACGCTCTCTGGGTATCCCTAGGGACTTTTGGGACAGACAATCTCACTAGTTGCCCGACCATAAGTAGTGATAACTGTTGCCGTTTTGTCGATGTCGGTCCGTGGCACGTAACGTGATCAAGGGACAAATTTTTATGAATTTTTGTGTATTTTCTTTTTAATTTAATTTATAATTGATTCATTATTTCATATTTAGATAAGTTTAATCAGTATTTATTTGTATTTCATAAATCTATTAATTTCTAGAAATCACTTCAAATTTTAAGTTCCATTAGTACGTAGACTTCCTTAACCTTTTGGCCGCCGTTGTCGACTATGCGTGACAGCGTATACAGGGTAAAAGAGTTCCTCACAACCCTGACTTAAAGTTGAAATTCGTGTTACTTCCCAGACATGCTTGGCGGCCAAAAGGTTAAGAATGTTGTATGCACCTGTGCCTGGGCCGTCACGTCATTTCCTAGACCTAAGTTTTAATTATATGATTGGTTTAATGTGTAAGCTGTTGTTGTGTCTATTTAAATTAAATAAAGTACCTGTAATCCAACTGACGTGCGAAGAATAAGTACGGCTCAGCCAGTTAGCGCTAACGCAGTTGTGCAGTCCCAACGCGTACAGTCCGAGTTGGAACGCCGCCATGTGCAACCCTCTGAAAATCAAATGAAACATTAATATAACGCTTTTTACAATTGGTAATACGAGTAATACTCATGTTACTAAGAAATATTCCAATGAATTATTAAAACGTAGAGCCAAAACTATAATAATAAAATTTAATCATAAAGTTAATAATTATTGCGAAATTGTAAAACAAAACAGCTGCAGACAAGCACCACGCTAGACGCAGTCTTTGGACGCAGTTATCGACCATTTAGTAATATGAGAATTATTTAGATATCATGTACTAAGACATGCTAAAGGGCAATGTGAATCGGTATTCGATTTAATTATATTGTATTGTAATTGTATTAATAATATTATTTTCATCACACTTGCTCGGAAAGGGTGTTATTATACGCAGGCGTATAGGCGATTTAGCTGCTCTACACGCCCTGCCGTCAGCAGCAGTTATAAACCATACAAAATCCATACCGCCCATGGGCGTTATGGGTTTTGTACAGTTTATAACTTCCGCTGACGGCGGAGCGTGCACCAGGCGGCGGGGGCGCGCGGCGCCGGCTCGGGCGGTGATCGTTTTCTTATACAAGTAGCGCGCAATCGACGCGACATACAGTTTATTCTACCCACCTTATTTTAATTCACAGTGTACTATGAGAATAAAATAAATAATTGATTATTTTTGTCGAATTTTTATTTCATTTCCTCTTAAATGTGATGAAAAATATTGTGTGTATCAAGGGCAGTAAGGTGATAACAAACTCGAGTCATTAAAAGCACTCCCGCCTTCGGCGTCGGGCTTCCAACAGACTTACTAATTTTTTTATTTTTTTATTAATCTAATATCAACGCTATAGATAACTGGATAGGAATCAAATACTAAATTACCTGTGCGGTCCGTGGTGTTCCCTCGCGCACGACGTCTGCGTGAAGAGACTGGTGCTGGAAGAGCCACCGGCCTTGAACAGGACAGACTTGGCCAGCTCGAACATGAAGTGTGCCGACGCTTCTGAAGGCTGGTTCGGCACTGACGGGTAGAGCCGCTTGCCTTTGTATCTGCCAAGGGTAATCACTTGCTCAGAATAAAATATAAATAAAAAACATGCTTTGCTGTCCATTTGTTCTCCTCTACAGGTCGCATTTCTCAACCGATTCTCGTGTAATTTTGGGAACAAGTTCGAGAAGATTATATAGAATTTTTTGTCGATTCAGTTTTTTGAAATTATTCAAAATGGCGGTGTTGGTAAACTGCCCGAGACCTATGGCAATGTATGGGGATAACAGTTTTCCAACAGTCGCGAGATCTGCAGCTGACGGAGCTACTAGTTTATGAAGTTTTCATTGTTTCGTACATCCAGTAGACACTGTTCTTTAAGAAAGTTGTAGAAGTATTATTGTAAGTAAAATCCTGATCGACATCTTGACTCGCGTCCTGTCATTGGGCCAGAACACATCGGCACGGCACGACGTCGTGTCGTGGCACGATGCGAGATCTGATTTTGAACCTTGTAAGAATTTTAATAAAGTTGTTTTTAGGGTTCCGTAGCCAAATGGCAAAAAACGGAACGCTTATGGATTCGTCATGGCTGTCCGTCCGTCCGTATGTCACAGCCACTTTTTTCCGAAACTATAAGAACTACGCTGTTGAAACTTGGTAAGTGGATGTATTCTTTGAACCGCATTAAGATTTTCACACAACGATAGAAAAAAAAAAAAAACAATAAATTATGGGGGTTCCCCATACTTAGAACTGAAACTCAAAATATTTTTTTTTTCGTCAAATCCTTACGTGTGTCTATGGATAGGTCTTTAAAAATGATATTGAGGTTTCTAACATAATTTTTTTCTAAACTGAATAGTTTGCGCGAGAGATACTTCCAAAGTGGTGAAATGTGTGTCCCGCCCCCTGTAACTTGTAAAATAAGAGAATGATAAAACTAAAAAAAATATACGATGTACATTACTATGTAAACTTGCACCGAAAATTGGTTTGAACGAGATCTAGTAAGTAGTTTTTTTTAATACGTCATAAATCACGGAACCCTTGATGGGCGAGGCCGACTCGCACTTGGCCGCTTTTTTTATTGAGTGTGTGAGAGTGTCACCTGGAGTCCTTGGGGCGCGCGAGCGCGTGGTGCGGCGCGGGCGGCGGCGCGTGCGCGGGCGGCGACGCGCCCTCCGCCACCACCAGCCGCTCCATCTCCGCCACCAGCTGGCACTGCACCTGCTGTGCACACATCCACAATGAAGCCCCAAGCGCATCACAGTTTCAACTCAAATACGCTAACATAAAGTCCATATTACAAAGAGCCTCTGGCGCATCGTCGCTAAATCGCTTCAATTTTATTCGCAATGGATTCATCCATACTTGTATTGGATATAAACACGTTTCTAATGTCAAAATATGCAATTTTTGGATGAAAGAGCTGTTTTATCCTAAATAAAACAAACCTAGGCTAAAAACTGGCAAAGAAACGTCTCAAATATCGTCTCCGATTCCTTTATTTGCAAGCCGCCGCCGGGCCGTCCATTAATCACTTGAGGCTTGAAAGAGGGGGGGGGGGGGAGGGGTTTGACAGAAATCACGAAATGTCACAAGGGGGGAGGGGGGTGCAGTAAGATATCACGTGTATTTATTTTTTCAAACGCGCGATTTTGAAAACGAAAAGCGGCGAATAAAATAAGATTATATTTTATACCTGTATTTAAGTCAATATTCTAAAAAAAAAATAGATTTTTTGTAGATACTAAAAATACACGTGATGTTGGGTGGGAGGTAGTCTTAAAACTTACCATGTATCACCAAGGGGGAGGGGCAGTTAAAAAAATCTTAAAAAAAGATCACGTGATTAATGGACGGCCCCAAACAGCTGTTTAGTCAAAAGAAGGTGCATTTTGAGGTTAGAAGCTTGTTTACCAAATAAGTCAAGTATGGATGAAAATACTGTATATAAAAACCGATATTTATGGATCGTGTCGTGCGTATGACAAAAAACGACGACGATTTGTCGGCTACAGCCGTCACGCGTAGTCTGGGGCACGCTTTCTCGCATACAGCCGTGCCGTTCAAAGGGTTAACGTGGTTGTAGTTGCCAAGCTTCATGGTGCTGTATACTTATACTTTATCTGTTCTTATTATCATAATAAATCAGTTATTTAATAATATTCAGGTACCTGTTGCAGTGCGTAAGTCATCTTTTTGAATTGATTGAACTGTTATGGAAAAATATATTTTTAAATAACATACGACATGAAAAGGGTTCAGTGGTTTGAAAATAAAATAAATTGAATTCGCAATTCAAGAAGATCGCCTTATAGAGAAAGGGGATATTAAAGGATAAATGACATGACATGTCAATGTTGGAAACGCTGAGTAAATGATTCCTACGGTGCGTTTGGACCGCTCATCCTTAGAGTCCCTGTTAAAAAATGAAATGTATACTGTGACCAGCATAATCGACACCAGTACATATTACTATAAAAATTGCCGACAATCGTCCCTTTCATTCCCTATTAGGCGACAGTAAGGATGGCGAGAAAAAGGTTTCTTAGAAATAACCTATGTACATTCTTAGGGTGCGTTCCACTGAAGCGGAGCCGATCTGACTAAAAAGATTGCTCACCCTCCCCGTTCCGCTTCATAGAGAACGCGAATTACCCATATGTGAGCTTATATGAGCTTCTTAACCTTTTGGACGCCAAGCATGTCTGAGAAGTAACACGAATTCAACTTTTAGTCAATGTTATGAAGGGCGTTTTTACCCTGTATACGCCTGTCACGCATAGTCGACAACGGCGTCCAAAAGGTTAAAATCAAATAATAACATTTAAGTCGGTCTATAATTGTAATAGTTTGTGACCTGCGGCTGCTGGGCCGGCGCGGGCGCAGCGACGTCGGCGCGGTAGGCGGCGAGGCGCGGGTTGTTGGTGTAGTACACGCTCACCATCGGGCCCTTCGTCAGCTGGTGGATGTCGCGGTCCAACAACTACAACACAAAATGTTTTTTGTCTGCCCTATGCGTTGCTATATCGTTCAACCGATTACGATGAAAGTTTACATCCCTTACATATTTGACAAGTTTGACAGAGACGCAATGAGCGACAGACGACTCGCGGGCATGTCGTACTAGCCCCCTAGAATTAAACTGTTAACTTTTATATTTTAAAAAATAATCATAGGAAGCATAATAGGGAATATGCATGAAAATTATAATGAGGTTTAAATTACATATTATGAAAGAAAATATAAAATGCATGTTTTTACAAGAAAAAATGAGAAAAAGGGGATCATTTTTACTGTTCCTCTTTTTTTGGGTCAAAATAAGTGAAAAATAAATATTGCTTTTCAGTTCTGAATTACTAGTTTTGGGCATCCTCATCAAATATGTCGTTTTTTATTTGTAAAATATTAGCCTAAAATTGTATTTTCGGAAATGCAATTATTTCCGAAAATACAATCAACTTCATTTAAACGCCATATATTTTGTACTGTAACGTGTGCTGTGAGTGACGTCATAGTTCATGTCCATTTTGTATGGAGTGTTTTTTGGCGAGTGGCATGAAGTATGCTAAACTTTTCAAAGCTTTGTGTCTCAAAAATAAACAACACGAATGTTTTGCGTACACAATTTGGTTTCTTTTAGTCAGTACTTTCCAACAAAAGATGCAAGTTCCCTATTAACTTGTTTCCAAAACGTATAATAAATAAATCAGGGGATAATCTTTTTTACACAAATCGATCTAGTCCCAAAGTGTAGTCCTAAATACTTAAATACATAGAAAACACCCAAGACACCCAGAGAACAAACATTCGTGCTTATCACACAAATATTTGCCCTTACCGGGGATCGAACCCGGGACGCTTGCTTCGGAGGCAGGGTCACTCCCAACTAGGTTAACCGCGTCGTCAAATACAAGTGATATCAAATATAAGGTATACAAGTTATAATTCACTATACCTTATTCATAATCCTGGCCAACTTGACAGGATCATCTTTGTAGAACGCGAGCAGAGTGAGCGCCAATTCACCGCGCTGCCGTCTGGTCCCTTCGCAGAGCAGTGGATGCTCGGCCTCTGATACGTTGGCCTTCAAGCCTAGTGCCGCTACGGCCGCTTCGAATCCTAGTGCTTCGTCTGAAGGTTGTCTTGCCTGGGAAATATTTGAACCATTGCACAGGGATAGAAACGTCAGAAAATGTTTTCGCGAGAATTGGCTACTTGACTATAGTAATAAATATTAATAATATTTCTGTGGAACGGTAGCTTAACGTAAATAAATGCATGTAAAAGAAACAAAAAGATAACTTTGACTGCTACTTTTTCTTTTATTAAGAGTCAAAAATAACCAAAACAAGTGAAAAATTAATATTGTGTTTTAGTTCTGAATTACTAGTTTTTGACATCCTCATCAAAGAGTCATTTTAAATTTTTACGATAATGGCCTAAAAACTTAATTTTCGGAAATAATTGCAAATTTCATATATTTTGTATACCTTGCCCAATGTCAAAAGAGCCCCGACAGCCATATAAAATGTATGACCGTCAGCGCTCTGTTTACATTGGTCTGGTATACACTCTAACTGCACTGTGACGTTATAGTTCAAGGCCATTTTGTATAGAGCGTTTTTGTGAGTGCAATGAACTATGACTTTTCAAAGCGTCGTATCTCAACAAAAAAAAAAGAACACATTCATGTTTTGCGAACACAGATTGGTTTCTATTAGTCAGTACTTTTCAATAAAAGATGAAATAAAAATCATGCAAGCTCCCTATTGATTTGAGAATTTTTATTTCAACATTAGTTAAGGCGCGGTTAAGAAGGTTAATTTGCGTGTACTTTAACTTGATGTATACGTCAGCTCGTTAACATGACGTTTACGTTGACATGAGAGTCAAGGTAGTTGACGTCATGTTATCCTGAACACTTGGAGGCCATTGTTCCGAATCACCCAGTCACACACACAGAATATAATTTTCATCACACCTGCTCGAAAAGGGTGTTATTATACGCAGGCGTATAGAGCAGCTATAGCCGATTTACCTCGGAGTTATGGATTTTGTATGGTTTATAACTCCCGCTGACGGCGGGGCGTGAACCGGGTCCGGTGGGAATCGTTTTCTTATAGAAGTAGTTTGCAACCGACGCGACATACAGTTCAGTCTACCCACCTGAAGGTAATTCACGGTGTACAATTTTTTTTAATCTAATTTTTATTTCATTTCCTCACAAAGGTGATGAAAATCATTGTGTGTATCACGGGCAGTAAGGGGATAAAAAAACTCGAGTAATTAAAAGCCCTCGCCTTCGTCGTCGGGCTTCTAACAGACTCTCGTTAGTTATCCTCTTCTTATAGCCCTAGATGCACAATGTACTTTGCTTACGAGCTGACGTATAAGGTCAAGTAAAATACACATTTTAGTCCGCAGGAGACCCTTTAGAATTAGAAAATTAAAAAGCTTAGTTCTTGTATAGAGTCTGGTTTTCAGAGGGATGGTACTCACTGGATGTTTATTTTCTTTGTCAGTAGCAGACAACACGAGGACGTCGAATAAGAAGCTGGCTAACGCGATGGGCAGCAAGGCAGGACCTCTGTTTCTGTAACAAGAGAAAAAATTATCAAGCATTTTGTAATGTTTGTTGTCCTCCTCTGCTGCACTGGGAGTGAAGAAATAGTATAGAATGCGTGCAGATGCTTATCATCCTGGCACGTCGTACAAGTCGACTAAGGGACGGGTCCTCTCCAACATGGTGGACTATCTGTAAGGCCGATGGGCTGATCACCTGTCACCATACGGTTTATCATACCATCTTAGGACTAATTAATCGAACGTGGCCACAAGTAGTCTTGTGGCTCTGCTCTGCCCACCCCATTAGCAATTTCGGGCGTGATGCTATGTATGTATGTTGTCTAGTCACAATGGTCCATGGAATGTAATCTTTACAAATATTATAAATGTGAAAGTGTTTGTTTTTAGAAGGAAGAAAAATATACAGTTCCTGAGGAAATAGCGATGAACCAATTTTAGCGAAGTCGCGAGCAAACGTAAGATATAAGAAACATCCTGCTTATAATTTCACGAAGATTATAACAATGCATTTTTACTTTCCAATAGTAATAACATACCTTTCACGAGGTTGTTAATTTGCCATACTGGAATATTCATTATTCTTTGTAAGTTTATAATTATAACCTATCTAACCTTATCTAGATGATATATATCTATATTGTTAAGCCTGTCAAAAAATTTATCATAGCAACTAAATACCTTTTCAAGAAACAAGAAAATATACATGTATAAAAACCGGGTACGGAGCAGCAAGCCGCGTGATGGTACTTTATTTAAGCGCGAGCGAAAGAGGGTCATTGTACAAAATTCTTCCTGCCCGCGATCACACATTATTTCTATAACTTTTATTAGTTACGCCATTCAAACAATAGCCTTTTTGTAAACGCAATAAGAACTTTGATACATTATTTGTACCTGACTGCACGAAGCCAAAACGAGTGTATATAATTTAAGTCTATATATACGTACATATGTGAACGTGCGAGTGTAATAGGCCATATCGACGGGTCTCTGACTCAACCTCGTATATGAAAATTTATGAAATTGAAATATCTACTTTAGGACGTGTACTTAAAGTGGATATTCGGATTTCGTAAAATTTCATATACGAGGTTAAGTCAGAAAGCCGTCGATATAATAATTTAGGGTGCGTCATACTAGGAGCAAAAATGGTTTAAGGCGGTACGCCACGCCGATGAGCTTGAGCGTTCCAACTCAGTCATTCCCCACTTGCCTTAGTTCAGCGCCACAGTGAATAGTATAATATACTCAAAAACTACAAAATAAATTGAAAAACCGGCGGATGAAATTATAGTGTACATTATTGTCTTCTAATTAGTAAAAGTCTCATGTATAAGCTTCGCATAATAAGGGAGCCTTTACGGATTTTAGTTTAAAAAAAAGGGTTTGCGGTATTTTTTTTGCTCTTGATTTATCACTTTTTTTCAAGATTGCATTGGACGAAAATAAAGAATAGATTCCAAACTACAATACATATTTTTTTCAAGATTCTTGCACAACGCTAAGTATACTTTATAGGATTTTAAAACAGCGAAATTCGCCAGGTAGGACCTTTTAGTTTGTTGCAACACGATACCTTAGCGTGCCATCCCTCAGCTGCTCGGCCTTCTCTCTGGCCAGTGCGAGCTGGTCGGGGCCGGTGGGCAGCTTCTTCAGCAGCGCCACGAGCTCCGTCTCCTGGTTGTTGAGCTTCACCTCCAAAGCCTTGGTGCTGGCCGGCGGCCGGGACATTTCCAGCGCGAACAGACCCACGCAAAACGCTAGCTCGTGATGCTCACTGAACTCTGCTAAAACCTGTACGTAAAACAAACGATCAAGTGCGAGTCGGACTCGAGTGGAGAGGATTCTGTATTATAAATCATTGCATTACCTACTATGTTTTCTCGTCACGAATATTTTCCGTTGCTAGTGGGAATTTAAAAACTGAGCGAGGGCCTATATTCCATATTTTTTACGAAATTAGGTTCAGCCTTTTTGGAGATGCTCTATATTCGTAATTTCTGGACTATCTTTTAAAGTAGTAGCAGTTTTAAAATGTATGGTTTTGTCATAACAAACGAGCCTTTTTATATGTTTTACTTTTTTAATTTTCTAGTTTTCCCTCCGAAACTAACCCCCAAAATGAAGATTAGTTTATCTACGCCACACGTGCGTGATGAGGTCACCATACCAAATTTCACTGAACAAGTGCACTGTGTTAGACAGACGGACTGACAGACATAGGGATAGACACACCATACACGAAACTGATCCCATAAGATTTCCCGTGTCGCTTCCATCGGATATACGGAAGACTAAAAATCTTTAGGTGTATGTTTTTGTTATATAATTATTAAGCGACTCAGTATAAAATGGTCATCGGAGTAGGCCTAGGTGTATACTACGGGACTTCAAACGTGTTACACAGCACAGTAATTTTATAGACATAATGTATGAAACCGATAGTTATAGCACACCGCGGCATGTCATGTGTGGACAAGACAATTTCGTTCTAATTTTCAAATCTATGTTTTGTTTTGTATGGCATTGTGTACTTGTGTGTGTAATCATTCACCTCCACTCTTGTGGCGATACCTATAGTAAACAGAAATAGTTTTTATTTAAATATTTTAAAGTTTCTCACGGTGCACAAAAACGCGCATTTCGCCAGCGTAGCGGACGCCAAACACGACAGCCTGTGGCTCGCCGCGCACAGTCTCGGCGACGGCATGTGCCTGCGCCTCGCCTTGCGCAAGTCGTGCGCGTTGGCGGCGCCAGTACTGGTGCCCAGTGCTGGGGGCCGGGCGAGTAGCTCCCTCGCCAGTCGAGCGCCTAACGCGCACGCTTCCCTCGCGTGCCCGTGAGCCTGCAAGCCCTCGGCGCGAGCGAACGACACTTCCCAGCTGCATTCCCAACCGGTTGTGGTGGACGCTGAGAATTGCTGGAATAGAATAGACATGGTTACATGTTATTTTCAACGATTTCATTAGGAAAGCTTTTGTTCCTAGTCAGCTGCTACGAGTGAAAGGCAGCCTCGGGTCGAGGCTTGCACGGCTCGCCCGTCTGTTCAAGTTCGTACGTGCCTCACGCAGTGCGCGAGTACGAAACTGCGAGCCACATACAGTCGGTTTTTTGACCGCGCACAAAGGTGCCTCGTGTAGTATGTCAGTCATGTGGCCGAATTCAGAAACGCCATTTAAGCATTTGATTAGATATTAAATAGTTAAATCTCCGTCAAATAGTTGTCAACCTATAAAGACACGTCACTGAAACGTCACTTTAATTAAAGATCAATTTGAGTGGCCTTTTTGTATTCAGCCAGTAGTCATTTATTGAAACAATATATGTACATTGCATTTGAAATTATATTAGTAGCCAATCCCCAAATTAACTTATTTAATTATCATATTTTAATTATAGAGGTATTTATCTAATTAGTAATAAAATTTTATTATACAATAAAATGTATTAGTTACCAAGCTGACAGAATTCGTCAACTGAGTGAAAAAACTTCTTTAGCAAAAAAGCATTGAGCTTATTTGTAAAAATATTTATTTTAGAGATCAATATTTATATGGACGCTTATCCGAGCGTGTTGCTGGGACAATTGACACGAACTTGCGAGCCTGTGCGAGAGGCAGCTACGAATTTGAGCGGCGCGCGAGCACGTTGCCTCAGCGCACAAACAAATGTGCGACTGAGCAGCCTCGCCGTGCGCGGTGAGGAGATTTCGAGGGAATGACGATACAGTACTATTAAAATAAGTTCAATATTCGGCCATCCTCGGTTATTGTCGGTGGCCCTCGTTTTTCACATAGAGTATATCAAATTACAAATATTACCTTTAAATATATTACCCGTTATCTTATTAAACACAATACAACAGAAGGCTATGAGCAACAAAACCTAATAGCTCTAAAGTAACACAACCTTTATATTGAAATAAGAAAAAATATTTTTTGATAGTATGACACGCATGACAAATATCGTACTGTTACCTTACGTAAGACAGTAACTATTGATTAATAAAGAATCTTGATTTTTTTAAATATTATAAGTACATTTATATACCTACATCGATAAATAATGCAGAATCTTGATTTTTTTTATATTATAAGTACATTTATATACCTACATCAATAAATAATGCATGTCCATATCGCTTCTGTAAACTTCTTACGTTTACTTGTTAGTAATGTCATCATGGCAGGTGATATACATTGTGTTTACTACCTATAATACCTACCTATTGTGTAATGCTACCTAAAAGAAATCGCAGCAATGTAACTTGTGTCATTTTCGTCTCCGGCTTTAGCCGATAATAGCCGAGAAAAGCCGAATCGTTAACTGATTTGCATCGTACTGTAACTGATACACTTACAACAGCAGTGCCGCTCGTGCCTTCCCCGGCCACGGCGCAACGCGCTGCCGCGGCGTCGTAGAAGTACAGGTTGCAATCGTCATCCGACACGGAGTCGTCGTTGGAGATCCGTCGCGCGGCGTCGTCGGACGACACGGCCGGCGAGCTCGACTCCTGAGAGTCGGTGTCTACACCGCTTGCCACTAGGATTTCTTCTTCGTTCTCGCAAAAACCTATGAAACAAGCGAGCAACTAAATAATAATAATAATAAATTTATTTCTCTCCAACAATAAAAGTAATTACAGGATGCACAAAGGACATTTTTAAACTTATTGTTATCTGTAGAGAGACGCGATGTTGCAAAACAGGTTATTATCTGGTTCCTACTCTAGGCTACGCCTGTCTCGTAGGTAACCAATTAAAATCACCTTTCAGTAAAACGCGAGAATATCATACTCTTTTTTTTTTGAGAGCTTATATAGTCATCACAGTGATTCTTAAGAACCTACAGCTTTTCATACAAAAGACGATAACGATTTCCACCCCTTAAATGTTAACCGATTTTGACCAGTTTTTGATAGGTTGTCAGTCAGAACAAAATCTAAATCTATAAGTTTTGATTTTGTCACTATAATCAATAAATTCAGTTTTATTGTTGTTTCATTATTCCCATACAAAACTAATTTCCGCGACTATTTGACTTTATCGATCTTTAATCAATAGTAAAATAACATATAGACTTAGATTTTGACCTATCAAAAATTGGTGAAAATCGTGGAGTGGAAATCGTTATCGCCTTTTTTATGAAAAGGGTTATTTTTGCCGTCAGTTCACAGTCCTCTTTTAAGAGGACTGTGAACTGACGGCAAAAATATCAACCTTTAGGTTGATATTCTTAGTCAGAGCAGACGTCATTGATATTTTGCCCTTAGTATTAATTGCGGGCTTGCTTGTATGGGGAATCTTATTGCTCACGACATTCCTGAAGTTCTTGACTGAATCATGTTATGTAACGTACAGTGGATAAAATAAACGTCAAAATCAAATTGGTGTACAAAAATGTGTTCATATCAGGATTATAGAACATCACCAACTCGATCACAAAATCTCTGCAAATTCAAATTTTGTAGAAAAAGGTAATAATTGACAGATGAATGTTATTTTTTCTCTAAGTTACCTTCGGATGAAACGCTGGAATGATTTCCATCGCTCGGTCCTGGGATGGGCTGGTCACTTCCACCTTCACCAGATCCGCAGGGCTGCATTGGAAAGTTAAGTTAGTAATAAACACGACGCTTTCGCCACCACACCACACCACAAAATATTAAACCCTTTTTCAATTAACTAGGGTATGCAGACAAAATTCACAGCTTAAAATAAAGTAATTTATTTCGATAATTATTTGGTCATCTATGGAATGTGACGCCGAGGAAACTTTCTATAAACCACGCGAGAGCTCCGAGGAATATTTAGGAATGTTGACGTAATAACCTAGTACAGTGATTTAGTCCATATTATGAAATCCATATTAAGTAAATAAATTATGCAGTTATTGTATAAGGACAGTAGGTTTTTAGTAAGAAATACAAATTCACAAAGAAAGTGTTTCGCCATTTTGCGGGCTAGCCTTCGAATAATAAACGACAATTTTTCTGCCTGTCATTGCTCGTGCTTACAATTACTTCTTCATCCATATTCAATACCTAATTGTTCACATAAAAAAGTAACGAATTAATACTGTATTTGAGAAATTAAAAGACCCAATAATGACTAATTTATTGATTAAGACAACACACGCACCGAGTGCGGAAAATTAAGCGACAACTTCCCCAGCCCCCAATTCCTCGGAGGACGAACGTATATACGAGAGGGGGGGGGGGAGTAGGGGGGTCCGGATCCCCCCCATTCATATCTATCCTTTGTGTCCGAGCCGCAAATGTTGCACCGCCACGTGTTTGTAATAGCAACGAGAACGAACGGTACTTGCTGAGGTCTTTTTTAATAGCTCGGTCCGTGTTGGTCATCCTATCATTACTCTGACGGTGAAATGCAACGCAACATACTCCCTTTTTAACGCACTTCAAAAAAAACCGAAGGAGGAGGTTCTCAATTCGACGCGCATTTTTTTTTTAAATTTTTGTTTCACTGATTAATCGGAGATGCCTAGACCGATTTGGATGATTATTTTTTTAGTCGATTGGGTATTTCTCCAAGTTGGTCCCGTTGTGATCAAAGTCGAGGTCTGATGAGAGGATCTATGAGAAATCGAAGGACCTCCTTAAATATTATAGGCAAGCATATAGAAATTTTTCTTCAAATAGCTGTTATGGGTATTCCTACAGGGCAGTAAGCTATGATTTTTATATCTTACCTGGCTTGAAGTCCCGGGCATAGCTAAGTCGACGTTGATCCTCTTGCGACTCACCAAAGTGCGGTGAGGGTCGGGGTTAGTGAGACGGTAGCTTAGGGACATCTCGTTATTCAATACGGCTTTTGACGAATTCACCTGCAATAAAACAACTAGTTGTGATCTCGATTGTCAGTGTAGCTTGAAAATTAACTTTTACATAATTTAAAGTAGGTAAATGCCATACTACAGATACCTTTATTAAGTGTGAACCTAGGCTTTTTATACAAAAGACTATGATGATTTCCACCCCTTAAATGTTAACCGATGTTGACCAATTTTTGATAGGTAGTCTGAACAAAATCTAGTTCTATACGTTTTTGTGTTTCATTATAATTAATCAATTCAGTTTTATTGTTGTTTCAGTGTTCTCATACAAAACTAATTTTGGTGACTATTTGACTGTTGATCTTTCATCAATATTCAAAAAACCTATCATCATATATTTGACGCGGTTAGCCTATTTGGGAGTGACCCTGCCTCCGAAGCTAGCGTCCCGAGTTCGATCCCCGGTAAGGGCAAATATTTGTGTGATAAGCACGAATGTTTGTTCCTGAGTCTTGGATGTTTCCTATGTATTTAAGTATTTATTTATCTATATAAATATGTATATCGTCGTCTAGTACCCATAACACAAGCCTTTAGAGCTTACTTTGGGACTAGATCGATTTGGGTAAAAGGTTGTCCCCTTATTTATTATTATCAAGAATTGGTCCAAATCGGTTAACTTTTAAGCGGTGGAAATCGTTATCGGCCTTTGTATGAAAAGAAGTAGGTAGGTTCACACTCCTCTTAAAAAGATTTTCTATGAAAAATTACCTGATGGACATCGGTCTGTTTCTCAGAGTGTCTGAATATAGTGAACGGACTGTGGTACAGCGGGTTCAGATCCTTAGTGTAAGTAACACCGGCTATCTGATAGTCGTCCCATTCCAAATAGCAAGCCTCCATGGCCGGTTGGAAGCCGGGGAACACTTCGTTTTCGGAAATCCCGTTGATATAGGGTGGGTGCGAGTGTGTCCTGGTGTGGCGTGCGTGCGACGATCCCATGTGATTGTTGCGGTTTTTGGCTACCTGTTTGGGAAAAAAAAAACCAAAAAATTTAAATTTAAATTAATCGGGCGAGTAGAACCCCCCCCGCCACATATCACTGTTCACTGGTTCACTGGCTAAACAAGTCTGAACTTGTTGTTTTAGTCGAATTCATTAGTTTTCGTAGTCAAAACACTTTTCACTTGTGTTACAGTACCGTAGTGGGAACGGTTTTTGGACAGTAGCGTGTATTTTAGTTTCTAAAATACTCGCCATTCGACTAAAATACTAGCCTAGTCTGAACTAGGCTTTACACAACAGAGGCACGTGTTGTATACATATTTACAACCGAAAGGCAATGGATAATTAGTAAATTGAGAAATTATCATATATTATCTTCTGACGACACCAGCCGTTACAAGATTTGGCGCCTTATACATACATACATATTATCACGCCCGAAATCCCTAATGGGGTGGGCAGAGCCACAAGACTACTTGTGGCCACGTTCGATTCATTAGTCCTAAGATGGTATGATGAACCGTATGGTGACAGGTGATCAGCCCATCGCCCATACAGATAGTCCACCATGTTGGAGAGGACCCGTCCCTTAGTCGACTTTTACGACATGCCAGGATGATAAGCATCTGCACGCATTCTACACTATTTCTTCACTCCCAGTGCAGCAGAGGAGCGCCTTATTATTAAGGTAATAAGACTTACTTTGTCGAGAACTTTCATGTGCCACTGCGTGAACTGCTCGTGTAATGTGTCGCGCTCGTGCGGCGCCAGACCAGGGTTCAGTGCCGCTAGTCGCCATAGAACAACCACCTGTACATCAAAAAATACATCACTCTGAAAAGAGCAAGCTAGGAAAACCTATATTGTACCCGTGAACAAAACACAGTCACTAACGCATCTCCAAACATAAGCAAATTATGTTAAGAGTATCTCCACTGCCAAATATCCTACGAAAGTAAGCTATAAGCACAACAGTGACCTTCTGACCTTATAGTCCAATTGGTCGGTAAATATTTTGTAAACGTAAGTGACATGTTCATAGTCAGTTTTATGTACATAGTTTGCCACGTCTGTCTTTTTTTTCCAGATCAATTACTAATTAGGTATTACGATAACTTTAACAATTAAACTTTCAACTACAAACAAGATGGCTGACTATAGTTTAGAAAAATGAAAAAAACGCAAGAGTTCCATTTTCCACATCCCAGTTCCATCATCAAACCCTCTTCACCAAGTATTGGACTCGTCAAAACAAACCAAAGGAGCCCAAACTCGAGGGGTTAACTATTAGTATTTATTAAGAGTTCCACTATCCACCTCCTGGCTCCTTGGTCAGATCACCTCGATGGTACCAAAGTATTGTATTATCATCCGTATTACCATAGACTCGCAGTTTCAAATCGAAACAATTAGAAGTAGGTTAAAATCGACTTCCTAGTTTTATTTACACATAGTATATATTATTAGTTACAAGGGAAGCTAATAATTTAAGTTTAGTTTGTTTTATATTTTAATCAGTGTTAGTTTGTGTTAAGACTTAATTTGTTTTGTAGTTAAATATTCAAATATTCTGAGTTTCTTGCGGCGTTTCTTCTCAGCAGATGTCACCTTTCGAAGCGCTGGTAGCTTCAGACATGTAAAAGAGCCCATGTGGCCTATTTGCAAAATGTTTTTATTTCCAAATACAATTTACATTGTTCATGAATAAATAAATTTAAAAATATATATATAAAGGGGCTCTAAAACGGACTAGTTTTGGCAATTTATTGCTCCAATTTGGACTATTCCCAAAAAGATTGCATATTACAGTTTTAGTGTAAACTTTTGAGGATAGCCCGAATTGCAGCAATAAACTGCCAAAAATGGCTTGTTAACAAGCACCCTAAAGTGTGGGTAATAAAATGGCAACACCGACCTCATCACAGAGGGAAGAGCAGGCGTGCTGCGCGGCCGAATTGCCGCTGCCGCCGTGCTTGCCGCCGCCGCCGCCCCACGCCACCAGCGCCGCTTTGGTGCTGTACCACCACACTATGATCTATGGGAATCATACACAATTATCAACTAAGTATATGTATCAGTAGTAATTCACTCGCAACATATTGAGATTCCCTTATCCATCGAAAAACAGGATGCGGGTTGTACCAGTCTGAGAATAACATTCGTATTTTAACAATATTTAGTTCGTATTTTTATATAAAGCCTGCTTGATCAAAAATAAAACTGTTTGGCGTGAAGAAGGCAATGCCCTTTCCGCCATTCACTTCGACTCGGCAGAACTCTACTTTGAGCTAAGTTAGCCCATAAATAGCATGGCATATGACAGATATGCACAACAATTGCTTATTTAAAATTCTACTAAATTATTATAGGCTTCCTATCAGACTGATCAGCTCATCAGCTCTAGATATCACCTTGTTTTTTATATAGACGTTTTATGGCACCCCCGTGCAGTCAGTCAACCGGCAATAATAAGAGACAGAAAAATGTTGATTGTGTTCTGTGTACTTGAAATACACGCGGCTTTACTCACGATTTATTGTTAGAAATAGTCCGACATGTTTAAGAAGAAGAAAGAAGAAGAAAATAAATTTATTCACAACAATTAACATACAATAACATCAGTAGAACACGTAAAAGAGACAATAAAGAAAAAATTATGAAATTTGGCTGTGAAGCCAACGCTGGTCTTCTGTGGGACCGCTCGGTGAAAACACGGAAGGTGACACAAACATATTATACACTACACTATGACGACAAATAAACAAAAATAAAGCACTAAGGACTAAAAAATAAAAACCAAAACTCAGCAAAACAAAACAACAAAGTTAACGTAAGTTAAACGATGATATATTTTTTTTTTTGTTTCGAACTCAAATAGAGTCCTTTTTCAGGGGTTGAGTGCGATCACGGTCAGAGCAAACCGCGCACAATAAATCGTGAGTAAAGCCGTGTGTATTTCAAGTATTCATAATGTCTCACGAAAGTTTTAATTTGACGATTGTGATATTTATCATAAAATCAAATAAAAAAAATACCAGCATATCGATAACATAAAAAACAAACATCAAACCTGTTCGCACGCCATAACCTCCTCGGTGATGATCTCCAACAAAGGTATGGCGTTTCTGTCGCTCCGTTTGAACATCTCCCGTACTATGGAGAGGAGGTTCCACATTCCCTCCGGCTCCCTCCCGCGCAGCGGTCGGAGGAGCGACGACCATTCTGCCGCGGCAGGAGGCGCGCTCGTGCTTAGGTAGTTTACGTCACTAAAAAAAATGCGCCTAAGTTTTGATACTCGATGGGAGCAGCTTTATGGTTTTTAACATTTCCCGAATGCATCGATTTAAAAGACTACCTAAAAAGGTCGATGACACTAAAGCGCCGAGAGTTGATAAATATTATGATATCGTCGTGAAATAGCGACTGCCGCTTACCTATCGCAAACTGTATGACGGACGTCGCTTATCGCCGCGCGCACTGAGTTTCGTGTTACGAGGGACGCAGTTGTTGTTGCCGCGCCAGGCGGGCGAGCCATTGCCATTCTGTTCTGGAATACGCTTCGAGTGTGTCGTTTGGGTATTCGTTTGTTGTCATAGACGAAGCAATTGAACGTTTCATGATAAACCTCATCGACTCTGAGATTTCGTCATGGGCGTCGTCCGATATACCAGCAATGAGACATATACAGGCTATTCAATAATAATATTCTATGAAAAAAATATACTCTTTCCCTTTAATTTTATATTATCATCGGTAAAAATAATCAACGGGCTGCTATTTGTAATGACGTAAGAAGACCTGTTTTTTTTTATCTATTCTCGGTGAACAGACTTTTTTTTTATTTAAAGATTCATTTTACATTATTTAGCCTGTGAATTGACCCAGAATTGTATAAAGCAGATGTTTAGCGCCATATTTTGCACTCTCACAAATAAGGACCTATCGACTTATGCTCCTGCTACCTAAACTTGTCTCAAGATCAAAGTATGCTAGTAGCTCGCATAAAAAAACTGTTCTTATGTAACTGAAGCTCAAGGCATAAAATGTCAACGAAGCTCGTTGACAATATGGCAAGATTTGACTTTTAAATCGGGTTATGTTTATCATATATTAATGTCAAACTGCCAGTCAACATAAGGATGCATATATTCCGCTTAGCTTAAACGATATATCATGTAAGCATAGTCGGAAATATGCACATATATACATCATAAGTGAATTCTGTGGTCAATATCCGGAAGGTCAGAAACCCGTTGTGTGACTAAATATAACGGGAGGAAAGACACGTCACTTAAGAGACAATAACATCGACAGCAAACATGTGGTTAGTTTAAAGGCTTATTACACCTGCCTAAACTAGTGGCTCCGTGAGCTGTAGACCGTGCGACAAACTTAACTTTGCCGTTGGAAAACTGATATCCCCATAAATCAACATAGGTCGGGTCAGTTTACCAACACTGCAAATAACCTTGTAATTGAAAAATCCCCCATATCTCCGCCATTTTAAAAGAAAAACGAAAAACTGAATCGAAAAAAAAAACTACATCATTATCGAACCTGCTCACAAAATTTCACGAGAATCGGTTGAGAACTGCGAGCTGTAGACGAGAACAAATGGACATCCGCTGGACATACGAAAGCATTTTTGCCCAAGCTAAAACGGAGACGCTTCGCTCGCTCGGTCAGGGCCGTATTTACCCTAGGGTCAACCGGGCCATGGCCCGGGGCGGCAGGCTGCGAGGGGTGGCGAAGGCCTTTTATTGTCAAGCTTACTTACAATATTTTTAATTAAGTACTAAACTTAATAGGGCGGCAAAGCTAACTGGCCCGGGGCGCCTAATCTTTAAATACGCCTCTGCGCTCGGTCGATTAGTGACTTACGAGAGGGACCCCGCAATACGTTAAATACGTATGGGGATATTTCTATCTCATTCCAACGTATTGCGGCATCCCTCTCGTGGCTAATTTAGGAAGGTGTAATAAGCCCTTTAGATAGCATGCGGGGAAAATAGTAACGCATTAGAATTGTACTATACTTGACATGACACACAGACCAAATATCCTTGACACCGCTTAGGCTAACTTTTACTAGCAAATAAAGCTACCAAACTTGCGAGGCGCGCTAGGTGTTTAGAGCGCTGTGATTGGTGCGTTCGCGGAAATGCGTACCCCGCGCCAGCCTGTATGCCGCCGCTTATGGCTTTTTGCCTCTAATCCGGGTAGCGGTGGTCTTTGGGCTATGTGGAGTATATTGGATACATGGTTTGTGACATGATACATTTTCGAATAAGAATTTAAAACATTTTACGCGAACAGTTTTAATATCTCGTTCGTTTTCTCGCTACTATTGGCCAAATTCAGAAAGGCCACTTCATTTGTTTTTTTAATCAAAGTGACGTTTTTGTATAGGATGACAACTAGTTGAGGGACATTTAACTGTTTAATCTCTAATCAAATGCTTAAGTGAAGTGTCTGAATTCGGCCATATGTCTTCTTATCATTTCCGTGTCGCGCAGAACGATGGTATGTATGTTCTACAGAAATCTAGATATGGTGCCAAAAAACGGAAATGCACTTTATTCTATTATTAACAACATGTGACTTGGATCGGACTCGATAGCAAACACACTTATCGATCTTTGGTATTGAGATGCCATATTTGGATAATTAAATACCAAAGATCAATAGGTATGTTTGGTATCGAGATGCGACGGCAATATTTGGATATGACATATACAACGTGTTACAAAATACCCCGTAAAAAAATATAATGAATTATCAAAGCCAAAAATTTTGTTAGGTTAGATCTTTTAAAATTTTTGTCGTTCCGCGAATTAGGTAGAAATGTAGGTACATTTTGCGTAGTTTACTCTTTAATTTTACTGAAATATGGTTTGCACATCAGTGAAAATAATAATATTATTTTATTTTGTTGGGGTATATTGTGAATGGACTCGTTATAGGGCCCTACTTAACCTCCTTTCGGCTTTACGGGTAGTTTTGTAACACTCTGTATAGGGTTCGGAAACCGTGTAATTCCAGTAGAGACCGTTAAGTACGACTCCGCTTAAAACGACCCACTACTTATAGCGACGCTAGTATGATCATTTTGTGCAACAAACGTCGCTTATAGCGCTGTCCGGTTGGTACGACGAAATAGTGCGGACACTTGGCTGTCGTTATACCAAGTATTTTAGGCGTAAAAACAGTTCCTACTGTATTTGTGCCAAAGATCCACCTGTGAAATGTTATGACTTCTAGTTAACCTTTTGACCGCCAAGCATGTCTGCGAAGTAACACGAATTTCAACTTTAAATCAAGGTAGTGAAGGACTTTTTTACCCTGTATCCGCTGACGGCTGCTGCCGACTGTGGCGGTCAAAAGGTTAATAAGGGTGTAGATAAAAAGCAACTCACCTAAAGACTATAGGAGCGGGAACACAGAACTTGACTAAGATCTTATTGATGTTGTTGTGCAATGTTTTCTCGTCAAGAAACCAGGAGGTATACTCGTAGGCCGAAGCGCCGGCGGTCGGGTCGGGCGCTCCGCAGGTCGCGTTGATCTGGTTCGGCTGGGCCGACAGCAGTTCGTCCAGTATCCGCTGAGCCGTGGGTAACACTTGCCGAGGTAGTTCCGATATGAGGTATTGTGCGAACTTCTGCAGCTGATCCCTTCTCAGCCTTTGAAGGGACTCTGACACTGGCGCTCTCAGGCATACTTGCGTCGGCTAAAGGGAAAAAAAACAGTCAACTCTCCTTTGCTTTACACATTCAACAACACTCACAACAGTGTCGTGATTTCGGAAAACTCAAGCGCCGGTCACGACAACCTGTTGTTGTGACTGTAGCAAATTCGTATGGCGGCGTGCCGTTACATGATTCAGCTTTCAGCAGCAGACAACGTGTTAAGACCCAAAGAAAAAACGTACAGCTCAAGTACCTAAATTAATAATAACTTACGGACGCTTTCCGATTTCTCTTTGCGCCCAATTTTAGTAGGTAATACGATCTCAGAAGTGAGATTGTATACTTAAAAACCGCACAAGTGCGAGTTAAACTCGCGTGGAGGGGATTCCGTGATTATATGAAATTTCCTATGTTAAATACCATAGACTTCTTATAGGTTTTCCTGTAATCTATAGGTAACGAAGAACTATTTACCTAACCTAAGGAGTTTCGGAGCAATTGGCTGAGACAGACGGACAGACAGACAGACACCTCCTATAAGGTTCCTACAGATCATATAGGCTCCTACAGATCCTATAAGGGTTACATTTTTTCCTTTTGAGTTATGGAACCCTAAAAAGGTCCTTTAATGCAATGTATGAAAAAAAATTGTTATTCTCAGACCTATTTTATCAATCAGTTAAAAGAGTTTCGATTTTATGATTAGATAAATGAACGAGTAATCACATCGGGGCCAAGGTTTTCAGTTTTCAGAAAGCAAACCACGCGATAAATTTGCATTGTGCTGGGAGGATGCTAAATGTTGGTAATTGTAATAATAAGTGTCTACACTTCGTTTTTACACACAACCACAAAGTATTTCGAAATTCAAAGTCCTTGTTTCAAAACCGTATGTCTATGGAGCATTTCATGGTCGCGTAACCGACATTCATACGTTTTTTTAAAGTTTACGACTCAAACACTTATAACAGTAAACTGCAGATAATAATTTTAGGCATATCACGTACCTTTATTAAATTCACTATGTGTAGAGTATACGCAATCGTAAAAAGTGTCACGTAAGCGACATAAAATCAACCGGGTTTAAACTAAAGTGACAATTATGTAAAACTTAGCGAAATTAATGATATTATTAAAAGGGTATGTATCATAACAGAATACCTACTACAACAAGGATTAATATTTTATTTTAAACAAACATGATCAACTACTGCATATCCACTCTAGAAAAAATCTAACAAAATTGCTTTGTGACGTAACCGACCGGATTGTCACGTAAGCGACGCGTACGTTTTTAAAGTATTAATCTCATATTTTTTGGTCGATAGAACTGATTCCTGTGTGTCCAGTGCGGGTCTATATTGTCCCCCATACAATTAAAGTTCCGATTTTCACAATCCATAACGTTTTCGATCATAATTATTATTAGTCATAATGTTGAAAGTCATATATTAATAGGTATAATTTCGCAGTTCCGATTTTCGCTGGTCAAATTTGTCGTAAGTCATAAAAGTTATATTCATACCTCTTTATGTCATAATGTATTACACTTTATAATATTACAGGCAATAGGATTACTTGTAATAACGATTGTTACGTCTAAACTTGTTGAACATAACAATAATTGACATACAATTGAAGTACTTAATTAATTTATACTAAATATTGTTAGGTAATCTTCAAATTCATAATGTATAACATTAAATCACAAAGTAAAAGACGAGAAAAAAGCATAACATCTTACAAACAACAAGATTTTCTGGGCTGTTACAAGAAAAAGACCTAACATTGAAGGCTAAGGCGGGAGCTTCGCTTCGCTTCGCTCCCGCCTCTGCCTTCGCCTCTGAACCTAACCAATCCAAGTCGCTTCTGCTCTGACCCATTGTGCTCGCTCGCTTCGCTCGCTCGCTCACTCACTTTTTTCCATTTGTAGTCATAATATGTCAGCCTCTTCAGCATAACATCTTACAAACAAGCAAGATACATTCGAAATAGTGAAAAATACAATTATTAACTGTAGACAATTAAACGTCATGGGTAAAAATAATTAGCTTTTTAAAATACATATATAGCTTAAAATATTTCTGAATAATAATGAATATGCCTTTGTATGTAATAGATATCAATTTGATGACTTTTGAAAATTATAATCTGTAACAACGTGGATTATAAACGTTAGAATTATAAAGGTTATGCTTTACAACTTTTATGACTTTCGATAATTATGAGCATAAATAATATGGGAATCAATTTCTGACTTTCAAAATTCGAAACAATAAGCTTATGGGTAACAAGGGGATCCCGCCCAGTGCATATTTCTGGCCTCGAATAAATTCTCCATCACATTTCAAAACATATATGGAACGGGGATATCGCCGTAATGACATGACATCCACCTTTTTCCATGGAAGTTTCTCTGCAATATGCCGTGATAATTATTTGTAGATTGTATATTCTATTCACGAAACAACTTCAGTGTCTAGACGAACCATCTTATATGTGCGTACGTTAAAACCAATGTGAGTCATCAATGCTAACACTTAAACATACCATAGTAAACGCAGTGACATTGAATATTAATACTAATATCTAGTTATGATTCATGAAGCTTTAACTCAACGTTTTATTTAAATTTAGCCTGAGTTGTGGTTAAATTTAAATGATGATCTTTGTTTTCACGACACGGCTTAAAGAGGTGATTTACATTACAGTCGCTAATACAGACTTTGAGGCTGGGGCGTAATATTTCATTTGTGTGAAGATATCTTAATCTATAGCTTCTCATAATTTCATGTAACAATCAAAATTCGTGTGGTTCAGGGATCCTGCCTTTACCTAAAGGTCAGGATTAAAGTTCGTTAAGAATTAAAGCACCACTTTTATTTAAATAATTAATGTCTTTTTACGGAAATTTTTAAAACAGTTAGGAGCTTAATGAAAATGAAAATGAAAATATTTATTTTGCAAGTAGGCTACATGGGCTCTTTTACATGTCTGAAGCTACCAGCGCTTCGAAAGGTGACATCTGCTGAGAAGAAACGCCGCAAGAAACTCAGCAGTAAGTCTTTTTTTTTTCCAACTTTTACATTAGAGTTTTAACTAAAACTAACACATGAAAAGGGCAGCAAACAATTCTAATAGGTAAAAATTAATTATAATAAATAACTAATAAGGGAGATGTATAGTCTCCGCGTCTGGACAAGTTAAGTGACTTAGAGATGTATAAAGCCTCTAAGGGTCATAATAAAAATAATAATTAAAATAAAAAGAATTAATGAAACATCTAAATTGGCTACCTAATCTAGATTAAATGGAGATGTAGGCAGTCTCCACGGTCAAGACAGTTACTTTGGTCAACCAGCTATTATAGTTTATTTTTTATGTCTATAAAGTACTGAAGCTGAATACGACACACTCATTGGTTCATTCAAATTAAGTACGCTAAGGCAGCTTTCACCGCGTGGAAAACTAGGTACATAAAGAAAATCGCAGGTATCTATTCATTTTCGTGAAAACTATAGGCTCTACAACGACAAGTGCTAAGATAAGGAAATCGCTTTACTATTTTATTTCATTGTAAGAAAAGGATAAATATGAGCTGTATACATACATTGTCAACTAAAATCTTGATGTTATATGTTTTAATGTGAACGCCGGCTTGTAACCAATAAGAAGGGAGAACGTCATCCCAGTAGGTACTTTGTAGACATAAAAAATAGACTATAGTAAATAAATGTGCCATAAGGGTTGTTGTTTGGCACAATTTCATTTTTCATAAACATTTTAATTGGAAGATTAATCCGGGCCTGTATTTTCGGGATATTTACAAATGTAACTTACCTAATCTTATCTACAATAGGTTAAAGCATTATGTCCAATAAAAAGATTATGACAGATAAAATTATACCAAGCGAAGAGCTCCAGTGTCGCAGATCAAACTCAAGAGTATCAGATTTGGAAAATTAAAAGAAGAGGGGTCATAGTACTCTGTAAAGTATTGTAGAGCAGGCTAGCTAGAACGGCGCTTTAGAAGCAATATGAATTCAAATATTAGAAGACAGACGGTTCTCATTTTATATATGAAATTCTTGGTCTAGCGCTCGAAGTGTGAACATATAAATATTTTAATAAATCTGTTTCAGAAGGCCTACCATGTTTGTTTAACTCCTGTTACAGTATCATCAATGTATCATAGATTGAACTTACCAAATGTATCCTGTAGAGACACACAGCAACAATATGTGAGCACCAATGCGCCGTGGAGGAGCAAGTGCAGTTGCATGACGATATTCTCTGTCTGTCAAACGTCACTGCCACGTTGAACTGAGCTCGTGGCATCGTGAACGACACAGTTGCTGATAAGTGAAAGCCTAGGAAGAGAACATTATTGAAGGTATATATCTTGATGCTATAGAGCAGGGGTCACCAAATGGCGGACCGCGGGCCGCATCCGGACCGCCGACCCATTTTGTGCGGACCGCGAGAACACAGCAACCTGCACTACAGAGTGCAGGGATTTAATGTCAATAGCTTGCACCAATTTTTACTCCAAACTTCAGACAGATAGTCCGCAATAAAAATTACATTCCTTTCATTGATATGTAAAAAAATACCTTTATTATTTCCGTGATTATATTTGTTTAATAATTTTTTTTCTATAAAATGTTCTCCGGACCGCGATGGTCCTTTCATTTCTTAAAACAGATTCCGAGCAAAACTAATTGGTGACCTCTGCTATAGAGCATCATGCAAAACACACACACGCAAAATCCATCTCGAATATAAAAATATGAGGATGCTACATTCAATGGCAATCGTTAAACGATAACCATGAAGAAATAAACTAAAAGAAAGAAACCATTAGCAACGATCCTTACGTTTAGGCGAATTATCGCTATTTGTACAGAATTTCAATTATTTGTGTGTGTGATCACAACGAGTATCTCCGTCTTGGGACACTTGCCCAGAGAACTTACCTACTTAGATAACGCTTAATAAAAGCCTAAACACTCATAAGGCCATGAGTCGTTTAATGGACTTGATTTTTTTGTTAATTTGACAAGTTTTCCTTGTCAAACAAATCCAAAGTCTTCTCACGATAATAAGTAGAGCCCAACTTACTGAGAAATGTTTATGCTTCTGGTATAAAGAGGCAATCCCCTTTTCTTAACCTCATGACCTACGAAACAAAACTATTAGCCCCCCAAGTATACAAAAAAATAAAATAAAAACAACTGGAGCTTTGTTGATAAAATATTTAACTTATTGCTTTACTAGTCGTGTGCCAGATGGGATTTCCAATTGATAACACCTCATAACTTTAAAAATGATTTTCCATACAAACTTTCATCCCCTGTTTAACACCCTTATGGGATGAATTTTCAAAAATCCTTTCTTAGTGCTACGTTATATTAGGGACTTCTGTGCAAAATTGTATGCCGGTATACTCTACACCTAGGCTCTAGGCTGTGCGTTGTTTGTCAGTCAGTGTTAGGCCTCCTACGCACAGGCAGGTGGCTTGCTTAGCGCCTAGAGCCTTGGCTATAAACAAACATTCTAGATTCCTCTGTACCGGCCGCACTGCGCGCTTGGCGCCTTCAATAGTGACCTCTAGGCTAGGCTCTAGACACTAAGCAAGCGGCCTTAGTCTTAAAGTTTTATTAAGTACATTTATAGTCTTTTTCCCGACTACATCGAAGCAAAAAGGAGGGTAATTTTCTCTAGTTGTAGATCTTCAAGAGGCTTCATTGACTTAAGTTTGTGCATGCATAAATTGTGTCTAGTCTTTGTGGATGGTTATAAAAATACAAAGTTATTCAAAAATCAGTCTAGACGAGTTTGTTTTTTCAGATACTCGGTCAGCCAGGAATTAACAAAATCTACATATATCTATAAATAGTATAAAACAAAAGTCGCTTATTCCGTCTCTCGGCGTATTCGCTTCTAAAATATTTGACGGGTTTTGATGCAGTTTTCACCGTCATTTAGAGAATTTGTTAACGAAGGTGTATTATAGAACTTCTGTGAAGTTAGTTTACTATAAAATATACTTCATCATCATTATTATTTAAGCCGAAAGTCATCCACCGTTAAACAGGCCTCCCCAATATATCGCCACAGCAACCAGACCTACACTTTTCGCATCCAGGGGATTGCTGCAAACTCCACTCCAACTTGTGGGTGGTGGCTAAATCGTACTTACCAATCTGTAAGACATCCTTAACAGCCCTGTCTCTGAACAAGTGCTCCCCTCGTTGGAACTCGTCGGCCGAGCCATTGGCCAGGCAGGAGTACAGCCGGATGTCATCCTCGCTGTCAGGGAAGCTCCAGAACGCAATTTGAAGCTGGAGCTGTTCCGGAACAGGGGGGTACACATGCTCCACGAGTTCGAATGGTATGTGGCATGCGACGCACTTGGCTGCAAGCTCACTCAGGCTTGAAACTGTCTTATCTGAAACAAGGAAAAGGTACGAGTCAGGCGCGGACCTAGGATTTCGCTCGAGGGGGGGTTTCGTTAGGGTAATGTCTTCATTTAACCCCTCCGCCCCCTTGTATCCCTATGTAAACCAGCTTATGCCAGCGACTTCGTCCGTGTGGAATTCGTTTGTCGCTATTCCCTCGTGAACAGTGCCATGCATTGTTCCGAGATAAAAAGTAGATGATCTGTCTAGTAAGGCCTAATCGCTTTAACATTACTTATTAACTACAAAATTGAGGCTAAGGAAGTTTAAGACTTTTGAATGGTTAAGGAATCATATACCCATATCATATACATATTGGAACTACTTAAGATACCCGCGTCCAGGCGGGATATCATCTAACGTCCAAACCAAACGGTAGGTAGTCTCTCTTTTGACCACAAAACGTTTGGTTGACTGTAACATTTAGCCTAATCTCCATCTTGCCAAATGTTATTTTCGGTATCTTTTATACCACCTGTGTTTTGCTTGCGTGGGATTGGGATGAAAAATATCCTAGATATGTTTTATTCCAAGATATGGTCTAATCTATCTGCCAAATTTCATCCAAATCCGTCCCGCCGTTTGCACGTGATTGAGGAACAATCATTTCCACATACTTTATCATTTATAATATTAGATTAGAAGAATCAGGTACGTTAGGGTAGCTTACATTTTGAAAAAAAAGTTGAAACTTGATAAGTAGAGTTAGGTGACCCAATCACGAATGAATAGCATAAATTAACCAATTCTGATTGTGAGGCTAGTTTTGGGAATCAATTAGAAAATAAAAATCAAAACTTGTGTCAAGTGCATCAAATGACATACCAAATGAAAGTGCTTGTTATGAGAAAAACATTTTTCTTATATTTATTTTAAAATGCATAGTTTAATGGAATATTTAATCAAATATATGAAAACGAGCATTCAGCTCCTTACCTCCAAAACGATTGACACCACAATTTAAATAAAACATAGAAAATATAGGGTCTATCTCATAGTTTACATGAAAACCTGAAAATAAATATAAAGTCTTTGGATTCCCTCAGGAAAGGGAAAATATATGAAGACTTTGGATTTTCGTTAAGGTTTTCCTGTAAACTATGGGTCAAAGTCAAAAGGTTTTCCCGTAAACTATAGGTGAGGCTACATATAGGTATCGTTTTTATTTTTTTCAAAATTTGCATATTTTATTGAATATCTTTTAAACAATGCACTTTAAAATAATAAAAACATTTGTTTTGCTCATAACAAGCCCTTTTATTTGATATGACGTAGGATGCACTTGACAATAGTTTTGTTAATTTTCTCATTTGCCTCCAAAATTAACCCTTTATTTCGCAAAGGTATGGAAACCATTTTTGTTGCACGTTTTCTTTTCTTTAGGGTTTCTAGGACGTAAATGGACTCAGGAAAAAGAGAAATAAAAATCTAGGCTTTTCAGGTTTTATGAAATACTATGTTCATCGGAGTGAACATTGCCAAAGATGTAGAAAAACAATAATGTTTACGATGGTGAACAATACCAAAGTATGGGTAAAAAATATGATAATTAAATGTTGGTAATCATTGGTAATACAATTGTCTTTATTAACGTTCATAATTATTATATGTCCAATAAAACTCATAGAAAATAATTCCCGAGGGTTTATAGTTTTTACCGTCAAACAAAGTCTAATGATACATATTATATAGACTGTAGTATTTTTATATCAATATTTTCACTGCCCAATATCTTCTTTCATGGAAAGGATATTCCCCACATTTGTTATATCTTATGGGCCTATAAGCTGGTTAAACGAGTTTTTTTTTTTTTTAAACCGAATTCATTTTGTTTAACTGGGTTCATTACCTTTTGGCCGCCGTTGTCGACTATGCGTGACAGCGTATACAGGGTAAAAAAAGTCCTTAATTACCTTGACTTAAAGTTGAAATTCGTGATAGTTCTCAGACATGCTTGGCGGCCAAAAGGTTAAATTTGACTTGCTTCGTAAACATACCGAAAAGTTAAGTTTTAAGTGATCATTGTATGCTTTTTTCGTATTAAAAGAACACAGAAGGCTAACATCAATCAATTTGGTATTGTTTACCACAATGAACATTAAAAGTGAAGCAGTTTTTGGCATTGTTCACTCCGATGAGCAGTATAAGTATGATGTAGTTTTAAAGGTGATTGGTATTGTTCACTGTGATAAACAAGCAACTTTGATATAGCACAGGGACCAAAATAATCATTTTACCGTGATAAATATGATGATTTATTATTAATCAAAAACTCATTAGAAATCAAAATCATTACTTCATTCAAAATGTAACATTTACATGCAAAAATCAAATAAGTACATCGCGAAGAAAATACGACTTGCCGCGTGCCGACGTTTAACCGTCGCCCTAACACTAAAAAGTGTTGTCAACACCATACAAAAAATTCTACTAGCTTTCTTAAGTATTATCTACCACTTCATTTGAAAATAAAATCAATGCAAGTGTTCTGTAGCCTAAAGACTTATTATTTTTTATGTTCATCACAGTATACAATGTCAAATTAAGGGTCCATCAAAATCAGAATTTATTTATTAATGCTATTATATATATTCGTGTTTGGGTAACCTATCCCCGTATAACAAATTTCAACTTATTATTTCCAGTAGATTCGGAGAAAATAGGCTGTGACAGACGGACAGGCAGACAGATGGAGATCAGAGTGACAGGATGTCCAGAACCCTAAAAATATCAAAATCAGACCTGTTTCCGAGGAATGATTGTTAAAAACCTTCATTCACTCCACTAAAAGTAAAAAAAAAATTGTATTCATTATGATGTTTATTAAGATTACCGGACAATCGCTAAATATCAAAGAATGTCTCTTTAAACCTTGACATTGGTGGAATCATCGATAATATCAATGGAGGTATAACACAAAATTTGAATTGAATTGAAGATTTACTTCATTTTGCGCCATTAAAATGACATAATTTGATTCATTAATAAAATAAGGCTTTGATAAAAAAAAATATCAAGGACAAGACAAGCTTTTGTTGCCAAATATACAATAATATTGCATTATCAGGTTTACCTCTGTGTACAAAATTTCAGCACATTCTAGCTATGGGAACTGGTTCAAATTGACTTCCAAAATTTGAACCAAATATACCAACAAACCAACTAACAAGTGAAGTTAAATAATAACTTTTAGTTACAAAAAGGTTCAAGGAATAGGATTTAGGAGCCTTAAATCACTTATATGGAGCTGCCCAAGAGGACTTAACTTATAATCTAGAATGTATAATATGAATATTCCATTAAATCTAATAAGACTACTTAATTTAAAAATCTCAATCAATTTTGTTAGTTAGTCTTATGCACCTAAAAAGGAAAAAATAAGACAATAGAACAATTTTAATCATCATGTAAATATATTTTGTTATTAGAGAGTTGTTGAAGTCTCAAATGTGATCATAAAAAGTGAATCAGTGAAAGTTAAGAAAGTACCTACACAGGAATCACTTAGCTAAACTTTCTATCATCTGAGAAAAGTAAATTGCTGAGAAGTTTTAATTGATTAAGTGGAAAATGTTAAGAAACAAAGAGCAAAGGTTAAAAACCAAAGAATTGTTATAAACTCCTCTGTCCAGTCAAAGGTAAATGACTTCTTAGCACCTGTTCTTTGTATGTAGCTACATATGTACGCGCATATACAACACTACACCACTTTCGTCGAAAATACACTCAAGATGCTTGGTATATCGACAAATGATGACATAAAATTAGTTTATTTTCGTACACAAAGGCAAGTATTGTATAAAATTAGGTAATAATGTCCTAATTTCGCCCGTTTTAGACAAAGGATCAGCTGAGTGAAACAAGCTTGTTACCTTGAACGGACTTTTTCGCGGAGCGATTGCCGAATGAGTTTTGTAGGTTCGGCCGCCGCCATCCTCTCCAGTTGTTGCACAAGCTCTCAGGCTCCGAGCTCCAACTACACAGGGAATCACCCTCGAAACGTTCAGAGTCCTCAAAACTGAAATGGTCACCTTCCTCCCAGTCGAGCAGGGGAGACCCCACGTCGACTGGGGCAGCTTGTCGGCCCCCTTTTCCATTACTATTTGACGCCCCCGCCACTTTAAGCGAATTATCGACACAAATTCTCAATAAATACAACTGGATGACTTCAGCGAATTACCACTGGGGGTATTCACAGTCAGTAAGCATAACTATATTCATAAGTATTGTGTTTTTATGTCACTGTATAGAAACTTTTCACAAAAATTAGCAAGGAAATAAAATACATCACAAATATTAACTAATCTATCTTGAAATCAAATGATCTAAATAAATCCCTATCGAGCACAATAACAAATATGGCCGAGCAACGGCCCTTACCCGTCTATCTATTTCAATACCCAATAAAAAAGTATGTATAGCACCTAGCAGATGACGTCCAGGTGAGTTCTTCTTGTTTGCACAAGATGGCGTTAAAATAATAATGTAAGGGCATAGGTATAAATTTATCAAAAATAGTTATTAGCTGTATTTTTAGAAAAATTATGTCACTAGGTGAATATAATAGTATACAAATTCAAGTCAATTCTACCTAAATATTATAATAGGAATAACCAAATTCTGTCATTCACGGCTTTACAAAAGACCGGTGTTGATGCTATTGTATATGATAAAAACCGTAAACGTCATCGACATCGACACCTGTCATGTATGTATGTCATGATTGTCATGTCATTTTTATTTTGCAGTGATAATGACGACCTTTCTTGATTAGAAGTAAATAATGTTTTATTTCCATAAAGAACGTCATAAACAAAATTAATTAGTGTACCTAATCTAACGTGGGAATTTAATAATATCTTGTATTTCATTTCTTAACTGACTGATACATTTTCGGTAGTTTTGGTAGAGGTTATATTTTAAGTTCTAGAACTAATTGAACAACATACCTCAACACAATGTTTTGCTGGGGTAATACTACTCATCATGAATTGTGTATAGATGCGTCTGAAACTGCAGAAATGGTAAGTGCTGTCAGTGTTCTCACAATTGCTCAAAACATTAATTTATTGCAGAATAATAAAGTAGTACATTTACATTTCACAATAAATCTACACCTACTTTAGTTTTGTGTTTTGTACAATGCTTATAGGTTTCTGCAATGATTTTTATTATTCTCTTTATAATATATAAAAAAACACACTTAGTTCTTTACTAGCTTTTGCCTACTACTGTGTCAATATAAAATAAGTACTATTTTTATAAAGAGAGCTGCTCTTCTCCAATGAAGAACAAAGATAAGGGCATATACTCCTCTGCATTCATTACGTTAATATGCAAGTAAGGGTTATAAAGGACTAGTCTGTTAAATGTTAGATAATAAAAAGATCATTATTCTATTTATTTTGTATTTTAGTATTGTAAATAACTACCTATTAAAAATGGTCACACTAATGTTTAGGTGAGTTAGTATCTTTGTTGCTCCTTCCTGCTTCAATGAATTAAAAATGAAACAATGAACATTAACTATAAAGGTATACAAATAAAGGATGTTGAAGAGACAACGTTTTTAGGTCTTAAAGTAGATAGTCAACTTAAATGGAAAAGTCACATAGGTGAGTTATGCAAAAAAATTCATAAATCTGTATACGCCCTTCGCAAGTTGTCAAAAGTTGTAAACCGTGAAGCACTACTGACGGCCTATCATGGCTTAGTGCATCAAATCTAAGATATGGTATAATATTTTGGGGAAATTCTGTTGACAAAAAAACAATATTTAAAGCCCAAAAGAAATGTATTTGTGCCATGTGTGGTCTAAAAGCAAAGGATAGCTGTGTTCCTGAATTTCGAAATCTGAATATTTTGACTCTTGCGTCATTATACATCCTGGAGGTAGCAATATTTGTTCAAACAAACCCCCACCTGTTTACGTTAACCTTCCAGAATCGAACAAGGCATGTATGGACTCAGAACTATTCAAATTAAAAAACAAAAAGAGCAAGACTGCTCTTTTGCGGAAAAGTTTGTTTGGTATGGTGCCAGCAATATTTAACAAAATACCAAACAGCTTAAAAGTGCATCAAACACATGTTTTTAAAAGAAAGCTCACGGAATTACTATTAGAAAAATGCTATTATTCCGTAAAAGATTTTTTAAATTTTTTAAACGATATATTTGAATTAATGATTAGGCATTCATTAAAATTTCTATTAAAACTGTTTAATGCCATAATAACAAATAAATTTATATTTAGGTTTAGGTTAAGTAAAACAACAAATTTGTACACCTACGGGTAACACATAGTGACCCATCCTGTAATTTCCATCTTTATATCTACCTATGTTTAAACCAATAAATTTATTTCTATTTCTATTTCTATTTCTAATGACTGGACAGGCTTGGATGAAATTTTGAATTGTGGATTAACACAGGCTAATTTTTTACTCTGGAAAATTAAAAAGTTCCTGAGGGAATAACTATAACCAAATTCCATGCAAACGAAGTTGTGGGCTGAAACTAGTAATGATATAACAAGAATAGACAATGTTCATAAAAACAAATTTCTGAGATCATGATAAAAAATACTCATTGATAAATTTACAGCAATCACAGTGTTGGTGCACTCTTCTTCAATCTGCTGCTGCTGACAGAAGTCAGGACTAGCAAAATGTCTATATTTTTTGTGAAATCCTTGTAACATTCTAAAGAAGTAAACGTGATTCACCTGAGTTTAATAATATTATTCAATGATATTTAAATTTATTTCAGATAGTAAAGCCAACACTATCAAAATGGCGTGAAAGCAACCACGTTCGGACAGTGACAGCAGGTGAATTTCATGCGCTATACCTCACAAGCAATGGACATCTGTACTCATGCGGGAACAATGATGTTGGACAGCTGGGTCGCCACACCAGCTCTCCTGAAGGGGGTTCTCCTGGTAATAAAATACATCAAACCCAATCTAATGTTTTACATATATTTTTTAGTTTATTCCATGACTATAGGACTTGCACTTGACTTGTTTTATGATTAATCACTTGATGTGGACTTAAACTTTAATAAAAATACTCTAATTTTCAGCTTTGGTAGAAACATTCAAAGGCTGTACAATATCAGCAATATCATGTGGAATGGAACACTCCATGGCGCTGGATGAGTGGGGACAGCCCTTCAGTTGGGGATCTGACATATTTGGGCAGCTTGGCAGTAACCTTGGCTTGCATGCCCAAGACAAACCTAAAATCGTTAAAACATTAGCAACAAAGAATGTTCTACAAATTGCTTGTGGGTCGTATCATTCAGTAGCTTTAACTAATAGTATGTATTTTTTTATAAGTTAATATTTTTGTAATATTTGCTTATTTCTAGAGATGCGCCGAATATAGATTCCACTGAATTCGACCTTTCGGCTGAATTATCGGTACCTACTGCTCATTGCCGAACCGAATATTCTGCCGAATTATTCCGTTAAACTTAATGCCCGCCCTCACCAGCCCTTCCATAACAGTTTTGTACATGTCTGCACAGTGTGACAACTAGAGTTGTGAACTATGTACTTTTGTATTTGTCAAGTATATTAATATTAGGTATAGGTAATGCAATGGCTCTTGAATATTACATGTGAATACCACAAACATTTCTAAGATAAAAGATAATTTTTCGGTAAATATTCGTCAATCGAACGGAACAACTCAGTGAAATACGAACATTTAAAATTGTGGCGAATACTGAATGTTCGGCGCATCTCTACTTATTCCACTTCTTTTAACAACATACGGTTCTTTATGGAACTCTTGTGCGTCCATTTCTCACAGCCGATTATTCTATCTTTTAGATGGTGATTTATATGCGTGGGGGGCTAACACTCATGGACAATGCGGTTTGGGTACAATGACAAACAAGGAACTAACCCCTCAACAGATCAATTCCTTGCAAGGTGTACCTATTGCTATGATAGCATGTGGTAGCAACCATACGTTTGCTTTATCAAAGTAAGTGGTGTGAGGTTATGATCTGATATTAAAATATTAATTTTGAATAACAATTTAGAAAAATGTGTCATGTAAATACTTTCATTTAAAGAAACCTTCTACATGATGGGCCATCATCAGCTATGGCACCGGAGCATTGAAACATAAAAATAAGTTAAAGTATATCTTATGTCTGGATGCATCCCGTGTGATGGCCGGTGTAGTGGGCTCATTAAGTAATATAGTATCTTTCAGGTCTGGTGCAGTATATGGATGGGGTAAAAACTCACATGGGCAATTAGGTCTGCAAGACAGAGACAACAGATGCTATCCATCACATTTAAAAACATTAAGAAATGTTAAGGTACGTATTATCAATACAATTAGGGTGTATTCCCACTGAAGCGGAGCAGAGTGGAAATGAGCAGAGCTGACCAATCATAATGCTTGAAGTAGTTTAATCTCTACGATAGAGCTATCTTATGAGATAGCTAATATCTAATCAGCTGATCAGTTGGTCGCCTTGACTTATCTCTTCACTCCGCTTCAGTGTGAACGCACCTTAAGCCTGCTACCGAGAATAATATTCACCTTCCCGCCCGATCCCGTAACGAAACATTGAGGTTTGTTATAAGACTAGGTACTGGCCAACAATATAACTGAGCCTTATCCTTCCGGTGCTAATGCCTGGTTTACATGATCTTAGTTGGTAAGTAGCGAGTCAACAAAATGTTACCATGTAAAGGTTGGTTTACACGTATTAATTTCTCAGAGTTAACTTAATTTTATGCGACTCTATTTTCCCGATCCTGGTAGTGTAATAAGAGAAAGGGAGTAAAGCATCCTTGCTAAAGTTGTCAGTGGCTGCCCGTTGTGCTTATCTCTCTTAATCCCGACAAAACTGGTATTGTAATAGCAAGGCTGGTTTTGGTTTACACATATTAAGTTGTCAAGTACTAAATAAATTCCAACTTATTTTAAGTACCTAAGCGTTTAAACAACTTTCTGCAAAATACTTCAATGACTAGAAACACCTTTATAAATGTTTTAAAATAGGACTTTAGACTGTCTCTATATGTATAAAAATCTCGTGTCACGGTGTTTGTACACACTGCACTCCTGCGTGCACTTCTCCGAAACGGCTCGATCGATTTTTTAAGATTTTTTTTATGTATATTTGATAGGTATGAGAATAGGTCGTAATAGTAGTTTACGTATGCAACGGTTGCATAATGATAGGCCTTAAAACACTAGTGCGGTTTTAGGCGAGTTTCATAATAAGATCGCACGTGTGTTTTAAGGCCAAATTATGCAGAGTTGCATACATAACTTTATCTACACACATATTATAAATCCTCCATGATGGGTTCAGAAACAATATTTTCTGGCAACAAGTTATTTTTTGCAATCGTGGTTGCATATTTCCGATATCCAGCGCATTTTCACATCACACACACTCCGAGAAGACTACTTACTATTCATATTTTCAACTAAAAAGTAAATTACAAACAACTTTTTCTATTCAATTCAACAACAATTCTACTTTCGTTCAGCAAAACACCAAAATGTTCTGTTCTGTGTTCCGTTCCAAATTTAATCTCATTTCTTTACTAAAAACGATAAAGAAATAACATTGCAGCACTGGTTTTTTCCTAATTGGTTGTCAAAATGGTCATTTCCTATGGTTTTTGATTAAGCAATGGAGGTTTTATGATATGGGTGTAGATAAAGTATATTTCATACCGTTAGGTGATTATGGTGTCCACGCGGATGAAGTCGCGGGTGGAAGCTAGTATATGTATATAAAACATATATGTTATCTCCTAGGTATGTCACATAGCGTGCGGGGAGGATTTCACAGTGTTCCTTACGTTGGAAGGCGGTGTGTTCACGTGCGGCACCGGGGAATATGGACAAACGGGACATGGAACTACCAAAAATGAGCTGGTTCCTAGAAAAGTGAGTCAAACTCAAACTGTCTTTATTCAATTTAAGCTTTTATAAGCGCTTATGAAGGTCAAGGAATGAATCTACAATGTTCGGGAAAAATTCGAGATGTATTTCTGTTGCCGCTATAACAACAAATACTAAAAAAAAATGGTTTTTTTGCCGTTTTTATAGATAATGGTACGGAACCCTTCGTGCGCGAGTCCGACTCGCACTTGGCCTGTTTTTTTTTATCAACTGGCGAACAGACTTTACAATAAATTTGTTGCTCATTTGTAGGTAATGGAGCTAATGGGCAGTACAGTGACGCAGGTGGCGTGCGGCCGCCGGCACTTCCTGTGCCGCGTCGGTGAGCGCATCCTCGCGTGCGGCTACGGCGCGCGCGGCCAGCTCGGCTGCCCCGACGCGTCCTTCGCACTCGTTCCCACCGCAATCAACTTCACGCCCAGCGACGACTCGCCGGTGAGTTGAGGCTGTCTGTCAACACTTGCTTGTGCCTGATGCGCATAGCGGAGCACAATACCGTTAATCCGTTAATCGTTAATTAACGAAGTTAACATTTCGAGTTACGGATTAACTTTTAAGTTATTTTAAAAATTGTTAACGGTCTCATTAACTTCCGTTAACACAAATAATGTCCGTTGATCGATAAATAAACTTGAATATATTGATGTTTATAAAGGGGAATACCTTATGTAACATAGCTTTTGAATTTGATCTCTAAATAATTAATGTTACACCCTTCTTTAATAAATTTTTCATGACCTGCCTAAATTTCCATAGCCGATACCAACATTTTATTTTTTTATAAGTAAATCACGAACGCAACGATATAAAATGCAAACGATTAACGTTAACTTCCGTTAAATCTTCCAAAATGTAACGCTTTAACGTTTAACGAAGTTGACTTTTTTATTAATGGATTAATGAAGTTAACTATTTGATTAACGGTGCCCAGCTGTGGTGATGGGTTACTCTGAAAAACAAAATACTTTAGCCGCAACCCTCTCACTCCTCAGTTGTATCAGAATCGAGAGAATGCAACGGAGCTAACGAAATTTCGAGATTTGAGTTCAGGAGCAACGCGCGCCGATGTGTTGTTAACCTTTTCACCACCGGGATATTTCCAATACACATTGCCAGGCCTTTAAACAATGACACCGAAGATTTAAATCAGTATACAGATATAGTGAATAATATGTTTCCATCGGTAAAACTCGGATCTCAATCGGAAGACGACGGGACCCGAACTGTCAATTAATTATTATATTAAATGAGTGACATGTTTATATTTATTCATATGAAACTATATTATTTAGTGTCAAATGTCAAAATGAAAAATGACAGCATGGTATGATGGGTACTGGCCTCCAATTCTCGATGCATTCGAGATAATGTCAGTTGCGAGATTAAACGTCAGATTCATACAGTTGTGTCAAACGATTGTATGCACTCACGTTTAATCTCGATTGTGATATTATCTCGAATGCACCGCGAATTGGGGGCCTGCTGAAGCTAATTGAGAGAGCACGATAATACGAACTTTTCCGAGAAAACACGATGGAAACTAATTATCCACTACATCGGTACATGACATACCTACTATACAATGTATAGTATGTATAATCTACTGATTTAATGCAAATGAGCCACTTCGCTTATTTCACAAGTGACATTCGCAATTAGTGCGAATCTAAACGCAGTGATAGTTACATATAAGGCTCATTTTTTAATGCACAAATACTAAACAAATGTTTGGCGTTCTGTCCGCGCATACATTGATAATCATAATTACTGCCTAGATTTTCGGGGTCGTTGTTATACCTAACGATTTAATTATTGAATGACACACATTTTTAATCAACCAGGGTTCAGAGACGTGCTTTTGTTTTTATCGTTGTCATATATATATATGTTTAGATAACATTGTGGCATTTTTTACTGTGTAATCATGACACGTGCTTTTTTGCAAAATGTTTCCAATTGCTCGCGCTTGTCTGATGTCTTAAGGCAGGTTTAGACAGGGTCAGTGCATACGAGGGGTGGCTGAAAAGTTATCTACCTAACTATGAAACAAAAGACGATCATGGCTAGTTTTTTTTTATTTTTCAATATAGTCTCTTGACAGGGAAATGCACTTAATACATTTATCAATTAAAGACATTAACCCGTTAAAAAGAAAAACTTTAGGTTTATCATCGAAAAAGTCATTAACAGCAGCCTTCATGTCGTTATCGGTTACGAATCTTCGTCCCCTCAGTTCTTTCTTCAAAAGTCTGAACAGGAAGTAGTCGGGTGGGGCCAAATCTGGACTATATGGAGGGTGGTTGATTACTTCGTACCCATTTCCATTTATTGCTAGCTTCGTTAAGCGAGCAGTATGCACAGATGCGTTATCATGCAAAAGCAGAATCCCTTTACTGAGTTTGCCCCTTCTTTTTTCTTTTATGGCTTCTCTGAGCTGGGCAAGCAAATCTGCGTAATATTCAGCATTCATTGTAGTTTTTTTTGGCAAGTAATCTACAAGCAGAATTCCTTCCGCATCCCAAAAAAATGTTGCCATTACTTGGCCTGCTGACGGGCGAACCTTAAATTTCCGAGGAGGCTTTTCATCCTTGAATTTCCATTGTAATGACTCTTGTTTACTTTCGGGATCCCACTGCCGCCGGTCTTCTAAAATAAAATTTCTCACTTTGGCCACATTTTCATCGGTGTCAGCGGAAACTGTTCGCCCACTACGAGGATCATCTTCAAGGCTCTCACGGCCAAGCTTAAACTGTTTCGACCAGAACTTTATTGTAAATTCAGAAGGGCACGAACCACCAAAAACAGGTAACATACGCAGTCTAATCTGGGAGGGTGTATTTCCTTCTTTAGTGAGAAATTTTATCACTGCACGCTGCTCAATTTTAATCAGATTATTTTTTTCTTGCGACATTTTGAAAACAATCCAGTCCCAAAAAAAGCGGGAAGCAAGAAACAATTGAATGTTGGTGATTTTGAAAAAAGAAACACGACCTCATAGTGGCCAGTATTATTTTCGCATAACATATAGGCTAGGTAGATAACTTTTCAGCCGCCCCTCGTAAGTCAGTATCGGCGCCGAACCGACTGACCTCAAAATATTCGTATGCGAATATACAAGTCAGCGCTGACCTCCCACCGCTGTACTGACTTCAAATCAATTTACATTTGGTTTTTCTCGGGTCAGCGCTGACTTTACTCGAATTCGAAGTCAGTTACTGACCCTGTCTAAACCTGGCATTACGCTAACAATGTAGGTTTGACCTTGTAAGAACTCTAAGTAGACTGACAGTTAAAAATATAAAAAATATTTTTGGCACAGACCAGCAGTCCCCCCATGAGTAAGGTAAATATTTCTCATTTATATGATGGTTTGTAGAGAAAAAATACTTAGATAATATTGTTTTGTTTTTATACCCATTTCATTTACTTAGTTGCATTGTTATGTTTTTTGATTGGTTTAAAAATATATTTAACTCACCCTCATGCTCACTTTTTATTTCTACGCTCGGTTAATTAGCAGTAGCTTTCCTACTAACCGATTTCTTCAACTTGTTAATATATAGTTAACTTCCTTTAGCAGAAGAAGAAAATGAAGCTGGAGAGTTCAACGACAGTCGCTAAATCCAGCGCGGGCGCCTCTAAACAAGCCGTTGAGTTCCCTTTTCAAATTCACCAATACCACAAATCTGTCTGACCTGTCGATCTAAACCGGAATTATCCTAAGTGTGCAGTGTGCACATTACCCTGCTGAAAGTACTTAATACACTTCGGTCTTAGACTTCGGTTATATTCGGCTCAAACTATCTCCGATGGTCTCGCAATTGGGAACAACTTTTGTTCACGTGTGATTTTTTTTAGCTACTTAGTTAAATTGCTTATACAATTTTAAAGGACCACTATTTTTTTTTGTCTCAAAAGCCCCCGTTTTCCTTATAAAAAAGATCAATGTTTCTAAATCGAAATGACGTCATTCAGACGTCGGCCCCTACTGAGGCTAGCCGCTTTTCGCTCGTCTGAAAAATCACTGCGACATTTGAAAAGAAATCTTTATTATATATGTATATCTATTATGAAAATAAAGCTTTTATAGGGAAATTGAAAATATAGGTATGGGTCCCCTAAAATTGTTAATAGTAGTTTATGCAACGGTTGCCTAATGATAGGCCTTAAAACACTAGTGCGGTTTTCATGAAACGAGCCAATAGGCGAGTTTCATAATAAGATCGCACGAGTGTTTTAAGGCCAAATTATGCAGAGTTGCATACATAACTTTATCTACACACATATTATAAATCCTCCATGATGGGTTCAGAAACAATATTTTCTGGCAACAAGTTATTTGTTGCAATCGTGGCTGCATATTTCCGATATCCGGCGCATTTTCACATCACACACATTCCGAGAAGACTTCTATTCACTTTTTCTATTCAATTCAACAACAATTCTACTTTCGTTCAGCAAAACACCAACATAATGGCGCCAATTCGATCAGCTGTCAAGACCATTTTTTTTTAAATCATAGACAAATGAATGAAGTCTCTATTCTCATGTCACTCGAGATCAAATGTCGTGCAGTTTATATTCAAAAAACATACTGAATTGACGTTTCGTATTAATAACTGTTTAATATCTATGGATACTAGAATAGAGACCCACTTGAGTTTTGACAGCTGTTCCAAATTTAATCTCATTTCTTTACTAAAAACGATAAAGAAATAACATTGCAGCACTGGTTTTTCCTAATTGGTTGTCAAAATGGTGGTCATTTCCTACAGTTTTTGATTAAACAATGGAGGTTTTATGATATGGGTGTAGATAAAACTATTTAACTAGCTAAACAACATCTGGAAAAAAATTGATGTCAATTGCGATTTGGGTTGGTGAGATAATATTATCCGACGTATTTTATTTTTGACTGGGTACTGGACAATCCGCATCATATACATCGTAGCGAATAGAAATATCTGATCATGCGCTTACTACCTGGTCAATAAGGCATGTACGAATATTTTTGGCCACCTTGTCCACATACATATATTTCACGCACTCTTTACCTACTTATATTTTATCTTGAAATACACTATAGCAAGGCGTACTAAGAAAGGAACCATTGTCGCCTTACTAGAAAAAATCGCTCAAACCAAATGCGGGCCCGCGCGACTTGTAAAACGGCGCGGCGCGCGGGTTTACCATGGCACACCAAAGTAGCGCGGCACGGCGGTAGTGCCGCGGTCCCGCGCTACTTTGGTGTGCCATGGTATATCCGCCGCGCCGTTTTAAAAGTCGCGCGGGCCCGCGTTAGAAATGCGACGCGCCGGAAACGCGTTAGGTTCGCCCGGGCCTTTAAAATGGTGAGCAAACCTGAAACCGCTTCCTAAACTACTATAATAATAACTTGTACGAATAATTTCATATATTCAAATGATCAAAAATGCAGAAGAATTAAGCAACTTCTGTTTTTATAAGTCTGTTAAAAAAAATTTGGTTGGCTAACTGGTTCGGTCTTTCTTTTCCATCCTATATACCTAAAATATATATGTGGGCCTATTCGCCATTTGTCTAAGTGATATAGAAACCGATCGTTGCTATGGTAATGAAATGTCGCTTCGAGTTGTCACTTCCTTTTCAATCATAACTTCGCAAAGTAACATTAAAACTAAGTAAAGCGATATGATTCGATATCCCATATCGCTTAGCCAATGTCAAATAGAGGTGTTTCTGTACCTGTTATATTATGGCTGGTGTACAAGTATTAAGTTGTCAAGTATTTTTCTAAATTTAAACATAATTTTAAGTCACTGTTTATACGTTAACGCACTTAATATTAGTTACGCTCCGCCAAACGTATGCATTCAACTAATGGGTCCAATTCGAAATGGTACTTCTTAATTTAAAATAAGAAGCGTCAAACTCGATTTTGTATAGCACCAAGCTGTCAAAATCGAGTTTGAAGTTTCTTTTTTTAAATTTAGTGACTTTAAATTTACCAAACACATTTAACTAAATAGTGCCCGTCCAATCGTGGCTAGTGATAAGCCACGCCCACCAACTTAACCGCATAAAGACATAATAATAATTCTAATCTGCTTGTTTATTTGCACGCTAAATTTTAACTTGCAACTTATTACTAAATTGAGTAGTTGGCCAGTAACCAATATTAAAATATTTATGTGGAATGATAGCTTAACCCTCAACAATACAAATAGAACAATACATATGTAACAATAAATCAAGATTATTTATATTTTCATAATTTAAAACCATAATTTTTTACTTCTAAGTCACGTGACTTAATTAAAGCACTAATCACGACGCCATAAACTCATAGCAATCGGGTGCGTTCCGAATCGCGCCCACAGCGCGCAGATCGCGCTCGCGCTCGTACCGATATATCGGGTCGTGCATTCCCTGTTCGTACAGTTCGGCTCCCGCTTCTTTACATTTATGACAGCCTGGTTATTTTTATGTTTCTGCCAGTGGAATGACATCACATGCGAGAGATGACAGTGGAAAGCGTTTTGGCTGCATATTTAAAAATGCAAAATATTTTTAGCATTTTTTCCTTGAAAATGAGGAAATTTAATGAAGAAAATCTTTTTTTTTACATTCTAATACACGTTAACAAGCAGGTTGAAATATTCTTTGAAAAGCAGTCAAGAACCGAATTCATTGTTTACATCCATTAAGTAAAATCGAGTTAACTACTTGACAACTTAATACGTGTAAACCAGGCATTAGAGAGATCGTTCACTTTTTAAGTAGTAATATGCGTAAATTCATTTAGCTTACTGTTTGCATAGATCTAATACAGGCTCAGATATGTTTGTGGTGCTACATTATTGATGTGTAACATCTTTCCTCTCGCTTTCCTGCAATTTGTGGGATTGATTTCGTGAAAAGGGACGGAAGTGTGTAACAGGAAGCCGGGGAAGCGCGCGCTATTTAATTTGATCACTGAGTGCGCGCAGTGGTTGGGTGGAAGCTAGGGAAGCGTGCGCTTATTTGATTTGACCAATGAGCGCGCGCGGTGAGTTGTCAGATGTTACACATCACATGCGACTACTGTAAGGCTCGCTCGTTTTTTATAATAACATTTTTAATACCATTTTTGTCGACCATTGGCTCTCGCGCTTAGTCAAATAGCTTACTTTTCATTCTGCCGTGTATTGTAACATGCATTGTCATTGTAACTGCACTTCTAGTTATTAATTTTAACCTTTTGAACGCAACGGTCGGCTATGCACGACAGCAGATTTCCATGAGATGCCGTTTTCCATACATAACCTATCAAATTTACCTTAACGTCAAAGGACAATACTTATCGCTCAAACGTCTGAATTGAACGCTAAATGCCTCTTTAGCAATAATAAATAATAATAATAAATCAGGGGACAATCTTTACACAAATCGATCTAGTCCCAAAGTAAGCTCTAAAGGCTTGTGTTATGGGTACTAGACGACGATATACATACTTATATAGAGAAATAAATACTTAAATACATAGGAAACATCCAAGACTCAGGAACAAACATTCGTGCTCATCACACAAATATTTGCCCTTACCGGGGATCGAACCCGGGACGCTTGCTTCGGAGGCAGAGTCACTCCCAACTAGGTTATCCGCGTCGTCCAATACGCCAATCATCATCAAAACTTCTATCTTAGAATATCTTTATTAGGTACTTAAGGTGCTACCCGGCGAATTTCGATGCTTTCAAATCCTATAAAGTATACCTACATAGCGTTGTGCAAGAATCTTGAAAACAATATGTATTGTAATATGGAATCTATTCTTTATTTTCGTCCACTGGAATCTTGAAAAAAGTGATAAATCAAGAGCAAAAAAAAGCCGTAAACCCTTTTTAAAACTAAAATCCGTACATGCGCATTATTATGCGACGCTAATACATGAGACTTACTAATCAGAAGACAATAATGTACACTATAATTTCATCCGCCGGTTTTGCCGCCATCCGCCGAGTGGGGAAGGACTGAGTTGGAACGCTCAAGGTCATCGGCGTGGGGTACGCTCTTAAAAGACATAAACGCTAAATAGCCCGATAATAAGGATACCCGCCGTGGCGTTTAAAGGGTTGAAAACATCTTGTTTGAAATCTCGTCTTCGAATAGGTTAATGTGGATTAATGATGGTGGATTATTTTTCAGTTCTCACCAGCCGTATTCAGTGGGCCGATGAAAGTTTACGCTGGCGGTGATCATAGCTTCTTGCTGGTGAACGGTGATAAGTCTATGTGCACCGATTTTCGCCGAGCCGAGCACAATAAACAGATTCTCACACTGAACTTGGCGAAACTGGCCGCGTGCGAGGTTTTCAAGGACGACGATGTTGTTAACCAAGTATGTTGAAAGTTCATATTGATATTCATATTCGTTTATTGCATTAACGTGTTACAATAGTAGTTTATGCAACGGTTGCATAATGATAGGCCTTAAAACACTAGTGCGGTTTTCATGAAACGACCTTTAGCGAGTTTCATAATAAGATCGCACGTGTGTTTTAAGGCCAAATTATGCAGAGTTGCATACATAACTTTATCTACACACATATTATAAATACTTACTCCATGATGTGTTCAGAAACAATATTTTCTGGCAACAAGTTATTTGTTGCAATCGTGGCTACATATTTCCGATATCCGGCGCATTTTCACATCACACAGTCACTCCGAGAAGACTACTGTCCATATTTTCAACTAATGTAAATTACAAACAACTTTTTACAATTCTACTTTCGTTCAGCAAAAAACCATCATGAAAGCAGTAATGGCGGCAAATTGATCCTCCGTCGAGACCATTTTTTTTTAAATCATTGACAAACGAATGAAGTCTATATTCTCATGTCACTCGAGATCAAATGTTGTGCAGTTTATATTAAAAAAACATACTGAATTGACGTTTCGTATCAATAACTGTTTTAATATCTATGGATACTAGAATAGAGATCCACTTGAGTTTTGACAGCTGTTACAAATTTAATCTCATTTCTATACTAAAATCGATACGGGAATAACATTGCAGCACTGGTTTTTCCTAATTGGTTGTCAAAATTGTGGTCATTTCCTACGGTTTTTGATTACACTATGGAGGTTTTATGATATGGGTGTAGATAAAGGCCTTAATATTATTAAAATGTCCAACATAAACCCTGTAACGGCACAGCGATTTACTTAATGGTTAATTAGATTAGATTATTTATTTCTCAAGATAAAATACATTATAAATTGCACATGTCTAAATACATGGATCTAAATTGAGATTGTCACTAATTGAATTAAAATGCAATGAAAATAGAATAAAATTACAAGATCAACAGAATTAATACTTATGTCATACAAGTTAAATATTAGTTTTAAAATTGTATCTCCATAAAGGATCGTCATTATGAAATAATACAAAGATGTCAAAAGCAAAATACATAATATAATCGGAATATAAAGTCAAATAGCTTAAAATCTAAATTTGAATGTCCTTAAGCTCATTTACCGAGTATAATGGATTTGCCAACAAAAGATTTATTTACTTAACTTAAAATTAATACTTAAATTCAAAAATCTCGTTTAGGCTATATATATATATATATGGTCAGTGGTATTTTATTATATATTAGTGAACCCGCCCCAACTTCGCACGCGGTATTTTCCATACAATATCACCTCTTTTCACCCCTTTAGGGATGGAATTTCAAAAAATCCCTCCTTTGTACACCTCTAGGGTACTCGAGGAATATCTCCTCCAAATTTCAAACCTCTAGGACCACCTGTTTGGGTTGTGCGTTGTCTATAATTGAGTTACGGTACTACTTTATATGGTATTAATTTTTACCGACATTTGGTGAGTCCCTGACCTGACCATTTTTTATATTAGTAAAAGTACTTAATAAATGGTTTCTTTTTCTTAAAATATGAAGATTAAGGTGTTTATCTCTCTAAGTTGGGTGAAAAAGGTATTAATTAGGTGAGTAATACTAATACACAATTGATCAAATTTTCATGGATTATGATGATAATTATTCGCCCGATTTTAGCCACTCTTTCACGTGTAAAAGTGGCAGCGATACGATACGTGCGACGAGATTGCTGCCAAAAGTCACCGTGTGTAACCAACCTATAGCTTAGCTTATTTTTCAGGATCTGATGACGTACCTCGAAACAGTATTCGGCTCAGCCGCCTGTGTGAACGGCTCTTTCCTGCTAGGCGATAATGATCACTATGGCTGCAACAAGAAGGTTCACGGCGTAGATATAAAGAAAGCAGAGGAGGCGTTCACACTCATTAGCAGAATTGAAAACTCGTCGATCAAAGAACTAGTAAGACATTTCAAGTATATTTTTATCCCTTTCCACCCGAGCTAGAACGAAGGCAAAAGCGATAATGAACCTTATTGACGATTGAGATCCTGTAGTTCAAGAATATCCGTCTTGAGAAACAAATAAGGGTTTTATTCATTTGTAATCAACACTGAAACGAACAATCAATCCACGAACACGTGGCTCGCTACTCACTCATTTTAACGTACATTTACGCAATCGTGCGACGCAAAATTAAGTGGTGGGGCGCGACCTCGTGGATTGACGTACCTATACGTATAATAATAATAATCTCAATTAAATCAGATGAGTGATGATCATAGCCCAGGCCCAAGGTCGTTAATCCGTTAATCGTTAACATTTCGAGTAACGGATGAACTTTTAAGATAAATTGGTAACGGACTGATTAACTTCCGTTAAAACAGTTAATGTCCGTTAATCGTTAATTAAGTACCTACTATTTGCTAAACGGGCACTGCAGACCACGCGCGAAAAACACGTTCTTAATACGTCGTCAGCGGTCATCGCGTGCACAAACTTCTTTTATTAATTTTTCATGTGCTGTCTAAACTTCCATACCAACATGTTTTATAAGCAAATCACTAACACAACGACATACATAATGCAATTTTTGTCCCGAGTTCATTATTAACGTTAATTTCCGTTAAATCAGATTCCGAAATGTAACGCTTTAACGTTTAACGAAATTAACTTTTTTAGTAACGGATTAGCGATTAACGAAGTTCACTATTTGATTAACGGTTCCCAGCTATGATGATGATATAATCTTAAAACATCGATCTTTCTCATTTGCCGTATCTTATGACGTATATGTATTTGTAATTTTGTAGCGTTATTACAGATATTCAGTAATTTGTCCGAAAACGTGATAAAGAAGATAAAGAGCTCCCCGCCGGACGCCGAGGCTTTGAGGCTCTTCCTTATCATACCCATCTATCATGAGATGAGGAATCCGCGGCGGCATGCGGAATTACAGGTAACTTAGAAAGTTAATAATAATAATAATAACTCAACGGTAATCACCGGTTCATGTCACATCACATTCACATTAAAGTTGTCTTAAGGGCCTCTGCGTGTTGGCTTCGGCCCCATGTACGCCTTCCAAAGGCCCGGGACTCCCATAGTCTCGTAATGGAAAAAGACATACTTATTAATAATATATTCAGATTTATTGATAGGTCAGTCAAGTACTTTATCAAATCATAAATGTACTTAGGTACAATCAATACATCAATACCTACTCTATTATTTTAGTTAGTTCGCTAAATGTAAACAAACCAAACTACAAGTGACTTGGCTATAAACCAGCCAATCAAGACACCATAGATAGAACAATATTGACTGCATTGGATGAATTGGTTGAGTCACGTGGGTTTTTTACATTTAGTTATTAACCTTAACAAATAGAGAACAATAATAAAATATATTTTATCTACACCCATATCATAAAACCTCCATTGGTTAATCAAAAACCGTAGGAAATGACCACCATTTTGACAACCAATTAGGAAAAACCAGTGCTGCGATAAAGAAATAACATGACTTCTTTATCGTTTTTAGTAAAGAAATGAGATTAAATTTGGAACAGCTGTCAAAACTCAAGTGGGTCTCTATTCTTCCATAGATATTAAACAGTTATTGATAAGAAACATCAATTCAGTATGTTTTTTTTAAATATAAACCGAACGACATTTGATCTCGAGTGACGTGAGAATAGAGACTTCATCCGTTTGTCTATGATTTAAAAAAAAAATGGTCTTGACGGAGGATCGCCTTGTTGGTGTTTTGCTGAACGAAAGTAGAATTGTTTTTGAATTGAATAGAAAAAGTTGTTTGTAATTTACATTTTAGTTGAAAATATGAATAGTAAGTAGTCTTATCGGAGTGTGTGTGATGTGAAAATGTGCCGGATATCGGAAATATGCAGCCACGATTGCAACAAATAACTTGTTGCCAGAAAATATTGTTTCTGAACCCATCATGGAGGATTTATAATATGTGTGTAGATAAAGTTATGTATGAACCCTGCATAATTTGGCCTTAAAACACACGTGCGATCTTATTATGAAACTCGCCTATCGGCTCGTTTCATGAAAACAGCACTAATGTTTTAAGGCCTATCATTATGCAACCGTTGCATAAACTACTATTGATAAACGAAAATTGAAATATTTATTTTGCAAGTAGGCCACACGGGCTTTTTCACATGTCTGAATCTACCAGCTCTTGGAAAGGTGACATCTGCTGAGAAGAAACGCCGCAAGAAACTCGTCAATAAGTCTTTTTTCAACTTTGACATGGGCGTTTTGGGCACGTACCAGTAACATTGATCTAGTCCCAAACTAGTATTCTCTTTACTATGGGTACTGGATAGCGAAATGTGTGCGAGTATAGATAAATGTATACATACATAAATAGTAAATATCCATGACTTGGGTATTCGTGGTCATCACAGAATGTTTGCCACTAGCGGGCCTCGACCCCGCGACCTCCGGCACCGGAACAGTAGGCGGTTGCACTATAACCGCGCCACTGAGTTAGCCAAATAATTACTTATTCGATCGTAATGTCGTATTGCAAAGTATTGCAAACTATGGCATGTGACATATTAAATGTAAGGACTCGCTGTGAGGCTCTTAAAAATATATTTTTTAATAATTTTAACGTTATTCTCCGAAACTACTGGGCCTACAATTTTGAAAAAAATACAGGAAAAAAAGTATCGTATGTCCGTCACCATGACCTTAAGCTACGTCCATGCCACATTTTAAAATATTCGATGCCATAGTAAGACCGTGAAGGAGTCAAAAACCGACAAACTCACATTCTCATTTTTAAGAGGAGTGTGAACCTACGGCTTTTCATTCAAAAGGCGATAACGATTTCCACCCGTTAAATCTTACTCGATGTTGACCAATTTTTGATAGGTTATCAGTGAGAACATAATCCAGGTCCATACGTTTTGGTTTTTTCAATATAATTAATAAATTCAGTTTTATTGTTGTTTTAGTATTCTCATACATAACTAATTTCGGCGATTATTTGACTTTGTTGATCTTCAATCAATATTCAAAAAACGTATAGACCTAGATTTTGATCTGAATGACAACCTATCAAAAATTGGTGAAAATCGGTTAACATTTAAGGGGTGAAATCGTTATCGCCTTTTGTATGAAAAGGGTGATTTTTAACGTTGCCTCACAGTCCTTTTAATAGTATGTATTTACCGTTTTGTTTGTTTCAGGGTCCATTCGCTGAGGCGTTTAACAAACTCTCCATGCATCCACAACGCATCGTGCAACTCTGGTGGGAGGCTCAGCCTACAGAGTACTTTGAGATGCTAGTCGATATCTTCAAGAGCGTCATCGTTTATGAACTAATGCAACCGTCCGTCAGAGCAAATAAGGTTGGTTCTCGTTTGGCATCTAAAGTCGTAATAACCTTGCGAATTGAATGCAACTTAATAGTAATTAAGTAGTTAAGGAAACCGGGTGCCATCTATTTGGCATAATTTGTAATGTCCGAAACGTATTAAGCATAACAGGTTCGCATATTTTATTTGCGACGAATCTTAAACTTGCCAGAATTGTATTCGTCATAATTCGTTATTATCCGAATGGTTGTTTTGCCGAATATGATATTAGCATAATATTGACATGGCTGAATTTTATTTTGCATAATATGGCTTAGCATTATGTAATTTAGCAGAATTTTGATAGCCCGAAATCCTGTCCGAATATATGTCCGAATCTAGTTGCATAACATATAAAAAGGCGGAAAGCGGGCGAAGCCCTCTTACAAGGGAGGTACGGGAGGCGAAGCCCCCCACAATACTTAATTAACGAACAGTGGTAACAATTGTATTATTGGTAGGTTAGGGTTAACTTATGTCCCTTACACAACCCAAAATGTCACCGCATTATAAAAATAAAACTACTCTATAGTTGCTAGTTTCTGTAAAAGTAGATTCGTTTATATTAATTTAATTAAAAACCTATAATTTTATAATCATGTTTTATAAATTAATTAATCCATGTTATACAGTTTATTAAATTATGCGTAACTAATGTATGCAAAGTTATTTTCTGCCTTAGCACTATTCGGAATTCGCAAATTATGCGTAAAAAACATTCGGTTTAGCTTGGATATGCATGACAGAAATATGCGAAATATAATTATGCGATACAAATTATGCTTATACTGATTATGCAATATACTTAGAATTATTACATAAAATAATGTGCGTAAACAAGGGGAAGCGAGGAATCCTGTATACATCTGTCAAGTAATTCAAAGATGTAGGTATGTGAGCCCGCGTGGGGTACTGCCCTCCTCCTTTTACTATGAGAGGAGGTATGTGCCCGGTGGGACGCGGTTAATATTTTACTATATCGTCGCCTTGCAGTTAAAACCTCGTTCACTTTAGGGCGACGATATTGAGTACAATACAATTTTCTCATCTGCCACAATATGCTGTTTTTTAACCGATTTAAAAAAGGAGGAGGTTCTCAATTCGGTTGTATTTTTTTTATGTTTGTTACTTCATAACTCCGTCATTTATAAACCTATTTGGAAAATTCTTTTTTTAATCAGTAGGGAATACCTCCAGTTTGGTCCCGTTGTAGTCAAAGTCTAGTTCTGATGAGAGGATCTATGAGGTATCGATGGAACTCTTCAAATATTATACGCACGCATATAGCAATTATAGTATTTTCTGTAATAAGCAGTTACGATCCAAAAGCATTATTTGGTGAAGTGGAACTGTTACTGAAGACCATCGATGATCACTGGAACTTCTTAATGATGAGTATTTCACGGTTGGCGATTAAATTGCTGTATAAAGTTCTGAAGCAACTTATGTCTATGAAAATTCATGTAGTAAAATTGAAGAACCAGGAGAACTCCTCAACGATTGATATCCTTGCACCGTGGATAGCAACAGTTTGTATGGTGATGAGCAATTGGCATTATGCTATTGTTACTTGATGTAGTGAATGTGTTTCGTTAAATCACAGGATAATAAATAAAATTTAAAAAAAACTTACTTTTTAAAGGCTATTTGAAGTCG